>OX456523.1:136369110-137708026 GCA_949748255.1 Eustalomyia histrio | reverse complement strand
GTGGGTGGTAAGCCTACTAATAAGATATCCATCGATGTTTGAGAAGGATGTGAGAAGCAAACGCAAGGACTATCATTGACAACCACGGGGTAAGAATTTATAGTAATTCCCCGCTGTGCGGAAACGTTGTGGGTTATCTGGATGTGGGAAGGTCCCTTGGGAGAAAAAGGGAAAAGTAATAAAATGAAGAAAGGATAATAAAAAAAGAAAAAAAAAAACAGAAAAATAATTAAGGGAAAAAACTAGAATGGAAAAAAGGATAAAATAGAGAATATAAAAACCAAAGAGAAGTCAAAAAAAGGAAACAATTGGAAGGAAAACCAAAAAAATTTAAAAGAAAATGAAAAGAAAAATAAGGAAAAAAGAAAACAAAAGAAAGGAAAACAAAAAAAATGAAAAGACTACAAACTCGGCTACAAAGACGGCTACAAATTCGGTTGTAAGCACGAATCTGTTTTCTCTGTGTATATGCAAATACTATAATACTATGAAGGAACAATTTTCAAAACCGGAAACCGGTCAACCGGTTTCTTTTTTTTAAAAAACCGATCGGTTTTGAATATTTTGTAAATTCGAAGAAAACGGAAAACCGGTCTTTTTTGTTCGGTTAACCGGTTTTTTTAATTACATCACCAACTGGGTTACTTGGTCTCTTTTATTTTTTCCGAACACTTTTATAATCGTTTGGTTATGAAGATTTAAATGTAAGTCTGATAGATTTCGATGAAGACTTAACTTTGGATATTCCAAACACAAATAGTTTAAATTCTGATCTAAATATCACAATAAACAGTATTCGAAATCCTAAAAAAGAGACTGTAGAAAATCATTCATCATTATATGTGACCTTCTCCGAGAAAAGAGACCTAGTGTGTGAAAATGAAGTTTTGAGAAAAACGCATTTAAAGTTTCATTATCACTGTGAACACACCTTCAGTTGGGAGATGCGATTTGGTATGGTTAGTTATGATTGGTTGCCGACTTTGGTGACGTCATGCCTATGTGGTGGCGTAAATTTTTTCGCTTTTAGAGTGACAATTTAAAAACAATTTAAGTCCAAAAAATCAAAAAAGTAAATTTTAACGTTTTTCTCATTTTTTTATCGATTTTTCCAAGTTCGTTTTGTACGTTTTTATGGGGTAAATAAATTTTTTTCAGAAATCTAATGCATTTCATCTTATTAGGTACCAGAATCCACTCTTAAGTCCAAACCCGTTTTTTGACACACTAGGTCCCTTTTCTCGGAGAAGGTCACATATGATGATTTCATATATCTTGATAAATGCGACGAAAGAACTGAAAAGTTGGACAATTTATATAATTGTCTTTTGACTATTTGTCCAACATCTACTATTAGTGAAAGAGTATTTTCCACTTCTGTCTTTATCAAAAGCAAACAAAAAAATCGTCTTGAAATGAAACATTTAAATTGCTTATTATTTCTTAAATATTATTTTAGACTGAAAAATAGATTTTCTTTTTACATATTTAAAATGTAATATTAAACTTATTTAATGCCAAACGTTCAAATTACTAACGTACCTAGTTTTACCCAATTTACAAACTTAATCTCTATTCTTTGATATGAATATAGTTTTATAATATTAATTTTTAAGATATTATATTAAAAAATATTAAAACAAATAAATAAAATGTTGAAATGAAATACAATAAAAGAATATTATAAAATATTTTTTTTTTTCAAAGAATATTTTTTTGTATTACTTTATATATTAAATTTCTTTTATTTTTTGTTTGTATTTAAAACAATTAACGAATTATATAAGCTTTTTATTCAAATTGAAAAAAAAAACCGAAAAAACCGGTTGAACGGTTTTTTCTGCAAAAACCGAAACCGAAACCAGTTTTTTTAAAATTCGATTTTTCGAAGAAAATCGAAACCGGTTTTTCCATAAGGCCGGTTTTTTGAATACTTTAATAAGGGTAATTAAGTATAGGTAATTATTATGCGAAAGTATAGTTTAAAAATAAAAGGTTATATATTTTAGAGTATTTATAAGAGCTTATAGAAGTCCCGGCGAACGAAGAAGAACAAATCTCATTGGCCATCCTGTAAGGAAGATTCAGTAATATATTCCCATCATGTTCCAGCGAACGAGGAATAACAAATCCCATTGCCAATCATTTGAGGAGAGTTCCGTGGTTCCTTTCCCTTCAAATTTCGGAGAACGAGGAACAGCAATCCCAATTGCTATTATTAAATGTCAAATTTGTATTGTCAGTCGCTTAGGTAGTTACATAAAATAAAGAAGAAAGTATAAATATCGAAGGTAAATATCCCCTTACATTGGTGCCTGGTGGCGCCTACTAAGTATGTGCTGGCCAGCACTCTAAACCAAATCACCTGTTGCGACGTAGGAGCACAGACCTCCCAGACTTGAACACACACATTATCTGGAATAGGGAATTAGGTTGTCTCACGCTTATACCAAATGTTGATTAAACAACTGACACATCCGTAAGAAACAAATGATATAATCAGTTAAAAAAAATGTCAAAATTTTACCTACCAATTCCTTAAAAAATTAATGTTTTTATCATTTATTTGAAATTTTTTCCCTTTTTGTATTTGTTGTTTTTGTTAATACAAAATGTATATATGCATTTCTATGGACACTTTTTGTGTAAATGTGTTTGTGTGTATGTATGTGTGTTTATGAAGTTCTTGTAATTTGAATTGAAAAATTTTTTATATATACAACCAATTTAAATAAAGAAACAAATTGAAATTTTTTGAACATTTTTTTAAACATACAGCAAACAAAATTTAATTTTGTAATAACTGTTACGGACACAAATAAAGCACAAATTTCTGTTTTGTGCTACCACAAATTTCTGTACGGAGCTACCTTTCTACCCACTATACCACAACCACTTATAATTTTGATGGCTAATTTTGAATTTTTAAAACAATTTGTTAGGAAAACATATTATCAAAACAATACACAATTCGGGTGCTTCTACTGAACCCAAATTAAATGATATATTTGATCAGAATAACCGTACTTGTAGTTATCATTTTTAAATATCGACAATTTTTTAATAAATTTGATACCGCACACAAATACTAAACGAATTTTATTTATAAAGTTGGTTGGAAATACCAATAACTGAATAATAGGATTGATATTTAGATCCTTTTCTCTTTTTTTAATTCCTAATACAACATTTTTGGTTTATTAATGGATCTTAGGTTATTCCAAATAAAATTAAATCCTTACATATATATGTTAATGGTTTTGATCGAATTGGAACCAATATTTCTCTGGGTGTAATATACTAATGATTTCTAATATATACAAAATATTTGTACATATATTGTAAAAATTTACGAAAAATATATTTTTTTATATTTAAGCATGGATATTTACGAGTGGAGATAACTTTCTTTGAAACTTTCTTACATAACTAAAATTGAAGTTAAAAATCCTACTACACCCAGAAAATAGTATCAGTTGTCACCGAATTTGTTGAATTCCTAATAATATTTTTAATCTTTTCGAGGTAAACGGAGACCACAAAATTCATCAATCCATTAAAAAATTCATTGAATCTGTGCAAAACAGGACTCAAAATTTGGCGATAAAAAGGAAACATGAATATTTAAAACAAGTTTTAAAGGAATAAGAAAGTATCAGAACTAATTTCAGTGATAATTTAACTCAGGACATATTCAAAAAATTTGTTCAACACCAGGATATATTAGCTTTAACATTGAGTTTACAGGTAAAAGAGATACATAAGAATAAATTTAATTGTCTTATTAATTTACAACAGAAAGAATTAGATATTAAGTATAATAAAAAAGGGTTTGTGAATAAATCGAACTTTCACATTCCCACTGAGGTAGAATGGGTTTTTTCTCTGGGACAAAAACACGCACTCCCAGTAGAGTATTCAAAAATCGACACCGAAAACCGGTCAACAGGTTTCTTTTTTTTAACCGATCGGTTTCGAATATTTTGTAAATTTGAAGAAAACCGAAAACCGGTCTTTTTTGTTCGGTTAACCGGTTTTTTATGACTATGACTATTAAACCGTTGGAAGTGACAATAAAGGAGCTTACAAAGAATTCAGTTAATTTAATAGAGGGCTAAGCTATTCACAAATTTTTGTTTAATAATTTAAGCAAAATTGATACACAATATGCAAATGAATAATGTGAACGTCGGATGATAAGACTTAATGAACGCAGAGTAAAATTTAATTCAATTACACGGTGCACTGAAAAAGAACTTGCGAAATGACCTAGTGTAGGTTGTAGGTCTAGCTGAGTGTATTATATAACCGGTTTTATAAGTTGCATTATACCCTCAAAATTTCGAGATATGGGGAAAAGAGTATTTTTTGGACTGCCGCACTTTTCTAACTCAGTCATTTTTAACCTATTTCGAAACGGTAAACGGCATTAATTAGAAATGAACGCACTCTTTCGAAATATATATTCTTCCCGTATACTATTTATATAAATGTGTAGAGATTTTTTCAATAATATAAAAAATTTTAATTTTTTTTAAACTTTTTCATTTTCTACGAGGGTTTTTTTCGAATCTTCTTTAAACAACAATGATCTTAAATTCAGTGTCCTTCTGAGTAAAACAAGCTTTTATTCATGTAAATCGGTTAAAAAATGACAATGTTATAGTACTTTTTCTAATCAAGAGATATTATAATTCCTTATTTTTGTTAACGAATCGCCATTAAAGCCCAATTAAAATTAGCTTTTGTTTTATTATTTGCGTTTCAATTAACAAAGAAATTAAACATTTTTTGTTTTTTACTTTAGATTATTACTTAAGTTCGGCGTATGCCAAAGCCAACTTAAGGAACTTAGGTCGATTACAGTTCTAGCTTTAGGACTTATTATACGAGTATGATACAAACAAGACATAAGTGCGAAGGAGAAATAAAGAAAATCCACTCTGTATAGGTTAGTACTCTATCATTGTAAATAAGGCATTATTTAAATTATTTTTGTAATAATACCGTTACTTTTTTTTCATACTTGCAAAAAGTTGTTTACTAGTTATTATTAGTGGTGCAGCTTCAAATAACAACATATTTTTCTTAAAAAAAGCTAACCAAAATATTTAATTGCGTTATAAGCTAAGTGTTAATAAAAATCATTTGATTTATTAAAAGTTAAGTGTGTTAGTAAATTTCTAGAGGCGTATGGAGAAATAGGATGCAGAATGTCAATCAAAATACATTTCTGTATTCTCACTTGGAATGCTTCCAGGAAAATCTGGATCAATTTAGACACGAGCAATGCGAACGCTTCCACCAAGAGCTATTAACAATGAAAAAGCGGTTCAAAGGAAAAAGTCAGATCAGAATGCTAGCGAATTACTGCTGGTTGCCTTACAAACGTAGTAGATTAATAAAAGATTATTTTACTCAGAAGGACACTGACTTTAAGATTATTTTTGTTTTAAAAGAAGATTCGAAAAAAACCACGTAAAAAATGAAAAAGTTTAAAAAAAATTAAATTTTTTATATTATTGAAAAAATCTCTACACATTTATATAAATGGTATACGGGAAGTATATATATTTCGAAAGAGCGCGTTCATTTCTAATTAATGCCGTTTACCGTTTAGAAATATGTTAAAAATTTACTGAGATAGAAAAGTTTATGTGCGGCAGTCCAAAAAATACTCTTTTCCCCATATCTCGAAATTTTGAGGGTATATTGCAACTTAAAAACCGGTTATATAATACACTCAGCTAGACCTACAACCTACACTAGGTCTTTTCACAAGTTCTTGCATTTTTTTTTTGTAGCAGCGTGTTATTATATACCTTAGTTCAGTAAAATATCTATGTAACGACAACATACTAAAGTATTCCTCTAAGGTGGAATGCAAAGAGTCTGCTGTTGTTCCTTATATTTTTTTATTTTTATTAATATATATATATACATTTTTTTTAACAAATTATATAAGCTTTTTATTCAAATTAAAAAAAAAAACGAAAAAACCGGTTGACCGGTTTTTTCTGCAAAAACCGAAACCGAAACCGGTTTTTTTAAAATTCAATTTTTCGAAGACAACCGAAACCGGTTTTTTCAAAAGGCTGGTTTTTTGAATACTCTAACTCCCAGTCAAAAGAGAGAATTTTCCGGTGATGACTTTATAAAAACTTTAACAGGAACAGATGAACAAGAAATAGCGAGGAAAAGATTTACGAATATTTTAGGTAGCCATTTAAATAGAGAAAGTTTAACAAATAGAGATAAATTTTTGTAAGATAAGGTAAATAGGACTAGAAAATTCTTAAAAAATAATAAGGATCTACATACTTATTTTAAATGCAGACAAGGAAAATACCACTGTGGCAATGAATAAGTGTGATTATATTTTAAGAATGAATAATATTGTGGATGATATTGCCACATACAAAATATCAAATAGGGATCCAAAAAACAAAATACAGATTATAAATAATAATTTAGTTGAAGATCTTTTCAAATTGAAGATTATAACATCTTTGGAAAAGAACAAAGTTAAAACAAATATATCTCTTGCACCTAGATTATATGGGTTTCCTAAAATTCATAAGGAACATTTTCCTTTAAGACCAATATGTTCATTTATTAATTCCCCATCATATGAACTTTGTAAATATATTACACATTCTTAAAAAGATAACTAAAAACTCTAAATATAATGTAAAAGATTCTTTACATTTTAGAGAAAAGATACAAAATTTAAAGATACAAAATGATGAAAAATTAATTTCACTTGATGTTGAATCTCTATTTTCGAGTATACCAATTAATATAGCTTTAGGTATTATCGAAGAAAAGTGGGATATTATAAAGGATTATACAGGAATTGAACGGAACCTTTTTATACGTATTATAAAATTTTGTACAATAGACAACAGATATTTTAAATATGATAATAAAATATATTTACAACAACAAGGACTTAGGTTTTGGCACTGTTTAAGGCAAAAGGTCAAATTTTAAGAGATTTTTTTAACATAATAATGCAGATATTTCTGAAGGAATATTGATGAAACTGCATGATATTATTTTCCTAAGTCTTAAAATAATATTCTTATTTTCTTTCATTTATTTTTAATTTTTATCTTAATACTGTGTTGTGTTTTTCTCACGAATATTTATATTTTTATTCTAAATAATTTTAATTCCAAAAATAATTTTAAAATACACATTTTTTCTTGAGAAATAAATTTTTTCCGCAAGCACAGGGTGTCTCAGTAACAGTGCACTTTTTAAATTTAGTGTAATTTTTTTTAATCGAAAGCATTGCGTTGGTAAATATACGCATTTTTTGGTATTTTTACGCATTTAGAAATGCATTTTTAGGCTTTCCATGCGTATGTTTACACTTCAAATAGATTTTTAAGCACAATTTCAGTAAATTTGCGATTTTTTTTAAATTATATTTAATTTGTACGCACTTTCGATGTAAAGTTAATCATTATATGTGCACCAACTTACTCATAATGTGTGTAGTTTTTTCATTTACGCACACAGAGTAAATTTAACCAACATATAGTAGGAGTACAGTTTCCTACTATAAGTAGGGTAAATTTCAACAGAAATTAATTAGAGTGTATCCAAATTGATTGCGCCTTGAGGGCTGAAAAATTCCAACGTCTTGCAATTTGAAGTGCCCTAATAGATAGATGTACTTTTGTAGATAGAACAATGACTTATTTTAAAATGTTTCAAAGTACAACAAATTGACTAACTACACATGTATGAATTATCGAATATACAAAGAAACAACAACAAAATTCAAATTGAACAATTAGAGAAATTTCTTTTTAAATATTTGGGTTGTAATTAAAAGTACTTCAGTTGAAAGATATGTATGTTTATGTATTACATGGTACACACAATGCACTTATTGTAACAATTTCAAAATGTTGTTTTTTGCATGTTTGTGTTGGTGTACACGCAGAAATAAAATCATTAGTTCCGTTCATTTACTCAATAACTTGTACAAATTTATACAAATTTTTACTGGATGTCGTTCGTTTACACAAATACTCAGAAAACATAAAGAAAAAAGAGAGAATAAAGTGACAGTTTCCGTTCATTTACTCAATAACTTGTACAAATTTATACAAATTTTTACTGGATGTCGTTCGTTTACACAAATACTCAGAAAACATAAAGAAAAAAGAGAGAATAAAGTGACAGTTTGATGTTTAGAGTTCTTCTTCTTTCTGCAAATGTTTAGTGGTCAAAGTATTGCGAGCAAGAATTTACATGCAGAAAAAACATGATTGAAAAAACATATGATAAATTTTTGTAAATACAAATCAAAATGTTTTACAACTACGTTGTTTTATGGAAATGTAAAGCAACATTCTTCTAAAATGTTTCTTCTTTTTTCGTATCGACCAGTTATAATTTATTTTTGCATTTGGTTTTACAATCAGCTGTTTAACAAACTTGTCAATTATTGCAAAAGAAAATTTAAGTTTGTTACTGAGTAGTTCTTACTGGACTTGACTGAGATAAGTAAACGAATGAACTTATTGTTGAATACATTAAAAGGGAATTGCTTAGAAATTACCATATACCACATATATGTTTAAAATGTGCTTCTTTTTTATTTTTAAGGATACACATCTGTTTCCAGGCAGACTTTTTAATGATTGTATTTTTCCTCCAACACAGATATAAATTTGCAAGTGTAATTTTGTCACAAGCATACAGTGAATTGCAAACATAATAATTATAAAAATATATATTATTGCCGGTAAATGCATTTCATTAAATCAAAAAACCTATACATATTAGAAATACGGCATACACATTTAACAGACATTTCAAACATATGTATGTATAGTACAAGCAAAATTATATTTCCAGCAGGCCGTTTTTTCCAGTGTGTATGTATGATATTATATAGTACATCCTTCACAAAGGAAGTTAAATTGTTGCTTTTGTTTTGTTAGACATAATGTCTCAAGACACTTTTACTGGAGTATTCTTTTTCAGAAAGGTATTTTAAAAGGAAAATATAATCAATATTTTATCAATAGCAACAACGAAAATTGTTTTATCGGCGTTCTAATATTACGTCGTATTTAAGCCATGCATACGGCCATCTTATGAGAATGAGATAAAATTAGGATTTTTCCCATCCAAATGGATTGTCAAAGAACGTGTGCAGTATGATTTGTGTGTACGTACAGGGATTTTACAAAATTTTAAACTTCTTATCTGATGATGTAAAATATCTATGATTTTTTAAAGAGTGCATGAAACTTCTGAATCACAAAACCAATGTTTAAATTTTGCATTTAAAGCTAATAAGAGAAAATAATTAAATTTATCCCAAAGGTTTTAAAATTTCTAGAGCAGACACTTTTTTTTCACCTTCAAAAAATTAGTTTGATAACCCATTTACAAAGTTTTCTACAAATTTTTGCCAATTTTGATGGATCAGTGAAAATTACTCCTATAAATAATATCCGCATTATCAATGGTTCAACCAATAATATAAACGATTCACATATTTTTTTTCTTTGTTTTAAATACACAACAACCAAAACACTGTGTGGGAAAATAGTACAATTTTTGGTACAATCGAGTGTTAATTGGGATGCTGCACAGTGGCCTGGAGTCATATAATGAGCGGCCAAAAATTGGGGGAACAGTCGTACACTCACCAAAAAAGTCTGTAATGGCAACTGAAAACTTTGCTGTTATTACGTGAAATTTTGCAAATTTGAGACCAGCGTTATTTTTTGCTAATCTTAGCAACACATGTCTGCTGACGTGTAGTAAAGGGTGTCCCAAGAAGAACGCAATTTTTAAATCTGGCAACATTCGAAGTGTCATTGTTTGACATTTGAACAATTGTTATTGTTTGCTAGTAGAAGGTACGAGGTTAGTAAAAATGGAGCGCTACAAGAATGAACAACGCATTCTCATTGTGAAATTGTTTTACCAAAATGGTGAAATTTTTGCGGCTACAGTTCGGAAATTGCGATCAATTTGGGGTCACAATAATGCTCCAAAAGAGTCAACTGTAAAGAGATTAATGGATAAATTTGCCGAAACTGGGTCTGTTAGTGATGTAAAGACAACAACGCGCCATCGACTAGGTCGATCGACCGAAAATGTCGCAGCTGTACGTGATGATGTCGCTCAAACTCCATCCACCTCAATTCGACACCGAGCTCAGCAAATTGGTATCTCCAAATCCACTTTGCAGCGAATTTTGACGAAAGATTTGCATCTTCATGCATACAAAGTTCAATTGACTCAGGAACTGAAGCCAGCTGACCATGGACAGCGAAGGGAGTTCGTTAATTGGGTATTGGAGAGACAACATGAAAATACTGATTTTGCCGATAAAATCATCTTCAGTGACGAGGCCCATTTTCATCTTGATAGCTTCGTCAATAGGCACAATTGTCGCATTTGGGGTGAGGAAAATCCTCGAGTGATTCACGAGAAGCAAATGCATCCTCAACGTGTCACTGTGTGGTGTGGTTTTTGGGCTGGAGGAATCATTGGATCTTTTTTTTATGAAAATGAGGCAGGTCAAGCGCAAACAGTCAATGGTGTTCGGTATCGTGAAATGATAACCAGTTTTTTCTTGCCTAGAATTAAAGAAATGAATGTGGAGGGCATGTGATTCCAACAAGACGGCGCCACATGTCATACAGCCAGAGAAACAATTCAATTGCTGCATCAGTCATTTCCCGGTCGTGTTATTTCGCGTTTTGGAGATCAGAATTGGCCGCCTAGATCGTGCGATTTAACACCATTAGATTTTTTTCTTTGGGGTTTTTTGAAGTCGATGGTTTACGCGAATAAGCCGACGACGACTCAAGCCTTAAAAGAGGAAATTGGACGCTGCATTAATGAAATACCGCAGCATTAATGCAAAACGGTCATTGAAAATTTCATTAAAAGATCGCGTGCATGCCAGCAAAGCCGCGGCGGCCATCTGCACGATATATTGTTCCATACATAACCTCATTCTGTCTACTTTACGATATAATAAAGTTTCACGATTTTTTTTAAATATCTGTGTTTTATTTAAAATTTAAAAATTGCGTTCTTCTTGGGACACCCTTTACAATGAAATTTGTAGAAAAAATGAGTAGCTGCTACTATATTTTAGTAAACATTTGTAAAGTAGAATTTAATATCGGTTTGCTTAAATAAGTCAGCGTTTTGTAAACTGCAACTTAAAATAGATATGCTAAAATCAGCGCTGAATTTTACTAAATATTTGTGAAATGTAAAAAGAAGGACAGTTAATAACCGCTACTAAAGATTGCTAAAGATTTGTATGTACAAATGTTTTTAAAATAAATTATCTCGAATTAACAAAAATTTGTGATAGATATTAGTAAACTAAACTCAATAAATTGTATAATTGTTATATTTATATAAAAAAATTATGAAAGTGCACGAATTAACTCAAATATTTTCAAAATACTCTCGTTACACTTTAAAGCTGCTAATTTCTTTTGAAATTGCCTTAAGGTGGCCATATACTTCGTTCTTTTCGGGAAGTATTAATCGCACGGGTAAAATTTGTACGGTTAAAAACGAACAACGACTATATCAACTAGACGTTGATTACTTCAGTTCGTCAAAAAAAAAAAAAATAGACAAACAAAATAACCAGCCGGCGCACAGTGGTCAATTTCGCGAGATAGCGGTCAAAACTCTATAACTTTTGACCGGATTGGTATTTTTTTACGCAATTTTTTTTGTTCAATAGGAGGGACTTTAAGCTTCAATTTGCGTGTTCAAACGTAAAAATCGACTGATAGGAACGTAAGTAATGTGGAGTTAAAAATGCATTTTAATTTTTTGTTGAGTTTCCATGTAAAAGTTGAATATTTTGACATTTTAAATAGGTATTTTTTTATAATTTCTTATTTTCTTCAATCGTATTTTACAACCAATACTTATTTATTATTCCTAAATTTAATTTTGCTCAGAAAATGCCAACATTTGGCCCCTGACATTTATTTAGTCTCAATATTCACAGGGGCCAAAGGTTGGTTTTTTTTGGAAGAAAGCTAATTCTTGTGAGGATTAAACTGAAAAATAACACTGAAATTCCCAACAATATCAATACCATTTGGATATATTATATACAGAACACAACATCGATAAAATTTTAAGTAAACTTTTACTATTGATTTAAAGTGCACATATATTTTATTTAAATATATTAATAAAAATTTATACTAAAATTAGAAACAAATACTAATCTTTAAACTAGTATTAATTAAACAATATTAGTAAAAATTTTAAAATGTTTAGCTTCTTCATCTAACTCTAATGAGGTTGATTTCCATTTCTGTCGAATACTGGACATATAAGGGGGTGATGTGCACAACAAAATATTAATAAGATCTTCATTAGTACAATATCTGGAAATTTTTCTTGTATTGTGCTCGCTAAAGAATCTGTAGTCTTTGTTCCTTTTTTCTTGCGCTTCTTCTGAGAGATCTCCAATTGGAAGCATATTGTGCTGAATTATTTGAATTTTGTGAACTGTGGTTGGCATATGTCTCCAAGAATATTTTTGGTTATAAAGGGTTGCTGTCTCATTAGCATACTGACCAAATTTTTTTGCATCTATCTTTTTGCTACATGCTATAACTTCTAATATGATTTGGAATCGTCGTATTAAATCATAATCTACTCCAGTTATAGAAGCTGCAGTTTCTGGATCGGAAACAAATCTCCTTGCTGTGTTTCCATCATGAGAATTTCCTTCTCCTTGCTTTGGCTGGTCAATTATAAGGCCTATCTCACGGTATTTTTCTTGAATATATTTTTTTTGCTTTCTTTTTTCCAAATTTTCTTTGTTGTTTCTCACTGTTTCGCCTAACGGGCCAAATTCCAAATCGTATCCCAATTTAAGAATATGCTCCATAAAACGAATTCTAGCATGAAGAGGTGACATTCCAAATTCATATGCTTCATTAAAACTATCGTCTTGTGTTAGTGGTTGGCTTAATTGACTTGATGTTTTTTGGCATATGGTGCAGCTTGACGAAGACTTTGTTTCGGTTAAAGCTTGTGCAACTTTTCCATCGATCATTGTAAGTGACATTTTAAAGTTAACTTCGATGCATTGGTCATTAAATTCAAATATCACTGGTTGAAGTTCTTTAATTTCATCTCTTATTTTGCCAACTTCTTCAGTTATGACATCTTTAGTTTCTTTTTTGTAAGCAAACATTATTGGTCTACAAAATTTTGTTGACGAGGGAATTTACTTTTTCCATACATCTATCTCTGCAGCTCTATTAGTTGACGGCTCTGAACCAATATAAGTTTTTGTTAAACGTAATGGAACGAAAGAAATCATGAATAAATTGGCATCTGATGAATTTTCCGCATTACATTGTTTGGATTGTTTCTGGCCAGAGGACCCATCACATGCCCATTTAGAAATTAAAGTCATGCTGCAATTTTTAAACTTCTTTAAATAGTCAGCATCAAATGTTTTTAATAATCGTTCTGTGTTCAAGAAGATCCTGTAATTTTATTTCTGCTGAACTTGAAGTTACACTAATAGCAGTTGGTGAAGGTAAGCAATCTTTTTTGGCAGAAACTATATCTCGATATGATGGAAAAATTCCACAATTTTTTTCATTGAATTGAATTTGGTGCAGAAATGAATCCTTTATGATGCTACAAGAAACTTCTTCATTGATATGTTTAAGCTTGCGTCTTTGTGATCTTTCACTACAATTATCAATTGGCTTTGCTGGTCGACCACCTTTTCCAGTTTCCGTGGTAGTTACTGATGGCTTTTTAAAACTAAGTTTATTTCTTAGCCATTCTTGGTTGCGTGAGTAAAACAATTTCTTGTTTCTGGAACATTGATTGTACCGTTTTCTTAAAGTATTTAAAAAGTTTTTTATTTTTAAGTTATGAATTTTAATTTGTTTTGAAGAATGGATTATTCATTATATGTAAAATAATGTCGTTTTCATCTTTCCTTTCAAAATATATATCAGATAGAAGACTATAACTGAATTTAGCCATTGTTTGAACAATAATGAAGAAAAAAATGAATGCATGGATTAATATACTATTGCTCGAAGTTTCAACATGATCTTTTTTACCTCTTTGAAACATAATATAACAGGTACTTGGTTTTACCAGTTATTTACATTGGTTTTAAATTTATTTACAATTTTCAGGTATTTAAGTTGTGTAATATTAGATGGCAATAAAATCTTTTTTACCTTTTCCAAATGAGTTGCTAGATACCACATAATTTGAGAGTTAACATGTACTGGTAATAATATAACAGGTACTTGGTTTTACCAGTTATTTACATTGGTTTTAAATTTATTTACAATTTTTTGGTATTTAAGTTGTGTAATATTAGATGGCAATAAAATCTTTTTTACCTTTTCCAAATGAATTGCCAGATACCACATAATTTGAGAGTTCTTTTGTCATTTTTGTCAAAATTTTGATAATTTTGGGTCAATAAGAACTCTTGTACAAAATTTCATCAAAATATATGCATAATAGCCACTTTCACATACAAATAACTTCTTAAAAAATATGACGTGCATTTGTACCGAATATCTTACCTTGGGTCAGAAAAATTACTGTAGCTCAAAAATGCATGGACATGTATATATAGGAATGTAGGGGAGAGTTAGGACTACAAAATAGTAAATTTGTGTTTTGACTCAGCTTGACTCACAGGAGTTGTGCTCTATGAAGTAGGAAATTTCCGAGAAATTTGACCTTTTTTAAAAAAAATATTTAAATTGTTCTGAAAACAGTAGAGCTTCACCAGTAATAGGAAATAAATTAAGTTACAACACAAAATTTATTTCGTCCAAAAATCTTGAAAAACAAAAAAGTTATGATCATTTAAACTTTAAAAATCAACTAAAAATATCATAAATTTACTAAATTCTGAAAAAGCCCATTTTGGACCACCCTGTTCTCAGTGAAATAGTTGAAATAGAGTTCTAATTTTTTGGCTCCCGAGGTTTACTATTGTCTACTTTCATATGAGTCTAATAACTTTAAAATCGGAGAACAAAAACCAAAAGGAGTTTTGGCCGCTATCTCAAAATATTGACCACAGTGCGGCGTTCTAATATTACCTCCTATACGACTCTGACGAGACCCGTACTTTTAAGTAGCGTAATCACACATACGATCAGTATTGAATTAACACAATTGAAAACGGACGGTTAAAATCAAGTTGTGAAAGATATTTTTGAACACGATCGAGAAGGACGGTTTTTTGCCTCACAGCGACAGTTTTAACCTTACAGTTTTACCCGTGCTGTTAAAACTGCCAGAAAAGAACGAAGTGTATGGCTGCCTTTACGAATTTGAATAAACTAATTTATATTTTTTATTTTATTCAAAAAATATTTTAGACAAAAATAAAAAAAAACAAATTCGATGGCTTAAAAGATAGTAAAAACATATACTAATTTATCATTTTGTTTTAATTTTGTTATTTTGGTTTTGTAAAATATTTTTAGCAAATTTTTTGGGATTTTAAAGTCAAATTTAAACTGTTTTAAGGGCTGATACTCAGAACTACAAAAGTTTTTAATGCTATTTTAAGTGGATGTCTTCACTTCCGATCCCTTTTTTCAACCTTTGAACCATTTTAAGGTAATTTAAATGTGTATATATAAATTTTATTTATTAGAAATACCATTTCCATCAATATCCACATTTTAAAATTAGTTTTTTTTTGCTAATTTTAGCAAATTGGTTTTCAAAAATTTGTAAAATGATTTCTGAAGTTAGCAACAAAATTTGTTCTGTAAAAATTCTGTAATTTGTAAAATGAAAATAGCAAAAACATTTACTAAATAATAATTTTTAAACTAAAAATCAGTACAAAATTAGTGATGTCATATTGGAAACTGCTTACAAATTTTTCTTCTAACTTTATTTTCCTGAGTGTAGAGCTGTTAAGTTTGGTAAGGTAAAACGTAATTCAAATCTCTAAATTGTTGATCTAATGGGTCTGTTTGTTTAATTTCCAGTAAAAAAAGGAAATTTAGAAAGAACAAAATAAATGTCAAAAATTTAAAACAACTGCATTAAAAAGTTTAAAATTTCACGCCAAAACGAATTTAAGAGAAAAAACAATGTAATGAAAAGACAAATAATAGTTTTCTTCCAGGGCCGCACTAAAATTGGTGAAGGTCCGCACTTGCCACTGTTGGAATATACCATTAAAGGAAATTATAATTTTTTTTAAAAACTGTTTAACTTATGATTTTTTATTTTTTACTGCGGTTTAAAAACAGATAATTTAGTAAAAATGAGTTATTATTTGGTTCAAAATAAATGTTAGAATGTTCCTACCGATTTAGTAAAAATCAATATTTATTAAGTTTTTGAAGTAGTTTCGGTTTTTTGAGTTCTTGTTTGTTTTTTAATCAGACAAATTTAGAGTCACTCCATTAACACATCTTTTGTGAATGGCCTTATGTGTTTGAACTTATTTTGTATATAAACAAACAATTTATAAAAAAATAGGATTTTTGTTTAAATATTTATTTTTAAAACTAAAAGCAAACAAAAATTCGGAAAAAATATACAATTCATTCATTTCAAACCAGTAAATCATTTTTAACAAATGTGTAAAAATGCTTAAATAAATACTTCAGTGAACATTTCGATGAAATGAAAATAGTTTAGGAGTTATAGGCGTCTTTGTATGGACACTTTTTGATTTTTTCACTTTTTTGCCAATTTTCATGACGTCATATTTCAAAAACCGAAACGGTTTGGAGTCAAAAGGTTAATGATTTGATAAACACTACCCATTTTCAATATTTATGGCGAATTTCATTAAAATCGGAGATGACAAATTCGAAAATGACAGTTTTCTGTGCGGTTTGACATGAAATAGCCCCTTTGCACTTTTTTCTTTGCAATTTCACAGTTTTTTTTTTTAACAATAAAACATTGATAATACAATTGGGATGATGTTATAGCGATGCTAACAGCTGATTGTCGTTATGACAGTACAGTGCTGCCAACATACGAGAACTCGAAAACTAGAACCAATCTTAAAAAACGAAACCAGGATCGAAAACTCAGCGCCTCAAATAACGTTAAGATTTGTTCTCAGCGGGTCTGATCCAAAAGTTGACCGGAACTTGAAACTTTGTGTTAGAGAGATTTTGATGTGTGTTTTTCATAAATGTTCCAACCAATATCACGTTCGTCGTGATACCCACCGTCTAAATTAATGAAAAACAAGTAAGAGCGGCTAAATTCGGCTATGCCGAATCTTATATACCCTTCACCATGGTTGGGAAAAAACTGAAGTTTATATATGGACATATATGGAATGGACAGATTTATACACGGACGCCTTTAAGAGGAAATTAACCATTTAGTTTGGTGATAAAACTTGGACTCGGGAAGATTTATGGTTCCATAAAATAGGTATTTAAAAAAAATTTATGTTTTGGGCATAACTTTTTTGTATCTGAACCGATATTTCCGAGTTTTTCAGCAAATATGTTATACTAAAGATTTTCGATCTTTTGCTATATAAGACGTATCCATAGGTCATATTACAGCTCTAGAATAGTGTTTGTTGTTTGTGTATAAAAGGTGAAGATGTGAAAGAAAAGAACTTCAACAAATTGTTAAAAGAAATCACTAGAACTTCATGTGTTTTATTTCTACAAAAACGTTTGATTTAGCAGGCAAATTTGCATATGAGATTTTATTTCGCTTTTTTATTAAAAATATTTTTAATTTCTATAGCTTAATTTTAAAAATTTGAAAGAAAATAGTTTATAATATTTTTTTTATAAATTATTATAAGTTATGACCTAAAATAGTTGCGCTCAAAGGGAAATTATGTATAAAATTTTCTTAGTATATGAGAAATAAAATGGTTTAAGAATCTTTTTATAAATTCTTTTAAATCGGAGCAAAAAATTGAAATAAAAACGTTTGTATTTTGTTTGTATCAGAGGGTTTTTATAAAAATTTTGATGTTTTTAGCCTATTTATGGATTATTTAATTATTAATATAAAATTTTATTTAAATTAATTATTAAATGTTAAAAAAAAACAAAAAATTAACAAAAAGATCTTAAGAAAATAAAAAAAAAATGTACAAAAAAAAGTGAATTGACCGGAATTCGAACCCGCGACTCTTCCACCTATGGTGAAGGGTATAAAAACGTTTGTATTTTGTTTTTGTCAGAGGGTTTTTTTTTAAATTTTGATGTTTTTAGCCTATTTATGGATTATTTAGTTATTAATATAAAATTTTATATAAATTAATTATTAAATGTTAAAAAAAACCAAAAATAAACAAAAAAAGTCTTAAGAAAATAATAAAAAAAAATCTACAAAAAAAAAGTGAATTCACCGGGATTCGAACCCGCGGCCTTAGAGAAAAAAAAGTATTTGTGACATAGCGTCTAGACAGCTGAGCTATTGAAGCTCACACAAAATCATCGTCAATAGAATAACATATATAAAAGTCTTCGTTCATTAGAGATTTGTTTAGTTTCTATTTAAATGACAAATCTTTGTATGTTGTATGTGTTGTTTGTGTATAAAAGGTGGAGATGAAAAAAAAGAATTTTAACACATGGATGTGTTTGTTATGCGTAAAATTCTACATACATATTAAACAAAGGGATTTTACGAAAAAAAAATTAGAGGTAGTCCTGGTTTTTTGCTAATATCTCAGCCATTTATTAACCGATCTGTCTGATTTTTAATAGCAAACAGAAATGGATCACATGTAACAGAAATAAAAAACAATCAAGTCCTCATCATGTCTGGCTTCTTCGGAAAACCCATTTTAACACACAGACGGACATCGTTAAATCAACCTCACTCTTCATAAGGACCCAGAATATATATACTTCATAGGGTCTAAGATCAATATTGTAGAAATTACAAACGGAATGACAAACTTATATATACCCTTCCACCTTTGGTGAAGGGTATAATAAATGTATATATGTTGTAGAACTGTTATAAAACGATGCGGCTATTGGTAACAGTAACAGTATTTTCGATTACTTGGGTAACGATATTTTAAGAGTAACGCTAATAATTTATTTTGGTCTAGCTATTATAAGGATTTTTTATTATAAGGATTTTTTTATTATAAGGATTTTTGGAACTAGCAACCTTCAGATGATAGCCGTCAAAATTTAATGACAATTCATTCATTAATAAACAAGTTACAGCTGTTATAGTGACGCTACTTTTGCGATTTGGAAAGCAATGAATTCAAAGCAATTTCGTGTGATGAAAAAATAACGTTTAAGCTTGGCTTGATAAGTATTATTCGGAATATGCTCCATCGAAACAAATGGTAGAAAAGTGGTTTACTTACTTTAGTCATGATCGTACTAACACCGATAACGCCAAACGCTCTGGTTGCCCAAAAGAGGTGGTGATACCGAAAAACATAAAAAAAATTCACAGTCGTTTTGACAGACTGTAAAATGTAGTTGCAGAAGATAGCTGATGCCTTAAAGATATCGAAGGAATGTTTCGAATTTATTTTGCATGTACATTTGTTCATGAGAAAGATGTTTTCGAAATAGGTGCCGCGTTTGCTCAAAGTGCACCAAAAACAAGATCGTAATGATGATTCCAAATGATGGCCATTTGCACCAATTGCACTTTCAATTGCTTCTCTACCCACCGTATTCGCTAGATTTGAGATTTTTACCTGGTTTCAGACCTCAAAAAAAGTGCTCGCCAGAAAGAGATTTCATTTTAATGATATGGTGATTGTCGAAATAGAGGCCTACTTTGTGGCAAAAGATAAATCATTCTAAAAAATATATCGAATTGTTAGAAAAACGTTGGAGTGATTGAGAAGACTTTGTTGATGAATAATGTCGGATTTTTTAAAAATTGGTTTTCCTATGGGCTTTTCAGCCGATGTGTAATATATACGCCTTTAGATTAGTTGTTTGCTTGGTATTTTAATAACAAGCACTTTGACATCGCCTTTGTTATAAAATAAAAAAAGATAATGGCTTTAATTCGAAAAAAATAAAAATTCATTGCAAACGACGGGATCCCATCAGCTGTTCTTTCTTGTGAGTTATTAGAATCTGAAGCTTTTCTTGTAGCAAAAAATTATTTGAATCTGATACAAAAACTCAAAATTTTCAGGCTTCTTCGTTGTAAAATCGCCATGAATCACAATAGTTCGTGGCGTCTTATCAGTATGGCACGACTGCATACAAATTTTCTATTTAAATACAAAAAGTTCGGGCACAGTTGAAGCTGATTTGGCACTTTTCTGCCTTTCTTTTGGCACAAAATACAGATTCTGAAACACCATCACTGCCGTTAATGCATATTAGTTGTCTTCATCTCATTTGTGTTATTTAATAATTGTAGCCATTGTGACGACCCCCTTTGGATAAATAAACGCCACTGAGCGCCTTTAAAAAAAGCAAAAATTTCGCACCTCATTTCAACGCTATTCTGTGGGCCGCCATATAAACTGTTTTGCTAATAGGCAAGAACAGTTGGAAACTTATGTACTATTTGTTAGTATTTACCGGTGCGATACTACGCGGTGCTACTGCAAACACACTAAGGGCCAGAACACCCATTTATAGGTAAAAAGTCGATTTCAGGAATTTGCAAAAGCTGAGTACACCCGCGTTTTAAGGACATATATATATAGCCTTTACAAAGAAAGTAACACACTTTAGAACATTAATAAGAAGGACAAATTTTCTGAGTTGCTTCTTAAAAAAAAAAGAAAATACACTAAGGAAACGTCTGGAAAAAACTAAAATCAAACTCTAATTTTTATTAGTTTAAAATTTTGAAAGAAACAAAAATTAATTTTCAAAACTTTAAACTTCATATCATTACAATTTTTGTTTTAAATTTTGTTTATATTTTCCTTTTGTTTTTAAATTTAATTTTACTCATGGACAAAGGAATGATTAATTTAATGCCAGAAACCAAAACAATAATAAAACTGATGATTTCCAAATCAATGAAAGTCGGCATAAACGACTATGTGCATGCACTGAATCATTTTGGGTCATGTAAATCTTTTAAAAACATCACGAAGAAAGTGATTTTAACCCTTAATTAAAATTTTGTTCAACATTGCTTGATTTGAATAAAAATTTTAAAATGCTTCCGTATTTCTTCAAAACAGAATATTAATCAAAATTTAATATAATTCAGTTCATAAATGCAGAAAAAAGTTATCTTATTCTCTTTTGAAATTCCCAAACATATTTCTGTTGATAATATAAATATGTTTGGAGGAATAGACATGTTCGCCATGTTTTTTCTTAAAATATATTTTATTTGCATGCAATTATCTTGTTTGTATGCCTTTAAAAATATGTATATGTTTGGTTCACATGAAATGCCTCTGCCGCATATATATATATATATTAGGGCGGGTCAAATTGTATGGAACGATTTTTTTTGATGAAGCGTATAGCAAAAACGTCTATAGGTGATTCTGAGAAATTTTGCTCAAGAGACCATAGCTCTAAGTCGGATTTGGAGCCCCCAAAATTTCAAAATAGAAATTTTTCCATATATCCATAGAATAATTTAATTAAATTCGTCATAAAATCGGATAGAATTATAGTAGATTTCTCAATCTGTATTGATACCTGGCAGCATTGTTCAATTTAACAACTTTGTAACACTGAATAATGACGTTACAAAATAGTGACGTTTACCAACACTGAACGTTGCCAAGCTTGCTTTTCCTTCTTCCTTAATCGTTCATCGTGCAATGCGCACGCAGTTTGCCAAAATACTTAAATAAAAACTCGGTTATCACAATACCAATATTTTTTTTATTTTTAAATTTAGTGTGGCACAATCAAAGAGTGCAGTGATAATATCAAAGTTATTATGGATAATCAAGAACCATCAACGTCAACAAGTTTTGACTCTAGATTGACTAACATGCCTCATCAAGATATTGTTGTTTTTGGTTTATTTATTTATTTAAATGATCTTAGTTTGCCTCCTAAATGTGACATTTTAAAATATTGTTTTTTTTTAAGTGATCGTGCTAAATTTGAAAACAAAATGTTCTCGTATTAAACTTTTACTCCTCACGTAACAGATAAATTGATCCAAATTTGGTGTAAATTAAATATTGAAATCATTAATAGAAAGAGTGTTTTAAAAAAATTAACTGGTTTGCTTGATAAATACCAGAAACATGTACAACATAGAAACAAAAAAGATGAATTTAAAGCATTTGGTGATTCAATAAACGAATTATTTTATATTGGCAAATGTAATTGCAAATTAAAAACAACAGAATGTTCGTGTGGATTGATTCCAGAACGTCTAAAAGAATTTATGATGGACCAGCATAATGATAGAAAATTCACAATACCTGAATATACGGAAGACGTTGAAGAAGTAGCTACAACAATACCAACACTTACAACTGGTACCCATGATCCAAGTTACGAACCACCTGAATTACACATGGATGAAGATGAAAATGAAGCAACAACAGAAGTTCCAGAAGCAACTGTTCAAATGAGACGAGGTCATTATACTCAAATATACGATGCTATAATGTGTGATAGATTCGGTGTTTCAGATAGAGTCGCTTCATGTTTAGCAACAGCTTTATTCGAAGATATAAATTTTAGAGATGTTCATGGTAATCTTGTTATTATGGATAAATCAAAAGTGGCTAGAGAAAAAGTTAAATCTAGAGATGCGGTGCTTCGTACACGACATACAAATTCTTCCATAACCGCATTCTCTTTCGATGGTAGAAAAGATGACTCATTAACTACAAAGAAAATTAATGACAGATGTCATACCACTATGGTAAAAGAACCGCGTTTAGTTGTTCTGAAAGAGCTTTATAATGAGTTACTTGGATATGTGAATTTGGGTAGTCGAGAAGATGCAAAGACCAAACACAGAAAACTGAATGAATATTTCAACAATAAAACATTAACAGTTGATCAATTAATTGGCATATGCAGTGATGGTGAGCCAGCAAATACTGGAACAGAAAATGGTGTTTTACGATTATTTGAAAAACAGTTAAATAGACCAATTCACTGGTTTATATGTCTGCTTCAATCCAATGAACTGCCATTTCGTCATTTATATGAAGCATTGCACAAAACAGTCACCAAGGGACCACGAGCAGCAAGTGGAAAGTTATTCAAAGCTATTCAATAATGTGATAAATTGCAGGTATGTAACACTTTATTTTATTAATTATCATCATTTATTATTATTATTTATTGTCATTATTTTACTTTTTCGATTGGAATAAAGTTAAAATAAAATAATTGCATTTTAATTGATCTAAACATTTAATTTTTCAGGTAGTAGCTGATTTTGATCCAATACCACATATTACGCACATCCAGAAAATATCTTATTAACAATGTTATTTGATGATCGAAAAGCAATAAGATTTTACACTATCGAGAAAAATTGTACGATCCAACTAAACTCAGAGTTTACAAAAAATATATCTTAAATTTCGATGCTACCGATTATGTCAATATGGTTGATATAAATAACGACGATATATTATTTGAACCAAAATTTACTCGACAGATTCCATATGATCACTTGGTAGAATACTTAGATTTCGATGAACCACCACTGGCTGATCCACAAATTCCAATGCGCACATACAAGGAACAGAAAGACATGTACAATTATTAATGAGTGTTTCAAAACGAGTTATAGAAAAGAATCGTGAAGGAGTTATGGCAGTGACATTAGAAAGTCGTAAGAAAACTCCTCCAATGGAAAGTAAAAAGGACCTTAAAAAATAATATTACCAAGTTAAAACATTAAATTGTAGGTCGAGAACAATATTTTAAAATAAATTGAATAAAAAATGTAAAAATAGTGTTTTTTTTTTTTGAAACCTTGAAAATGTTGATTTTTTTAGATCGATTTTCCTACAAAAAGGAGTTCGTAATAAAAGTATTTGGAAATTATCTGAACTTTCATAATCTGCAAAAAAATAATCTCGAAAAAAAATCGAAGAAAATTCAGAATTTATTAGTTAAAAGTTTATTTCAGGCTATTTTGCGACAAAAAATTCCTAATATCTCTAATAAAAATAAAATATTGGTATCAATATAGATTCTGAAAGGTGATAAAAATACCTTTCAAACAAGCCCAGATTGAGAAATCTACTATAATTCTATCCGATTTTATGACGAATTTAATTAAATTATTCTATGTATATATGGAAAAATATATATTTTGAATTTTGGGGGGCTCCAAATCCCACTTAGAGCTAGTGTCTCTTGAGCAAAATTTCTCAGAATCACCTATAGATTACGTTTTTGCTATACGCTTCATTAAAAAATTAACCCGCCCTAGTATATATATATATATATATATATATATATATATATATATATATATATATATATATATATATATATATATTCATTCCCCATACTTTGAAGACATCTGTATATACAGCCAAAAAAGTCCCTATAAAATGCGCTGTGTATATATATATATATATATATATATATATATATGTTTGCCTACAATCATAAAATATGTTTATCATAAACATTATTTTTGTATTAATTTGACTTTCCAAGTTCTCTCTATTTGTAAACGGAAAGACCTTGAAAATTAAATGGACACATATGTTGCTTTTAAATAAAAATATTCTAAGTTGTGACAAACAAAATGTTTAACACCCAATATATGGTTATGAACATATAAAAACACTTTGTTATTTATTTAAAATACCAAAAATATACTATAGAACCTTTGTTACTAATATTCATAAAAACCCAAGTTCTGGACCAGTGTGCCACGATATTAAACATTTCCTAACCAAGATAACTACAGTGTACAAGTTGTTTTGTTTATTTATTATTCTGATATGATATTTTTTGCCTGCTGTGATATTCCTAATTTTCCAAAATATATATAATATAAGAAAGAGTACAACTATTTAAATTCCAGAGACACTATGGTGGAAGTGAGCAGAGTGGTCTACTAGTTATATTCATGTGTTTATTTTTTTATTTATTGGAAAGAATAAATATATTTTGTTGTTATGGCCGTCTTAAAATAAAAAGAAAATAAAATAAATAAGCAATGTAGCAATATTGTTAAATGAATTGGACTTTGTAAATGGACTGTTTGAAAGGTTGTTTGTTTAAGTCTCAAAATTAACAACTTTAAATTTATATTAAAATTATAAAATATGTTAAAATATAAAACACGCCTGTTTTTTAAATTTTTCTTTTTTGTAATTTTTTTTTTGCCAAACTTTTTTCCATTATTTGATTTCTTCCAATTTTATTTCCAAATTTTTTTATTAAAAATGTATTCATACTGTACTAATACTGGTTTTAGATTTAGAACTATGTCAAAAAGTTGGCGTTTTGTTAATCAAAAATTGCCCCCAAAATCTTTGATGTTATCCGTGATCTGTATTTTTTAAACAAGAACTTTCGCATGACTAAAAAAAAGATAAATTAATTTTATTTTTTATGAAACGGTGGATCTAGGAAGTTAAAATTTGGTGTGAAAGTTCTTCCTCCAGCGATGACTTTAGCTAAGACTGCATTTTTGCAAAATCATACGAGGAATGGCAAAAAAGGGGAGAGAGAAACCTGACCAACCTAAAATAGGAAGTTGAAATTTGGTATGTAGGTGCCTACTTCGGCATATACATCTTTCAGTAGGGAGGCGCAAAAAGTAAAACATCCTCCCCCTTGACGGTCTGCCCAAATCCCTTGGAATAGTAAGCTGAAGTCAGAAATACCTGTTCGCTGGAGCATTTAATATCTGTGGACATTCGACAAAACGACTTCTTTCTAAATCATCAACTTTTCAGTAGAGCAAAACAACTGTTAAAATAATTAACAAAAATGTTTGTATAGAAAATGAAAGAAACCTTATATTTAGACATTATACACAAATACCTTATAAGCATTTTGCGATCTCTTTTTTCGTTCTAAGAGCTATAGGTTTCCTTAATATTGTAACAGAAATAGATAAGCTTCTTGGTCAAATGGATTTTAAACAAAAAAATTAGCTTGCACCATACAAGCAGTTTTGTTAAAAATGTTTTGATTAGATTAGAAATCAATCTAAGTCGCTTATGTCAAGACAAGTTGTTTTGTTAAATGTTAATGTAAACAAAAGATCGAAGATTCTTCTTCGTCAAGATCCGGATCGATTTCAAACGAACGTTTTCTTTCGGCTTTAATGCTTCGATAAAAGCTGTGTAGATGTGTACTTATTAGTGGCAGCATATCTAACAAATCGCGTTTTTTGTTTTGTGATATGGCCAATGGACACGTGTAACTTGCGACCAATTGTGTAGTCGGCACCTTTGGACGACGAGGGTTAATGTCTACTTGCTTAAAAGCCTCTACGTGGTGTAGCGATGAATTGTACTGCAAAATTCCAGGCTGGTTTTTTTCTTACCGCAGCCAACGAAACTTTTTCCACTCGAATTTTTCACCTTAAAAAGATATGGTGAGAAAAAATTAATACAAATTTGTATATAAAGTATATAATAAATAAAATTAAGATATACCTGAATTGTTGCATGTTCTCTATGTGTACACTCAGAATATTATGTAGTTAACTGTTTGTAGTTTAATAAAAAAGTTTTCCGTTTCATTTAAAAATAAAGGAACATACATTTATTTTTCAAAGAAAAATCTATATTAACTTAGTTATACATTTATTCGAAATAATTTACTGTCATTAACTATTTTTTTCAGTTTCATTTATTTTTTTCATTTGTTTGAAATTTAATAAAAATTTACCCCCAAAACGGAAACTTTTGGTTTATTTGTGTCCGTAGCAGTTATTACAAATTTAAATTTTGTTTGCTGTTTCAAAAAAAAAAATATTCAAAAAATTCCAATTTGTTTTTTTATTTAAATTGGTTGTATATATACAAAATTTTTCAATACAAATTACAAGAACTTCATAAACACACATACATTTACAAACACATTCATGCAAAAAGTGTTAATAGCTTCATGTGCATATGTATGTACATACATTTTGTATTGTACGAGTATATTTAAAAAAAACAAAAAATACAAAAACGGAAATAATTACAAATAAATGAAAAAAACATTTATTTTTCAAGGATTGGTAAGTAAAATTTTGACATTTATTTTAACTGATTATATCATTTGTTTCTTACGGATGTGTTAGTTGATTAATCAACATTTAAAAATAAATATCAAATGGCATTTAATTTAAACGAAAATTAAGTAGACCGGTTTTTAAATGAAATATTATGTCTTTTAAATGATATTTTCAGTTATTTTAACTTACAAACTTTTTTAAGTGTACTTATCTTTATTTTAATGGTATATTTATTATTTGTAGCCGATATAAGATTTGCCCAGTCGTGTGTGTGGTATATTGAAAAAGAGGAATTTTTATTATTTTTTTCAATTTGCGCATCTACTGTGTCACACTCAAGATGCATATGACCACAACTAGAAATTTATGGTCAATCACTTCAATGCTTGTATGCTCTTCTAAAACCTGTCGAAACATTGCACAAATGTAAGAGTTACGGTTTTGTACTGGACAAGAATCGCTGTATAAAATGACGTGCCGAACTGAATTAGGTAAATTCAACAAGCATTTACAAAGGCAAGACCCAATATCATTTGCTCCACGCTTTGCAACAGTTTATTCCACAAGTAACATTGAGCCTTCTTAGACGCCCCAGCATGAACCGTTAAATTAAATGTCCACAATGGTCGCTTATATAAAAACATGGACGCACGCAAATATGGAGTTGGAAAACACAGTTGCAAATCAAAAGAAAACATTTTACATTTTAATTCCTTAGTGCAAGTTCCTTGTCAGATTTCTTGCACTCATAAGCAAAATTTGCGTCATCTTGGTGTTCTTTTTGTTGCAATTTTAGCTGAATCTTTTCTTCTTCATCTGATGTATTTGCAATTTTTGATCTTAGCGTTTCGCACATATTACAAAGATCAAGTTGAGGTTTTTTAAATTTAATATTCATAGGTCTAACAATTTCTTGATATTTCGATTCCGACACGGGATCAAAGTATTTGTCAGTATACAACCGGTATAAAGTTGCAAGATTGAGACCGCGCTGAAAATATAATTGAGTTGTATGACGACGACTGTAGTGGCTTTCGTACTTGGGAATACTCTTTATATGTTCTATTACTTGATTGTATTTATGAATCGGCAGCTTGTGCAGTGGCTCGTGTTGGTCACGTTGATCAGCCGGTACAAGCCTACCAAACAGTTGATTTATTTTATGCCTATATCGCTTTGTTGCTGTTTAAACTCCTTAAACATATTATCACTGAACATAATATATTATCACTAATACCGACATCAAGAGATGTTATTGTCTCCCAAAGAAGTTCTTTGAAAACCGATCCATACACATGATCAAAATTTTGGGCACTACAGATATTTCCATCGTTGGCAGTATATATTTCTGCCAAATATTTTTCTATTTTATGTTCTTTAGCCGCAAACAAAGACGTATACACGGATTCTTTTTTAACTTTTTTGGCCATAGCCACTAGTTTCTTACCTCGCTCCATTTACTCGTATTTTAATTTATTGTTCTTTATTGTACTGTTAAGTAGCAAAGCAGCTTCTTTTTTTTTAAGATAGGACTTGACTTTTTAAATTTTCCGTTTTTCAAAAGAACCTCTATCGACACAAGCCGTTTTGTCGCAACGTACGTTCGCGATTAACTAATTTAAAAATAAACTTGTATCAGACAAGTGGTGAATTATTAAAACGACTTCTTTTGAAATAAGCTGTTTTGCCAATAGGGAAATGGTGGAAAAGTGCCAGAACTAATTGGAGACAGGCTGTTTTATCAAATGGCGGTTACCAGTTTTTTGATCGAATTTTCGAAATTTGTTGAATTCTCCGAGAGAAGTTGTTTTGTCAAATTGCAATTGGGGAAAAACCTGAAAGAGGCCGATTTGTCAATTGCGTATCTTATGTTCTAAGAATCGTAGAAATACGACGATTAGACCAAAAAGCGCATTAAAATTTTATATTTACTACAAAAATCTTGCAAAATTGTCTTATCTCGAGAGAAGTCGTTTTGTCAAATGTCCACAGATATTTATCACGAACCAGTTAAATTTATAATCAAGTGTTTTATAATTTTTTTTCTATTAAGTGATGGTACGAAACCTATGAAAGATTTGTCATAAATTTTTTCATTATATCTATAATAACTTCATAAAAATAATAAAGAATTGATGGCAAAAAAAATTATGAAAAAGTTTTATCACTATGATGATATTTTTTTCCCAGATTGCAGTATGCAAATCGATCTATCTAATGGGGTAATGCTCCTTTATGTCTTCTTGGAATTAGTTTCGAACGTAAGAATTCTAAGCAAAAATCATCAATATATTATAGTAGTAATCTAATAAAATCCAATTATTTCTAAACAATTATAAAGGAGTTATGTACCAATGCGCCTGAGAAGTGAGTTCCAATTATTCCAGTAAGTAGTTTTATGGTTCTTGGATTAATATCCTGTTTTTGGTGCAAACTGTGTCATGAAGCAATCATAAATATTTAGCTTGAGTATCCTGTAAATTGTCGCAATGTGTGGTCGTGCGACTTTCGGATGTATCACGCAATTGTGTTGTAAAAATATTCCTTTACTTTACATTCCTAGTGTTTATTTGATGCATTTCAACTTGTGATATAGAAATTTTTTTGTTATCCTTATTACTGTTGTTGCAACAATTCGTGCGCATAATCATAAATTATACTCTCCATGCATACAAACAAAATATTAAAAAAATTATTCATAATTTCTTTTGTAATATACTTCGTTTTATCATGTAGGTACACAGAGAAAACAGATTCATTGTGACTACAAAACTTTTGGTCAATCAAATGGATTGGTTGTGGCAACAGGATCGCGGTTAATACACAAAAAATTCGGTTATTACAAAATTTATTTTGTAAGGAATACATTTGATTACGACAACCAAATTATACAGTTGCTGCAACCAAATCATACAGTTGGCAGGAAATGCTGTTGTCACAATGAATCTGTTTTCTCTGTGTAAATCTTCGTTTATTTCATATATAATATATAAATAACGAATGCAAAGTAGTATGCAGTATATTTAGTACGATATACCGATTGTGTTTAATATGTACCCTAGGGTGGCAATGAAATGTATGGAGAAATATTATTTTCAAATTTTAGCACGGGCACATGATGAAAATTTGGGCCAATTCGATGAATTTAACCTGTGCACCTTTAATATCAAAGTTTTGGTAATTTTTAAAAATCCAAGAAAATATATTTTAATGAATATTTCTTGCTGCACATCGTTACGAATCGAATTTAGTATACTAAATACATATATAAAAACCTTTTTTAAATCGCATCATGTGATACAAAATTCCGCGCAAGTATGAGCCAAAATCCAAGGCTGAATTTTTATTGCAACCCTAATGTACCCATACACATTTGGTTGAATGTATGTTTTGCACACAAGATGACCTTTATGGACAAGTATGTACTTATAATACACGCGGTGCCAGTGCCTGCTTCAATATATGAACTTTGTTGTTAGTTATTTCCTTGAACTAGGGGTTTCATTTTTGTATTTTTTAACAATAGTATTACTTTTTGACGTCGGTTTTGTTGACGAGTAATATTCTTATGATTTATTACTTATCGGGTTTGTTGTAGACAAAATAAAAGACTTTTGGTTTTTAAGGTTATTGTAGAGTTGTAAAAATACTAAGTATTTGAATATTGAGTAATCAATACTGAAAGTTTTTCGATTACTCAATTCCTTATACTACATGTACAAACAACATGAAATGAATTGACTAGTCAATAGTTGAAATTCTACAACATTGAGGCTCTACATTATTAATGACCGCAATTTTAAGCTTAGATAGCTAACGTGTAGCTTAAAGAGGTCCAATCGATTGAAAATTGCAAGAATATGACTTTTTCAATTTTTAGGAAAATATCGTTCTATATTTTAATGTTTTCAACCACCTGTGTTATGTATCGATTTCAGTATAAAATCATGTTTTTTAAAACCTATAGCAAATGCCCAGACCAATTTTGTGCCAATAAACACTAGGTCATGAAATTTGATGGCACTTTTTAAAACTTTTAGAAACTGATTAAAGCTATATTTTTTTCGCGCAATAAAGCAGAAACGCATAAATTTTTTGGCATAATTTTCAAAACTCCATTTTTGATTTTGAAAAAAAGTTATAACCCTAATAAACACTCTTGAAATTTTCAATGGATTTCCGGCCTCGACTTTCCTTTATCCCATTGCATCCAAACTTCATATTTATTAGTTTTATATAGAAAGGAAACAAATTGGACCCTTACATTCTTCAAATTCGCCCTTTAAAAAATTGCCATATAAACTTGGACCCCCTAGTGTAGATACCTACCGTGTAGACAAACAAAAACCAATAGATATTTAAGAACTGGTTTTTACTAATTTAAAAAAAATTAAACAAAAAAAAAAAAACAAAAAAGAAAACTGCGAGTTGTTATTTTTTTTAAGAACATTAAATAAAGAAAAAAATCGGCTGTATTCTATTGCAGTCAATACGGACTGCTATATGATTAGGCTGTATGGTTCAGGTTTTCTGCCGGAATTGCAACTACAATGCGGATGTAGAATCCCTAATTAGCCTTCTAGGCGCCGTATCTAGGGCGTGATATTTTTAAAATAAAAAATATTACATCTGTGGGTTTAAATGAAAATTTTACAGTTTAGTATTAATTTATTTTCAATTCTTCACACAAGAGGCCGCCACTAGTATGTTTCCAATGCCTTGTCCCTAAACCTATTAATATGAAGAAAATTGCGCCCAAGTGTCATCGAAACTTAGTGGGTGAATTGGTCACTTTAAAAATAGTGCTTTTGAGCTCGAAAACAAGGTACGCCCGGGTCAAGAAGAATAATTGGAATCATTGTGGGCGAACGCCAAACGCTTCAGAAGTCAACAGCCAGAAAAAGCCTAAAAGCCATGGGATTAATTTAAAAGCAAGGAAACTGGGTGTCATACGAGTTGATGCTGCGCGACAAATTTGTGAACAGCTCCTCAAACGCCAAAAGAGGAAGGGTTTCTTGTATCGCATTGTGACTGGCGAAGAAAACTGGAACCATAACGACAACTTCAAACGCAAAAAGTCATGGGTTTTTCCCGAACAGTCTAATATTCATTGCATGAAGCTTGTGTTCTGTATTTGGTGGAACCAGCACTTCGTTATTTACTACGAGCTACTCAAACCAAATGAAACGATCACGGGGGAACTCTATCGGAATAAACGCATCTGTTTGACTGAAATATGATCAAAGGCACGACAAAATGATCTTGCAGCATGACAACTTTCAGCCACATGTTCTGGTCAATGACTCGTGACCTATCCCAGCAGAAGTTCACTTCATATGAAAAATGCAAAAAACAGGTCAATCATTGGATTACCTCAAAAGAAGAGTCGTTCTTCCGAGCTGGAATCCGAAAATTGGCAAAAGGATGGGAAAAAGTTGTGGCCAGCGGTGGACAATACATTGAATATATTTTTTAAAATTTTTAAAAAAAAAAAAAACCTAAATTTCGGAAAAACTATGATTATTAATTCAAGATCCCAATGCAGGAAAAACACACAAAATTTGTGTACCTGCTTACTTTACAAAATAAATTGTTATTTGTGTTCTGATAAGGAGCTAAAAATAAGGGGTTTGTAAATAATAATGCGTGTTTATGTACTTTATAGTAATTAAGCAACAAATAGTTATCAATATCACACTACTTTTGTAATTAAATAAGAAGTCGCGCTTTAGCATGATTGCTTATTAAATCGACTTCGCCAAAATAAGTAGTATTGACGCCGAATTGTAAGCAGTACAAATTTTTTGTTTTATTATATAACCACTTATTTCGTAATGAAAGATTATCCTGGGGCCACACATCACCGCGTGGTCAGATTATAATGAGTTTGTAGCTTGTTTGCGTGAGGGAAAAATATGTAAATAAAAGAAAAAAATACAATTTCGAATTGTTGAGAAAAGGATCTCAGATTTTATTAAAATTTTTATATATTTCCGTCGGTGACGATGTGCACAATAGGTATCCAAAAAAACGAATGAATATCTCAAAAAAGGAGACAACTTATCTAAAGTGATGAGCAACAATGTTTAATACCCGTTAACGGTTTTACTCGCTAGAATCTGTGTAAAAACTCCCAACAAAGTTGTACAAAAAGGGAAGTAATATTTAGATTCTAACAGAGCATTAACCCACCAAAGGCAAAGGTGCCGAAAAATACTCGGACAAAAAATTAATGATTTGTAATTAAACATTGCCGGCCACCTTGCAACATCCAGGTGTGTTGCAAACCAAATCTTAAAGTTATCCTTAAACTAACAGGAGGTATAGTTCAGTTTATAAATAAAAGAATGTGAGCTTGATTTAAAATAATTTTTTTTTTTCAAATAACACTTACAACTAATTTGGCCAGTAGCGACCACGCAGAAAATTTATATATAAATGTTTATTTAAAAGCTATGTTAAGTGGGCCAGGAGGGACGCCGTAGACTTTAAAATTACGAAAATTTTAATAAGTATTTTGTGTATGAGGGCCAGTAGGGACCCCGTAGAAATAAAAAAGTATAGTGGGTCAGGAAGGACCCCGAAGCGGCCTGTAAGGACCGATTACATAAATAGCGTGATAATTAAAGTTAATTAGTCAGAATGACCAGTTTTGAGATCGGTCGCTTTACAACCCCGTTTGAAGTAGATATATCCGCAACCCTTACATGTCCATCGCTTCCAGGATAAACTTTAATGACCCTGCCTAACCGCCACGATGTCGGAGGTAATTGCTCGTGTCTAACTACGACCAAGTCGTTTACTTGAAGGTCGCGTTGCGGATTTTGCCATTTATATCGCTTATGTAAGCTCGTTCAATACTCTTCTTTCCATCGACGGCAGAAGAGTTGAGCAAGTGCTTTCATTTTCCGAAATCGATTAACTAAACTCAAAGGGGGGTCGTGTATCGCAGGCTCAGAAGGGGCCAGAATTGGAGAACCAATCAAAAAATGACCAGGAGTCAGGGCTACCGATTCCTGAGGATTGTCTGTCATAGGACAAAGGGGGCGCGAATTCAAGCAAGCTTCAATTCGAGAAAGAACCGTAGAGAATTCCTCAAATGTATACTTAAAAGCTTGTGCCTCTTTCCTAAAACGTAGTTTGAAACTCTTTACACCGGCTTCCCAAAGACCGCCCATATGAGGAGCCCCAGCTGGGATAAAACGCCACGACAGACCCTGTATGCCGAACACAATGTCGATTGACTTTCTTTTATAAAAGCCTTAAAATCTCTTTCTATTTCGCGCGAAGCGCCGACAAAATTTGTTCCGTTGTCAGAAAATATGGTATTTGGACAACCTCTTCTCGAAATAAATCTGTGAAAAGCTGCTAAAAAAGAAGCAGTAGACAAGTCAGAAGTTGCCTCTAAATGAATCGCTTTCGTAGAAAAGCATACAAAAACACAAACGTAGCCTTTAGTTATCTTACAAGCCCTACCAGTGAAACTCTTGATATCAAAGGGGCCTGCGAAGTCAACACCAATAGTAGTGAAAGGCCTATCGATAGTGCTTCGTTCAGGAGGAAGAGCTGCCATAATCTGAACACAAGATCTTTTCCGGTCAATAATGCACCGTTTGCAACGACTGATGACTTCACGAATTTTAGACTTTAATCGTGGGATCCAATATTCAATGCGAAGTATTCGCAACATTAACTGATTTCCACCGTGAATGGAAATCAAATGAATATGGCAAAATTATAGGATGCCTCTCTGTGTATGATAGACACGGCGATTTAGCTAAACGACCATTAATTCTAATGACGCCATCCTTATCAAGAAAAGGATTTAAATTTATAAGCGAACTTTTCGAACATAAAGGTTTTTTCTCCAAGAGACATTTATATTCATCAGCGAAATAGTATTTTTGAGCCACAATGGCCAAACGCAATTTGGTTCTTTTCACCTCAAGACTAGAAAGCATTTGATCAACATACTGATTTTGACCTGATTTATGAGCTGGGTGAATATTATAAATGAATCGCAAAACAAACGAGAGAACACGAAGTGCTCGATCAAGACTCGAATAATTCGTAAGAATATCCTCATATACGTCGGCTCCTCCGGAGTCCGTAAAAAACGAAGCATGAGTTCGAACAACCCGACACTCAATGTCTGTAGTAAGGCAAGAAAGATCAGATACATTTCACTTAGCCCTGTCTTGTCGAAGCCATTGTGGACCATGCCACCAAAGTTCACTAATCGCCAGCTCAGAGGGAGAAGTTCCCCGACTACCTAAATCTGCAGGATTGTCCCCAGATCGGACATGGTACCAATTATGGTTTCCAACGTTCTCCTGAATACGACAAACTCTATTCGCAACAAACTCTATTCCAAGAACAAGGTGTCTTTTTTAACCAGAAAAGGACTATAGTAGAATCAGTCCAACAATAAATCTGATTAACTTTAATATCAATTTCACTTACCACTGTTTTCAAAAGTTCAGAGGCCAATACTGCACCGCAAAGTTCAAGTCGCGGTAATAAAATTGATTTAATAGGAGCCACTTTAGTCCTCCCCGAAAGCAAATGTGTCTGAACTTCTCCGGTAGAGGTCTCAATACGAATATAAATCACCCCCGCGTATGCCTTTTCCGAGGCATCAGAAAATACATGAAGTTCAACCGAAGTTTCTGGAGTAAAATGAACCCATCGTGGAATCTGTATAGTATTCACTTCATGATAGCAAGCAACAAATTTCTGCCACTCTTTTTCAGTAGCGAGCGGAAGCAAATCATCCCAATTGATATTATCCAGCCAAATTTTTTGCATAATAATTTTCGCGACAACAATAACAGGACCCAACCAACCAACAGGATCGAACAATCTCGCTATCGTAGATAAAACTTCCCTCTTTGTATAACCTGACCTATGTCCCATAGGAGTCACATTAAAATAAAAAGAGTCCAATCGAGCGTTCCATTGGATTCCCAAAGTCTTTGAGCTACTATACTCCACAAACGTCAATAATTTAGCGTCAACTAAATGTTCCGAAGGGAGACCGTTTAAAATCGTACGTTCGTTTGAAGTCCATTTTCTAAGTTGAAACTTTGCAGAAGACAAGCAGTAGAAACATCGTGAGTTCCCGTCAAAACGTCGTCAACGTACATACACTTTCGAAGAATGTGTGATGCCATAGGAAACTCAGCTTCAGAATCGTCCGCTCGCTAACTGTAATAAAGTCCGAATCGCAAGATATGGAGCGCAATTGACACCAAAGGTCACAGTCTGTAACTCATATTCCCTAACGTCCTCCGATGGAGAATTTCGAAAAAAAAATACGCTGAAATGGGGTATGAGAAGAATCGACCAAAATTTGCCTATACATCTGGGTAATATCACAATTAAAAACAAATCTAAAAAGGCGCCACCGAAGAATCAAGAGGACCAAGTCTGCCTGTAAAGTAGGCCCAACATATAAGCAATCGTTAAGACAATTCCCATTCGAAGTCTTATTTGAAGCGTTGAAGACAACCCGCAACTTTGTAGTTTTCTTTCAGGTTTAATAACGGGGTGATGAGGCAAATAACAAGACAAATTAGGATTAAAAATAGGGTTCGAAACAGGTTTCATGTGACCGAGATCTTAATATTCCCTAACGACGTTGTCATACACCTCCTTAAACTCAGGTTTTCGCTGAAGGGAAGATTCGGTCCTAAGATACTGTGCCAAGACACTTAACCTAGACGATCCTAACGAAAGAGTTTTAGGAAATTCGGGTTTAAAAGGCAAAGTCACAATATATCTACCATCAGGGGAGCGACGAGTAGTCGCTTTGTAATTTTCCTCACAATATTTGTCAAAAACAGACAAATTTTTCGTTTTGGGAGCCTCCTCAAGTTCCCAGAAACGAAGAAGATTTTTATTAAGATTATCTTCTTCTCAGAAGTATACATGAGTAGAATAGACTTGAACTCGAGGTTGCACTAGTGGACCAGAAATGATCCAGCCGAAAACCGTGTTCTGAGCTATCAAAGAACCCAAGATATCTCGAGGAAAGTCTTTTACGATAATTCTAGGATACAGTTCAGAACCGAGCAAAAGATCGACAGGTCGACTGTCATAGAAATTAGAATCAGCCAAACGAAGATTTGGCAAATTTTCCCTTATATTTGAAGGTACTTTAAAAGACGGAATATTCCCAGAAATATTGTTCAACACAAGAAGTAAGGCCTCTAATGAAAAAGCGGAATCAATGGGAGAGCCAACTTTTACTGAACAAAGTTTTTTCGACGAAGTCGAGATTAATTCCACACCTGAAACGCCGACCTTCGTAGAAAGCGTCGGAAGTTTCAAACGATTCGCTAAACGTTCCGAAATGAACGAAGTTTCGGAGGCGGGATTAATAAGTGTGCGGGCAGGGTACGTAATACCCTGGTGAACAATGTTAACCATAGCCGTCCCTAAGAGCACATTTCTATTTACAGAAGCATGAAATACCTGTCTATTAAGAGGCAATGCGGAATTACCGCCATTAGAAGTGGACTGTATATTTAGCTTCATGTGTCCTTGAGAGACAATTGACACAACAATGAAATTTCTTTACATTCGAATACCTATCAGCAACCGATAAACTTTTAAATCGAGGGCAAGAGCGCAAAAAATGCACCTGATTTTTACACAAAACGCATGAAGTGTTTGTAGAAGAGGAAGCCGCAGTATGATGGGATTTCATCTTTAATTCAGCGGACCTTTTCGAAAGATGTGAACCCCTAAGATCACGAGAGCACTCTAAAGTGTCGATCCTTTCTGTCAGAAAGCGGTCTAAATCACTCCAGAGGGACAACGCCTTTTTATCCTTAACGGCTGCTCCCAAAGATTAACGGTGATCGCAGGTAACCGTTGAATACACATAAAAACGATCATATGCGAACTTAAATCCCCGGTCGCGGAAATGTCTAAAGCAGACAAGGCAGAAAGACAACCGTTTATACCGCGTTGTAAAGTTTTTAAGCCCTCGTCCGTTTCCTTGTCAAGGAACGGAAGATCGAAAAGCATAATAAGCTGGTGGTTCACCAGTCGACGTAAATTCTCGTATTTGTCCGTTAAACTCTTCCAGGCAAAATCGAAACCTTTATTCGTAAGCGGCGCTTTTGAAACAAGTTCCCGCGCATCGCCACTTGTTTTCTCCAAAAGAGCAAACAATCGCAGAATTGGACTAAGACGCGAGTTATTAATGTAAACCGCTGTAAAATGATCGCGAAAAGTGGGCCAAGAAATAACTTTACTCTCAAAAACAGGTATATTGCACGGCGGAATGTTGAAATTGTGGCAAAAATCATCAGAGTTGACCGGTAAAACCGAAGACTGATTGCCGGTTTTCATGGTATCAGCGTTTCGCGGTTCAAAATTATACAATTTTTCGTTAATAGGAGACAGGAGACAACTTATCTAAAGTGATGAGAAACAATGTTTAATACCCGTTAACGGTTTTACTCGCTAGAATCTGTGTAAAAACTCCCAACAAAGTTGTACAAAAAGGGAAGTAATATTTAGATTCTAACAGAGCATTAACCCACCAAAGGCAAAGGTGCCGAAAAATACTCGGACATAAAATTAATGATTTGTAATTAAACATAGCTACTAAATATTTTGGGCTTAGACCATAATATCGGACATGAGTGTACCATTTGACTTAGAATCACTTGGCATCGATTCATATGCAGACCTGCAAAATTTCTACCTGAATTTGGCTTAAATCGTACTTAGACACAAAAGACCGTAAATATCTATCTGAAATTTGGGTTGTGAATGTAATAATATGGGACCCAAAATTACTTTTCGTTATTTGCCTTAATGTACTTTTCCGGATATTTCATACATATTTTCCTCTATATTTTCTGCCCTGCTTATAAAATAACCATCTGGACCCGAAATATGATCAAAATTTTACTTTTTTCAATTAACTAAATAATAAATATTCGGGATTTTCGATCTTAAAAACCTGATAAAATTTAATTCACTAAAACAAATTGTGATATATTTCCACGTGAAATTCATTATCGAGAAAAATATATATTTTTTTAAATTAAGTATAACAGTTGTTTACACGTGAAACTCAAACGACTTATGTACATAAAACTGTGTTTTTATCGGAAGACTTTAGAAAGTTTTTATTGCTAATATTTTAAAAAAGTTTTGGTCTAGAACAAGAACATGACGTATAATGATTATCGCTGTGAGGGGAAAAAATACCCCAATAACGACGTATGACTGTGACTGCAAAAACTGGCATGTTTACTTAAATGTAAATAGTACAGTAAAGATCCTTTATACTTCAGTATTTCTTCCGCTTACTAACAACATACTATTTTTTAGTTTTTATTTTTCATTTATATTATATAAGAACGATAAACAAACTGTAATTATTTTAATAAAAATTTGGGAATTGACCATACAAATTTGGTTTATACTACAATACATTCGCTGAATGTACATATTAAATTTAGTCGCCATATTGCGGCAACTTTGTTGATTGAATAAGAAAAAAAAAATGTTACAATAAGAAAAAAGTCATGGAAATAAAATAGTGTGTGCAACATGCCAAATCAAAAAACCACGAAGCCACAAAGCTAGTTATAGAAACTTATAAACATTAGCGCTTTTATTTTTTTTTTAACTTTAATCGGTTTAACAAAGATTTGCTTTAAATACATAACGTTGATATGAACACAGAGAGGAAACAGATACATTAGGACAACCAAATTCTTTGGTAACCAAATGGTTTGTTTGGAGTCACCGATATATTTATTTGTGGTCACAGATATTCCGTTAATACAACCGAAATTCGGTTAGAACCACAGAATTTCGGTTTAAGTAAAATATTTCAATTGTGTAAGGAATACATTTGTTTTCTCTGTGTAAGAGCGAAAGTAAAGCTATTGCTAAATGTCGTAAAATATTTTTATAAGACAGATTTCAGTAAATAAACGACAACTGCACTGTTTTAATCTATTTAAATTTAAAAATATATTTATTCTAAATAAACGGTTTATTTAATTAAAACAAAATTAATTAATAATTCAATTTCGAAAAAGTTCTCAATACTGTAAAACGTATAATTTAACGTTTTTATTATTTCTTCATACGCCTGCACAAACACACGCACACGTTTTATGTATGTCCTTCTTAACAATTTATTCACATTATACAAGATAAAGTAGATGAACTTAAACAACTACTAATGCCGTATAAAATTCAATGGATGGATGTAGTGAATCAAGCCAACCAGCATCTGTAAATCCCGCTATGTTATTTGAATTTTTATGTTCTATTTATGTAGTGTAAACGATGCCATAATCATAAAAATATCACAACAAATCGTTAAAATTCGATCAGCTTTTGATGTTTCTTCATGTTGTTTTTGTGTTGTATGCTGTGTGTCTGAGTTTCAGATTTTTATTTTTTCACACATTAGAAGTAAACACACATTCATTCATACAATTTTAGTAACATACGAGTAAGTTTAAAAATATGAGGTACATTTATTATTTAAAAAATAAAGAAGACATAAGAATATATCTTATTGTTCATAGCCAGTGGCGTGCCCAGTATTTTGTTTCATGAGGGGGGGGGGGGGAGGCGTAACCCAAAATATATTTTCCAAATTTTTTTTTTTACGCTGACAATTTCTAAACCTTAATTTTTTGACCTTTTTGTAGCATTTAAAACAAAATTTACAGTTTTGCATAAACAATTTTTATTTAAAACTTACTTATTACATTGACAGATCTAATATATATGTACGTTTAATATTAAGTACATTTTGTTTGTTTTCGTATTGTCGCTTCTAGATCAATTTAATAAAAATAAAAAAAAAATTCTTTTGACGAAACGTCAAAGACTCGGCTTGGTACAATATATTATAAAAAATCGCACGATTTTTGATAAAGAATTTTATTTTGTTTTTCGTATATTAATAGTTTTAGAAGTTGGCGACGCAGGCGAAAATTTTGTTTTTTATACATTAAGAATTTTTCAATTTTTTTTTAAATTTTTAATTTAAATTGTATTCTTTTATTTCGGATTTTTTTTTTTAATTTCAATTGTCATTGTTGGACAATTTGGTCTATTTTTTATATTGTAAAAAGCTTTATTTTTATATCTCTATATCTATAACTACTTATTTTCATATATAGACTTCAACGGAACACAAAATATAGCAATTATATTTGATGCCCTGCTCTAACATATTTACATTTACTAACAAATACATAATAATTTTGTTAGCTTTTGTTCTTTTTAATATTATATCAAATTACAAATAGAAAAATTTCAAATATTTTTATGGCAAATATTTTTGTTTACATTTAAAAAGAGAAAGGCCAAGACTTGGCATCATTATAATAAAACTTTTACTTTTTACCTACTATATCTACTTTGAATGTCTATATAAGTGTTGTTAATTAAATATTTTCAATTGTAAATATATATGTTTTGATATAAAAAATAAACTCATAATTCTGAAATTGTGGTGATTCCAGTTAAGACTTAATGTGGCATTTAAATCTCAGATTTTTAATTAAAAAAAGTAATACGATTGCAAATTCGAATTTTTTTGTTTTAAAAGAAAATATACAAAAAAAATAAATAATTCCACTTAGAACCTGTGCGAGGAAGCTAAATAAATTCTAAGCTAAATACAAATTGACAAAATATTTGAATAATTTTTAAAGCTTCATAGAAATTTGGATATCTGAATTTAGTTTATATTTTGTTTAGCCGGCTCACATATACACAAAATGCAACATTTAAAAATAATAAACTACATAAATATGTTTTTCTAACGTTTTTATTATTTTGTTGTTCTGCTGATTTTTATACCCAATACTGAGTAAAAGCAAATAAGGATAGTTGACGTGTAAATAAACCTTTAATAATTCCTTTTTTAGGAAACGTTCGAAAAAATATAAAAGACGTTATATTAAATAAAAAATTGATCGGTTTTAAAAAACGTAAGTGTATTTTTGGTTGTTTTTACCCAAATAATATTACAAGTGTGGAAATAATTAATTAACCAATTGATGTCCTAAATACAACAGACAACAAGGAAAGGAAAAAAATATTCAAAACCTTTTTTATAAACCAGCAATGAATAATACTTTAAGAAATTTCAAATAAAAATATTAACCGTATTAATTATTACCTGCAGACAAGCTGCTATGGCTTCACAAGGTCACTAATTTACATGAATTGTATATTTTTTTCTTTTTAAGTAAATAAATTAAAAAAATAGTAGGGGAGATTCCATCGAAAGAAGCAGCCAAATTAAATTTTGAGAGAAAATTGAGAAAATTTCCCTAATTTAAAATTTTTTTTTTGCAAAATCTGGTAAAACCCAATTGGACTTGCAAAAAAATCAATTGGTCTTGCAAAGAAAATCAATTGGAAACAAAGAAATACAAGCTATTTTATATATATGTATACTAAACATAGTAAAAAAATTTAATTTTGGGCCCCCTTCCTGGGCACGTCACTGTTCATAGCCACTGTCTAATTTTAAATAATATAGATTTTTGTCGAGGATTTTACAGTAGACCCCTCTTAAGTGCGCAATCAAAAATTATGAATTTTCTGTGCATTTAACATGGGATAATTTGTTAAATCTATATATATATATATATATATATATATATATATATATATATATATATATATATATTCATTTCGCATACTTTGAAGACATCTGTATATACAGCCAAAAAAGTCCCTATAATATGCGCCGTATATAGTAAAATGTCTTCAGTGTAAACAGTAGAATAATTTAAAGTTTGAGGACGGTCCCCAAAGTACCAAAATGTCTTCATAGTAACTTGTGGAACGAAAACCCGTCCCCGCAACATGCGCTGTGCACATATATATATATATATATATATATATATATATATATATATGCATAGCAGATCTTGCGGGGACGGTTTTTCGTTCCACAAGTTACTATGAAGACATTTTGTTACTTTGGGGACTGTCCTTAAACTTTTCGTTGTTCTACTGTTTACACTGAAGACATTTTACTGGATACAGCGCATATAATAGGGACTTTTTTGGATGTATATACAGATGTCTTCAAAGTAAGGCCAATGAATATATATATATATATATATATATATATATATGTGCACAGCACATGTTGCGGGGACAGGTTTTCGTTCCACAAGTTACTATGAAAACATTTTGTTAATTTGGGGACTGTCCTTAAACTTTTCGTTATTCTAGTGTTTAATCTGAAGACATTTTACTGGACACAGCGCATTTTATAGGAACTTTTTTGGCTGTATATACAGATGTCTTCAAAGTATGGGCAATATATATATATATATATATATATATATATATATATATATATGTGCTCAGCACATGTTGCGGGGACGCGTTTTCACCTTTTTCATTATTCTACTGTTTACACTGAAGACATTTTACTGGATACAGGGCATATTATAAGGACTTTTTCGGCTGTATATACAGATGTCTTCAAAGTATGCAAAATGAATATATATAAAAAGTCCCTATAATATGCGCTGAATCCAATAAAATGTCCTCACCGTCCTCAAACTTTTAATTATTCTACTGTTTACACTGAAGACATTTTACTGGATACGGCGCTTATTATAGGGACTTTTTTGGCTGTATATACAGATGTCTTCAAAGTATGGGCAATGAATATATATATATATATATATATATATATTTATATATGTGCATAGCGCATGTTGCGAGGACTGGTTTTCGTTCCACAAGTTAGTATGAAGACATTTTGTTACTTTAGGGACTGTCCACAAACTTTTCATTATTCTATATATATATATATATATATATATGCATTGCCCATACTTTGAAGACATCTGTATATACAGCCAAAAAAGTCCCTATAAAATGCGCTGTGTCCAGTAAAATGTCTTCAGAGTAAACACTAGAATAACGAAAAGTTTAAGGACAGTCCCCAAAGTAACAAAATGTGTACTCTGAAGACATTTTACTGGACACAGCGCATTTTATAGGGACTTTTTTGGCTGTATATACAGATGTCTTCAAAGTATGGGCAATGCATATATATATATACATATATATACAGATGTCTTCAAAGTATGGGCAATGCATATATATATATATATATATATATATATATATATATATATATATATATATATATATATATATATATATATATATATATATATATATATATATATATGCATTGCCCATACTTTGAAGACATCTGTATATACAGCCAAAAAAGACCCTATAAGTAAAATGTCTTCAGTGTAAATAGTAGAATAACGAAAAGTTTAAGGACAGTCCCCAAAGTAACAAAATGTCTTTATAGTAACTTGTGGAACGAAAACCCGTCCCGGGAACATGTGCTGTGCACATATATATATATATATATATATATATATATATATATATATATGCATTGCCCATACTTTGAAGACATCTGTATATACAGCAAAAAAAGTCCCTATAAAATGCGCTGTGTCCAGTAAAATGTCTTCAGAGTAAACACTAGAATAACGAAAAGTTTAAGGACAGTCCCCAAAGTAACAAAATGTCTTCATAGTAACTTGTGGAACGAAAACCTGTCCCCGCAACATGTGCTGTGCACATATATATATATATATATATATATATATATATATATATATATGTGCACGGCGCATATTGCGGGGACGGGTTTTCGTTCCACAAGTTACTATGAAGACATTTTGTTACTTTGAAGACTGTCCTTAAACTTTTCGTTATTCTACTGTTTACACTGAAGACATTTTACTGGATACAGCGCATATTATAGGGACTTTTTTGGCTGTATATACAGATGTCTTCAAAGTATGTCAAATGCATATATATATATATATATATATATATATATATATATATATATATATATATATTCATTGCCCATACTTTGAAGAAATCTGTATATACAGCCAAAAAAGTCCCTTTAATATGCGCTGTATCCAGTAAAATGTCTTCAGTGTACACAGTGGAATAATGAAAAGTTTAAGGACAGTCCCCAAAGTAACAAAATGTCTTCATAGTAACTTGTGGAACGAAAAACACAAGTTACTATGAAGACATTTTGTTACTTTGAAGACTGTCCTTAAACTTTTCGTTATTCTACTGTTTACACTGAAGACATTTTACTGGATACAGCGCATATTATAGGGACTTTTTTGGCTGTATATACAAATGTCTTCAAAGAATGGGCAATGAATATATATATATATATATATATATATATATATATATATATATATATATATATATATGTGCACGGCGAATGTTGCGGGGACGGTTTTTCTTTGCACAAGTTACTATGAAGACATTTTGATACTTTGAAGACTGTCCTTAAACTTTTCTTTGTTCTACTGTTTACACTGAAGACATTTTACTGGATACAGTGCATATTATAGGGACTTTTTTGGCTGTATATACAGATGTCTTCAAAGTATGCATAATGAATATATATATATATATATATATATATATATATATATATATATATATGCATTGCCCATACTTTGAAGACATATGTATATACAGCCAAAAAAGTCCCTATAAAATGCGCTGTGTCCAGTAAAATGTCTTCAGAGTAAACACTCGAATAATGAAAAGTTTAAGGACAGTCCCCAAAGTAACAAAATGTCTTCATAGTAACTTGTGAAACGAAAACCCGTCCCCGCACCATGCGCTATGCACATATATATATATATATATATATATATATATATATATATATATATATATATATATTTATTTTTCCAAGCCCTTTAGTGGTGTATACATCCACCCAGGTGGGATTTTTAGAAACTCCTAAAGCTAAAACGGGAAAAACCTCCCCATTAACGACATGCCAACACCGAAAAATGTATGACCTGGAGTATGGGCTAACTCATTGATAAACTACAACTTACAATTTTGACCGAGGGATGTGTTTAAAATGGTGTTTAACGCTCTGCTTATTTTTTAAACTATACGCTATAACTGAAAAAAATTTTCAAATACAGTCGTTATTAATGTGTACGAAAGTAACATAGTTAGCGATTTTTTTACAATTTATACACAAAATTTATTATTTTAGTTAAAATAAAAACATATTCCGTAAAGATGTAGGTAAAAATTCAACATTCTAAGTCCGTATATAAAAAATTTTCAAAAGATTACAATAATAGGTAAAAAACGCCTAAATTTGGCTGTGTCAAAATTATCCTAAAAATGTCCTCTACTAGTTTTGATACAAATAATGTAAGACACTATAGAAATAAAATTATGAATTGAAAAAAGATTTTTTGAGGTGAAAAACTTTTTTGGATGTCAAAACAAAATTTCGAGGTGAAAAAATTTTTTTGAGGTGAAAAAAATTTATTAATTCTAAGCGGCTGGTGAAAAACAAGCTATTTTACTTGGCACTCGCTACTATGAAATTGTAAAAAAATACACCAATTTATATGGAAAATTTAGAGGTACCTTCACATTTTTACTCATAACTTTTTAACCGCTGGACCGATTTTGCTCATTTTCGCCAACAAATTTCTCGGGAGGATGACCATTAATCTAGCTAGCGTCTTCGCGTCGTGATCGCCATTTCAACAGAAATACAGGCGGACATCGTTAATCGACTTAAAATTGCATAAGAATCACGAATATATGTATACTTTATGGGGTCTTAGACCTTTATGTCGTCATGTTGAAAATGAATGACAAACTGATATACACCCTTTCCATACATGGTGGAAGTTATCAAAATTAAAAACAAATTTGTGGTTTTAAATTATTCGCGTTTTTTGAAAATTCAACAAAATTCGATTGTTTCGATTCGATTGTGGAACAAATTCAGGTTAGCAAAAGTTAGGTCGATTCTGAGAGTGAGGGGTGAAAATAAAGGCTAAATTAGAAGACCCCTATCGCGGCGTTTGTTTATGTTAGTTCGAATTTTTTTTACTCGACATTCAATATGCCGATTTTCAGCATATTTTATATATGGTTTTTAAAAAATTGATTTAGAAAATTTTTCTGGTGCTTATGAAGCAAAATGTTGGAAAAATTATTTGTTTTTCATGCTTTTTGAAAATATTTTCCACAAAACTAAGTCTTTTTTGCTTTCTGTTTAATCTATAATATGCTTCTCAAGTTTTTCAATAAATTTCATTTGAAAAGAAAACAATCATAATACAAAACTTGCATTTTCCAGCTTAATATTACTTTACTTCTCATTTTTTATGTACCAATTTTGTTCCGTGTTTGTTTTGAAGAAACATTGAAAATAAATTATAAAAATCCCTAAGGTGAAAACTAACCTGCGTTATTTTTTTAATAATCATTTTTTAGAACAAAAAGTAATATATGTGAACCATTTAACTTTTATTACGCCTATAAAATTTAAAATGCATCTTTATCTTTGAAAAAAATGAGAGCAAACGTTTTTTATGTTTAAAAAAATATGTGAACACGTTGTTGTTACTTATTTTTTACCAGAAATTATTACTTTTCGTTTTTAAATCCCTAAGGTGAAAACTTACCTGCGTTTATATGGTACAAGCGAACTAATTTCAAAAATAGAGATTCAGTTAAGACTTGGAACTCAGCCGAAGCTGATGTCTTTTAATAAAATTTTGATTTAAAATGTCGGAACCAAAATGTAAAATGGACCATTTTTGTAATGTTTGTGGACGTTTCATAGCAAGCGATGAAAAATGTGGCAATGCGAGTGATTTTTTTTTTGGAAGCCTATTAACAATATTTCTCGCAAAAGTTTATCACTGACGTAAACTATGCCCCTAAAAAAGTTTTCTGTTCAACTCTTATGCAATGGAAAAGTGGAAAGAAGAAGGCTATGCCTTTTGGCCCGCATCAAGAAGAAAATTGCTATGGATGTATAAACTACCATAAAACTTTGAATAGAAGGAAAGCAAAGATTACCGCACTCAGAATTCGTTCCAGTACCAACATACCGAAGTATTGACAAATATCAGTACTACAACAGCCGCTGCTACATCCATGGATTTCTTCTCAGAATACGACCCTGGTGAAGGTACATCCTATGAAACATCAAAGGACCCAATACTAGTGACACAAAACCAATTGGATGGAATTGTTGCAAATTTGTGTTTGACTCAGAAAAAATCGGAACTACTGTTAGAAAAGTTCTTCAATGTGAATGATGGAAAAAATTTCGCTTATTGCAACGATATTGAAAAGTTAATGGAGACGACAGGGTTAACCTATAAAAAAGATGATTGGCGTTTATTCATCGATAGTTCACTAATCAGCTTAAAAGATGTGCTTTTGCACAAGACAAATAGAATGCCTTCTGTTCCGATTGCGTATAGCACTGACACTAGTGAAAATTTCGATAATTTGAAACACATTCTGGAAGAAGTCAAATATAACGAACACCAGTGGCGCATTTGCTGCGACCTCATAATAGTTTCATTGATTACAGGTTTAACAGCATCTGGGCGTCCAAAATATCCGTGTTTTTTGTGCGATTGGGATTCACGATACGGAGAAGGTATTAAAGGAAGAAACCAGTACAAACAGCATAACTGGAATAATCGCATATGACGGAAATGGCCTAAAGACAATAGGCTATACGAAAGTCTTGTTCCTGAAATGAAAATTTTTTTGCTCCACATTAAACTTGGCATTGCTAACAAATTTTTGAAATGTATCGCAAATAGATCAGCATTATTCAACAGCTTAAGACATTTTCCTAAGACTAAGTAACGCCAAAATTCAGGAAGGGGTTGTTAATGGTCCCGACATACGGAAACTAATGAGTCGTCAAGATTTTAACAGAGTTCTGACAGACCGAGAATTAAATGCATGGCTCGCATTGAAAGCAGTCATTAAAGGAATTTTGGGTAAAGAACGCAAAGACAACTACAATCTGTTGTAAACATGTTGACAGCTTTCGTACAAAATTCATCTCTTGCATCAGTATATTGATCAACTCGCTCAACAGTTGCCAACTGAATCTGATAAACAAGGCGAACGTTATCACCAAACTGCGCTTCCATTTGAAATAAGGTAACTATAGAGTGTGCATATTTTGAATTCCTAGATTTTTCTAATATCTTTGTCATAGTGCACAATTTAAACATGTTAACGATTGAAAACTATTTTCGTTTCAGGTACAGAGGAAAGAAATCTCCACATGCAATACTCGCTGAAATTTGTTGGTGGTATAAAAACACCTTTGAAGAAGACGAGGAAAAAAAGGAAGAATGGGAAGACAAAGATGAAATTCCAGAATATCTGTTGGAGGAAATTATCGACCTTTCTGATGATGATGGCGATGACCAAGATATTAGAGAGAGCAGTGATGTTGATCCACAGCCGCCTGCTAAACGGCAACTGACCAAATAATTAATTTAATTTATTTAATTTTTACTTAAAACCTTTCCTAACTAACATTTCAAAATTATATTTTTTTTCCATATTTTTATAATTTCTTTTTCAATGTTTCTTCAAAACCAACTCTGAACAAAATTGGTACATAAAAAATGAGAAGTAAATAATTATTAAGCTGGAAAATGCAAGTTGTGTATTATGATTGTTTTCTTTTCAAATGAAATTTATTGAAGAAACTGAGAAGCATATTATAGATTAAAGAGAAAACAAAATAGACTTAGTTTTGTGGAAAATATTTTCAAAAAGCATGAAAAACAAATGATTTTTCCAACATTTTGCTTCAAAGCACCACAAAAATTTTCTAATTCAATTTTTTCTAGCAATAATTTGGCCTTTACAGGCAAAAAACCATATAAACAATATGCTGAAAATCGCCATATTGAAGGTCGATTAAAAAAAATTCGAACTAACATAAACAAACGCCGCGATAGGGGTCTTCTAATTTAGCCTCTATTTTCACCCCTCACTCTCAGAATCGACCTAACTTTTGCTAACCTGAATTTGTTCCACAGTATAATCCAAATTGTACTTTTGCACGCTACTTACCAAGGACATTAGAATGACAGGGACATTAGACATGACATTATATTTAATATTTGAAAGGATAATAGTTATCCTTGGAAGTGAACTTAAATTTTGGCTTTTTCAGTTTTTCGCTTATATTAAAGTTAAAAAAATGCTGGCTCACTTTTTATGTGTGTGGTCAAAAAAGATTTATGCGCAGAGGCAAATAAAGGAAAATTTATTGATAAAAATCGACATTATTTGTATGCGGCTCCGAATTTAATTTTGATTTCACATTTGTAATGTACAATACACCCAAAAATATATTAGCTTTGATCAGTCACAATCGTAATAATTATATTTAATTTTTCTAAATTTTTAATTAATTTAAAATATTGTAATAGATAACGTAAAACCTTGAAACTTCAATAGCGAGCTGCTACCTTTAAATAAAACTTTTTTTGAGATTTTTTTTGGCAGACCATATTTTTTCCATAATGGAATATTTGTAGGCTTGTGGAGCTCGTGAATTCGAATTTTTTTTTTATTGACCATCTTAAGATACATGTTTACATGTTTAGCAAAACTGTGTGGAAATATTGTCAATAATAAATAAATTTTTATTTCTTTTGTAAGTCTTTACCTTTAGTGGTTTTCTTGTAATTTTTTTTTCGACAACCAATTTTTTCAATTTATTGTGAAGGCGAATTTAATTTTGAGTACAAAAAGGTTAATCGGTGTTGGGAATTTAATTAATAAAATTAATATAATGGTAATGAGATAGGAACTTAGCAGAAAAATGTAATACCTTTTATTTGATTTGAAACTATTATAAATATATCTATGTATATATTAATTTTGCATATCGATTATCATAAGTTGATAACTCATAATTGTGAAGCTAAGTATCCTATTATCCAAAGCGGAAATTAAATTGTTTGTTTCAAGGTGCCATCTTATGGCCATTGGATGTATATGTTATGCTTAGAATATTTACAGATGTTGATGATCGGAACTTTGGTGTGTAACCCTCCGTGCAAGTGCAAAAACTCAATAAGCTCATACTTTTTTACTACCACACTCACACTTACGCGACTTGCGACTCAGCTTGCAATGAAATATTGAAGCAAGTGGATTTTTGACAGTTGATCCAAGTAGGATTACAAAACGAAAAACTGAGTTGCCGATTACTGAGTTTTATATTAATTTAATTATTTGTTGCAATAGGTAATAATATTATAGCGGATTTTGTGCACATATATAAAAAGGATAACCATAAAGGATATATAGTCGGCTTTTAACGGTAAGTTTAAATAATAAATTTACGTTTTTATAAAAGAAATATAATAACATGATATATATCCCTAGGTACCGCAGAGTCTTAAGTACTTAGCAATACTATATTTTCTTTAAGACAGCCATTTTGGAAAGTACTTCTCCTGTTGAAGACATTTTAAAAATGAACTTGCACTGTACAGTGCAGCCACCCAAAAAATTTTATTGTTTTTCCTTGATAACACGTATACACTACTTGCAAACAGTTTTAATTTATTTTAATAAATTACGTTTCCTTATAAAAACACAAAAATTATAAAAAGTGGATAAATTTTATAATTTTTTAGACAAGTTTTATAAAAAAAAAATCATATAACGTTTAAAATTTATACAGAAAAATTATAAAAATTACAAAATTTTGATATTAAGCGCGGTGTCGGTTACGGTTTAACCGAAATGCAAACTCTAATTTGAATATTTTGCATGGGATTTGTGTTACATCAAAAAAAATAACTTTTTTAATCGATTTAAAACTAAAAAGCTTCTTTAGCTCTGAATAGGTTGTGGAAAGAAAAGTTACGAAACAACTCAACACATATGTATGTACATATATATGGAAAGCTTTCCGAATCCGTTTAAAAATTAATTTTTATAATGAAGTTTATTTAATCATATCCAATTTGATATTCTTTAATATCTGCTCTAATATCAAGCTAAACTTATTTGATTCGAAAAATGACAGATCAAATTAGATACAGGATTAGTTTTGGGGATTTAGTAAGAGCAACAAAAAGTGGCAGATAAAATTGTGTCGGATTAGATACAGCAATATATTACATGTTTGCAAAAAAAAGTGGAAGTGATTCTTAAGGAATTAATTTTTCATTATTTACAAAGTATCATTTAGTTTTAATTTTCCTCTTCTAAAGAAGTTAATTTTCACAACTTCCAAAAATGTGATTTTGAATGAAATTTAGGTCTTTTCAAACATATGACGGGTAGCTTATTTTAAAAACAATCTACGTTATATGTTAACCACGGATATTTTCATATCACTTTGATGTTCATAACTATGATTTAGTACATAACTTTGGTTATTTTGAAACAAGTTATCAGGTCAATTTTTAACTTTGAGTTTTGAATAAATAAGGCTCAGAATGTTCCGTTATAATTTAACCAGCAGTCAAACTTAAACTTTTTATGGGAAACAACAACAAATGTGTCATTTAAATTCCCTAGTATAAGCTAACGGGATATTGAGGCTAATACCAGAATAATAAATGCGCCGTTTAAATTTTAAATAAAAATTATTAATTTATTTTGGACCATCAAAGGATCTCATTTTTCACTAAACCCTAAGAACTGCTTTAGATGCATGAAACATTAAAATTAAAATTTACAGCTTTTAAATTTTAAATATAGAAATTTCCGAAAATTATAATACACTACACTGGGTCATTCGACTTATGGCCGTAATTTCAAAAAATAGATACCTAGCAGGGCCTTGATACCTACCGTGTATACAAACAAAAACCAGAAGGTATCTATCCACCGGCAGGTATCCATTGCTTAAAATTACGGGCATTAGTCATTCGAAAGTGTATTTCCACTGGCATACAGTGTAATAAGTCATTCAACTCTATCAACAGACGTTTAATTTGAAATAAGCCTTTTTTATTAAAAACTAAAAACTTTTGTTTTTCTCCCAACGGAAGTTTTCCATACATTTTATATGAAATAAATTTATACCAACACCTATTGGGTATTTACCCGCACTTAAGAGGGCGCTTCTATTCAGGAACTACTGTATATAGAGAGTTGTATTGTCTTCATTATTTCATATTAAGTACGTACGTGTGCTTGTTTTTTAAACCTCCAAATTATCTTGAAATGTATATTATCATGTCGTCTAAATATGTTGTTCATGTGAGGAGTCAAATAGAAAAAGACACATACTGTTGATATATTTTTAAATCTGCAAAAGAGTAACGCTACTGACAGATGCATCCTCGTTCAGCCTAAACCGCTGGAGCAAGAAACTTGAAATTTGAGTTCGCAGTTGTGTTTCCAATTCGGTTAATCGATAGGCCTATTCCTCGATTAATCGCCATTATGTCGCCTAATGTCGGAATCAGCAATTTAAAACTCAGTTATTCTACCCGAAATTGCTCAATTAACAGGTTAAATTTGTAACTTATTATTCCCAATTTCCTAAACTTATATGTAAGATATAACTAGAACTAGTTCCAGAACTAGTTCCAGGAATACTTCGGTGTTAAAACTGACTAAACAAAACCCCGGAGAAAAACAGTTTATGAAGGAAAATAAATTATAGAAGGCGCTCTTTGGAATAGCAAATTTAACTGCTAAATTATTGCTCTAGGTTCTGAGAAATAACTAAATTTCTAAAATTCTCAGATTATAAAGCTACTTCAGAATATGTGAACTTGTTGTAATACATTGAGTTTATAGTTCACGTTGATAGCTTCACTAGAAACATATCTGTGGTTTTTTTCTAAGAAGAAGTTTTTGAGTATTGATTCTTTTTAAAAAAGCATATACAATTTAATAACTTTTTATACAATTTAATTTTTTTTGTTATTAATATGTATTTATTTAATGTAAACTAAAGTACTTAAGTCATGCCAGCTCCCCTCAACAATGCCTATGAGGCGCTGAGGCACCACTATTGTAAATTAATTTTTATATGAAGATAAATATAAAAAAATAATGAAAAAAATTATTTAAATTCGTTTTATTAATTTAAATTTTAGTTTGAAGTTTTTAATCAAAACTAAATAATTTTTATAGCTTTTCTATTACCTACCCAATATGCATGAGTAACAATAGATTAGATGGTAGAGCTTTTGCCTTCTGAACAGAATGGTGCCTGATCGAGCACTATTGACACAAGGTCGATTTTATTAAATCTTACTTTTTTAACCCAGCAAAAAAAGTAGCAAAAGAAGAGAAAAAGAAGCAGTGATTTTGATTTCGGTGTTGTGAAAACTTGGATCGGAACCAATGATTTTTACATAGGGGTGTCATAGGGTAGAAGTTTTATTTTATAATCCTTTTTCATTACATCTAAAGCCTTTCTATTGTTTTAGTGAAAAATGATCCCAAATAAATTTTGAATTTGTAATTTAGATTTGAACAGGACATTAGTAATCGGACCTTAGCCTCATTTTCACAAACTCCCGTTAGTTTCTACCTGGTATTTTAACTGACACATTAGTTGTTGTTTCCCATATAAAGTTTGAGTCTGACTGTTGGTTAAATTATATTGAAACAAATCACTTAAACTTAAAGCATAGTTATAAATGTCAAAACTATATAGAAATATCTATTATTAATGTATAAGTTACCCGCAATAGATTCGAAAAGTGTTAAATTTCATTGAAAAAATCACATTTTTGGAAGTTGTGAAAAAGAACTGCCTTAGAAGAGGAAAATCAGGACTAAACGATACTTTGGAATCAATGAAAAATTAATTCCTTAAGAATCACTTCCATTTATTTTTGCTGGGAATGTTAGTCTATGGCAGGTTCTATTACGTCAGTCCAGCGACATGTCAAAGGTGCATGTTAGATGATCGGTCCCAAAATACCAGGTCCAAGGACTTGTTCTTATCCCAATGGACTTGTCCCAATGGACTTGTCCAGACATTGATCTTAAAACCACAGCAAGTCATTTTGAAATCATAATATGATCTTATCGGGACAATACTATGATAAAAAAAAAATAATTTCATTATCGTAATATTATAACTGTATTATCAAATCCAACAATTTGAATATGCTTGTCCTAACAATGGTTTTTATTTGCGTGTGCTTTATACAATTTAGTAAAATATAAAATAAATTAAACTCCAAAACCGCGTAAGAACAAATATATAAAGTTATTCCATGCCAAAACAATTTGTATGCACTCAATCGCATCACTTATTAGCTCTAATTAAAAAAACACTTTATCTGTCCGCTAAGTAAGAGGAAACAAATTAAATAAATTTATGAAATCCATTAAAATTTTCCATCAATTTCATATAATCAGATGTTGTATGTTACATAAATTTTATCTGGCGAAACAAGAAAAGTATGACTATTGTTGTACATAAGAATTTCAATTAAATTGAAATAAAGACATCTTTAAATTGAAATGTTTTTTTTTATTTTAAATTTCATCGAAATAATTTTAAAAATTATTCTAAACTAAAAACACTATACATATTTTCCATATTATAAATTAGCAGGAAGTTTATAATGAGTTGGTATACTCTCAATACTTCATTGATGATACAGTAAGTCTCTAGTTGTAGTTCGTCGTTTGAAAGGAGAAAAGAGGAGTTTAGTTTTTTTCTATCTTTTTGAGTGAATAATAAACGAGTAGCAAGCACTTCCTTTAAGCAACATACTTAAAAGGCAATATTCATAAACTAACTTTCATACACTTGCTGTTCCTTAGATACAGTACAAGTAGTTGGTAGCCAAAAAAAGAAAAACAACCCGAAAACTGTTAGAACTAAAATAATAAATAGCTTTTTCTTGTCGTTGTGATGTTACCCTCATTTCATGATGCTATTATGGTTAGGGTGACCATTTTTTCTGACTTCAAACCAATACGAAATTAAAAAAAAAAATACAAATTTAAGATGAATGAAACATCTATTATTGATTTAACACTCTAAATTTACTTTCCTATAGAAAAACTATACTGATACAAAAATCACCTTAGATTTAAAAGATAATGTCAATATTTAACTGAAATTCATTTACTATATCTAATATAGTTCGGTTCAACTGAATATTGGCTTTAAGAAAAAAATTCGATAAGTACCATAGAAGTTTAGTTGCCACAAACAAAATTTTGAAGAATTATATTGATTTTAAGAAGTCTAATGAACTTTAGTTGGTACTATACTTTTCTGTGTGTGTATTAGACAAATTTTCGGTATAATTCCGTCGAATGCACAGTGGGAAATTATTTAAATATTTTGAAAATAAATCAGTAATTTCTTGCCGACAAGTCAAGTTGCTATGAAGTTTTAAACACTTAAAAATAACAAAATTTCTAGCTTATTTTCGCAAGAAACTCTAGAAATCCATCGGGAGGTGAAAAAATAGGGCGTGGAAAATTTTTGCAAACTTTTCAATTTATGAATTTAGCAAACTTAGGTCAGTGTAATTTTAACCAGGAGTCTAATGGATTACTGCGAATAAGACTGCACCGCTGAACCACTACGAGAGAAATCTAAGTATGCAAATCCCAGTGAAAGCATTCCGCAAGCGTCGGAGGCGAGCAAATAATGTCTTCGATGGTTTCCTCTGTGCATGCCGGTTTCCACAGTGGCCGGTTATTATCGCCACCATATCTAAAGTATCCGTTCAGATATCCAGATATGCCTTGTAATCACACATCGAATTGTCAGAGTTTAGACGGTTGCTCAACTTACAAGTTGCCGGGTTAATATAAGTAAACCAACATAAAAGGTGGTTTAACAGCTCTACAGTTCCAAACCAAGCTCCCCCAATATAGTCGACGCCATGCCTCCCAGAAACAAAAAAAGAGAAAGATAGTATTTAATTCGATTAGAAACTTGTATGTCATCCGTCACTAAGGAAGAATAAGTAAGAAGTCTGTTTCTTATATTATTTCTTGTGCCTTTTCTCCAAAAAGAACAAATTAATTTAAAAAATTAAATATTAATTTCTAAGTCGAGATAGAAATGATTTGTTTTACAATTTGATACTTGGAATATAAAATGTTGCATCAAAGAAACTTTTTAAAGATTTTTTTTTAGATTCAAAGGTTTTTTAAGTATATATTTAGATTTTTACTCTAATGACTTTCTCTGTCGGATGAGAAAACTGAAAAATAGAAAATGTTTATAAAATAATTCTAGTTAGTTTTGATTTTTGAAACAATTTCAGATGCTTAAGAATTTTCCCACATAAAATTTACCTTGCTCAGCATAATTTCTGTTTCTATACAAATCTTTAAAATTAAATTTTCTATTGAAATAAAAAATTTTAAAAAATTAGTAGACAACTTCTTTGTGAGTGCAAGAAGCTAAAAATCGAAATAAATGGTCAGCCCAATTATAGTAGCATTCACAAGAAAACTCTACGAGTATGTGTGTTTTTACAATATAGTGTGGTCTATAGACTTTTATATTGGTTCCATAAAACTTTTTTCTTTCTATTCATTAGAATTTTTCTTATTTTTTTCTCTCTGACCAAATTTAAACTCTCAATATAAACACAAATTAAAATTCCTCAAAAAAAAGTTCAAAAGTATGAATGTGATATGGATAGAATGTTCACAAAACATAACAAAAAACTTAAATTCAAAATACAAATCTGTCGCATCATGTAAAAAGGAAACTTCAAAACGCGACAAATAAGCGCCTTATTTTAGTTTTATATTAAAATAAAGGGAAAAAACTTCATATTTGGATGCGTTCCAATTGAAAATGCGATGAATAAAAAAACAAAACGCAGAGAAAAACTTTTTCAACTTTATATAGACAAACAAAAAGTCCAACAGTTCTAAACAACATTGAAAAAAAATTACAAAACAAAAAATAATATATGCGAATTTTTATTTTACCAAACATGTATTAAATTTAAACTGGAATAATACAATTTTACATTATGTCGCTGTTACATCTACATCACAATCTCGAGATTTTGGTGTTCACCACTGTATAAAAAAAGGTTATAAAAGTTAAATTTTGGGGGAAGCATACTCGAGGAGCTTACAAACAAACGTGATTTGTCCCAAAAAATAAATAATAGTGTTTTGTCTATTTAGTTTAAAATTATGAAGTCGCTTGTTTATGTCAAATTAATTTTCAAATGAAAACGTGATTTGTGCGTCGATAAAATTCAATCGAAACATGTTACATATATCTAAACTACCAATCACAAACGGGTTAATATCACTGAATAAACTTTGATAGGAACATTGATATTACAATTACACTGGTCATAAAAACAAATAGATATTTAAGTTTCATTTAAAATGACAGCTGTTAACAGTCTAATTAACGACGAAAATGATTTTTTGAATTTACATTTTTTTATATCTGTGTGGTAAATCACGCTTAATTGTAAGCTCATCATTTATTAGTAGTATTTTATGCAAAATTTAACATCTATAAGACTTTCTTCATCTTTCAATTCAGATGTAAATGGGGTGTTAAACATATTATACAAATTATGGCAGGGTTGTCATATTATGCGCATCGTTTCATTTAAGCGATAAATTTTTATAAAATATAAGATTTGAAAAAATTAAATCATAACCGACTATTATAGACCAACGTCCTAGGAGACTGGGTTTCGACAACCCAATTTTTCTCAACATATTCAACTCGCATGGATAAAAAAAACAGTTGTAGTTCATAATTCTTCAGTGATCTTGGGGGTATTGTCAGAATTTCTTTCTTCATTTCGCTTGATCAAGTTCTGGCCCTTCACATGGAGAACTATTTGTTTAAAATCTATCAAAACCACAAAGATTTTTTTAATAACAGTAAATATTATTTCAAATCATCTTATATGTATATAATAAATATTTTATATTAGAAGATGTTCTACATTTATAACTGATTGAATTGTTCTGCAAAATTTAAAAATGTGTCTGAGCCAATATATTAAAAAAATGTGACATTACACGCTGCTACAGTGAAAATATACTTGAAAACGACATTGTATAACAGGGATGGGCGCGTATTTAACATCAATGGGCACATTTCAGTTTTACATAAATCATAAAGCTGATTAACTTTGTTTTAACTTTTGTATAAACTTTGTAAGTAATTTTTTGCATTCGCTTACTACAAATGAATATTAATTTTCACAACAAAACTTGGTTAGTACAACTATCTTTTAGTTGCAACTCCCAAACTATTTACTGTATGTAAAATATGATTTAGACCCGAATACTGAATGTCCTGTTTAAAGCTAACATCCAGTTAAAATTTAATTTTATATGGGAAACAACAACAAATGTGCCAGTAAAAGTTCCAATTAGTTTTTAATGGGTCATTAAGATAATGGGGGTTAGGAACTTTATTAATATGAAATCGTAATTTAAATTCTGAAAATTAAGAGCTTTTATAATTATGGGTTATTCCGTAACTACATGAAAATTTGTCACCTTCAAATATGTAACTCTGATATATTAAGCACAGGCTGAGTTACTAATATCAAAATTATACGAGGGCGGATCAATAAGTCAGTGACTTTTCGAACTTCCCTCGTGGTTACATAAAATGCAAAATGTTCCCATCAATTACCACCTGTTAATTGACTACTGAGCAAGTTCCGTCATTTACTTTGCGTTTAACAGCTGTTCAAAACATACAACCTCGTGGATTTTTTTAAAAATGGAAAAAAGTGAATTTCGATTGCTCATTAAAAATTACTCTTTGCGAAAAAAACCGTCAATCAAATAAATACTATGGGGACTCTGCACCATCGCTGTCAATGGTAAAAAAGTGGTTTAATGACATTCGTTGTGATCGCACAAGTACCAATGACGCTGAGTGTTCTGGACGGCCAATTGAGGTCAATACACCCGAAAATGTCGAAAAAATCCAAAATATGGTCTTGGCCGATCGAAGAGTAAAAGTGCGTGAGATTGTTGATGCCATAGGGATTTCATATGGCAGTGTGGTTTAAATTTTAAATCATCAGTTGGGTGCCGCGTTCGCTCACAATCGACCACAAACACAATCGTGTGACAACTTCATTTCCATTGCAAAAATCCATGAATTGGGCTACGAATTGGTACCTCATCCGCCATATTCTTCGGATTTAGCCCCCAGTGACTATTTCCTAATTCGAAACCTAAAGAAATGGCTCGGTGGAAAGAGATTTAGCTCAAATGATGAAATTATTGATTAAACAAATGCCTATTTTATGGACCTTTTTGGAAGGGATACAAAAATTGGAGAAACGTTGGACTAAGTGTATTGAGCTAAAAGGAGATTATGTTGAAAAATAATTTTTGTTTTTGCAAAAAAACTGAACCGCACGGCCTAGAAATTTGGTATGTAGGTTCCTTATCCAGTGTAGACAACATCTATGGCGCGACTTTTGGAAATACAATGGGGAGGGACAAAAGAAAGGAAAAACTCTCCCACTTAAAGGCCTGCCAAATCCACTGGAAATAGGAAGTTTAACATTGTTATGTAGGTTCCTTCCCTGAAGCAGACATCTGCCCGGAAGTGTTTTCGGAAATTCTTATGGGGAGGGGCATAAAGGGAAAAGGAAGTAGAAATTTGGTACGAAGGTATGGGAAGGGGAAACACTGGGATCTAGCTGCCTACCGCTGCTTCTAGGAAGTTGAAATTTAGTATAAAGGTTTTTCCTCTGTTGAAGACATTCTCCCAGACGGTATTCTTAAATTTCTACTGGGAGGGGAAAAAAGGAAAAAGTCTGCCTCTTAAAACCAATGGAGCTAGGAAGTTGAAATTTGGTAAGTGGGTTCTTCCTGTGGCGTAGACATTCTCTCCGAAGGGATTTCTGACAATTCCTACGGGAAGGAAGTGGCAAAAAGGAGAAAAGCCTCCCCGCTGATGGTTTGCCCACACCCATTTAGCTAGGAGCCTGAAATTCAAAATATTATTGTTACTTGGAGTATATGCTAATTCATTTATAAGATTCATTTTAGAATTTTTGCCAAGGACATGGTAATCATCTGGGGACTCTGGGTACATTTTTCTACGATAACGAAGGACGGTGTAAAACTCCGGATGTACAAAATGCTAAATTCATGGTGTCGGCTAAGAATTGTATGGTGACGGCTAAGTGGCATCGAGGTAGCATGGCTTAACTTGAAGCTAAAATTTGGTATTTGTAAATCCTGAATTTTACACCGTCCTTGCGATAACAACGTAGCGGGCTTTGCCGCAAGTAAAAACAAAAACAAATGTTTATACATCGAATACAAAAGTAACTTAAAATATTTTTTTTTCTTTTTCACATTAATATATTTCTTTTACATATACCATAAAACAATTTTTATACCCTTCACCACAGGTGGAAGGGTATATATAAGTTTGTCATTCCGTTTGTAATTTCTACAATATTGATCGTAGACCCTATAAAGTATTATATATGTACCTCTATTGACGATGATTTTGTGTGAGCTTCAATAGCTCAGTGGTCTAGACGCTATGTCACAAATACTTTTTTTTCTCTTAGGCTGCGAGTTCGAATCCCGGTCAATTTACTTTTTTTTGGTACATTTTTTTTATTATTTTTTGTTTTTTTTTTTAACATTTAATAATTAATTTAAATAAAATTTAATATTAATAATTAAATAATCCATAAATAGGCTTAAAACATCAAAATTTTTATAAAAACCCTCTGATACAAACAAAATACAAACGGTTTTATACCCTTCACCATAGGTGGAAGGGTCGCGGGTTCGAATCCCGGTCAATTCACTTTTTTTTTGTTTATTTTTTTTTTATTTCCTTAAGATTTTTTTTTTTTTGTTTTTTTTAACATTTAATAATTAATTTAAATAAAATTTTATATTAATAATTAAATAATCCATAAATAGGCTAAAAACATCAAAATTTTTATAAAAACACTCTGATACAAACAAAATACAAACGGTTTTATTTCTATTTTTTGCTCCGATTTAAAAGAATTTATAAAAAGATTTTTAAACCATTTTATTTCTCATATATTAAGAAAATTGTATACATAATTTCCCTTTGAGTGCAACTGTTTTAGGTCTTAACTTATAATAATTAATAAAAAAATTATAAACTATTTTCCTTCAAATTTTTAAAATTAAGCTAAAGAAATTTAAAATATTTTTAATAAAAAAGCGAAATAAAATCCCAAATGCAAATTTGCCAGCTAAATCAAACGTTTTTGTAGAAATAAAACACATGCAGTTCTAGTGATTTCTTTTAACGATTTGTTGAAATTCTTTTCTTTCACCTCTTCAACTTTTATACACAAACAACAAACACTATTCTAGAGCTGTAATATGACCTATGGATACGTCTTATATAGCAAAAGATCGAAAACCTTTAGTATAACATATTTGCTGAAAAAACTCGGAAATATCGGTTCAGATACAAAAAAGTTATGCCCAAAACATAAATTTTGTTTAAATACCTATTTTCTGAAACCATAAATCTTCCCGAGTCCAAGTTTTATCACCAAACTAAATGGTTAATTTCCTCTTAAAGGCGTCCGTATATAAATCTGTCCATTCCATATATGTCCATATATAAACTTCAGTTTTTTCCCAACCATGGTGAAGGGTATATAAGATTCGGTATAGCCGAATTTAGCCGCTCTTACTTGTTTTTTAATATGGTTATATAAATTTTTTATACAGCCGTTCAAACATTTTTTCGTTGGCTATATATGTAAGTAAAAACTTTGTTACTTACGTTTATTGGAGCAAAAACGTTCAGCGAATACCAGTTCCTTTCAATCGACTTTTACTATTGTTAATTAATCACAATCTCATCAAAGGGTGTCGTTACTCGCAAATAAATTAAAAACATAATTTGTACATCACATATTCGATTAAAAGTGAAATTGTGCTAGCTATAGTCTAGAATTGCATCAACGCCCATTAAATGCCAACCATACCGAAACACCAACATCGGTAAAAATGATGGCAATTTCTGCAGTGTTCACTTATTTTATGAGATAAATGCACTAAGGAGCACAAGAAATCTCAAGAAGCTCTTGGCCATCCTCTCAAAAATTTCAGAGGAACTGACCAACGAATAAGTGGAGCTTTATTGCTTCTGGTGATTTTCGGCAAACTTTACCAGTGATTCCAATATCAACACCAGTCGATGAACTGAATGAATGTTTGAAAGCGTCATATCTTTGGAGACATGATGAGAAAATTACATTGTCGACGAATATTCGTGTGCCTTTACTTCAAGATGGTACTGCGTAAATATTCGCCAAACAATTTTTGGATATGGGCGATGGAAAACAAAATTTCCTTTTTTTATTATTAATTTATTTATTATACCCTTTTCTATGCAACAAGATAAAAATCTTATAATTAGAGCATAGAAATATATTTGTGCATACCCAGCAAAAAAAAGTAGCAAAAGAAGAGAAAAAGAAGCAGTGATTTTGATTCCGGTGTTGTGAAAATTTGGATCGGAACCAATGATTTTTACATAGGGGTGTCATAGGGTGGAAGTTTTCTTTTATGATCGTTTTTCATTGCATCTAAAGCCCTTCTTATGGTTTAGTGAAAAATTAAATAATTTGTTCTTCCCAAATAAATTTTGAATTTGTAATTTAGATTTCTACAGGACATCAGTAATCGAGCCTTATCCTCAGTTTCACATTCTCCCGTTAGCTTCTACCTGGGAATTTAACTGACACATTTGTTGTTGTTTCCTATAAAAAGTTTGAGTTTTACTGTTCGTTAAATTTTAGCGGGAAATTCAGCAATCGGGCCTTATTAATCTCTATTCGAAATGCTTGCAACTTTTACTACAATAAATTTTTTACTTTTTTTAGCGTCATAGATTTGAAAAGTGTTTAATTTCATTAAAATCACATTTTTATAAGTTATGCAAAAGAACTTCCTTAGAAGAGAAAAATCAGAACTAAACGATACTTTAGAATCAATAAAAAATTAATTCCTTAAGAATCCATTTATTTTTGCTGGGTAAGTTTGCTTTACAATAACATACATCAAGAAAAAAAATACAATTTGTGGAAAAATCACAGCTAAATGAGATATCAAAAACAATTAATACAAGATTATTTTAAGAAAAAAAAATAAATAAAAGATAAATGAGAAAACGAATTGATTACGTTTTGAATATTGCAAGTCAAAGGTAAAAATCACTAATCATCATAAGCATAGTATTTGTTAAGATATTTTTAAAACATTAATGCTTTACTATTACTCTGAAGTTTAAGTGATGGTTTTTTCCAAATACGAGTTACGGCAACAAAGAATCTTATAATATTGTTATAAGCAACATTCAATTTCAGCTTACTAATAGAGTCAACGTTTCCAAAAATTGTACATCCACAGAGTAAACAGCTTTATTTCCAATTCACGTGTTAGTTTTAAAGTTTTCCTGCGTATTATCAAACATTTTTTCGGATTGAGACAAGGACCATTAGCTGAAGCCCATTGTTGTATCCTGGTTAAGTCCTTATTAAGTTTATGTAGACATATGCACAATGCAGTAGTCGAATTTAGTAGGAACACCCAGAGGAAAGATTGGTTGCAATTCGATCAAAACCATTAAAATTGTTTTTAAGTATTTTATTTTATTTTCAAGAACCTATAATATATTAGCAAACATATAGCATTGGAAATTAAAAAGACGGAAATGGAACCAAAAAAGATAACAATTATCCAATTGTTGGTATTTCCAAACAACTTAACGAATAAAATTCGTTTAGAAATTGCGTACAGTAGAACCAACCAATTATTTAGTACAATCTATCAAATTTATTAAAAAATTGTCGATATTCGAAAGTGGTTACTACAAATATGCTTACACTGATAAAATATACCATTACATTAGGGTTTCAGTTGAACCATCCGAATTGTGGATTGTATAGATTATAGAAGTCACTAATGATTGGTATTGATCAAAAATTTTATACTAATATTTGTTTTCCTTACAATTGTAAACAAATTTTTTGCTATATCTATTTTCCTAAAATATTATTAAATTCGAAATTAGCCATCACAATTTATATGTGTTTATGGGCTAGTGGGTAGAGAGCTAGCCTAATACTTCTAATTTCCGAGTTCAAATCCCGGTAAAGGCAAACATTTAAAAAAAATATTTTTTTTTAATTAAAATGAAATATTTAAATAACAAATACATCAATGAAAATAAATGAAATTGTTATGCAATAAGTAAGAGTTTGAATTATGAATCTGAATGCCTAGGTTACTGTTTTCTGGGTGAAGATTATTGGCATACATTGAGAAAAGAAGAGGTCCGAGAATTGATCCCTGGGTAACCCCTCTTGTCACAGCAAGTTTAGACGAAGTAGAACGACAAATACATACGGATTGCGTACGACCAGAGAGATAGGTAAGTTTACCGAAGTGGCAGAAAAGTTGAACATGTTCCGTAACTTTTCACACCAAATATGGTGGTCTACCGTAAAGTAATTTGTCTGCATCAAAAATTTGTCTCAGGTCCTCAGAACCATCTACGCTTAGGCCAAAATCCAGATTGCTTGTCTGTAAGAAGTTTATGTCTTATTAAGAAACTGTTCATCTGATGATGCAAAAGTTTTTTTAAAACTTTACAGGCATATGTCAAAATTGCTATAGGTCTAACCTCACAGTTTGATTTGAGTACCAGTAAAATTTTTGCATGCTTCCAGCTAACGGGGAATGAACAGGTTATTATAACAGTATTAAGGAGATCTGTAAGAGTTTTGGCAGTAATATTTTAAAGAATTTTGGATGAACCTTATTAGAACCAACGCCATTGGATTTTATACTTAAGCAACACTTAAACACATAAATTTGGCTCACACATTCGAATTGAAACTGCGAAATGTTCAGTAGTTCACTGTTGTTGTAGGTGATGTTGTTTGAATTATTAAAGTTGTAAGAATCTGGATTAGGTGGAACTACAGGTAAGATTACGAAGTACCAGTCTGACCGAATTAATAACTTTATTAAAGGATTTTCCAACACCAATTTCTTTAATAATCCTCCATGTTTGCTTAGTATTGACCTCATTGGAAAATCTATTAGTGTAATATTCGGATAAGCTTTTCTCTATTAAATTATTAACATCACATCTAGCAATGTTGTATTCATTACTTAACACCCTTCTCTCAATTGGAGCTTTTATTTCAGTCTGGAACCATGGTCTGGTCCTATAATCCTTACGTTTATTTCTTTCTGGTACTGTAATGTGTAATACTAGTATCAACAAAGGATAATTTAGAATCATCAGAGGTCATTGAGTACACAACGTCCCAATCAATACGTAAAAATTGGTAATTTAATAGTTGCAGATTGGTATTCTTAAAATCTCTGTATGTATAAGTTTCCACTTCATCTTTCAAGTTAAAATCATATCCAGGAAGGATGAGATCATGTTTAGAGAAGCCAACATATAAACAAAATTTTATTTCGTCCTCTGTAAATGATCGCTTATTTTCGAACAGAAAAAAAAAATTCTGGTGGAATCGTGAATGCTCGAAATTAAATCAAAAAAAAAATCCGTTTTGGGTCTTCAACCATTTTCACAGTTTTAATTGAAAATTAGGTTGTTTAAATTTTGGATATTAGGGGCAAAAAAATTATCCTCCGTTTAAATGGACAATGCACTAATTGGGGAAAACTTACTAATTCGATCAGACTAGTATTTGTCTTAAATTTTAGCAGTTATTATTCATAATTATATCATATAAGTAAGTACCCAGCAAAACTTGCATTCGTTCCGCAACTTCACAGAGAAAACAGATTCGTGCTGGCAATCGAATTTGTGGCCAATTTTTTGGTTGTGATAACTAAAACTCAATAAAGACATGAGTAATTTGACTGTGATACAGTATTTCGGTTACTTCAATAACAATTCGGTAGTCGCAACCAAAAAATTTGGTTCCCGCAACTGAAACATTCGATTGGCAACAAATTCAGTTGTCAGCACAAATCTGTTTACTGGGTGTAGATCTTTTGAGCCAACCCAATTTAAATTTTTATTTGAAATTGTCACCCTCGGCACATGTTCTATGTAAGTGGAATATTGTAATTTATTAATTGGCCTCTAGGCTTTAAAATTACAAAATGTTGAATAAAAAAAAATCTTGAGGAACAGGCACTAGTCAACGGGACGTTTTAAGAACCTTTTTTATTTATTTTATTTATCATCAAAGAGCATAAATCCTTGAAGTAGATCGAATTAAAAACTAATATTTTTATTCTCTAACAGAATTTGGTATATCCAACCAAATTCACCTTAAATTAAATTTGTTCAAAACACTTCTACACTAAATTAGTTGTTATAACCAAATTGCTGAAAATAAACTTTCACTATTGTTTTAATAAATAAAATTTACTAAATGTTGGTTACATTAACCGAAAAGAAAAGTTATTTTTGAAAGAGTGTCTGTTTTGATCACCGAATTCAAATTAAATAATTTGTTATTGCTGCCAAAATAAAAATTTTTCAAAGAAAAAATATTTTAGAAATATCTTTCTGTAAATATATCCACAATTTTGTATGCATAATTGAAGTATTTTGTTGGCAGTACAGAAAAAAAATACGGTTATATTTAAAATTAAATATGAGTTATTGTTGCATTGTTTTATTAACATTTCCTGATCGTCAATGATTGTAATTTTTGTTTCCTGATCGTGTGTGAGCTTGAATCAAAAACCGCTCTCATGCCCATCTCTAATTAGAACATTATATTTCTTCCCCAAAATATAACTTAGAATTCCGATAAATTTGGGCTAAAATAAGACTTTTTATTTACATTTGAGTGTTTGTGAATAATGATACTTGTATAACTTTGTATAAAAAAATATGTCAAACAATTTTTTAAACATTTTTTTGTCAATAAAAAGTGACACATAATATCATTGTTATTTTGAAGATACTTTTTAGAGTGTATATGTATATCAACGTATTGTATTTTTATTTAAGTACTTTCTCTATTTCCATAAAATATTACACACTTCATTGTATTGGATTTACAAACATTTTTAGAATGTAGTAGACCATTAAATCCTATGTTTAAATCAGATGCACCACTACTTTTTAAAATATAAAAATGAACAGTGAAGATTTTAATATCAAATAAATTAAAATCAGTTAAAAAAATTGTTCAAATACAATATTTGATTTAGTAAAAACAATTATTTTTCTATTGAAAATTAAGTACGTTTTGGTATTTTCTGAAAAATTAAAAACAAATTTCTAAACTTTTTGGTATAAAAGACGTCGTAACAAACAAGCAAAATAAATTTACATCAAAATACGAACATATTTCATAATATTTAAAAGCTTATTTAAAAAGAGCGCTATAGTTTGGAACGATTACTTTTGAAGGAAAGGTAACTTAAGACAAAATAAATTTTTCAGTTCGGTTGGCACTTTTTTCTTTGTATATCCGTAAAGTCAAGAACCCATAGTAGCAGAGTTTCTCATAATTATCTTCAACATACAGTTGCTACCCCGCAGATAACGCGACATGAAAACATGGTCTGTTTAACATTACGATGTCCTAGGGCTAGACCATATAATCCAACTTTGCATTACATCGGAGTAGTTTCACAACTACTCTATGTCACTACTCGATAGACCACCTTCAGAGGATTAGTTTCAAAACTACTCCTTATCACAATCAACAAAAAAAATACTGCAGTTCGTGGCAACACTTTATGTCATCGTTAAAACGCGAACACTTGTCGCTTAACTACAAACTCTTATTTGAAAATGACGGTGCATGACTACATTACATAAGACCATGTTGTAACTAGTCCTTTTTAGCTATAATGGACCACGTAGTCAATATATGTTGAATAGTTTTTGTATTAGCAGGGGATTGATTGCAATTTTAAGTAAATTAATATTTTCTAAATCCAAACGATGCGCCTCATAAAATTTTATTGTATTAATTATGATAATAAATCAGTTCCAAATAAAAAAACAAACTTTATCCTTAAACTTTCTTGAACAAAAGACGAATTTTATTAAAGTTTTATAACACAATAACAAAATAAAAATATATCGAAATAACAAAATAAAAATATATCGATGGTTATTCCTTTATATTTAATATAAATACCTCATTTGTTTTATTAGCCGATGCATGAAATTCGGAGTACCAATCATTTGGAGAAAACGATCTAATCATATCGACGATTGCCATTTTTGTCAATGCAAGAGTTCTGGATTTGGTGCTAAAAAAGGTGGTTTTATGCTAATGTAGACTCTGTTTGTTTTCCAGTTCCTCATTCGGATGTATTGCCCATTCCTAAATATCCAAAATCAACTAACACCAACGTAAGTTCCGACTCATCATTTAAAAATCAAAACTCATCTGAAGACAATTATAACCAAAGTGGAGAGGGCCGCAAACATACTCAGGCTTTATTAAATGATTTGGCCAGAGACTTGGAGCTCACAAAAGAAAAAGCAGAAGTACTTGCATCTCGTTTACAAGATCACAACTTTTTGGAGTCAAATCTAAAAGTAACATACTACAGAAACGGCGATTCCCCTTACGTGAAGTATTATTTAACCAAAGATGATATATGATTCTGCAGGGACATTCCCGGTTTGTTCGAGGAGCTTGGAGAGCCTTACAATGCAATTGAATGGCGACTATTTGTTTCAAAGCAGTTCTTTTACATAACGGAAACAAGAAACTATCTATACCCATCGCACATGTGTACACACTCAGTAGTTAAAAAAAAAGTTTTCCGTTCCATTTAAAAATAAAGGAACATACATTTATTTTTCGAAGAAATATCTACATTAACTTTTTTATACATTTATTCGAAATAATTTACTATCATTTACAGATTTTTTTCAGTTTAATTTAATCAAAATTTACCCACAAAACAGAAATTTGTGGTTTATTTGTGTCCGTAACAATCATTACAAATTTAAATTTTGTTTGCTGTCTGTTTCATACATACATTTTGTATTAACAAAAAATACAAAAAGGGAAACAATTTCAAATAAGTGATAAAAAACATATATTTTTTAAGGAATTGGTAGGTAACATTTTGACATTTATTTTAACTGATTACATCATTTGTTTCTTACGGATGTGTCAGTTGACTAATCAACAAAGTTCGAGAAATATTTGTCCCCACATGAGACTGCAGCTTGGAAATAAATAACAAAATGCATTTAATTTAAATGAAAATCAAGTATACCGGTTTTTAAATATAATATCATTTGTTGTAAATGACATTTTCTGTTATTTTAACTTACAAACTATTTTAAGTGCACTAAAAAATCGTACGAAACAATGGTCAAATTGCTAAAATGTATTAACTATGAAGATCACAATTAGAGAGATTGTTCCGATTTAATAGTGGTGGGCATGCTATGTGGAATGCAACGTGGATACACAAAATATTGTTGTTTTATTTGCCTCTGGGACAGTCAAGCTCGTGATATTCTTTACAAGAGAAAACATTGGCCGGAAATATTAGCCATTACAGTGGTCAAAGACAACAAAAAGTATATGCCTCTTATTAGGAAAAAAACATTATTCTTCCACCATTACATATAAAACTTGGACTCTTGAAAAACTTCGTCAAAGCATTGAATAAGGAAGGCCAAACTTTCGCCTATTTGACATTTTTAAAGTATTTCTTTTGCAAAAATTAAGGAAGGAATTTTTAATGGTCCACAAATAAAAAAACTCATAAAAGATACAAAATTCGAGAAATATTTGTCCCCACATGAGACTGCAGCTTGGAAATCAAACGTAAAAGAAGGTCCAAGAACTATTTTTAATACTAAAATACAAATAAATTTATAGAAAATCAATAAACATTATTAATAAAGTTTGTAATTTGACTAAAAAATTTAAATACAGTTTAATTTATAGGAAAAAAATAGCCTTATAAACAGCAGGCCCCAGTCCGCGGTATAAAAAGTTTTTAATTTTAAACTGCAATTTGTGGAACGCTTGCCTATTGGCAGTATATCTTTTTATATAATCTCTATTTATAGAAACGGACGCTCAATAAAGTTGAAATTTTGTTTTGCTAGGGTGTAAATCCTCCTTAATAAATATGTATTTGTGTAAGGCCGAATGTATTATAAATTACAAAAAATCCAAAATAAATATCTTCGCAATTCATAATTTATCAAAAAAAACTAAACGGAAAACATGAAGAATAATAGTTCTACACCTATTGTCTTGATGATGAGTTTCTCGCACTTAAAAATTAATTTAATATCCTGTTGTTCGCTCTTTTGTTGGTTGGTTATAGCATCCTTTGGCACCAACAAAAATTTATAGTAAAACCAAAGAAAAATATCTTTTCTATTCGCATGTTTATAAACCATAAAAGTAACAATAGAACAACAGACATTAATGAATTCCTTCCAAACATGACTAAATGTATGAAAAAATGTTTTAAAAGAGTAAAAAAACATGATGCAAAGGATATAAGGCACTATGGAACACGGTCCTAGAAAAGATTTGTATCGAATCCAAGTAGGCAGGTTGTAGAGCCTCATTCTTTATGATAAGTAGGTGCAACCGAATATTTCGCCAACTGAATTATTGTAGCTCTAGGTACAATCACTTTTACTTATCTGTACCAAAATTTATTTACAAATTAAGAATTTTTATTCAAATAATTGATTACATTTCTACTCGCTCCACAAAATTTTTTTCAAAACTATATGGGCTAGAACCGGCGACCCTTTGATTGTCAGGCCATTAGTTTTCCTTTGACTAAACTCTATTGAAAACTGCTTATTTTTCATGTGCGATAAATTATGCATTTTTGTTTAAAAAAATCGTTTCTTTTAATTGTAGTGAATAAAAGAGATTATTTAAAAAATAAAAAAAATAAAAAATGTTTATGCCTTTCGTGTAATTTGCCTAATTTTGTATATTAATATAATCTTCATAAAGCGAAAATACGAGAGCTGTTCGAAATGTTATTAGCCTACCCAGCAAAACTTTGGTAATGGGTGCGATTTTCTCATGCGTTACCTTGTAATGATAGCTCGTTACCTTTTTCATTATTTGTAAGCATAAAGTAATAAGTTGCTCATTATTGATTACGTTATATATGATTTGTAAATGTAAAGTAATAATTGAAATATTTTTGAAAATCTATTTTTAGGTACATTACTTTGTGTTTTTTTGTAAGCAAAAGGGTAATGTCTGTTTGTTTTGATAACACTAGCGAAAAAACGAAGCGCAACAATTCATTTAAGTCTAAAGCAATCAAATACTATATGCGTCGATATCTCAGTGGGTAGAGTTCTTGGCTGGCAACCAGATTTCCCTGGTTCGATTCCCATCTTGACCACATTATTTTTAATTACAAATAATTTAAATAAAATACATATTTGTAATAATTTAAAAAAAAAATCCTCTTTTTTAAAAATCTATTTTTAGACACATTACTTTTTCCATTCTCGTAACCATAAAAATAACCCCTTACATTATCACCTCTAAAGTAATGGGTATATACATTACTTTGAGGCTCATTGCTTGTAAAATTCATCAATGAAGTAAGGTGTAAAGTAATCCATCGGCCCCTATGGCTATACATTACTTTACCCATTATTTGGTAATGTGTGGTTTTGCTGGGTAACAATGAAAAACAAGAGTTATATTTTTAAAATTATGTTTTTCTAGCAATTCTTTCCCCTGATTAAAATATTTTTCCTGAAACCCTGCAAAATAATCGTTTACACCTGCAATTGCATCTTTATTGGATGTAAAACCCTTGTCAGGAAGTATTTTTTTAATTGGGAACAGATAGAAATCACAATTTGTCAGGGTTGGCAGGCAATACCGCTAAAATACCGTTATCGATTAAATAACCTTTCAAGGGACTATCGTTACACCTAAATTAGCGTTACCGAAATAACTGAAAAAATCGGTATTCTTAAAAAACTGTTACCGAAATAATAGAAAATATCGTTATCGCTAAAATATGATACCGAATCAACCGAAATATCGCTATCGTTAAAATACTGTTACCGAAATAATAGAAAATATCGTTACCCTTAAAATACCATTACCGAAATAATAGAAAATAACTTTATCCTTAAAATACCGACACGCTTTTTGTATTGCCATAGTGTTATGGCAGCACTTTTTTCAAGTAATGTCCACACAAGTTATGATCTTGTTTATCAGGTGTCTTCAATTGCAATAAAATTTGCCATGATATTTGAAAATTACAAAAAAAACAACAATTTCATGGCATATTATATTGAATGTGAAGACAAGGGGTTTGGTTAAAGTAAAAAAAAAACATATAAGCATGTAGTACTTGAATTTCGTTTAAATAATATATTTTAATAATTTGCAAATAAAAGAAGTTTTTAATTTTTTGAAATTTTTTATTTGGAAATTCCAAAATGTTCTCGCAAAATTATTTTACTCTTCTATATCTATATACAACGGAATAACGTTACTGACTGACTGACTCACTCATTCAACATTGCCCAGCCCAAGCCGCAATAGATAGGAGGCTGAAATTTGGTATGCAGGTTCCCCCTCCGGCGTAGACATCCGCTAAGACAGGGTTTTTGGAAATTCCATCGGGCAGGGGCAAAAGGGAGAAAAACTCCCCATTCACGGCCTGTCCAAGCCCCTTTAGCTAGAAACCTGAAATTTTAAATATAACTTTCTGGGAGTATGTGCTAACTCCTGGATGAGATAAGTTTTAGAATTTTGGCCAGTAACGTTGTAAAAATGGAGGTTTAAAGGGCGAAAAGTCTCCCCCTTTATGGCCTGACCAAACCGTTGGACCTAGGAAGTTGAAATTTGGTATGCAGGCTCTTCTCCAGTGTAGATAATAGCTAAGATGTGATTTTTGGAAAATTCAACGGGCAAGGGCAGAAAAGGTTGAAATTCTCCCCATCGACGGCCTTCCCAAGCTGTTGGACATAAGAAGTTGATAAATGGTATGATAAGACGTGATTTTTGAAAAATCATTCGGGGAACGGCAGAAAAGGGTTAAATTCTCCCTCTCGACGGCCTGCCAAAATCGTTTGAGCTGAAAGGTTGAAAATGTGTATGTTGGTTCCACCTGAGGTGTAGACATCCACCCAGGTGTGATTTTTGTAAATTCATACGGGGAGGGGCAAACAGAGGGAAAATCTCCCCCTTAACAGCCTGCCAAACCGAAATAGCAAGATACCTGAAATTTAAAATATGTATTACCTGGAGTATGGACTTACTCATTGATAAGCTACATTTTCGAATTTTAGCCAGGGACAATGTAACTGTAAATGTGAAAATTTTAAAAAGTGCAAAGCGCAAAATTAAAAATGTGCATATGTGCAAATGTAAAAAAGTGTAAATTTTCAAAAGTGCAAATTTGCAAAAGTGCAAAAAGGAAAATCCGCAAAAGTGCAAATTTGCTTATGTGCAAATTTGCAAAAGTGCGAATTTGCAAATTCGCAAAAGTGCAAATTTGCCAATGTGCAAATTTCAAAATTGCAATGTGAAAATATGCAAGTTTGCAAAAGTGCCAATGTCCCAAAGTGAAAATTTTATTGTTTGATGGTTTGATTGACTGATTGATAGATTGATGGTTTGATGGATCGATGGTTTGATGATAATGTAAATTTGCAAATATGCAAATGTGTAAATATGCACATGTGCAAATGGGCATATGTGAAAATGTGTAAGTATTAATTTGTTATTAAAGATCGACCAGCACAAACTGGAAGAGGTAGGATGCTGTTATTTGGTATGCAGGTTCGCCCTGCGGCGTAGGCATTCGCTAATATGGGGAAAAGCAAAACGGGGAAAAACCTCTTTCACGGCCTGCCAAAACCCCCATAGCTAGAAATCTGAAATTTGAAATATGCTATTCTTGGGGTATGTGCTAACTCATTTAACACCCTGCACAAACCGTTTGACCTAGGAAGTTGAAATTTAGTATGCAGGCTCCATCTCCAGTGCAGATAACAGTTAAGAAGTAATTTTTGGAAAATTCAAATTTCAAAAACCGCTGGGGCTGGAAAGTTGAAATTTGGTGCAAAGGTTCCTCCTCCGGTGAAGACATTCACCTAGGTCGAATTTTTGGGGAGGGGCAAAAAGGTGTACAGTCTTCTCCTCAACGGGCTGCCCACACAGATTTAGCCAGAAACCTGAAATTTCAAATATGTGAACTGGAGTATGTGCTAACTCATTAATCAGCTACATTTTAGAATTTTAGCAAGGTGCATGGTAAAAATGGGGGTTCAAAGGAAAAACCTAAAATTTAAAATACAAGAGGTAGGAGGCTGAAATTTGATATGTAGGTTCCTCCTCCGGCATAGACATCCGCTAAGACGGGGTTTTTGAAAATTCCTTCGGGTAGGTGCAAAAGGGAAAAACTCCCCTTTCACGGCCTTGATAAGGTATATAGTAGAATTTTGCCAAGTGACGTTGTAAAAATGGGTGTTGAAAAGGCGAACAGTCTCCCCTTTACGGCCTGGTATGTAGGCTCCTTCTCCAGTGTAGATAACATATAAGACATGATTTTTGGAACATCCAACGGGGAGGGCATTAAAGGGTGAAATTCTCCCCCTTCACAGCCTGACAAAACCGCTAGAGCTGGGAATTTGAAATTTTGTATATTGGTTCCACCTTAGGTGCAGCATCCACCCATATGGGATTTTTTTTTAATTTCTACGGGGAGGGTCAAAAAGGGAGAAAATCTCCCCTTTAACGGTCGGCCCACACGAAAATTTTAAATATATATTGCCTGGATTATGAACTAACTCACTATTAAGCTACATTTAAGAATTTTAGCCAGGGACTTGGTAATGAAGCAGTTTAAAATGGTGAAATGTCTCCTCTTTAACGGCCTGCACAAACCGCTGGACCTAGGAAGTTTGGTATGTAGGTTCCTTCTCAAGTGTAGCCAACAGCTAAGTTGGGATTTTTAGAAAATTTAACGGGGAGGACAAAAAGGGGAAAATTCTTCCCCTTAGGCGACTTTCCGAAACGGCTGCAGCTAGAAAGTTGAAAAGTTGTACATAGGTTCCCCATCCGGCGTAGACATCCAACCAAGAGGCATTTATGTAAATTGCTACGAGGAGGAGGAAAAAGGGTTTTCTCCTGAACGGCCTGCCCAAACCACAGAAACTAGAAAGTTGAAATATGGTATGCAGGTTCCTTCTCCAGTGTAGATAACAGCTAAGACGTGACTTTTAGAAAATACAACACGGAGGGGTAAAAAGCGGAAAATTCTCCTCCTTGACAGCCGGCTAAAACCGCTGGAACTGGGAAGTTAAAGTTTGGCACATACGTTCCTCATCCAATGCAAATGTGAAAATTTGCAAATGTGCAAGTTTGCAAAAGTACAAATGTGGAATTTTGCAAGTTGCAAAAACGCAAATGTGCAAATTTGCAAATGGGTAAAAGTGAAAATTTGATTCTTTGATTGTTCGATGGATTGATGGTTTAATAGATTAATGGTTTGATGGATTGTTGGTTTGATGATAATGTCAATGTGGAAATGTTTATATATTTAAATATTTATTTATTTCATTCAACATCGTACAGAACAAACCGCAGGAGGTAGGACGCTGAAATTTTGCAAGTAGTTTCACCCTCCGGGGCAGACATTCGCCAAGACGGGGTTCTTCGAAATTCCTTCGCGGAAGAGCAAAACGGGCGAAAACCCCTTTCACGGCCTGCTAGAAACCTGACCCTTAACGACCTGCCCAAACCGTTGGGCCTAACTCCTTCTCCAGTGCAGATAACAGCAGACGTAATTTTCAACGGGGAGGGACAGAAAAGGGCTTTGTCCGCTAGTGTTATGTAAAATCTTACCGATCACTTCCAAAACAAAGAGAAATGTGGATATTTTTTTCTCTTATTAAACATTTTAGTATGTTTTCTGTAAAATGCTACTGCTATAAAGTTACCTTATCAGGATTACAGCATTCTCAAGCTGTTTTTAAAAATTTTCCCAGAAATGTCTACTATGCATTATATCATCAAAGATACTTATTGGGATAATTATAAAAATATAAAAAAAGTTAATAATGTCGATTTTTTTTGCTTGAAAAATGCATTTATTAATATAACAAAATGAATTGTTACATTATTTAAAGTATTGTCCATCGTAAGCCACTACTTTTTCCAATCTTTCTGGTAGCATATGGATTCCGCGCCAAAATAACTGCTTCGATTTTGAGGTAAAGAATTATTAATGTCAATTTCTGATACCCTGTTCTGAAGTAAAGCGTATTCCAGTAAGGGCGTTCTGCATCGATTAAAAGAAATTGTAGTCAGAAGGGGCAAGGTCTGGGCTATAATGCGGGTGAGCCAAAACTTGCCATCCACTGTTTTTCAAATAGTTTTTGACCGGTCTTGCAACATGTCTCCGAGCATTGTCATGATGGAAGATTATGGCCTCGTGTCTGGTCGAATATTCTGGTCGTTTTTCGTTGATTGCTCTCTTCAAACAAATCAATGGCGTTTTGTACAGGTTTCCTGTAATCGTTTGACCCAATTTCAACAGCACGTAATACAAAACACCCATCTGATCCCACCAAATACAGAGCATTACCTTGGCGCCACGGATATTCGCTTTCGGCGTTGATTTGGCTGGTTGGTCGGGCTTTGCATATGACTTTTTGCGCTTGGGGTTATGATAATGTATCAATTTTTCATCACCAGTAACAATACGATGCAAAAATGATTTCTTTTTGTAGCGTTTAAGAAACATTTTCGCCCTTCAACGTCTCTCGGCTTCAATTCATATGGGACCCAATTTCCTTGCTCTTGAATGAATCCCAATGCTTTGAAACGTAGGGAAATGGCTTTTTGTTTGAATCCTAATGATAATGCAAGTTCTTCTTGCGTTTGACAACAATCTTCGTCGAGTAAAGCTTCCAATTCCTCATCTTCAAACTTTTTTGGCTGACCAGGCTTGTCTTTCTGTCTTGTCTTCTGTGTCGAATTCACCACTTTGGACTCTGGAAAATTATCGTTCACAAGTTTTTTGAGTTGGTGCATGTTGACCGTAAGCTTCTACCAACAATCAATAACTTTCAGCAACCGTTTTCTTCAAATGAAAGAAAGTTATGAGACCGCCCCGCAAAATATCTTTTTTAGGCACAAAATTCAAAATTATTATAGCGATTGAAAAAATTCGTGTTGTTATTATTGACATAAACCATATGTGATAGTTATGCCATCTGTTGTCCAAATCGGCATTATTAACTTGTATACAAATATTTCCAATAAAAATTATCCAAACAATTTTTGTTTTAATTTGTGCGGTAATTAAAAATACATTTTTTTATTATGTAGAGTTTTGAGTTTTGAGACGAACAAAAAAACTAAATTTAATTTTTAGAAAAATCTTAACAAGTTTGCGTGAAATCAAGAATTGACAAGAAAATAGTCCAAAAAAGTACGGAATTTGAAAGTACCTTGGCCTATAGTTGTAAAATTTTAAATACTCTGTACTTGTAGAACTCTACTTTATTCCCACTTCTAAATAAAACTATTTAAAAAATTGTAGGATAAATTTAAGGGTTCCGCTTATCTTTAACTTTTAAACCCCCACATTTCGTAACTATAGAAACAAAATTTTGTAGAATTTTAAAAATGACAGGTTAAAGTTTCGCACTTTTAAATAATTTAAATTCTATGTCTTCTTAATTCTAAACCCAATTTTTTTTTAATGAAAACAAGGTACTTTAAAATCCTATATCGTACATACTTACTTTTTGCCAATTAATTTCAAACCAAGTGTGGTTCATTATATAAAAATGTTTTTGTTAGTTAGTACAATTCAAATTTTTGAATGAAGATACAATTTTGGTGGTTCCGATAGAATTCCAACCAATTTATTTTTCATGTGTAGTGATTTTTCATTTAGTTACGAAATAAAAATTTAAAAGGTCAATTTTACCTTAAATTTAAATCTTTGCCCATAGTGCGTTGTGATGAAATATAGAAGAAGTTGCAGACATAATGAGTATAGAAAACTTGAACTTAACATACGATGCTTTAGTATAAATGATGTTGGTACAATAGTGAGTATAATTATGTCGAGTAAATCGGATCCTTGCAGGATTAATTAGTGCGCATTATGAGACGCACTTAAAGCATGCGAATACTAAGGAAGAAGTACAAGTATTACTTACACAATGTAGATATGTATTTATGTATGAATATTATAAGGGTTATAAAAAAAAGTATAAAAGCTCATTATTCTTCAAGTGGTTTTTGTATGTGTGTGTTGAGCTTCTATGTTTTGCGGTTGGTGGGGTTTTTCATCACTTTGGGTAATGAAACGTACAGAGAGTGTATAAGTACTTGTTTAAGGATACAAGACTCCAAAGGAACATTGAAGCTAATTAAGAATCCATGTTTGAAAAATGGTTTCTCTTGTTTTGTATTTTCTGTTTTTCGGTTCTTTTAAAGAATGGGAGTTGTTGTTTAAAAAAAAACTACATGAAACATGATAATTAAATATTTTCATAAAAACAAAAAAAAAGTTATTTATACATCTACCATTTTCTTAAGTTTGTATTTGTTTTAAATTTTTTAACATATATGTAGGTACACAGCTCAAAAGGTGAAGAAAACGAGGTAATGAACACCTTATAACTAATAAATAGGAAGTTATTAATTTGTTCATCCTTCGTCCTCCTCGTTCATCGTAGATATCTGCTAAGACTGGATTTTTGGAAAATCCTACTGGAATTGCAAAAAGAGCAAAATTCTTCCTTTTGAAGGTCTGACAAATCCTCCGGAGCTAAGACGTTGATATTTGTTTCATAGATTCCTCCTCCAGCGTATACATCTACTCATACGGGATTTTTAGAAATTCCTACGGAAAGAGGCAAAAAGGTGGAAGCCTCCTTGACGGCCTGTACAAAGCATAGAGCCGAGCTGCCGACCATTAGCCACCCCCCACCAAAAAGATGGTTTTGAGTTGCTTTACTACAATTTGTTGATTTTATTGCGATGAATAATAAACCAGATCCGACGGTTGACAATTAACGCATTTTCAAGTACTACCAAGTCCCACATTATCAGATTGTCTTTATGGGGTACTATCTAGACTTAAATTACAATTTATTAGGATCACCAAATTATAATAGCGCACTAAAGTATAAGATCGTATAAACGTTTGTGTTGCTGAAAATTGATGTCGATGTCGAAATTTTTTTAAAAACTTAAAAAACCGAAAAAATAAAAAAACTTATTAAAATTTATCGGATTCCAACATTTATTTAATTATATCAATATACATCTCCTATGTTTGCAATTGTTATAAATTACTATACAAATAATATTTTGAATTCGTTCTCCTGTCCAGTACTTGTGATGTTTTTGGAGCTATGGCCTGGGGGTTCTGTGAACAGAAAAGTGAAAAGATTTTTCAGATTTTCATAATACTTTTTATTCCCGTTCAGTAAAAACATGAAAACAAACATTTCACAGTGAAACACTGCATTTAACTGTCAAAATCTGTTAAGTGAAAATAAATATCTTTTTATGTGTTTATGCTTCTAGAATAGAAACAAGAGGCAATTTTTTTTTTTGTTTTGGTTTTAATTTTTTTTTTTTTGGGTAGTATTGAAAACATGGATTTTTCGAATGCGATTTGAGCGTTTTTTGTTTTTATAATAAAAATATAATTATTGTTTTTATAAATTCTCTAATCCTTTGAAAATTAAAAATTTTGTTATAAAATTAAAAAAAATATAATACAAAAAATATAAAATGTTAAAAAACAATCAGTTTAAAAAAAAAGTCGCTAACAATGTTTGTAAAATAGTGCAACACTCACAATTTTTCATGAACTTTTAATTGGTGAAGAAAAAAAAACTCATACGATAAAATTTTGACAGATAGTTTTCGCAAAAGTTAAATCGAGAATTGGATTCTTTGCGGAGTAGTGAAAACTTTTGTCACTTAACAGCTTCACACATTCAGAATCGATACCCAGGTGTTTTTTTTTTCATTTGCCTGGTTTTTTCATTTGTTACTGGTCAACCATTTTTAACCAACATATCTGGTTTGTTTATTTTTCAATATAGTCTCCGGAAACTTCAATACACTAAGTAATACACTAGAAATTATATCCCTTGATTAAAATACTTTTCTTGATGCTCTGCAGTATAATTGTTTACAGCTGCAATTGCATTATTCTAGGTAAAACGTTTGGCAGCAAGGAAATAAGTAGAAATCAAGCAACTTGTAAAACACTTGTGTGTTAATGCGTTGTGTTGATAAAATAGGTCGTTTTTCTCAAATTTTACATTCAATTCATCCAAAATGTTACAATAATATGTCCAGGATATATTGTTTTACCTTTTTGAAGATAGTCGATTAATAACATATCTTTATAGACCCACAAAATTGTTGTTTTGTCTTGTTTTATTTAGTTCATTTAATAAATGAATTAATCACAAGTTCGACTACAAATAAAGAAATAGCTTAATATTTTTTTCTTCACACATACCTCAGGTAACACATAGTTCAGATTTCTAAATCGGTGAGGGCAGATCACAGGGGAGGCCCTTTTCCCCTTCCCGTAGGAATTTTCCAGTTCTTTTGCAGTTCCTTTGTCAAGAGGGACAATTTCTCTTTTTTTTCTCCCCCATAGGCTTCTCCAAAAATCCTGACTTAACCGATATCTACCCGGAGGAAGAACCTTCATAAAAAGTGTACACTTCCTAGCTCCAGCGGTTAGGGCAGGCTGTTAAGGGTAAGACATCAACTTTTTGCAACTTCGTAGTTCAAGCAATTTTATCCCACCGTCAATGGGAATAATTTCCCCTTTTTCCCTTCTTAGGAGAAGAAACCTGCATACCAAATTTCAACTTCCTAGGTCCATAGGATTTGGCAGGTTTTAAGGGGGAGATTTTCTTCCTTTGAACTCCCATTTTTACCATGTTCCTGGCTGAAATTCTAAAATATACCTTAACAATTAGGTAGGTCATACTCAAATTTCAGGTTTCTAGCTAAATCGGGGTGGACAGGCCGTTAAGGGAGGGACTTTTCCCCTATTGCAATTTCTAAAAATCCGAACTAGGTGGATGTCTACACCGGAGGAGGAACCTATGTACCAAATTTCAACTTCCCAGTTCCAGCGGTTTCGGAAGGCCGTCGAGGTGATGAATTTTCCCCTTTTTTGCCACTTCCCGTAGGTTTTTCCAAAAATCCCATCTTATCTGATGTCTACACCAGAGGAGAAACATTCATCCCAAATTTCAAGTTCCTACGTCCTGCTTTTAAGGCAGGCGGTTAAGGGACAGAATTTTCTTCCTTAAAACCCTCATTTTAGCCATGACCCTAGCCAGAATTCTAAAACGCATCTAATGAATGAGTTAGCTCATACTCCAGGTAACACATATTTAAAATTTCATGTTTCAAGATGGAGACTTTTAACCTTTTTGTCACTTCCCGTGGGAATTTCCAAAAATATGACTTAGGTGGATGTCTATGCGGAAGGAGAAACCTATATACCAAATTTTAACTTTCCCTTTTTTGACCCTCCCCCTGGATTTTCCAAAAATCCTATTTTAGCTGTTAACTTCACTGGAGTAGGAACCTGTCTACCAAATTTCAACTTCCTAGGCTTAGCGGTTTGGGCAGAGTATTAAGGGGGAATTTCACCCTTTTAAACCCTATGTTTACCACGTCCCTTGCCAAAATTCTAAAATGTTCAAATTTCAGATTTCTTGCTATTTCGGTGTGGGCAGGCCATTAAGGCGGAGATTTTTCCGTTTTTGCCCCTCCCCTTAGGAATTTTGAAAAATCTCACCTCGATGGATGTCTACACCAGAGGACGAACTAACAACCAAATTTAAACTTCCAAGAGTCAATTATTAAATTGTTGGTGGAATATTCCAGGCATTTTACGATGTGGTTTCTTAAAAATTTAATAAAATATAATATCTCTTTTGCTAATATTTGCAGCTATAGAATTTTATATTACCCAGGTGAAAATGTTCATATATATTCATATATCATCATATATGGCTTCATATATGGCTTCATATATGATCGTATATGTTTTCATATATGAGCATATGTGTCATGTATGGAAGCATATATCGTTAGTATAATTCGCAAAGACGCTAAATCCACTTTTTTTCAAAATTGAGATTTTAATGCAAAACGGTAATACTACACAAAATACATATTTTACGACAACAAAAAATGCCATTATGTAGTTTAAAACTACGAAAAATATTAAAAGCACGTGCAAAACCCACGAATATTAATTTATTCAATTGAATTTGGTGTTTTCTGTTCTATTTTTTCTAAAGCCGTGAAAAGTGGAGATCTAAAAAGAAAAAATAATAACTTAGCTCTTTTTAAAAAGGTAAATATTTAGATTTTAGTTTTTATTTAAAAATAATAATACTTAATGTAATTTACAATAATTTTAGTATGTATTTTTAAGAAATTGGTATGGATTCTTCCCAAAATTATGGAATTGAAGCAGACGACGGTGTAGTGGGACTAGTTCCATATGGTTTTAATACGGACTCTGAAGATTCTTTCGAATTTCATCCAAGAACGAGAACTGGTAGAAAGAAGTGTCGCTTAGAAAACCCATCTTGGAATTCAGTTATAAATAAAAAGCGAAGAGAATATGGTAAGCGCTATATCGGAAAAGAGAATACAGGCAGTGGATGGAATTATAAAAAACAAAAAGAAGCACGGACATTAAAGAAGAGGTGTTACTGTAAAGAAAATACTGCTTTTAAGTGAATAGAGATCTCTGAGGAAAATAGGAGAAAAATATTTGACGTTTTTTGGAAAATTAGTTGGAGCGAAAAAAAACTGTATGTAAATACGATGATTCAAGTCCATCCAATTAAAAGGCCCAGGAATAGAAAAGAGGAAAATAAATTTAAAAGATGTCAAACACTTGAAAGTTGATAACAAAAATATAAGGGTTTGTAAAACATTTTTTTGGAATACTTTGGGAATTGGTCGACAAACTGTAACCAATTGGCGAATTATGCGTACGTTTTTCAGCAGGAAATTTATCTCAAGAAACTTATAACCTTCACCAAGAAAAGAAAGAAGAAGCTAGGCGTAAGAAGATCAAAGACAGTGACAATGAAACACACGTCTACACGAAATTGGAAGTAAGTAGCCTATATTACCGTACGAAACTTCAGGTCCATAATTTGGTTTTCTATAATCTTAAAAATAAAGGAGCGTTTTGTTTTTTGTGGAGCGAAGTGGAAGGCGGTCTGAAAACAAAGTGCTTTGTGGAAACGATAATCCGAAAAAATTAATCTTTTATAGCGATGGTTGTACGTATCAAAATACAAATTGTGGCTATCAAACATGGCATTGATATTGAGCAAAAAATTCTTGAAATTGGTCATACACTAATGGAAGCAGATAGCGTTCATGCCACAATAGAAAGAGGTATGAAAAAAGAGTAATTAACGTACTTTCAGAGTACATAGATGTTTGTAAAGATGCTCGAAAAAACCCTAGATCCTTTGATGTTATGTATTTATATCATAAATTTTTCAAAACATTTGATAACGTTCAATTTCTTAAGAGTATCAGACCTGGGCGTAATAAAGGTGATAGTAAAGTTACAGATATTAGAGTTATAAAGTACACCCCAAGGAAAGGAATATATTTTAAAATTCGTTTTTCTGATGTATGGAAAATATTACCGCAGAAAATTGATGATAAAATTGATCCTATAGACTTTGAAAATTTGCAGCAAACTTTATCAAGAGAGAAGAAAAATTACTGCAAGAAAGTATGAAGATTTGCAATTTCTCAAATCAACCTTACCCAATGAACACCACAAATTTTACGATGATTTACCTCACCTTTGAATTTTTTCTACTTTAGGTTTTACAATAAGAATTAAAATCAGCTTAAAAATGTATATAGTTATATTTTTCTATCTTTTTAATAGAAATGAACTGAGCTAGTCTTAAGTTTCTGTTTTTTTTTTCATTTAATCAATATAGAAAATTAAATTAAACTTTTTTTGTAAAATTAAAACTGATCGTAGGAAAATGTGCTAAGTCCACAATAAATCTTATAAGTTTACAACGCTAAGTCCAAAAAGTGTGAATTTCCCTCCGAAGATTTTGTGGAAATGGATTTTTGATCAAGGTCATTTAAAGAGCGCTATTTTGTAAAAATAATTGCGTTGAAAAAGTTTACAATTTGAAAAACTAAAAAAGCTACGTTTTTTATGTCTCCTGTAAAATTTGAAAAAGGGGACTTAACACATTAGCGAGTTATACTAACGATATGGGCCAATACATTTAAAGATGAAGTTCATATATGGTAATATATGAATTCATATATGGCAATATATGATAATATATTGCATATGTTGGTCCATATATTGGTTCATATACGCCATATTTGTTCATATATGAGTACATATATTATTCCATATATGGGTTAATATATTTAAAATTTTATCAGATATTGCCATATATGAGGGAAATTCAAAACTTTTTTCTACGGAATAAAGATAATATTGGTAGTTTTTTTCCCAAAATATATGTCTTTTATTTAATTTTGTTGCATGCAAGTGTCCCCTTTTTCATACTTTGTTGTTTATTTTTTTATTATGTATTTATTCTATTTTTAATACTGTTTTTTTAATAATAACAAGAAAGTTTGAATTTTTATATTAAATAAAGATAGTATAATCTACAAATAATATTGGTACTCTTTTCCAAAATTTATGTTTGTTTTTTTACCTTAAATTTATTGCATGTAAATATCCCTTTTTCCCTTGAATTTAATGTTGATTTAATGTTACTTCATTCAATTTTAAAAGAAAAGCCATATTTTTGTTTAAAAATAAAAAAAGCATTTTTAATATACCGGCATACAGAAAAAGTATTTACATATGACCATATATGAACACTCATATATGTCCATATATGACCATATACGGCCATATACTCTCAAATTTCGGATCCGAGCATATATTGAATAATATATGAACCCATATACATATGTAGCCATATATGACCATATATGAACATTTTCAGCTGGGTAGAAATAAATTTAGTGTAGTTGCTATGAGTTGCTACCTTTAAAATTTTCATTCGAATTTCCTAATTATTTCTAATATGATGGTGAAATGCTAAAGCGAATGGCACATCCTTATGTTATTATTGGACGAACCAATCTCTTATAAAATAATATTTTAACATCCTTTATTATGTACATATTTTGAATAAAATATTGATTTATTAATTTAAAAGGCTTTTCTTGCTTTCTCAATTTGTGTATTGATATGCAAGTTGAAGTATAAAAATTTATCGATATAAATATATAGTAAGTATTTCACATCTTTTGTAGGAATTTTGTTGTCAATAAGAAATGACTTAATTTCAAATTTATCTTGTTGGTTCTAACTCTGTAGTTACCCTGTCGGAAACTGAGTTAGCTTTAAATTTACTTTAAGTTAACTATTTCGCAACTAGTGCTGACTGACACTTTGATTCCTTTTTTAATGGAAAAACCTAACTATTTTAACATTGCGATGTCCAAGGCGGTAGTCAATTGTCCAACTCTGCATGACTTTCCAATTAACTTAAAGTTAACTTCATAAACGCTAGCTCTCAGTTAACTTCTTGTAGCTAGCAGTAACCTTACAGCTTTTCCGTTAGCTATAAGTAGGTTTTCTTTTAAATTAACTGTAAGTTAGTTAGAGTAAAGTCAACTAAAAGTTAACTTTTTACAGGTTAGCTGAAAACTAACTTCTTGTACACTCTAAAAATGTTTGTAAATTTACTACATTAAAATGGGTAAAGTTTTATGTAATATTACAAAAATTCGATAAATACAAACACCAAATGCGTAAATCTGTCTTGTGAACACTTTCATATACAATAATACACAGAAAAAGTATTTTTAGACATAAAATGTCTACAATTAAACACTTTGTGCCTAAAATTAGTATTTTTTATTAAACTAAAATTTTACGCACAACTTTTGTAATTACACTAAATTAGAATGGTAATAAATATTTTCACATTTTAAAATTGGAAAATATAAAAAATTAAAAAGAGCAAAAAACGTATAATATATCAAATTCATTTATACTACGTCCATACAACAAAAAACTGAAATACAATTTTCAAATACATGGTTCACATATTTTCAAGACAACATCCAACTTTGTAAGTGCACGGATGACTAAAATCTATACATCTGCAAAGGTTGCTCCTTATAATGTAAGATGATACAAATCATGCCGCAAACTTCAAATTGAAGGTGACCATTATTGCACATGCCCATTCGAAAGCTGCGCTAAATCATGAAAATATAGCGAAATGCATTCTTTATTATATTTTTAAATAATTATTAATAAACCATAAATGTATGAAATAAAAATAAATTTTTTATCTTATGAATTAAATGTTTTTGTGCAGTTGAATTTAAAGCATTGCGTTGGTAAATATTCGCACTTTTTGGTATATTTACGCATTTAGAAATGCATTTAAGGCATTTCATGTGTATATTTACACTTTGAATATATTTTTTAACCACAATTTTAATAAATTTGAGAATTATTTTTAAAATTTCATTTAATTTTTTACGCACTTTCGATGTAAAATTACCCAATTTTTGTGTGCACAAACTTACGCATAATGGGTGTACTTTTTTCGTTTACGCACACATAGTAAAGTTACCCAACTTATTGTAGGAGTACAGTTTCCTACTATAAGTTGGGTAAATTTCAACAGAAATGAATTAGAGTGTAGATAGCTACAAACTACATTACTATTATTCAGTTAGCTTTCATATTTGTTATTGTTATAAAGAACACACGCGAACAACGCCTAACCAATAACAAAAAAAATACTGTACAGAATATATTGTTTCAGAAGTTTCTAAACACTAAAAACTTCATCACAAACTCTTTAACAGATGGAAAAATCTAGTGAAGTAATAACTGGAAATAACTAGAATACCTGACTACTCATATAAATACTGGCACTTGGTGATGCAGTAGTTCAGTTGATAATAAAACTGTGTGCTAAGAACTAAAGTGTGGCTAATGTTTAGTCTATCTACACCGTGTAAATAAAGTGTGCTATTAAAGTGTTTTTCTGTAATTTTTAGTGACAGTTGTAAATAAATAGAGCTTTAAATAATTTCAAAAATAGAAAGAACTCGATTTATTTAAAAGGTAAATAAATCAACGATTTTATAAAGGGTAAAATCGTAACAATATTTACAATTTGGTTAAGGGAAATTCTGCATTACGTACACTCTAATAAATTTCTCTTGAAACTGTACTCCTACTATAAATTGAGTAAACTTACTCTGTGTGCGTAAACGAAAAAAGTACACACATTATGCGTAAGTTGGTACACACATAATGGGTAATTTTACATTGAAAGTGCGTAAAAATGAAACTAAATTTTAAAAGTAATTCGAAAATTTACTAAAATTGTGCGTAAAAAACCTATTTGAATAGTAAATATACGCATTAAAAGCCTAAAAATGCATTTCTATAGTGTAATTATATAAAAAATGCATGGTTTAATTTGTACTGCAGAAATATATTTTTTTTGAAAGAATAAATTTATTTTATGTACACTCTAATTTCTGTTGAAATTTACCCAACTTATAGTAGGAAACTGTACTCCTACAATACGTTGGGTAAATTGTGTGCGTAAATGAAAAAAGTACACACATTATGCGTAAATTGATGAACACAATATAGGTAAAATTACATTAAAAGTGCCTAAAATTTAAATCAAATTTTAAAATTGAAGAGTAAATTTACCAAATTTGTGCGTAAAGAAACACAATTTTCCTGTAAATGTACTACACATATAATTCGTAAAAATCCTAAAAAATGCGCATATTTTCTACTACAATTTTTTTTTGTAATAAAAAGAATAAATTTATTGTTTAGTAATTCACAACAAAAATATAAACAATAAATTTATTGTTTAGAAACTCACAAAAAGAATAAAAACAATCGTCTGTGTATTATTGTATATGAAAGTGTGCGCAAAAAAGTTTTACGCATTTGGTGTTTATATTTACCGAATTTTTGTAATATTACATAAAACTTTACCAATTTTTTTTGTAGTACATTTACAAACATTTTTTAGAGTGTAGTATATAGCTTAAAATAAGTCCACAAAAGTTAACTTAAAGTTGGCTATTTTTTTATTCAGCCACTCATTGTCCTACAGGGTAAAATTAAGTTGTACAAGGAAATGTGGGAACTAGAGTTATTATTATCCGGTCTTACGGTTGACCGGTCTTAAAACCGTTCGACCGGTCTAGACCGAACGACCGGGTAGGCCGGTCTACGGTTAACCGGGTTGTAGTACTTTTTCCAAATGCACGTTCTTGATATTTTTTCTTTTAATTTGATAATAGAAAATTGCTACAATTTATATAAATTTTATATAAATTTGATGCCAGAAATATGCAGACATTGGCATTTTCATATTAATGAATGACAGTCACAGGATTTTCTATATTTAAGAGCCAGTATCGGAATATTTTTTGTTCCACAACTGAACAAAAGTTTACAGCTCCGGGTAAATCGGTCGGCCGGTTCTGACCGTAGCCTTTAGTGTAAACTTATTCGTCTTTCTTATAAGTTCTTAAAACGAAATAGTTTTATAATTGTAAGCTTTGTCACCTTTTCAAATGTAATTAAAACGGATTTATCCTAAAAAGTCATATCTCCAAAAGTTGATGTGTTATGATAATTTTATTGACAAAATGGGATTCGGCGCATAATAAGAATTATGATCCACGAGGGCGGATCAATAAGTCCGTGACTTTTCGAACTTCACTCGTAGTTATATGAAATGCAACACTGCTCCCATCAAGTACCACCTGTTAATAGACTACTGTCAAATTTTGAGCAAGTTCCGTCATTTACTTTGCGTTCAACAGCTGTTCAAAACATACAACCTCGTGGATTTTTTTAAAAATGGATAAAAGGGAATTTCGAGTGCTCATTAAACATTATTTTTGCGAAAAAAAACCGTCAATCAAACCAATGAAAAGCTTGATAAATACTATGGGGACCCTGCACCATCGATTTCAATGGTAAAAAAGTGGTTTACTGACTTTCGTTGTGGTCGCACAAGTACAAATGACGCTGAACGTTCTGGACGGCCAATTGAGGTAAAAACACCCGAAAATGTCGAAAAAATTAACGATATGGTATTGGCCGATCGAAGAGTAAGAGTGCGTGAAATTGTTGATGTCAAAGGCATTTCATATGGCAGTGTGGTTTCGATTTTAAATGTTCAGTTGGATTTAAGAAAGCTGTCTGCAAGTTGAGTGCCGCGTTTGCTCTCAATTGACCATAATGCACTGGTGCACACGTGTGTAGTCTCAATGAAAAATTCCATGAATTGGGCTACGAATTGGTACCTTATCCGCCATATTCTCCGCATTTAGCCCCCAGTGACTATTTCCTATTTCCAAACCTAAAGAAATGAATCCGTGGAAAGAGATTTAGCTCCATCGATTTAATTATTGATCAAACAAATGCCTATTTTATGGACCTCGTAAAATCCTATTTTTGGAAGGGCTACAAAAATTGAAGAAACGTATTGAGCTAAAAGGAGATTATGTTGAAAAATATTTTTTTTTCAAAAACAAACTGTGTTTCATTCAAAAAGTCACGGACTTATTGATCCGCCCTCGTAACTTAATATATTTCTGTTTTTTCATTAGAGATAAAAATTTTACATATTTTTGCAACTTTCGTTGAACGGTTTCGATCGGAGTAAATATAACTGCGTAGTTGAAGTTTCAATGATTTTAATGAATGTTTATTTGTTGTCAATATAACAAAATCAAAACTTAAGTTATAAACCAATAATGATGATTGAATTTTTATTTAAGGACAGTGTTGCCGTTTTTTTTTTTCATTTTGGTAACTTATTTGGCAATATAAATTGTTTTTTCTGTTTTTTTTAATTTTATTTAACATTAAAGATTTTTATACACGCGTTTTTATTACGTTGATATGAAAACACTGTTCATTTTCTTATAAAAGTATGTAGTTTGTTTTACAAAATATGTTAATCAGCTCTAGATTACCAAAATATGCATGACTGTTTTAATTTTCGGCATTCTAATGATGAGAACAAGGATTCTGAATTGAACAATTGCTTAAACTTAAGTAAACTTAAGTGTTGGTGGTAAAAAAAGCAAAAAACTTTAAATAAATGCAGAATGGATAAGTATTTGTATTTTACATGTTTGAATGTATATAGATTCAAGAAAATTTTTCAACTTCACAAGAAATATTCTTACGAACTCTCCAACACATACGGAATCATGAATCCGGATTGTGCGAAATATTTACGTCCGTAAAACACGTATCCGTCAAAGCTTGAACGTAAACGAAATATTAACGGACCGCATAAGCGGGTTTTCATAAACACTTCGTTTTTACTCCGTTTGCTGTAACCGTTTCCGTGCCGTTAAAACGGACTTTAAAGTTTTTCATCAGTATTGATTCCGTAACAAACGGTGTTGTTTATTGCTTTTATAAAAATATAAATATGCAGCCAAATAGAATAGAATATATATCTTAAATCGCGCAACCCTTCTGTTAAATTTAAAATTGCATGAATGCAAACTAGGGTGCAGAATTAGTGACTTGAAGTACTTTTATGCGACTAATCGAAAAGTGCTTTTTACATTGTAAATATTATCAGCTGAACATAAACTAATTTTTTTCTTAATTCAAGTGTTAAACTTTATAAAAGGCCAAAAATAAAACGTGGTAATGGATGGTAATTGCTTTCTTGGAATGTTTTCTTTATGTTGTTGATTATTGTTTTTTGTTTTAAGAATTTAAAAAAAAATAAAAGGTTATATTTTTTCTCATTTCGTAACTTTTTTTTTTTTAAATTTTGGTTTCAAAAAATTTTTGTCCGTGGCAATACTGGTTATAGAATCATTATTTTTGGAGTCAGAAGTATACAAATTTGTAGAGACAGGTGGAATAATCAAACCATAATCAATCAAAACCAGATTTTGATTCTGTTAATCTATATACGATATATAAAACACAAGAAATGTTTCTACCTATAACGGATATAGACTTTGAAACCATTCCTACGATGTGCCCCAAACCGGTCTCATTAGAAAGGCAATAATACGGAGACGGTTTTAGACCACTAAAACCAAAGATATTAATTTCTTAAAAAAAGAACATTAGTAGTAACTTTTTGTCAATAGGTGGCGTATCAGAAAGTGCATTCTCTCCACTAGACATATTCTGCTGAAGAGCTAGTCTCCTTTAGCCATATTGTGCAACAACATGCAACAAGGTGTTATTTATTTTCTATTTCGTTCATATCATAAAGGAATATTTGCCAAAAACTATGCAAAAATATACGTTTTAATTTAATTTTCTAAATCATGTCTGTCTATTTATTTATTTATTTTTTCTTTTTTGAAAAAACTTTTAACATAAATATGCATTTTTCAATGCCTCAATACTCGAAAATTATACAAATTTAACGAAAAAATACCATTTTGATATATGAATATATGTTTTTAACATTTGAAAAATTGGCCTTAAAATTATGAAAATAAAGTCTGCTAGTGACAGATTAATGTACTAGAATTTAATATATTTATGTATTAAATGTCATATTTGTGGTTATTAAAATAATTGAAAGCCAAATCCAAGGCCATGCTCACCAAGCCATGGCGCAGTATATTGTTTCTTATTTCATTTGAGCGCCATCTATTGAATCTAAGAATGGACACTACAGCAATGCATTTTGCTTTTTCTTTATACATAAATACATTAATGTCTTTGACTAAAACAATGCATTAGGCACATTCCGTTTATTCATGAAACCGATTTTCGACTTTTCCCAGATGAAACCAACAAATTATAAATATTTATATATAAAGGAACAACGATACTGACTGACGGCCTGCCCAAACTGTTGGACTTAGGGAGTTGAAATTTGGTATGCAGGCTCCTTTTTCAATGTAGATGACAGCTAAGATGTGATTTTTTTGAAAAATCTAATAGGTTCCTTCTCCAGGCGTGACTTTTGGAAATTCCAAAGCGAAGGGGCAAAAAAGCGAAAAATTCACCCCCTTGACTGCCTGCAACAACTGCTGGAGCTGGGTTAAATTTGGTACATAGGTTCCTCCTCCAAGGTAAATGTAAATGTGCAAATGTGAAAATGTACAAATTTCCAAAGTGCATATGTGAAAATGAGCAAATTTGCAAATGTAAAAATGTGCAAGAGTGCAAAATTGAAAATTTGCAAAAGAGAGGTGGGTAGAGAGGTAGCTCAGTACTCCGAATTTCCGAGTTCAAATCCCAGTAAATGCACATTGAAAATTCTTTTTTTAATTTAAATAAAATAATAAAAAGTTTAAATGGCAAATATATCAGAGTGTGAATTATAAATCTGATTTGTGAACGTAATAATATTTCTGTGGAATATAAATATTAAATTTTACAAGTGAATATTGGCTTTAACAACTAAAAATATAATTTAATATGAAGATAGTTGTCGTAAACGCCAGAATTCGATTGGGAACAAATTCGGTGGTCACAACTGATACTGTTTTCTGGGTGTAGGAAAAAACTCTAAACATCTAAAGCTTTTTCTAAAAAGTTGTCAGGTTTGAGATTTATATTGATTTTAGAATGTTTATTATATGTACTCGTGGAATAATTAATTATACACTCACAATATATTTTCCGTTACCGACTGTAGTTTATTTAAAAAGTAATACGTAAAGTTTGTTTTTAAATGAAGAATCAATTGAAATGCATAGAAATATATTTTTCAACTATTTGAATCAGTCATTCAAAAAACAAACTATAAAAATTTACAGACATTCAGTAGGAGTTGATATTTTCTGTTAAATGTAAAATTTTATGTTTTCTGTTTTTAAAAATTGAAATTGATATAATTCTTTCTTGTTTTTTTACCAAAATAGTTTGTATATATACAAAATTATTTCAATAAAAATTACAAGATATTATTCAAATATAGATACACACAAAAAAATAAAAAATTATATACATCTGTGTGTGTTGTGTGTTGTAAAATTACATACAAATAAAAAATTTTCAATTTGAAAAACAAACCACAAAAATCGTTTTTTTTTTCAACTTTTTGTCAGTTCAAAATTAATGGTTATTTTAAACTACATTCTATTGATTTTACTACCTTTGTCGATTATTAAACAATGATTGAAAATAAACAACAAAATGGGTTGAATATAATGAAAAATCAGTAGTCCTCTTTTTGATTGTATTTTAGATTAATTTAATATGTATTTTAGATTATTTTTAACGAAATAATATTGTGAGTATATATAAAACGCATTTAAATTTATTATTTTTTTAATATAAAGAAAACAATATTTTTAACATAGGGGTGAAAAATTTACGCATTTTTGGGAATTTTTTATGAATGGTAAATACACATATTTTTGGGGGTTTTTACGCATTTTCAGTGCATTTTTTCGCATTTAATGTGTACATTTACAAGTAAAACGTGTTCCTTTACGCCCAAATTTGGTAAATTTAATCCTTTGTCTCAAATTTTTTTTCATTTTGACCCTTACGCATAATGTGTGTATTTTTTTTTTAATTTACGCTCACAGAGTAAATTTACCCAACTTATAGTAGGAGTACTGTTTTCTACTATAAGTTGAGTAAATTTCAACAGAAATTAATTATAGATGAGGAACAAGCTGTCAACTATCCAATAAAGTTTCTTAACTCTTTGGAACCATCTGGAACGCCAACACACATCTTAAATTAAAAGTTGGTTCACCGCTTATGCTCATTCGCAAGTTAGATCCACCGAAATTGTGCAGCGGAACTTATATTATTGCGTCATCTGTTGACGATTGCTAATTTTCAATCAAAAGAACAAGTTTTGGGTGGAATTGCAAATGCTCGAAGTTAATTCAAACAAAAACCCTATTTTGGGCAGAACGAAGTATTCGTACTATCAGTACTCTTAAAATTGTTTGTACATTAACAACAGAAAACAACATTTAAAAGTAATGATATTTCATTTTAAAACCGGTCTACTTACTTTCCATTTAAATCAAATGGGTTTTGTTATTTATTTTGAAATAGTGTTTAAGGAACTGATACTTCAGTAAAACACATGATTAGTTAGTTAAAAAAATGGTAAAATTCTTTTTACCAAATCCGTCAAAATAAATGATTATTCATTTATTTTGATTTTTTTCGGTTTTTTGTTTTTTTTTTAATCTGAAAGATGTATACTCACACATTATATTAACATATTTTGTGAGAATAGCCTTATGTGTGCATGTGTGTGTGTGTTTATGAAGTTCTTGTAATTCGGATTGAAATAATTTTGTATATATTAAAAAAAAAACAATAAAAAAAAATAGAATTTTATGAAAATTTGATTCTGACAAATTTTAAATTCTGTAATAACTGAAACAAATAAACCACAAATTTCCGTTTTGTGGGTTAATTTTTATGAAATTTTAAATAAATGGAAAAAGTAAATGATTCTGAATAAAATCGGTAAGTGACAGACAGTAAATCATATTAACAAATGTATAAAAAAGATAAAATAAATGTTTCTTTGAAAAATAAATGTATGTTCCATTATTTTTAACTCTTTAAATAAACTGTAGTTTAATAAATAAAGTAAACAGTAAGCTTCATAATATTGTAAGTGTATATTTGTGCAAAGATGTGTTTTGTATAATAACATGTTGGTTGTCGTTGTTTACTGTTTGTCTGTTTTGTCTGCACTGCACGGCTTACGAGTGTATATAATTTATTCGATCTTAGATAATACAGTCCTGCTGTCCGAAATGTCTCATAAAAATTGCAGTTTAATTACTCCATCGACAGTATCAATTTGGTAAAATCTTTTATTAGAGATGAATTGCAAAATCAATTTATGAAATCATGTTTTTATTGGAGTTATTGGCAATAATTTGAATATTTTTCTATTACACATAAATGCAAAAAAGCAGAAGATATTTATGTTATTAAACGCCACATAAAAATATTTTTAGTTGGGATAAGAATCTGTTTAAATAATTTACTGTAGAGTTCATTTGCACAAATCTTTCCTATATAGGAAATTTCACAGCAAAAGGTTTTCAAAATCCATTTTTATGTGTATAAAAACGCAGCATGAATGTATGTGTGCTAGGGAGCTATTTACCATTCTCGCCCCTAGGAATGTTCATTAGTTGTAAAACCACATTTGCAAACAAATTAGGATAATCGGACATCAAGAAGAGGTGCCGCATCGGCAATTAAGTTTCAAAAAGGGATTACAAGGGGAAAATATGACTTTTTTAATTTCTAAAAAATTGTAATTTGCCGTAAATTATCTTTCTAATAAGGCAATAAAAACCAAAATCAGTTGAAAAACTGCCAGTTATTAAAACTCCCCCCGGCAATAAATGAGTGACAGACAACTTGATCAACAAATTCCATCACACATTTTAAAGTTTGTTGAAATTATCTACCACAAAAGCATTTTTAAATTCTTTTCATTTCAATGTACTTAGGTAAGAAATATTCTTCATCTTGTGTTTTGCTAACTAGATTTAAATTAATTTCAAATAGATCAGAATTTTTAAACACTGTATTCAAATCTCCGATTAAATTTTAAAAACTTTTTAAAAGAAACTTCAAAAAATCAACAATTGGACTTTAAGGTTTTATTAAGCACATAAAAAATATTAAAAATGACAAAAATTGATTGCAGCGTTTTTAATTAAGCGGAATTCGAGAAAACTGCGATTTTTGACACTTATTTAGCATTTAGGCAAGTTTTTCATTTTTTTACAATTTACATAGGTTTTTGGCCGGAATATTTGAAAAGAATATAAAATACATCAATCCTTTAAATTATGGCAAATTGGAGATATACATACTAAATCGCCACTGTTTTAATAATGACAGTAAATCACTTTGAAAAAATGTATTAATGTATTAAAAATTAATATATGAAAAATAAATTTATTTTCCTTAATTTTTAATTGAACTGAAATTTTTTTAATAAACTTCAAACATTAAAGTATATATATAATATTCTGAGTGTTTTAGAAATAACCATTTTGTTTGGCATTATGATACGAATATAATATGATAATATACTAAACATTTTTTACCATCCACCTCAGGGGAATTAAAAAAAACCCAGTGCTTGATTTTTCTTTTAATTTAACTGTTTAGATTGAATATAGGATCTTATATTATTACGAATGTTTTATGCTATATTTATCAGGGCGGGTAACTTTTCAAAATAATGACCATATCTTTACACTGACCCTTGTGAAACTCATAAAAATTTGACATTTAATAGCGATTGTTAAGCACTATGCTCTGGTTAGTTTGAGATATGTTAGCAGGAATTATAGGATTTTTAGCATATTTCTTGAGTTTTGCTTATTTTGTAAATACATTTGTACAATTTAATGAAAGGGTTCTATTGACGAGTTCCAGTGCAATTTTATGGAAAAATTTAATATTTTCATGAAGGTAATTCTCTCAGTGTAACGTATTTGTTTCCTATACACAATTCCGCTGGAATCCAAGCTGAAATAAAGGAAAAGTCTTGTTTTTCAGCTTCAATAGAATTTCAATACAAAAAAGTTGTTCAATTCAAAATTATCCTTTTATGTCTATAATATTTTCAATGAACAATTTACTATTCTTAAATCCTAAGCCTCAGTATCTCAATGACCCATTAGCCACTAATTTAAATTTTAACTGACACATATTTTTCGTTTTCAACCAAACAGTTTGGCCAAAAAACGATGTTTTGTCTTATTTTCTTTCTTGGAGACATTGTAGACAAATTCTTTGCTTTACCGCCGACTTTTTCTTAAATTTTACACTCAAAGTTGAATCAAATCGGCTCAACAAACATTTTTGTTAGAAAAATTTGTTCATAATGCTTCAAAATACCAAACACAATTACCATTTGAATTCCCATTATATCGACTCTGGCTATTTCCAAAAATATAGATTAACCCATCTTTCTCATAACTCAGTATTACTGCACTCAAAAAAAAGTATACCTTTTTATTGAAGACAAACTGTCTTTAAATTAAAGACACAGAATTTTCCTTAATTTAAGAAAAATTTCCTTTAAATAAAGAAAAAATCTTTAATATAAAGAAAAATTTACTATTGCTAAGTACAGGGAAAAATTCTATTTTCTTAACACATGTATATTTTTTCTTTGATTTAAATTGATTCCTTGATTCCTTCAAGTTTGTCCAAAATTAATAGTTTCAATGAAAGATTTCTTATTATAAAGATTTTTTAAACTTAACCTAAACAAACAAAAAATTTTATTTAAAAAATAGTATTAAGGACATAAAAGATATATCTTCTTTAATTTATGTCCATAATTTTCGATTTACTTAAATTAGGCAGATAGTTTTATTTAAATCACTTAAATTTTTTTTACAGTTAAGAAAACATATACTTCTTGGAGACATTGTAGACAAATTCTTTGCTTTACCGCCGACTTTTTCTTAAATTTTACACTCAAAGTTGAATCAAATCGGCTCAACAAACATTTTTGTTAGAAAAATTTGTTCATAATGCTTCAAAATACCAAACACAATTACCATTTGAATTCCCATTATATCGACTCTGGCTATTTCCAAAAATATAGATTAACCCATCTTTCTCATAACTCAGTATTACTGCACTCAAAAAAAAGTATACCTTTTTATTGAAGACAAACTGTCTTTAAATTAAAGACACAGAATTTTCCTTAATTTAAGAAAAATTTCCTTTAAATAAAGAAAAAATCTTTAATATAAAGAAAAATTTACTATTGCTAAGTACAGGGAAAAATTCTATTTTCTTAACACATGTATATTTTTTCTTTGATTTAAATTGATTCCTTGATTCCTTCAAGTTTGTCCAAAATTAATAGTTTCAATGAAAGATTTCTTATTATAAAGATTTTTTAAACTTAACCTAAACAAACAAAAAATTTTATTTAAAAAATAGTATTAAGGACATAAAAGATATATCTTCTTTAATTTATGTCCATAATTTTCGATTTACTTAAATTAGGCAGATAGTTTTATTTAAATCACTTAAATTTTTTTTACAGTTAAGAAAACATATACTCAAATTAACCAAAAAATATTTATTTTACATTTTTTATGTTAAAATGGATATAATTTATGGAAAGTTTCTTTAAATCAAAAATAAAAAATTAGTCAGAATATAAAAAAGTATTTCCTCAAATTAAAGAACAATATAATTAACTTAATGCATATGAGCATTATGTTAAGGAAATTTTTCCTTAAATGTAGTCATAATACTACAAAAAAGTTATAATATATTTTATGAAAAGGTCGGCATAAAATTATAGACATATTCTTTAAAATTAAACAAAATGGAATTGACATAAAAAATAACAGCATAAGTTATTAAGTTAAGGGAATATTTTTATTAAATCTGTATATGATAAAAAGCAAATGTAATTTTTTAACGAATTTGATCTTCAGCAATGTTGACAACATTTTTCCTTAAAAAATCGCAGTGAAATTAATAAATCGCTAGAAAATTTAAAAATTTTTCTCAAATAAAAATAACTAAATTTATCCAACATTTTAGGAATTAAAGCAAAATGTTTAAGAAAAATTTATCTTTAAGTGGGTAAATTTCTCGAACTTATCACGTTTTGCTTAAAAATTTTTAACAACATTTTGATATATACATTACTTTTAGCTTTAGTACAGTTTGATATAGGTCATATTGTACAAATTAACGGACCTTCAAAAGTCAATTTCAAATAAATTATTAAGGATCAATAGCGATATAATCTATTTAACATATATACCAATTGTGACAAATATTTAAGATATAGTTAAAAATTATTTTGAAAAAAATATGTATAATTTTAAGATTGAGCCAAAGAGTTTTAAACATCGTTTTATCTTTAAATTTCTTCACCATTACAATACTATATAAATTTGATATAGTCACATTAATTGACTTGATATAGTCACATTAATTGATCTCTATATCCGGCTTCATATATATAACATAAAACAGCACATACAAAATTAGGCTTGTAGCCACTTTAAAATAAACGTATAAAAAATGCTGAGACAATGTCAAGAATGACAGAAATTTACGTATTTTATCCCGCTTAATGTGTTACAAAATCGCAAGATTTAACGAGAAAATAGCTAAATTAACCACAGTGGTATACCGTTAACTAACGGAAATTTTCCTCTGTATTCTTAAGTTAATACAGAGATGGGAAATGAAATTTTATTTTGGTATGAAACGAAATTTCGAAGAGCACTTTTTCGTATATAAAAGTAGCAGAACTTGTTTATCTTTTTAGATAAATAAAGAAATAAGCATAAATAATGATTTCATAGTCTCATTAAACTGCGAAAGGGTGACCATTCCGGAAAAAAAGAAAAAAAATATTCTGTTTAGTACACACAAATGTGTATGGAAAGAAAAAGAATTATTTAGGGTTTTATACACAATTATCTACAAAAAAGAATTAAAATAACAAAATTCATAAATCATAGCATTATGTGTCAATTTAAATATACTTTAATTTAGTCCGAAATTACTTTATATTGTTAAATTTTTGATATATTGTATTTTTTTCTTCTACTTTTCTAACAAAAATGTTTGTGGAAAATTTTCTATTTCCATCTCTGAATTAATACATCGTGAGCAGTGTTGCCCTTTATTGGACACAATCTCAATAGAACGAATCGTCATCGAGTTTTGAAAAATCGTCAAAAAGGGCTAAAAGACGACAGGGCTAACTATATTATACTTTTGCTAACTTAAGCTACTGTCAAAAATTAACGAAAAGTCTATCAAATGCTTAATCAATGTACTTAACAATGTACTTTTTAAACTTAAATACTTACTACACTTAGTTGCAAATATTTGTACTTTTGCAAAAACTGTTTTCTTCTTATATTTCCAAAATATATGTATGTATCTTTTCGAAAAATATTATTTAATGTGTGCAATTTATAAATATTTTACAATTAACAGTAAGTCTATATAAATTTTAAATAATTTAAAGAATCAAATGACAACATAAATAAAAAAGTACTAAAAAATGCAACAGTGCTTGCATCTCAATCAAAAAACAAATACAAAACCCACCCGTTTTCTTATACATGCACGTTTGTTTTTTAACATTTTCAATTAAATTTTCTATAAAAATATTTTCCGCGTACATTGCAATTTGTTTTTTTTTCATAAACAGTTTTTCTAAAAACACGTGATTCCTTAAATAAAGTGCGGTCAGTTTCGCTGTTTGCTTAAGCAAATGACACTTGACGAAACTTAACGAAAAGTTTGTTAAGTACAATATAGTCATACACATTTGATTCGCACATTTGATTAAGCTAGCAAAAGTATAATATAGTTAGCTCTGTAAATTTACAAAATAATATTTTTTTTTTGGTAAAAGCCTTAAAACATAATAAGTAATGTAAAAATAATGTTGGTTTAAATATTTTGAAATATACCGTGTATTTACATTATCGAAGTTCAAAAATTATTACTATAAACAATTTTCCATATCCTGAAAATATTGTACCTAGAGTATTCGAAAACTGAAACCGAAAACCGGTCAACCGGTTTCTTTATTTTTAAAAACCGATCGGTTTTGAAAATTTTTAAATTCGAAGAAAACCGAAAACCGGTCATTTTTGTTCGGTTAACCGGTTTTTTTAACTACATCACCAACTGGGTTACTTGGTCTCTTTTATTTTTTCCGAAGACTTATAATCGTTTGTTTGGTTATGAAGATTTAGATGTAAGTCTGATAGATTCCGATGAAGACTTAACTTTGGATATTCCAAATTCAAATAGTTTAATTTCTGATCTAAATAACACAATAAACAGTATTCAAAATCCTTAAAAAAAAGAGACTGTACAAAATCATTCATCATTATATGATGATTTCATATATCTTGATAAATGCGACAAAAGAACTGAAAAGTTGGAAAATTTATATAATTGTCTTTTGACTATTTGCCCAACATCTACTATTAGTGAAAGAGTATTTTCCACTTCTAGCTTTATCAAAAGCAAACAAAAAAATCGTCTTAAAACCAAACATTTAAATTGCATATTGTTTCTAAAATATTATTTTAGAAGTGAAAAATAGATTTTCTTTTTACATATTTAAAATGTAATATTAAAAAAACTTATTTAATGCCAATCGTTTTAAACGTTCAAATTACTAACGTACCTAATTTTACCCAGTTTACAAACTTAATGATCTCTATTCATTTGATATGAATATAGTTTTATAACATTAATTTTTAAGATATTATATTAAAAAATATTAAAACCAATGAATGAAATGTTGAAATGAAATACAATAATAAAATTTTTTTTTTTTAAAGAATGTATTTTTTATTTAACATAATTAACATTTTTTTTACATACTTAACAAATTATATAAGCTTTTTATTCAAATTAACAAAAACCGAAAAAACCGGTTGACCGGTTTTTTCTGCAAGAACCGAAACCGGTTTTTTAAAAATTCTATTTTTCGAAGAAAACCGAAACCGGTTTTTTCAAAAGGCCGGTTTTTTGAATACTCTAATTGTACCTTAAAGAAAATGTCTTATTTTAAAACATTCTTATAGGAACAAATTCTAGACCTAGAAATGTCAAATCTAGAATATGCGTTATAGTTTTAGTTTCGTGATATTCGTTATACACTCAGAATATTATGTAGTTAACTGTTTGTAGTTTAATAAAAAAGTTTTCCGTTCCATTTAAAAATAAAGGAACATACATTTATTTTTCAAAGAAATATCTATATTAACTATTTTATACATTTATTCGAAATTATTTACTATCATTTACCATTTTTTTCAGTTTCATTTATTTTTTTCATTTGTTAGAAATTTAATACAAATTTGCCCACAAAACGGAAACTTGTGGTTTATTTGTGTCCGTAACAGTTATTACAAATTTAAATTTTGTTTGCTGTCTGTTTCAAAAAAAAATATTCAAAAAATTTCAATTTGTTTTTTTATTTAAATTGGTTGTATATATACAAAATTTTTCAATACAAATTACAAGAACTTCATAAACACAGTATATTATTTCCTTAAATCTACGAAGCGTTTTCATATTGAAAGTAAGTTTTTTACAATTATTCAGTAAAAATTTGCAAAATTGGGGAAAATTATTTCCTTAAAACAAGGAAATATTTTCATATTTTAAGGAAGTTATTTTCTTGATTTAAGTATATTATTTTCTTAAAACAAGGAAATATTTGCATATTTTAAGAAAGTTATTTTCTTGATTTAAGTATATTATTTTTTTAATCCTAGGAAACATTTACATATTAATAGGAAGTTTTTTACTTTTATTAATGAAAAATATGGAAATTTTGAGTATATGATTTTCTTAAAACTTGGAAATATTAACATATTTTATGAAAGTTATTTACTCTTCCGTAGTTAAGATATATCCATTATGAGTATATTATTTACTTAAAACAAATAAACATTTACTTATTTAGAAGAAGTTTTTTACTCAATTTAGGGAAAAACATATATATTTTTGGGAAATAAATTCGTTTTTTTGATTAAATATAAGTAAACTTTTGCTTATTTCACGTTATTTTTTTTTTTAATTTAAGGAAACATTCCTTAAACAAGGGAAAGTTTTCACAAAATTCTAAAAAATTTTAAAGACAATTTTACTTAATTGAACGAAAAAACATTTGGATTTATGAACACTTTTGCTTGTTTACAGAAAATTTTATTTCCTTAATATAAGGAAAAAGTTATACATTTTGTTCGTAAATATTTTCTTTGAGCTTAAACATTCCCTTATTTTACTTCAATTAAGGAAAATTTCTTTAATCCGAAACAAATTTTTTTTGAGTGTACTCTCAGCATATTTTCAATATCAAAATTTAATTTAATTTAAACCTAATGGAGATATAGCCACATTCTCAAAGAATTTAGAAGAAAGTTAATAAAGTTCATATATAAATACTCAGTTTGCCTTTCCGTTTGTAATAAGTCGAAATAAAGTTCTAAGACCTAATAAAGTATATATATTCGAGATTATTATGCGAGTTTAAGTTGATTAACCGATGTCCGTCTGTCTGTCTGTCTGTCCATTTGCTGAAATGGTGATCAAGCCGCGCAGACGCAGGCAGGGTGCTAATTTTTTTCTCGAGATGTTTGGTATTGCACATAGAAAACAGATTCGTAGTTGCAACCAAATTCTTCATCAACTCTTGTAATTACCGAATTTTTTTTACAAATTACGAGTTTCTACTGTAACAATGGAGTGCTTTTTTGTTTATGGATCTAGAGATAACCGTTCTATAAATTTATATTTTACTAAAAGACACTCACAAAATTTATTTAAAAACTAAAATTTTTTAATATCCTAAAAAAATGTACTCTACTGTTTTTGATGCAAATAATTTAAAAAAACTTTAGAAGTAAAATTATGAAGGCGAAAAAACATTTTTTGAGGTGAAAAATATTTAAGGTCAATATAAAATATTACTCAATTCTCAGCGACTGGTGAAAAAACAAGAGGAAATATTTAACTTAAATACACCAATTTGTACGGAAAATTTGGAAGTGCCTTCACATTTTCACTCATAACTTTTTTGCTAATTTTCAATAGCAAACTTCTCGGGAGGATGCCCAATAATCTAGACCCCGCCAGAGAGACAGGCAGACAGACAGAGACAGTCAGACAGACAGACAGAAAGACAGACAGACAGACAGACAGAAGACAGACAGACAGACAGACAGACAGACAGACAGACAGACAGACAGACAGACAGACAGACAGACAGACAAACAGACAGACAGACAGACAGACAGACAGACAGACAGACGGACAGACAGACAGACAGACATACAGACAGACAGATAAACAGAAATTGAAAATAAAAACCGTAGCCGGTCGATATTTTAAAAATTGAAAAACCGGACCTTGAAAACTTTAGTCGTTATAACAAATCCGCTATAGCAACTAATGTTGTTATAATAAATCGGTTTTATCTAACATACATATGTAGTAAATATTTCTCTGATCAAAGATGTGCATAACATGATCTCTGTAAAATTTTGTAAAATTTTAGGTGATTTGTTTATTTTAACTATTAAAGATTTCTAAGAATCGAAGATAAATTTTTATTATATTTTTATTTTTATTTTCTGTCACACCAGCATAATAATATTCATTGTACAACATGAAATGTCAACAATTCACACTTAATTTAATGTTCTTATATATCATTTATAATATCAAAAACTATTTGATTTAATAGTCGTGCTAGATTAACACTGAATAAAACCAAATCATATAAAATTTATTCTGGTAAGCATGAATATTTAAATAGCAATATACAAAAAAATTTTTTCGGATCAGACATACACCAACATGGCCTTTGTGATTGTAATATGAGCCTACTACCAATTACTAAAGGGTGGTCCAAATACAAGCATCATTTTAAAAATTAACCAAACTTAATTTTTTTGGTATATTATGGCTTTATGAGAAATAACAAATATTTCTATTATTTATGGATCATGATTTCATTCATTTTTCCAAGACTTCGTTGACGATTTCTGGTTCTAACATATCTCACAAATGCCTCGGACGATACACTCAGAATATTATGTAGTTAACTGTTTGTAGTTTAATAAAAAAGTTTTCAGTTCCATTTAAAAATAAGGGAAGATACATTTATTTTTCAAAGAAATATCTATATTAACTTTTTTATACATTTATTCGAAATAATTTACTATCATTTACCGATTCTTTTCAGTTTCATTTATTTTTTTCATTTGTTTGAAATTTAATAAAAATTTACCTACAAAACGGAAACTTGTGGTTTATTTTTGTCCGTAACAGTTATTACAAATTACAAATTTAAATTTTGTTCGCTGTCTGTTTCAAAAAAAAATATTCAAAAAATTTGAATTTGTTTTTTTATTTAAATTGGTTGTATATATACAAAATTTTTCAATACAAATTACAAGAACTTCATAAACACACATACATACACAAATACATTCAGACAAAAAGTGTTTATAACTTCATATGCATACATTCATTTTGTATTGTACGAGTATATTAAAAAAAAAAACAAAAAATACAAAAACGGAAATAATATCAAATAAATGAAAAAAAACATTTGTTTTTTAAGGATTGGTAGGTAAAATTTTGACATTTATTTTAACTGATTATATCATTTGTTTCTTACGGATGTGTCAGTTGATTAATTAACATTTAAAAAGAAATAACAAATGACATTTAATTTTAATTTAAATTAAGTAGACCGGAAATATCATTTCTTTTAAATGATATTTTCAGTTATATTAACTTACAAACTTTTTTAAGTGTACTACCGTTAAGGATGTGAAGGGATTCTGCGTTAGTCGCACAACTCCACAAGAAAAAGTCTAAAGAGATCAAATCGCGGCCCCGAGGCTGCTAATTCACATCGCTCATAATACGATTACAAAACTTGTGCGAAACAGATCGATTGTTTTATGAGCTGTGTGACATGGTGCGCCATTCTGCTGAATCCAAAGATTATCCAAGTTCATATATTTCATTTCAGCACACAAAAAGACCATGATCATGCTCTTTGGAATCAGTCATACGAAAACAAACAATACGAGATTTCAGTTGAAGTTGATATTATCAGCTAAATGTAAAATTTTATGCTTTCCGTTTCTAAAAATGGAAATTAAAATAATTTCTTGTTTAAATACAAAATAGTTTTAATACAAATTTGGGAAATATTTGGCATAGAAAATAAAAGTATGAACCTATGTGTATGCTGTGTTTTACACTTTAACATACAAAAAAAACTATGAAAGTTGAAAAAACTATAAAAATCGTTTTTTCTAAAGTTTTGCCAGTTAAATATTGAGTATTATTATAATCCTCAATTTTTTTTTACTATTTTTGCTTATTATTAAACAGTGCATTGTAATGCAATGTAATAAGTGCAATTATTGAAAACAAACAACCAAATTTTTTGAATATAATGAAAAATCTGTAGTCATCTTTTTAGTTGTATCTTCGATTAATTTTATATGTATTTTATTATTTTTAACGAAGAAATATTTTCGAAAATAGTGGTGGCTACACCACTCTAAAATCCCCATCAAACAGTCACTCTCTGTGAATTCATTGACTCTCGAAAATGATGTTAAGTTTTTCGGATCCCAAATACCCCAATTTTGTTTGTTGACATAACGGCCGAGATGAAAAATGCGCCTCGTCAGAAAAGATGATTTTTCGGCCAAATTCTGTGTCATCAGCAGCTTCTGTTAGGCCCAAACAGAGAAGCCGTACCGAAATATATGGTCGTTTGCCTTTAGTTATGAGAGGTGCCGAATTGTTGACAACGATCACGAGTCGGCGGGGACCATGAGTCCCCTACTAGCAAGCCAGGTTCACGAAGTTTTTGCACAAACTTGCGTACAGCACGTGCGGTGGGTGCTTCATTTCAACCAAAAATTATTTTCAACAAACGCAAAGCTTGGACAACACAGCACTTACTATGGAACTAAGTTTGCAGTATTTCCCAAAGTTATTCAAGCGATTCAGTTTTGACGAAAAATAACACAGAAAAAATCTGTCAGTGTCAAAATAACACATGATTTAAAAACATACGTATAATTGGACCACCCTGTACTGCTTTCACCTACAGACCCATCCTTCATACTACATTTACACCCCCAACAACAACAAAAAGGGAAATGAAATAAATCGAGAGCGAAATGAATGTATAGTATATAAGATGTATGGACTGGACCAAAAGGACAAAAGTTGCGAAGTACAAAACATATACATTTGTACTCGCACATATAATTGGAAAAAAACTGGAAAATTGCAAAACATGGAAAAATCCACCAACACCAAATGGTAAAACAGAATAAAAAAAATTATTTTGCTATGAAAATATTGTATACTCATTCTTTTTGTACTCGAACATATATTCAACTGACAAAATTTTATTTCCTTTTATTTGCAAAAGAGGAGCACTCTATAAATTTTCGTGCGCTCAATATTGTTTCAGATCATAAATCATGGCTGCATTTGCGTATGGACACACATTTTATATACATGCAGAACAAACAATTTTCGTATTGCCAAAACACATAAATATACAAATATACAGTTTAGCAGTAGTCCTTAACGTGTTCCTTTAAAGCACCGGTTATGTGCTTGGAACATATGGGATATTAATCTCGATCAGGGAAATATCGCTATATAAGCGAAAAGAATTGCAGATAAATTATAAGAAATTCAAAATTTTGTTGAAAATTGGAAAAAATATATAAAATTTTGTACTTTTAAAACTGAAAAAAAAACGACGTGCTGGAAATATAATATGCTGGTAATATAGATATAATTAGAAACGCTGTAAGTTATATTTGCCGCCTTTATAATACAATATGCTTGCCTGCAAATATATATATGTTTATCATTATTATATTTGCATTCCACAAGTATAATAATGATAAAATTACAATTGCAAATATATGTTTTTTTAGGTGGGAAAATACAAATATTACAATTTTTGCATGGAAACATATGTATAATAAACATAAATATAAAATACTTGGAAATCTACTTCAAATATACATATGATAGTTTCTAAACAAATAAATATTTGCCTGTAAACATATTCAAATATATCTTTTGCCTGCGTGTAGGTTCGAGATTATAAATGTAAGTGAAAATAAAAAAATCGTGAGGGCAGGACGTCAACGTATGGTAGAAATTTAGAAAAATGAGTAGTTAGCCCATATCCAAAAAAATAGGTATATCAAATTTCAGGCTACTAATCAAATGAATTTGTGCAGCCAATCAAAGGGGGCATTCCCCGTATAGATGTCAAAAATACCGTCTTACCAATTAGAGTGTGGGCTAAATTTAACATACACGAATGTCAAATTTCAGGTTGTGGTAGGCCATCAACGACAAGGCTTTTCTCCTTCGAGTAGGAATTTTTAGAAATCTCGTCTGAGAGTATGCTAGTATACGCCAGAGGAAGAATCTACATACCTTATTTCAACTTCCTAGCTCTAGTGGTCTTAGCAGTCCGTTAAGGGGGAGAATTTTCCCCTTTTTGCTCCTCCCGTTGGATTTACCGAAATTATCGTCTAAGCTGTTGCCTACACTGGAGAAGGAGCCTGCAAGGTCCAGCTCTTTTTTACCACGTCACTGACCAAAATTCTAAATGTACCTCATTAAATTAGCACATACTCCAAGAAAATCATATTTCAAATTTCAGGTTTCTAGTTGAGGGGTTTGGGGAAGCCGTGAAAGAGAAATTTTGCTTTATATATAGAGATTTATTAATTAACATATTCTTTTTACAAATTACAAACGAATGAATAAATTATTTATGTTGACAATTTATAAAGTTTGATAAATAGAGTTTCCACTACCCCCTTCAGTGAGGGCGTCACGATAAAATTCAATGATTAATTAATGGTGCGTTATATTGAGGGAAAATCATTCAAAACATAGGCTGGTTTAACTCTATAACATATATGTATATAGAAAAAGGTTTTTGACAACCATTCATGTTGATTGTAATATGCTTTGGATTTTAACTTACTGTACGTATTTAGGTTGAAGAGATTTACGTACTCCATCTCGTCAAACGACCACATAATTACAAGGTCTGAGATAGAAACTCTATGTTTCGTAACGTCTTAAGTTTGAAGAAGTTGCATTGCAGATATGAATCAAAGAATAAAATCATTTTTTGGAATTTAATTTGAGTTTGGTGCTAAAAATTCAAAAGGAATTTTGATTGTGACCTCGGAAACTAGGTCAGATGGTGTAGCTTCAGCATCATTTCTTAAGCAAGTATGCACACACAGAAAACAGATTCATGCTGACAACCGAATTTGGAATGCATCAGTTGCAGCAACCGAATTTTTTGGTTGTGACTACCAAATTGTTATTGAGGCAACCGAAATACTGTTGTCAAAGTCAAATTACTTATGTCAATATTGGTTTTCAATTGTCACATCCGAAAAATTCGGTTACCACAACCGAACCAATGGATTAGCTACAAATTGGGTCCAGGCAAAATAAAGCTTTGAGAGTTCTATGGAGTCATTCAAGCAATTATTTGCATTTGGATAGTAAGAAGTAGTTCGGATTCGTTCACAATCAAGGACTTTTGTCAGTTCTTTGTAAAGATTTGAATCGTGCTATCCAACCAAAGTAGTCTTAATTAAAATTGCCAATTTCTGTATATGACAAAAGCTCTTTTATTCGACGCTCTTCAGATATGATAAAATGCTCAATAAGACATTTCTTGAATTACTAATAAGCATCTGTAGGAGGAATAATGACAATGTCGCTTACAACGCATAAAATAAAAGAAATAGTTTTTTGAACCTGGAAAAAGCTCCCAATAACATTTTTTCTACTCTAGAACAAGTTCTTTTACCACCGGTTATGTGAAACAGTTTCTGTTTTATAACTAGTTATGAAATCGGTTCTAAAGCAACCTGTCTTAGTTTGAATGAAACGAACCAATTGATCCAAACTCTATACATAAGGAATTGGTTGTAGATCATAAATTATCACCTTTGCTAATGAAGTATAAGGTGTTCCGCAATCTGTTCTTTGTATTTTACATTTTTAATGGGTTGTAATATTAAACAAAAGCTTTGATTTATAAATTTATATATAAACGACATTTATCTCATCGTCCTGTCAATTTTATCGTTAATTTTATTCAGTTCTATATTACGATATTTAAAATCTTTTCTGACATCTGTCAGATGTGTGGCATTTGTTTAATCTGTAAAAAATTTTACTAAACAGTCGCAAAGAATTTTCCTTTTAGGCATTTTAGACTAGTAAAATAAAATTAAATAATATTATTGCATAATCTTAAAAGATGTGGATAATTATTTTGTACAGCTTTGTATTTCAATTGCCACACACTTAAAAACTAAATTCCCGTAAGTTAGCATTCTTTGGTACACGTTGCGAACCCCGGCATCAAAATATATATATACATATATAAATCTACGAGCACATGACAATGTATATGGGGAAGTCTATTATTTCCATGTATGGGTTTTGTTTTCAATAAAAACAAAAACAGAATAAAAAAGAAAATACACTAAACATGGTACTTTATTGAAATTAGAGCGATAGGCAACAATAATAAAAACTTGAAGTCTTTTATAAAAATAACGGTAAGCGAGAGATAACGGCAAAAGATTTTTGGGGTGGGCGATTTCAAATTCAAAGTGACGAATCCAATATGGAGGCAAAAAAAGGAAATGTTCATTCGAGCAAACAGAAACTTTGAGTTGATTTGGTTTAATTCTTAAAATTCTGAATGGCTCACAAAATAAATCCGCCAAAGTTTGTCAAATCTAGTGCACTTTGTCTTCGTCACAATTCACTAAGAGGTTTTTAGGGTCGCAGCGTGGTGTATTTTCAGAAATGGCGGTAAAAAGTCTATGACTTTTGAAGGAATTGAAGTATTTAAATGCAGTTTTTTTGGAATTGCCCAAACTTTTAGCTTTTATTTAAAATATCAATCATCAACATTACTAGATGCTAAAATTATTGTTTTGTTAAATTTTAGTTTAGATATTGCATTTAGCAATTTTTCTGCAAGCACACAGAGAAAACAGATTCATTGTGACAACCGAATTTATTGCAAACTGTATAATTTAGTTGTAGCAACCGAATTATTCGGTTGTCGCAACCAAATGTTGTCCTGATCCGATTGAAATTTACAGTTCCAACCAGAATTTCGGTTATATTAACCGAATTTCGGCCGCCACAAACAAACATGTCGGTGGCTCCAACCAAACACTTCGGTTGGCAAGAAATTCGGTTGTCATAATAAATCTGTTTTCTCTGTGCACCCTTCTGAAAAATTTGCAGATTGAGAAAGCGTTCTTGCTGACTTTACCGATTTTATTTCTTTCTCTTTCGCACTTACATATTTTTTGTATAATAGTAGCTCTATTTTAGTACAGCGTGGATCACTCTAGAAGCTTTTTTTAAAACGAAGTTGATTTTTTTTTTAGAAAATCATAGACTATATCATATATAAATGGGACAAATAAGACCTATGGTTCCAAGTTGGAACAAAGGGCCGTTTCCATTAGCAGTGCATTGATATAAATGTTAATGCAATTATTCACATTTAATTTTTTTTTAGTTTAAGACAGATTAACAATACTGGAGTATCCCACTCTGCAGAGTGGTCTATATCCTTTGCTTACTCACACTTACATATTTTTGCCATCTCTATTTTAGTGCACTCTTGGATAACTTCAGCATGGTGAATGAAGCTTAATAATATTGATTTTAAGAGTCTGATTTTATAAATTAATGGCTAAGCCATTGAAAAACAAATGATAACAATTGACATTAAAATAGTGAAAAATAATGGAAATATAATAAAATCGGTAAAATCATTGCATTTCGTTGTTATTTTGTGCTTTAAATCGAGTGCTCCACTTATACTCCATTCCGACCTGAAACAATGTTTCATTCCATCCATGAAAAATTAATATATCTTTCCTGACAAAAACCATTATACGTTTTTATTTATCATGATTTTTTGTAAACAAATACTTTTTAAGCAATGACTTTTCTAATGCAAAATATTAGGTGTGTGCATTTAGAGGAAATATGACGTATTTGGCAATATAATTTTTGTATTGATCCACATTGATCTACGTTAGTTATACTGCAATAAACGGGAATATCTATAAAAAAAGAGACCCTCAAAGAATAATATTTTCAATGTCCCTATTTGCTGTGAAAATTTTATATTAGAGCCCTTAGAGACTTTTAAATAGGTTACATTAAAAAAAATAAAGCAGAAAAAAAACTATAAATATTTTTCCTATAATAACAAACTTCTTAGGCTTTTTTCTAGTAAAAGTAAGACAACATATAAAAGCGCATGTAAGAATCTAAATTATCCTACAAAAACATTGTCGTAAAATTTTCCTTATTTGGCTCTTCACATACAAGGGTAAACTTTAAAGCAAAATGCTTTGTAAAGTTTTGTAATTCTGCTACAAGTCAGGAACAGTTAAAATTACTGAAAATATAAAATTTTGCATACAATATTACTCAGTGAGTTAAATATACTACTGCAATACTACTTCGTTAAAATCAATCTAAAAGTACATATTAAATTAATTGAAAACACAAATAAAATTTTTCACTACATTTAACTCATTTTGTAATTTATTTTCAATTATTGTTTAAAAAAAACTGGCAAAAGTAATAGCAAAACCGATTTTTATGGTTTGTTTTTCAAATTTGAAAGTTTTTTATTTGCATGTAATTGCAAAACCCAACACATTCAGAACTTTGGTTCATACCCTGTCGGACAAAGAGTAGCTGACTACAAAAATAGCCAACTTTAAGTTAACTTTTATGGACTAATTTTAAGCTATCTACTACGCAATGCAAAATTTCTGTTAATAAAAGTGTACCTTAAAACAATTAAAAAAAATAATATAACATTTTTTGTATATTTATGTAATTACGTAATAGTGAATTTTTATATAATTTTTTGAGAAGAATTCCTTTAATTTTTTTAATTTACCTTAAAACAATCAAAATAATAATATCAACAATATTTATATATATTTGTGTAAATATGTACTCAATACTAAAGTTTTAAATAAAATATTATTTATCAAAAATTACAACAAAACATATTAAAAATTATGAATACATTGTTTTATTTATTTTGTAAATAGTTTGCAACTAGCTACTAAAAGTTAGTTTTCAGCTAACGTGTAAACAGTTAACTTTTAGTTGACTTAACTCTAACTAACTTATAGTTAATTAAAAATAAACCTACTTGTTTTTGGCTACAAAAAGTTACCTGAAAGCTAACGATTGGGAAGTTAACTTAAAGTTAGTTGAAAAGTAATGCAGAGTCGGCCAACTGACTACCGCCTAGGACATCGCAATGTTAAAATATTTAGTTGCTTCCATTGAAAAGTAATCCAAGTGTAAGTCAGCGTTAGTTGCGAAATAGTTAGCTTGAAGTTAATTTAAAGCTAACTCAGTTTCCGACAGGGTATTTTTATTTTCAACTTGTTTATGTATGTATGTATCAACAATTTCTTGTAATATGTATTGGAAAAATTGCTATTTAAACAGTTTTCTGGTGAAAAAACGAGATTAGATTTTTAGATTATTTAAGTTTTGAAACAGAAAACAAATATTAAATATTTAACTAATAATAAATTTTACTGGAAGTAAAATTTTTAAAGTTGACTTTCACAAAAACTTTAATTGATTTTTTGATTTTTACTATTTGAATAAAATTCAATTAATAACGGAAAATATATTGTGATATGAAAAAGTTCCTGCATTGCAGCAAAACCAAAAATTAAATTCTTTCTTATTTGAAATCAGTAAAAAAATAAGCGAAAAATCACAAAACTGCGATAAAGGACTGATTTTTATGACGCTAACCAAAACAGTTATAAAACTGAAGTTTTCAAAAGCAATTGAAATTGGTAAAAACGACTAAAATTTTCTGTACATGTATTGAATCATTTAACGTCATTTAAATTTTTTAAAACATCACAAAAAAGAGATTTTATTTCTAAATTAAAATTTCTTTCAACATTGTTTAATTTTAATATAAATTTTAAACTATTTCAGTGTATTTTCGAAACAAAATATTATAGTGAGACTTCAAGTCATAAATACAGAAAAAATTATCTTATTTTCTTTTGAAAACTCGTACATATTACTGTCCTGATATTTAAAAAAAGTAGAAATGCTATGAAATAATTTGTGAGTCTCACTCTGTAAATTCTCCATGAGTACTAGTAATTTCATAATTTTTCATAAAGTGCTGTAATTATTAAAAAAGCATCTCGGCAGATTTAGTACACTCGCAAATATCCTAGTCTTGTTTAAAAAATTATAGAAATGTTGCAAAAATGTAATCGTTTTTTTTCTAAATATAAATTGCATTACTTGGCAATTATTCTAGCCTACTCTGGTTCTTCATAATAAATAATGTGCACATTATACATAGGGCTTTATAGTGTTATTTCGAGTAAGTTCAACGGCTCATGCCTACAGGGGAACTAATAAATACATACGTATATCCATTACAGTTTGCCGCTATATACATATTTAATTTAAATTTTTTAAATTTACGACACTTATTTAAGTTTGCATAAATCATTTAGACAATTTTAACAGATTTGCTCCAATAAGTACCCATTCCATTGTCATATTTAAAGCCCAATTTTTACCTCGTTCCTGGCGGGAATCTCAGTTAGGAAAAAGTTATTGGCCGAATAATGACCTTACTAATATGTATTAACCTTCATCGGATTGAACTGGCAACACAAACTCTTATGGAACAACCCTGAAAGGGAAATATTTTCAGAAACCTTGAATTATTAAACACAAAGTACTTGAATTACCAACTTTTCCATGCGCATATGGGGACTCGGCCGTGAACCTTTATTCAATGTCACGAAAACTTTCTTTTTGTTGATTCTGTCAGTAAAAAGGAACAAATTTAAGATTTAAAAAAAAAAAAAATTGTAATCAAAAAATTACAATTTTCATTAAATAAATTTAACCGATTTTTCGAAACTTGGAAACTTTGATTGCTTGTCGGACACTGAAGACATTAACTTTTCTTCTTTTTAAGTTTTATTTTGTTTGAATATACATTGGGATTTTTCGCTTGTTTTTTTTTCTTGTTACAGCTAAGGCAAAAATATCTGGTTTCAATGTACTGATTTTTTAACAAAAAAAAAAAAACTGATTTTTTTAACAAAAAAAAAAATCACAAAGTTAAAAATAAATTTTAACTGCCAAATAAGTTAAATCACATTGCTAGTAACTCATTATTTTCACTTTTAAAGTAATGCAGTAAGCAAGGAGCTGGCTTAACTTATTGTTAGTAACTCATTATTTTCACTTTATAAGTAATGTAGTGTGCAGGCATGGGTCATTATTGGTAATGCAAAAATTAATGCGCTGTTATAACTTAATTTTTTTTGAGAAATTAACCATTTTAAGATAGGCTGTAACATGCATTTCGATCAGGCAAAATATATTGTCCGTATCCGAAGTTTTAGACAAACTGCATTCCCCAGAAAAAGAGATCTTTTGTCAAATCGAAGTAAACACATGTATTGGCCTGAAATGGTATGATTTAAAATATTTTTTCACAACTTGTACGCAATGATACAATATCAGAATTTAGAAATATTTAACTTTGCCACTGGGTGACTTAATAATTATTTATAATTATAATTAGTCAAAATAGTCAATCGTCGTAATTGTGATTGGTGACTTATAGCTGGTATTTTCGAACATACCTTGTTGTGTACATTATGATAAAAAAAAACTATATGAAGTACACACTGCTACTATGCACTTGTGCAAACAGGCAACATGTGGTCCATTACTGATGTATGCGTACGAACAATATGCATACCTTTGATTGCTGCCTCAACCTGAATGAAAACCAAGACATAATGAACACCGTCATCTGTGTTTTGATGTTGTTTAGGCATGGGAAACTTCATAGATTTGCCAAAGTTATTTTATGCATTGATGTCTTTCTACTAAAAACGGCCAGAGACCAGTTATCAGACCTTTAAAACCACAATTCTTTAATTTGATTTCTCAATCTGATTTATTTTCAACTAATCGATCCGCTTAGTTAATGCTATTGACTGAATTATTACCTACTTTATTAAGTTTTTCTAATCAATTCAAGCTGAAATGCCATCAAAATTAGACTTGAGCGATCTCAATTACATTTTGCAATTATTGACAAATTATGTTTATATTAATAATTCTTTTAGACCAATTTGTGATATTATATGTTTCCTTGGGGAATTTTTTTATACCACCTATGGGAATTAAAAAGTATGTCTGTTAACTTATTTACAGGGCAATTACTCAATTATATCCAGGCGCGGATTTAAGAAAATAAAAAAATGAATTAATACACAACAGATTATGCGACGTGAAATGCTTTTAAACAAATTTACTTTAAAAAATGTTAATTGCCATCTAGAGTATTCAAAAACCGAAATCGAAAACCGATCAACCGGTTTCTTTTTTTTAAAAAACTGATCGGTTTCGAATATTTTATAAATTCGAAGAAAACCGATCTCTTTTGTCCTGTTAATTGGTTTTTTTTAGTTACATCACCAACTGGGTTACTTGGACTCTTTTATTTTTTCCAAACACTTTTATAATCGTTTGTTTGGTTATGAAGATTTAGATGTAAGTCTGATAAATTCCGATGAAGACTTAATGTTGGATATTCCAAATTCAAATAGTTTAATTTCTGATCTAAATAACACAATAAACAGTATTCAAAATCCTAAAAAAGAGATTGTACAAAATCATTCATCATTATATGTGACCTTCTCCGAGAAAAGGGGCCAGAGGGTCAATTCTCATTTTGTGAAATGGTGAAATGAAAAGTTTTTTCACGTTTTCATAGTACTTTTGATTCGCGTTCTGTGAAAAAATGTAAAGAAATATCAAAACGTTTTCATATGAAAAAAAAAGTGGAACGAAAAATGATTTTTTCACGATTGCACAGCACTGGCGATTCTTGTTTTGTGTAACAGTGCAAACAACTGTCAAAATATTTTCATATGAAAAAATTGTTTACACAGACTATTTATAAGTGAAATAAACATGGAGAAGATTGTAAGAGGAAATCGTGCATGTGGACATTGCAAACGATAAGTTAGTAGCTTAATAACCATAATCACACTTTTATTAATCACATATTTACAGATTTGTAATTGCAGATGGTGCCAAATTTAGAGACGAAAAGTGTAACGAATTAGCGGCGAGCCTTAACAGTTTTAGTGGGACCCAAAAGGACAGTGAAAAATGGAAAAAGTATTGGATCGACTTAAGGCATATTTATTTATAGTTTATTTATATTCTTTATGAAATGTTTTTTAGAAATCAATTTAAGAATTTAAAATTTAAAACCTATACCTAGTCTTTTAATATTAGACTTCACACGCGCACCAAATAAAGTTCACTTAAAGCAAGCCGATTAAAAGTTTTGAGAAAATCGCATTTACAGTTTCATTATCAGAAATATAAATAAAATGTTGAAATAAAATATATATATATATATATATATATATATATATATATATATATATATATATATATATATATATATATATATATATATATATATATATATATATATATATATATATATATATATATATATATATATAAAATATATCTAATCGAGGTCGATCGAAGTATATTTATATGTAGTTCGTGAATTAAATCATAAAACATATTCTTGAATCGAATCAATATAAATGAAAGTAACTCTTATTTCACTTTAGTCAATATTAATTTATTGATTAATTTTAATACCTGAATAATACCTCAATAATCTGAATGCCGAATTTTGTTGGAGGATGTTGATGGAAAGTTTAACATCCGGGGAAAATAAGAGCTTTTTGATTGTGCCCGCATGATTGTGTATCCACAATATGGGCCTACGTACAACCGCGTCGGAACATGTTTGCGGTGGCGGCCGAACTTAAAATGGGCCAGTAAGTTATAAAATGAACTAAATTTTAGGCGACTAAATTCAAAAAAGAATAATATTTTTTAACGTCTGACAATCATTGCATATAAATATTTACGTATGCATATACGTATGTACAAATATTTTAGGACCAACAAAAACAACAGCAACCTTTTTTACAATTAGTGCTGTTAAATTCGGTTACTTGGCAATACTCGAAACTAATAGCTATTTTTATATTCGTTACCATAGTAGTTTTCGCTGTATTGCGGACAGCTTAAATGCGTTCCCCCCTTTAATGCGAAAAAAGTGCCGGCAACAAATAATTTCATGCAAAACGTATATGAATAATTCAGCTTAAGTGCGCCCATTTAAACAGGGAATATATTTCCCTGTTTAAATGAACCTACCGGTTTCATTCATATTTGAAGAAAACAAGAGTTAAAATATAAAAAATATATTTAATTATTTTTCCTGAAATGCAAATTAAGTGTAATTTAGTGTTTCTATAAAAGTTTAAAAAATATAGGTATTATACCTAACCAAAAAAATTTTTAAATATTTTTTTTGGAAACTTTTTTACCCGAAACATAAGATGTCAAAATCTTAAATTGCGTGTTGAAACCTAAAAGTACCCCGTAAAATTTTTTGTTATTTAATTTTTTACGTATTTCGTTTTTCAATACGCATCATTTAAGTGGTATTACTTGTTCATATGTATAAAAGAAGTCAAATTTAATTGGTTTTGACAAAAAGTTTTTAATTTTTTTTAAATCTTTTTCCTATAAACTTTTAATTTTTTTGTTCCTCAAAGCAGAGTTGTATTTTAAGTATAATCATATTATCCGAGTCGCTTTTTTCACTTTTTATCTGTCCGAAACGCAACTCTGAAAATATTGTATCGATTACTCAAAAATAGAGCACTCATTACCCATTACCCAATTCTCCCTCTTTAGTAATACCAACAACTGCAATAACCAAGAACTTTAATACGGTGAAATACATGAACCACTCACACACTTGCCTTTGTTCAAAAAGGAGGTCTGGAATATTAACTTATTGAAGTGGTCTAGCCAGTTGAATTTGCATTAATGCAAGTTCTACAAGTGTAGCACATATTTAGCATTTGCAACACGTAACGTAAATTTTCCAGCGCCACTCTGAAATTACTGATAAATCATCTCGTTCTTTTTATTTCTTTTGTTTAATTCTTTTAATGTTAAATGAACATTGTCAAAGAATTATTTTTAATTTACATAAAGTTTTATAATCTACATACACCTAGTGTTTTTTCTCTGCTGATTTATTGTCCACTTTTTATGCATTTTATTTACATGCGCTATTATATTGTTTATATATATTTGAAATTACATACATACTTATAAAAGATTTAACAAAACTTAATATACTCGTATTAACGACAATTTATATATCGTCAAAAACTAATTATAATGTGCTCGAATTTGCAACTTTTTTACCAATCGAGCATGTTAAATTTGTATGAATTATTGTAAAGGGTGTCCCAAGAAGAACGCAATTTTTAAATCTGGCAACATTCGAAGTGTCATTGTTTGACATTTGAACAATTGTTATTGTTTGCTAGTAGAAGGTACGAGGTTAGTAAAAATGGAGCGCTACACGAATGAACAAAGCATTCTCATTGTGAAATTGTTTTACCAAAATGGTGAAAGTTTTGCCGCTACAGTTCGCAAATTGCGATCAATTTGGGGTCACAATAATGCTCCAAAAGAGTCAACTGTAAAGAGATTAATGGATAAATTTGCCGAAACTGGGTCTGTTAGTGATGTAAAGACAACAACGCGCCATCGACCAGGTCGATCGACCGAAAATGTCGCAGCTGTACGTGATGATGTCGCTCAAACTCCATCCACCCCAATTCGACACCGAGCTCAGCAAATTGGTGTCTCCAAATCCACTTTGCAGCGAATTTTGACGAAAGATTTGCATCTTCATGCATACAAAGTTCAATTGACTCAGGAACTGAAGCCAGCTGACCATGGACAGCGAAGGGAGTTCGTTAATTGGGTATTGGAGATACAACATGAAAATGCTGATTTTGCCGATAAAATCATCTTCAGTGAAGAGGCCCATTTTCATCTTGATGGCTTCGTCAATAGCCAGAATTGTCGCATTTGGGGTTAGGAAAATCCTCGAGTGATTCACGAGAAGCAAACGCATCCTCAACGTGTCACTGTGTGGTGTGGTTTTTGGGCTGGAGGAATCATTGGACCTTTTTTTATGAAAATGAGGCAGGTCAAGCGCAAACAGTCAATGGTGTTCGGTATCGTGAAATGATAACCAGTTTTTTCTTGCCTAGAATTGAAGAAATGAATGTGGAGGGCATGTGGTTCCAACAAGACGGCGCCACATGTCATACAGCCAGAGAAACAATTCAATTGCTGCATCAGTCATTTCCCGGTCGTGTTATTTCGCGTTTTGGAGATCGTACGATTTAACACCATTAGATTTTTTTCTTTGGGGTTTTTTGAAGTCGATGGTTTACGCGAATAGGCCGACGACGACTCAAGCCTTAAAAGAGGAAATTGGACGCTGCATTAATGAAATACCGCAGCATTCATGCAAAACGGTCATTGAAAATTTCATTAAAAGATCGCGTGCATGCCAGCAAAGCCGCGGCGGCCATCTGCACGATATATTGTTCCATACATAACCTCATTCTGTCTACTTTACGATATAATAAAGTTTCACGATTTTTTTTTAAATATCTGTGTTTTATTTAAAATTTAAAAATTGCGTTCTTCTTGGGACACCCTTTATTTATATCAATTGAACTCTATTCTATATGTAAAGGAATATCGTTGCTGACTGACTGCTTGACTGACTCATTCACCATCGCTCAACCCAAACCGCTGAAGCCAGAAAGCTGAAATTTGATATGTAGGTTCCTTCTCCAGGGTAGACATCCATTAATGGAATTTTTGGAAATTCCTGCGGGGAGGGGCAAAAGAAGAAAAACCTGTTTGATGGCCTGCCCAAACCCCTTTGGCTAGAAACCTGAAATTTTAAATATGTGTTCCTTGAAATATCCCCATGGGAAAAAAGGGGTCAGCTGGGAATTGGGACCGGTTCTGAAAATACATATCACAAGATAGGTGAAAACAGGACCGTTACCTAAAGTACCTACCACGTGACCGGTTTAAAAGTCATGACATGTTCTTTTGCGGTGGTTCTGTTTAATGGTTGGGGTAAGTTGTGCGACATGTTCTTTTAGACCAGTCCTGTGACATGTTACAGAGGGCTATTGACCCCCCCCCCCTTTTTTGACAAGCCCATGTTCAAGTAACCGGTCGTTTTCATATTAAAAACCGTTCCAGTGACCGGTCCCTATAATAATGAACACGTGTCCTGGGATAGGCTATTTTCCCGCAAGGATGTTAACATATTAATAAGGTACGTTTCGAATTTTTGTCAAGGACGTCATAAAAAGAGGGTGCAAAGGTCGAAATATCTCCCCCTTACCTTTGGAAAATCCAACTGATAGGGAGAATAAAGGGCAAAACTTTCCCCCTTGACGGCACTGATGGTGTCGAAAAATTGTTTCGTTTTTTCATTAAAAAAATGCTATACCTGCCAACCATAATGCACGATGTTAATTGTAAATAAAACAAATAGTTTTTAGAGAATTATCTAAATATTTTTTATTATGATAGAAGGATCTATGACAATTATGTGTGAAACAAAATATCGTCGAAATGCTCGCCACGGCTTCGGTGGCATACCTCTATCCAATGGTCCATATTTTCAATGACTCGGAGACATATGTAGTTGAGGTTAAATGTCGTTAATGTGCCGAATCATCTCAACCTTTAGCTCTTGAATTGTTCTTGGCTTATTGATGTACACATTTTATGTTAAATATACCCAAAGAAAGAAGTCCCACGGTGTCAAAGCACATGATCGTGGCGGCCAATTAACATCACCACGACGTGAGATAACACGAGCATTGAATTTGTCGCGCAAAAGAGCAATTGTTTCGTTGGCTGTGTGGTACCAATATCGCCCAGGTCCATATCCTCAATATCTGGCCACAAGTACTCCGTTATCATCTCGCACGACGACGAGTCGAGGTTGACGGCTCTTCCTTTTAACGGCACTGTTCCTTTATGTGTATATTGCAAGGAAATAATATATCTATTCAAATTAAAATATAGAAATGAATCTGTTTAATGCTTAAAATGCACAATTCCATGATCTCTATTCACAACTGGATTACAACGTAACTCAATCCCTTGCTGCTTCATTTTCCTCTCGAGCTACTAGTTTAATTATAGGGGCCAGAGTTGGTCTACTGAATTTGAACGCTAGACGTTTTAAAAATTATTCTGATGGTATATCCCAGGAAAACTTTGGTAATGGGTGCGATAAACTCATTCATTAACTTGTAATGTATATTTCTTACCTATATCATTATAATTCAACAATAAGTAATGATTTACCGATATTTGGTTACATAATGTATTATTCTGTAATGTATACTCCTTACCTTAAGCATTATTACGATAGAAAAGATAATGAGTTACCAATAGTTAGTAAAATAGTGCATTACTTTGTAATGTATATTCCTTACCTACAGCATTATTTTGAAACATAAAGTAATAAGTTACCGACATTTGGTTACGTAATGCATTACAATTTGACATATAATAATGACTCTTAAGTTGACATCATAGGAACATAAAAATCAATATTTTATAAATAATTTGTACTTCTTAGCAAAGTTGCTCATCGCCGAGCTTATGTTAAATTTTTTCTTTTGGTTTTTCTCATAATTTGTTAAATTTATTTAATTCTTTTAAATTTCATCATGTTTTGTTTGATATTTTTTGTGTCGTCTTTTTTGTAATTGTCGAACGAAAATGAAAGCTGAGTTTTTCGTAATAGCAATAACTGATAGCGAATATTGCCGGAGAATTATTGCAACATAAATTGCCGGCAATAAATATTACGAAATCGAGTCATCCACACAGAATGTAAGATAAATTTGACGTTTGCTGCAATATATGTATGTCCCCGTATTTGTCTCCATTCTAGAATACGGTATGTGCATTTATTTATATTGCACACTACTGTAAAATCTAAAATCTATTGATACCAAGCATTTTTAGTTTCAGAAACTCTAGCATTCGTGTTTTTATTAGTTTAAATATCTGTAGAAAAGTCTGAATTGGTTTGAAAAATTAAAGATTTTAAGTTGAAAGTTAAAGTTAAAAAATGATAAATCAATGTAGCCTCTTCATTATCATTTGGGTAACCAATTATTTTTTAACCCCCTATTTGCAAAAAGGTAACCCATTACTTTTCATTTTTTAATAATAAGTAAGAATGAACCCATTACTTTGAGACTCATCGCCTGTAAAATACATTTGGAATTTTTTGGAACAAAAACTTGGCAACGTCTGTTATTTTTACAAAAAAAAAAAAGAAAATAAAAACGCCTTAAACATTAGAAAATTTTTCATATTTAATTTTAAGGTGATTTTTTAAACGGAAAATAACCAAATTTTTATTTACGCAATTAAACAAAAGTTGGTATGAAAAATGTTTTGGCGATTTTTCAATTTTGATTTAGGACCATTTTTATGTAATTATAACATACATAAGTGCCTGTGGTCGTCAAAGGGTTAAAAGATACACTGATAGATCACCAAATTATAAATCATGTTGTTCTGCTAATGTGGTCCAAAAGTTTCATAGGAATCATAGGATTATATTATATTATAAGTTTTCTAAAATAAATTTGTCTGTATACCCTTTTTTAGTTTTTTTTTTTGTTGATTTTCAAGTTTATATTTCTGAAATTTCTATTTAGATTTCTTCTATAAGATTTTACAAGGAAAGAGATTTCTTTATATATGTTAAAAAATATTTTAAAATATCAAGTTTGGATAATTTCCTACATTTTTTTTGTATCTGTAAAAGTTGCTTTGTTGTCGGTATAGACCTTATTCTTGTCCATCCTTTGTTCGGCGATTTATAAGTCTTTAAAATTAAATTAAAATTCACGTTGAAAGTTGTATTGCCCAGCTTAAGCCTAAAAACTCGATGTATTGCCTTTCGATTCTACTACATTTTTTCAAACAGGAAAAACATTTTTTCGAACCAAGATGTTTACAATAATAATTGTCTTGAAATTAAGTCATCAATCAGATCTAAAATTTAAACAGTATACCGCTGTGCACAATATTCTCCTACAATTTTGCATTGGAATCATACTGATGTACAATAACCCAGCAAAATCTTGGTAAAGGTTAAGACCTATTTCAGGTATTACCTAGTAAAGGGTATTCTTCACACTTTGCTTTACTTTGAAACGCAAATTAAAACCTTGCAAATATTTGAATGTTTTGAAATAATGACTTTCCGATAATGATACAAATTACTACTTATTTGCAGGCTTTAAAATAATGAGTTACTGAATTAAAAAAAAATTGTTTTGTTATTGTCACCCAATTTTTGATTGAAGTCATTTTTTGTTTATGCTCTGGAAAAAATAAGTCTCTTAAAATAAGTGTAATAAATATTAGAAATACAAAATAAAGTTAAATAGATTGTTTTAATAGATTTAAGAATTATTTTTTTGAATTTTAGTTCACAAGTAGATTTTTCTCTTAAGCCTTAAATCGTCTTTAGCAGACAACAATAGTTAACTCAAGAAAAGTAAAACCTCAAAAACTGTTTAACTGCGTTCGAAATCTAGATCGTGTATAATAGTATACCATATTATCGAAATTCGGGTTAAACTAGATTTCGAGCGTAATATAAATGCAGTTTTGGAGCAATATCAATATTTATTAATTTAATATTTTCATGATCAGCATACCATAATTAATAAAATTAATTTGTGGCAAAACATAAACAAATTATTTTAATCTATTTACGATTATTTACAAGTTTTTCTATAAGTTCTTAGCTTAAACTAATTCGGTCCGGATTTTTTTGGCTGAGCTGGAATCTGCTAATCTTTAATATCAGGCAAGCCCTCCTCTTATCAGTGAACGATACTTGTAAATACCAGATGCACCTTCGGCAGGCACACCCCTTATCCGCAAACGACACCTGTAAATACCGGAGGGATCATCGGTAGGCACTCCTTTTATCTGCAGACTCACCTTAAGTTGTAGAGGTATCAACAACTTAAATTTAAATTGAAGACGTTTGTTTTATCACTTACCGAAAACGGTGCGTACACGGTTACCGCCGCCAACCAACTTCCGAATTTTGTGTTTTACATTCACCTCGTTACCAATATTTGTGTTGTTTATCGTATCCAATAGAACAGCTGATCCACATTTGAGTGTGGTAATCGGTGTTTAGTTAACTTAAGTTGGTGGGTCGACACACTGATTTTAAGTTAAATTTAAATCACATGGACTGAGTTCATTTTATCTAAATTCAATGTTTTGTATTCAAGTAAGTATGTAAGTAAAAACAGTAATAGTTAATAATAAATCATGTTCAAAACCATGAGTTATTTGTGTTGGGTGGTTCAGAAGGAGGCTAAAGATGACCTGGTCGTTCTGGTCGAAAGTGTGCACTCCCTCTAGCGCTGATCCTTACAATTTTTTCCATTTAATAAAATAAATTAGTATTTACTATTCGTTAGTAACATTAAAAAAATTATGATTTTGAGCCTGATAAAATTAGAAATATATAATTAAAACAGGTAGATCAAATAATATACAAAATTTACATATAAAAACATACGGCACGATGTAATTTATAATCTAATATAACAAACAACACTTAAATATGTTGTGAAGTGAAAAACATTAGTATGCCAGATTCCCAATTCGTTCCCAGAAATGGAAACATTAACAATTGGAATGGCAACCCTGTCAATTTGTGCTTCGAGAATCGAGGAAGATTGCCAAAGGGTATTTCTATAAATAGATGGAAAAAGCTCATTTGTTCGGGTAATCATTCACTAATGAAAAATGTAATTTCACATAGTCATTTTCCTTAGAGTGTGTGATATAAATGCCTGTTCAAAACCATGAGTTATTTGTGTTGGGTGGTTCAGAAGGAGGCTGAAGATGACCTGGTCGTTCGGGTCGAAAGTGTGCACTCCCTCTAGCCCTGATCCTTACGATTTTTTCCATTTAATAAAATAAATTAGTGTTTACTATTCGTTAGTATCATTAAAAAAATTATGATCTTGAGCCTGATAAAATTAGAAATATATAATTAAAACGAATATAAATGAAAAAATAAAATAATACTTTGCTTTATGCCAAAACAAAATCACTACATTATCTGCACCATACAAGTGTGGGTGAAAATGAATCCCGGATTTTCATCCTTACAAATTAACTAATTACAAAAGATCTTATTTTCAATGGCTTGGAAACGTCTTGTTTATTTCCATAATAAGTAACAACTTTGTTTACTAATTACAAGTATGTACTTCTTTTAGCCCTTATTGCTAACTAGTGATGTCCTTATTGCAAGTAACTACTTAACATGGCACTTTCTTGATAAGATCTTATTTATGCCTCGACTCATAAGTTTTTGCTAACCATTTACCTCCATGTTAAAATATTGTATTATTTGATTTAAGTACCCAAGTTTTTGTTTTCAGATTCCATTTCCCACTACCTGGTAATAGCACATTTTGCTGGTTAAATAAGTTTTATTTATTGTGCTTTGGCCTGCATAATCTTAGTAAAGCCTTTTGTTTCAAATGTGTGATTAAAGCGGTACTATAAAGGCATACAAAAATTTATTTCGCATGGAAAAAGTGTGCAATGGTTTTCTTCTACTTTGAACTGGTACTTTTTCAATACAACATAAGAATATGATTATAGTCTTATAAAATGTTTGATTTATGTATTCGGATGTTTGACTTGAATCCAATATTTTTTTAGATTTTGGTTGCTGTGTTGAAATTGTGGCAAGATTTTTATTCCTTTGAGTATTATTTGAAAAACTCGTTTTAATTTTACTATTCAAACTTAAGATTTTAATGCAATTGAAATCATTGTGTTCCACTTGATTATGATGTTTTTTGCCATTACTATAAACCATCAGAAACTTATTTATACTTGGTGGAAAATTTGCCACATATTGCCACTTATTATAAAAGTATTTTGTTTCTATAGATGCACAGGGTGTCCCAAAAACATTTACCCTATGTTGTTTTACTATATCTTTAAAATGCGACGACATAATTTAACTTTTTTAAATATTTATTTGGACCTTTAAGTTTTTTTTTTCTATTTCCGCCATTGTTGATGATCATGTGTGCTCTTTTTAACGCGTTTTCCATCGTTCTGGGGAGCATTTTAAGCGATAAGTTCTCTTTTGTTGGAACTTCCAGAGTCTGTGGCATATTCTGATCTGTGTTGTTAGAATGTGGAAATCAAAATTGCCTAAATTTGTGGAGAAAAATGGCTTAAAATTTTCATGAGAAACATACCCTGATTATGTTAAAGAATTAAAAATTTCAGTGAAATCAGGACACCCGCGTCAGCAGATATCTTCATTAAATAGCTCATTAAAACAAAATTTTAGTGTACAATTACCCCGAAAGCGCGATTTTTTGTAAAATGTTTATTAAAAAAGCATTTGTTTATTCGACAAGCGAATATAAAAATTTTAACTTGCCAATAGAAAACAAATCATTTCCAAATAAGATCAATTTGTTAATGAAATTTGAAATTGTTTTCAACGTTTCCAACTTATTTAACTCTGAAATTTATTGGTTTATAAATAAAAATTATAAAAAGCGAAAAAGACAAGAGTATCGCTTTAGTTGAATCGTCTGATGTAGTACCAATTATATTCCCTTCCATTAATGACCAATACCGTATAACGAATAAATAAATATTTTTATAGCAATTAAATAAAAATATTAGATTTTGTCTAAATTAAAGAAAAAACTGTTGTCTTCTAAAAAATATTTACAAATGAAAATCATCAAATTTTGTAATAATTTTACGCTCAAATTTTGTATATTATTCGATCTATTTGTTTTAATTTTATATTTTTAATTTTTATCAGGCTACAGATCATAATTTAATGTTACTAACGAATAGTAAGCACTAATTTTGTATTAAATGGAAAAAATCGTGAGGGTCAGCGCTAGAGGGAGTGCACACTTTCGACCTGAGCGACCAGGTCATCTTCAGCTTCTTTAAGAACCACCCAACCCACAAGCAACTCATGGTTTTCAACAGGCTTATATATCACACACCCTACAGAATATGACTATGCGAAATTCTTTTTTTCATAGTTAGTGTATGATTACCCGTACAAACTGAGCTTTTTTCCATTTATTTAGAATTACCCTTGTCAACCACCTCCGATTATGGAAGCAAGAATTGACAGGATTGCCATTCCAATTGTTAATGTTTCGATTTCTGGGAACGAATTGGGAATCTGGCATACTTATATTTTTTTATTACAACATATTTGAGTGTTGTTTTTATTATATTAGATTATAAATTACATCGTGCCCTATGTTTTTTGTATGTAAATTTTGTATATTATTCGATTATACGCTCAAAGTTATACTTTGTATAATAACGCACAAAAACAGCCAAAAATGGCAAAAAATTTTTTTTTTCAAAAATGGCAAATATAATGTCTAGTGGCCATTAATAACTACATTTTAATGGCTAAGGCTGTTAGAAAATGGCTAAATCTAGCCGTAAAATGGCTAAATTGGCAACACTGATCCAGATAGGCCACTAAAAATCGACAAAAAAATCGGCAACAAACCTCATTAAACATGATTCCGTATCGCTCACCAGTTACAGTAAACGTGTTACTTACCGCGTCCTTTAAAAAATAATGCCCGATGTATCCTACGTAGTAAATGGCGCTCCATCCCAGCAAAATAAGAGTTGAGTTAACTGTCTGTAGTTTAACAAAATAGGTTTCCGTTCCATTTAAAAATAAAGGAACATACATTTATTTTTCAAAGAAATAAATATTGTTACAAGAAATTTCTATCACTAGAAATTTCTTTACACAAATTTTGACAGCTGGAAGATTCTAGTGTCGTAATAAACTGGAAATAACTAGAATACCTGACTACTCATATAAATACTGGTACTCAGTGACGCAGCAGTTCAGTTTTATAAGTAAAACGCAAAGTGTGAAGAACTAAAGTGTGGCTAACGTTTAGTCTATCTAAATCGTGTAAATAAAGTGTGCTATTAAAGTGTATTTCTGTAATTTTTAGTGACAGTTATAAATAAATAGAGCTATAAATAATTTCAAACGGTGTTAATTATTTGCAATATATTAGAAAGAACTCGATTTATTTAAAAGGTAAATAAATCAACGATTTTACAAAGGGTAAAATCGTAACAATATATTGACTTTTTATACATTTATTCGAAATAGTTTACGATCATTTACCATTTTTTTTTTCAGTTTCATTTATTTTTTTCATTTGTTTGAAATTTAATAAAAATTAACCCACAAAACGGAAACTTGTGGTTTATTTGTCTCCGTAACAGTTTTTACAAATTTAAATTTTGTTTGCTGTCTGTTTAAAAAAAAAAATATTCAAAAAATTTCAATTTGTTTTTTTTTCTTTAAATTGGTTGTATATATACAAAATTTTTCAATACAAATTACAAGAAATTCAAAAAAAACACACATACATACACAAACACATTCACACAAAAAACTGTCTATAGCTATGCATACATACATTTTGTATACTCGTATATTATTTGTATACTCGTATATTAAAAAAATCACAAGAAATACAAAAACGGAAACAATTTCAAATAAATGAAAAAAAAAACATTTATTTTTTTAAGGATTGGTAGGTAAAATTTTGACATTTATTTTAACTGATTATATCAATTGTTTCTTACGTATGTGTCAGTAATTTTAACCAACATTTAAAATTAAATAACAAATGGCATTTAATTTAAATGGAAATTAAGTAGACCGGTTTTTAAATGAAATATCATTTATTTTAAATGATATTTTCATTAATTTTTACTTACAAACTTTTTTAAGTCCCAGCAAAATAAAATGGATTCTATTCTTTACGAATCTCTTTTTCAGAACATCCAAAGAAGTTAATAGTTAAAATTTTTCGATTTGTAAGAAGTCATTTTAAACAACTTCCAAAATGTTAATATTAACTCCTACTAGTAAAAAAAAAACAATTATTTAGTTGGTCCATAAATGGTTTATTCTTGCAGTCATTAAATGCCTTATTGAAAACATATTTTGCATACTAGAGATATTCACTTTGTCCTGGTCGGAATTATAATTCCTGGCGTGTTCAAAATCACATTTTTAACTTAAAAAAAAGCCACTCCCTATATTTTTTTTGTAGTCCCTATACTTAACAACTTCCGTAAACTAATCAAAAAGTCCATCTGTTCATCGATTTTTCAAAGCACCGAAACAAACTACTTCCTCCAAATGACACGCCAATGTTAAAATCATTAATGATTCACCGAAATTTTCACAACTGCGTGTTCAGTAGATGTAGTGTTTAACTACTTCTTCCTCAGCTCTTATTTTGCTGGGGTGTACTTAAACACTACATCTGCTAAACCGGAAGTTGTGAAAATTTCGGTGAATATAAGTAAGCAATAGAACACTGTTATTTTGCTTCTCATGGGTTATTTGGGTTTGCCAACACTGGAAATTTTGGAACGTCCAGCACTTTTATTTAATGATGTTATAATTTTGGGATGGGAAAAATAATATTTGCCAGCACTTTCACCATCTGTTTAAGTGCCTTGCAAGCGCTCTCGCTTTTGTATTTTTCAGACTGTGTTATTTTTGCTGGAGTTCTTTATTTTTTTGACAAATCAATTAACCCAGCAAAAACAGACATTACCAAGTAATGAAAGGAGTAAGTAGCACACAAAGAGTTTCACTTGTTACCAGGCTATTTGCCCGCTTCATTACTTTTGTTCGCGATGTCCCAAAATTCATGGGTGGCCATTACCCCCTCGCTTACAAAAGTGAGAATAATTAGTTTTTCAGCATGTTTTCTCATAGTGAAGAAATAATTGGTTACTTACAATAGTAAAATAAGTAGTTACTCTTAGTAAAAAAATAGTGGTATGGTCCACTATTATTTTACTTAGAGTAATTAAGGAGTAAGATTTTCTTAGTTAAATAAATCTGTAAAAATGGATTGTATTTTCTTCTATTAAAAAAAAATATCTACTTGTTGCATTCATTTCACATTAGAAACCCTTTAAACCTTTAAGATTTTTGTACAATTACTTAATAGTTTTTCAAAATAAACGAATAAATAAATAAATATTAAGAAAAAAACAGAAATATGAATTCATTAATTTCCATGTAAGAACTTCTACCATCCATTATCAGTATATCATTATTTTATATTTTAAAATTATGCAAAATTATAACATAATAATCTACACAGTAATGACCTGTCATTACCATCTTTTGGTTGGTTAACTGAAAAAAGTTAAAAAATCCCATATTATTATAAAGTTTTGATAATTTTTTTGATATAATTGTTAACGTCTTGAATGCTTAAGAGCAAAAAATATGTTTTAAATAAAAAGTTTTCTGTTTAAGCTCTGCCTATCTTAGAGGCTCTAGATTTAGGTTCTGATGAGATTTTTTACCAGATTGCAACGTATACATCAACCTAGATAAAAATATTTAATTAGCTTTATTTTTGTAAACAAAACAAGTGCTTTAAATTTGTGAGACTATTTATTCAATCAGTTTTTTGGAACGGTTAAGGTGTTTTAAACAAGTGCTTTTATATATAGTAAATTAAAAATAAATAAGTTGTTGCAACAAATTATTCTTGCTGCAATGAAGCTATCAAGTGTTCATTGGTATTGGTAAACGATTTTATACTCTATTTGTCCACCTAACAAATTATTTAAATTCAAAATTAGCCATCCAAATTTATAAGTGCTTGTGGTGTAATGGGTAAAGAGGCAGCCTACACACAGAAAAATAAAGTGCAAACCGAATTTAAAATTGTATTTTGGTTGCGACAACCAATAAATTCGGTTACCACAACCAAATTCAAAAGTGATTGCTGAATAGTTTGGATGCTGCACATCACATATTACCAAGTAATTAAGGGAGTATGTAGCACACAAAAGCTTTCGTTAGTTACCAGGCTATTTATTAGCTTAATTACTTGTGTTCGCGATGTTCCAAAATTCATGGGTGGTCATTACCCTATCGCTTACAAAAAATTGAGGATAATGCGTTATCAGCATTTTTACTTATATTGAAAAATAAGTGATCACCTACAATAATGAAGTAAGTAGTTACTCTTAATATACCAATAGTGGACCTTAATCAAGTAAAATTTTCTTATCTAAAGAAATCGACAGAAGATTGTATTTAAATTTACTTTCTGCATTCAAAAATGTAAGTGAATGCTTAAAAAAATATTGAATTTTTAAAAAAATCAGTTTTACAGCAGATAATTTTCTATTATGTTGTAAAATTTGTTAAAGAAAATAATAATAAGTACTTCTCTGACCTATTACTAATAATGGTAATGGTACACTCAAAATATTATGTAGTTTACTGTTTGTAGTTTAATAAAAAGTTTTCCGTTCCATTTAAAAATAAGGAATATACATTTATTTTTCAAAGAAATATCTATATTAACTTTTTTATACATTTATTCGAAATAATTTACTATCATTTACCATTTTTTTTCAGTTTCATTTATTTTTTTTCATTTGTTTGAAATTTAATAAAAATTTACCCACAAAACGGAAACTTGTGGTTTATTTGTGTTCGTAACAGTTATTACAAATTTAAATTTTGTTTGCTGTTTGTTTCAAAAAAAAATATTCAAAAAATTTTAATTTGTTTTTTTATTTAAATTGGTTGTATATATACAAAATTTTTCAGTACAAATTACAAGAACTTCATAAACACACATACATACACAAATACATTCACACAAAAAGTGTTTATAGCTTCATATCCATACATACATTTTGTATTGTACGATTATACTAAAAAAAAAAACAAAAAATACAAAAACGGAAATAATTTCAAATAAATGAAAAAACATTTATTTTTTAAGGATTGGTAGGTAAAATTTTGACATTTATTTTAACTGATTATATCAGTTGTTTCTTACGGATGTGACAGTTGATTAATCAACATTTAAAATTAATAAGAAATGGCATTTAATTTAAATGCAATAAAAAATCAGCTGTATTTACCGAATTTTGTTGTGGGAACCCAATTTGAGAAGTACCAACCGACTTCGTGTGTAGAATATTATAATATATGAATAGAAAAGCAATCAACTATTACAATCAAAATTCGGAATTTGAAAATAAAATTCGGTAATTTCGACAATATTAAAAATTAATAAAAGTAATGGTACCTGGAACGAGTTCGGTTGGCAAAAAAATCGGTTACAAGTTTTATTTGCACACATATTATGCCAATGTGTCTATAAGTCCAATATGTTTAAATGCCATTATGTGGCATATAAGCGGATGTAGTCAATTAAAATTTAGTTAGTATTATAGCGGGAGAAAAGTTAATATATAAAAACGTATTTTGATAAACTTTGGCTCAATTATTTAAGCATCTTAAAATTGTATATAGTTAATTTAGAACTTAAATATTTTTGGATTTCAGAATAATTTAGAAATTTATTGTATTGAATTATTTTCTTTAATTATTTGTATACAATTTTATTTTTGTTGACCATATTACGTGATATTACCAGAAATATTAAATGTAATATAAAAACAAAAATTGTAAGTACTTACACTTTGGTCAAATAATTCACTATTTAATCATAGAGGTATCTTTGGAGTTACATCGTTACCCAAAGCTGACGGCTATATCAAGAAAGTACTCAAATAAGTAGTTACTTGTAATAAGAAAATCACTGGGTACCAATAAGGGCGAAAGTAAGTACATACTTAAAATAAGAAAAATTAGTCATATAAAATAAGAGCATGAACATATACATTTAATAGTTTCAATAACAAATTTATTTTTGTAAATCATGTATTATATCAATAACTAATTATTTGACAATTTTCAAATAAGCAAGGATATATCACAATATTTACTGCGCTATATTTTGTGTGTTCAAAGTAAAGCTAAATGTAAAGACTACACATTACCAGGTAATACCCGAAATATGTCCAACCCCTTACCAAGATTTTGCTGGGCAGTTACATATACAATCGACAAAAAACATGTACACTTATATTATCAAAAAAGTAAAAATAATCTTATTTAATTGTCAGATCTTATATTTTAAGCTTACCCGTTAGTGAATTGTTAGTACGTCATGTACGCCCCTGAGGGGGTTCAGGTTGCATCATAATGCAAGTCTGGAAGGTGTGAAAACATAGAACTGCATTAGAATAAACATGCGAAAACTGGAAGAAAACGTCTGACAGAAGGGGGAAAATGGCGACCTGTCATGAAATAGGCAGGAAAAAGGACAATGGAGAAAAGATTTCGTATTTCTTTTTTGGAAAAGATATAGTTCTAGAAATGGCTGGCGAAAAAAATAACAATAGAGTTGTAGTGAGGAAAATTTTTAGGGGCTTTCTATAGGATTGGACCACATATTGCTATGAAAGAGGGTGGGCAGGTCCGGCAGCACATTAGATCCTTTCTGCCCGCCAAAAAAAAAGAATCATGCTTGGACGAAAGCAAATTAAAATGAACAAATTCATACAGGTTGGAGTGTTGGAGTAAGAAAAAACACAATAAAAATGGACTTCGTATTTACTCTTTTTTATAGTTGGTAAAATTTATTTTTGTTTCAGCACTTAAAAAAGTTTGTAAGTTAAAATAACTGAAAATATCATTTAAAGAAATGATATTTCATATAAAAACCGGTCTACTTAATTTTCATTTAAATTAAATACCATTTGTTATTTATTTTTTAATGTTGATTAATCAACTGACACATCCGTAAGAAACAAATGATATAATCAGTTAAAATAAATGTCAAAATTTTACCTACCAATCCTTAAAAAATAAATGTATTTTTCATTTATTTGAAATTATTTACGTTTTTGAATTTTTTGTTTTTTTTTTAATATACTCGTACAATACAAAATGTATGTATGCATATGAAGCTATAAAGACTTTTTGTGTGATTGTTTTTGTGTATGCATGTGTGTTAATGAAGTTCTTGTAATTTGTGTTAAAAAATTTTGTTTATATACAACCAATTTAAATAAAAAAACAAATTGAAATTTTTTGAATATTTTTTTTTTTGAAACAGACAGCAAAAAAAATTTAAATTTGTAATAACTGTTACGGACACAAATAAACCACAAGTTTCCGTTTCGTGGGTAAATTTTTATAAAATTTCAAACAAATGAAAAAAATAAATGAAACTTAAAAAAAAATGGTAAATGATAGTAAATTATTTCGAATAAATGCATAAAAAAGCTAATATAGATATTTCTTTGAAAAATAAATGTATGTTCCTTTATTTTTAAATGGAACGGAAAACTACATAATATTCTGAGTGAGCTTTTTCTTTTATGTTCACTATAACCTCTTGCTATTTTGCTGGCGAACCGTCACTGGCTGGGCAACACCAACTGACAGCTTACCAACAAGATATGTCACCGGAATGAAACAGTCAGAGTTTTTTCAAATGATATAAATGTGAGTCCCAAAGTTATACGAGAGAAATATAACCTCAAAAATATGACAATTATTCAGACAAAAAAATAATTTGGACATTGCAAAATTTCTAATTCAAATATCAAATACTACACACAGAAAACAGATTTGTAGTTGCAACCAAAATTTTAACCAACCGAATTTTCGTAGTTCCATGTACCATCACTTTTATTAATTTCTCATTTTTTTTTTAATTTATTTACAAATTCCAAATTTTTATAATAATAATTGATTGCTTTTCTATTTATGGGTTATAATTTTCTATAAATAAATTTTTATATATTTTTTTACAAATTTATTTTAAAATTAGAAATTTTTTATGCCGCAAACTGGGCGAGAACCGGCGACCTTAATTCTGTCATGCCATTACTTTTTCTCCAGGCTAACCTGTATTAATTTTTTTAGTAAAATTTCAAATTTATCAGGTTTAAAATTTTAATATTTTCGTATAAAAATAACATCAGAATTCTGTAATTCAGAATTCTATGACCAGCAGGATGTGTCTCTACCCACTGCACCACAGACACTTGCATTAAGTTGTTGTCTAATTTTGAATAAAAATATGCATATGAATGAAATAAAATATATTTGAAAATATTGTAATAATAATAAAAATTTCGGTTGCTTATCTTAATATTTTATTCTAATTTCGACATTGTGAAATTAAACTAACATTTTTAGATTAGTGATAGCTTTTGTTGAAACAGGATTAATGTTCGATTTTTACTGCAAATATTTTATTTAAATGACACAATTTTCGATTAATTGTTGGTATTAAGAGTAATCTAGAAAATAATATTTTTTGAATATTGCGTAGAAAAGCCAATATTTTGGTTAATTTTAGAGTGTTTTGATTACTTTTATACATTTGCTATTCATACTAAAATTAAACTATTTTGATGATGGCTTTAAAGCATTTATAATTAAAAATTATTGAATAACAATAAAATTGTGGCGGTTCCGATAGAATTCCAACCAATTTATTTTCTGTGTGTACCAATTAAATTTGTTTTGTGTCTACTTTGAGTTAAATAAATAATTTTGTTGTATTTATTTTATGTGCACTCTAGTCCGTTTTTACACAATTTTTAAAACTGGAATTCTTTACCCCACAAAGGTTAAATTTGTTTTTTTTACGGCCCGTATGCATATGGTTATAATGATTAAACATAATCACCCTTATTCTAGTTGTCGTTATCAATGTCGTCGTCGTTTTTGAGTCAACATCACTTTGCTTCGACGTCGACATCACTTCGACACCAAATTGGTATTCTAAAACAGTGTTGTAACGACGTCGACAGTTTATCGGTTTAAACAAAAACACATCTCTAAAAATTGAGTCGGCAGATTTATTTTGTTTATTATTTTTGCGAAAAAATGTTTTTTATGTGTAATTTAAATTCTGATACCAGTGATGAAGAAAATAAAGAAAATCTAGTATTGGAAAGAAGACTTCTCATACAGAAATCCAATATCTTTAATCTGCCGGATAACAAGTGAGTAGCAAAATCAAAGTCTTTTACTTTAAAGAATGTTAATCTTCTAATTTTTTTAAAAGGTTTGAAAGTTACTTTCGGCTGAATAAAACAGCCTTCAAAGATGTGCTGGAAACAATAGCACCTAATTTAAAAACCGGAATCAAGTCCACATTTATTTCCAAAACAATAAATTTGGCAGCTACATTAAGATTTTTAACCCAGGGGTCGTACCAGCTCAGTGTTGGAAACGACTTTAACTTAGGGTTCAGCTGTTTCTGAAACTGTAGAAGATTTGCCACAGCTTTCTCCAGCGGGCTCAATATAAATTGCTTGAATCTTCCGCCACCTGTAGCATTACACTCGGCTTTGTTGGCTACCATTTTCTTTTTAACTTTAAATTTTAAGTCTGGCCAAACCTATAAATAAATGTTGTTATATTTTTATAATGCACTTTATAAGATCATGCTTTCTTTACCTTCTGCCATCCATCTCACATTATTCTCGGTGGGCCAAGTGCATTTAATAAATTTGATATTTCTTCCCATTTTTTCCGTTCTTTTTTTTTTCAGTCATTACTTTTCCTCAAGTCGTTACTAAAAATTGTGTCGACAAAATCAGAGTCGTTTCAAGACAATATCGTCGTCACATTTTCTTACAGAATACCAAATACTTGTCGACAGTTATCAATTATTTTCGATAACGACAACGGGAATACCAATTTCAAAAAAAAAATCCCAAGACGACATTGTCTTGTGTCGATGACGACAATTAGAATAAGGGTGAATAGTTTTATTAAAATGGATCCAAAATTGTAAACCATTTGATTAGAGATTTTAGAGGTTTTAAGCTATTATTTTCTTATTAATTTATATCGTATACCTGGGAAAATGCGTATAATTTGTAATATCGTTTAAAAGTATGGACTCTGAGCTTTTAAAACCATGTAAATTTATTTTGATTATATGAAGTATGTAGGATATTCTTTAAGCTAATATTTTGCTATTTTGCGAATCTTATAAAATTCCTCAATCGGATTTGTAAAATTTTAACACATGATGTTTGTTAACATCCTACTGAATTCATTCTATTAAAGGAATGACCTTTACATCAGAATTTTTAAAAAAATTCAATATAGAATACAAACTAAATAACATTTTAATAATATGAATTTACTATGGTGAAAAGAACAAAAGTAAATTTTTAACATACATATTTTAAAATCATTATTATTTAGGACTTTGCACTTTAATTAAAACATGCATTTTCATATACTTTTGAGATAAAAAAATCAATTATTTTTAGCTTTAGTTAATATTTTCTTTAAATTAAAGAAGAAAGTTCGGGATTTTTTTAAAGCTACAAATTAAAATTTTAGACTATATTTTCGTTTCAACTTTAAGTACAAGTAAAGAGAATATTGGTGCACCTGTCGAAACTTGTAATATATCTAATTAAAATATTCCTTCATTATTTTTAATTTTGTATTTGTTTTTGCAAAAAGTTTGTACAAGATTTAACTTTCCTTCAAAAAAAACTATTTTGCAAATTATTCTTAAACTACAGCTAACTTTGAAATTCTAATAACACATTCGACATCTGTGTTCCAAAGGCTATTATATATAATAGTCCGCTTGTAATGTGTAATTCGTGATTTCAAAAATTCATGTAGAAATATTGCTAAATATATTAAAATTATTTCTAACAAAACTGATTGAAAACATAAACAGAGTTGTATTTTTAAATTAATATTGAAAGAATTGTAAAAACAGCAGTATTTGAACTCAGAAAATCCCGAGATTTTAAAATTATTTTTATTGAATAATACTGGGATATCGGATGTGGAATTACACGTAAGCGTGGAATTTCTATACAATCACTCAACCTAATGGTCATAACTTTGGAGCGGTAAGACCTCTGGGCTTTTTGGAAAGGTCAGAGGTATGGCTATCTTTTAAGAGAAAAAAAACATAAGTTACCTGCCATCTGGCTGAGCAATTGAGGATATGTGCATCTGAAAATTGCATTTGCATTAATATTAATTGCATTGGTATTATCAGATCATTTTTTAAATATAAGTATTATAATACTTGACTTTCAATTGTTTTTTAATTATTACAATACCATACCCCATTTCAGAAATATGCCTACTTAAAATCTTGTACTACAATACTGATAAACATAAAAATTTATTTTTTTATGTAATAAAACGTAAAAGCTTTTTTATGAAAATTATTAAAAATAATTAAGCCCAAAAATATCACAGTCTTATTTTATACTAAAATTCCTAAATTTTCCAAAAATGTAAAATTTTCAAAAATCGAAGGTTGGGGGGAAAGCGTAAAATGCTTTGTAAAATTGCATTTATATTATAAGTGCATTTTTTAATGAAGGGGTTCTTTTCTGAATATTACATGAGATATTTTTTAAATTTTAAAAATCGCTTATGTATTTAAGGAATTATGGCTCGTTAAAGTTCACTACTTTCAGCATTTTTTGATGTTTTTGAAAAATCAAAAACGTGAATAAAATCGCGAGTTTTTTAAAATTTTATTGATCTGTCTATATGTCTCTATAGAGTCTTTCTATGCAAAATATAAAGAAAATCAGAAGACGTAAGGTCAAAAATGCTGATATTGTAATATTTTTTCACGATATGTGAAAATATTTAAAAAAAATGTAGCATGGATTTTTGTGTTATAAATTAATTTAATAGCCTGGTTGAGCTGATGGTCTTAGAAGCTAGGGCTCATCTAAATTAACTTTGTAATATATAGCTATTAATAAACAAAAAAATAAATCAATAGCCTGGACCAATAATATTAATTTTTCATCATACATTATTTAAACTGTTTTTATTTTTTTGCTTCTATTTTTTTATATTCCTTACATAAACAAAAACTTATCAGCTGTTCTATATTGTCTGATAAAAACGGAAAGAAAATCTGATTTTAACAGAATAGTATAGTATATACGAAATACGTTCGAGTATTTATTTCTACATTTATTTCATAAAGATGTCGGATTAGCTGATTTCGCATTTCTAGTTTACGTCAGAGGATTTTATTTATTTATATTAATCATATAATTACAAAATATATATTAATACCCTAACCGAGCACTAGCAACAAAGGCCATCGGCTCGTTGTAGCAAAAACAGAACGGAGGCACTGGTGGGAATCGAACCCACGACTCCCGCACTGATAAGCTAGCACGCTACCAACTAGCCTACCAGGCCGCTCGTAATTTGGGCTTAATAATTATAAGTTTCTGAAATAGAGAGGTTTTCACATTAACTTACTTTATTAAGTGCTGAAAAATATTTTCCATGACATAATAGCAAGGAACAACATAAGCATACAAATATATTAAAAAGAGATCATTATGTCATATGCAACAACAACATGAACAATTACAGTACCAACAACACTATCAACAAAATCGCTTATTTTCTATAAGTATTTGAATTTGTGTTGATGTTGTTATTATTGTAAAGCTACTGGAATTGATAAAAACAAAATACAACAAGAATAAAATAAGTAATATCCCAGCAAAACCTGCTATTACCCAGTAATAAATTTTGTAACAAGAAATAAAGGTAGTTAGACTCTTACTTTTCTATTACAAACCCAATTATTTAAAAAAAGGCATGTCAATCGACGTAACTCCTTACAAAACTGTTATTAATCCTAATTTAAAAGTAACCCCAAAGTAACAGGATAGTTTTTAGTTTTTTAAATTGAGTATTAAATTAAAATTTACAAATTTTTTAATGGGGTTACTCCTTACACCATATATCCATTATGACCAAAATAACATGTTTTGAGGAAAACATTTCAATCTGTTTTCAATAGCAAAAATATGTTTTGAGTGTTCGAATTTTCTAAATAAATTTGACATTTCATACTCATAAGAAATAAAATAAAATTAACTTTTTGAAGCCATTTTTATCGCCCGATTTATTAAATTTTCTTTTTTATATTTATGTACCAAAAAACGTATTTTGACCACAACATGTAATTTCGCTTAAAACACGTGTATGGATATGCAGTATTTATATATTTATATTTATTAATTTATTTTTAACTTACAGGCAAGGAGTTTTTTTTAAAAAAAGAATATTTTTATCTGTTCTAATATAAGGTTCCAAAGTAATACAACAGAATGGGGTTTGATTTATTATCAGCTAGTAACACCGTACAATTTTCGAAAAAATTAAAATCCGGCAGGGTTTCATGACGGGTTTGAATGTTTTCGAGGGAATTCCTAATCCCCCACTGTTAACTAAATCAATATTTCCCATTTTAGGGAGGATCGAAATGGGTTAATATGTATGACCGAACCCTATTACTTTTTCGAGAAGACCTTCTTTCCTTAAGCCTAATCTTACCAACATGTGTCTGTGCGACACATTTTAATATATAATTCAATGTAGTAACGAAAATATTCGGCATATCGCAACTAAACTTCTTGACTTTTATTTCACATATGTTTTGTATATAGCTTAACAAAAGAATATTTAAAATTCTAAGTTTTTAAATTTTTTATAAGTCAAAACAAAAAAATTCAACATAAACTACCGACATGTGTCTACCACACATTTAAAAAAATTGATATTTGCCAAAACAATTATATTTCATATATATTACAACAACTGTTTATGTTTATGACTAGCAAATTGGATAAGTATGGTCTTAAAATTTGGTGGGTATGCGACAGCATACTATTATATTTTTATTTACAAAACGTATATTAAAAAAAATAAATCAAACAAAGTAAAACTCTGTTTTGGATAAACTTTTAAATAGATATTTCTGTTTCTTTATACGACGTCTATAGGATTATTCTAAATCGGCTGGCTTCATGGTTCAACAACATCTAAATCCTTCCCCTTAATCTTGTTTCCATTTTGATTATTTCCTGAAGAAACTTCTTACCGTGTTCATCTGAGACTTCTGCTAACCGGGTAGCATAGTAATTTGAAGGTATTAGTACTTTGAAGTCTCCAAAAGCTACTATCATATCTGTTTACGCGTAAAGTGCTGAACACACCTATTGTTAGCATAACGAAACTTATTTTTTTTCATGCTCTTGGCATTTTACTCGTAGCCTTAGAGATTGGTTTCGTTAAGCTAACATTTTATTACTCTTGTATCCACCCGCAAATAAGATACGTTGTTACTCTTTTAAAACTCCGAATAAATTTATTTTTATAAATAAATTAAAGTTATTTTTATAACGTTATTAGAAAATATTCTAACCCGAATTTTTTATTTTCCTAAATTTTTGGGGAACATTATTTGAGCAAAACAATATCCTTGAAACCCTACGGAATTTTCGGACTTTTGCACAGTGTAATTATTATCTCAAGTAATGAAAGGGTAAAGTATAAAGTTGCAAAGTAAAGGGTTTGACGTATTATCAGGTAACAAGCAAGGTAATATCAACATATTACCAAAAATTTGTTGGGATGTACACAAAAGCCATGAAATCATCGTATAAGGAAAATGTAAACAATAATGTGGCTGACTTGTTGTCCTACAAACCCAACATTACTTTGGAAATAATTGTGGTTTGTGTTCTTAATGCTGCAAGTACAACAAGAACTAACTTATGTAAGTATTCCCAATGTTGTATTTGTGCAAAAAACGAAACCTTTATTGAGGCAAAAAGAAAACCAAAACAACAATAATAAACTATAATATTTACATTATATATACAATGTAAGTGCTTCTCATCGGTTGCATTCACATTGAATGAATGAATGAATAAACAAATAAGAAGAACTAATATCCTTTGGCAGGCATCTTGCAATATTTCAAATTTTAAACAACATCTACCAAAACTTATAAGATTTCCAAACAGTTGCAAAGTATTCGAAATACAGTGTTTTTTACATTTAATTTGTATATATTTTAAAATGAAAATACAACCAATTTTAATTTTTGATATACTTTGTATGTCACATCAGCGGAAACTTCAGAATTTTTCTTAATACTGTCTATAACAAAGGTTGCAGAAATCAGATATAATTTAATATACAACAGTTGTATATCTGCCTCGTGAACGACTTGATCTCTGAGCGCTTACTCTGCATGCTGAGTATTTTGTTAGCGTAAGATTTTTATGATCCTTTTTTTAATCAACTACTTATAGATCTGTTGTTTTACTGTCGGTTGATTTTTTATATTTAATTAAAAAACAAATTCAATAAAGAATTAATAAAACACTAAAATTCAAAACTGGAAATAACTAGAATACCTGACCACTTATATAAATACTGGTACTTGGTGACGCAGTAGTTCAGTTGATAAGTAAAACGCTGAGTGTGAAGAACTAAAGTGTGACTAACGTTTAGTCTATTTACATCGTGTAAATAAAGTGTGCTATTAAAGTGTTTTTCCGTAATTTTTAGTGACTATTATAAATAAATAGAGATATAAATAATTTCAAACAGTGTTTATTATTTGCTACATAGAAAGAACGCGATTTATTGAAAAGGTAAATAAATCAACGATTTTATAAAGGGTAAAATCGTTACAATATGTATATCTCATTTTCATATTATTCACCTATTTTTGTACCAGTAGGTCTTACAATTGTTTCCGTTATATTTTTATAACTACCAGAAGTATAATCCATATATTAATTCAGATTCACGAAGTTTATAAATTTTATTTTTTTAGCTGAGAAATAAATTAAAACAAATGACATTTTGTTTGAGAAATCAGTATTTATTGTGCTCTGCATTATATTATTAATATATTTTTGATGAAAAAAGTGAACTTAAATATGTCCAAAGGTTTCTGATGCTATCCTGGATGCGGATCCAGAAGACTGATTTATAATACCATTCTTCACAAACTCAGAATACTATTTTGTTAAAAACAATCTAAATTACATATTAAATTAATCGAAAATACAATTAAAAAGAGTACTACTAGTTTTTCTTTATATTTAACATATTTTTTTTTTAAATCATTGTCTAATAATCGACAAACGTAGTAACAGTCGAAAGTCTTTTAAGATAATCTTTAATATTTAACTGACAAAACGTAAAAAAAAGAATTTTGTTTTGTTTTTTTTTAAGTATGAAAGGTTTGGTTTTTGTATGCGTAATTGCAAAACACAACACACACATAGGTTCATAATTGTTTCTTTGTTTGTATGTATATGTGAATAATTTCTTGTAATTTCTATTGAAATAATTTTGTATTTAAACAATTTTAATAAAAAGACTAAAGAAATTATTTGAATTTCTATTTTTAGAAACAGAAAATACAAAATTTAACATTTAACGGGGAATATAAAATTTCTACTAAAAGTCAGTATTTCTTATAGTTTGTTTTTGTTATATCTTAATAGATTTTCCATTTAAAACAAACTTTACGTATTACTTTTAAAATAAACTAGAGTCGGTAACGTAAAATATATTCAACTAATTATGTACTTGATTTAATATAAAAATTGTCAATATTAGAACCTTCGCACGTAGTAATCAATAACGAAAACTTTGCAAAGTTGAAAATAGGAAATGAAAACTCCCGCACCTTTCATTTCAAAGAAAAGTGGAAATTTTTTATTGAATTCCTGGTATCCTCTTATTTTAATTATACACTTATGGGTCTATTATCGATGGCAACCGAACTTTAGTTGCATTGTCAACTGGCAACTCAACTGAAATTATAATTGGTATTATATAAGGCAACTTTCCCCAGTTGCCAAAAAGTTATCGATAATGTAATTTTGACAGATTAGCAACTGAAAATAAATGTAAACAAATAAAAAGATTGACAAAGGAAAAAAGTTAATAAAAGTGAATTCATAAAAAAAAAACAAATTATAAAAAGAAATTGTGTAAACAATTATTTTAAATATGCCAGTTCAGTGGAACTGTTTTTTGATGACGATGAAAAGGCTTTAAACGAGTCATCTATTAGACGGAACTTGAGGGACAACTTCAATCCATTAGAATTACCGTCTGTACTGTGAGTATATCTTGATGTTAAAATAAAAAAATAAAAAAAAAAAAAAAAAAACTGTAAAATATAGAGGATAAATATAAATTTTTAAATTTCGTTGATGTTAGTCTAATTGTGTTGTTGTTTACAAGTTTGTTAATTTGTTTCCTTACACTCAATATAAAATAGACAATCATCAACAAGCAATGACCGCAAAGGGAGAAGAAGAGCATGGATATTGACAAGGTTGGGTAGCGCCAACCGAAAATACTAAGTATTCTATCCTGCTGGCTCAGTGGAATTTCTCAATTTTTATTCTCTATAACTTACTAATAAAAATTTTCATGTTTCTTTACAATAAAAATAATTAAAAAGAATATGATATGATCTTAAAATCCTACTATACTATTCACTTAGTTTAAAATAATTTTCAATAAAAAGTTGCTTCTTATAGTTTCAAAGCTTTATTTTCGTATTCCAAAAGACGCAGTGGTATATTTAGTGGAATCCTTAAACAAAGTCGTCGTTCAACGGCAATACCTCCGCTATTAAAAGTTTCCAAAAATCTCACGGCAATGACTTCAATCTAGGAATAGAACAAAAACTTGTGTATAGTTTCAAAAATGTCGGAAGAAGAAAAACCAAAAAATAAAAACCTTTTTTATTCAAAAACGAAGTTTCCAGGGATTGTTGGATGTATAGATGGAACACACGTACATATAATAGAACCGAAGGAAGACATTCGTTCCTTATATATAAACAGGAAAGGATATTTTAGTTTGAATGTTTTGCTGGTAAGTTATTTAACAATTTTTCTTTCTTTTGATCAAGATGATTTCTTTGTAGTTGTGCGATTACGAAATGAAAATAAAGTATGTGGATGCTAGGCATCCTGGATCTACTCAAGATGCCTTCATATGGAACAACAGCCCATTAAAGCAAGAGGTTGCTGCAGATTTTGAAATATTTATAACAATAAATAAATATACTTACTAATTATTTGAAGTATCGTTTTTTGTAAATGGTATTTTTTGATATTTTAACTTACAAACTATTTTAATGGGTCGATTATCGATGGCAACCGAACCTCAGTGGCGTTGCCAGTTGCCAAAATGATTTTACGTATGGCAACTGGCAACTGATAGCTGTCAATTTCAGTTGCCAAATAGTGATTGTATTGGCAACCACAAAGTTTTGGTTGCTGTAGGTTTTTAAAGCAATAGAAAAAAGGCGGGAACATTAAAATGTAAGTAAATTTATGTAGTATTCCTTATCGAGCTAAAGATCCTTTATTTATAAAAAATTTAATTTTAAATATTTATTTATCCCAATATTTCGTCACCACATTGGGTGACTTCTTCAGGGGAAATTGTCTTATTTTTTTTTTAAAGACAATTTCCCCTGAAGAAGTCACCCAATGTGGTAACGAAATATTGGGATAAATAAATATTTATAAAAAAATTTTTTATAAATAAAGGATCTTTAGCTCGATAAGGAATACTACATAAATTTACTTACATTTTAATGTTCCCGCCTTTTTTCTATTGCTTTAAAAACCGTTAAAGTTACCTTTAACTAACACGCACCTTAAAGGCAAGTTATAATAATCGACCTTAGTATTTTTTTTTTATTTTTTAAGCTGCAAAATGTATGTATGTCTATAGACACTTTTTGTGTGTGTGTTTATGAAGTTCTTGTAATTTGAATTGAAATAATTTTGTATATAAACATACAATTTAAATAAAAAACAAATTGGAATTTTTGAATATTTTTTTGAAATAGACAGCAAACAAAATTAAATTCTGTAATAACTGTTACGGACACAAAAAACCACAAATTTCAGTTTTATTTTTCAAAAAAAAAAAATAAATGAAACTGAAAAAATTGGTAAATTATAGTGAATAATTTCGAATAAATGTATAAAAAAGTTAATATACGTAGATAAAAATAAATGTATGTTCCTTTACTACTACGAAAAATTCTGAGTGTCTAAATAAAATGCCTTGAAGACCTCAAACTTTGCAGGTCGTAAAAAGGATCAGTCCGTGGTTTTCTTGGAATATCAAGGTGTTTCCATAGTACACATAGCAAAGAACGTACTTGATGTTTCCGGACTACAACTACCGACAATGCTGTCTCCTTCTACACATATATTTAAATTGGCTCACAATATGCGGTCGTAATTAGTTTTTCCAATTATTCAACCATGTAGGTTAATCCATTAGTTCATTATTCGAAAAATGAAGAAAACTGATTAATCGGTTATTCGGGTTGATTAATCGGAAAAATTTCAGATTTATCGATTAATCGGTATACGGAGGTTGAAAGCTCTATTTCAATTTTTTGTACATTAAAATATAATTTTATATTATTTAAAATTTATTTTTTAAAGGAATTGAAACAAAAATAAAAATTTTCTATCATATTTCATAAAGCCTATATGACATTTGCTTTGGTTCGGTCGATTTGAAAATAATTTGATTGCATTTTAGTTGATGTTTTTTTCTATGATTTTCTTGCCAAAATAAAGATAATTAGGAAGTTTTAAGGAAAATAACAGAAAAATTCATATTAAAAACCTGTTTAATCGACTCTATTTTATTCGATTATTCGGTTCGAATAACTATTTGAGTTTTAAATTATTTGTTTCGACATTAACCGAAATAGAGCCGATAAATCGTGGATTTGGTTAATCGAGTAACCGAATTGGAAACAATAGTTTTAATAAAACGCTAAGAAATAACATTGGTGACTAATTCAATCAATTGTGTAATTTCACTTGTATTCTTCTGCAAATCAGAAGAATTTGAAATGTTACTGTTGTCGGCATTAGTGCTCAATCTTTGTTTTTTTGGTTTTGAAGCAAAAATAACTGCAGTTATTTCCTCCAAAAGCTGATCTTTTATGCTTTCTTTTTTTATTCGAATCAGCTCCGATTTCACGAAGATACAAAATGCCCCTTCTCTCTCAGTTCCTGCAAACCTCTTTGAAATGCTTTGGAGTGCATTCGTTGCAGCTGCTAGCATAGAGTCCTCTTGACTCATGCTGCGGCTTAATAACGGCGTAGTGTTGTCAATTATAGGCCTTTTGCTGAAAGTAATCATGAGAATCTTCAGTCTGTAGATAAGAGAAAGAAAAATTTTGTAGGTGAAAATTGGTGAAACCAATTAGATCAACTGAATATTACAATAGCACTCAATTAGAATTTCGAATTATGGGAAAAATTTGACGTTTTAATTAATCAAACAGCTCTTAAATACTGCCAAATCTCTAAGTTCGCATAAATAATTATTGTGTAAATAAAAAATTTAACAAACAAAAACTGTCTCAAGACGTAAACACCTTTTAAATCTAAGTAAAATAAGATGATTTATTTTTTTGTCTGCTTAAAATTAGTTAAGGCATGCTCCACTGTTCCCAAATCTTACCCAAAAATATGGTTAAATCTAAAATTGCTAGAAAATAGCTAGAAGTTAAAAAATTTTGCAATAAATCTCCAACGATTTAAATTCCTGTTAAAAAATTACAAAAAATTTTTACTTAAAATTTTCCAAAAAAAAATTGGTAAATTTTATGATAATAATTTAATATTGCCAAAGAAATGTATTCAAAATGCTTAAAAACAAAATGTAGCTAGATTTTGCAATTAAGTAAGATGTAGAAAAGCTTTCATGTTTCATGATAATACATTTTAGTGAAAATTTAGTACAATTTCTTTTCAGCTAAATTTAAAATTCACTATCATTTTTTCAATCAAAAAGTGACATTTAAGGCTACAGATATTAATTTTCAGAATTTAGATTACGATTTGAAATTTAATCACGTTAGGAACAATTTACAATTGTTAATTCCTAAGACCCATTATCTCATTAGCAACAAATTGGGACTTTAATTGGCATATTTGCCTTTATGGGTGAAAACCTTATTTCATCAAAAATAAAGCCGGAACTAGCGTTACGGTCAATCGAGATCGTTACCGCACTATGATCAATGAGTTTTTATTTTAAAATATTGATGACATTAATCCGGGCGTGAAGTCACTGGTTTATGCTGATAAATCAGGAACAATTGACGTCTTGGAAGCCAACATTGCTCATGCTATCCTTCACATACGGCCAGCAATGCTCGAAAAAGTGGGCCGAAATTTGACGTCCAAAATACGCTTCTTCAAGAACAGCCACTTGCGACATATGCCCAAATCATTTTTAAATGTTAATGCCATGTGTTCATCTCTCGAAAATTTTTTTTTTATTAAAATTTAGTTTTTGTGTTATTTTCTAGCAATTTAAAGTTCTATCGGGCTTAAAAAACACCCTTTATTTATGTTGTCTTCCCGCTGTTAACAAAATCTAGTTCCCACTCACAATATTAAATTAATCGAAAATACAATCAATGAGAGGAGAACTGATTTTTCATTATATTCAACCCATTTTGTTGTTTGTTTTCAATCATTGTTTAAAAATCGACAAAAGTAGTAAAAGCAATCGAGATGTTTAAAATAACCATCAATTTTTAACTGACAAAACGTTAGAAAAAGTGATTTTTGTAGTTTGTTTTTCAAACTAAATGTTTTTTTTGATATAATTAGAAAACACAACAAACACAGATGTATATATTTTTATTTTCTATGGTGTATGTATATTTTAGTAATTTCTTGTAATTTTTATTGAAATAATTTTGTATTTAAAAGAACTATTTTTTATACAAAAAAACAAAAACATAAAATTTTAAATTAAACAGAAAATATCTAGTTCTACTGAAAGTTTATAGTTTGTTTTTTGAATGACTGATTCAAATAGTTAAAAAATATATTTCTACGAATTTTAATTATTTCTTTATTTAAAAACTCTACGTATTACTTTTTAAATAAACTACAGTCCGTAACGGAAAATATATTGTGAGTGTACTAATTTAAAAAAAAACAAATTTTATGTTAATCCACTGTTCAGTAGAATAGCAGACAAACTGACTATACGTAAGGAAAGGGAAGAAATGACATATGTAAGTGTGCATTATTTCAAAATAAAGAAAACACATATAGAAGAGTATGTTAGAAGCACTTAGAATGTTCATGTTTCTACTCCTCTTTGTCATTCATCCTTCGCTACTCGCATACATGATAACTTTACTTGTACAATATAATAAAATGTTATTTTATTTTGACAATCGAATTCCAATTCATTTTTCATTCACAGTTCACTGGTCACCTTTGTTGAAAATTTACAATATTTTCCAATAAAACGCTCTATCCAAGAATTATTTGTTGTACTCGTATGTAGAATTAAACATACAATTTTGCAAATATTTTTTTTATTATGTTGTATTTTGTTGTGTATGTGACATAATGGCAATATTCATTCAATAAACTATATTATAATTCAAATTCTTATTTGGTTTTCTAAGTTTTTTTACTTATGTACAAAGATTTATTGTACACTTGAATGGCTTCCCTATTGATGGTTATATAATCATATTAAGTTTATAAAATTCAACTTACGTTTTTTAAGGTTTAGGAATCTTGAATAGAGTCTTGAATAGAGTCCCTCCGAACTATAAGGAACTAACAATGACAAGTAACGAAAATAGATTGCGATAAACAGGAGAACAAATTAGACTGAAAGATGAAACGGCTTTATATAAGACTACAAAATAAATCAAATCGATTAAAGTATAATATAGAAATTACTGAGTTAACAAATGTTTAAGTAACTTATACATATTTCACAAGGAGCACCTATTTAGCCCTTGAAAACTATATATTAGCTCTTGCAAATAAACTCCCATGTTTAAGCCCGACCGAACTTATGTCAGGGCTGACTTGAAAGAATTTGCAGATAATGTTTCCACTATTTGTAAAATTGTATATATTATCCTTTAAATTTAAAAAATTTTCCTAAGAAGGGGTTTTTTTTTTTAACAATACTACAAACAAAAGGTTCAATGGTTATTTTAAATATAAATTAAAAAAGTTGTTTTTAATGTAATAAATAAATACCAGACATTTAATAAACAAAAAAACAAATATACGTATTCGTTAAAAAACTCTGTCAAACCTTTTTTTAAGAAAAAACGGTTCTTATACTCTATATTACTGCTTATAAAAAAGACTTCGTTTAACATAAATAACTTGTACTGACGCCGAACTATGAGCAGTAAAAAATTGTGGTTTCTTTATATAACCACTTATTTGATGATGCGAAGCCAAAAATCGATAATTTTGTCGATTGTTTCAGCTGATTTTTTAAAACGTTTAAAAATAACCTGTTGTACCAAATACAATTCTTTTAGACCAAAAGTACGAAGTCACCTTTTAAACTGATTTTAAATTGTTTTTTTAGTAGATTTTAAGGCAAAAATATTATTAGTGTAACTGCCCACCAACATTGTAAATAGTTCCGCAAAACCACAATTACTGATTGCACCCAATTCTTATTAAAATGTACACACACACACACCAACAGATATTAAAATTAAACCATTTAAAGCGTTAACAAATTGTCATTTCTCAACGAGGGTCTAAAAAATATTACATAAATATTGCCATTTATGTCATTATAGAAAAGCGATATAAAGAAAAATTTTGTTGTTCACAAGTAAACGTCAAGACACACAAGGGGAAAATAGGCAAAAGCAAACCTCATCATCGTCAACATCAGCTACAGCTCTACTCAAGTGAGGGTTGTAGAAATCATTAAAATCATGCTAAAAATTTCCCCAAATAGGTATAAATTTAATTTTTTCTTTTTGCTTTTGGTATGGCTGACAAAATCATTTGTATAGAAAAAAAAGAAACTTAAGCTGCTGAGGGGGTGGGAAAACCAACAAAAAGAAACTGACGAAGTTTTTTCGGCAGTGAAAGTCCTTGGCCAATGACATTAGGCTGAAGCAGGAAAATGTTTTCTTTTTTTCTCTTATTTTTTCGATAAAAATGATGAATGACATCATAAATTATAGTGAAGTGTACTAAACAGAGGGTTTGGTGGTTGTTTATTTCGATATAAACGATTTTTTCTCCCTAAATAAAAATGTTGTATACTTTTTTTATTTCACCCACAGTTTATTTTTTGTTTGGTATTTTCTTTAAGAAGATTTTGGCAAATTTTTTATATCATTTAAATTTTTGTCTTCTAATTTTAATATAACATAAAATTTTAAATCACGTAAAGTTTCTTTAACCACCTAGAAAAAAAACTTTCTTGTTAAATTTACTTATTTTACACACAATACAGAAGTGTTATTTTGATTGCATAAATTTATTTATCCGATTCGGAGGAAGCGTTTTCATGAGAGCTACATTTTTGATGATACATCAAACTTTAATTGACGAATGTGTTGGAAACTCCTATTGACTAAAATTTGGGAGACTGTTTATTATGATCAATTATAAGAATGCTTTCCCTACATTAAACCAAAAATATCAGTAAAATCAACTTTTAGTAAAATTACTTTGATGAATGCGCGTTCACTATACAGTAAACACAACCCGCCCGTTGATTTAACACGTTGTTTAGTAGTTTAGTAGTGGTGTTGTTTTGAAAAAATATTTGTTGTGTAAAGAATTATATTTAATCAAGTTTAATTATTACTGTATGAGTTTGACCAATGAAAATTAATTAAATTTAAAGATGCATTCTATCCAATTCAACAAAAAATGTTGTACTGTGTTATTAAATCATATATGTATGTAATAAAAATAAATTTTCTGTCTTTTAAAACTGTACTCCTACTATAAGTTGGTTAAATTTACTCTGTGTGCGTAAACGATAAAAAGTACACACATTATATGCTTAAGTTGGTGCACACATTATGCGTAAGTTGATGCACACATAATGGGTAACTTTACATTGAAAGTGCGTGAAAATTTAATTAAAATTTTAAAAATAACTTGGAAATTTACAAAAATTGTCCATAAAAAACCTGTTTGAAGTGTAAATATACGCTTAAAAATGTATTGTTAGAAAAGTGGGTATAAATACCAAAAGATGCGCATATTTACCTACGCTTTAAATTAAACAAAAAAACATTTGTTTCATAAGACAACGTATTTATTTTTACTACATACATGTATGATTTAATAATAATGAATTAAAAATATAATACGGAATACATTTAGTAATATTTACATGATTTAGCGGATCTTTCTAATGGACATGTGCAGTAATGGCCATCTTCAATTTTAAATGAAGTGTGCGGCATAATTTGTGACCTCTTTACCAACTTTTTCCGATCTAAAGATTCGATTCATCCGTACTTCCACAAAATTAGCTGTTGTCTTGAAAATATGTTGACACAAATTGTTTCAATTGCTTACTTTTTTTAATTTTTTAATATTTTCCAATTTTAAAATTTCACAATATTTATTAACATTCTAATTTAGTGTATTTTAAAAAATAATGCTAATTTTAAGCACAAAGTGTTTAATTGAAAACACGTTATGTCTCAAAATACCTTTTGTGTGTATTATTGTATATGAAAGTATGCACAAAACAGTTTTACGCTTGTGGTGTTTGTACTTACCAAATTTTCGTAGTACAATATAAAACTTTACCCATTTTATTGTAGTAAATTTACAAACATTTTTTAGAGTGTAACATAATTCACAAATTTTTGTGATATTTTAATTTTATAAGCAACCGCACGCTGCCTTAAGGTCACTATGGTCATGTTCTCCACCACTTTCACACTTTCTTCCAACGTGCGTTGAAATTTTACATCTTCTACCATTGAACGTGGTAAATTCACATTTTTTGCTAGGTTGATAGGTTTTTATTTTTGTTGTATTCCTGCAAAATATTTTTTCTTTCTAATGCAGAAGCCATTATTATAAAGACTGTTTCAAACAATAAAAACTTGACAATTGATTGACAATTACATAATAGCCTACTCATATTAAAATTTTTGATATAATTGGGAAAATAATAAAGATCAAAAGTGTGCGAATTCGGTTGCGCCGAACTTTAAAATAGAAACAAAATTATCTTAACTACATATTGCATATTTGTTTTATTTTCGCTAAATTCCAATTCACTATTTAAAAATATTTTGTTTTATTTTTTTTTTATTAATTCTAAATATTTTATTTTGTCTATTATTAAATTACAAACGATTAATAATCAAATCGCTGTTAGCACAATATTTTATTTTTCTATATTGGGTAAATTTCAACAGAAATTTATAAGAGTGTATGTTAAACGCCGTAATGGATAAAAATGCTTTAAGGCCCAAGTATGTCCTGATCGCAATGCAAAAAAAAACTTATCTACAAAAACTCGCATCCGTCTTCTATACGATGGATGAGCAGGCCATGATTTTTAACAGCACGTTATCGTGAAGATATTCCTGATCATAACAAAAAAATTCGAGTCCAAATTTCCTTGGCAGGCAATATGCTTCTGTGGTAAAAAATCCCAACCCTTTTTTACAACTGGTACCATAATGGATGAAGTTTACAATAAAGAATGTCTAAAAAGGTCTATATTTTTTTAAAAATTAGCTCGCTGAAATTTGCAATATTTTGGTGAATTTAGCAATATTTCTGCAAGCACCCTCCTGAATAAAATTTTGCTGACTCAGAAACAATTTGTGCTGAATGTACTAAGTTTTTTTTGTGAGTATATATAAACTTTAGTTATATATAGTGCTTATTATTATTTACTGTCGTAAATTTAAGAGATCCTAATACAATCTCGTGTTGCAAACTTTAAATTTTACATGAATTTGTGTTACTCCAAATATTCCAAAATATGGATATTACTCATACTGTGACTACATACACGCAATTCAACAGTTCTGTTAAGCTTCCTTTTTGCTGATGCTTTTTTCTAGGTTTTCGTTGCAAAAGGAATTAGAGTTTTCTTGGTTACTTGTGAATGCGGCAAAGCTCAAAAGGATTATCATAAAACAGACTCGTCGTCGATGTTGTTGTATTCACACTTGCTAAAAACATAATGTAAATTTTTGAATTGCACTCGAATAGCTTTCGCAACTATTATTTAAAATGTTCGTTTAATTTAAACTGGAAATCTGTCTTTTAATATAAGTTTTATTTTGGATAAAAGGAATATTACGAAATACCAACATATTAAACATCTACTAGTAGATCTACTTTATAAAAACTTCTCGTTATGTGTACTTATTTAGTATAGTTGTTCTTTTTTGTGTTATGTCCCAGCAAAAACTTTGATTTCAAAGAATGTATAAAACAATACATAACAAAATATAGAAAAGAGCTTGTCTTTCGTTACAAAAGAAGAACATGGTGAGTGGGCCCTTCTTCTCGCTTAGAAAAACGTCAAGATAGAAGGTTTCTTTATGTGCAGACAAAAAAGACTGCATTCAGAATATTTTGTAGTTAACTGTTTGTAGTTTAATAAAAAAGTTTTTTAACATTTATTTTTCGAAGAAATATCTATATTAACTTTTTTATACATTTATTCGAAATAATTTGCTATCATTTACCATTTTTTTTTAGATTCATTTATTTCTTTCATTTGTTTGAAATTTAATAAATTTAAATTTGTGTCTGTTACAGTTATTACAAATTTAAATTTTGTTTCCTGTCTGTTTCAAAAAAAGTTATTAAAAAAATTTCAATTTGTTTTTTTATTTAAATTGGTTATATATATACAAAATTTTTCAATACAAATTACAAGAACTTCATAAACACACAAACACATTCACACAAAAAGTGTTTGTAGATTTATATGCATACATAAATATTAAAAAAAATATAAAAAGGGAAACAATTTCAAAAAAATTAAAAAAAAAATTTATTTTTTAAGGGTTGGTAGGTCAAATTTTGACATTTATTTTAACTGATTATATCATTTGTTTCCTACGGATGTGTCAGTTGATAATTCAACATTTAAAACTAAATAACAAATGGCATTTAATTAAAATGAAAATTAAGTACACCGGTTTTTAAATGAAATATCATTTCTTTTAAATGATATTTTCAGTTATTTTAACCAACAAGCTATTTTAAGTGTGTACTTTAAGAGTAATGCAATGTGGACCAACATGTTTAGTGCTGGCTTATTTAAATAGAAAGAAATACATGTAGAAAGCATACGTGTAGTGCTGGCTTATTTAAATAGAAAGAAATATAATGCTTTCAATACTGTAATAAATAACGGATATTTGAAAAAAAGACTAAAAAACTAGTTTAAAAAATATTGGTTTCGTTGGGATTTTAATATACAAATTGTGATGGAACTTTCCTATTGCGCTGTCGTCTCATTTGGGGTTTAGAGCAAATTTTGTTCATTATTTCTGAGCTTTTATATAATTATAACCTTCTTTTAATAATTAAGTTTTTAAGGGAATATTCTTCAAACGAATTTTAAAATAAAATTGGGAAAATCTACATTGGTCTAGATTTAAGGGCTATACACACGTTAAATATCTTTGCTGCTAGATATGTACAAAGAGTAAACAGTTTTATTGTGACAACCGAATTCCTTGCCAACTGAACGGTTTGGTTGAAGCAACTCAATTATTTGGTTGTGGTAATCAAATATATTCTTGACACAAAAGAAATATTTTGCTTTAACAAAAATATATCGGTGACTCCAACCAAACCATTCGGTTGGCAAAAAATTTGGTAGTCACAGAAAAATAAATTGCTAACCGAATTGATAAGTGTATTTTTTTGTTGCGACAAACAAAAAATTCGGTTAGCGCAACCAAATGCAAATGTGATTGCTAAACATTTTGGGTGTTGCTACAAAAATTCACTTGTATTAACCGAGTTTTGTTGTGAAAACCAATAATAAGTTGTGCCACCCGTTTTCAGTTGTAAAAACAGAATTTTAGTTGGAAATCGACCAAATTTTTTTCTTTGCTTGCCTGTGAGTAGGTTTGTAATGGGGAAAAATCAAAGTAATCGCCTAAAAACGTGTTTACATATGCTATGATTTTTATATTGCGCATTCCCACTTGGAAGCACTAACAGTAAGCGCATTTTTCGTAGGAGTTGCATTTGTAATGTATTATATTCATTTATAAATTTATATCATCACATACATTCACCTTTTCATAACGAAACACGTGCTTACTATTTACAAACAAATTAATCACTAATCAGTTTTTTTACACAATCAAGAACACCAAAGGCAATCGGCGTTTACTCGGTTAAATTCGTATTTTTTATTGAAATAATTTAAAAGATTTGCGTTGATTTGTTCTTCTTCCGGAAAACAATAAATTTTTAAGTGTGTGTTTCTCAATATTTGGGATATGAAATGTCATTTAAAAAAAAATAATATTCATATCCTCAATACTCGGTAGTACTAAATAGGGGTAGTCGACATGTAAATAAACTAATATAACGTTTAAAACACGCTCGAAATCTAGTTTAACCTAATTTTTGAAATTTAGTACTAGTATATTAGTATACAGAACCATGGAGCGATGTCCAGTTTAAGCTAATATCTGTTATTTTGCAAAACAACTCACTTTTGAATATGGAAAACCAAAGTTACTTATTATTCCATAGGAACAGAATTCCACTCTTGTCTTTAAGTCAACAAGATTTTTAAGAATGTGCATTTTTACAAATGAATTGAGTTTTTAAATACATTTTGAAATAATTTTTACTGTACACTTACATTAAAACTCGGTTAAGGCAAACTCCGGAGCACCAAAGAAATTAGTTTGTCTAAAGCAAATTTCGTATTAACTGAGGACAAGTTTGTCTAACACATTTTTTTCACAAAATAATTAAGATTTTTAACTTAATTTAAAGTGAATAAAAATTGTGTAGTTCTTTCATTGAATTTGCTTTAATAAATTAAAAAAAAAAAACAATTAAAAAAAGGCTTAAATTCGGCTGAACCGTATCTTTGAATACCCTCCACAATTATAATGTAAAAAACTTTAGAACTAAAATAATGGAGGAAAAAAATTTTATGAGGTTAAAAACTTTTTGGATCTGAAAATAAATTTTATGGTGAAAATAAAATTTAGATAAAAAAGTTTTTGAGTTGAAAAAATTTTTTGTGGTTAAAAAAAATTTTTGTGGTGAAACAAATTTTTTGAGGTGAAAAATATTTAAGGTGAATATAAAAGAACAAGACAAATTATTTTACCTGCCGGTCACTACTTTGAAATTGTACACTCACAATATTATTTCCTTACAAATTATGTAAAATACATATTAAATTAATCGAAAATAGAATCTTTTTGACTACTGAGTTTTCATTACATTCAGCCCATTTTGTTGTATATTTAGAATCATTGTTTAATAATCGACAAAAGTTGTATAAGCAATCGAAAGTCGTTTAAAATAACCATAAATTTTTAACAGACAAAACGTTTGTTTTTCAAATAATAAATAATACCTTTTATATATAACCCGTGACCGCCTTGTTTACACTCAGAATATTATGTAGTTAACTGTTTGTAGTTAAATAAAAAAATTTTCCGCTCCATTTAAAAATAAAGGAACATACATTTATTTTTCAAAGAAGTATCTATATTAACTTTTTTCTACATTTATTCGAAATAATTTACTATCATTTACTGATTTTTTTCAGTTTCATTTATTTTTTTCATTTGTTTGAAATTTAATAAAAATTTACCTATCTAACGGAAACTTGTGGTTTATTTGTGTCCGTAACAGTTATTAAAAATTTAAATTTTGTTTGCTGTCTGTTTCAAAAAAAAATATTCAAAAAATTTTAATTTGTTTTTTTATTTTTCAATACAAATTACAAGAACTTCATAAACACACAAATACATTAAACCAAAAATTGTTTATAGCTTCATATGCATACACATATTTTGTATTTTAAAAGTATATTAAAAAAATACAAAAACGGAAATAATTTCAAATAAATGAAAAAACATTAATTTTTTAAGCATGGTAGCTAAAATTTTGACATTTGACCGGTTTTTAAATGAAATATCATGTCTTTTCAATGATATTTTCAGTTATTTTAACTTACCAACTTTTTTAAGTGTAGAAATCAAAAAAAAAAAAAGGTACATATTTAAGGTCTAAGTCCTACAAAGTTCCAAACTTTATTTCCTGGGCTAATTAATGTCTATTTTAATTAAAGTCTATGAAACAAAGATATTTTTTAAAACAATTATTTTGTTAGTAAAGATTTCAAGCAAATAGTAAATACTTGGTTTTATTCATGTCGATATCTTCTTCAGCAATGGAACGTAGTCTAACAGGAAAGTGCCAACACCGTCTTGAATACACCTGTCAACATAAAATACAGAACGCAGGACTTGGCTAAAAAGCCTCTCTGGGCTTTTACTGGGATGTCATCTTTTGTGATGTTTATTTCAATGTGTGTGTAAAACTAAAAATTCATATGAATTTATAATATTTATTATGAAAAAAGTGAAGTTGCAAGTTGTATCCATACACTTAAAAAAGTTTGTAAGTTAAAATAACTGAAAATATCCTTTAAAAAAAATGATATTTCATTTAAAAACCGGTCTACTTAATTTTCATTTAAAATAAATGCCATTTGTTATTTATTTTTAAATGTTGATTAATCAACTGACACATCCGTAAGAAACAAATGATATAATCAGTTAAAATAAATGTCAAAATTTTACCACCAATCCTTAAAAAATAAATGTTTTTTCATTTATTTGAAATTATTTCCGTTTTTGTATTTTTTTTTTTTTTTGTAATATACTCGTATAATACAAAATGTATGTATGTATATAAAGCTATAAACACTTTTTGTGTGAATGTTTTTGTGTATGTATGTGTGCTTATGAAGTTCTTGTAATTTGTGTTGAAAAATTTTGTATATATACAACCAATTTAAATACAAAAACAAATTAAAATTTTTTGAATATTTTTTTTTGAAACAGACAGCAAACAAAATTTAAATTTGTAACGGACACAAATAAACCACAAGTTTCCGTTTCGTGGGTAAGTTTTTATTAAATTTCAAACAATTGAAAAAATAAATGAAACTGAAAAAAATGGTAAATGATAGTAAATTATTTCGAATAAATGTATAAAAAAGTTAATATAGATATTTCTTTGAAAAATAAATGTATGTATGGAACGGAAAACTTTTTTGTTAAACTACAAACAGTTAACTACATTATATTCTGAGTGTACCATATTTACGTACATATGTTAGAAGCCAAGTACGAGTACTCATCGTAGCATTGTAGTTCTGTACTGCTCTATACATGTAAATTCTTAAACTAGTACTTAACGTTATTATTTATTATTTTTAACACTTTGAAAACCTCTCAACAAGTTAGTATGGTTGGTATAACTATGATCCTAAATACTTGCAATAGTATTTATACTTTTTTATGTTATTGTAGGTTTTGTTAATTTTTTGGAAGATTTTTGTTTTTTTTTGTGAACAGTTGTATATAGGGTGAAACAGATTGAATTCGTTTCAAATTTAATGGAACTTGGCATATAACATATATAACACTTGCTATTTTCTTACTACTACTCAATGGAGTATAAATTCATCAAAGAATTCAAAGCATTGAACAGAATTAGTTGAAGTGACAAATATTTTTAAATATGTTAAAGTTTGTGTGTCGCAAATTTCATTATTAGTATTTATATAATTTTGAATATCATTTAAAAACTAAAACGGTCGCATTCTAACATGACTATAAACAGGATTCAAATAGCTCAACATAGACATGATTTTCATATGCACTTTACATTTTATCAAAGTCTGAAAGATCTATCGAGGCATTCAAAAGCTTTAAGCTGGCTAATGAAACGATGTTAATTTTTTTCATCGAACCACTGGATCTAGATCATCTAGAACAACTCGTATCAGATAAATGGAACTCAATAGCATTTTTTCTGCAAAACTTAACCATCACAAAGGAATTATGGTACACTCAGAATATTATTTAATTTACCATTTGCAGTTTTAATAAAAACCTTCAGTTAAGTTAAAAACTAAGGAACATTCATTTATTCTTCAAAGAAATATTTATTTTAACTTTCTACACATTTGTTTCAAATGATTTACTAACGTCTATCAACTTTTTTAGTTTCATTTATTTCTTCGATTGTTTGGAATTTAATAAAAATTTACACCAAAACACACATTAGGTCATTACACATAAAAAAATAAATAATTATTTTCACCCAATCAGTAAGTCAAATACTAAAAATTATTTTCAGCTAAATAATTATTTGTTTTTAAAGATTTTTCAGCTGTTGAAACAGAATTTTAACATAGATACCATTTGATTTAAATGAAAAGTAAATAGAACAGTTTTAAAAAAAAATATTATTTCTTTTATTCAGTTCAATTTCTTCGACCTTTTTAAAAAATTCCAGGTAATAAGTATTCAAGCTTAAGGTCTTTTTTTACAAAATTATTTATTTTTTATCCAATATTTCGCTATCTCAATGGATAGCTTCTTCAGGGATTTGTTTTGTTAAAAAATTTGTTTAAAATTAAAAAAACAAAATATCCCTGAAGAAGCTATCCATTGAGATAGCGAAATATTGGATAAAAAATAAATAATTTTGTAAAAAAAGACCTTAAGCTTGAATACTTATTACCTGGAATTTATTATTTCTTTTAAAAGATATTTTCTGTTATTTTAACTTGCAAACTATTGCATCTTTTGGATGGTCGTAATTTTTGACGAACTGGTTTGTTACTTGCTTGATACTAAAATAAGCCAAATGTGGCCCAGCCTCAGAATCAAAATATGCAATAACAAATATTTTCCATTTTACTGTAATTTTTTTGAATAGAAAAAGTATTTGGTGCATTTGCAGGGCAGCGACATTCATGCATTTGTATGAAAACAAAGCGAAAATTTTGAGAGAAACAAATAGAAAATTTTAAAATATTCCCGTATTTTATGATTAATCGTATTTTAAGATATTTCGTTAGGCGATTTTAGGGTTATCAATATTTTAGGAAATCTCCTCGGGGTATTTCAAGGTTAAATGCATTTTATGTTCTTTCGTTGATGTAAAATATCATCAACGAAAGAACATAAAATGCATTTAACCTTGAAATTTAAGAGGCATTAGTTTTCTAGAGTTAGTATTTGATAACTTTTTTGACTGAGCGCCCCGGTAGGCTAGTTGGTAGCGTGCTAGCTTATCAGTGCGGGGGTCGTGGGTTCGATTCATACCAGAGGCTCTGGTATTTTTTCGCTACAACGAGCCGATAGCCTTCGTTGCTAGTGCTCGATTAGGGTATTAGGATATAATTTGTAATTATATGTTTATTAAAATAATAAATGAATAAATAAATAAATAACTTTTTTGAAAGTAATAAAATAATCACTTACCGATATTGATGTTGTTAAGGAAATTCTATTCACCAATTTCCATTTACTCGTAAGACCATAAATTCCCATATGCCAGCCCTGAAGTGTAAAAGCAGTTGCCATTAATGACAACCCTTCACCACGACTAGTGTTGTATTGGTGTTCTGCTGTCAAACTTCAAGAACATGTTGGCATGTCAGTTAGTTGAAAATAAAGCGCTAAAGAAGAAGCATTGGCGATTGAATAAATTGTGCATTCTGTTAAAGTGTAACTTAATAATTTGAATAAAGAGTTACTATAGAAATTTTTAACGGTGTTTATTATTTGCAATTAGAAAATAACTCGATTTATTTAATGGAAATAAATTGAAGTGGGATTGCAAAATAATAAGCCGCCACGAAATTGGAAGAGTTTAAAGTGGAACAACTTAAGAAGGAATTGAGTAAGTTGGCGCTACCGACAACAGATAAAAGGACGGAATTACAAAAGAGATTGACAGTGCAATTCGAACGGCGTTAGATTGCAATTGGGACATATGAATTTGATGAAAAAGAAGAAATTGTGGTTTGTACCCGTACAACAGAAGGCCCAAGAGGCTGCGAAGGTAGTTTCTAAGCCGCAAATATTTAAGATATGTAACCTCAACGTAACTGCCGAAAATGAGAAGGATATAACGGTAATAAGCGCATTTGTAAACTACTGGGTTTGCGCTATGGTGTATCATTGGAATTACACTCTGACCAGAAAAGGAATATTGAATCTGTCATCTTCAAGGAAATGTGCGAGCTACATCAAATGAGAAAAAGCAGAAATACGCCTCTGCATCTGCAATCTGACGGCATGGACGAGAGACTTAATCGCACTTTAGAGGAATACCTCATAATTGTGTTCAGTACACATCAGAAGGATTGGGACGAACACATCTCAAAATTTCTGCTGGCATACTGTTCGGCCGTTCACGACACTACCTTCCGTTTACCTGCATAAAATATCTTTGGGACGGAAGTCAAATTGACTGGCGACTTAGAATTTGGTGTTAAGCCCGTCGCAACAGATAAGGACAACGACTATTCTTCCCGGGAACAAGAAGACCTCAACGAACTTCATGAGTTCGTGCGCAATTGAATTAAAATGCGATAAGATGAATGCGAGGTACAATCGAACCCGCAATTAAAGAAAGGATTGTCTTCCAAGCTACAAACGCATTGGGACGGACCCTACAGGGTGATTAAGAGGTTAAATGATGTGATTTATAGAATAGAGAAATATCACAGCCCAATGTCTAAGATGAAGATTGTGTATCTAAAATGACTAGCTGACTATGTAAAAGGGAAAACTATGTCTGCTCGGGACGAACATGTTTTGGGATCATTTCATCATACTTGGGGTCATTTTACATTTCTTCAAATTGAGGTTATAATCAATAAATGAAATATACTTAATTTTGTGGCTAATTTTCATTTGGTGGGGATTATTTTTCATAATATTTTTGGGGTTAATTTTCACATTTTAAGATTTGGTCATATTTCTTGGGCTATTTTGCACAATACCGATTTCCATATTACAAGTAGCTACTAATTTCTGTACTTTTTTGATGAGGTCTTATTTATGTCTATACTCGTAAGATTTGGTACCCATTTGACCAAAGTGTATCTACTTAAAATTTTTGATTTCTTATTCCATTTCCCATTACCTGATAATAGCAAGATTTGCAGGGATGGAAACATTTCATTTTTTCGATTGGCAAACAATTTATACGGATATAAGTAACAATTTTATTGACTCAATATTATAATATAAAGCGATGTTGAAAAAATTAATAGTCAATATAATATTGGATACATTGTAATATGCAACCTTATGACAAAATAACTTCAATCGACCTAAGTTGTATGGATTTTTTTAAGAGATCATAGAAATTTATAATATTAGCTATTGGAAATATGCAGACGGCCATAATAAGAAATAAAGAAGGCTTACTTTTTAAGCAATGATAGACAATACTATAATATTAAAGTTTTTCAAATTAAATAATTTTTAAGAATATATCTTGCACATATATTTCTTTTTTTTGTTTAACACAAGCTGTTGCAATACCAACAAAAACCCAAACGATGAGCAATGTTTCAGGGTCATGAGTAATAAATCACGTTTGGAACACCACTGGCAGTAGCTGTTGCTACTGCAGAATAACCAAAAAACAATTGCAGAAATTCTTTTTGCTCGTACATAAAACGAATTGTGAATCGCGAAAACAACACAGCATCAACTAGTCGGAACTAAAGCATAAAAAAACAATAGTACCTACTAACATTTTCCAACTAATATCAGTATGAAGAAAAACCTACAAGCACTCACAATCCCAAACGAAAAAAATTTACAAAAATACCAACCCAAACATTCAGAAAGAGGAGATGGAAGGAAAATATAGAGTTACGGTTTATTTTAAGTTTTTTTTAAGCTAGGAACTTTTCAAATGTATGGTGTGAATAACGTGATTTAGTGGTAAAAAGCTACCACACCATTCTAACTTTTTTGAGATATGAACTCCACTTAACGGAAGATACATTTAAATGAAATAAACTTTAGAACTACCATAACGACCAACAACCCTTCATACATATCAGAATTTTAAAATTTTAATTCAGTCACCAATAATATTACAATTTCTGAAAATGATAAAAAAAAATTTATTTGTTTAATTCTCTCGAATTATCTTTCTACTTCTCATTCGCAATAAAATTTTTGTGTGTTTAATTTGTGAATTTTGAATCAGTTATATTCCATATAAAAACAGGTATAAGTGGCTTAAATTTGCCTGGGCCGAATCTTTGTAAACAAATTTAGAAGTGAGATTATAGAATTGAAAAAAAATTGTTTGAGATGAAGAACTTTGTGGTGTAAAAAATTTTAGTGAAAAAAAATTGTTTATTGTAAAAAAAATGTTTGAAAAATTTGAGAAAATATATTATTTACCAATTTGTATGGAAAAATTAGAGGAACCTCCACATTTTCACTCATAACTTTTGAACCGATTTTAATCATTTTCAATACCAAACTGCTCAATTACTAAATTGATATGTTCATATGCCTTATTTTATTAAGATTTGCTGACTAATTAGCAATTTTAATTAGAACATTTATTAAAAAAAAACATTATTTTCTTTAAAAAAAATAGCAATTGTAAATCAAAAAGTCATATTATTTATTTCAAATTAAAAAACATCATTTGAAATTTAAAAAGTATCAATTGAAATTAAAAAATATGAAATGCTATTAAAAAAAAACAAAAAATCCACGTTCCTGTGATATCTGTGCTATTTTGGTTTTTTAAAATACACGGTGTATCAAAATTTTAAAAGAGGTAAAGGAAATTTCAAAAAGGTAAACAATTTTTGGCTGGAATCTGACAGGTGGTATATATTTATACTGATTATCGATAACAAGAATATTAAGTTTGAAATTAATTACATAATGTCACTATGTTCAAACTCTTTACACTACTTCAAGAATTTCATAGGGATTTATTTTTACTGTTTTAATTAGTATTAATACAAAAACTAGCAACCTAATAAGCATTGAATAGTTAAAAATTCAAGTGCTTTAAATATTGCTTGTATTGTACTTTGTTTCGAATGTTTTTTACAGTCAGAATTAAGTTCATATAAATAAAAATAGCTTTTATTTAAGTTTGTAGAGGTTTTTATAAAATTTTAATTTCTTCGATGGATTTTAACAAAAAGGTAAGCCACATTTATCTTTACTTCAGAAAGATTCTACAATTTTTACGCTTCTAGATAAAAACAAGGATTAATGAAGAAAATGTCAATCAAAACATCAAGATCAAATATACAAAAGCAAAATTATAAAAATGTATGTATGCGAATATAAATAAATTGAAACAAACCTAATCATTACCTTATTTGTATGGCTTTTTTATGACTTGAAGTTAGGGCGATTCAAGGCTTGAATTAAAAAAGGGCTTTAGATATCTAATGACACATAACGGTGGGCAAGTGCAGCTCTTCGTATATTTTAATGCGGCCCTCGAAGAAATTTAAATATCCCTCTTTTTAATAGATTATTCACAATTCATTTTCGAAAATTTTTTCACATATATTTTTATTAAATTTGTAGATTCAAAATTTATTCTTCACAAAATTATTTCTCCTTGTTTACATATGTACCAGAGAACTGCATTTGCTGATTGCAAAACGTTCATACGCAATCAACACAAGAATAAATTGTGTTTGCGTTAAAACGCTGAATATACTCCAACACACATATTCGTTGATGATTTTAAATCAATCAAGTTGTTTTGTCACTGGTTTATAATCATCGGTCGTTGTTAAACCATTGTTTTATTCTGTTCATTCGAGCCAACAATAATTATTTTGATGTAGAATAAATCAGAAAAAACTACAAACAACGTGTATGAGTGTGCTCATAATTAAAACAAAATAGTTTCTTATCTATAAAAAGGGAGTGGTTTTGTAAAAAAACATATTTCATAAACGTTATATTTATATTAGGATGGGGTCTAAAATACGTTTTTTTTAGAATTTTTATTAGGAATACCAAAAATATTGTTCTTTGTGAATATTTTTTTTTTATTAAGGTCGACATCTCAGGCACGCCCAATCCGGTTAAAGTTAAATATTGCCTAAATTTCCAATCAAAATAGATGAAAAAAAATTTAGACAATATTTAAATTTTTCCGGATTAGGCAAGCCTGAGATATCGACCTAAATTTATTTTCCAAAAAAATATTTATATTTCACAAAGAAGAATATTTTTATTACTAATACAAATTCTAAAACAGCGGATTTAAGTCCCACCCATATATGTACAATTTCATATTATTCAACGCCAACGTACGGTTTCAACGGTTGTTTTCATACCATTCATTGTATTCTCGTTCGTTCAGGTCAACAATAATTATTATAGAATTAATAAAAAAACCTAACAACGTGTGTGTGTATTCATAATTAAAACAAAATAGTTTCTTATCTATAAAAAGGGAATGATTTTGTGGAAACACATTCATATATGTTATATGTATATTAGGGTGGGTCTCAAATCCGTTTTTTTAGAATTTTTATTAGTAATACAAAAAATATTGTTCTTTGTGAAATTTATTTTTTTTTAATTTAGGTCGATATCTCAGGCTCTCCCAATCCGGTTAAAGTTAATATTGCCTAATTTTCCAATCAAAATAGATGAAAAAAAATTTAGACAATATTTGAATTTTTCTGGATTAGGCAAGTCTGAGATATCGACCTAAATTTTTTTTCAAAAAAATATTTTTATTTCACAAAGAAGTATATTTTTAGTATTGCATTACTAACAAAAATTCTAAAAAAGCAGGTTTAAGTCCCACCCTAATGTGTGTTTCTATTTTGTTGTAATTATGAATAAACTCATATGCGTTGTTTGTTGTTTTTCTGATTTATTCAACGCTGACTTTTTGTTGAGTGATTACATTTCATAATCGACATATGGTCCACACTGATCCCAATTACGCGTTCAGTAACATGATGCTGATTTTATTCTACAGTGAATTTTGTTGAATTATTAAATGTGAATAAGAATTTTTGTGTATGATTAAATCAAGATTTTGCAGTTCTCTGATATGTACTAGTTTTTCTCTTAAATTCATTTTGAAGTAAAAATTTAAAACTTTTTATTGCAGTTGTCTTTAATTTTTGAAAATTAGTTTGTTCTTCCAAAGTTTGCTATTTTTTACTGGAAATAAAAAACAGACCCATTAGATCAACTAAATGTTACAAAAGCGTTCAAGCTTTTGTTTTTTAATTTAACTTTTGCTTTTTAATTTTATTAATCAAACTTTTGCTTTTTAATTTTATTAATCAAACATCACTTTACTACTGCCAAATCTGTAATTAAGTTCGCATCGATAATCATTGTGTTAATCAACAATTTAACGTAAAGTGAGTTGATTTAATTTCTTTTCGCTGCTTAAAATTAATTTTGACATGCTTCACTGTTGCCGAGTCTTCCCCAAAAATATGGATAATTCTAAAATTGCTCGAAAGTAGATAAATTAAATAACTTTTCAATAAATTTCTAAAAACTGTAAATTTTCTGTTAAAAAATAACAAACAATTTTTTTTTAATTTTTCGGAAAATTGGTAAATTTCAGAATAATAATAATGTAAAATAATTCCAAAGAAATAAATTATTAAAAATGCTTAAAAATTTTGTACTGAAAATATTACTTTCTGGGTTATACTGACCGTGCTATTAATTTTCAGAATTTTAATACCGATTTGAGGTCATTAAAGTTCTAGTGAAATTTTAACACTGGAAGAACAATTTACAATACTTAATTCCTAAGGCCAATTATCTCAATAACCCATTAGTCAGTAACTGACTATTTCTTGTTGTTTCCTATAAAAAATGGCATTCAATAATCGGGAATAAATCCAAATTTATAATGTTGAATGTGTCCCACCTAAGACTTTTGTTAGCAAAATTTATCCAAAATGCTTCAAAGTACCAAATACAGACTAAGTAAAATGTTATTAAAAAAATTATCGTTGGATTTGACGAGAAAATTGTTGTATTTAAAATTTCAAGAAAGACAGTTTTATTAAAAATTTTTTGTTATGACCGAAAAAAAACATTTTTTTTTATACACAAATAAATATTTAGTGGCAACCGAATGGTGAAGCACATTTTGATGCTGCCACAAATATATTTTGTTAGTACAACCATATTAAAATGTGATTCCTTATAATTTTGGGTGTTGCAATGAAAAACATTTTTCGGACTCTCCGACACGCACGGATTCATTAATCTGTCTTCTACTGTACGAAATACGTGTGGTGTAATGGTTGGTGTGTTCCTATAGCACTTAACCTTACCGCAGTAAAATAATATAACAGGGCTATTAATTAAAAAGCTTCAACAATTTCGCCAACGCTCAATTAGATGGTGATCAACAACTGTTCTAAAATCTATTATCTCGCGCAATCATAGTGTTTCCATATTTGAGGCCCTTTACCTTTTAACTCTCGTCTATCCCCTTGCCAAAGAAAACAACACATTAATTTATTTATTTATTAATTTCCTGCACAACAAGGCTAAGTAAGGCCCATTATTATAACTTGCCGATAGCTTAAGTAAGGATGTTAACGGACAGATTATTAGTTTTTCGTTAGTATAAGTATACTTTAACCTAAAAGTGACTGATAAGCTAAAGGTAAGTTCATCTTACCTTTAACTCTTAACGTAAGGTTTAAGCATTTGAAGTTGCCACATTTTCTGCTCTGCAGTGTAGTTGCCATGTAGTTTTTGGCCGTATTTTTGCTGTTTGGTTTATTTCTGTGTTCGGCGTCGACAATGTAAATTTTTTACAACAAACATTTTTATTTTTTATACAATTCGAAGAAATTTTGTATTTCGTTTTTGTTTTTTGTTTGTTGTAAGTAAATAATTAAATAATAGTACGTCGTTGCCACTACGTTTTTTTAAGAACCATTTTAATTTGTCAAAAGTAATCGGTTTTTGCTCTGGTAATGCCATATTTTCAAAAAACTTAATTTTATTTTATAAGGAAGTTGTAATAACGAAAAAAAGTTAAAGGTCACTTTATTCCTCACCTTAAACTAACACGTACCTTAAAGGCAAGTTATAATAATGGGCCTAAGTAAAATGGTTTCAATTGTTGACAAAATGTTTATAAATATATACAAGAAAAAAATTTAAATCATAAAATAAAAAGATAAAAATAAGTAAAATTAAGCAAAAATTTTAAACAAAAACTCCTTGAAATGTTTTGCGTTGCTATTTAGTTCTTGGCAGTGCGGCAGTAGGAAGAATATACAGTATGTTGCTTCTCTTCAAATAGAAAATTGTTAAATATCTTAATGAAATTTTCATGGTTAGTTAGAAATATGCGAAAAACAATTTTTGGACTTTCTTTGAGTGGGATTTTCCCGAAAAACTGCTGGTAGAGATTTCAGCTAAAGCTATAGACAAATAAAAAGAGTCAGACATTTTGTTATTAATTTTATTTATTTTCATTTGTTGAATATTTAAAATGATAGGTCAAACAGAAGAATTAAAATTTTTGTGTTAAGCCTTGAAGCATTTGCACACTCACAGGCATGCATACTTTTTATTTTGAGCAACGATGGTGGGCGGTCTTTGAAGTCTTCGTCACTTCCATCGAAAGACGGATAACAACAGAGCTTTTTTGTGGAGTTCTGGAAATCAATTTGGCCAATTGGCTTCAGTTTGTTTTTTTGGCATTAATGCAAAGCAATTTCCATGCATTTACACTGGCGCTGTCCAAGCTCAAGTAATTGTAACTGTTCATAGATGTCACCTTGTATACATTTAATGCGCTAAGTATCCCAGCGGTCGAGATCTCGAACTGCCGTGTTCAAGGCTGTGTGGCGATCAGCTGGGGTAGCTGTAATAACTAGTTTGTGCATATTAAAATTTATTTGAACTATTACACTTAAATAGTTTGTAAATTAGATTAGTTTGTAAATTAGATTAGTTTGTAAATTATATATGAAAAAAATAAATGAAATTGAAACAAATTGGTAAATGATAGTATGTGAATCATTTCGAAAAAATGTATAAAAAAGTTTATATAGATATTTTTTTGAAAAATAAATGTATGTTCCTTTTTTTTTAAATGGAACGGACAACTTTTTTTATTAAACTACAAACAGTAAACTACATAATAGTCCGAGTGTAACTATTTTAATCAATAGCGTTTTTTGCTTTTTCTTTTTCATGCAAAAGTTCAGGTTGGAAAGCCAATACGCCAAATTTAATTATAAATAAGGAAAAAAGTTTAATTCCATAACCTAATATTTTTAATTATTTAATGAAAAACAGCAAAAGTTTGTGGTTGAGAACTCGACCGCTGGTAGAAAATAGGTTCACGGACCGTAATTTAAATTTTCTAAAACAATACGTTTTGGTTGCGTTTTAGTGTATCCATTTCTGTGCCATCAAATACGGACTTCACCGTTTTTTATCAGTTTTTCTTGCGTTGCTTTTGCATTCGATTTGTTTGTTTACGAATTTTAAAACATTGTTACAATAGAATCTCTTGCCAACAGGATGGTTTGTTTGGAGCCACCGATATATTTGTTTGCCGCAACCGAAATTCGGTTAACGCAACAGAATTTCGGTTGAAACCAAACATTTCAATTATATTAGGAAAGCATTTGGTTGGGGCAACTAAATCATTAGGTTGCTGCAACCAAAATATATACTAGGCAAGAAATTCGGTTGTCACGAGTAATCTGTTTTCTCTGTGTAGTTCAAAATATAAAAACAATTGTGTAAGACCACTTTCATAAAATCTTAAGGATTTCTTTAAATTTTGTAGGCTGTGTTAAAATTTAGGCAAATTTGGTGTTTTAATATATTTGTTTTCAGCCTAATGGTAAATTGGCCATCTTGTATTGATTAAGCCCGCATGGCACTACATTTTTCATGGTTTTACATTTTTGGAAAAAAGTGCGAGTATATGCCAATGAGGAATTTCAATGAGTGTAAAGAGCACTAGCATATTTAAAAAAATAAGAAACGTCAGATTTTTAAATTTATTTATCGATAAAAAAAATGGTTAATGTCATTTTCAATCCAAAAATTTCAAACTTTAATTTGATATAAACTGCTTGAGTTACTTCCAGTGATACAAACTTGATGCTTTAGGTTCTGGATCCGTATACGGACCAGAAAACGGATTTTAAGGAATATAAAAACTGATTCCAATACTTTTAAAATACCGTCAATGACGGACCGATATATCGGATGAAAAACGGAGTTGTCCGTTTAAAGTTCGTCAATGACGGATCGTTCACGGACCGATACATCGAATGAAAAATGGAGTTGTTCATTGAAAGTCCGTCAATGACGGACCGTTTATGGATCCGTATTCGGTTCGTATTTGTTCCGTTTTTTTCGACAAAAAACGGATTTATGTAAATGCCTAAATTTTTTAATTTTGAATAACAAATTATGGTTTTTTTCTTTAAATTTATTTATAAAGATATGTAATAAAATCAAATAACAAAATAAAACTTTTAGAAACTTAATAAAATGAAATATTAATCTCCAGCATAACTAGCATCTCTATGCATCACTGTGGTTATGGCCGATTGAATATCATGAAAAAAAAAAACAAAATTTTAACTTGGTTTAATTGGTGGCGTTATGAAATAATGTAGCATACAACGCTGTATGCTACATCATTTCTGGATCCGTATACGGACCAGAAAACGGATTTTAAGGAATATAGAAACTGATTCCAATACGTTTAAATACCGTCAATGACAGACCGATATATCGGATGAAAAACGGGGTTATCCGTTAAAAGTTCGTCAATGACGGACCGTTCACGGACCGATACATCGAATGAAAAACGGAGTTGTTTGTTGAAAGCCCGTCAATGACGGACCGTTTATGGATCCGTATTCGGTTCGTATTTGTTCCGTCTTTTCAACAAAATACGGATTTATGTAATTGCCTAAATTTTTTAATTTTGAATAACAAATTATGGTTTTTTTCTTTAAATTTATTTATAAAGATATGTAATAAAATCAAATAACAAAATAAAACTTTTAGAAACTTAATTAAATTAAATAATCATCTCCAGCATAACTAGCATCTCTATGCATCACTGCGGTTATGGCCGATTGAATATCATGAAAAAAAACTAAATTTTAACTTAGGTTTAATTGGTGGCGTTTACGAAATGATGTAGCATACAATGCAAATTTGCACATTTTTTATTTTCCAAATTGCATAAATTTACGCACATCACCGTAAAATTTGTTTTAAATTTCATAGATATTTACCTCATAGATATCACTTAAATTTATTTTCGGTGTGAGATGTAAGAGAGCTTACTCAAAGTATGCATCTGTTTTCTAAACTTTAGCGCGCGACCCGTATAATGATCACTGAAATATTTTAATTATTCGTTTTTAACACCAAAACGAATTTAAAAGCAGCGGAAGAAAAACTGATGAAATTCGAAGAAGTTCGTACTTGACGATACAGAAACGGATGCACCAAAACGTAATCAAAACGCACTGTTTTCGAAAACTCAATTATACGGTCCGTTAATGTTCCGTTTGCGTATAAGCTTTGACGATTCATGAATCCGTACGTGTCGGAGAGTCCGTAAAAATGTTTCTTGGGTATTCATAATTAAAATTATGCATTTCAACGTTTTTATTACGTTACTGCACTTTTTATTCTTTTAAAGTTTGATTGATTGTCAATTCAAAATAACAACCGAAAATAGTGCAAGAAAAAAGAAGTGGCGGTGGTGGTTTTCTTAAATTCAGTAAGTGTCCTTTTGCTTCTTTTTTTGGTAGCTATTCTTAGATATCTCCAAAAAATGTATGTGCATATCTTAAAAAAGTAATAATAACCCGATGTTTATGCTTCTGAAGCATAAATTATTGCCTATTTTCTGTATCTTAAGAAGAGTTATTCATATTATCTTCATAATATAAAATTTCGCAGATTCATAGATATAAATAAGAAGCAAGTTTCAGAGAATTTTCAGTACTTTTTAAATGCATTTTTTCATACAATCAAAAAAATGCTTGTAAATTTACTACTATAAAATGAGTAAAGTTTTATGTAATATTACGAAAATTCGGTAAATATAAACACCAAATGCGTAAAACGTTGTTGCGCACACTTTCATATACAATAATGCACACAAAAAATAAATTACTTTAGCTTTAACTTTCACATTAGTTAACAAACACATTAAGGCTAACAAACGTTTGTTAAAAATTCGTATGCAAAAACCCCACTTTAACAAATAAAAGCTTTAATGAATTTTATAGTTTTGTTCTGGCAATGCCATCATATTCAGTTGTCACTTTATGGTTAGCGATGCATTAAAACGAATATTAATTCAGCTGGGTAATCAAATCTATAAAAACGTTCTTATTATTTTAACATAAAATAATATGTTTTTTACCCAATATTTTTCGATTTACTTATTCAATAAAATAAAAACATTAAATGAACTAAATTAGGGAAATTGAGAAGAACTAACCAGATTTTTTATGTTAGAAATGTTTTAAGTATTCGAATAAAGAGCTGTATTGATTTGTTTTGATTGTAAGTACATCACTAAAACAGTTTTCACATTAACACTGTTTTGTGATGTGTTTAATGAGTTCTACTATTTTTTTTTTTTTTTTTTTGCTATATAACGATATTTTTTTTAAATTGGTCATCAGAAAGAGAGAAACCATCCTCAGCTTGTAAATTTTTGGCCGATAATAATTTCCGATTTGCATTTAGTATTACTTATAAAAACATTATACAATTAACACTAATTTTTTAACAATCACAATTAATTTTACCAATTCTTCTTATGAATTATTATTATTCTTATGAATTTATTATTTTTATTAAAAGTTTTCACAAAATTTTAATTTACAAACACGAATAACGAAAACAAAACAAAAATGTCACTAACCTACGTAGTACGTTGCTTTCTACTTTAAAATATTTAAAGTTACCAAACGTTTACCAAAGGTATGTTAAGCTAATAATCGTTTTTGTATACAACTTTAAGCAATTTTGCTTAAAATTGTTTTACCAAACTTTGTTAATTTTTTTTGCATACGGCCCTATTGTTAACAATTAAACACATTATGCCTAAAATTAGTATTATTTTGTTAAGTACAAATTTTACGCACAAAGATTGTAAATATACTAACTTATAGTAGTAAAAAATTACATTTTGAAATTGAAAAAAAAAAATCGATAAAATTTTCAAAACTACAAAATAGATTTATTAATATTTGAAATTTATCAATTATTTGGAATTACTAAACAATAAATTTATTGTTTTTATTCTTGCTGTGAGTTAACAAACAATAAAATTATGGTTTTAATTTTTATTGTAAATTAAAACATAATAAATTTATTGTTTTTTATTACAAAACAAAAATATTTTTCCTCTTTAATTTTCAACATCATAGTACAGTTTCCAACTATACATAAGTTGGGTAAATTTAAACAGAAATTAATGAGAGTGTACTTTTGTTTAAAATATTTGTTTTTATTTTATTTAATTTTTTTTTATTTTGTTCAATATTTGAGTTGAGAAAGCTCTGTACCATGAGATCCAACGTTAAGAATGTAAATGTATTCAAATTTGCATTGTAAATCTAATTTTATCCAGCAAAAATTCCGGTGTGGTGAAAATTTGGATTGGAACCAATGATAGTTTTGTCATAGGGTAGAAGTTTTGATTTTGATCCTTTTTCATTGCATCTAAATCAGTTCTTATGATTTTGTGAAAAATGAGATCTTTTGATGTTTCCAAGTAAATTTTTGAATTTTTATTTTAAATTTTAATGGGACATTCAGTAATCGGACCTTTGCCTCATTTTCCCAATGTCCCGTTAGCTTCTACCTGTGAATTTAACTAACACATTTGTTGCCGTTTCACATACAAGTTTCAGTTTGACTATAGGTTGAATTATAATGGGACATTCAGTAAATTCTGAAAATTATTACTACAATTGGATTTTAATTTTTTGTATAAAAATTACGGTTACGATAACTACATTTTTTTCTAATACTTTTTTAAAATTCCCAAAGTTTAGTACTTCACCATACCCAGCAAAATTTTATAGAGCCTTTTGCTATCGGTACTTGTTCTAGAACAGGTACTGCGGTAGCAACCCCAGTTCTGTTAATGACTCTATAGAATCGGTGAAACAAGACTTGATGTGGAGCATTTTGTGAACTGATTCTTCGGAGTGATCTATTGCTTACTTTTTAATTTCGTAAAACAAAAACAAAAAATTAAAATTATATACCATATCTTTCGACATTTAATAACCTGTGAAATTTGCATTATACGCATTGTCAAAAGCTCTAATCTTAATGTCAAAAGGATAAATTCCTGCATGGTTTAATCTATTATATAAATAATTTCGTAAAACAACTATGTATTCTTCCAAAGCTTTGCGCAACTTATTACTTCTGGACAATTTTTTTTGAAATAAGCTACCTGTCATAGATTTGAAAATATTTAAATTTCATTTAAAATTATTTTTTTGCAAGTTGTTAAAAATATCTGCTTTATAAGAGGAAAATCAAAACTAAATGGTACTTTGGAATCAATGAAAAATTGATTTCTTAAATAGAACTTCCATATTTTCTTGCTGGGTAACATATATAAAAGAGACGTGTTTGCACGTTAGCGGTAAATTCAAAAACTACTGTACCGATTTCGATAAACATTTATATACATAAAATTTTCCTTAAAACTATGGTATATGTTTTACTTAAAATTTTGTCCCAATTTCTAAATTATCGAAAAATTTTAACATTGAGAACTAAATTTTTATTGGAACTTTCCCATTTCTGGACAAATTCGTGCACATTTCCCTGAAATAATTGGACTTACAAATAAAATAATTGGTCTTGTAAAGAATATCAATTGAAATTGCATCTAAAAACGATTAGATTTGATCAAATCTGCTTTAGTCTAATAAAATAGGATTATATCTAATTAGATCTTGGGCAATATGTGATAATATATGAGTAGATATGACATATGTGATACACTTAATGAACAGATCAGATTGAGCACAAGATATGTTTATATCTAAATGAATATGGAAAATTTGTTGATTTCTGTGGCCACATATGCGCAAATACGGTCATCTGGTACCAGATCAAAAATTTATGAATTATAATAAATTTTTCACATGTAAATCAAAGATACACTCAGAATATTATGTAGTTAAGTCAGAATATATTTTAGTTTAATAAAAAAGTTTTCCGTTTCATTTAAAAATAAAGGCACATGCATTTATTTTTCAAAGAAATATCTATATTAACTTTTTATACATTTATTCGAAATAATTTACTATCATTTACCGATTTTTTTCAGTTTCATTTATTTTTTTCATTTGTTTGAAATTTAAAAAAAATTTACCCACAAAACGGAAACTTGTGGTTTATTTGTGTCCGTAACAGTTATTACAAACTTAAATTTTGTTTGCTGTCTGTTTCAAAAAAAATATTCAAAAAATTTCAATTTGTTTTTTTTATTTAAATTGTATACATTGTATTTTAATTGTATAATATACAAAACTTTTCAATACAAATTACAAGTACATTCACACAAAAAGTGTTTATAGCTTCATATGCATACATACATTTTGTATTGTACGAGTTTATTAAAAAAAAAAAACAAAAAATACAAAAACGGAAATAATTTCAAATAAATGAAAAAAACATTTATTTTTTAAGGATTGGAAGGTAAAATTTTGACATTTATTTTAACTGATTATATCATTTGTTTCTTACGGATGTCTCAGTTGATTAATCAACATTTAAAAATAAATTACAAATGGCATTTAATTTAAAAGAAAATTAAGTAGACCGGTTTTTAAATGAAATATCATTTCTTTCAGTTTCAGTTATTTTAACTTACAAACTTTTTTAAGTGTATAAATGGAGTTTTTTCAACGAGTTTAAAATTAATGGATCAGAACGTTTCAACTGCGGACTAAAAAAATTAAAAGGTAATTGGCGCATTTAAAAAAAAAAACAATTCTTTATGAATTAATGCTTTAAAGGTCTGATAAACATGTTTCCGTAAATTTGTAAAGCGTAATATACAGATAGATGGAAATTCAGTCGCAATGCTGGCAAAATGGTATTTATGCATTGGATATACACAACCATCAATAGAGAAAAACAGTACCAGCAACAGAGCTACAACAACTACACCTAAAAAGAACAAAAAACATCGTAGAACTGAAATCCAAATGAAAAGCTTTAAATATTACTGCATGTTACCAAATGCTTCCAATATCGTGTATGTTCCCCCCAAAATATACTTACATCGTCTACTCGATACTTTTCTTCACTTGTTGTCGAGATGCTGAAACTAACGGTTGGTTGAAAATGTTTGCACGTTAAACATTCTGGCAAATGTCTCAATGAATTGTGCGTCCCTAATGTCAGAAAATTTACTTTTGCTAAGAAAGTATTTCGATAATTCCAGAAGAAGAATTTGCAAAAGATTGGCCTTCTCAAGACAAAACCATCGATATATCATCCTTTCAGATTCGACTGTAAGTGCCGAAGGTATAACAAAAATGTTATAAAGACGATCTTTACGTCCGGAAAAAAAAAATTTTTCTAGATTGCACAGTCAGCAATATACAAACAAGAAATGATATTTCAACAGACTACACAGACAGGAAACAGCTGATTGAATCAAAATGGCGACTAGAAAATTAGTAAAAGTAAATGTCAAAATTGTGTTGATATACATAAACAGATAGATATAGAAAAAATATATACCATACAATTTATACGTATGTATTTATATAATATATATATATATATATATATATGTGTCATGTATGTAAGCACATATGGGCAAATACATTCAAATAAAAAGTTCATATATGGTAGTATATGATATCATATATGGCAATATATGATAATATATTGCGTATATTGGTCCATATATTGATTCGTATATGTCATATATGTTCATATATGAATACATATATTATTCCATATATGGGTAATATGTATTTTTATCAGATATATATAGACATCTGTATATACAGCCAAAAAAGACCCCGTAATATGAGTTGTATCCAGTAAAATGTCTTCAGTGTAAACAGTAGAATAATGAAAAGTTTGTGGACAGTCCCCAAAGTAACAAAATGTCTTCATAATAACTTGTGGAACGAAATCCCGTCCCCGCAACATGCGCTATGCATATATAATTAATCTACTGTATACACTAAAGACATTTTACTGGGTACAGCGCATATTACAGGGACTTTTTTGGCTGTATATACAGATGTCTTCAAAGTATATAATATTCCATATATGCTCGGATCCGTAATTTGAGGGTATATGGTCATATATGCTCATATATGGACATATATGATTGTTCGTATATGGTTTGGATTGATTGCACCTACTGAGACTTTTACACAATAGAATTTATTTAATAGATCCTACCAAATTTATTAATATATTAAATACACCGTTTTCAATTAATTTTTAAAAATATTTATTTTAATTAAATATACAATACATCAATCCCAGGTGAAAATGTTCATATATGATAGATTAAAATTGAGATTGGAAAAAATTAAGTTTTGGTTTAACAAATAAACCGGCAGTTTATGGATTCAATTGAGTAAATAAAAAATATTCAATATTCCTAAAAGTCTAATGTTTACACCAATTTTCGCTTAAGATTTCGAACTGGATCTTAATTCAGTGGAAAAAATGAAAAAGCTTTTGCCTTCATATATGGCCATATCTGATAAAAATACATATTACCCATATATGGAATAATATATGTATTCATATATGAACATATATGACATATACGAATCAATATATGGACCAATATACGCAATATATTATCATATATTGCCATATATGATAATATATATTTCCATATATGAACTTTTTATTTGAATGTATTTGCCCATATATGCTTACATACATGACACATATGTTCATATATGCTCATACATGACACCATATATGATAATATATGAATATATATTAACACTTTCAGCTGGGTGGTTATTTATTTCCTTAAAATTTATATTAAAACCGGTAAGTTTGATATTCCCATGCTGTAACTTAGAAACTACTTGTATCTTTGAAACCTTTATTTAGAACCCCTCCTCCTCACCCCCCACACATAATAAATGGAAAATTAAATAAATTGACGAAACAAAGGAAACAATTAAATGAATGGGGAAAAAATTGTAATTTTTTTAAATAATTTTATAAAAATAATGGCACATAATCATAGCTACAATTCTGACTATAATAGCAATATAAATAATAATTGGTTTTTAATTTAGTCGTTTTTAAAAATAGCCGACTTTAGTGCTTGTCTTTGATTACGGGCCAATGTTTTTGTTTTCTTGTGTTTTGTTATTGTTTTATTTGCTTTTGTTAACTTTTTCTTATGCTTTTTTTTTAAATAACTTTAGGAAATATACAAACACATTCCTTTCAGTGCATTAAGAGAGGGAGAGCGCAACTCACCCATACATTGGCAACAATATGGTTGTATTAGTGTGCCGATCACTGCTGTATATACAGATGTCTTCAAAGTATGCGCAATGCATACGGAAGTTGCTAAATATATGGACTACAATAGGGATATAGGGAATAGCTTTGTTCTAAAGCAGTGCTGTTCAAAAATAAAAATGTAGTTGTGTTCGTGAGAAAATGAGAATTGCACTGTAAGAAATGTTCAATGCGTTTATAGCAGTGCTAGTATCTGAATGAATTTATTTTTCTATTGAAAATATAAAACTGTTAATATTTTGTGTAAAACTGTTTTAAAGAAATAAAAATTAAACAAAAATTAAATTTTTGAAAGGAAAAAGAGAAATACATATATACATTAGGTTGTCTTTTTTATTGTATAAAAAACAAAAAGTTAAAGATTTTTTTTAATTAATATTAAAGATTTCATTATATTTACATATTAATAAAATATCTTTGATATGTTGGATTTCTAATGTTATTCTGTTAAAAAAAATGCAATTTTTGGAATGAAAAACAAATACATTTGCTCGGAATAAATGAATGAACGATCGAACTCGAATTTTTCAAAACATTTCAACTTTTATTTAAAAAAAAGGTTTTTTATTAAGTCTATTAAAGATTTTTATAGATCTTGTAGTATCACAAAATATTTTTCGTACATTGCTATTAATTTTTTTCAGTGCATTGGAAAAAAATCAGCATACATCCGCTACACATGTTCACTCGTCGCTGTTTCAGTGACGACTAAAAGCAAGAGCGTAAGAATACATGTGAGTTGAGCAGGGGACAATTGTCCCATGTAATGAACAGCACTGTTCTAAAGTTAACAAGTAAGAGCGGCTAAATTCGGCTATGCCGAATCTTATATACCCTTCACCATGGTATTCTGAAGGAGATGAATACATCGTTGGAATCTACTACCTCATAGCTCTCCACAAACAAGCGGTATCCCCATTTATTTTTTCTTAAATGTCCAAAAATTTTAATCCAAAATAATATGTCATGTAAAATCTCAAATTTATATTTTTCCATATGTTTCAGCGCTTTTCTTGTCAAATTTGGCATTTTCTAGGCAAAAAAAAGTTGGCGACACTACTATTTATTTTTTATTTATATCATTCACAATAGTTGTGAAACGTATTTAACCTACGTATTTATCTTCACACTCTTATTAAATAAACAAAGGGATTTTACTGGAAAAATTAGAGGTAGTCCTGGTTTTTTGCTAATATATCAGCCATTTATTAACCGATCTGTCTGATTTTTAATAGCAAACAGAAATGGATCACATGTAACAGAAATACAAAAGAATCAAGTCCTCATCATGTCTGGGTTCTTCGGAAAACCCATTTCAACACACAGACGGACAGACGGACAGACGGACATTGTTAAATCAACTTCGCTCTTCATATGGACCCAGAATATATATACTTTATAGGGTCTAAGATCAATATTGTAGAAATTACAAACGGAATGACAAACTTATATATACCCTTCCACCTATGGTGAAGGGTATAAAAATGTGATTTTGAACATGCTAAGAATTATTACTCCGACCAGGACAAAGTGGATATCACTGTTATGCAAAATATGTTTCCAATAATGCTTTAAATGACTGCAGAAATTATCTATTTACGGACCAACTAAATAATTGTTTTTTAACTATAAATAAATTAATATTAAAATTAAAAAATGTATATGCTTTTCAATGAAATTGTTACAAAAAATTTTTTTAAACAACGTTTTGGAAGTTGTTTAAAATGACTTCTTACAAATCGAAAAATTTGCACTAATAACTTCTTTGGATGTTCTGAAAAAGAGATTCGTAAAGAATAACATCCATTTTAATTTTGTTGGGATCTACTAAACTCGAAGTTGTGAAAACTTCGGTGAATCATTAATGATTTTATCATTGGCGTGTCATTGGGAGAAAGTAGTTTTTTTATAGCTACTCGAAGATCAATTGCGCTTTTGAATTAGATTACAGAAGTTGTTAAACATAAGTACTTGTCACTTTATATAAATAAGTGCTAAGACGCTATGAAAGTTCAATGTTTTGGTGCTGAAAATATTTAACTGTTTTGATTTTTTTGTTTTTGAAAAGTGATAATTTTTAAGAAAAGTACTTATTTAAAACATTTTCCTTTTTTTGCAAAATTAGTCTTTTTTTTAAAGTGGCACTTACTGTGAATATGGTATTTTTTAAATGGAATAATTTCCACAAAAAAATTACACGATATTTTTATTTGACTTTTTAAAAAATTAAGTTTTTTAGAAGAAGAATTTTTTTTCCAAAGGGCAAATTAAACTTATATTATTATATAAGAAAAACTGCAACTTTAGTAAAAATAAAAATTGTTATATTATTTTTGTAGAAAATAAACATTTAATTTCAATAAATTATAATTGTGTTTATTTTTTCTTAATTTGGAACAAAAAATTAATGGAAAGGAAAACAAATGAATTGAAATGAATAAAAAGAACAAAAAGACCTAATAATGGTCCTGTCGCTCAATGAATTGAATATGTCAGTTGAACAATTTCATTGTCCTTTGGTTTTAGTACGTCAGTTGAAAAAAGTGTTTGATATTTAATATAATAAAATTACTTTTTACATAAAATTATAGAATTGGAATTAGTATATTTAAGTGTATTACTTATTTACTATTATTATTTAAAGTGTCTTTATTTATTCATAAAAATATTGGGTGTTTACATTTTGTTTGTCTTGACATACAATATTTTTTAATTTTTGTTAAGAGCAGTTAATAAATGCCAATCAATAAATGTATTCATTTCATTTTCCAGGCCTTTCCATTTAAATGTTGAGAGAACTTGGAAAGTTAAATTTATACAACATATTGCGTGGCTTTTATTAATAATTGCTTTGTAACTTAATATATTATATGAGTTTACATGAAAAGAAATAATGTTTATGACCAAAATACTTTATGTTTGCCGGCAAATATAATATGTTTTAAGTAAAAACACGGCGAACATGTCTGACAGTTCTTCCAAACATTTATATTATCAGCAGAAATATGTTTGGGACAGGCAGTTTTTTTCTTATAAATAAATATTATAATAATATAATAAATATTAGAATTGAAAAATTTACTTTAAAATACAAATATATTTTCATTTTCCATGGATTTGTTAGACAAATTTGTATTAATATGGCTTCATAAGTAGGAGTTAAAATCAACATTTTGGAAGTTGTTTAAAATAACTTAATAACTTCTTTCATATCGTAAAATTTGCACTATCAACTTCTTTGCATGTTCAGAAAAAGAGATTCGTAAAGAAAAACATCCATTTTATTTTGCTGGGTTTAGTTCAAAATAATGAAAATAAACGAAAAATATTTTTATTTCTATGAACTTGATTTAAAATGAATCACAAAACAAGCTAAATTTAAAGCACAAATTGTAAACAAAATGAAAGTTTTTAAAAAATTTTACATGATGATGATTATTAGATCTTACTTGTTTTGTATTTAGTTTTTAATACCACCATGCCATTTATCTGACTTTCGTGGATTTCAATTTATTTCACCACTCTTACAACACGTAATTTCCTGGAAAAAATTAAATGGTTTGAATTGCCAACACAGTTATAACTAAATTGGTAATACGCAATTTTAACTTACCTATATCAAATCAAGCTGACTTTTCCCATTTTTTCAACGATTTCTTAAAGGAAACTTATTTCTTAAAATAAAACAAAAATATATTTTTTAAAATTTTTTTCAATATCGCCTATATATTTTGCAGCTGATAAAAAGTAGATATGTTCAAAATACTACTTTGATTTTCTCCTTAATGATAAAAGGGCGATATAACCGTAATAACTTTTAGATCATATTGGGACTATAATTATAACACCCTTTAGATCATATTGGGACTATAATTATAACACCCAATTCACGCAACGATTTAAAAATCGTCGCGTGATTGATTATCTTTAAAAGTTTGTTCCAAAAACCTTACACTTTCATACGATAATTTTTTCCCCACGGTTTTAAGGTTGATTTTTTTGCCGCAATCGGTTATTCTTTTTTGCTTGCTTCTTTAAAATCTGACGTGTTTACGTAACACTAATAATATTATAATAATAATATTTTTTGTAATAATACTTCATAATATTTCTTGTTTTATATTTAAACGTATATTTTATTTTTCTGTTTTAATTTGTTCTTTTATAAAACAATCAAATTATGTATTGAGAGCTATTGCCGCATTGAAATTGAAAATAAAATGAAGCAACATGATAAAAATACGAATGTGTGTAAAGAAAAATATGAAAAAACACACCGAGAACAGAAAATATTATTTTTTCTCTACCCTGTTTGCTTCTCTACGCCGCAAAAAATCACGATTTAAAAAACATGGAAAAATTCATCGTGTGAATTGGGTGTAAGATTCATTTTTGTTGTACTGAAAAAAACTAAATTCAATTTGATAAAAATTAAAGTTTGCAAATATTTTTCAGCATATATTGTATCAGATGTGAATCTTTATCATTGTATGTGAGGTGGGCGTGACAGTCTTCCAATCTCGTCCTATTTTTTTTACGAAAGATGAATGTCGTTCTAGCAACACCTTGTACCAAAATTCATTGGTCTAGATTCATTATTTTCCAAGATATATAATCTTAAATAGTGAAATTTTACACTGTGCGCTGTTCATTTGAAGTTTTCATTTCGCCAACTGCCAAGACCGTCGCCAAAAATCTTTCGTTTTCATTTTTCTGCATGGGAGGCTTAAAAAGGTTTTGCCACAAAACGAAGCAGATTATGCGTGACATGCAAATTCTTTGGTTAACTTACTATTCACGGATTTTCATTGTTTTCCATTAAAAAAACACCACAAACAACCATCATCATCAGCAATGCATTTTGTTTGTACAACTACATATAATTGAAAAATTAAAAAAACACTGTTGAAATGGCAAATGCAATCTAGTGAAAACATGAAATGCGTTGAAATGGCATCTATGTACTATAAACAAAACAACAAAATGCATCCAACAAACATTGATCCAAAATAGCAATGGAATGCAAAAGTTGTAATGTCGCAAGAACAATAGGAGAGTTGTACATTACTTGTTTGTATGATGCAACACAATGGAAACGAAATAGTACATATGACCACACTATGGTCACACATGTAATTAATTGAAAAATTTAAACTTTTTTTGTCTTTCAACTCAAATGAATGTAAAATCTTAAAAAAAATCATTAAGTTTTTTAATTTATGTTTATGGAATTTAAGTTTTTTAATATAATTTTATTTTCTATATTTCTGGTGTATGAACGAATTCATTCTCTCGTACATTTCTTTTGATACGAAAAAATAAATGCGTTTTTTTCACAAATTATAGCCGTTGCATATTTTTAACATTTATTATTAATTCAATTAATTCATTCATTGAATTTTATTATTCAGAAAATTTAAATTGTCATCAATTCTTTATGTTCATAAACGCTTACTTCCTAATGACATTTGCTACTGTTTTCATATTATTCTGCATTTTTTTGTTTCGTGGCATGAAATTTGAATATATTTAAAACTGGCTGCTCAGTTTGGTAGTACATTTGATAAATACAACTAAAAGTATTATTATATGCGCACACAAAAAAAGGACAAAAAGTGTTGAACCGCAACAACCACGACAATAAAATTAATCAGTAAACCATTCATTTATGAGTCTATTCATATGTAAATTAACTTATCATCACTAAATTATTAAGTGTCTGAAATGATTTAACAACTGTCGAGTTTACAACAAAATTTTTTTTGTTATTTAAAATTGGGAAAGGAATATCAGATAATACCCAGTTATATGAAAAATACTGCTCCATTTCCAATTGAGTTTCAGAAAATAAAAGTTGTAATTGAGAATTATCAACTGATATTCAGAAAAGCTCAATTATAGTTTTGAAAAGACCAATTGAAATTAAGAAATCCTAACTGAAATTCAGAAAATTGCTAATGTTATTTTGAAAAGCCAAACTGAAATTAAGAATTAAGACCGAAATTAAATTATGATATCCGGTTTTCGATTGAAGAGTTTGCAGTAGATCGTACCACCTTACAGGCAAAAAAAGTGCGTATACCTTCGAACATTAAGTATTTTTGAAAGGCAATTTCGAATATTTTTTTTGCTGAACGTATTGGTCGCCTTTTTGTTCTATAGGGTAGTGTGCAATATGTTGTAAAGAGTAGTGTGGAGTATACAAATTTAGCAATATATTTAAATTTATAAAAACAGTATTTAAAAAGTCCCCAACATTTTTTTTGCACACACAAAACTCTTTTACCCCTGCAGGTGATAAATAACAGTCAAAGTAAAATATATTTTGTTTCGGTTTATCGAAGATGGTCTTCTCCTAATTGGATTTTTACTCGGTTGTACAAAGTCCACTATACGATCTTTTTGGTCTCCCATGAAAGTAAATTCCTAAAATATGTAAAGCAATGAGATGGGGACATAATTTGCGTTTTACTTTCCTGGCTCTTTTTTATCCATATTTTTTCATCATCTGCAACTCTTTGTTTCTTTCCGTCTTTAAGAATACTTACAAACTATTTTTTGCTCCTCATCTTTATCAAATGCTTCAAAAACTCCGGTTTCTTCATTCAAAACATAATTATCTCATTTGTCTTCAATGGCTAGAATACGTGTTTATGTCAAAAACAATTAATATTAAAATATTTCGAGAAACCAAAAAGAATAGTATTTTACTTCTGCGGTCTAACTCGGATACTGTTTTTGATAGCTTCAAAACCAGTAGAGATAACGCGAAATGCTTTGGTGGATAAATGCAGAACTAAATATGCTTCTTAATGTTAAAATAAACAAAAAAGTAAAAAATTACACAAAGGTGTTTACGACGACGCACCAACGAAATGGGATTTTTATTTGAAAATTATTTTTGTATTCTTAGACTTTATGCACTTGTTATTGACATTTATTCCCGAAAATAAAAACATAGTGAAAATGATTAGGAAATCAGCTGTTTGGTTTTTTTTTATACCCAATACCTATATATATTGCAGGATCTAATTTGATCTGCTAATTGTCGGATAAATTTGGATGTTACTAAATCCCCAAAGATATCGCTGGGTCTTATTTGATCTGCCATTTTTTTAATAAATTTAGATTCACAAAATCCCAAAATATATTGCTGTATCTATTTTGATCTGCCATTTATCGGTTCAATTAAGAGCTTACAGCTAATTAAGATATTACAGCAGACAGTGGCGTGCCCAGGATTTTTGTTTTTTTCAAAAGCTGGAAAATTCTAAATCTAAATTTTTTGATCAATATTTTTATTTAAAGCTTTTAAATTCATAAACAATTTTTAATTAAAACTTATTTATAACATTGACTGAGATCTAATGTATACGTTTAATATTAACTACATTTTGATTTTTTTTTTTGTGTTGTAAAGCTTCTCTCCGCTTTTAGATCATTTTGATAAAAATCTATTATGCTACAAAATTATTTTGACAAAACGTCAAATATGTACTCGGCTTGGTGCAATATATTATAAATTCTTTACCACATCATCGTGACCGGAAAATCTATTTGTATATTAATAGTTTTATAAGTTGGCGCCGCAGGCGAAAATTTTGTTTTTCATACATTAAGAACAAATATAATTCTTAAGAGCCCTGCGGGAAAATTACCTATCCCGGGGCACGTCACGTGACTGGTTCACTGTGAAAGGCTGGGTCACGGGACCGGTCGCTTTAACATGCACTCACAATATATTTTCCGTTACCGACTGTAGTTTATTTAAAAAGTAATACGTAAAGTTTGTTTTTAAAAGAAGAATCAATTGAAATTCATAGAAATATATTTTTTAACTATTTGAATCAGTCATTCGAAAAACAAACTATAAAAATTTACAGACATTCAGTAGGAGTTGATATTTTCTGTTAAATGTAAAATTTTATGTTTTCTGTTTTTAAAAATTCAAATTGATATAATTCTTATTTGTTTTTTTACCAAAATAGTTTGTATATATACAAAATTATTTCAATAAAAATTACAAGAAATTATTCAAATATAGATACACACAAGAAAATAAAAAAATATATACGTCTGTGTGTGTTGTGTTGTGTCATTCAAATAAAAAAAATTTTCAATTTAAAAAACAAACCCAAAAATCGTTTTTTTCTACTTTTTTTCAGTTAAAAATTTATGGTTATTTTAAACAACTTTCTATTGTTTTTACTACTTTTGTCGATTAATAAACAATGATTGAAAATGAACAACAAAATGGGCTGAATATAATGAAAAATCAGTTGTCCTCTTTTTGATTGTATTATCGATTAATTTAATATGTATTTTAGATTATTTTTAACGAAATAATATTGTGAGTGTGGGCTTGTCCTAGGCGGGGTCAATTGCCCTCTGTAACATGCCACAGGATTGGTCTAAAAAAACATGTCATGACTTTTAAACCGGTCACGTGGTACGTACTTTAAGAACAACTGCTATTTTCAACTATCTCGCGGTATGTATTTTTGGAACCGGTCCACTTTTCACCTACCACGGGACAGGTCCAAATTCCCAACTGACCGCTTTTTTCCCGCAGGCAGGTTTCAAAATTACCAAGCTCTAAGACGCAATGTCATAGAAAATCATTCGCTCTAAAATTTTATAAGATCGCCGGATGTTGCAAAAACCGTATATCGGAAATTGATGCCTCTTCCATTATTACCAGCAAATTTCATAAGAACTGGCTGGGATGTGACACTCTTGGACGGAGAGCAGAAATTTACTTTAAATTTAAACTATTTTGAAAGGCAGTAGTTGCGAATCACTAAAATATTTGATTTATATAAAATGATTTTTATTATAATTCTTTGAAATATTTCAAAGTAACTTATAAGGAGTACATACGGATATTATTAATTCCATGCAAAATAAATGCGTATAATACTGTGCATAAGCAACATTTCTTTGCTTTGCAAATTTTGGGGTCATTTTTCATTTAATCATATTATTTTGGGTCATTTTGTATTTCTTCAAATTGGTGTTATTTTACATAATGAAAAAAAGCCTCAATCTAATAAATGAAAATATGCCCCAAACTTAATTTTGGAGGTAATTTTCATTTGGTTGAGGGTAATTTTTCATTAATTTTTTAGTGTTATTTTTATTATGATTTTTTTTTTTAATTTTAATTGTCTTTTTTGGAGAATTTTGTATATTTTTTTATAAAAAAAAAACTTGATTTTAATATATTTATATCTATAACTACTTGTTTTCATACATATATGGACTTCAACGGAACACGAAATATAGCAATTATATTGTATGCCCTGTTCTACATTTACTATCAAACAAAGAACTTATTTGTTAGCTTTTGGTCTTTTTAATATTTTATCAAATTACAAATAGAAATATTTTTATGATAAATATTTACGTTTATACGTAAAAGAGAAAAGTCAAGGCTTGACAGCATTCTTACTTTTTAACTAATATAACTACACTCTAATTAATTTCTGTTGAATTTTACCCAACTTATAGTAGGAAACTGTACTCCTACTATAAATTGGGTAAATTTACTCTGTGTGCGTAAACAAAAAAATACACACATTATGCGTAATATTATGCACACATTATGTGTAAATTTACATTAGAATTGCGTAAATATTTAAGGAAATTTTAAAGTTAATTTGTAAATTTACTAAAATTGTGTGTAAAAAAGTTTGTTTTAAGGGAAAATATACTAAAAATGCATTTCTGAATGCTTAACAATTCCAAAAAAATTCAACTGCAAAAAAAACTTTTTTCAATAAAATCTATAAATTTATTTTTATTATAACACATAAAATACATTTAGCAATTTTTTTAATATGGTTATTGTAATGTGCGATATGATTTGTCCTCTTCTTCGTTCTAAAAGAGCCAACTTCATAAATATACAAATTTAATGCAGTATTTCAGTTTTCTGGCGGATGTTTGAAGGTTTTGATTCTTGACCCAATAATTTAATATAAATTTATCACAATTTCTTTAATAATTGACAATTTTGAAAAAAAATTATTTGTTTTTAGATTTTTTCTCTTTTTTTTTTTTTTGAATTCTTTTATAATTTCAAAATGTCAAAAAAATTATTACCATTCTAGGTTTGTATATTTACAAATTTTGTGCGTACAATTTTAATATAACAAAAGAATACTAATTTTAAGCATAAAGTGCTTAATTGTAAGCATATTATGTTAAAAAACACTTTGTGTAAGTATTATTGTATATGAAAATGTGTACATAACTGTTTTACGCATTTGTTGTTTATATTTACCGAATTTTCGTAATATTACATAAAACTTTACCTATTTTACAGTAGTAATTTTACAAACGTTTTTTAGAGTGTACTTGAAAAGTCTATATAAGTTTAATTGTTAATAAAATATTTTCAATTTTAAATACATATGCTTTGATATAAAAATAAACTCATAAATCTGAAATTTTGTGGATTCCAGTTAAGACTTAATGTGGTATTTGAATCTCAAATTTATAATTAGAAAAATGTAATACAATTGGAAACACGATTTTTTTGTTTTAAAAGAAAATATACAAATTAAATAATTCCACTTAGGACCTGTGCGAGGTAGCTAAATAAATTATAACTAAATACAAATTGATAAATGGTTTGAAAATTCCTTTGAAAAATATTAGAAATTTGGAAACCTGAATTTATTTTAGATTTTATTTAGTCAGCTCGCACCCACACAAAAGACAGAATTTAAAAACAATAAACTACATACATTTTTTTCTGATTTTTAACCCCAATACTGAGTAAAAGCAGATAAGGTCAGTCGACGTGTAAATCAACCTCTAATTACTCCTTTTTAAGAAAACGTTCGAAAAAAAGATAAAAGGCGTTATATTAAATAAGAAAGGCAATTGACCGGGTTTTAAAAAACTAGAAGTGTATTTTTGGTTGTTTTTACCCAAATAATATTACGAATGTAGAAATACCCAGCAAAAATGAAGCTGCCAAAGAGCAATAAAAGCATCACTACTACGGCAAAGGCATCACTTCTTTTCTAATGGTTTCATCGATGAATTTAACATTAGCGTGTCATAGGATGGAAGTATTCAAATATAGGTACTAGCATTACTCATTATTGTTTTGTTAAATAAAAATTTTACGCTCAAAGATTATAAATATACTAACTTATACTAGTAAAAAAAAATATGACATTTTGAAATTAAAAAAAAAAACGATACAATTTTCAAACCTAAAAAATAGATTCATTAGTTTTTTAAATTAATCAGTTATTTGGAATTTCTAAACAATAAATTTATTGTTTTTATTCTTGCTGTGAGTTAACTAACAATTAAATTATGGTTTTTATTGAAAATTACTAAATAATAAATTTATTGTTTTTTAACACAAAAAAAAAATTTTTTGCTTTATAATTTTCAATATCATGGTAGAAAATGTGCGAATTTTTGTAGGATTTTCCGCATATATATGTACATTTACAGAAAAATCGTGTTTCTTTACGCACAAATTTGGTGAATTTACTCTTTAATTTTAAAATTTTATTGAATTTTTACGCACTTTTAATGTAATTTTACCAATTTTGTGTTCAGCAACTTACATATAATGTGTGTATTTTTTTCATTTACGCACACAGAGTAAATTTACCCAACTTATAGTAGGAGTACAGTTTCCTACTATAAGTTGGGTGAATTTCAACAGAAATTAATTAGAGTGTAAGAATGCAGAAAAAATAAGTTTAAACAAGCAAAATTTATGCATTGATATACAAATACTCTTTATTAAAACAAATAAATAATTCTGCATTAGTGAAAAAGCATTTTTAAAACATTTTTCAAACATTTTAATGAATTTTTAGACAAATTTTAAAATATTTTTGGATAATTTAAAACAATTTGGAAACATTTTTAGACAATTTTAAAATATTTTTGAACAATTTTAAATAAGTTTTGCACAATTTTAAAACATTTTTGGGCAATTTGAACTAATTTTTACACAATTTTAAAATTATTTTGATAAATTCTGAATTATAACTGGAAATGGTGTACTATTAAATAATAAACATAATGCAAAAATGCATAGATTGCGTCGTCATAAATATGTAAGGCTGAAAAAATGCAAATGACAGGCCAGCTAGTTTCAATTAAAGGTTAAAAAAATCTGTTTTTCTTGATATTTCAAACTTTTATTAAAATTGCAAAACTGCATAAATTCTAAACCTCATGAAATTTTTGACTAAAATATAAAAAAAGATTTAATAAAAAAATAAAAAAATTTTATCAGAACTATTTTTTCAATTTGACTAAATGCAAAAATATATACGATATACTATAACATAAAAAATATACGATATACTATAACATATGCTTTAGAATTAATGAAGAGTGATTTTTTTAGATATGCATTGGGTTTATATACAGATCACTGCATTTGAAATATGAACACATGAATTCTTTTGGAAGTGCCTTAGAATAACACCAAAAAATCATAAAAGAATGTCAACTGAAGTTTAGGAAGCAATGAAAGAAGTTATAGTCACAGAATGACTACCATTTTTTTTTTTGCTGGGTAATTAATAATAGAGGAAGCATAAGTATAGACATTTCATATTATTATTTATTTATTTATATTAATAATATAATTACAAATTATATCCTCATAGCCTAACCGAGCATTAGCAACAAAGGCCATCGGCTCGTTGTATTGAAAAGAGACCAGGGTCTCTGGTGGGAATCGAACCCACGACCACCGTCCTGATAAGCTAGCACACTACCAACTAGCATACTTTGGCGCTCATATTGTTTTTACATATTGAGCAATTCCATATGAAAACGATCAAAATTGGCAAATTTTTGGACGACCCCTCTCCGATTTTAAAATAAATAGTCTCAATCGATTGCCCAGCAAAAAATAATGTACCAACATATTTTTTTTTTTTTTTTATAGTGACTGGTTAAGTGGTGGTGTACACCACTGTCATGTGACAAAATTGAAGAATTCTTCATAAGGGACCTCATTGAAAGTTGTTTTACTAAACTACTAAAGCGATCGCAACGAGTGATAGCTCGTTGGAAAGGTATTGAATCAGGCTTTAATTGAAAAATAAAAATTTCCTAATTTTTTTCAGAAATTTACCTTTTTTCCCATGAAAATTAAATTTTCCCATGAAAATTAAATTTTCCGATTTTCCACAGAAGCTCCTAAATTTTCCCGCTAATTTTATTTTTTTTGGATTCCTCATATTTTTTCCTTTAAGAATCAGCAATAAAAAAATGGGCCCGACTCCTTGTTTGGACAGGAGAAGAGCATTTTTTATAATTGAATTATTTTTAATTATTAAACATTATTTTATTTTATTATTAAAAATACATTTTAAAAATTATTTTACAGTTAAAAATACATTTATGAAGAAAAAATCTTTCTTATTTTGCTGCTTATACTTAATTACAATATTTATTAAAAATTTCAATTGTCTTGGCATCATTATAAAATTAAAGTAACTTTAAATTTAGCACGTCGGCAGACGAAGAGTACCGCTTTACATTAATTGACATATCAGAAATATTTGGTATGAAGCAATGAAACTTTTGCGTTCCAGTTATAGTTTTGACATTATTATATCTGTTTTGAAGTCGTCGCTCCATGACATCGTGTTCTTTTTGAGTGCATAAAACTGTGTAAATGGCAATTTCCTTGCTTTGAATCCACGAAAACAAATGTTGTACATTTAAGATCTGGTCAGTATATGGCCTTTGCAAACTTGCCTTAGTCGCCATGCGTTTTAGGGTTCCCCCTAACGCATCGCATGGGCCCTTACCGTGGGACGGCGCAAAAAAGTGCTACTCGACCTTGCAGTTTTGTTCTTCTTCAATTATGCAAAGATTGTAAAAATTTTTTTTATTCTTGTACTGAGAAGCCGCGCCGTCTGAGAAAAACGTTACTTTGTCGATTGCATCGAATTTTGATCTTAAGAATTCAAACAGTTTCATTTGAAATAAATAAACGGACACATAATTATGAGCTAAACTCTCCGCGACAACAACAAGGCTTACGGTCTGTAGTTCGTTATCTTCGTTTTTGAAATAAATGCAAAGAGGATGCACCGTGCACTGGTCGTTTGCCCAGTCATAAGCCTGAATTTCATCCTGAACGAGAAAAGTGTAATTCTCGGCAAAGTCGCTTATCACAATGAATTCATTTTGGGCTAATTTCTCCTTACTTTCCTTTAGAAATTTCCATTGCATCTCGGATATGAAATGGTGCGCCTTCAGTTCATTCAACTTGAATCCGAATTCCTCGATGAATTCCGGAATCTGCTTTACCACGGTCTCAAGAGAACATCTGCAGCTGCTAATTATCCACTGTTTGAAATGCACCTCCTGAATTAACAGCTGTTCAAACTTTTCCGCCAAATATTGCTCTAGCTCGTCAATCTTCGGACAATTGTCGCATTTGGACAGATGACAATTTTCCGTGGGGTATGCGCACAACGACTTCGACAGGAGGTCCCTATATGTTTCAATTTCACCGTGAAATACTTTCAATTTCTTGCATGGAAAGAACATTAATTTGATGTTTTGATGAAACATGCAAACGCAGACTGAATGCGTTCCGTGCCTGTCTAATGCCAGCACGCATTCTTTTGGTCGTAGGATGGCAAACTTAGAAAATCCCACTTTTTCTGCTGGGTATTTCTCTTTGAACTGATGGTATGCTTCGGATAGATTACATAATAATAATCTGCGCTGCTTGTGTACTTTTTCTCCATCTTCGTGTGTGATAACATAGTCACGTGTACCTGGGCAGGCGCGGCTGTTGTCATCATTGCAGTAAAAATCTTGAATCAATTTCACCGTTACTTCGCTGAGGGTCCTTGAGCCAAATTTCTTGGTGGAAGTCGCCAATATGCCCTTCTGTCGAACTAATTCTTTGCTTCTTCTCGCGATGTAAAAAGATGTTTGAAACTGTTCAGAAATCTTGCGTATAGACCATGATTGAGGCAGCACAGATAAAATGAGATATTTCTCCGGAAAAGTGGTCGCTAAATTGAATTTTCTTTTCAACTGCTCAATCATTTGTTTGCCGTCATCAACGTCATCTGCTTGACTGCATTCGTTATCAGAGCCTTCATCAAATATTGTCGCGATTGCACTCATAACCTTGCCTTTTTTATCTTTCCTGTATCTTTCACTTCGCAACTTTCTTTTTCTAATAGGCGTTTCACCTAAAGTGGTAATAGCCTCATTCATTTTACTTTAAATTGTCTTTACAGCTTCACTCTTTACTTTACAAAAAAAACACTTTAACACTTTCACGTTTAGTATTCAATTGAAATTTGACTCAGAGTGTGTGAAGTATTTATATTTATTTTTTGGTAGAAAATAGGTAAAAAAAAAATAAGCGATATTTGCTTTTCTTTAATAGGAAAATTTGCGTGAACTACTGGTCATAAAATGTTTTTTAAAGAGGGACTTAATTGGTTACTGCAACTAAGCAATTACATGCCACTGCTGCTATTATCCATGGATTTATGGTCGATCTTGTGCAGGCAGGCAGACCTTATTCACTACACACTCAACTTGGGGCTCTTAAAAAAAAATTGATTTTTTCTTCATAAATGTATTTTTAACTGTAAAATAATTTTTAAAATGTATTTTTAATAATAAAATAAAATAAAATAATGTTAAATAATTAAAAATAATTCAATTATAAAAAATATAAAAACAATGAGAACAAGGTGGTCTCTTAAATGCTCTTCTCCTGTCCAAACAAGGAGTCAGGGCCCATTTTTTTATTGCTGATTCTTAAAGCAAAAATTATGAGGAATCCACAAAAAATAAAATTAGCCGGAAAATTTAGGAGCTTCTGTGGAAAATCGGAAAATTTAATTTTCATGGGAAAATTTAATTTTCATGGGAAAAAAGGAAAATTTCTGAGAAAAATTAGGAAAATTTTATTTTTCAATTAAAGCCTGATTCAATACCTTTCCAACGAGCTATCACTCGTTGCGAGTAGTTTTTTTTTTAAACAACTTTCAATGAGGTCCCTTATGAAGAATTCTTCAATTTTGTCACATGACAGTGGTGTACACCACCACTAAACCAGTCACATTATTTTTTGCTGGGCAATCGATTGAGACTATTTATTTTAAAATCGGAGAGGGGTCGTCCAAAAGGTGATCGCTTTCATATGGAATTGCTCTATTACACGAATGAGAAGAACCATTTCTGCACAAATTTCAGCAACATCTGGTAAAACCCAATTGGACTATTCAATTGGTCTTTCAAAGAAATTCAAGTGGAAACAAAAAAATACAAGCTATTTTGTACCCTCACAATATTATTTCGTTAAAACAACTTAAAATACATATTAAATTAATCGAAAATACAATTAAAAAGAGGACAACTGATTTTCCAGTATTTTCAACCCATTTTGTTGTTTATTTTCAATCATTGTTTAATAGTCGTCAAAAGTAAAAACAATAGAAAGTCGTTTAAAATAACCCTCAAATTTTTACTGACAAAAAGTTAGAAAAAACTTTGTGGTTTGTTTTTCAAATTGAAAGTTTTTTTTTATTTGCATGTAATTACAAAACAGAACACAACACATGCAGATGTATATACTTATTTTTATTGGCTTTGTGTGTATGTATATTTGAATAATTTCTTGAAATTTTTATTGAACAAATTTTGTATATATACAAACTATTTTGGTAAAAAAACAAAAAGGAATTATATGAATTTCTATTTTTTGAAGCAGAAAACATAAAATTTTACATTTAACTGAAAATATCAACTGCTACTGAGTTTCTGTAAATTTGTGTAGTTTGTTTTTTGAATGACTGATTCAAATATTTAAAAATTATATTTCTATGAATTTCAATTGATTCTTCATTTAAAAACAAACTTTACGTATTACGTTTTAAATAAACTACAGTCGGTAACGGAAAATATATTGTGAGCCTCCTGGGCAGATATTAAAGGATATGAAATTGTATATGATTAAATATTGCACCAGATCAATTATTTTCACTCAATATCTTTTAGTAATTTTTTGTTTAAATCTTACCAAAAAGCGTTTTTTATATTCATTTTTAGTAAAAATATTTTTCTGGTTCTAGAATTGGATCCACTCGATATTAACAGCAAGGAAGCTGAGTTCATGAATAGAAAAATAATTATTAAAAAAGAGAATTTCAATAAAAGGTTTCAGGTACTTATAAATTAGTAATTTTAAGTAAGTGTTGTTATTATTTTAAGTTCAAATTGAGGAAAGTTTTTGCATTTTCATATTTAATAAAAAGTCCTCTGTCATATTTGATTGAAGTATTCACCAAAAATTTAAAAAACCGACTTTCCCCAGCTAATTCGCCCAAATATAACACTGTGCTTGCTATTTGGGTATACACTTTGCATTTGAAAAAGATTCTAATTTAAATAGACATCTAAGCTTGAAGGCGATCAAGCAATACATAAAGGGATAGCTCAGAGAAATAATTTCTGTAAAAATAATTTGTTTACAAATGGAACAAAAATTTTTTGGCCAAATAAAATAACATTTGTTTTCAATTTACTTACATATATGTTTGTAACCTTTTGAAAAATTAGTTCAATGAAGTTTTCGTTTCTGAAAACACTTGAAAGATGAATTAACACAGTTGATTGTTGTTACTGTAGTTGTTTTGAAGTTTTTCAACTTACAATAAACTATAATGGCCACACAGTTATCTCATCGTATGTGTTATAAACAACAAATTTTGTTATATTCTCATTTCAATTCAGCATTTGTTATCACACATCTGGGAATTTCAATTCTTTTTTTTCTGTTTTTGGATTGTTTTTTTTTTCTATGGTTGCATATAAAACAAAAACTTTTGTTTTCCATTTCCATGCAAAAAACAATACAATATAAGAGCGTGAGTAGCAGCAAGAAGAACAACAACCAATTATTTTTCGATTAGTTTCGCTATCATTTCTGCCAGTCAGGCAGCTACTATGTAGCTAGTAAACCATTTCAGCCATATTTGGCACATCCTTATAGAGAGTGTATTGTAGTATTTGAAATGAAACACATCCATCTTATTACAATTCGCATACACACAACACAACAACTTGGACTACCACCACACAACCCAAAATGAAACTTCCACCCCAAAGAAAAGGAACAGCAACAGAAAAAGGAAAGTTTAACAAAAATATGTTACGGGCTTTAGACTCCTACGCCAAAACATACAAAAACACATAAATATGTATCAGGCAGCATCAGAAAAAAAAAATAAATAAATAAAACATTCAGAAAAAAAAAGAAATAAATCTTACTAAAAAGCCATAAAGCATTTTCACCATTCGCAATTTAATATACGAGTGTATATTTTTAAGGGTATTGTACATTTATACAAACAATCATACACAACAAAGTGTGTAAGGCTGTGTATAGCTTTGTTGTGTGTGTTTGTACAACTCACGTATATTACATACACACTCAAACACACGTTCGTACTCCAGGACACATTAGAATTTTATAAGAAATTAAAGTTGTTGTACCCTTCTTATAGATATCTTTTAGGAACAAAAAAAATAATATAATATAAGGAGGCTGAACATTAGGGTGTAGTGAAAGACGAACTTTAAGTATATCGATGTTGGTTTTAGGCGGAACTGTGCTAGTTCAAATTATAAACCGTAGCAGATTTCATTTTAATCTTAATTATCCGCAAACCGATTGGAAATCGAACTACCGGACAAAAATAGAATAATTTAAAACCAAATTAAAATTGTAATATTTTTATAATAAATTAAAAATTACTTTTTTAATGAAATACATACAGTCAATGCCTGGTATAAAGAATTGTCAAAGAATTTTTCATAATCTTTAGCATAATCTTTACAAAAAGTGTAATTCATGCAGCTTGGCCATCGTTTGAATCATCGACACGTTGTTATTTTTGGAGCGATGTGAGCAAACGCGGCACCCGTTTCGAAAACAGCTTTCTCATGGACAAATGTTCATGTAAAATAAAACCAGCACATTTCATGTTTCAGGTATCAGCTATTTCCTGCAACTTCACTTTACGGTCTGTCAAAGGATTCTTTAAACGTTTTTGACGTTTTCCGGTATCACCACCTCTTTTGGGTGACCAGAGCGTTCGGGATCAACGGTGTTTGTACGACCACGTTTAAAGTCAGCAGTAGAGTCCGAATAAAACTTATTAAGCCAAGCTTTGGCTTGAACGATGTTTTTTCCATTAAAAAGAAATGGTAGATCAACACACGAAATTGCCTCCAATCCATTTTTTTTTAAATCTTAAAAGTAGCGTCAATAAAACAGCTATAACTTGTCTACTAATGAACGAATTGTCATTAAATTTTGACAGGTATCATCTGAAGGTTGGTAGTTCATTAGTGGCACCACCTATGTGTCGTACCGGTGATAATTTGGTTGCTGTGACCGAAAGAGTGGAGCTTAATCCAAGAACATTGACACGCCAGCATAATGAGAATTTTGCACAAAGATCTCGGATTATTTATTACAAGGTCCAATTGACTAAGCAATTGAACGCAAACGACCATCCACTTCCTTACGGCTTCTCAGAAGCTCAAATGGGACATCGAATTCGCCATTTTTATTTCGTGCGGCTTTGTTACAACAAATAAAATTGCCGCATCTGGGTATCGGAAAACCCGCACGTCATTGTCCAGATGTCAATGCATACACAGAGAGAGACATTTTGGTGTGGATTTCGGAGTGGTGGCATCTTTGCCAATTTTTTGTTCGAAAATACAAAATACTTGTGTTTGGGCCACCCTTTACATTCCGTGTAGAGGCAACATCGATATCAAAAAGTGTCGTCTTTCACTATACCCTACTGAATAATTTCTTCGACTTACTGGAAAGATGCTGGTGATACAAAACATCAGACCTCTAAATCATGATTTTTAATTTTGCACTTCTTTTAAAAAAATTTGTTTTAAACTCAACAACTTTTTTATATTATCACGCAACCAGAAGCTATACAAGAAAAAAAGATTTGTCTACACAGGAAATTAATTTGTTGGAATTCCATCAGAACCACCAACATAAGTAGAGTACTCTACAGTGCTTGTTCTAAAATTCCTAATTATTGAACCACTTCTCAGGGAATAACTACATCTTTCTTAAAAGCCTCATGTAAAATAATGGTGGTGCACCTAATTCTAGAACCCATTGAAAGGAGTCATACTTTGCATTTTAACAACATTTTTAGTGTGTTTTGATTTAGAACTAGTTAAACATGATATCTACATCGGTTCCCAGAATCTGATACTAGTTCCAAAACAGCTTCATAGAGCTATTTAAAAACATGAAAATTTTTAAATATTACTTCCAACATAAATTAACAAAAAAAGTTCTAAAAATGTATCTTATAAAAATATAAAACTGCAAATACTATGTATGAAAATAGGCTAGGGTTACCGCTTCCACTATTTTGGAATATTTTTCCTCGAAATACTATTAAAAAATCAATGCATAAGAATATGTATTAAAATTTATTAAATTTAATACAAATATATTTTTCAAAAGTTAGGAAATCGGATTAATGCTTTTTGATGATTTCAGTTCCGAGAGCTTTATCACTGACGACTATTTTGAAGTTTTTCACAAATCATAAAGGTCGCATCATATTAAAAAAAGTAAAGATTATATCGTATAAGGAAATGGGACGTGATTACTGTTTATTTTTTTTTTTTTTTGTATAGGTGCACAAACACTGTCAAGTAGTGTAATTGGTAATTTCATCAATATGATGAAACTTTTTTGCTTAATGTAGACAAATATTTACCAAAGTTTAACATATTTTAATTTCTAACACAGGTATTGTATAGAATAGTCGGCATGTCCGCATTAAACTCTTTTACTCGTTTTTTTTAAGAGAAGCAATTTTCATTTAAAGGAATAGAGGAGAGATAAAATGTGAAGGTGTCAAAATACCAATTTGTTTCCTGTTTCATCAGGAAAACTCAGATAATAATGGATTCCAAAGGCGATCCAAGAGTCATTGAATTGGTTCTTTACAAACTCTGATATACACACTCTTATATATTAAAAGAAAACCTATGCACGCACTAAGTGTGATATATTTTCCAGGATTATGTATAAAAGAATGTTTTATTATCGCAGTTCTTGCTACTGCTGCTGCTGCCGGGTTTTCTTACAGCTCAAGTAAAAGAATCGAAAACAACAACAACAAAATAAAGAAACTCATTTAAAAGTGCGAAAAGAAAGGATATTAAAGGTACAAAAACAAATATAAGGATATTAAACAAATAACAGTAAAAAATAAAGAAATATTACAAGTATACAGCACCCCCTCATTCACCCCATTTCCGCTCTATGCGGCATAAGGATCTTACTTTAGTAAACAGCATCTGTCTTAGGTTTTTAAAAGGAAACAACTGAATGAATTATTTGTTTCGTATTTCACATTTACTGCCTCATCTTGAATTATTATAGCGGGTGAATGATATAAATATATAATTTAAAACTTTAATTTTTTGTTATTACATTTTCTCATCTTCTTACGTTTTTATGCAAAAAAAAAATGCCTTCGTATAAGATTTCATCATCAGGTGGTTTCATAAGAAAATCTGTAGTTTAATAAATTATTTGAAAGGTAAAAGTGTTCATAAAAAAAATAACTATTATATTCATTAACAAATAATATTTTGTAAATGGAAAACAAATTTAAAGTTATCCTGTAATATTTTCAAATTGCAGCTGGTTTCAAACTCACGAATGTTATATGTATTTTCACATTAACGTGTACCCGTAATATGAAGTACACAAAAATGTGTGAAAACTTAAACATTACTATCAGTATGAACATTAACTACCAACATCTGAAATTATTAACTTTGTAAACTCAACGTTTTTACGTTTTGACTTGTAGCTTTTTCTCGCATTACGTCCTTAAAGTTTAACTGCTTATACTGTATAAATTATGAATAGGCTAACAAAAAAAGCAATAGATTGAATACAAGTTCAGATCTCAAAACTTTAAGAATTTCAAGCTTTATTTATTAGAGCTAAAGCGAATACATTTATACCATACTTGGGAATTTTTCATTAGCATTAATTGGCACTAATGCAAATGAAAAAATTTAATTTCCATTTAATGGTTATGAAATTTTTTCCATTAAAACTTTCATTACTAATGGTAATGTAATAGCACAATTGCATAAAAAAACTAATTATAATTGATTAAAAAATCATTTGTTTAGAAAAAAATTGATACGATTTGAAAATTATCAATTATACAGAAAATAATAAAACAAATTATAAAATATACAAATATTAACCCGCATAAATAAATATTATCATAAATATTAACACATACAATGACGGTTAAAAATTCTATTGTTTTCTTTTAATTGGTGCATTAGTATAGGTAATGAAATTCAAAAACATTGTCATTAATCAATGTAATCAGATCTTTAAATCATTATCATTAATGCAAACAATGGTAATGAAATTTATTTCACTACAATTGTTATCAATGTAATGGTAATCAAATCATCAATTAATTAGTCGAAACAATGCATTAGTCGCATGTACACTTAAAAAAGTTTGTAAGTTAAAATAACTGAAAATATCATTTAAAAGAAATGATATTTCATTTAAAAACCGGTCTACTTAATTTTCATTTAAATTAAATGCCATTTGTTATTTTTTTTTAAATGTTGATTAATCAACTGACACATCCGTAAGAAATAAATGATATAATCAGTAAAAATTAATGTCAAAATTTTACCTACAAATCCTTAAAAAAATAAATGTTTTTTTCATTTATTTGAAATTATTTCCGTTTTTGTATTTTTTGTTTTTTTTAGTATACTCGTACAATACAAAATGTATATATGCATATGAAGCTATAAACACTTTTTGTGTGAATGTATTTGTGTATGTATGTGTGTTTATGAAGTTCTTGTAATTTGAATTGAAAAATTTTGTATATATACAACCAATTTAAATAAAAAAACAAATTGAAATTTTTTGAATATTTTTTTTTTTTGAAACAGACAGCAAACAAATTTTAATTTGTAATAACTGTTACGGACACAAATAAACCACAAGTTTCCGTTATGTGGGTAAATTTTTATTAAATTTCAAACAAATGAAAAAATAAATGAAACTGAAAAAAATGGTAAATGATAGTAAATTATTTCGAATAAATGTATAAAAAAGTTAATATAGATATTTCTTTGAAAAATAAATGTATATTCCTTTATTTTTAAGTGGAACGGAAAACTTTTTTATTAAACTACAAACAGTTAACTACATAATATTTTGAGTGTATGATTTATACAGACAGAAACCAGGTTTGTTGTGGTGACTGAATTTTTTGTCAACCGAATTTTGGTAGTAACATGTACATACTATCACATTCGTTTGCAGCTCTTATTTCTTTTTATTGTGAGTTCAAATATTTCAAACATTAATTTGGTAAACCCGACCGACTTTAAATTTTCGTGAGATACAACTGATTTAAATACAATGAAATATTTTTTTTTGTCATTTATTATTTAAATAATTCTGGAATATATTTAATAAATTTGTATTTAATAAATACATACACTCGCAATATATTTTCCGTTACCGACTGCAGCTTATTTAAAAACTAGGTTTTAAATAAAGAATCAATTTATAGAAATATATTTTTTTAACTATTTGAATCAGTTATTCAAAAAACAAACCATAAAAATTTACAAACATTCAGTAGTAATTTATATTTTCTTTTAACTGTAAAATTAATATCTAATTTATTAAGTTAAGATCTTTTTGGTTTTTTTATAAAAATTCTTATTTTATTTTCGATATTTCGCTAACAATTTGTTAGAATTTTAAAAAAAAAATTGTTTTCCTGAAGATGCTAACAAATTGTTAGCGAAAAATCGAAAATAATATAAGAATTTTTATAAAAAAAAGATCCTTAGCTTAATAAATTAGATATTAATATTAAAATAAGATCGAATAAAGTTATATAATTGTTAAATGTAAAATTTTATGTTTTCTGTTTCTAAAAATAGAAATTCATATAATTCCTCTTTTTTTTAACAAAATAGTTTGTTTATATACAAAATTATTTCAATAATTTCAATAAATTACATGAAATTACTCAAATATAGATACACACACAGAAAATAAAAATAAATTCATCTGTGTGTGTTGTGTTTTCTAAAATTACATACAAATAACAAATTTCAATTTGAAAAACAAACCACAAAAATCGTTTTTTTTTTACATTTTATCAGATAAAAATTGATGGTTATTTTAAACGACTCGATTACTTTTACTACTTTTGTGTATCATGAAACGATGATTGAAAATAAACAACAAAATGGGCTGAATATAATGAAAAATCAGTAGTCCTCTTTTTGATTGTATTTTCGATTAATTTAGTATGTATTTTAAGTTATTTTTAATGAAATAATATTGTGAGTGTATACACATGTTTTTTAATATATCCTATTTTGTATACAGTCATTTAAAGAATTGCCCAAAATTTAAATTTGCCCTAAATTCGAAATTCCACTCTGTTTTCCAACCTCCAAAGTGATTGTTATATATGTGTTTTATCATTTTTGGCCTATAATGTATTATTAACTTGCTAGTAAAACAGTGATACAAGAAAAATTATTGCAATTTGGTAGTAACAACTTTTAATTGCAATAGCTAGCTAATGGCAAAATTCTAAAGGAAATTGCAGCTATCGCATTGATTAAAAATATTTTAGTTTAGGCATAATTGGTTGGAAAGACTAATGCTTTTTGGAAAATCAACTTTTTTTTGCTACATTTTCCAATTTTCTGATATTAACGAACATTGAACATTTTATTTTACTGTTTTTTAAACTTTTTTAAGAGCTAAAGCATTGTTTTTAGATCTTTTTTATTTGTCCCTGTTTAATTTTACCTTTACTATATTTAGACAGAGGGAAAACTATCTAGTTTTTACTTGTCAAAACCACTCACTTTTAGTTAACTTTGCAAATTTTATTCATATTTAAAACATGCAGTAAAATGAGCGTAAGGAAATAGCCTTGAGGGAAAATTAGACTTTTTATGCTATATTTTACACTTCAAGCATGCCAAATTCTTTGTAGATGTCGATTAATTTACATAAAAATTAACTTTTAATTTTAAGTTGCTGTAGGCTGAGTGTAAAGTGGGCCAAATTAATGATACATTATCTGAAAATAGACCAATTAGAATAAAAGATTCAAAAACAAAATTTTCTGATTGGTTGATTTTCAAAAAATGTATCAATTAGAGGCTTGTTTTTTCGAATTTAATATCTGTATCTATAACTACTTGTAAAGAAAACTTCTTACCTGACATTTCTTTATTTTGTGTAAACATACACAATTTGAAAACCACCTTTTTACGAAAGCTGTTTTATATATGGACTTCGGCAGCACACGAAATAGAGCAATTATATTCTGTGGCCTACTCTACCTGAACTAACAAAAACATAATTCATTTGTTAGCTGTTGTGGTTTTTAATATTTTTTTAAATTAAAATACAAAATTTCAAATATTTTTATGATAAATATTAAACAATAATAAAAAATAAAAGCTAAGAATTTCCAAGACTTCCCGAGAAAAAAAAATTGTCTGGCATAATATTTAATAATATCCAATTTAATATCTGCTGTAAAATCTAGTTGGCCTTATTTGGCCGAAAAATGGCAGATTATATAAGATACAGCAATATATTTTGGAATTAAGTTAGATCTTTTTTGATGCAACAACTGGCTATATGCCATTAGATTTAGAATGATCTAAATTGATCCAAAAACAACAGATCAAATTAGATCCAGAAATATATTTTGGAATTTACTCAATACCCCTTTTTTCTGTTTGAACAATGTGATATTTATATAACTTATAAATTATTATGTTATAACTTTGTTTTTATATCTTTATACAATTTGCAGTAATTATTTTCCTTAAACTGCTGTTCTGTACTTAAACTATAAGACTTAAACTTGTTGTACAGGATATGTGAAGCCATTTTGTTAGTAAACTATTCATATTATATTGTTAATCAAAAAAAAAAATGGCAGATCTGATCCATCAACATATTGTATGGAATCTAGTTTCTAAAAATATATATAAAAGAAAGATAAAAATTAAATCTAAAAAAATGCTCTCGGCAGGATTTGAAGAGTTGCAGTCGACAGCTTACCTTACTCAGTCATACACAGCTTATAAGACTTCATTGTTGGTGTAATTGTGTTATATATGTAGTAATATCTTCAGGACTTATATATAATTATATATTCTGTAATTTGGCAAAAATGAGAAAAATGCTACATATAATGACTAAATTTAATTATCTGATTATATGGTGTATAATATAATACAATATATTTTCCGTTACCAACTGTAGTTTATTTAAAAGGTAATACGTAAAGTTTGTTTTTAAACGAAGAATCAATTGAAATTCATAGAAATATATTTTTAACTATTTAAATCAGTAATTCAAAAACAAACTATTAAAATTTACAAACATTCAGTAGGAGTTGATATTTTCTGTTATATGTAAAAATTTATGTTTTCTGTTTAAAAAAATAGAAATTCATACAATTCCTTTTTGTCTTTTTAACCAAACTAATTTGTTTATATGCAAAATTATTTCAATAAAAATTACAAGAAATTATTCAAATATAGATACATACAGAAAATAAAAATATATATATGTTATATCTGTGTGTATTGTGTTTTGTAAAGTTACATACAAATAAAAAAAATTTCAATTTGAAAAACAAACCACAAAAATCGTTTTTTTTTTCTACTTTTTGTCAGTTAAAAATTGATGGTTAGTTTAAACTACTTTCGATTCCTTTTACTACTTTTATCGATTTTAAACATTGATTGAAAATAAACAACAAAATGGATTGAATATAATGAAAAATCAGTAGCCTTTTTGATTGTATTTTCGATTAATTTAATATGTATTTTAGATTATATTTAACGAAATAATATTGTGAGTGTATATAAAGTTTTTAACACTAACAGGACTTTAAAAACAAAGATCATATGTGTCTAACTATATGTACCATAATTGTTATAAAGTAATTATATCTTGTATTATATAACAATTTTTAACTATCGATGGTCCGAAATGCGTAAAATTTTCTTTGTAAAAAGTATTAATAAGAAAATAAGAATAATTAAAATAAAAAAGTTTTTGTTTATCTCCCTGGCTGGATTCAATACCATTGACATAGAACCACATATATTTATATCTAATTATATATTAAATATATAATATCAAAAATATTCTTGATATAGAATCTTATATGACTATTTCTCAAATTTGTTAACAAATACTGTACCATATTTCGTAGGTTTTTTTTCGAATTTTATATAAATTTTACATTCAAATTGGAGTTTCTAAATACCCTTAGAATATTATATAAAAATATTTTCATAAAAAAGTTTTCCGTTGCATTTAAAAATAAAGCAACATACATTTATTTTTCAAAGAAATATCTGAAAAAAAACAGGTTTTGTAAAAATTGTCGCTTAAAACGTTATTCGCGGCTCCGCTTCATTTCTTCGAAATCATTTACCTAATTTTTTCAGTTTCATTTATTTTTTCATTTGTTTAAAATTTAATAAAAATGTACCCACAGAACGGAAATGTGTGGTTTATTTTTGTCTGTAATAGTTATTACAAATTTTAATTTTGTTTGCTGTTTCAAAAAAATATTATTTAAACTGAATAAAATTTTAACTGATTAAATCGGATGTGTCAGTTGTTTAAACATCATTTAAAAATAAATAACAAATGCCATTTGATTTAATGCAAATTAAGTAGATCGGTTTTTAAATGAAATATCATTTCTTGTAAATGGTATTCTCTGTTATTTTAACTTACAAACTATTTTAAATGTAGTTATAGGTATAGCTACTTAAAAATTTATAATGTTTAAAAATGATGCCAAGTCTTAGACATTTCTTTTAAATGTAAACAAAAATATTTGAAATTCTGGTATTTGTAATTTAATAAAATATTAAAAACAACAAAAGATAACAAATTAACTATATTACTAATATATATGTACGTATTATCGAGTTCAATATGAACGTATTGATAGTATTTTTCTTTACGAGTAGTTGCAGATAAAAAGATAAAATTCGAAAACAAAGCTTTTTTTATAAAAAGAAAATACTGAAGTCAGTGTCAGTGAAGTAAAAAATAATTAAAATAAAAGAAGGCAATTGAAATTAAAAAACACTAAACGTAATAAAAAAATTTTGAAAATTCAAGCAACATTTCATTAGTTCCATTTGGTGTTTGTAAATTTCAATTGATGTTTTATCATTTTTATTTGGAGTCATTTGACATGTTTTTGAAACAATCTAATTGTTTTAGAAATTGTTATCTTTGGATTTGCAAAAAAAAATTGCACGTGGATATTCCATGATATCTGTGCGGTTTTTTGTTTTTCAAAAATCCATGTAGTTCACGATGTATCGCTGCTTAAAATTGGTCACTTTTTTTAAATCGATGACGTTTTGCTTTAAATATTCACGAATAAATAATGTTTTGCATTTTTGCAATATTTCTGTAAATAGACCGCTTATTTTTTTGAAAAGTAGAAGATCTTAACTTTCATATGGGATACGATTTGAAAAAATAATTGCTTAAAATGTTAGATCAGGTAAAATGTTAGATCAGGTATTTATTAAATTTTGAGCCGCTAAAAGTATTAAACTTTTAGCTCGATACACCGTGAATTTTTAAAAACCAAAACAGCACAGATATCAGAGGAAGGTGGAATATCCATATCCAAATTTTTAGTGATATACATAGTATGATTCTTTGTTTTTTAACCCTACGGTCCATAACCAAGAAAATATACGACAGTCAATAACCGGGTACCCAGGTACCCTTATGTACTTTGTCAGTGCTTTTGCATTGAGTATTAAATATTTATGTCAATTATTTGTTAACATAATTTAATTTAGATATTAAACTGTACATTTGATTTGTTTCCATAAACAAATACTGAAACTCTGTTGCTAAAACTGGTTTTGCATGAGAGACACAGTTAAAACAGTTTAGAAATTTTTAGTCAGAAAAATAAAAATTAACAGCAACCTACTCATTAGAAGTTGAAAAGCCAAGAAAATGTCGCGAAATGTAGAACTGCTTTAAAAAAAGGAAATATTTAAGTTTGACGGAGGAAGAGAAATCCAATTACATCGCATCAATTTTCGACCATGTTGTGAATGATAAACACTTATCTGAAGGGAAAGATAAGAAACATTATTTGTAGGAGATGTGCAAATGTCGTACTCAGAAGATGCCGCTATTGATGAGGCTAATGGTGAGGTTAATGATGAGACTACGGATGAAAGTGAACTGCGGATAGCAGTGATACAAACTAAAAGAATGTTGCTCGCGATGGTACTGAATGGCAAAAGCACCCCTCAACGTCCCATCAAGTTAGGAGCTTTAATATCGTACGTGGTCGTTATAGCCCAGCATGAGTAACGGAAATGATGTGAAAAGCTCAAACTTTCAAATGCTAGTTGACCGTGGAAGAAAAGCACATGCCACTTATGCAGCCTACAATGAAAATAATCCAACAAAATAACCGCTAACACCAGAAAGCAAAGAGCTTTTACGGACAAGGCTGCATCAATCCGTGATATATGGACAATGCTCGATGCAAATCTAGCAGCATATTACAAGCCAAGTGAAAACCTAACAATCGACGAACAGCTCTTTCCTTACCGAGGTAGCACTAAGTTTACTCAGTACATTCCAACAAAATCCAGCAAAGTAAGGGATTAAAGTTTGGTGGATTTGTGATGCCAAGAACTCCTATCCACTCCAAGGGCAACTATATACTGGTAAACCTGCAACTGGTCGTGAGACAGCAAGCAGAAAGGGTTGTCAAAGATTTGGCAGGTCCATTCAACGGAAGTAGGCGCAACATCACAATAGACAATTTTTTAACAACTCTTGCTGTGGCAGAATATCTGCTTTCAAATAAATTGACAATGGTGGGAACATTACGCAAAAATAAACCATACATTTCGGATGTTATGAAAGAAGATAAAAAAAGAGATATTGAGTCGTCCACTTTTGCCTTTCACAACAATGTCACAATGTGTGCTTATTTACAAAGAAAAAAGAATTCAGTGATATTGCTATCCACAATGCACGACGACAACGCTATTGGCGATAATGGCAAACCGGAAATGATTTATTTAAAAAAAAAACAGGACAATACCATACAAAAACACGCAAAGAAAATGCTTTTTGCAGAGACTTAGCGAGGAGCAAAGGCAAATTACGCGGCATTTCTTCTCCAAATCCGTCATTGAATGCTATTTAGGAAAAGCAGTAGCCTCACTTCTCGCGAATAACCATCGACTTCCAGCGGCACTACATGAAGGAAGCTGGGTGTTGTTATGTGTGCTTAGCAATACCCGAAAAGAAGAGACGAAAAACCCGAAAATCATGCAGCGTGTGTGATATATATCTTAATGCTTTGAATGTATTTAAGTACCTCTAATAATATAAATATAATAATAAACTAATAAAAATTAGAAAAAAAAATAAAAATTTAATTAAAATTAACAAAAAACAATTTTGAATTTTAAGAACAACACAAATATAAAATATGTGGGGTACCGGGGTACCTGGTCATTGACTCCCGTAGGTGTCAACTTTACAACCGTTTTAAACAAAGACCAAGTTAACATAGCCATATCTTTATTATAAAGGCTTATGAACATATCAATTTTGTAATTGATATGTTAAATTCGATGTGGAGAAAAGTTGAGGAGGAGTTTATAATTAATTATGTGAAGACTACTGATTTCGTAGAGCCAGAGTTACCAAGACGGATAGGAACACAAAAATACCGTTCAAATTTACAAACAATGCTCCAACTTATTTATTCCATATTTAGATGAAATAACCTCAAGTATGTCTCAAGTCATACAAATTTTGTACCAAGCCGAGTCGTTGACGTATCGTCAAAAGAATTTTTTGACCTCATAGAATTCTATCAAAGTGATCTAAAAGCGGAGAAGAGTTTTACAAAAATCGTCGCATTAATTTTTAAGTTCAATATTAAATGTACACATTAGATCTCAGTCAATCTGACAAATATAAGTATAAATAAAAACTTTATAAGAATTAAAAACTGTAAATTTTAGTTAAAGTGCTACAAAGTATTCCACAATTCTTATGACCGTTTTCTCGATAAATACGTATTATGAAATTAAAGAAAAGTGGTTGAATTAAATTAAATGATGATGGAATTTTTTAATTTGGCAAGAGTATAAGTTTTGACGTACAAATTTTTAATGAAAATATAGCTTATAATATGAAGTGGCTAAATAAGTAGAAATTGCTCCAGCCGAAAGAAGTTTGTTCGACCCCTATGTCGTTTTTGTTCTGACAAAAATGTTTATTTTTTTCTGCCCTTTTTACAAAATGTCAGATTGTGCATAGTAATATAAAGTAAAAGCGGACAAATTAGGTATAAAATTAAAGGTATTTAAGACCCCTATTTAAATTAAACCTTTAGTGGCATTCACTAACTTTCTTAACGATTTTATCGATATCATTAATTAACGATAATTGCCGCTTGAGTTACCGAAAAAGCTATTCTGTATCTTTTGAAATTATTGACAAGAGATACCGACAAAGGCTGTTTGTTTAAAATTTATTAACTTCTAAATTTTGTAAAGTAACGAAAATTAAACTTTAAAAGAATTTCTATACTTAACAATTTTTAAACAACAAGCATTGGCAGAAAAAAGTTGGATAATAACTTTTAACGAATTTTGTTGTTAGTTAGCGAGTTTTGACAATGTAACTAACGAATTTTGTCGTTATAAAGTTGCGGAATTCCACTACTGTATAACTTTTAAATAATTTTTCGAACATTTTGTGCTCAATTTAAAGCGCATTTTGTACTTTTAAACAAATCACATGGTTGTAAATTTCTAGACACTTTAAGAGTATATACTTTTCGATTTTCGCAGTTTTTCGGATTTTGGAAGACTTTTTCAACCTGGTTTTTGTTTTAAACTTTTTTTTTTAGCAAGATATTAAATTTTATTATTAAATTTTGATCAAATAGATAAATATAAGTAATCATACATGCGGTAGGGTTAACTGTTGATTTTTCTGCTGTACAAATAATATATTTTTTTTTGTAAACCAAACAAATAAAGTCATAAAAATTCCAGCACATTCTGGCAATTTGGCTCATCAAAAATGCCAAACGAACTAACCAACCAAGCAGCCAGTCAGCCAAACTACCAATACAACAAACAAAGTATTTAATTCCTGCAACGTATTTTGTAAATCATAAGATATAAATAAAAATATCGCATATAAAAAAATCCTAATTTGAATACGTGTCTAAAACTGAAACGCAAATTCAACAAATAGACAGACTCGTACAAATTTAGTTAAATGTAAAATTAAACATAGACGCACATAGCACTCCATGCAAAATCGTACCAAACCCAAAATGGAAATAGAAAAAAAAAACAATAATTTAACACATTGCACTATGACTGCAAATCACTCTCATTTTATATTTAGTACAATGTGCTTTACAGAGTGGCGTTACACAGAGATGGACGGGTGGACAGACACATATTTTGTCATTATGACGAGTTTAATGTCAATCCAACAAAGAAATTTGTTGCAGTATCTGCAAGGTTGGTGTATTGCAAATGTTTTACATATAAAATATATATTTGGAAGCACTTGTCTTCATACCACAATTATTATGCGTACGTGCATATATTGCAGAAGTTTTGCGCAGTTATTTTAAAGAATTTATTCCTAACAAACGTTTTTAATAGTAGGTATATTTCAGTAGGAAATTTCATCCACTTTTTAGGCCAAAATTAATTACAGCCAAAGTTTTGGATCGATATGGCTAAAATGTGGAATATAAAGGTACAGCTGGCAACTTTGATTTTTGTAATAGTGGAAGTTTTTAGTGTTACCAACATATGACAAAAAAGTGAAAAGACTGAATATTTCGAAATCAAACGGATACATTTTTTAAAGCTCTACTATTAAAATAGGCAACAACATGTCGTATAAGCCATTTTAGAATTCCACGTTTGGTTAACAAGAACAATAATGTGCACTAAAATATTTTTGGGTTTTTTTAAGTACTTATTACCCCTCTCTTCAATATATTATGAACGATTTTATTTTTGTTATTGAATTACTGATAAAAACGTTTAAATTTATATTAAAATTACACTTGCTTGCAAATGCCAAATTCGGATGGCCGCAATTCAGCTAAGATTTGTTTTTTTACAAAAACAAAATATGCATTCACTTGCTTTAATATTTTCTTTATCGAACGGCGGAAAACGATTTTTGACAAAGATTTCTGGACAAATTACCTACTGTGCAATAATGGTGTAACGGATTTTACTGAAACTGAGAAAGCTATTTTGAAAAAGTTAAAATTACTATTAACTATAAAGAAGAAGATGATTAGTTAAACCTTTATATTCAAATTATTCATAATAGTAATAGCCCTTCAGAGATGACTTCTAATAAAATTGTTGAAATAAATATTGATATAACTGAAAGTCGAAAAATTAAGAATATCAAATGGAAATTCAAAAGAAACTTTTGAAAATGAAGTAGACGAATCTCTCAAATGTTGAATAGAATAAGCCGGGTTATAAAACCGGCGACAAGACGACATATGAATTTATATTGGGTGGTCCAACCAAAATGCACGATGTTAATTGTAAATAAAACAAAAAGTTCTCAGGGAATTATCTTAATATATTTTATATGATAGAAGTATCTATGACACGGCTTCGGTGGCATACCTCTATCCGATTGTCCATATTTTCAATGGCTCTGAGATATAATTGAGGTTCAATGTCGTTAATGTGCCGAATTTTCTCATCCTTTAGCTCTTGAATTGTTCTTGGCTTATTGACGCATACTTTTTCTTTTAAATATCCCAAAAGAAAGAAGTCCAACGGTGTCGAATCACATGATCGTGGTGGCCAAATACACTTACCAAAAAGAGTCTGTAATGGCAACTGAAAATTTTGCTGTTATTACGGGAAATTCTGCTAATTTTAGTCCAGCGGTAGTTTTTGCTAATCTTAGCAACCCATGTCTGCTGACGTATAGTACAATGAAATTAGTAGAAAAATTAGTAGCCGCTACTAAATTTTAGTAGACTTTTTGTAAAGTGGAATTTAAAATCTGTTTGCTAAAATCAGCAAAAAAAATTACTAAATATTATTAATATTAGTAAAAAGCTTTGAATTTATTTTTCTTATCGAGCATCAAAAATTTTGATTATATATTTTAAAAAACGAATTAATCATTTTGTTTTAATTTGGTAATTTCTGTTTTGAAAAATATTTTGGTCAATTTTTTTTTACTTTTAAAGTTAAATTTTAATTGTTTTTAGGGTGGATTTTTAGAACTAAAAACCCTTTTTAGTGCTATTTTAAGTGGATGTCCTCTTTTTAGACATGTGTTGGTATCTTCACTTCCGACCCCTTTTTTGATATATGTAACATTTTAAGGAAATTTAAGTATGTAGGTGTAAGTTTCAATTAGAAATAACATTTCCTTCAATATCCACTTTTTTAAAATTAGTAATATTTTTTGCTAATTTTAGCAAATCGGTTTTCAAAAATTTATAAAATGATTTCTGAATTTAGCAACAAAAATTTGTAAATATTCTGTAAAAATTCTGTAACTTGTAAAATGTAAATAGCAAACAGATTTGCTAAATAATAATTTTTTACTAAAAATCAGTATAAAAATAGTAGTGTGCGATTGAAAACCGTTTACAAATTGTTCTAATAACTTTTTTTCTGAGTGTAACATCGTCACGACGTGAGATAACATGGCCATTAAATTTCTCGCGCAAAAAAACCATTGTCCTCAATTTCTGGCCACAATAAGTTCGTGTTCATTTCGCAATGTTCAATTGTGTACATGTCCATGGTTGAATTTGTCAAACACTGAAGCAAAGAAATGGCAAAAAGAGAACGTTTTTTCTTAGTTTTAAACATTTGTTGTGCGCATTAAAATTCAACAAATTTTTATTGATTTGATCTTTATAGATTTTTTTCCTGATTCCAAATTTGGTCCTCAAAAGTTTCTATCGGTTTTGAAAAATTGTATCTAAAGGATATTTCGGATCTGCTGTTAAAACTCGATTTTTGCCCCAAGCAAAAAGTTATTATAACTCGACACTACTCTAAACTAAATTGTATACTTTTTCCTGTTCACTTACATTTTAATTTGATTTTATTAAACTCTTTTAATTCATAAATTAATAAATACACATTAATAAATAAAGTTATTTAAACTTTTCACAATAAATCATTATATATAATAAAATTATAGAAAATGTAAGCCATTACAGGTAACTTATTATTATTTAATTCAAAATAATAAAATAAGTAATATTTTAAAGGTAATACTTTATTTTTATTTTGAAAATAATGCTGAATATAAGGAGTACTTATTACAAAGTAATGTATAAAATAATAATATGTCATGTTTTTACTGGGATGTAACGGGTCGAGTTAAAATAACAAAGTTTGATCTGGTGGGTTTGAATGGTATGTATGTATTGATTGCTGAAGATAAAGCAATTGATAAAGCAATTAATTGCTGAAGATAAAGCAATTCTTTGAGAACATTTTTTCGGTATAATACCGGTTTATTTAAAAATATAACATCAAATGATATGGAAAATGTTATAAAAATTTAAAAATTTTATAAATTGTTGTCACCATTGTCTCTACACTTAGCAAGTATTTTTAATTCCATGTTACATTCTTGTTTAAGTCCATATGTCCTTAAAAAAAGTAAGATTATTCCTATACCGAAATGATCACAATCCAAGAAGGTATAGGAGTACAGCTCAATAGCATTACTGTCCACAATAGATACAATTCTCGAAATAATAATCCATGCTCAGTATATTCAAGATGAATCCTTATTGTATAGAAATCAATTCGTTTATATGAAGGGCAGTGGCATGGATTAAGCGGTTATATGTGTAAATAATACAATATGTGAGGGTTTGGATGATGGTTTTATTCTTTGACTTTAGCAAAGCTGTTGATATAGTTGATCATATGATTTTGATAGAGAACCTTAAATATTATGGCATTGTTGGTAATGATCTGAAATTGATAGAAAGTATTTTAACAAATATGTTAAAAAGCAATATGTAGAAATTGTGGGTAAGAATAGTTTAATTGTAAGTGTGAATTGTGCACTCAAAATATTATGTACTTTACAGTTTGCAATTTAGTGAAAAAAAAATCAGTTCAGTTAAAAATAAAGACACATACATTTATTTTTCAAAGAAAGTGTTTTTTTAACTTCTTTATATTTGCATTTGTTCAAAATGATCTACTGCCATTTACCGATTTTTTTACTTCCATTTATTTTTTTATTTGTTTGAAACTTAATACACTTAAGATAGTTTGTAAGTTTGAAAAGCAGAAAATAACATTTAAAAGGAAAGAACTTTCATTTAAAAACCGATATACTTACTTTTCTTTTAAATGAAATGGTTTACTGACACATCGGTAAAAACAAATGATTACACTAGGTCACAAATAACAAACTTGTGTCTGTTATTTGTTTCTAGCATACTTTTTCTCATGGATTTGGACCTACTGAACACGAAAATGAATTTTAAAAATTTTTCTGTCGATTGGTTTGCGAGATACAAATTTTTTAATTTTTTTTTTTTAATTTTTGGAGGTACACTTACTATTTTGAGCATATCTTTAGTCTTCTTTGACCTATTTTATCCTACTACTACTCAAATTAAAGACAATTGAGCCGTCTACAACTTATTCTCAGAAAATTTTCAAATCGGGTTAGTAGTTTTGATGTTGGCGGCTTAAAAAGGTTAAAAAACTGCGTTTTTTTAGTAAAAATGTGGCTGAAAAATTCATATAAAAATTCATATAAAATGTAAAACGCGATGTTAACAGCGATTTTAATTTTTTTACGTATAGCTGACACTTTTCCAAAGAAAATAAGCCCTTACTTAACAAAATCTGATGACAAATGGCCGACTTATTATTTTTTTGGTAAACGACCGAAATTCCGCTATTTCACGATTTTTTGATTTTCATTATTTGCACAGCTTACCTACCCAACGCAAACGAATAAATACATTTGAACTTAATTTAAAATAAACAAAGTAGTCTTCGTATATTTTTTTTTAATTTATTTACAGCACTACATGCTCATACATATTTAAACATAAGGAGACACGGTTATCAATTGCATTTCAAAACTGTCTGTGAAAGTGTAAAGAAGTTAATATTTAGAAAACGCAAGGAAGACAATGAGTAAAAGACTACGTGTGTTCGAGTGTTTGAACGATCCAGACAATTTCTGCAATGTTTGTGGCCAGTTTATAAAAAAAAATCACGCACACAAGTTTACTCCAGCAGTACAATTGCACTATTTGAATTATTTTGGTATTTCACCAAATATCACAGAACCATGGACACCTAAGTCGCTGTGTGATCTTTGCTATATAATCTTAACCAACTGGGCAGCTGGCGGAAGGTAAGAATTTTTATTTAAACACATTATACATAGCGAATATAGTAATTTATTTTAATTTTAGCCGCCATATGAAATTCGATACACCAATGATGTGGAAAAAGCCGCTATGCCATTCCACAGACTGTTATTTTTGCCTCACCACAAACAGTGGGGTAGGAAGATTTTTTAAATGGAACTACGCTCAAGTGGGATCGTTTGCGCTTCCAGTACCACATTCGCATGATGTGCCATATCCAGTGTGCCCTGGTGCATCTCTTCAAAAAGCAGAATCGTCAGAAGAAGAGTCTGAGTCAAATGCAAGCGAATTTGAGCCGGGTGCAAAGCGAAAATTACTGTCACAGGCCGAACTAAACGATTGGGTGCGCGATTTTGGTCTCACTAAGGAGAAATCCGAACTTTTTGCGTCTCGGATGATACAGTGTGGATTTGCGGCTTCAGAAGTGAAAGTATCAGCGTACAGAAACCGTCACAAGGAGTATGCAAAATTTTATACAAAGAAAGACCAAATATGTTTTTGCAGCGACATTTCAGGCTTGTTCCAAGAGCTTCACCAAATTCACAACCCCAACGAATGGAGGTTGTTTATTGACAGCAACAAAGAGAGCTTGAAGGCAGTTCTCTTACATAATGGGAATGAAAAGCCATCTGTTCCTATTGCTCATGCGGTTCATTCAAAGGAGAACTATGAAACTATGGACATTTTGCTGAAATGCATAGAGTATAGGAAATACAATTGGAAAATATGCGCCGACCTTAAAGTTGTGGCCATTCTGTGTGGACTCCAAGGAGGCTATACGCGACATTGCTGTTTTCTGTGCCTTTGGAATAGCCGCGCTGATGATCAGCATTATATAAAAAAAAAATGGCCGGTACGAACGAAACCTGTAGTTGGAGAAGCGAATGTTCAGCGCAAACCACTAATAGAGAACCGTGAAAATATAATACTTCCGCCGCTGCACATAAAATTGGGTTTGATTAAAAATTTTGCCAAAAAATTAGACAAAGAAGGTGAAGCTTTTGCCTATTTACGGTCAATTTTCCCTTACCTTTCGCTGGCAAAAATTAAAGAAGGAGTCTTCGCAGGACCCGAGATAAAAAAAATGTTGAAAGATGAAAAATTCCCAAAGCTGTTATCACCCATCGAAGCCGCAGCATGGAATTCCTTCAGGCTTGTTGTGGAAAACTTTTTAGGAAACAACAAAAGCCCGAATTATAAGGACATAGTTGAGGATCTGGTAAAGAACTATGAAGCCATGGGAGTGCACATGTCACTTAAAATACACTTTCTGGATTCTCATTTGGATTTTTTCCCTGAGAATTTAGGAGACGTGAGCGACGAACACGGCGAGCGCTTTCATCAGGAATTGAAGGCTATGGAACGACGCTATCAGGGCAACTATGACACGGCTATGATGGGTGACTATATTTGGACCCTAATACGTGAGACCGATTGCAGCGAATACAAAAAACAAAGAAGAAGTCAGCAGTTTTTCCACATGGCATAAAATGTACACTTATATCTTTGTTTTTACTCATTTTTTTGTGCGTTGATTTGCTTAATTTAATTAGTTAGTTTAATTTCGTTAGTTTAGCTAATTGTGCGATACATTGAGCATGTAGTGCTGTAAATAAATTAAAAAATAATATACGAAGACTAATTTGTTTATTTTAAATTAAGTTCAAATGTATTTATTCGTTTGCGTTGGGTAGGTAAGCTGTGCAAATAATGAAAATCAAAAAATCGTGAAATAGCGGAATTTCGGTCGTTTACCAAAAAAATAATAAGTCGGCCATTTGTCATCAGATTTTGTTAAGTAAGGGCTTATTTTCTTTGGAAAAGTGTCAGCTATACGTAAAAAAATTAAAATCGCTGTTAACATCGCGTTTTACATTTTATATGAATTTTTATATGAATTTTTCAGCCACATTTTTACTAAAAAACGCAGTTTTTTAACCTTTTTAAGCCGCCAACATCAAAACTACTAACCCGATTTGAAAATTTTCTGAGAATAAGTTGTAGACGGCTCAATTGTCTTTAATTTGAGTAGTAGTAGGATAAAATAGGTCAAAGAAGACTAAAGATATGCTCAAAATAGTAAGTGTACCTCCAAAAATTAAAAAAAAAAAATTAAAAAATTTGTATCTCGCAAACCAATCGACAGAAAAATTTTTAAAATTCATTTTCGTGTTCAGTAGGTCCAAATCCATGAGAAAAAGTATGCTAGAACCAAATAACAAAATGGCTGTTGCCTAGTGTTATTCAGTCAAAAATAAATGTTAAAATTTTACCTACAAATTCCGTAAAAATTAATAATTATTGGTTTATATAAAATTGCTTCGAGTTTTAGTATTTTTTTTTTGTTTTATATATATATATATATACACACACAATATATATACACACACAACCTATAAACACATTTAATGTGAATGGCCTTGTGTGTGTAAATAAATTTAATTTTTTAAATATTTTTTTTTAAACAGGCAGCAAAACAATATTTAAATTTGTTATAACTGGAATGGAAACAAATAAACCACAAATTTCCGTTTTGTGAGTAAATTTTTATTAAATTTCCAACAAACGAAAAACATAAATCAAACTGGTAAAATCGGTAAATGTCAGTAAATCATTTTGAACAAATTTAAAAAAAGTTCGAATAAATATTTATTTAAAAAATAAATGTGTACTCCTTTTTTTAACTGAACTACTTTTTTTTTAACTAGAAACAGTAACCTACATAATATTCTGGGTGTACAAATGTTGTACCGTACTATCATCTTATGTCGTTTTTTGTAAATTATTTTTAACAACTCCGTTTCCAATATCACAATACAATAATACACCACTTATAAACAACATAATTAATTTAATATGTACACACAGAAAAATATTAATTGCAATTCAATCAAAACCACATTAATTTTTTTATAAGGATGTTCTTTTATTTGGAGTTACCTATGCTATGGATTATAAAATAAAATTTTAAATATAAAATTCTTTTAAGAATTGTGTACAGTAGAAATGTTAAAGAATTGTGTACAGTGAATGTACTGGAAAATTCGTACAATCTACCACATTTATTAGAAAAATTTCGGCATTTAAAATTGGTAAATACAAATACAGTTATCCTGAGTAAATATTCCATTTAATGGAATGCTTACCTACATTTCAAATGTCAGCTTGCCAAGTTCATCCAAAATATTTGCATTCTTTTACTATCTGCAATGTTGCTTTTTCTTTTGTTTGTTTGTAATTTCTATCATAATTGTTAAATAAACCGATTGGAATCACCATTGTGTTATTGTCATCACAATGGTTACACATACATATATCGTATGAAACTATATTTCTCTTGTATTAGTATTCTAATACAATAATGTCACTATACATTATAATTTTCTATTTAAAGTGATGAGCATAATTTACATGCAATGCACTTGCAATTTTGTGTTCAATGTCTGTTTGTCCTCTTAATGTTTGTTAGGATTGCATTCGGTAATTTAATGCTAAACTTCTACCAGACAATGTTGGCATTATGTTAAACATACTCATATCCAAAGTAGCACACTAATTTTAAAATTATTAAAACAAGACTTCTTAATTTTAAATTTACGCCCGGTTTATCTAAAACGAAACGAAGACAAAACGAACGATATGTACATACTATGTTATTGTCAATTTCATTTACAACAGCATTGCAACCAAATTATATTCAAAGTTTTCGTGATAATTTGTTTGAATTTTTAATCAGTGGATTTTCAGGATTTTATTATATTACTCCTCGATTTTTTGGGATCTCTGGATTTTTTGGGATTTCAGGATTTAAATTTTTCCTAATTTTTTACTATTATTTTATTAACTCATATCGTCCCAAATATTTTTTTCTTTTTTATAACTTTATAAAACTTGGTAGTTTATGTAATTTCGGGTTAAAAAACACAAAACTTGTTTTTGAGAAAAATGGTATTTGATTTCTCGAACACTGTATTTTAAAGGCATATTACAACAATAAAAATAAAAAAATAAAAACATTTGATTTTTATTGTTGAAAGTTTAATAGGTTGTTAATTTTATTTTTTTTTATTTTTTATACATAGTTTTTATTTTCAAAAATTATGCTAGATTATGCTAAAACATATTAATGTTTTCTTCTTCCTTGTTATAAAAGGGGGAGTGAAGGGGGTAAGAACTTTTATATTTACATTTCAAGCTAACCCCTTATACTATCTAATTGCATAAGGAAATAATTCAGATTCTTAATTAAAAAAGGATAAAAATAATAAAAATCAGAGTTCGAATAGTCGAACACTGGGACGATATGGGTTAAATAACATTTGTTTTTATTTATTTAACAATTTTATTCATTATTATTTAATAAAACATATTGTATGAATATTTAAAAATAATACATATATAGACTGGATTAGCCAGACTTAAAGATAAACGTATCTATGTATATCAAATTCAATGAGATATTATGTTGTATTTTTTGTGTCATTCTTATGCATTGAAGATATACAATAACCTACATACATACACAAAACGTAAATACTCAAAAAGAAAATCTAATCAAACGTAAATACACAACGAAAATCTTTTTTGATAAGATTTTTGATGGGTATTTACGTTTTTTGTATGCACGAAAACCTGTTTTGATTAAATTTTCGTTGGGTATTTACGTTTTTTGTATGTATTATATATCTTCAATGCAGAAGAATGACACATTAAATTTGCTATACAGAATTACGTTTTCCTTTACGTCTGGCTAATCCAGCCTTAAACATGCATCAAACTACGCTTGCACCTAGCATTTAGTAAATAGATTAGACAAAACTACTAAATGAATCCTGTGGATGCAGCAACATAATCGTGTAAAAAAGAAAAACCATAGAAACAAAATTTTAGATTGATTCAACAACCTTAAAAGACCTACAAAAATTATTAATTCGGTAAAGCAAAACAACAAATTTTGTTCTTCACTATACCATTGTCCATTTTATTTTACATATAATAATCATTTTGTAAATTTAAAAAATAAAACAAGACTTAAAAATAAAAATAAACAAAACTTTTAAAAAATTTAAAAACAGAATTAGTTTTGTCGTTTTATTTTAAAAAAAGCCTGTAAAAACAGTATAAGTTTATTTCTGTCGGCCGTGTTTTTCGAAATTGTATAAAAAAGACCGGGAAAAACACTTGATTGCGTGTATTTGGTTATCGTAATAAAATGCTTTCTGGAAATAATTCAATCTCAACAGAAATTTGGTTGTAAAATCCCAATTACTGTAACCACAAATATATCGGTGGCTGCAATCGAACACCTTAGTTATCCCAACGAAACTGTAAAGCGGCGAGCTTAAAAATAAGGGCAACAATTTGCCAAACATAAATCTTAGCATACAAATATTCAAAGAAACCAGTAGTAAACATAAATTGACTTGCATAAATTACTCAAAAACTTAAAGTTCTTTAATGTACTAGAAAAATGTTTATGTATAGGTTATTTTTAAAATCAGAAAATCCCAGGACTTAAAAATAACTCCCGTGTTTTTCCATTCATAATTTCCCGTTTGGCATTCCAAGTATTAACTGCACTGTTGGTTTATCCTTTTAAGTAATTTTTTAAAGAAAAAAATAATATTCTTCATATTTTTATCCAAACGAAAAGGAAAATTTTATCATCTATTTTTGACCAACTGGGGGCAAATGCAGCCGTTGTAGAAATTTAAAATTCTCTTTTGAATTTATTTTTTCTGGAATTTTTAGAATAAATATTTTTTCTTTAAAATAAAGTCAATGCAAATTTACAGCAGCAACTTATAGTGTTTTTATGTTTAGAACTATAGGGTCCGACAAATAACTTTTTTTTTGAAAATGCTATAAAAAAAGACTGAATATTTTCTCAAATTCCTTTTTTTATTTGAAAGTACAATCCTTGCGGTTAATAATGGAAAAATTTCATTCAAATGGCTGCCTCGGCTGGCCATGCAGTAGCCTACACAATGGGTCCAATTTTTAAGCACATTTTCGATTGTGTGCAGCTGTATTTCACCAATGGCTTCACGAATATTGTCCTTTAAAGCGTCAATTGTCTCTGGCTTGTCGGCGTAACATTTATCTTTGACGGCACCCCACAAATAATAGTCCAACGGTGTCAAATCGTAGCTCCGAGGTGGCCAAACGACATCAGCTCTGCGGCTTTGGCTGTGTGGCACGTAGCGCCGTCCTGTTGAAACCAAATTGTTGCCAATATCCTCCTCTTCAATTTCAAATTCGTTCAACATGGCCCGATAACGATCGCCATTGACTGTAACGGCCAGCCGAGGCAGCCATTTGAATGAAATTATTTTCCATTATTAACCGCAAGGATTGTACTTTTAAATAAAAAAAGAAATTTGAGAAAATATTCAGTAGTTTTTTTATAGCATTTTAAAAAAAAAAAGTTATTTTAAAAGAAAGCACTGAAATAACTGCCAATATCTCTAAATTTGTAAAACTAATCAAAAAGCACTTAAATAACTCTCAAAGTTTCTAAGTTTGTATCACTAATCAGCGATTGAAATAACACATTTCCAAACGAAAACTTCATAATAACGTAAAATGAGTTAATTTAATTTTCATTTATTTTCATTTTTTCTTTATTTTCCAAGCTGAAAATTCTATAGAAAGTAACTAATTTTTAAAAAATTCCAAAAGAAGTTTTTGTTTTTTGTTGATCTGTTGTTTTGGCAAATTAATGGTATTTTAGTAGGATTTTTGATTATATAATCACATTCTTTTATAAATTTCCTAAAAGCAAAAAAACATGAAAATTTTATTAGTAAATTATAGAGAATAAAAATTTAAAACATTCGATCAGAGCCAGCAGAATAGAATAAGAGCATTTTTGGTTATCGCTACACAACCATCTTCAGTATCCATGCCCTTTTTGGCTTAATGCTTGATGATTGCCTATTTCATATTGAGTGTTTGGAAAGAAATAAACAACCCGAAAACAATACAAAACGAAATTGACGAGTTTGGGAACCGATAGTAAAAAATTCTAAAAATGGGTAATTATATTTTTTGCTTCTTCTATACAAATTTATAAAACTATTTGATAAATATAAAATGAATCCTTTGTCCCTTTAAATATTATGAAAACAACAATATGGCGCTCTGTGCCAAATATCTGCCTTCCCTTTTTATAGACAAATCGTTCCGTGATACCCTGAAAAAACCATACGAAATATCTGTGGCTTGGCACTAAATGAGCCAATGTCAAAATATTAACTTTTAAAAAAATTGCATTTGAAAGTTTATATAGATGAGTTTATAGTGACATTGGCCAGCATTTGATTTATGAAGCTATTCTGGCTTAAATTTGACATTCGCGATTTTACCAAAATAAAAGAGAGTAAGAGCCAATTTAGACGGTGACTTTGTTGCATGCAATTTTTGAATGTTGGCGAACGGGGTAGAGAACCAAGTAGGGTAACAAAAAACACACGGTTTTCGTTTTTCGTGCATGTTTCTGTTATTTCCTTAGCCTTAGCCATCCCTCTGACACTTATGTTTAATATATCAATTAAATATGGGTTTTTTCCAAAAACTTGGAAAGAATCTTATATTGTGCCACTGTTTAAATCAGGCAACAAATCAGAAATTGAAAATTACAGGGGTATTGCAAAGCTGAGTATAATACCCAAGCTTTTTGAACAACTGGTTACAGAACATTTACGTTATCAAGTTTCGAATCTAATATCTCCTTATCAACATGGATTTCAAACACATTGTTCTACAACTTCAAATCTTCTACAACTTACGACCAACATAAATCGCGGCTTTTTTCAAAGAAAGCAAACTGTTGTTTCCACACCGACTTCAGTAAAGCATTCGATAAAGTAAATCATTCAATTCTTATAAATAAACTACAATTAATGGGATTTACAAATCATAGCATAAAGTGGATATATTCGTATTTGTCAAATAGGTCACAAACTGTTCGATTTAACAAATTGTTTTCGAAAAGAATAATCGTACTGTCTGGTGTACCACAGGGAAGTCACCTTGGGCCACTACTATTTTCATTGTTTATTAATGACTTGCTAAACGTAATAAAGTTTTCAAATGTTTTAATGTACGCTGATGACGTCAAGAGGATTTTGATTCATTTTACAAATGGTGCAACGTGAATTTAATGGAGCTTAATTTAAAACAAGTAAGAGCGGCTAAATTCGGCTATGCCGAATCTTATATACCCTTCACCATGGTTGGGAAAAAACTGAAGTTTATATATGGACATATATGAAATGGACAGATTTATATACGGACGCCTTTAAGAGGAAATTAACCATTTAGTTTGGAGATAAAACTTGGACTCGGGAAGATTTATGGTTCCAGAAAATATGTATTTTAAAAAAATGTATGTTTTGGGCATAACTTTTTTGTATCTGAACCGATATTTCCGAGTTTTTCAGCAAATATGTTATACTAAAGATTTTCGATCTTTTGCTATATAAGACGTATCCATAGGTCATAATACAGCTCTAGAATAGTGTTTGTTGTTTGTGTATAAAAGGTTAAGAGGTGAAAGAAAAGAATTTCAACAAATCGTTAAAAGAAATCACTAGAACTGCATGTGTTTTATTTCTACAAAATAGTTTGATTTAGCTGGCAAATTTGCATTTAGGATTTTATTTCGCTTTTTTATTAGAAATATTTGTAATTTCTTTAGCTTAATTTTAAAAATTTGAAGGAAAATAGTTTATAATTTTTTTTATAAATTATTATAATTTATGACCTAAAATAGTTGCACTCAAAGGTAAATTATGTATAAAATTTTCTTAATATGTGAGAAATAAAATGGTTTAAAAATCTTTTTATAAATTCTTTTAAATCGGTGCAAAAAATAGAAATAAAACCGTTTGTATTTTGTTTGTATCAGAGGGTTTTTATACAAATTTTGATGTTTTTAGCCTATTTATGGATTATTTAATTATTAATATAAAATTTTATTTAAATTAATTATTTAATGTAAAAAAAAAAACAAAAAATAAACAAAAAAAAAATCTTAACGAACCCGCGACCCTTCCACCTGTGGTGAAAGGTATAAAAACGTTTGTATTTTGTTTGTATCAGAGGGTTTTTATAAAAATGTTGATGTTTTTAGCCTATTTATGGATTATTTAATTATTAATATAAAATTTTATATAAATTAATTATTAAATGTTAAAAAAAACCAAAAATAAGCAAAAAAAAAAAGTCTTAAGAAAATAATAAAAAAAAAAATGTAAAAAAAAAGTGAATTGACCTCACCGAGATTTGAACCTCGAACCCCACGGCCTTAGAGAAAAAAAAAAGTATTTGTGACACAGCGTCTAGACAACTGAGCTATTGAAGCTCACACAAAATCATCGTCAATAGAGAGAAAAGAATTTTAACACATGGATGTGTTGTTATGCTCAAAATTCTACATACATATTAAACAAAAGGGTGTGAAGATAAATACGTAGGTTAAATACGTTTCACAACTATTGTGAATGATATAAATAAAAAACAAATAATAGTGTCGCCAACTTTTTTTTGCCTAGAAAATGCCAAATTTGACAAGAAAAGCGCTGAAACATATGGAAAAATAAAAATTTGAGATTTTACATGACATATTATTTTGGACTAAAATTTTTGGACATTTAAGAAAAAATAAATGGGGATACCGCTTGTCTGTGGAGAGATATGAGGTAGTGGATTCCAACGATGTATTCATCTCCTCCAGAATCGCTCTAGGTTTCGAGTTTTGCATTTGACAAGAAAATAAATTTTTGAAATTTCTCATAACATTATTTAAAATTAAAATTTTTGGACATTTAAGAAAAAATAAATGGGGGTACCGCTTGTTTGTGGAGAGCTATGTGGGAGTAGATTCCAACGATGTATTCATCTCCTCCAGAATCACTCTAGGTTTCGAGTTTTGCATTTGACAAGAAAATTAATTTTTGAAATTTCTCATAACATTATTTAAAATTAAAATTTTTGGACATTTAAGAAAAAAATAAATGGGGGTACCGCTTGTTTGTGGAGAGCTATGAGGTAGTTGATTCCAACGATGAATTCATCTCCTTCAGAATCACTCTAGGTTTCGAGTTTTGCATTTTAAAGAAAATTTATTTTTGAAATTCCACATAACATTATTTAAAATTAAAATTTTTGGTCATTTAAGAAAAAAAATAAATGGGAGTACCGCTTGTTTGTGGAGAGCTATGAGGTAGTAGATTCCAACGATGTATTCATCTCCTCCAGAATCACTCTAGGTTTAGAGTTTTGCATTTGACAAGAAAATTTATTTTTGAAATTTCTCATAACATTATTTAAAATACAAATTTTTGGACATTTAAGAAAAAAATAAATGGGGGTACCGCTTGTTTGTGGAGAGCTATGAGGTAGTAGATTCCAACGATGTATTCATCTCCTCCAGAATCACTCTAGGTTTAGAGTTTTGCATTTGACAAGAAAATTTATTTTTGAAATTTCTCATAACATTATTTAAAATTAAAATTTTTGGACATTTAAGAAAAAAATAAATGGGGGTACCGCTTGTTTGTGGAGAGCTATGAGGTAGTAGATTCCGACGCTGTATTCCAACGATGAATGAATCAACTACCTCATAGCTCTCCACAAACAAGCGGTACCCCCATATATTTTTTTCTTAAATGTCCAAAAATTTTAATTTTAAATAATGTTATGTGGAATTTCAAAAATAAATTTTCTTTAAAATGCAAAACTCGAATCCTAGAGTGATTCTGGAGGAGATGAATACATCATTGGAATCAACTACCTCATAGCTCTCCACAAACAAGCGGTACCCCCATTTATTTTTTTCTTAAATGTCCAAAAATTTTAATTTTAAATAATGTTGTGAGAAATTTCAAAAATAAATTTTCTTGTCAAATGCAAAACTCTAAACCTAGAGTGATTCTGGAGGAGATGAATACATCGTTGGAAGCTACTACCTCATAGCTCTCCACAAATAAGCGGTAACCCCATTTATTTTTTTCTTAAATGTCCAACAATTTTAATTTTAAAAAATAATGTTATGAGAAATTTCAAAAATAAATTTTCTTTAAAATGCAAAACTCGAATCCTAGAGTGATTCTGGAGGAGATGAATACATCGTTGGAATCAACTACCTCATAGCTCTCCACAAACAAGCGGTACCCCCATTTATTTTTTTCTTAAATGTCCAAAAATTTTAATTTTAAATAATGTTATGTGGAATTTCAAAAATAAATTTTCTTTAAAATGCAAAACTCGAAACCTAGAGTGATTCTGAAGAAGATGAATACATCGTTGGAATCTACTACCTCATAGCTCTCCACAAACAAGCGGTATCCCCATTTATTTTTTCTTAAATGTCCAAAAATTTTAATCCAAAATAATATGTCATGTAAAATCTCAAATTTATATTTTTCCATATGTTTCAGCGCTTTTCTTGTCAAATTTGGCATTTTCTAGGCAAAAAAAGTTGGCGACACTACTATTTGTTTTTTATTTATATCATTCACAATAGTTGTGAAACGTATTTAACCTACGTATTTATCTTCACACTCTTATTAAACAAAGGGATTTTACTGGAAAAATTAGAGGTAGTCCTGGTTTTTTGCTAATATCTCAGCCATTTATTAACCGATCTGTCTGATTTTTAATAGCAAACAGAAATGGATCACATGTAACAGAAATAAAAAAGAATCAAGTCCTCATCATGTCTGGGTTCTTCGGAAAACCCATTTCAACACACAGACGGACAGACGGACAGACGGACATCGTTAAATCAACTTCGCTCTTCATATGGACCCAGAATATATATACTTTATAGGGTCTAAGATCAATATTGTAGAAATTACAAACGGAATGACAAACTTATATATACCCTTCCACCTATGGTGAAGGGTATAAAAATGCAAACTTATGCGATTTGAAAGAATTAATCAAATTACCGTAAACTATTTTCTGGGAGGTCATCAACTTGATTTGGTCAGCAGTTTCCTAGATCTAGGTATTTTGCTTGACCCTAAGCTAAATTTCATTGCACACACTACAAGTGGAATAAACAAGGCTAGGGGTACACTTGGTTATATAAAACGCTGGTCAAAAGAGTTTAATGATCCGTACATTGCGAAAACATTGTACATGTTTCTTGTGCGCCCGATTCTGGAATAATGTTCGTTAATATGGGATCCTATTTATCAAACGCATTCTGATGCAATTGAATCCGTGCAAAAGCAGTTCCTGTTGTTTTGTCTTCGAGGATTACAGTTTAGCCCGTATAATTTGCCTTCATACACCACTCGACTAGCTCTTATTAAGCTTCCTACTTTAAAAAGCCGTAGAACTATGCTGAATGTGTCATTTATTTTGAATATAACTAATGGTGATAACTGCTCTGAATTTTTGATTAATGAAATTTCATTTAACATTCCCCAACGTGCATCCCGTAATTTTTTACCATTGTCGGTAAATTTTTTTAGAGCTAATTATGCTGATGCTAACCCTCTCAGGAGAATGTGTAATACATTTAATCAATTATATAGATTTATAGATTTTTCATCAAATCCTAGAGTAATAAAAAACGCAATTATAATTTTTTTAAACTCTTAGTTAAGTTATTTTAATATTAATATTTTTTAAAATGTCTGTAAGGAATTAAATTCCATAGATAAATAATAATAAATAAATAAATCTCTCTTTCACACTCATATGTATTCTTCTTTTGTTGCTTCATTCACATTCAGTTTTCGTGCAGTGAAAGTCGCCGTATAAATAGACATAACTTTAGAAACAACTTTGAAAAGGGAATTAAGACAATTCCACGCAATCAATTGCGTCGTATAAATTGGCCCCAAGAAATGAAACCTAATGCAACGATTAACACAAACAGCAAAATATTGATTAATACAGATACAAAAATTTTAAAACTGCGATTCCAATAGTTACATGTGTTTTCTAATATCTTGGGGTTTGTTTAATAGTTGGTAGTTACATGTTTCATTTTTTTATATCTGAAAAATACTGTTGTAAATCGGTGTTTCGGTAGTTTAGCGTTATTATAACGGCAAGCTTTAGCTTGTCTAAAAGCTTGTGTTCTTTTTCCGTATCCAAATATGTACATGACTGAAACAAGCAATTAACAATCAAAGAATATATAAAAACTAGAAAGCAAATAAATGTGTAAATATGAAATTTTTCAGCTGGATAAATCTAAATTTAGCATTTATCTTACAAATGGCATTTGTTATGTGGTAAAAATATACGAAAATTTCAGACAGATCTCTTAATTGATATTTTTCAAAACTGTAACATTTTTTTTGTTTTCCTTTCTCTATCAAAAAAAACTTCAAAACTATCAACTAATGTATCCTTAGTTTTATTGTTATCATATACAGAATATTTGGTAAAATGCCGGGATACATTCATTATTAATGACATCTCTACTTTATAAAATTAGTTAACTTGAATTTATATTTATGTACACACAGAAAATATACGTTTTTTCGGTGGTAACAAGAAACATATGATTATATCAGAACCTGTTTCGTCGGGTTTAGTTATTTGTATCGATTGGACACAAATTCTGTTGCCAGCACGAATCTGTTTTGTATACTTACAATTACTTATATGAACTAGATTTATATAAATTTAAAAATTAGTATTTTTCAAAAAAATTTAGGAATCAGTTTTAGTTTTATAAATCCCAAAGGATAGTTTACCATTATACATTTGGTTTGATTTGCTGTCATAATATGTTATGCGAGAAATATTTTATCACTGCTCAAATTTAAAAATACAAGAATTGTGCGGTATATTTAGAACATTTCCAAGTAAATTTCTTTATTTTTATTAAAAAATTCTCTAAAAACAATTTTCCCCAAAGAGTTGGTTAAAACATATAACATTGAAAAAAAACTAAGAAAAATAATAAATAAACTTAATACAATTTTCTTACTCCCTGCCTTCAAATTGTTATTGTTGCTGGGTTGGTGGTGATGATGTTATTCAATTGTGGTTTAGAGTAAAAATGTTCTTTCTAAAATTGACTATGACGATAATACACATTTTGGTTGAAATTGAAATGAAGAAATTGTGTGGTTACGGTATTTGCTTGTTTTTTTTTCATTTCGAATGTATAGAGAAAAAAAGTTTGTATTAAGAATTGTGTTCTTTCTTTTTACGAAAAAAACAGCAAGTTTTTCCAAGCTTTCCCAAAAATCTTTTTATTGTTATTTTTTCCGAAAAAAACTTTTTGTTTTGTAGGCTTGTTTTCTTTCAATTTAAAAAAAGGGGAGATGCTATGTACTATTCTTACTACTGTAACATGATTGCTGTTGACAAAACTTTTTCTAAACAATTTCTACTTTTCCTTGTTGTTTATAACTGTATTGCTGTACACTGAAAAAAGTAATAATAATTTTTAAATTTGATTTTTTGGATTACTACATTTTTCTAAGAAGGCAACATTGTGGTTAGGGAAATTTCAAATTTAAATCTTTTGCATCTATAATTTTTTGTACGACGTATAACCAATTATTGATTTTTTGTACCGCTAGCACTAAAAATCAGTACCAAAAATCAATTACGTGGAACAAAAAATTAATTACCAGCGATTTCAAAAAGCGTTTTGCAAGTATTTATTTCACAAAAATTTTAGTTGTGTATATATAGATCACTACAAATGTTTTTTTACTGTCAGAAGTAACATCAGTACGAGAATCAAGGTACTGGTAGAGTACTGATTTTATAAAAATTATGACGCTTTCTTAAAAAATATTTTTAGTCAGAATGTTTTGAATTTTTTTTTTGAACTCGATATAAAAAATAAAATATCAGTACGGATTTTATGATAGCGTTAACATTTACATATAGTAAACACTAATTTTTTATTAAGTGGAAAAAATTGTAAAGATCAGCGCTAGAGGGAGTGCACACTTTCGACCCGAGCGACCAGGTCATCTTCAGCCTCCTTATGAACCACCAAACCCACAAATAACTCATGGTTTTGAACAGGCTTATATATCACACACTCTAAGGAAAATGACTATGTGAAATTCCATTTTTTAGTTAGTGAATGATTACTTGTACAAATTAGCTTTTTCCATCTATTTATAGAAATACTTTTTGACAACCATCTTAGATTTTCGAATAGTGTTAACAATTCGTTGGTTACATTAAATTATGATCTTGAGCTTGATAATATCGAATAATATACAAAATTTACGTACAAAAACGTAGTACACGATGTAATTTATAATCTAATATAATAAACAACACTCTAATATGTTCTGAAAGAAAAAAATATTAATATGGCAGATTCCCAATTCGTTCCCAGAAACGCAAATATTTACATTTGGAATGGTAACCCTGTCAATTTGTGCTTCAAAAATCGAAGATGGTTGCCAAAGGTTATTTCTATAAATAGATGGAGAAAGCTCATTTGCACGGGTAATCATTCACTAACTGAAAAATGGAATTTCGCATAGTCATTTTCCTTCGAGTGTGTGATATATCATCCTGTTCAAAACCATGAGTTATTTGTGGGTTGGGTGGTTCATAAGGAGGCTGAAGATGACCTGGTTGAAAGTGTACACTCCCTTTAGCGCTGATCCTTACAATTTTTTTAAAATTTAATAAAAAAAATTAATGTTTAGGATTCGTTATTAACACTAAATTACGATCGCGAGCTTGATAAAATTAAAACATATAATTAAAACAGATATATAAAAAAATATACAAAATTTACATAAATATTTACAATTTTAAAATTTTGTTTTCCTGAAGATGCTAACAAATTGTTAGCGAAATATCGAAAATAAAATAATAATTTTTATAAAAAAAAAATATCTTTAGCTAAAAAAAAAATTGATTATTAATATTAAAATAAGATCGAATAAAGTTATATAATTTTAAAATAAACAAAATAAATAAAACGTCGTTTGTATTACAGAAACTAGTTAGTTTTTATAACATTTAAGAAACGAAATACATTTTATTTTTACGGATTTTGGAGATAATATTTTGACAGTTTAAAAACGAAATAAAGAAAAAAAAACTTTTTTCTTTATAAATATAACATTTTTAGTCTTTTTTAATTAAACCACATATGTGATTGCTAAGAAGACATAAATGTATTAAAATATATATTTTTAATAGGTTTCTTGTTCAGGCTCTGCCTTCTTTTAGAGGCTCTAGCTTCTCTAAAACTTTGGGTTCTGAAGAGATCTTTTGCTAAATCGAAATACATGTATCAACCTAGCTGAAAATTGTCAATTTGTTTTGTTTTTGTAAATATACGAAGGTTGAAAGCTCTCTGTAAACTAGAAATAATAAACGAAAAATCTCGAGGTATATAAAAACTATAAAAAGAATAATTCTAATAATTGAGTCCGAGTACAACCAAAAAAGATAATTTTTTTCTTTATATATATGTATAATATTTTTGGTCTTTTTTAATTTAAGTATCAACAACTTTACCACATATGTGATTGCTAAGAACACATAAATGTAGCAAAATGTTAATAATATAATATTATAAATATAAACTTTTGGTCTTTTTTAATTTTAATATCGACATTGTGCCCTTTAGGAAAACAACTTAACCCAATGTGTGATTGCTTAAAATACGGAAATGTAGCAAAATATTCGTTTTTAATAGGTTCTTTGTTCAGGCTCTGCCTTCTTTTAGAGGCTCTAGCTTGTCTAAAACTTTGGGTTCTGAAGAGATCTTTTGCGGGATCAAAATACAAGTATCAACCTAGCTAAAAATTTGCTTTGTTTTTGTAAATATACGGAGGTTGAAACATCGCTATAAACTAGAAAAATCTTTACATTTTACGAATTTTGTAGTTAATTAGTTGACAGTTAAAAAGAAGTATATTAAATATAATTTGTTTTTACGGATTTGTTGTTAGTTTATTAAAAGTTAAAAGTAATAAAAAATCTTTTATTCTTTACCGATTTTTATAATTAAAATTAAATGAAAAGTTCATTTGATTTAATCGAAAAGTTAGTTGACCGGGTTTTAAGTGATTTTTCATTCATTTTAAATAATATTTTCAGTTAATTTAAACTTTAAACTACTTACAATAGTCAGAAAATAAAAATACAAAAAATCCCTTTTTTTATCTCCCTTTATGACTGGTATTCCAAGCCATTGACATTTATATAATTAAAAAATAATATTCATTAGAAAATAAAAATTAATTAAAAAAAGCCCAGAAAAATCTTTTCTTTTTATTTCTTGTTCTTTGTTTGTGGAAAAACTTTTTGAGATTTACTAGCTTTATGCTAGTACCATCATATTAGACGTTATCCAGCAGATATCATTTATTCATATTATTCTTTTATTCATATTTCTATGTGTCTTCAGCTAGTGGGTAGAGCTCTCGTTTGCCAATCTGATTGTCTCACTTCGAATCACGGGGTTGCAAATTAACTATTTTTTTAACTTTATTTTGGGAAACCTATTTATAGACCAGGACTTTTCAACGTTGGAAATTTTGTTCACTCAGAGCATTTCCGACTTATGTTAGCGCTTTTGTCTTATGATGTTATCATTTTGAGATTGGGAAAGCACTTCTTGCGCTTCCTCGTATATTTCTGACTGAGTATGGGATATTTCCAGAAAAGGAAAAGGAAGAAATATTATAATCTTTAAAATTTCAGATAAATAATTTTTCCAAGTGTATAAACTTTTTAAAATAGTTGATTGCTATTTTGGTGTTTTTCTATCATTAAGTATCATTGGCAATATTTTCATTTTGGTACTTTGTATGTTTATTTTTTCAATATCTTGTAAGTGGTGCCAATCTTACGAAGTCGAGTCGTCCAACCAACCAAAATTCCGTTGAAAATAATTTATTTTAATTTATTGTAATTTTATTCAATTGACAAATCGGAAATGTTTCAAAATCTATTGTGGCATGAAGTAAAGTGGGTGGTAATTTTGAGGATAATTTTGTATGCTACTTCTGAAAAAAACCCCAAGAAAAAAACTACTAACATAAATTATGGTAAAATCTATAAATTACTTTAATTACTTGTTATTGTGGATACTGTAACCAAAAAAAGTTTTATTTTTAAGAAAAGAAACTTTTTGAATTTTTTAAGTTTTTGCCATCATATAAATTATTTTGTTGCTAAACAAAAAAGAAAACGAAATTATTTATGACTGTCAATAAAAATTGAGCAATATAACTACAGTAATTTGCAAAATTTGAAGAGTTTTTCTCTTAATGTATCTTACCTGTATGCAATTTTAATATGTTTATAAACACACTTTACATACTCTCAGGAAATTGTATTAATTAAAATTAAATTTATACCTTTCTAAGCAAAATCTATTAGTTTTTCGTTAAAATTAATAAAAATACTTAAAAATAATACAAATTTACTTCACTTTAGTTTACGAAAAATGTTAATGAACTTTAAAATCGTGGATAATTAATTTATCCTTCGTACGGTGCTATTGTGGCATTTTTAAGTGCTTTTGTGGATTTATCGCTTCCCTTAAACTAACCAATTCTTTAAGATGTGAATTTTCCTTCCCATTCACACAGTTTCTGTTATTTTTTGGCTGGATTTGCGTGGATTTCCATGCCACTAACATAGTACTCTACAACAGATTCATATTTTTTCAAATCGATCTTCTGTGCAGAAGTTTACTTTATATCCACAATGCAAAAAATGGTTCGATGATTGGATTGCCTCAAAAGACGAGTTGTTCTTCCGAGCTGGTATCCGAAAATTTCAGAAAGATGGGAATAGAGTATTCAAAAAACCGGCCTTTTGAAAAAACCGGTTTCGGTTTTCTTCGAAAAATCGAATTTAAAAAAACCGGTTTCGGTTTCGGTTTTTGCCGAAAAAACCGGTCAACCGGTTTTTTCGGTTTTTTTTTTAATTTGAATAAAAAGCTTATATTATTTGTTGTTTTAATCACAAACAAAAAAAAAAGAAATTTAATATATAAAGTAATAAAAATAAAAAATACATTCTTTAAAAAAAATATAATTTTTAATATTTTTTAATTGTATTTCATATTAACATTTTATTTATTGGTTTTAATGTTTTTTAATATAATATCTTAAAAATTAATATTAAAAAACTATATTCATATCAAATGAATACAGATTAATAAGTTTGTAAATTGGGTAAAATTAATAAATTTAAATAAATTTTTTTAAGTGTAAATTTTGTATATTATTCGATCTATCTGTTTTAATTATATATTTCTTATTTTATCAGGCTCAAGATCATAATTTTTTAATGTTACTAACGAATAGTAAACACTAATTTATTTTATTAAATAGAAAAATTGTAAGGATCAGCGCTAAAGTGAATGCACACTTTCGACACGAGTAATTATATATTTCTAGTTTTATCAGACCCGAGTTCGGGTCGAAAGTGTGCACTCCCTCTAGCACTGATCCTCACAATATGTTCCATTTAATAAAATAAATAAGTGTTTACTATTCGTTAGTAACATTAAAAAATTATGACCTTGAGCCTTATAAAATAAGTTTTTTTTAATATTACATTTTAAATAGGTAAAAAGAAAATCTATTTTTCAGTTCTAAAATAAAATTTTAGAAATAATATGCAATTTAAATGTTTCGTTTTAAGACGATTTTTTGTTTGCTTTTGATAAAGCTAGAAGTGGAAAATACTCTTTCACTAATAGTAGATGTTGGACAAATAGTCAAAAGACAATTATATAAATTTTCCAACTTTTCAGTTCTTTTGTCGCATTTATCAAGATATATGAAATCATCATATAATGATGAATGATTTTGTACAGTCTCTTTTTTAGGATTTTGAATACTGTTTATTGTGTTATTTAGATCAGAAATTAAACTATTTGAATTTGGAATATCCAAAGTTAAGTCTTCATCGGAATCTATCAGACTTACATCTAAATCTTCATAACCAAACAAACGATTATAAGTGTTCGGAAAAAATAAAAGAGACCAAGTAACCCAGTTGGTAATGTAATTAAAAAATCCGGTTAACGGAATAAAAAAGACCGGTTTTCGGTTTTCTTCGAATTTACAAAATATTTGGAACCGATCGGTTTTTAAAAATAAAGAAACCGGTTGACCGGTTTTCGGTTTCGGTTTTTGAATACTCTAGATGGGAACAACTGTGGTCAGAGATTGACACTACTTTGACTTTGTAACCATGCTCAATAAATTCGAAAAATAAATGCTCATTATTAATTCGAGGTTACTGCTATATTGCTGATTCTTCCTAGATGATATAGTAATATGCCGAGAAGATTCAGCAAAAATGCTGAGAAGATTCAGCAACCGAAAATACTAACCGGCAACCGAAAATACTAACAATTTTATCCTGCTGGCTCTGTGGAATTTTTTCAATTTTTATTCTCTATAATTTACTAATAAATTTTTAATGTTTCTTTGCAATAAAACAATTTATAAAAAAAGAATATGATTATATGATCTCAAATCCTATTAATACCATTCATTTAAAAAAAAATATATATTAAAACATGTTTTTATTGTATATCTTAATACATTTTTTCTATCATCTATCTACTCGTATTTATAAAAAAATATTAATATATAAAGTATGTTTAATTCCTAATTTTGTTGTACAAAATCGTTATTATACACTTTGCATTTTAATGTATTCACTTTGTTGAATTGTCTATGCAAAAAGTGTAAATACTGCATAATATATATTTTATTTTATTCGTTGTATTCGTTCATTACGTTTTAACTCGATAACATAATAGTATTATTTATTTTTAATTCGTTAAGGATGGCATGTTATATGCTGTATTCAAGTATAACACAACTCATGCGTGGCCGCGTGTTGTAAGAGGCTGGGCAAAAAATAATTGATTTTTTTGGGGGTGTCTCGGGTTAAAGTTCCGATCTATTCATATTTTTTTATCAATTTTATGAATAAAAGATTTTTAAAAATTAACAAAAAAAATAAGTTTTTGTGTTTAAATAAATATTTCTTATTTTATTCATTTTTGACATTTTTTTTCAAGAGACAAATAGCTTTTGGTTGTTAATATAAATAACATAGTTAAGTCTACCGAAATTGTTCAAAACAATTATAATTTTTTGTATACTTGCTTTTTACACCCGAAATTTTTTAAAGTATTTGGTATATATAAAATCAACTATTTGAAGTAAAAGACAAATAAAAAATAAGAAATTAATTTAATATTTAAATTTAATTGATACTATATATGTATAATTGTTTTATCCAATAAATCCGTTCACACCAATATTAATTTGTTTTTAATAAGTTTGGAATAATCGAGTTGTTTAAAATAGAAAGCGGTTGGGAAAACCGCTTAAAAATTTACACAGGCAAATTAGTTGTAATAATAAAAATATATCCCCCATGCATACTTGTTACCAATAACCATATACAATAAAAAGGAGAAAATATAGTTATGTTTTATAAGCGGAAAATTTATGGTCATAACTGTTTTGCAGCTGAACTGTCTGCCAAAATGGGGTAAAAGAGGGAAAAGTGCCCCGCTAATCACCCAGCCCAACCGCCGGATCTTTATACTCCAGCGTAGACATCCATGAAAATTTCAAATCAGTATACGTATTCCCTGGCGTATAGGCTTGTTCAATGAAGAGATTCCTTTTTGGAATTATATTTAAAGTGTGTTAAAATTAATGACATGTGGAAGCTTGTAATCTTAAAATTTAAATTGTAACATCTAGTACAAAAATGTTAAAGAAATTTATTAAAAGAATACGTAAATTTTTGTCTTATTATGTGTATTCCGATATTTAAAACTATCTGTAAAAATGTAACAGAATTTTAAGCTAGTTACTTCATAAATTTGTTTAATCACATAAAATCACTATATAATGACAATAATACCTACAATTAACGATGACACCTTGTCCCTTACCCTTACTAATGTGATTGCTTTGTTTTCAGAACACAGTCATACAAACTAACAATGATGGTTATGCAGTATCACTTGCACTTTCTTTTGACTGTGTTTTCCATATATTGTATTTTTGTTGAAAAGAATACCCATTAACCTTGATCTTGATTAAAGCTATATATATAGAGAGACGACAACAATCGTCAGGCAATGATTATGGTTTTGGCCTTGCACTAAATATTCCAGCCACAATTATATGTTTATTGCTATTATTACCTAATTTGTTTGGATCATAAAATATTACATATATACTATCATAGCAGGATATATATTTACATATACACTTAAAATTGTTTGTAAGTTAAAAAATACCATTTAAAAAAAAGATATTTCATTTAAAAAAAAGTACCACTTACTTTTTGTTTAAATCAAAAGGGTTTTTTTATTTATTTATTTTTATTTATTAATCAGCTAAAAATAAATATTAAAATTTTACCTACCAATTCCGTAAGACTAACTGTTATTCGTTTTCTGTACGTTTGTTTTCTAATCTGCAAAATGTATATTCAAACACTCTAAAAACATATGTTGTGTAATTGGCGTTATGCGTGTTTGTGTAAATAAAGTTCTTGTAATTCGAATTGAAATAATTTTGAATATAAACAAAGAATTTGAATAAAACTCAAAATTGGAATTTTTTAAATATATATTTTTTGAAACAGACAGCAAACAAAAGTTAAATTTGTAATAACTGTAACGGAAACAAATACACCACAATTTTCCGTTTTGTGCATATATTTTATAAAATTTCAATCAAATAAAAAAATAAATCAAACTGAAATAATCGATAAACGGCAATAAATCATTTTGAACAAATGTTTAGAAAAAGTTAATAAAATATTTCTTCAAATTTATTTTTAAGTGAACTGAAAACTTCTTATTAAACTACAAAAAGTAAGCTACATGATATTATGAGTGTACCACAAACTAGCTCAAATATCTATGTAAAATAAATACAATCAAAATACACGATGCTAGTAATAAACCTTAGGTGAACCCTTAACTAAAGACCACCATATATAGTAGTCAACTAGAAGGTCAAAATATTCGAATTGAAAAAAAATTATAAGTTTCCTAAAAACACTTTCACTTTAAAAGAAACATCACGTGGGGAAGGTGTAGTAAATAACTAACTCACTCTATATTGAATGCAATGTTTATGTCCTTTAACACTTGTTTACTTGTATTTTGTTTGATGATGTAGATGGTGACAATGACAGACCCTCAACTAAATATTTCATGCCAATGAATGATTGACTATCATGATGCAATTAATATTAACTATCGTCTGTATGTGCAGCACAAACAAATAACTATCACTTTCAGTGCCAGACAAGTGTCCTTGAGTGTATAGTAAACTCCATAAAATTGCATTATCATTATTGAATTTGCAATGCGTGCCATTTCTTGAAAAATTTCTTTAAGTCGTGGAAATATTTCTGTTGCGGTGTATTCTCTGGTACTAGTATTTGTTTATTGTTACAATAATGACAGAAAAAATGACACGACTCTACAAACAAATTTTCTTTCTTTGTCCTAAAACTAACTTTATGATTTTCTGCTTAGTTATGAACAAAAACGAAAAGAAAATACCTTTTTTTGGTATAAAGTTTGCTTTTGTAATAGTTATAGTAATAATAATCATTTTTGATTTTTTTTAGATTTTTTTATTTTTGTAAATTTTAATTATTTTTAAAACATTTAAAAATACCGCTCGATCAGAGTGGGTTTTAACGTTCACACAGCGCTGATAGATGGCAGTAGAGTGATAAACAACAATCAGGTGTTTTGTACAGATCTAGAATAACTTAAAATGTCGTCGCGAATATGTAAATATGATGCTGATGGTTTTTGTTATATATGTGGGCAATTTATTAAAGTTCGAGATCTAAAATACGAATTAAATACATTTCACGTTCTCTGTGAAGCCTACGAAGCATATTTTGACTGTCCTGTTCGGAATCAACACAAGACATGGGCTCCACATGTTGCTTGTAGTAATTGTAAAAGATGTTTGGAAAGTAATAAGCAAATTTTATGGTGAATTAAATATAATAGACATTAAATTCTATTTCTAAATTTTATGTTGGTATCGAGGTGAGAAAAGGTCTATGAAATTCGCAATAACAAGAATCTGGCGAGAACCAAAAGACCACTTGAACAACTGCTACTTTTGCATTGTGAATCCAAATAACATACGTAGAGGTAAAAATACCTCTCATGAAAGTAATTTCTTATTACTAAAGAAGATTTTAATGATTTAATTAGGGATTAAAATTTGCCGAAAAGTAAAGCAGAGCTTTTAGGCTCTCGCTTAAAACAGTGGGATTTGCTTGATGATGTTCATATCACGAATCAGCGGATTAGGCATGAAACATTTTCAACATTTTTCACAAAAGAGATGGACTTTATTTTTGTAATGATATAAAAGGTATGTTCGAAGAATTCCGCATACCTTGTATTCCAAGCGAGTGGCGTTTATTCATTGAGAGCTCTACAAAAAGCTGTTTTATTACACAACGTAAATATATTACCATCTCTTCCAATCGCTCACTCAGTACATCTTAAAGAAAATTAAAAAAGTGTTTAAATTTTGCTTCAATCTGTAAAGTATCGCGAGTATAACTGGCAGCTGATTGGAGATTTTTAAATGGTGGGATTTTTGATGGAACTTCAAAGCGGATATACAAAGTATCCTTTTTAATTGTGCTTATGAAATAGCAGAGCGGATGCTAAGCATTATACTCAACGGTTATGGCTTGTAAGGACAGAACTTTGTGTCGGGAAGAAAACGTTAAATTTGAGCCAATTGTTGAAGCAGAAAAAGTGTTAATGCCGTTAATTAAACAATTTGTTAAAAAACTTGATCAAACCTCAGAAGCTTTTGAATACTTGAGTAAATTTTTTCCGATGTTATCAAAAGCAAAGGTCAAGGCTGGGGATTTTGTTGGTCCGCAAATCAGACAGATTTTCGCCGATGAAAAATTTCCAACGTTGCTGAATCGTTCTCAAAAAGCGAGTTGGAACAGTTTCAAAGCAGTCGTTTCTGGATTTTTAGGAAATAACAAAGCGGAAAACTACAAAAACCTAGTTGAAAATATGCTAAACAATTTTGAGGCCATGGACTGCAGGATGTCATGAAAAGTACATATGCTGCATGCTCAATTAGATACATTCAAAAACAGAAGAGCAAGGAGAACGTTTTCATCAGGACATTATGAGCTTCTAACAACGTTATCAATGCCAATGCGATGAAAACATGATGCGAGACTATATTTGGGGCTTATTGAGAGATATTACCTTTAAACATAAAGGAAAATGTAAAAGTGAGCACTTTTTAATTATTTTCTACTTTCTTGAAAGTTATTTTGACAGTAAAATTTAATATAAATAATTAAAATGTTTATTTATATAGTTTAGTTTTCAATTAAAAATTAAAACCACAGATTTTGAAAAATATCGTTCAAGCGGTTTCCTAAATAAAAAACAAACTTTTTCATGCCTAAAATTTTTTTTCGTCTTATTACGTCCTAAAAATTTAAATTAATGCTTTGAAACCAAAGTCAAACTTTGTGTTGACCCTTGTGATTTACGTCAATCTAAATAGCAATGAAACCAGCATGCATACTAATGCGGCAAATAATTCAATATGTCACTAAACACACTCCTTCGACTTTTTAAGAAATCTTTCGAATTTAAAGTATAACACCGTGACAATTTAGAATTTGCTATCACCTATGGAAAAATCTATATAAACAAAAGTCGACAGAAGTTGACTTAAGTTTGGTTTAAATTAAAAGACGCCCATATTAAACTGGAAAGAATTAGTTGAGATTCGCGCAATTGTATTTTTTTATTTAAATTTATTGATTTTGATTTGTATTGTTTTATTTTTTAATCCTTATATTTTATCGTATTTCTATTTTTTCTAACATTTTGATATGTTTTTAATTTGCTTAAGTTGGATAGGATTACTTTCGATTGTAATTTAACTGAGTTAGTAGAGATGGTACTTTTAAAAATATGACTTGAGCTAAAATGGGTACTTAAATGTATTTGTATGGTACGATCTTTTTTCTTAATTCAACTTCGTTTAATATTTTCGGGCCTTATAAGTAGAGACTGTGGATAGTAAAACTGCATACCCAGTATCAAAATATCAAATTATAAATGGCGACATATTTTTTTATCACTTGTATTGAAAATGTGTATGAAATAATAATGTATATTAATTATATATTTTTAATTTTATCAGGCTCGCGATCATAATTTTTAATGTTACTAACGAATAGTAAACACCTTTTTTTAATAATGTATATTTTGACAAGAAGGGAGAAGAAATTTTTTTTGTTGAATTTTAGATTGCCTTGAAATGGTACAATATTTTTTTTAATGCACAAATTAAATACAAAGTGGACGTACATATGGGTTGAACCACCTCAACTCAAATTAATATATGCCGTTTTTGACATGACTGTTTCCGAATGTGCTTATTTTTGGTACGAATAAAGTACATCATAAAACTAAGACCAATACATGGGTCCGGAAATATGAGGTCTTGAAAATCGGCAAAAAAATACAAAAATGTACAAGTTTGTACTTATAAAATATAAAAATTATACAACAAATATATTAAAAACTATTATTATTTCTAGTTTAAAGCGAGCTTTCAACTTCCGTATATTTACAAAAACAAAGAAAATCAACGATTTTTAGCTAGGTTGATACATGTATTTCGATCCGGCAAAAGATCTCTTCAGAACCCAAAGTTTTAGACAAGCTAGAGCCTCTAAAAGAAGGCAGAGCCTGAATAAAAAATCTATTATAAAAGAATATGTTGCTACATTTCTGTCTTTTCAGCAATCACACATGTGGTTAAGTGGTTTTCCTAACGCGTACAATGATGATACTAAACTATTGTCAATGCAGAATGGTTTATCACACATGAGGACCTTCATCGCGTTCTAACCCTTAAAATCGTAAAGAAAGATATTCGATATTGCAGCTTTAAACATGCCAATCGCCTCACTTTACATTCGAATACTGAACTCTAAGAAGACTAAAGCGTTTAAATAATTATGACCTACTATTGCCTGTAATTTAAAGCAATAGATATCTACCAGTGCTTAGATAGAATTAAACTGTGCTGCTCAGAGGATTAAAGCGTTTAAATAATTAAACTATGCTTAAGATATATTATTTATTCTCGATATTGGCAGGTGTAATAATTCCCATTTCACATAGAGCAACTTTTGTTGCGCAACTCTTGTGTTTGTAGGAGAGAGGGAAAAGAATAGTGACAATTGGTACGGAGTTGCTTGTTCTCGGCAATTCGTTTTGCTTTTTCATTTTTCGTTTTTTTTTTTCATTCATTTTAAACCAAATCTAGACGAAAATTTCTGAACAAAGTTTCTCTGTGTGAAGATAAAGGCCACTTTCAAAGAGAATTGCCGCAACAAAAGTTGCTCTGTGTGAAATGGGACTAATTATTGGAAAATTTTTATATTATATATTTTTTTATTTTATTTATATTAATCATATTATTAAAAATTATATCTTAATAGCCTAACCGAGCACTAGCAACAAAAGCCATCGGCTCCTTGTAGCGAAAACAGACCAGGGCCTCTGGTGGGAATCGAACCCACGACCCCTGCACTGATAAGCTAGCACGCTACCAACTAGCCTACCGGGGCTACAGACAATCCCAAACATATTTTTGCATATATGTATGTTTGGAAGCACTGTCACACATAAACGCAGAGCTTCTGCGAAAAACATTTAATATATTCCAGCAAATATAATATATGTTTGACTTTGGCTACAAATATATAAACGTTGGCTTTTGTCAAATTTACATGGGAATGGCAGAAACCAATTTTGATATCTTGACACATTAACACAGGGAATGACAGAAGCCAACGTCGATAGCTTCCCACATAAACACAGTTATTGTTCAATTCAGAGTACTTTCTCATCGATAAAATGCCGCCAACTAAAACAGCCACGCATATTATGGTAATCCAGAGTTGATTATTTTGCACAACGAACTACATATTTTTTATAAACAATTTAACAGTGTTAATTTGATAACGTAACAAAAACGCGTAGATAAAAATCTTTACTGTGAAAAAGAATTAAAAAATTCATGAAAAATAATTTATATATTTGATTGCCAAAAAAAGTTACCTAAATGAAAAAAAAAATCACATTTCCACATTGAAAAAAAACCAATTTTGGTTAAAAATAACCAAAACGACGACAATGCCCAATAACCATTGAAAAGTTGAAAATTCAAGTGCTCTAAATATTCACTGTGTTGTGCTTTATTTAAAGTGTTTTTTACAGTAAAAATCATGTTCATACAAATAAAAGTTTAATGTTTTTAGTTTATTGCTAATATCTAAAAATTAAATTAAAACATTTGCACAAATTTGCAATTTTCCTGTGAAGATTTTATTTAAAATCTATGTTTTTTCATGGATAAAGCCACATTTACATATTTGGAGCTAAACTCTGTACTTAAATACATTACCTTTCTTCTTATTTCAGAATGATTTCACAAATTTCTACGATTCTAAATAAAAACGGTTTAGTGAAAAAAATATCAAAAGTCAAAAAATCAATATTAAACATACAAAACTAAAATTATAAAAATGTATGTATGTTAAGAGAGTTAACTAATTGTACCAATCATTACCGTACAGGTTGGTTGAAAAGTTCCTGCGCTCACCAAGAGATGGCACTGCTAGCTCCAAACTATTTTTTTCTCAAGTTGGTATAACTGTCCTGAGAACACATGCAAAGTTGCAAGTCATTCTGTCAATTCTTTCTTTGTTAACAAGCCATTTGAAGTTGACGTGTCATTGATTTTTTTTAATATGGAAAAAATTGAATATCGTGCAGTCATTAGATTCTTTGTTTTGAAGGGTTTAAAGCAAAGGAAATTTATGAACAATTGTTAGAAGTGTATAAGGAGTCCTCGCCTTCAAAACGCACCGTTGAATTTTGGGCTGGTGAATTTAAATGTGGTCGTACCAGCCTTGAAGACGATCCACGCGAAGGACGACCAAAAACTGCAACCATAGCAGAAATCATTGAGCAGGTACATAATATGGTTAGTGAAGATCCAAGTTTGACTAAGCGTGAAATTGCTAATGCCATAGGCACCTCAGACGAACGAGTACTCCATATTTTACATGAAGAATTACGTATGAAGAAACTGTTTGGAAAGTTAGTGCCGCACACATTAACAATTCAAAAACAACTGGATCGAAAACAAATTTCTCAGCGTAATTTGGAGCGTTTTAAGCATAATAAAACCGACTTCTTGCGTCGTTTTATAACTATGGATGAAAGCGAAAATTCTCCCCTTTGACAGCCTGCCAAAACCGTTTTAGCATGCAAGTTTAAATTTGATACATAGATTCCTCCTCCAATGTAAAAAATGAAAAAGTGCAAATGTGAAAATGTGCCAATTTGCAGAAGTTCAAATGTCAAAATGTGCAAATTTGCAAAAGTGCAAATGTTCAAAAGTGAAAATTTGATTGTTTTATGATTTGATAGATTGATGGTTTTATGGATCGATGGTTCGATGGATTGATGGGATTGATGGTAATGTAAATTTGCAAAATATGCAAATGTGTAAATATGCACATGTGCTAATGTGCAAATGGGTAAATATGCAAATGTGCAAATTTGTAAATGTTAAAATATGTAAATATTTAATTATTTCATTTACCATCGCCCAGCCCAAACCTCAGGAGGTAGGACGCTGAAATTTTGTATGTAGGTTCCCCCTGCGGCGTAGACATTCGCTAATACGACGTTCTTGGAAATTCCTTCGGGGAAGAGCAAAACGGAAACAAAACTCCCCTTACGGACCCTGCCCGAACCACTATGGCTAGAAACCTGAAATTTGGAATATGCTTTTCTTGCAGTATGTGCTAACTGATTGATAAAGTCTCCCCCTTAACAGCCTGCACAAACCGTTGAACCTAGGAAGTTGAAATTTAGTATGTAGATAATAGTGAAAATGTAATTTTTGGAAAATTCAACGGAGAGGGGCAGAAAAAGGGAAAATTCTCACCCTTGACATCCTGCCAAAACCGCTGGCGCTGGGAGGTTAAAATTTGGTGCATAGGTTCCTCCTCTGGTGTAGACATTCACCTAGATCGGATTTTCAAATTGTTACGTGGTGGACAAAAAGGTGAACAGTCTCCTCCCTTAAAGGGCTACCCACACCGATTTAGCTAGAAATCTGAAATTTTAAATATATGTTAACTGCTAACTCATTAATCAGCTACATTTTACAATTTTAGCCAGGTACACCATGTAATGGGGGTTCAATGGGAAAAATCTGAACTTTGAAAAAAGTGTCACCTGGAGTAAGGGCTAACTCATAATTGAGGTACATCTTAGAATTTTGATCTGGGACATGGTGAAAATTGGGGACTCCGGGTAATTATCTAGGAACTCCGTATATTCCCGGGTGTTAGCCCGGGTGTTAGCCCGGGTGTTAGCCGGGCAATCCCGGGCTTTAGCCCGTGCTACCATTTTCTGCGTTATAAAATAAGTAGTATACTTGAATATACTAATGCCAATATTATAAATTTATGTAAAAGTAATTTTATTATTTTTAATTTCAAACGCTTTTTTTGTTTAATTATTTTATTTCATTACACACAAATATTTCTTTAGCTGACGCACTAAAGCCAAATGACAACGACATAGTTCAACTCACGAATTCATTTAATTGAACGATATAAATTATAATTTATTATGTGTTTTTCTTTTTTTTTTATTAATTTTAAGTCATATCAATTCATTTGTATCTCTCTTCAATTAAATTATTTGGTTGTGCACCTTTTTTTACAAATTAGCAAAAAAAACATCATAATTTTTGAAAACAAAATGTTTTTGTGCACAACAAAAAATTTAAAAAGTCCCAGTTTGAAATTCCAGTTTTTCTTATTAAATAATATAAGCAATATAATGAATAATAGTGTGCAAAAATTGGTCAAACGAACAACACATTTTACAACACCCATTTCAGTCACAGATTAAAACAAAAAAGAAGAATTAAATGAACTGGTTCGAATCAAACGATAATGACGGAGTTGTATTTACTATCTCAAGTCAAAATATGGTTACGAAAATTCAATAAATCAACGATTTTAAAAGGTAAAATCTTAACAATATTAACGCAAATAATTTTGTGGAACATATTTACCTTTAACTCCACCACACAACTGGTATTTTTGGATATATTCTAACAGATCGTAAAAAACATCCATAAAAGTGGTGGGGGGGGGGCTGGGGATGAAATGTTCTACAAACTTAACACAAACACCAAAAATGCAAGACCAATCTTTAAGAGTTAATTAAGTTATTGTTTAGATTTAGTAAAAAATTCTTTGAAAAATTGATTTTATATTAAAAAATTACCTTTTTGTCCCTGTACAGTGTGTTCCACAGATATACTTGCGTTAATATTTTCTACAAAGTTCTTTCTAAGGAAAAGTTTTATGAATCCGAGGCTTTTTCATAAGAAAACGTGTTCATGATCTGAGTTATCTTCTTTAGGCAAATTAGCTTATATTATATAGCCTTTCAATATATAACTTCTGGTTTTGAGCACTTTTTCTTATGAAGGGGTATGTAATCTAAATTTTCTTAGAACGTGAAAATACACTGAAAAAGTGAAAGCATGCTGAGAAACTGAGCCCTCACATTCCGAAGAGGTTTTCCTACAGAAAAAACCCTTAGATTCCTCTTAATTCCTTTTTTCTTATTGAGAACCCCGTAGACCGTTGAGACTTTTCCTACCGAAAAAACTCCGATTATCAGGAGTTTTTTTCTATTGAAAAGACCTCATATTCTGGAAAAAATATTCTATAGAAAAGCACCTAAATTCTGAGGACATTTCATATAGAAAAGTCCTCAGATTCAGAGTAGTTTATCCAAGAAAAACCCTCATATTTTGAGGACGCCTTTCTATAGGAAAACCTTGGGATTTTAAGTACTTTTTTCTAAGGAAAAACCTTCTAATTCAAAGAAATTATAAACTTTTTTATATAAAAAGTTTCCTGAATCTGATATAGGAAAAAAATCTTAGAACATGAGTTTTTCTCTAAAGAATGGGAAAGAGTGCTCTGAATAATTTTTTCATTGGGAAATGTTATCAGATTCAGACTTAGATGTTATTAAATAACAATTTTGTGAATATGTATTCTTAGTCTGGTTCGAGATCATATAACATTTTTTTCCAAATGAAAATTTTTTCTTATTTTTATTTAGTAATCATGGAGAATCTGTGTATTAAACACAAGCTGAATGGAATGCATTCTTCATGCCGAAATGTCAAGTATTAATATCTCTTTTTAACTTACAAATCAACGGAAAAAGCTACACTCACAATATTATTTCGTTAAAAACAACTTAAAATAAATATTAATTTAATTGAAAATATAATCAAAAAAAGGATTACTGATTTTCCATTATATTCAACCTATTTTGTTGTTTATTTTCAATCATTGTTTAATAATCGACAAAAGTAAAAACAATAGAAAGTAGTTTAAAATAACCATCAAATTTTTACTGACAAAAAGTTAAAAAAAACTACTTTTGTGGTTTGTTTTTCAAATTGAAAGTTTTTTTTATTTGTTTGTAATTATAAAACAGAACACAACATGTTACACATACACATAATAATTTATTGTAATTTTTATTGAAATAATTTTGTATATATACAAACTATTTTGGCAAAAAAACAAAAAGGAATTACATGAATTTTTATTTTTTGAAGCAGAAAACATAAAGTTTTACATTTGACTGAAAATATCAACTCCTACTGAATGTCTGTAAATTTTTATAGTTTGTTTTTTAAATGACTGATTCAAATAGTTAAAAAATATATTTCTATGAATTTCAATTGATTCTTCATTTAAAAACAAACTTTACGTATTACTTTTTTAATAAACTACAGTCTTACCGACGGAAAATATATTGTGAGTGTATATATGCTAACATACATTGATTTTCATTATTGAGTTTAGATGAAATTTACTTACTATATTTTATGTTATTTATATTTTCCTTTTTTACCGTATGTCCAAATTAGCTATCAGCTAATGTTAAAGACATGTGTTTTTATAATTGTTTTTTACATACGTTTTTATACATTTTTTTTTAACCGTGCCAAGTTATACTTTAATGGTAAAGTTTATATTTTATTGTTGATCTTTTTAGTACATATAAGTATGAAAATGTATTCTTAGTCTGGTTCGAGATCATAGAAAAAAAAATTTTTTTTTTTCAAATGAAAAATTTTTCTTATTTTTATTTAGTAATCATGGAGAATACACAGAAAAAGTTATTATACACAAGCTGAATGGAATGCATTTTCTGTGTATTCTCCATGATTACTAAGTAAAAATAAGAAAAAGTTTTCATTTGAAAAAAAATTTCTATGATCTCGAACCAGACTAAGAATGCATTTTCATACATAGAAGTATTAAAAAGATCAACTATAAAATATAAAGTGCATAACAATTTTATATTAATAATTATTTATAAATTGTTAAAAAATTGTTATGTGTTTGGCTCTGGAGCATATTCATGAGATCACCCCTAGAGTTACATAGTTGTACAAATGAAAACAATTTCTGCAATAAAGAAAAATATAGTGTTACGACTTTTAAAATCATTGATTTATTTCCTTTAAATAAATGGAGTCGTTTTAATATTGCAAATAATAAACACAGTTAATTTACTCAAATAATCACCAATGTTACTTTTTACTTTTATTACTAACTAAACACTAATGCAACATCAGTCGAGGCGAAGAGTTGCCATTGATGGCAACTGTTTTATATTTCAGAGCTACCATATGGGAAATTATGTTTTTACGAGTAAATAGAAATTGATGAATCGAATTTCCGTAACAATATGTAATAATGACTTTGACATTAAGTCGTCAGCCGACTATTATAATAACACGAAAGATAGTGTGAATGATTCTAATTCAATTGTTAAATATAAAATTCATTTATTAAAATATTTCCATAATTAGCACATGCTTTTATATATTTCGCCAGAGATTTCCAAACTATTGTTATACTATTTATTACATCGACTATTTGATTTTCACTTAAGACTTATTAATCATTAGGACAATTATTTAAATTTTTATTATTATTTTTGAATTTTGCAATTATATAGGAGTTATTTTATTTTAGCTTTATAAATTTTTTTTTAATATAGTATAAGATTTATTGATACAAATTAACCAGATGCCTTAAAAAACTTGTTCTAATTAATTCATTTTAACCATAAAAATATTAAACATTAGGATGTGCAGAATAAAAAATCAAAAGCCAACCGATGTTGTACAAGTTGCGAAACTTTTAATACGTTGATTTTTGCAAGGACTATGGATCTTTCAGGATAAACAGAGTTAAAAGCATGAATAGTGATTGACTCGATGCTATTTACCCTTTACATCCTGAAAGTTTAATATTAATGTATTAAGAGTTTCGCAACTAGTGCAGCTCAATTGGAGCTCCTGAAAGTGGATTTTTGGCTTTGTAGATTTTTAGCTTCGTAGCTTCCTGGTTGGCTTTTGATTTTTCATTCTGCACATCCTGTTACTAGATAGTGCTTGCGCAAACTAGTTATTTTTAGTTGCAATTGTATGCAGTTCTTTTGACGAATGCCCCATGCTTTGAGGCAGTTTTCCCGTTCTTGATTGCTTTGAAATGTTTTTAAAAAAAGTATTTAAAACATGCAAGTAATTACATAGAAGAAAAATATAAGAATTTAATATAATTTATTTATGTAATCTCCAACCCTGTTATCGTGATATTTTACTGTATTAGCTACTTACCTGCCTATTTACTCGCTTAATTACATTTGCTCGCGATGTCCAAAAATGAATGATTACTCATTATTTTTTGGCTGTTTGTAAGCGAGAGGGTAATGACCACCCATTACTTTTTATTTCTTGTAAGTGAGAAGATAATGACTACTCATTACTTTAGGGACATCAAGAACAAAAGTAATTAAGGGAGTAAAGAGGCTGGTAAATACTTAAAACCCTGTTTTTGCTGGGAAGTAATCTAGAGGTTTTGTTTTCTTATATAATCGTTACCGACCTCTTTGTATAAACTTAGTTATTTGGAATAAAATATTTCTTTTTTTCACGATCGCGAAAAATCAACATCATATTTCTTAATATGTAGTAGTAGGGAATGGAACTACACGATTTTGCGGTTGGACGGTGTCATCAAAAAAATCATAACCCTATTAAAAAAATTATAAAACTATTGTAGATATCTAAATCAAAAATAATACTGTGCTCGAATTAGACACTTTTTTTTGGTAATAAGAGGGTCAACCAGTGGGTTACCCTAATTTGAGTACGCTGAATCCTTTCGAATAACTCTTTATTTCGAGGTATTAAAAAATATCATTGGTAACAAGTTGCTATTACATTTTGGTAAGGGGTATTGTATTTCCAGAAAATATGTTGAGTGATGATAACATATTACCAAGTGTTTTGCTGGGAAGACATAATAAGTATATTCATTGTTTTATATCAAATTCAAATTATCCACCTAAATATAAAGTACTAAATTAGTTATATAAAAAAAATATGGCTGTAATAATGAAAAATTCATAAAAAATATAAAAATAAATATCAACATTGTGTTATCAATTATCATTTGTTCACACTCATGTTTTTAATATGTACCACAATCTACAAAGGAAACAAAAATATTTTATGTACCATTGTTGTAGATACTTCTACTATCTTAAAGATGATACAAAACAACATGTATCCATTGAGATATGGTGGATAGAAGACATGGATAGAAGACGTGGACATAAAATCATATAAACGTAATATGACAAAGAAATCTACCGTCATATAGACTAGCAGGAATGACGGTATGTATATTTCTCAGCCTACATATTTTGGAACTTACTAAAAAACACAAAACATTTGAATGAAAAAACCAACAAATAAAAAATACGTTTTTGTGTTTTTTTTTTTTTGCTAAATATGAAAAGTCAAAAACTCATAAGTTTCTTTCTCTTTAATGCTGGAAACAGCATCTTCATCTTATTCTTTCATATTTGTTTTTTTTTTTCTTCTTGAAGTTCCTGTAACTGGTCGAGCAATAAATCTTCTTATATTGGACTTTTAGACGATATCAATGAAATTGTATCTGTTTATCCGCATTATAATAATAAATGTATATATAAGTATAAAAATTATTTCTATCTGTTTTTGTACACGAATACGACGATGCTGATGACAGGACTGCCAGATTACACGATTTTTTATCGCAATCCGGCTAAACGATTTTTGTTCAAGAAATTTAAATATTTTTAATTAAAAAAAAATAGATTAATGATATATGTAAATTTTGTACATTATTTGATCTATCTGTTTTAATTATATATTTATAATTTTTTATCAAGCTCAAGATCATAATTTTTAATGTTACTAACGAATAGTAAACACTAATTTATTTTATTAAATGGAAAAAATTGTAAGGATCAGCGCTAGAGGGAGTGCACACTTTCGACCCGAACGACCAGGTCATCTTCAGCCTCCTTCTGAACCACCCAACACAAATAACTCATGGTTTTGAACAGGCATTTATATCACACACTCTAAGGAAAATGACTATGTGAAATTAAATTTTTCATTATATATAGATAGGTGAAAAGAAGACCGGTTCCCAAAGTAACTATCACGTGACCGGTTTAAATGTCACGACATCTTCTTTTAGACCAGTTCTGTGACAAGCTCAAGTTAATGTGACCGGTACCTTGACCGGTCCCTATCACAATGAACCGGTCACGTGACGTGTCCTGAGATAGGACACTTTCCCGCAGTGATAATAACCCTATTAATATCTTAATTAAATTCATTCTACAATTTGTTTTGTTTTTTTTGTTTTCAAATATGAAAATTAATAATTATTTTAATTGTTTATTACAAAATATTCTACTTTTTTAAAAAACCGAAACCAAAATTTTGCTGCTATGAAACAAAATATGGAGGCAACCTCAATTTGTCGCCATGCACAGCAATTAACTATTTTCTACAGTATGGCCTACAAATGCGATATAGATTCTTAGTGAATTAGATGACATGGACAATATGTGGTTTCAGCAGAACGTTCCACTTGTCACGAAATTCTCAGGACGCATTATCTCACGAATTAACGAGGTCTACGCTATTTCAAAGCTGAAGAACGAAATCACACCCTGTAGACATAATATATAGCCCGAGCTATGGCAAACAGTCATGTAGTGCCAGAAGATCCGTGGTGGGCATATAATGGAAATTGTGTTTCATATATAAATGCCATAGACTAAGCAACATGATGAAAGAAAATAATATCATTTCGATAAATTTTGGTGTCTTTTTTTTTAAAAGACTAGACGCGGTCTTATTGAATCACTTGAATTGTTAGATTGGACTGTTCCTGTTAATTTTATAAAATGTGTCCAAAAAAGTCCAAAACGTTAAAAATATTAAAGAAATATTTAAATTTATATTATTCAAACCAGTAACATTTACTAGAGCAGTCTTCGTTTTTGATTTTTGACAAATAATTAAAGTTGAAGTGTCGTTAAACATATATTGGTAAAACATAACATTTTTGTCAAATTATTCACACGCCTACTGCAGACGTTCTGACTTTTGCCGTACGCTAAGCTACTGTGCCTCATTTTTACAATGTCCCTTTAGCTTCTAACTGGGACTTTAACTGAAGCCTTTGTTGTTGTTTTTCATGCAAAATTTTAAATTTAACTGTTAGTTAAATTTTAACTGGACATTCTGTATTTGGGCCTTTGCAGTTCAAAAAATACTGTTTGAGAAAAAATACTATTATTTAAATCAATTAAGAACTGCCAACTTATCTTGAAATAACCAAATTTCCTTGCCTAACCATATTTATGAATTTATTTGGAAATATCTGTGGTTAAAGTTTATTTTTATATTTTGACCTGTGGTTTTATGCACCGAATTAGACAAGGAATTCAATATAAAAATTATTAGGAATTCAATATAAAAATAATTAGAAAACCAAATTAAAGGCTTAATTTGTAATTTTTGTAAGCATTTGATTATTTTCTACTTATTTTAAGGAAGCCTTGAGCATTTTTTAAACTATTTAATACAAAAATAAGTAAAATTAATACTCCTGATTTTAAAATTTCTATCGTCAATAAGACTTTCGTTAGCATCATCTGGCAACACTGTCAATTGATGATGACGACGAATACATCTGGATTTTGGGCAAAAACTGAAATGTATGAATGTAGAATATTGTTATAAAAAAAGCTTGTCGCTTATTTATTTTTTTTACCATGGACAAAAAGACCGCTTTGATATTTATTTGCTGTTGTACATGAACAATCTTCAAAAAGTTTACGGCAGATTACATTGTAACCAAAAAATGTTGGCAATTGCCGTTAATTCATAAAAAAATTCTAATATTCTTCAGAAGGATGATATGTCCTGTGATTATATGTAACACTGGGTTTTTTGAAAAACATAAAATGGGACAAAATATCCTATCAGTAGAGATATGATTTTTTAAATTTAGCTTAGTATGTATGATCCCAATGTTTGTAAAAGGGTTTATTTCACATGTGGATAATTATCAACGCTAAAAACTCAACGCTTATAAAATTCCACTACAAGCGTAACTTCTTCGTGTAACTTTCGATTTCTTTTTTGCGATATTAATCGGTTTAACGTAGATTTGCATTACTAAACGTTTATGGATAAAAGCAAATAAATAGCTTTTGACTTTTAGTGTTACTAACGAAGGGCTCAACATTCCTTAATAAATATTATATTCATCGTGCAAAATATCCTAAATATATCCCAAGGGTTTCAAATCTATTACCATATATTTCATTATTTGAAACTCTCTACAGAGGTCGTTTAAAACAGATTTATTAACCAAATTCCACCGTGTAACGCACAGAGTTTTGAGAGAATATTAAAAAATCGCTGTTATAACCTCTAAGAATTTTGGCTTGTTTGGCTTTTTCCAAAGAGCATTACATTTTGAAACAGGGTAAACAGTAAATCAATGTATATATAAAATATAAATTGCATTAACTAAAATTTATATTTGTCATGAAAAACACTAATTGCATTAATGTAATTAAATGTGCTAAAATCCTACAAAAGTCATTTAATAAATTGTAAAAAAAATTTGTTGTTGGCTGGTCCCTATCCGGATTTCATTCTTGTGTAAGGAAATCATATTAGAATTTCTAGAGATATTAGTTAGATTAAATTACAAACTCAATGAGAATTTCTTGTTTTCGTCATCGTCAAATAAATCATCAAATATCAACGAAAAAACAAAAACATCAACGAATTGTTACCACAATTTGCTTTTTCATCTTTCTAAATACTACTCTGTTGTTTTGACAGACTTTGATATGTAGTGACATCTATATATGTATGACCCATTTCACACAGAGCAACTTTTGTTGCAGATATTCTTGTCAATTCTCTGTTAAAGTTGCCTTTATGTTGTTATTCACTTTTGTATGTTACTGTATAATACTTTGTTTCAAATACTATGTTCAATCCATTTTATTTTGAAAACTTTTTTAAATTACTTATGTACACTCTAATTAATTTCTGTTGAAATTTACCCAACTTATAGTAGGAAATTGTACTCCTACTATAAGTTGGTTTAATTCACTCTGTGCGCTTAAATGAAAAATACAAATATTATGTGTAAGTTGGTAAACACAAAATGAGTAAAATTTCATTAAAAAAGAGTAAAAATTAAATGAAATATCGAAATTAAGGAGTAAATTTACCAAACTTGTGCGTAAAGAAACACATTTTACGTGTAAATTTACACATAAAATGCGTAAAAATCCATTGAAAATGCGTAAAAATCCCCCAAAAAACGCGTGTATTTACCATTCGTAAAAATCCCGAAAAATGCATAAATATTTCACCTCTATGTTTAAAATATTATTTTCTTTATATCAAAAACAAAATTTAAATGTGTTTCTAGAAATAATAAAATTGTTTACATCAATATAATTGTCAAACCTGATGACTTTTTTAAAAAAATCTTTAGATTGTTTGGAGTTTTTCCTATGGAAAAGTTCATAGTAATAGTAATCCAAGAAATAGCCATAGATTAGCACTTTCTACAGAAAAGCTTTATAAAAAAAATTGGAAAAGTTTCTCAAATTAAAAAATTGCAGCGGGTTGAATTCGGTCATGCAAGAGATTTACTTTGATCACTTCCAAATGTTCATTACGTCTAGTTTATTATACCCTTCACCATAGGTGGAAGGGTATATATAAGTTTGTCATTCCGTTTGTAATTTCTACAATATTGATCTTAGACCCTATAAAGTATATATATTCTGGGTCCATATGAAGAGCGAAGTTGATTTAACGATGTCCGTCTGTCCGTCTGTCCGTCTGTGTGTTGAAATGGGTTTTCCGAAGAACCCAGACATGATGAGGACTTGATTCTTTTTTATTTCTGTTACATGTGATCCATTTCTGTTTGCTATTAAAAATCAGACAGATCGGTTAATAAATGGCTGAGATATTAGCAAAAAACCAGGACTACCTCTAATTTTTCCAGTAAAATCCCTTTGTTTAATAAGAGTGTGAAGATAAATACGTAGGTTAAATACGTTTCACAACTATTGTGAATGATATAAATAAAAAATAAATAGTAGTGTCGCCAACTTTTTTTTTGCCTAGAAAATGCCAAATTTGACAAGAAAAGCGCTGAAACATATGGAAAAATATAAATTTGAGATTTTACATGACATATTATTTTGGATTAAAATTTTTGGACATTTAAGAAAAAATAAATGGGGATACCGCTTGTTTGTGGAGAGCTATGAGGTAGTAGATTCCAACGATGTATTCATCTCCTTCAGAATACCATGGTGAAGGGTATATAAGATTCGGCATAGCCGAATTTAGCCGCTCTTACTTGTTTTTTTTTTATCGAGACAGCCAACTGCACATATTGTAAAACATCGGCACATCTTTTACCACTCGACACCAGTCAATTTTGTTGAATGAATGAATATTTTAAAATTTGTAAATGACAAAAAATAACAATGTTTTTATCACTATTACAAATTTGTACATTCACAAACTTTGTGTGTAATATTTAAATTTATCGACAAATTTAGGCATGAAATGTTTAATGCATATTATTACATTATATGTGTACTATTGTATTAGAAAGTGTCTACAAAACAAGCGCAAGCATTTTTTGTTTATATTTACTCACTATGCGTTATATTAAACAAAAATTTTATTTTATAGTAGTAAATTTATTTATAGTGGTAAATTTACAGAAATTTTTTATTGTGTATGTAAAAACATTATTCTGTAAAATTACTTAAGACGTTTAGACGGGTTCGTGTTAATAAAATAAACTATCATTTATATTATTTTTTTTTTCTAATTATCGTGATGTTTTTATTAAATGTTGAAAACTAATCGTAATTGTAAAATATGTTCACACAGAGAATTTTTTTGCAGCAATTTTCATCTACATTTGGTTTAAAATGAATAAAAAACAAAGCGAAGAATAAGGAACTAGCCTACAATAATTTATTTTCACAATTTGTTAAATGAGTTTTGCGGGATTTAAACAAATTTAATTACTTTAAAAATTCCATTAGTTCTCACCCGTGACAAATATTTATATAGTTAAAATAACTGGAGTAGAAACGATTTTTATAAACAAATATTGTTTTAAATATTTGTTTATTAAAATTCCGAAAGATTTTGCAATTTATTGACCTAAAGGATTTATTAATCGTTTTTATTTGTATTCTTAAATTTGCCATATAAGTTGTTAAAATGAAATGGGAAATTGTCACTTTTCAGTGTGTACCTGATACATTTCGAGAAATTCGTTTTAGACAGATTATTATTCGTTTTTTTTCCTTCAGAAAATTGAACGAAAAAGTTGGTTCCTTAGAGAATTAAAAGAAAAGTTAGTTTCTTTAGAGAATTAAGCGAAAAAGCTTTATCCTTAGAAAATTAAGCTATATAGTAAATTCCTTGGGGAATTAAGTGGAAAATAATATATGAATATATGAATTCCTTGCCCGAGAGTTAAATTAACTAGATTCAAATGAAATCGTTTCGCTTTTAAACACCTTAACCCATCTAAACGTTGTTAAGGAATAAATTTGCTAATTTAATCTTTGTGAATTCATTCACAGACATTAACTCCTTTTTTGTACTACAAAAAAAAATATACAAATTTTGGGGAATTTCTTCAATAAAAGAATTAATTTTTAAAATGATTTATACTTTCAAAGCACAATGTACTGGTTATAGTACACTTCTTAGGTATTTTTATGTGGTGTTTAAGCCGCGATAACTCAAAGTATTTTGTGTGTGCTTTTATGTATCCATAACAACACTCATGCATAGATCTCTTTAAGGAATGAGTGAGAGTATCATTTCTACACATCTGCGAATATTGCACAACATTATGAGATATTATTTATATTTTTCAGTTTTTTTTTTTTGTTTCTTTTTTATTATAAGTGTCTTTTACGCTTTATGTGCCAGATATGCTTATTTTCGATTATGAAAACGAATCATACATATTGTATATCACAATTTCAAAAACCGACTACAAAGAGAAATATCTATTTTTTTTACAACACAAAAGCTGAGGTTTTGTTTAAATGTGACACTACTGGGATGAGAATTTTAGAAAGAAATACACATTTATAGAAAACGGGATTTAGCTAAATGACAAAACCTAAGTGACTAAATTATCATGACGACAGTTATTTTTTTATCACTAGCTACATGGTGGAATTCGATCTCGAAGAGCTCTGCATATCTATAAAAGTTTCTTTATGAATCACAACACAAAATTTTAATTCTTATCCGAATGTTGCGCTCTCAATTATGTTTACAATATAATTTGGAAAGTCCAAAAACCTTTGGCATGGAAATAATAAGAGCCCACCATTTCCCAGTTTAAGGGATGAGCGGTCTACCCGATCAGACCGGTTTTAAAACCGGTCTTTACGGTCTAGACCGGTCGATCGGACGAACTGGTTGTAGTACTTTTTTCAAATGTACGTTTTTGATACTTTTTTTCTTTTTATCAAATAATAGAAAAATTTATACAATTTGTATTAATTTTATAAAAAATTGATGTCAGAATTAAGCAGATTATTTTTGCAAAAAGACATTGGCATTTTCATATTAATATATGACAGGTACGCAATTTTTTTTTAATTCAAGAGCCAGTATCGGAGTATTTTTTATTCCACAACTTAAAAAAAGTCTACGGCTTAAAAAAGTTTCCATTTCCAAGTCAGAATTACGTCTAGATTATTTCTGCAAAGTTTTAGTCCATTGTGAACCAAGTCATAAAAACAGCGGACATGGGACCGAAAAAGACCGTGGTAATTCCATGTAAATATATGTAAATTGAAAGACTTTCTGAATTCAAGAGCAGTATCAGAATATTTTTGTTCCACAAGTTAAAAAAGAGTTTACGTTAAAAGTTAGAATAACGTCTAGAATATTTCGGCAAAGTTTTAGTCCATTGTAAGCCAAGTCATAAAAACGACATACATGACCGTGGCATTTTAGTATAAATATATGAAAAGAGCAGAACTTTTTAAATTTAACAGCCAGTTTCGGAACACTTTTGCGCCACAACTTAAATAAATAAGTTTAATCTTAAGTCCAAATTATATCTATACTGTTTCTACAATATTTTAATTCATTCATATGGGACCGACAAAGATCGTTGCTCTTTTATATACAATACATAAATGTGTAGTATACGAAATATGTATGTAGGCATTTATACACTTTAAAAAATGCTTGTAAATTTACTACTATTAAATGGGTAAAATTTTATGTAATATTACGAAAATTAGGTAATTATAAAAACTTTTTTGCGCACACTTTCATATACAATAATACACACGAAGTATTTTCAGACACTATGTGTTAACAATTAAACACATAATGCCTAAAATTAGTATTATTTTGTTGAATAAAAATTTTACGCACAAAGTTTGTAAATATACTAACTTATAGTAGTAAAAAATAAAAAATATATGACATTTTGAAATTGAAAAAAAAAATCGATAAAATTTTCAAACCTTAAAAATAGATTAATTAGTTTTTTAAATTTAGCAATTATTTGGAATTTCTAAACAATAAATTTATTGTTTTTATTCTTGCTGTGAGTTAACAAACAATAAAATTATGGTTTTTATTGTGAATTTCTAAATAATAAATTTATTGTTTTTTATTACAAAACAAAAATTTTTTTGCTTTATAATTTTCAATATCATGGTAAAAAATGTGCGCATTTGGTGTTTATATTTACCGAATTTTCGTAATATTACATAATATTTTACCCATTTTATAGTAGTAATTTTACAAGCATTTTTTAGAGTGTATACAACAAAATAGAAAATTATCTCTTGTAAAAAGTGATTTTGCAAAAATGTTAAGATTTTAAAGGGTTTCTAATGTGAAATAGCAAAAAGAAGATATTTTAAATATTCTTTTTATAAATTCAAATACAAATTAATCTTATTGATTTCTTTAAGTAAAAAAATTATACTAGAATAAGGTACACTATTATTTTACTAAGAGTAACCACTTATTTTACTATTGCAAGTAACCACTTTTTTCTTCACTATGAGTAACTACGCTGGTTGCTCATTATCCTCACTATTTTAGTAAGCGAACAAAATTAATTAAGCAAATAAATAGCCTGGTAACTACACTCTAATAAATTTCTACGGAAATTTACCCAACAAAGGAAATTGTACTCCTACTATAAATGGGGTAAATTTACTCTATGTGCGAAAACGAAAAAAAGTACACACATTATGCGTAAGTTGGTACACACAAAATTGGTAATTTCACATTGAAAGTGCGTAAATATTAAATTAAATTTTTAAAGTAATTCGAAAATTTACTAAAATTGTGCCTAAAAAACCTATTTGAAGAGTAAATATACGCAAGAAATGCCTAAAAATGCATTTCTATATGCGTAATTATATTAAAAAATGCGTATATTTACCAACGCATGATTTAAATTTAACTGTAGAAAAATATTTTTTGAAAAAATAAATTTATTTTATGTATGTACATTATTAAAATATTTATAATAATGAATTATAAATATAATACATAATATATTTCAAATGGGTATTTGCTGGATGATGGTCATCTTGAATTAAAATTCACAATATTCTCAAATATTATATATATAAACTTTCGAAAAATTGATTTTCGTTTATAACTTTTTTTTATATTTTAATATTTTCCAATTTCCAAATGTCAAAATATTTATAACTATTCTAAGTTAGTATATTTACAAAATGTGTGCGTAAAATTCTAATTTAACAAAAGAATACCGATTTTAGGCACAAAGCGTTTAATTTTAAACACATTATTTCTAAAAATACTTTTTGTCTGTATTATTGTATATGAAAGTGTGTACAAACATTTTTAGGCATTTTGTGTTTGTATTTACCGAATTTCGTATTTACCATTTTATTGTAGTACATTTACAAACATTTTTTAGAGTGTAGTGAAACCCTTTGTTTGTTACTTACTCCCTTAATTACTTGGTAATGTCTGTTTTTGCTGGGGAACTAAAGATACGTTATTATCAATTTTGAAAAAAAGCTATCGATTTTTTAAAATTTTAAATTCTATAGCTCGGACGGGTATACCCGATTGTCCGGTCTAGACCGTAAAAGCCGGTCGACCGGTTTTAAAAGCCGGTCTAACCGGTTTTTCGGTCAACCGTTTCTGACCATAACTTCTAAAATATTTGCCAGATGTATGCCAATTATCTGAATGTTCTGTTGCAAAAGTACAGCTTTAAAAGGGTAAATGCTTTTACAGCACTTTTTACCATGTCGAAATTTATACATATCTCTTTACTGGAAAATATCACTTCCTTGTATACATTTGGTCCACATTAGGTCTCACCTGTTGTTCCACATTGATTCCAAATTGTTGTTCCGATTTGGTTTTTTAATAAGAAACAAAGTTTGCGTTAGAATGCTTAAAGATTCATCTTACAAGTTCGCCCTGTTTCCGTTTCCGTGAATAAGGATTTCGAAAGCGTATTCGAAAAGAATTTTCCTTTTCACACAAAAGTTTCCAAGGGTTGCGTTTTCCCGTTCGAATTTTCCTATTGTAATCCCTGAACTTTATGTGGTATTTTTCCCAGTACTTTGAATGTCCTTTACGATATGCTTCCCGTTTAGCCAGGACTATTCACTAGGAGATTTATTTTGTCGGAGAGTGTACAGCACTCCTCAAACGATTTAATAGGGCCACTAGTCAACTTGTGAACTTCCCCCATCGATATCACTCCTCCTCTGAAAATAGGTTTGAGCAGTGTTAATACGATTTTGTAGATTAATCCTGAAGTTAGGCCAGTTTATCCTAGCATTGTTTTAGAGCCATATTGGCTCTGATAGTGGATATTCCAGCTCAAACAAGATATTTGAACCGATGATCCAACAAGGAATAAAAGTTCGAGATGTGCCATTCTTGGATCTCGTCCACTATACTTGCCGAACAGTAATGACTATGATTTCTTCCCTTATTTTCTTAACCCTTAAGAGGCTATTTGCTTAAGAACTTTAAGCAGTCATCCCATCGCTTGTTTCAGCCTGAACTATCACAACTTATGGTAGTTTGATTCGCAACCAATAAGTATTTCTTTACCTGTATGTGCCACTGCCTTTACTAACACCTGAAGTTCCCTCGAAGGTGCTGCCTAAGCACACTATAAATAAATTTATGCTAGGAATACCCTCTTCTATAAGTATACATAAAAACATCCTCTGTCGACAGCTCCGAGGCAAAAAGAAAGTTCAAGTTTTTGTGACATAGGATGCAAGTTCTAAGTCGAGTCCCCATCTGTGCATGGAAAAGTTCTTAATTCGGGTCGTTTTAAAATAGAATAATTATTTGGTCCGGATAATCGATTAAAATTTATCGAGTAACCGGTTAAATTTCCCAGTTAAGTTTCCCAAAACTTCCAAAATTTTTAAACTTTAACTTATAAAATTTCAAAAAAAAACTAAGAAAAATCAAGTTTTAAAGCTAGCACTTAATAGAAACTTAAATTTCAATTGTACAAAAATTTTAGTAAAAATTCGTACTTAGTGCTGTCTATAACACTGGCCCTAACTATAATACCATCAAACACTTATTAGGATTTTCTTATAAAATTAAAAGAAAAGAAAAATAAAAGAAACAATAAAGCCGGTTGCTTTTAAGACAACTTCAAACAAAATTCATTGTTTTAATCAACATCCACGCGAGAAAGAGAGCTAGAGATAAAATAAAAGCTCCCCTAAATAGATCAGACCATTTACAATATTTGGAGAAGTTCTTTGCTCTATCTCTAGCAGTTGTCGCTGGCATTTAGATGAACCTTTAGATTCGTGTTTATCATACTTATACTAAGTAGAAATATGTTTATCATTAAAATCCCCCAACTTTCTAATTATTTAAGGGCAAAGAAATACAAATATTAGATATATTTAATTTAAAAACTAAAAAAACGTCATTAGATTCTTTACAAGGCGTGTGATAAATGTTGTACTATTGGAAATTATAACTATAAAGTTATACTTATAATTATAATTATAAAAAATACAAAAATAGATGATAGTACGATACAATATTTTTACCTGTGTTATGTTTAAGGCTACGTTCCGCTAAACGTGTTTTGTATGTGTTTTGAAAGAAAACACCGTTTTGTACATGTTTTCCCATATATTTTTTTCGTCAGAACACACAAGTGGAAACGTAGTTTACAAAATAAAATTCGAAGATACAACAATTTAACACTTAGTCAAAAATTGTCAAATGTAATTTATTTTCTTAAAAAAAATAACTAAATTAATATTTAAAATATTTTTCTTTGGGACATTTATTAAGAAAGTAGTAAGCTTTAAACAGTGTTTATTATTTGCAATATAGAAAGAACTCGATTTATTTAAAAGGTAAATAAATCAACGATTTTATAAAGGGTAAAATCGTAGCAATATGTAAAAAATAGCTTGTATTTTATTGTTTCCAATTGATTTTCTTTGCAAGACCAATTGATTTTTTTGCAAGTCCAATTGGGCTTTTACCAGATTTTGCTGAAATTTGTGCAAAAAAGAGAAGAACCGTGTAATATGTAAAAATAATATGAAATCTCTATACTTATCCTTCTTCTATTATTAATTATGTCCACACTCGTAATATTATTTGGGTAAAAGCAACAAAAAAACACTTAAGTTTTTAACAGCCGATCGATTGCCTTTTTTATTTAATTTAATGCCTTTTGAAAAGGAGTAATTAAATGTTGATTAACACTTCGTGTCGACTACCTTTATCTGCTATTACTCAGTATTGGGTTTAAAAATCAGCAAAACAACAAAATATGATAAACGTTAGAAAAAACTATATGTAGTTTATTGTTTTTAAATGTTGTATTTTGTGTGGATGTAAGCTAACTTAATAAAATCTAAACAAAATTCAGGTATCCAAATTTCTATAAAATTTTAAAAATTGCTCAAGTATTTTGTAAAAGAAATATTAAAATTGACAAATTTGTATTTCGTTTAGAATTTATTTAGCTACCTCGCACAGGTATTAAGAGGAATTATTTAATTTGTATATTTCTTTTAAAACAAAAAAATTCGTGTTTCGCATTGTATTACATTTTTATACCCTCCACCATATATGGTGAGGGTATATATCAGTTTGTCATTCCGTTTGTAACATGTCGAAATATAGGTTTAAGACCCCATAAAGTATATATATTCGTGATCCTTATGCAATTTTAAGTCAATTTAGCGATGTCCGTCTGTCTGTCTGTCTGTCTGTCTGTCTGTCTGTCTGTCTGTCTGTTCGTCTGTCTGTCTGTTGAAATGGCGATCACGACGCGAAGACGCAAGCGGGGGTGCCTATTTTTACCCAGATTAGCCAAATCGGTTTAACGGTTCAAAAGTTATGAGTGAAAATTTGAAGGTACCTCTAAATTTTCCATACAAATTTGTACAATTTTTCTGTATCTATTTTTTTTTTCTGTTAAGTAAGTAAAAATCTTATTAAGTCTTCTTATTGTTCGATTACATTTATTGTCTTACATAGAGAATAATAACATTCTTAGAGCTATATGTGTGTTACTCTGATAACTAAGTTAACGTAAAAATCAACAATGTTAAAGTCGCTAACAGAGCAGACCTCTGTAAATAACATTGCTAAAACTAAATAAATAACATTACTAAAACTAAATAACAAAAGTTCGTTACATAAATTGACCAAACATATTTATATTCATGCAAAATTTAGTATATACGTATATCATCTTCAGCCCCTATGGTGGAGGGAATCCCAAAAATTTCAGATTTTTAAGTTTATTTTTATATTAATACATATGTATTTAAAATTAAAATATTTAATTAACAATTTGACATATATACCTTTGAAAGTAGTTATAGTAGTTAAAAAGTAATAATTTATAAAAATGATGCCAAATCTTGGCTTTTCTCTTTTAAATGTAAACGAAATTATTTGTCATAAAAATATTTGAAATTTTTTCTATTTGTAATTTGATAAAATATTAAAAACAACAAAATCTAACAAATAAATTATGAGTTAGTAAGGGTAGAGCAGTGCCTACAATATAATTGCTATATTTCGTGTTCCCGTGAAGTCCATATATGAAAACAAGTGGTTATAGATATAGAGATATAAAAATAAAGCCTTTTTATAAAAAATTTACAAAATTGCCCAAAAAATAACAATAAAAATTAACAAAAAATCTGAAATAAAAAAATACAATTAAAATTCAAAAAATTACAAATAAAACTCTTAAATTCGCAATCGATACCTAATAAGATTAAGCAAAATTAAAAAATTTAAAACGCATTAAAAAAAATTAATGAAATTCGACAAATATTTATATTTTTAATTTGGTGTTTCTGAATTGAATTGATGTTTTATAAACTACATTTGGAGTCATTTCAAAAGTTTTGAAATTTGAGTAAAATTTGATCAAAATTTCATAACGAAAATTAACACTAAAAATATAATGAAAAATTACCCTAACCAAATGAAAATTAGCCCCAAAATTAAGTTTGGGGCATATTTTCATTAGGCTTTTATTCATTATGTACAATAACACCAATTTGAAGAAATTAAAAATGTCTCAAATATGATGAAATGAAAAATTACCCCAAAATATGCAAAGTAAGGAAATCTTGCTTATGCACAGCATTTTAGGCATTTATATTGCATGGAATCAATAACATGCGAATGGAAATGAAATATTTTAAAGAATTATAATAAAAATTATTTTATATAAATCAAATATTTTAGTGGGCGCCAGCTACTGATTTTAAAATAGTTGAAAAATTAAGTAAATTTCTGCTCCCCATGCAATAGTGTGTCCAGTTCTAATAAAATTTGCTGATAACAATGGAACATCCATCAATTTCCGATATGCGGTTTTGCAGCAACCGACGAAATTGCCCCCCCCCCCCCCCCCCTTAACGAAACAAAACCTGGGCACGCCACTGGCAGCACCCAAAATATTCAGCAATCACATTTGAATTTGGTTGTGTTAACCGAATTTTTTGCATGTCGCAACCAACATAAACTTTTCAATTCAGATGCCAATTTATGTGTATCATCAGATTTATATGTTTTTAACAACAACTTAAAAACGAAAGTAGTTAAAGAATAAAAATATTGTCCTTCTAAATCTCGTTCCATCAATACCATTTTTTATACTTCCTTTGGAAGAAATAAAGAAGAAATAATAAAAAAACGAAAAATTTAAATTTATGCCAGGGGGAAACCCTAAACATCGGAGGTGATAAATAAAAAATCGCTGACCATAAGACTTTTATCCTCTATCGCATATCCTAGTTTCATCCCTACAAGTTTTGATCATAAACATGATCGGATACTGTTCTACGGAATACTTTCCCTTAAAAAAAAAAAAAAAACTGCAACTCTAGTACATTTGCACATATGTATTAATATTTGTAATATGTTCCAGTATCAGAAAAAAAGATTCTATTTGGTTGGGTAAGTAGTAAGTAGAAGATAGATTGTGATTTTTTAGATATTTATGTGCGAAATGGTGTTGTATCCTTGAGGAAGGAAAACTGCCATCTTATTGCCGTGCTTAAAGTAAATTGAAACAACATCTACAACAACAAAGAAGAATTCCATTAAGTGAAAATAACAATACGTAATGACGAGTAGTAGGTATGTTGTATGTGGAGGGCAAATGAAAATAGGAGCCTTTGTAAGGTTTGCCAGAAACATGCTTCTATTTTTGCCAAATTTCTATTTTTGATACAATGTTGAATATGTGTGTGGGTATTTGTGTGTGTGTGTACATTATTTGCTTGTTTCCAAAGTGGGTGTTAAAATATGTGCAAAAACATTTTTTCCCTCTCCCTAGATTTTTTTCCACAAATGAAGCCTACTTACCGAAAAAACAACACAATACAATAGAAAAATAAGCAGTAGTGTGTAAAGTAATGCATCATGGTCACGAAATAGTTTTTATCACACTAATCGGTAAAAGTTATTAACTCGGCTTATATTTCAGAGGAATATAAGTTAAATATGATAATAAACACAGTGCTATTACAACCCTAAAAAGCCAGACCAGGTTAGGTTACGGACAGATCTCAACAACAAGCAGTCACAACTCTGTAAACTATGTACACCGAGAAAACGGATTCATCGTGACAACCGAATTTATTGCCAACTGAATATTTTGTTTGCAGCAATCTCATTATTCGGTTGTCACAATGAATTTTTTTTTCCTCTTCGAATAATCTCGAAACAAATAATTTAAAAATCAAATAATAATCCATCCCGAATAATCGCAAAGTCGATTGACCGCTTACATTACTACCATTCACGGTCTTTGATGGGAGGATTCGAGCCTGTCTGCTACGTAGATGATGTGCCGATACTACTGACTGAATTGAATATTGTAATTTAGGATAGTGTCAAGTACCTAGGAGTTGTAGTTAGTATGAAACACTACTGGCGCGATCATATTGGGAGTAGAATTACTATAGCTTACCGTGTGTGGGCAATGTGAAGAAGACGAGTGGGTTTTAAATGGGGATTGAACCTAATAATGACTCGTTGGCTTTACACAAATTTTCTCAGACCGATAATGACATATTCCGCTTCTGTGTGGTGGCCTTCGACCTGAGGAAATGTAATGTGGTTCAACGGCTATGTTGTTTGGGCATTAGCGGCACGATTATATCGATATCTACAAGGGCAATGGAGACGATACTCTCCATCAGACCGACAAATGTTCAGGTTAAGTATGATGCTGAAATTGCGACTTATAGACGGCGTTCCCAGCATCAGAAAGTCCTTGAAAATCCGCCAGAATATCACATTTTGGATATTGAATTTTATTATTCTCGACAGGGAGCGGTGGAGGTATGAAGGAATTTTGGATGATAAAAATGGAATTAATTTCTACACTGATGGCTCCATACTAGACGGTGAAACTGGTTTAGGTTTCTTTTGAGGAAATCTCAACTGCAAGATGGTGAAGAAGGCTTATTCTGGAAGGGAACGTCTGAGGTTGTTATAGATATCCAGGCAGTGTAAAATGGCGGAGAATGAGAGGGCTGACAAGCTAGCCAGGGATGGATCAAACTTGATCACAATTAACATTCAAAATCCAAGACCTGTTCGGATGACAAAGTTCCTGTTGTGTGACACGGATGTGGGCAGGACAAGGGGAATCTTAAGGCTGGGGAAGAGGGAACTGGTCAATTCTCACAAGCCACTTTACACTGCGATCACTCCTTTCGAAATTTTGAAGAAGTGACACTGTGGTGTGTGGGCCTGCAGGAAGGACGATGAGACCCTAGAGCACTTCCTTTGCTTTTGCTTGGCTTTCGCAAGGAGTAGAGTAGGGCATTGGCACCTGAGGTATACTTAATTATTTAGGGAAAATTTTTTTAATTTTTAAAGTTTTTCGATTTTTTTTTTTAATTTATAAATGTCATATTTTTTTACCATTATAAGTTGGTATATTAACAAAGCTTGTGCATTAAACATAACACATAGTGTTTAAAAATACTTCGTGTATGTATTATTTTATATGAAAGTGTGCAAAAAAAGTTTTAGGCATTTGGTGTTTATTTTTACCAAATTTTCGTAATGTTGCATATAACTTTACCTATTTTATTGTAACAAATTTACAAACATTTTTTAGAGTGTATGTATTTTTTAACATTATTTTTCCCCAAATATTCCTAATTTTTTAGCTTTGGCTAAAAAAAGGCAAGAAAATCTCAGAAAGTTACAGTTGGCAACCGTTTCTTACAGTTAGTGTTATTGGATAATGCTATTTAAAAATTATTTCGTTAGGTTATTTTAAGGCTATCGGTATTTTACCAATTTTATTGTAGTAAATTTACAAACATTTATTACACTGTATGTATTTTTTACATTATTTTTCCCCAAATATTAGTAATTTTTTTAGCTTTGGCTAATAAAAGGCAAGAAAATCTCAGAAAAAGCTGCAGTTGGCAATCGTTTTTTACAGTTAGTGTTATTGGATAATGTTATTTAAAAACAAGTAAGAGCGGCTAAATTCGGCTATGCCGAATCTTATATACCCTTCACCATGGTTGGGAAAAAACTGAAGTTTATATATATGAAATGGACAGATTTATATACGGACGCCTTTAAGAGGAAATTAACCATTTAGTTTGGAGATAAAACTTGGACTCGGGAAGATTTATGGTTCCAGAAAATATGTATTTTAAAAAAATGTATGTTTTGGGCATAACTTTTTTGTATCTGAACCGGTATTTCCGAGTTATTCAGCAAATATGTTATACTAAAGATTTTCGATCTTTTGCTATATAAGACGTATCCATAGGTCATAATACAGCTCTAGAATAGTGTTTGTTGTTTGTGTATAAAAGGTTAAGAGGTGAAAGAAAAGAATTTCAACAAATCGTTAAAAGAAATCACTACAACTGCATGTGTTTTATTTCTACAAAATAGTTTGATTTAGCTGGCAAATTTGCATTTAGGATTTTATTTCGCTTTTTTATTAGAAATATTTGTAATTTCTTTAGCTTAATTTTAAAAATTTGAAGGAAAATAGTTTATAATTTTTTTTATAAATTATTATAAGTTATTACCTAAAATAGTTGCACTCAAAGGTAAATTATGTATAAAATTTTCTCAATATGTGAGAAATAAAATGGTTTAAAAATCTTTTTATAAATTCTTTTAAATCGGAGCAAAAAATAGAAATAAAACCGTTTGTATTTTGTTTGTATCAGAGGGTTATTATACAAATTTTGATGTTTTTAGCCTATTTATGGATTATTTAATTATTAATATAAAATTTTATTTAAATTAATTATTAAATGTAAAAAAAAAACAAAAAATAAACAAAAAAAAAATCTTAACGAACCCGCGACCCTTCCACTTGTGGTGAAAGGTATAAAAACGTTTGTATTTTGTTTGTATCAGAGGGTTTTTATAAAAATGTTGATGTTTTTAGCCTATTTATGGATTATTTAATTATTAATATAAAATTTTATATAAATTAATTATTAAATGTTAAAAAAAACCAAAAATAAGCAAAAAAAAAGTCTTAAGAAAATAATAAAAAAAAAATGTAAAAAAAAAGTGAATTGACCTCACCGAGATTTGAACCTCGAACCCCACGGCCTTAGAGAAAAAAAAAGTATTTGTGACACAGCGTCTAGACAACTGAGCTATTGAAGCTCACACAAAATCATCGTCAATAGAGGTACATATATAAAAGTCTTCGTTCATTAGAGATTTGTTTAGTTTTTATTTAAATGACAAATCTTTATATGTGTGTTGTTTGTGTATAAAAGGTGGAGATGAAAGAAAAGAATTTTAATTATTAATATAAAATTTTATATAAATTAATTATTAAATGTTAAAAAAAAAAACAAAAATAAGCAAAAAAAAAGTCTTAAGAAAATAATAAAAAAAAATGTACAAAAAAAAGTGAATTGACCTCACCGAGATTTGAACCTCGAACCCCACGGCCTTAGAGAAAAAAAAAAGTATTTGTGACACAGCGTCTAGACAACTGAGCTATTGAAGCTCACACAAAATTATCGTCAATAGAGGTACATATATAAAAGTCTTCGTTCATTAGAGCTTTGTTTAGTTTTTATTTAAATGACAAATCTTTATATGTGTGTTGTTTGTGTATAAAAGGTGGAGATGAAAGAAAAGAATTTTAATTATTAATATAAAATTTTATATAAATTAATTATTAAATGTTAAAAAAAACAAAAATAAGCAAAAAAAAAGTCTTAAGAAAATAATAAAAAAAAAATGTACAAAAAAAAAGTGAATTGACCTCACCGAGATTTGAACCTCGAACCCAACGGCCTTAGAGAAAAAAAAAAGTATTTGTGACACAGCGTCTAGACAACTGAGCTATTGAAGCTCACACAAAATCATCGTCAATAGAGGTACATATATAAAAGTTTTCGTTAATTAGAGATTTGTTTGGTTTTTATTTAAATGACAAATCTTTGTATGTGTGTTGTTTGTGTATAAAAGGTGGAGATGAGAGAAAAGAATTTTAACACATGGATGTGTTGTTATGCTCAAAATTCTACATACATATTAAACAAAGGGATTTTACTGGAAAAATTAGAGGTAGTCCTGGTTTTTTGCTAATATCTCAGCCATTTATTAACCGATCTGTCTGATTTTTAATAGCAAACAGAAATGGATCACATGTAACAAAAATAAAAAAGAATCAAGTCCTCATCATGTCTGGGTTCTTCGGAAAACCCATTTCAACACACAGACGGACAGACGGACAGACGGACAGACGGACATCGTTAAATCAACTTCGCTCTTCATAAGGACCCAGAATATATATACTTTATAGGGTCTAAGATCAATATTGTAGAAATTACAAACGGAATGACAAACTTATATATACCCTTCCACCTATGGTGAAGGGTATAATTATTTCGTTAGGTTATTTTAAGACTATCGGTATTTTACGTTATTTTGATAGGTTATTTTAGGGCTTACGGAATTCCAAAGTATTTCGTTAAGTTACTTTCAGGTTAACTGTATTTCATATGTTTTTTTAAACGCATTTTAAGGTTAACGACTGTTTGTTTTTTACATTTTTTTCAACTTCACGGACCTTCACTGTTTTACAATATACATGAGATTAATGCATTGATTGGAGTAATTAATTGATGATTTAATTACTATTACATTAATAACAATTGCAATAAAATAAATCTCATTACAATTGTTTTAATTAATGGTAATGCTTTAAGGATTTAACTTCATTGATTAATGACAAAGTTTTTGAATTTCATTACCAATACTAATGCATCAATAAAAATAAAACATTTGCATTATTAACCGACATTTTATGTGTTAATATTTTTTTCCGGTTAGTATTTGCCATCCATGGAAAAACAAACAAATAAAATACCATTAAATTCTTTTAAAATCGAGTGGAAGAGATCTTTAAGCTTTTATATAGCTCAAAGCAATGTCTATATAGTTTTTAAAAATACGATAGACAGTTTTTAATTTGTTTAATCTTTTTAAAACTTCAAATTAATATAAGTTTTATTTCCATGCAATTCCAGACAAGGTAGCATTTCTTTCAGAACAATGTAACACAACTGTTAATTAGCATGTAAATTCTGTAATAATTCTACCTTTCTTATATCCCCGAAGAAAATATTTTACAATCTGGAGAATAATTTTAACAGGTCTACAACATGTTCCACATTAATTATTTAACATTTTCTACTAGAATCAAATCAATGAAAGCCAAAGCCTGTACAAAAAAAATCAAATTTTTATTTTATTTCAATCAACTGTCCTTTTCTCCATATATTTCAAAAATTTCAGTAAAAAATTCGGATGGGCAGAATTGAAAATGAAAAGCCACTCAGAGATCCTCAAAGCCAAGTTCAGAAGCTCAAGTTGAGAAGCTGCAGGTGCTCAAGTTTAATCTCTTGTAATACGTGGAATTTTGGAAGGATTCAAAAATTTTCAGCAAGCAATGAAAGTGTTTACATCCTTAAAGCTCCAAAAGACTTGCTAAAACAACGAATTATAAGTGATTAAACTCGAGCGTTAAAAGCTTCTCAACTCGAGCATCCGAACTTGGCTTTTTTAAGTTGGCTGCTTCATGGCTTTCTGAATGGTTTTTGATTTTTAATTATTTATAATTTTGAATAAAAGGCAAATGTCATAAAGGTGGATTATAGCGTTTCTAGATGCCTTTTAAATTTTAAATACTACATTGATTTTTAAGTGCAAAATTTCCAAATTTTGTATTCATATTTTTAGTAGAAACAACTATTTTATGAAAAGCCTTTGGTATAACGTAAAAGTATACAGTGGCACAAAACAGACGACACCCAATATCACAAATCATACTGATAAGACTACACAAAGGAATTTATTTCCATTTTCGATATTTTTTTTTTTTTTGGAAAATTTTTATCTTATTTTTGCTTAGTTGCTTGAGTTACTTGTTGGGGGATGTATTTTTAAGTCCTTTTTGTGGTATTCATCGATATGTTTAGTATTTTTATTTTTCACCCTCACCGACAAAGAAAACGTCGTTATAGCGTTTTTATACATATTTCTTTTTAAGTTTAGTGAGTGCAAAAAGATCCTTCAAGTAGCACCCATCTGTCTTATTTCACATCTAACTCCATATAAATTTCAAAATACACAAGCTCTGGTACAAACTTTTACATGAAAACACGCACCGGAAGACAATATATGCCATGTGTTGTATGAACAATATTCGAAATATATTTGTGCGTGCAAGTTCTGTTTTTTTTTCTCTAATTTTTTTCCCCACAAAGGACGAACAAAAAATTTGTAAGGCGAAGTTTAATTTTTGAAAATGTGTTACCACGTCATATATTATTACTTTTTTTCATCCATCCTTTTATGCCAACAAATATAACAACTACTCTATACAATGTCATGGGCAGTGTGCGTGCAACCATTAAAGGCGTTAACTATCTTTTGCTTTCTTTTCATTTTTTCCTCCATATTTATACAACGCACGCATTTTTCTATTAATATTCTAATATTTCACTACATAAATATACGCCCATTGACCAGATTTCATTTCTCTATTACATATTTTTTTTAGATTTTTAGTCGGATTAATGTTGGTTTTTTAATATGAATAAATAACTATAATATGTATTAACCTTTATAATTTTTTAATTTCCGATAAGAAATTTTATTATACCAGTCGACAATGTAACATATGTCTATGTCCATTAAATCCTTTTCGAAAATTTTGTGTTCCAATTATATCATTTGAATGACGACTGTTTTGGTTTAAATAGCTCGATGTTTGAATATATTCGGTGATTTAAATGTATCCCCCAACATTTTCAGTCAGAAAATTTATGACTCTGCTTATATTTTGTTTTCAGACAACAATTGTTTCCATAACTTAATGTGCTAAATTAAATCTTCTTGACTGTTATGAACAGATATATAGAAAATATTTACAGTAACCAAATTTACAGTAACCCATTTTTGACGAAATTTATCGGAAAGATGTACTGCTTAATCAATAAGCATTTTTTTAGCTTTTGTACTTTTATCGCTATCCTTAGTGGTGGTACACGTAATTAGAATTTAAATGTTGATTGTTGATACAAAAATAATGTAAAATTAAATAGAACCTACATTAGCGGACAAATTAGGTATCAATTTAAAGGCTTTTATGAGACCTATTTAAATGTGTATAAAATATGTTGAATCATGCCTCGAATTTAACAAAATGTCACATTTTGTATATTTTGATGTTTTACTAAAGAAGTTGTGCATGCTTGGACATGTTTTAAACAGATTTAAATAGGTCTCATAAAAGCCTTTAAATTGATACCTAATTTGTCCGCTTTTACTTTTTATTATTTTGAACAAAAAGACGTTTTGTAAAAAAGGGCAGAAAAAAGGCAACATTTGTTGTCAGAAAACAAAACGGCATAAGTTAGAAGAAACTCAGTCTGCAATTTTTCGAGAAAAAAAATCTGGTAAAAATGGATTGGAGACCAACCAAAAGGAATGCCAACGAAATTTTTGAAGATGGTTTGATGATGTTGTTACTCGTACAATGGGAAATATAAATCATTTGATGAACAACTTGCTTGATATTTTATTAATTATTAAATTGGTAGACAATCATAATCGGGATAATAAAAGACCGTCAGCAGAAGCAACCAATCAGAAAAAGAAAAGAATTTTGTAAAGAAAAGTAAAAATTTTAGTAAGGAAAAGTAAAAATTATATTTTACTTTGTATGTTTTTATTTTTTAGTTTTTTTAGTTTTTTCTGTTGAAATAAACGTTTAAATTTAAACGATTTCTGTGTTTCTAAATGATCACGATATGTCGTATTTTATAATAAGTCAGTGGACACATACTTTAACCAAGTCGGTATAAAACTCAGGATGTAAAAAATGCCAAATTTTTAGCTTCAAACTTAGCATCGCTGCTTTGCTGCTTTTTTAATTTTGTGTGTTTTTTTTTTTTGTTGTCTTAGGTACATTACAATCACTGTACTTGGGATAGCACCATAACTAGAAGCAGTGTTTCTGTTAATCGGCTAAGAATTTTATGATGTCGGCTAAGAATTTTATGGTGACGGCTAAGTGTCAACGAAGCAGCAAGGCAGCGAGGTTGAAACTAAAAATTTGGCATTTTGTACATCCTGAGTTTTATACCGTCCTTGCTTTAACTACAAACCGAAGTTTTTAAAATGCGTGTATTATCTTAATTAAAGCTTTATTTAATAGATATCGAATTCTATGTCGAGCTATTTTCCATTCTTGGGTAAAACAGAAAAATATGCCCATTTAAAAATAAATTTAAAATTTAATTATCGGTATATGTAATGCATTTAAAGAGAGAAAGCCAATTTGTTAATTAAATTACAAAATTTCTTTATTTTTTATATTTTTTCTGCGTAACAATATTTTGAATTTTTTAAGTGAGCTTAAGAGTGAAAAAAATAATAAGTTCCATTTTATATATAACAGCTTTCGTTACTTTTTTTAAGAGGATAAACTTTTTTGAAAAATATAAGAATAAATGTTATTTTATACACAGAAATTTGTGTTTTTTAATTTTACTTTTTGGGGGATGTCGCCAATTTGATGTTTTAATTTTAAAATGTATTTTAATTTTTTTGACATAAAAAATTTTTAATAATAATATTATTTATCTTGTGATATTTTGAACAACTTAAACAGGCTTAACTACCAACTATCGTATTAATTAATAACTATTACTATTGTTTTTAAAGAAAATATTTATTTTGCTACATTTCTATCTTCTTAGCAATCACACATATGGTTAAGTTGTTTTTCTAACACATACAATGATAATACTAAAATTAAAAAAGACCAAAAATGTTATATTTATAAAAAAAAATATTTTTTTTGGTTATACTCGCGCTCAAGTTATGATTATTAAAGCTAAGAAGACAGAAATGTAGCAAAGTATTCGTTTTTAATAGGTTTTTTGTTCAGGCTCTGTCTTCTTTAGAGGCTCTAGCTTGTCTAAAATAATAAACTTTGAGGTATATAAAAACTAGAAAACAAAAAACTCTAAGCCCGAGTTTTTGGGATGTGAGTTATACTTGGTTTAGTTAAATCGACGTAAATTTGTCGGAACAACTTTTCATTTCATAGAAGTTTCATCTTCATTGAAATAAAACAACACAAACCAAATTTCAAAACAATTTTTCCAGTTACAAGCTGTAATTAACTGAGTTTAAATCTACATCCCAAAAACTCGGCCTAATTGTTTTTTTTTTATTTTTGTGCATATTTTTTATTTATATTGCATAACAAATTTCTTGGTTTTTAAGTGCATATTACATAAGATTATGTTACCCTTAATTTAAGTATACACTCAAAATATATTCATAGTAATTGACTGTCCTTTATTTCAAAATTTATCATTATGATTAAATATTTGAAATACAAATAAATCAGTTGCAATCAGTTGTTCAAGGCACTCACGTGTGTATTTTTTTCAACGCTCTTGTGCATATAAATTGTTAAAAATATATTAAATTTTATCTAATGAGGTTACAGAAGATAACGATGAGGTTACAACAAGTGATGAAGAAGCAGAAACTATATCGCCTAAAGAAAACGTTGCTCCAATAATTGTAGACGCTAGTCATAGTTTTGCATTAGTTTTGGGCTTAATTGGTAAACAATATAATTATAAAAGAATGTCTGTCGGAACTAAAATAATTTTGGAAATTTTATCACGAAGCTTTAAAACTTCTTAAATGTTCTAAGTTTTTATTTTACACTCATGAAGCCAAAGACAATAATAAGTTCAAACTAGTATTATTTGGACTTCCACAACTCGATTCAAAAACGATTCTAGAAGAATTTAAAGACACTCATAATATTACTCCAACAAGTGTCAAAGAAATAAAAACCAAGAGGTCAAATGCTGACGATGCGCTTTATATTGTCGAGTTTAATCGTGAACAAATAAAACGAGAAATTATGAAAATAAGATATTTCTATAATATAGCTGTATATTGGAAATCTCCATTTAAAAGTAATAAAAGACCCACTCAGTGTTTGAGGTGTTTAATGTATGGCCATGGAACAAATCACTGTTATGGAATTGCTATCTGCCCTGCTTGTGCCAAAGATCGTGCTTAGTCTCTTTGTCTGTTAAACAAAACTGATGGAAAAGGTCTTGTTATTTCCAAATGTCACAATTGTTCTAAGAAAAAACTGATAAACTTCAATCACTAAGCCGATGATCCACGTTGCCCTTGTAGGAAAGAATACATCGAAATTCGTCAAAGAGACTCATCACATCGTAGAAATCATGTTTCAGAGTTGAATTTTGCCTCTGATAGTTTTCCACAAATGTCAAACACCAACAATTTGCATTCAACAATAATTACATATGATTATGATCCCCAAGATAAAAAATTCTCTCATGTTTCAAAAACAAAACCACATAATATTAACAATGAAGATAAAGATGACATTTTAAATAAAAAACTTAGAAATTTATTTTGACGCAATTGATGCACTTCAAAAATGTCAAAATAAATACGATAAATTAAGAGTCCTAGGAATGATGCTTAAACATGTCCTTTAATTCTCTTATAAATAGTCTTCGCGTCATGCACTGGAATGCTGAAGGCATAACAACAGAATCAGCTGTTTCCCAACTGAAATTATTTGTACACAAAGAAAAAATTGATATTTTTTTTATTAAACGAAACTTTTTTAAAAAGAAAATACAAATTTAGAATTGGAAATTATAAAATTTACAGATAAGATCGTGAAGCGCACGGAGGTGATATTTTAATAGCAATTTTAGATTTTATTGAACATAAACTTCTACATAAGTACAAAACCTTCGATACTGAAAACATATCTTTATTAGTAAACATTAACGGCCGTGGTACAATTTTAATTTTCTGTGTAAAAACTGTACCATACTGATAATTTAAAAATGATATCGGACTGCATACAAACACTTCTTTAGATTTTTTCGTTTTCGGGGAACTAAATGCCCATCACATGAGCTGGGATTGCCTCAAAAATAATTCTGCAGGCAACGTATTGTATAATCATCAACTTCAGTCTAATGATTATATATATTATCCTATTAATCATACCAGATTTGCACAAAACTTAACTCCAACTTAATCATCTACAGTAGAAATTTCATCTTTATTAATATCAACATTATAAACATTTCCGAATGAATTAAACTCTGATCATGTACTGATAATATACACCATCTCTAGAAACGTTCATTGCACTAGAGACAATGTTCCTTTATTCCATCTAACGAACTGGTCAGCTGTAAAACATGGGTTACCAATGAATCGACCAATCAGCAATTAACATCCCAAGAAATAACAATGTATAATATTGATTTAACTCTGGAAACTGTCACCAAAATAATTCAAAAATGTTTCAAAAAAATTTCAACTGGTAAAAAAAACTGTTTGGCAACGTGAAGTCTCTGATTTAAGTAAATAATATAATCGGACAGAGAAATAAATTTAGACGTAAACTCCAACGGTGTAATGATATAAATAGGAAAAATTTTCACCTCAACAAAGACAAAAATGAGAACTGGTCTAAATTTATTGCTAAACTTCCAACTGGTTCTAAAAAATTTTGGAAAATTTCGAAAGCAATAAAAGGTAATAGAACTCAACTTGTTGATTTGCCTTTAAATAATGAAATTTTAAAAACTAACCATGATAAATCAAATGCTATAGGGGATATATTCGAAAAATCTCACTCGTTAACGGTTAACCGAACTTCGCCACTGGATGAAAGAGTGCAAAATTTACATATAAATAACAATTTCGTCGTCGAACAAAGTTCCCTGACAGATATTGAGGGAATTAAAGAAGCCGTTTTTATCTTAAAAATAACAAGGCCCCAGGGTTAGATGGGATTAACAGCATAATATTAAAAAAGATGCCTGACCTAATTTCTAAAATTCTTACCCTCCAAAAAAGCAAAAGTTATTCTTATTCCAAAAAAGGGGAAAGATCAGCGTCTTCTAGACAGTTATTGTCCAATAAGTATTTTAAGCATTATTCGACCGTACACCAGCTTAAAAGAGTAACGGATATTATTGATTCAAATAAAAAAAGCCGTAGGAGCACTGGTATGGTACTTCTCGACATCGAAAAAGCCTTTGATTATATTTGGCACTATGAACTTATATACAAATAAAATATGTTTGGTTACCCTATTTATATCCAAAAACTTATCAAAAGTTTTTATCAGAACGTAACTTCGTCGTAAGCGTGAAAAACTGCCACTCAACGTTAAGGTTCATCCCTGCAGGTCTTCCTCAGGGATCTGTTCTATCTCCAACATTATATTCAATATATACTGCAGATTTTATTATTTTAATAGATCAGGATATTCACCCTTATTCTAGTTGTCGTTATCAATGTCGTCGTCGTTTTTGAGTCAACATCACTTTGCTTCGACGTCGTCAGCACTTCGACACCAAATTGGTATTTTAAAACAGTGTTGTAACGACGTCGACCGTTTATCGGCAGATTTATTTTGTTTATTATTTTTGCGAAAAAATTTTTTTTATGTGTAATTTAAATTCTGATACCAGTGATGAAGAAAATAAAGAAAATCTAGTATTGGAAAGAAGACTTCTCATACAGAAATCCAATATCTTTAATCTGCCGGATAACAAGTGAGTAGCAAAATCAAAGTCTGTTACTTTAAAGAATGTTAATCTTCTAATTTTTTTAAAAGGTTTGAAAGTTACTTTCGGCTGAATAAAACAGCCTTCAAAGATGTGCTGGAAACAATAGCACCTAATTTGAAAACCGGAATCAAGTCCACATTTATTTCCAAAACAATAAAGTTGGCAGCTTCATTAAGATTTTTAGCCCAGGGGTCGTACCAGCTCAGTGTTGGAAACGACTTTAACTTAGGGTTCAGCTGTTTCTGAAACTGTAGAAGATTTGCCACAGCTTCCTCCAGCGGGCTCAATATAAATTGCTTGAATCTTCCGCCACCTGTAGCATTACACTCGGCTTTGTTGGCTACCATTTTCTTTTTAACTTTAAATTTTAAGTCTGGCCAAACCTATAAATAAATTTTGTTATATTTTTATAATGCACTTTATATGATCATGCTTTCTTTACCTTCTGCCATCCATCTCACATTACTCTCGGTGGGCCAAGTGCATTTAATAAATTTGATATTTCTTCCCATTTTTTCCGTTTTTTTTTCAGTCATTACTTTTCCTTAAGTCGTTACTAAAAATTGTGTCGACAAAATCAGTGTCGTTTCAAGAATACCAAATACTTGTCGACAGTTATCAATTATTTTCGATAACGACAACGGGAATACCAATTTAAAAAAAAAAATCCCAAGACAACATTGTCTTGTGTCGATGACGACAACTAGAATAAGGGTGATTGCCTTTTACGAAGACGACAGTGCACTCATATGTAACAGTGTTTCAAATGCAATAATAAAAAGATTACAGAACGCGCTAATATCTGCCAAATCATTTTTTGACAAATGGAAAATTAGAGTGAATCAAGAAAAAACCCAATTATCTTCCCATTCAATAAGTCACCAAAGCGTGTACCTACGATACCACTTGCAATTCAAAACAATGCTATCAATATTAAAGACTTCGTCAAATATCAGGGCCCAAATTTAGATAAAAAATTAATCTTTGAAAGCCACGTTGATTAAATATCTTATAAAGCTATAAGATGTGGTCGGGGCCTATTTCCCTGATAAAATTAAAAATATATAATTAAAACACATAGATCGAATAATATTCAAAAATGTACATACAAAAACATGAGGCACGATGTAAGAAAGAAAAATTATTAGTATGCCAGATTCCCAATTCGTTCCCAGAAATGGAAACATTAACATTTGGAATGGCTACCCTGCCAATTTATACTTCGAAAATCAAAGATAGTTGCCAAAGGGTATTTCTATAAACAGATGGAAAAAGCTCATTTGTACGGGTAATCATTCATTATCTGAAAAATGGAATTTCGCATAGTCATTTTCCTTAGAGTGTGTGATATATAACCTGTTCAAAACCATGACTTATTTGTGGGTTGGGTGGTTCATAAGGAGGCTGAAGATGACCTCGTCGCTTGGATCGCACTCTCTCTAGCGCTGATCGTTACAATTTGCTCCATTTAATAAAAAAAATTTTGTGTTTACTATTTGTTAGTAACATAAAATTATGATCTCGAGCATGATAAAATTAAAAATATATAATATATGAGTTTTGTTTTAAAAACAATTTACGTAGAAATACCGCCAGTCCGAGGCACCTAGGTAAAATACAAAATTAAGACCAATTTTTTTGTGTTTGAAAGCAAAATGACATACACCAATGTGTAAATAGGAAATATGGTTCGATAACGGAAAAATCGAAATATAAAAATGTTTCTTGAAATAAAATTTTTTGAAACGTAAGAATATTCATGTGAAACATATATATTAAAAAAGACAACTGATTATTGCTTTCACATCCAGAAATATAATTTAATATGAAGATAGTTGTACTAACCGCCAGAATTCGATTCTCAATAAATGCGGTGGCCACGACTGAAAATATTTTCTTGGGGGATTACAAAGCGTTATTCGCGGGACATTTAATCGGTGATTATTATCTTAAGTTCTTACAATCATAAGAACTTATATTCAAATAAAATATTATACAATGAACTAAGTGGTGATAACTTTTAAGTTCAAATTATGAACTGTTAAAAAAAAACACGATTGTTTTAGTGAGTTGATCAAAATATAACTGACTTATTTTTCATTATTTTTGGTTCTTATATACTAATTACAAATATTTTATTGAGTTGTATTTTTATTTAACAAGTAAACAATTCTTTGGAAAAAGTTTAGTTTGCAATTCTTTCTTTTAGTAATTTTTTATAATTTATTAATTTTGTATTTATTAATTTTGTATTTATTAATTTTATTGCATTATCGTTCATTTATATGGGAACGGAAATGCAAGAAAACAATTCTTAAGAAAAAGTCTGGTTTTAATAATTTGCTATGTCTTAAATAATTTTTTAAGAAAACAATTCTTAGGAAAATAAATTGTTAGGTTTGTAGTCGTTTATTAATTTTGCGTAATTGCATTTATTTATTTTATTGCATTTTCGTTTATTTATATGGGAACGGAAATGCGAATTAACTTTAGATTATGTTATTGATATGGTTTAGGGGAGTGATGGGAGATATTATAACACCCCCACCGTTAGTCTGAGGCTCCGCCGAGGAAACAATAAGGGTTCTTGTTTTAATTGTTTTTACATAGATTATGATAAAGATAATAATTAAAATAATAGAAATCCCTAAACTACTACCGGTATTTACCAGAGTGTTTTTTAGAAACTTATTATTAACAATTTTTATGGTTTCATTAAAATGTATATCCTTGATATCTAAGTCAGTAAGTTGAACATTGTTTTTATTTATTTTTAATATAAATTTTTCTAAGACAAATATTTCTCTTGTATTTACTTTAAAATTTTCATAAGTCTTAAGTTTTGTCTTAACAATACAATTTTCGAATTTTATTAAATAAGTTTTAAATTTTTCTAGTTTATATGGATGTTTACAGTTAGTTTCGATTTTATCTTGATAGTGTTTGAATATAAGTAAGCCAGGGTAAATTTCCTTTTCTTCTGAGTTTTTTGTTAATTTCATATTACATTTAGGTTCAAGATTTTTGACAATACTCGTTAGACAATTATCATTTATTTTTTCCAAGTTTTTATATTCTAATGTGTTCGATTTATATACTTCGTTGTTTTGAATAAGAACAGTGTTCCCATTTAGTAATAAGGTTCTATTTTTATTATCCGGAATTGGTTCAAATACTACTTCTGAAAATGATTCGTTCAAAAATCTTGGAACATTCAATGTCAATACTATGAAGTTTTCTTTATATGCTAGCGATACTTTTGTCTGAAGATAAGATTCTATATTTCCTATAAAATTAAATTCTTCCTCTGTTAATATATCCGAAGGGATTATTCCTAATTTTGAATTAAAAATAACGTGTCCAATCTCGTTCACATGGTCCATTAGTAGGTTAATGTCGTTATTAATGCGGAAAACGTTCTGTAAAAATAGGGTTTCGTCCTCTAAGTCGAGAATTTTATTCTGCGTCTCTGTCTTGAATCTGTTTACATAGGTCTGTATTATTTTCTGTTGTCTATTTATGTGGTCCGTAATATTTGATATCCTGTTTGACATAGAAGTGCTCAAATATGAGACTTCGTTTAACGCTGTCATTGTGTCTTCGTTATTTTTTTCGAGGTTTATAATTTTGTCGAAAATTTGTTTTTCGTCGTCGCTGTCCATTGTGCCTACCATAAATTTTAGTCCTTTCCCTATTGCGTTCACTAATCCTCGTCTTTTTCTGAATCTAGGTGTCAAGTTATTTATCTTCGTCTTACATATTTCCATGTTTTTATTTACGCTTTCCAATAGTGGAGTGATGTTTGTGTAGGTATCCGAAAGTTTATGTATATTGTCCTGTAAGAAATTGGCTGTTTCCATATATTGCGTAGTATTGATAGCGTGAATTATTCTAATGTATTTATCGATGATCTTTACATCCTTTATCTTAATTGGTATATAACCATGATTGTCAGATAGGTCTTGAATGTCGAGGTATTGTCCGTAGGTAGCCATAAAAATAGTTGTCAGAAAAATCCAAAGTGTCATTTGGAAAAATTGTATATTATATATCTGTATACTCAGGCAAAATATTATTATTTAACTTTTATTCTGGGGTTATCCCTATCTTGAAATTTCTTACTTCGTCTGATATGGGTTTTATAATACTTGTGCCCTGTCTTAACGTTCTCGACGTGGTCGTCATCGATTTTCTTACTATCTATCTTCCTATATTTCCTATGGTTTTTACCCCCTCTAATCTCTTTGATATAATTTGAACCATCCTCTATTGTCACATCTGTCCTGTCTTTATTCAATTTGCCTATGTATTCCTCCTTTTTCTTAGTCATTAAATCATGAATCTCTGTATATTTCTCCTCATTAATTTTTCCATTCAGGAAATCAATAGGTCTGATCTTCGTTGTGCTATGAATTGTGTTGTTGTAGTATCCTATTATCCGCAGAATTTTTTCCTCTGTTGTTTGTTCTTTATTCTTTTCATCGTGCCTTAAAAGCCTTATATGCTCATTTATGGTATTGTGTAGACGTTCTATGTCTGCATTGGAAGTGTGGTTACTGCTTGAGGTAAAGTGTATGTTAATTTTTTCTTCGTTGAGGAATTCGCGCATTGGAATGGCTTTAAAACCTAGCTCATTGTCTACAACTATTTTTTCTATCTTACCAAATGTATTTATGTACTGTAGTAATTTAGTTTTAAATTCTGTCCAAGTTCTACTGTTTATCTTGTATGCGACTGCATGTTTTGTAAATTTGTCTATTATTGTCATAAAAAGTTCCTTTTTCAAAGTGTAAAATACGTCTATATGAGCTATCTCTCGTGGTTTGAGTGGGGTTTCACTGACTTTAAATGGTATTTTAGGTGGTCTTCTATCGTATTTTTCAATTGTGCATACTTCACAATTGTTAATGAATTGTGTTATTCTTAATTTTAGGTAGGGGTTGTATATTTTGTTTCCTAGTTCCCCGAAGACAGCCTCTATTCCCCGGTGATTCTTACTTAAATGTTCTTTTTCTATAGCGTTCGTCAGTTCTTCTTCGTCCTTGATGTCTCTAAGCAACTTGGTACATCTTATTATCCTAAATTTCTCATTATCTGAAAAAAGTTCCATATATACGTTCTCCAGAGTGTTAAAAAATTCGTTCTCTATGTAAATTGCATTCAGTTGGTTTGGGTTGAAATGATTCTTCAAAAGAGATATTGAAGTTTCCCTGTCGAGTTTCTTAATTCCTATTACTTTTCTATTATTCCTGAAGACGTTCTCATTCCTTATCCTGGCTGCACCTGAAGAAATTTTCTTAATGATGATTTGGTTCTTAAACATGTTAATAGGGGATTCCGTTTCGTTTATCTTAAGCACTTCTGATTCCAAAGTATTGACGTTAGCGAGTTCGGGTTCTATTCTCGATAATGCGTCAGCGTTGTTATTTTCTATCCCTCTTTTATAAACGATTTTATAATCAAATTCAGAAAGTTTAAGCCTCCATCTTACCAATTTGGAATTTGGCTCCTTAATTGAAAATAGCCATGTGAGAGGTTTGTGGTCTGTTTCTATTTTAAACGGTCTTCCAAAGAGGTATGGGCGGAAATATTTGGTAGCCCAGATGATGGCCAGAAGTTCCTTTTCGATGGTGCCGTAATTGCACTCGTGCTCGTTAAGAGTACGACTCGCGTAACAAATTGGGTGGTTGTCTTGAGAAAGTATTGCCCCTAGTGCAAAATTGCTGGCATCCGTCGTAAGTGTGAATTCTTTTGAGAAGTTTGGATAGGCCAGAATTGGGTCGTGAGTTAGTAATGTTCTAAGGGTATTGAAACTCTCTATGTATTCTGGGTCAGCAATGTTCATTTTAGTGTCCTTCTTCAAGTATTTGGTCATAGGTTTGGCTATCCTGGAATAATCTTTTATAAATTTTCTGTAGTATCCTGTTAGCCCTAGAAACTGTTTTATTTGTTTGGGAGTTTTAGGCATTGGGAAATTTTTAACGCAATCTATTTTTTTAGGGTTAGCTTTTATTCCAAGAGGTGTCACTATGTGTCCGAGAAATTCAGTCTCCCGTTTAAAAAACTCTGATTTATCTAATTGTATTTTAAGATTAGCTTCTTGTAAGCGTTGAAAAATTAAATTAATTGAATTAATGTGTTCTTGTAGGGAGGTGGAAAAGATGATTATATCATCTAAATAAACCAAGCAAATTTTGTTAATATAGTCTTTAAGAACATTATTCATTAGCCTTTGGAATGTCGCTGGGGCTGTTTTCAACCCGAACGGCATTCTAATGAATTCGTAGTGTCCTCCTTCCACGGTGAAGGCGGTCTTATGAATATCCTGTTCTCTAACTTCGATCTGATGAAATCCTTTGGCCAAATCTAATGTGGTGAAATACTGGCATCTTCCCAGTTTATCAAGGATTTCATCGATGTTAGGAATTGGGTATTTGTCGTCTATGGTAACTTCATTGAGTTTCCGATAGTCTACGACGAGCCTCCATTTGGTTTTCCCACTTGCATCGGCCTTCTTCGCCACGATCCAAATGGGTGCGGAATAGGGAGAGTTACTGGGTCTAATAATTTTGTTGTCGAGCATTTCTTGTATTTGTGCTTCTACTTCGTTCTTATGTATATAGGGATAGCGATATGATTTGGTATGTATGGGTATGTTGTTGGTGGTTCTGATCTCATGTTTTATAGCGGATGTGAACGTTAATTGAGTACCGTCCCGATAAAATATGTTCGGGTATCTCCTTATTAATTTCAAAAGCTGTCCCTTTTCTTCAGCATTCATGTGCTCCGTTCGAATTTGTTCTATTGGTGGTTTACTATTTCCACCTTCAAAAGTACTGAAACTATCGTAGTCTACCTTCTGCGTAGTCAAACGATCGTTCTCAGGTAAGTTGGTTGTTTCTATTCTGTCTTCTATTCTAAAAATGTCTTCTGCTATAATTTTCTCGTTATCCTCTTCAAGACACATTAGATCGTCGTTGAATTTATTATCTTCAAAAATCATTGGCAATGTTTTGTTACCAAAAGTTATACTCTTAGTCTTATAATTTATGTTAGCATTTAATGGTTTTAGGATATCATTGCCTATTAAACCATCATAGAAGTCATGGAATTTTATTATGAAAAATTCAAGTGTGCCTGTTGCTCCTAATTCTTCAAAAGTAGGTATTATAGCTTTTTTATTAACAAAAAGTTGGTGTTGTAATGTTTTTATCAATAGAGGGTTTGTTAAGTGAATTCTTTTAGGATGACAAATCCCAGGGTTTAAGATTGAATTCGTTGCTCCTGCATCTATAATTAATCGTATGTGTCCCAACTTAGTCTTAATTACTATAGATGGTAGCCTGCCCCCGAGGCTGGAGCCCGAAAATTTTCTGATATTTCCATTTTACCTATGTCCATAGGTTCCGGTGCGTGTCTGAAGTTCTGCCTGTTTGGAATGAAAGGTGGGTTCGATGGGGTTTGATTGTGTGGATTCCGATGTGGTTGTTGGGGGTGTCTGTATTGTCCCTGAAACGTTCGAGGAAAATTTGTTCGTTGGTCATTAAAAGGTTGTTGGTTATTCAAAGGTTGTTGTTGGTTATGTCTGTATTGTCCCTGAAACGTTCGAGGAAAATTTGTTCGTTGGTCATTAAAAGGTTGTTGGTTATGTCTGAATTGTGTGTTGTTCATGGGTTGGTCCTGGAAATGTCTTCGTTTGTTATTAAAATCTAGACGTTTGTTTGGTTGCGGGTTGTTTCTTTGGTGTAATTTATTATTGTCCGTCGAGTAAGCATACCCGGCTTGGAACAGAATGTCCATTGCTCCTTCTAAATCCGCTGGGTTTCTGCAAAATAGTACTGATTTCATCGGCTCGGGCAGTTTGCTTTTGAAAATATTTAATGCGGTGTGCATGTTATTGATTGCACTTTGTCTGGCGGCTTCATCTTCCCCTAATATGATTTTTATTTTGTTATTTAGCCTCTGTAGTTTATTTTTTATATCTTCATAAAATTCCACTGTGTTTGTTTTAAATGTTACGCTCCTTAACTCATCAAAGAGCTCCTCGCAGGACCGCCTATCCCCAAAGTTGTTTTGCAAAATGTTCTTTATCTCTGGCCAAGAGACGGCGTGGCAGTTGATTTCGATAGTCTGCCTGGCTTTTCCTTTCAGTTTTGACTTGATTATGTCCGAAAATAGTAGTTGTGACATTCCGTCAAACGTGCGCAGATGTGGGTGTACCCTATCTATAAGTGTAGTGAAGATTTGTAGGTCCCTATGGTCCCCATTAAATTCTGGTAAACTGTTCAAGTATTTTAATGGGTTTATTGTTAGACTGTTAGGTTGTTCTACTACTTGGTCTACCATTTTTGTAATTATTGTCTTTCTTACACCCTAATATGTTTTAATTTTCTTTTCTTAACTAAATATTTCTTTCCTGCAATTTTCTTTATTAATGTTATCTGTTGAGAGTATCTTTCCAGGATTTCAATATCCTCTTCTTTTGGAGTATACAAAATAATTCTCTCTATTTCCGATTCTATTGTTAATTTCTCCCTTATATTCATTTAACACTTACAAGATACTAGGTTTTAATTATAATTTGTATTGTATATGTATATGTATATGTTCTTCTTTACAAAAAAAATAAAAATAAATCTTACTCTTAATATTGATTTGGTGTGGACTGGCATCGAGGACTTCTGATTCCTTTAGGTAATGGTTGTTCTTTGGATGTGTTGTCACTTGATGGTTTAATTTTGGTGAAGCAAAAATTTTCCCTCGTTGAATATTGTTGCTCTTATTATCCAGAGGTTCTTAGTGAGGCAGAAACTTTTCACTTGTTGAATTAAGAATGTTGTTTATTTTTCAAAGGTTCTTAGTGAGACAGAATAAAACTTTTCACTTGCTGAAGAATGTTTTTTTTTTTTTTTTTTTTTTTTTTTTTTTTTTTACAAAATTTTTCACTTAAGAATAGTGTTATTTTTATTATTCAGAGGTTCTTAGTGAGGCAGAATATTTTTTCACTGGTTGAATTAAGAATGTTGTTCTGAGTGAGGAATAAAACTTTTCACTTAAAAATATTGTTATTTTTATTACCAAAAAAAAAATTTGGAGTGTTTACCAAGGGATTTTCGATATCCTATGTATGTTCATCTACGATCTTTCGTGGGATGAATACAAACTTGGCTTTGTTCACGGGTTTGTGCACAGATACCGCACTAGAAATTGAAATTTCGAGTCCTACCGCGTGGATGAAGAAATCTTTTGGTTTTTCTTATCCTTTAAAAATTTTTTTCACTTTTTGAAACTTTATTTTTATTTACGTTGGGTAGGACTTGCGGTATCCTACCGACTGCGCCACTTTTAAGTTCAAATTATGAACTGTTAAAAAAAAACACGATTGTTTTAGTGAGTTGATCAAAATATAACTGACTTATTTTTCATTATTTTTGGTTCTTATATACTAATTACAAATATTTTATTGAGTTGTATTTTTATTTAACAAGTAAACAATTCTTTGGAAAAAGTTTAGTTTGCAATTCTTTCTTTTAGTAATTTTTTATAATTTATTAATTTTGTATTTATTAATTTTGTATTTATTAATTTTATTGCATTATCGTTCATTTATATGGGAACGGAAATGCAAGAAAACAATTCTTAAGAAAAAGTCTGGTTTTAATAATTTGCTATGTCTTAAATAATTTTTTAAGAAAACAATTCTTAGGAAAATAAATTGTTAGGTTTGTAGTCGTTTATTAATTTTGCGTAATTGCATTTATTTATTTTATTGCATTTTCGTTTATTTATATGGGAACGGAAATGCGAATTAACTTTAGATTATGTTATTGATATGGTTTAGGGGAGTGATGGGAGATATTATAACAGTGATACTCTAATAAGAAAAAAGTAGTATCAGAATATCTTCCACCTTTCATAACATCTGTACTCTATTTTATCTCAAGTAAATAACATCCTGTCAATAGTTTATCATCTTCAACCCCATTTATTTTCATTTCACACCTTTAAATCATAACAATACAGTTGTTGGAATTTAAATCACATCCAATATTCCATTCAATTCATAAATATGTGTATTTGCATGTTTGCTGTAGGTACGTATTTTTATTAATGCACCAGCAACAGCAGTTGTTCGAAAATTGTATGGAGTGAAATATTGCAACCATCTTTCTATCAACTTTGATTTCCGTTCTACCACGTCAATGCAGTTAAAAACCAATTCAAAAGTTGAACATGAATTAAAAACAACATTTAAGAGCACAAAACATGAAACGCGTGCCTTTCCTTCAAACAAAAGTACATTCAGCAACAACAAACACATTGTGGCACACATAAATGCGTGCAACAAACATAAAATATTGAACAACATGGTATCAAAAACAATAACAACAATAATACAACTAAAGTCAACTTGCATTCAAGCTTAACAAAAGTGATCGATGAAGTCGAAAATACAATTTATGAGGTGAAACATTGAATTGTTACCGATATCATTATCAAATAAATAAACACACAAATGTTATGCTAGAGGATTTAAAAAAATTAGTTTTTACTATGTTTGATTTTTTTCACATTTTAGCTTCAAGTTCATAAAATGGAATTTAAAATTTTGGCTACTACATTCTAGAGTTGTGGAATGTTGAAACTTTTGAATAGTCGATATTAATCAATACTTTTCAAGTAATGAATTGATACTACTCGATACTTGTTACATTCATATTGATTTCCTAGTGCTACAATAGTTTACTCAAAAATAACTTAGAGGAAATTTTAATTATTTAGTTCTAGTACTTTTTTATATTCTGAGATTTAATAATTTTTTTGTCTATTTTACTACTAGTTTTACTAAAAATGTTTTTAAACACATTTATAGTTAAGCTTTCATGATGTCAAACTTTTCATAATTTTTTATTTAAAAACTTTTAAAAATATAAATTACTTGTTTAATTTTTTTATAATATAAAATAAAAAATTATTAAAAATAAGAATTTTAATGGGACGCTCAGTAATCAGGAATTAGCCTCATTTTCTTAATGTCCCGTTAGCTTCTCCCAGGGAATTTAACAGACATATTTGTTGTTGTTTCCCATATACTTACTTTTCATTTAAATCAAATGGATTTTGTTATTTATTTTTAAATGTTGTTTACACAACTGACCCATCCGTAAGATACAAATGATTATTTAGTTAAAATAATTGTTAAAAAATAACTTAATCTGTAAAAAATAACTGATTTATTCATTTATTTGAAATTGTTTCGATTTTGTATTTTTGTTTGATTTTTAATCTACAAAATGTATGTATGTGCATATCAATAGACACATTTCCTATAAATGCATGTGTATATATATTTCTGTTTATGTAGTTCTCGTAGTCTGAATTGAAATAATTTTGTATGCAAACAGTTTAAATAAAAAAATTGGAATTTTTTAAATAGTTTTTTTTAACAGAGCAAACAAATTTCTAAATTTATGGGTAAATGGTAAAAATAACTGAAACTGAAAAATATCGGTAAATGACAGTAAATCATTTCGAACAAATATATAAAAGAGTTAAAATAGATATTTCTTCAAAGAATAAATGTATGTTCCGTTATTTTTAAATGGAACGGAAAACTGTTTTATTTAACTACATAATATTCTGAGTGTATGTGCTATCTAATATTTGAGATACAATATATTGTAGATTTTTAATTTGGTATGAGATTGGATTATATATGATTCAATGCATGGTCCAATATAAGAAACATTTTTTGATATGGTATAAGCTATTACGATATTATATATGGTAAAATATCTGCAAACAAATCTGAGATAGTCTTATATACACTTAAAATAGTTTGAAAATTGAAATAACAGCAAATACCATATAAAAGAAATTATACTTTATTTGAAAAGCGGTCTACTTACCTTTCATTTAAATTAAATGGATTTTGTTATTTATTTTTAAATTTTGTTTTAGCAACTGGCACATCAGTTAAAAACAAGTGATTAATTAAGTTAAAAATAAATATTAAAATTTTAATTACCAATTCCGTAAAATATAACTGATTCATTTATTTGAAATTGTTTCCGTTTTTTTTGTATTTGTGTTTGCTTTTTAATCTAAAAAAATGTTTGTGTGGATGAATATAGACACATTTTGTATGAATAGTTATGTGTGTTTATGAAGTTCTTGTAATTTGAATTGCAATAATTTTGTAAACCAAACAATTTAAATGAAAAACAAATTGGTTTTTTGGAATATTTTTTTGAAACAGCAAACCACAAATTTCCCTTTTGTGGGTAAATTTTTATTAAATTTCCTAGAAATGAAAAAAAAAAATCGGTAAATGACAGTAAATTATTTTGAAGAAATGTAAATAAAATGGGAGCACTACCTTGTTGACAACCATTTGACTGATTCTGATTTCGAAAACAACAGCTTTATCAAAGTTTATTCCTAAGAACGGAAAAAGGATACAAATCACATATCATACTTCAAGCAGGGTTCTTATTTGCCCACACATTTGTTCACAGGTGCATGCTCGAAATTCTCTTTGCACTTCGCAAGTCAAGTGCACATAAAAAACAGCAAGTCTTTAAAAATAAAAAAAATAGAAAAATCGCTGAAATAAAAAAAAACTAAATCGTTAAAATTTAATAAAGCTCCAAATTAAAAAAAAAGAAATCATTATATGTATATTCAAGAAATCAATTACTAATAATTGACGGAGCAGTAAGAAATAAATGATTACTCAATTAAAAATAAATGTTAAAATTTTATCTACCAAGTCCGTAAAATATAACTGATTTATTCATTTATTTGAAATTGCTCCAATTTTTGGTATTTTTGTTCGTTTTTTACTCTACCAAATGTATACTCACCCAGTCTTCTATTTTGTGTGAATGGCCATATTTGTGTATTAAATTAATTTTTTATACCCTGCAGGAAAAAAGGGGTCAGTTGGGAATTGGGATAGGTAAAAACTGAACCGGTTCCGAAAAAACATATCAAGAGATAGGTGAAAAGAGCACCGGTTTCTAAAGTACCTATCACGTGACCGGTTTAAAAGTCACTACATGTCCTTTTAGACCACTTCTGTTACATGTCACAGAGGGAGATTGACCTCCTCCTAGGACAAGCCCATGTTAAAGTGATCGGTCCCGTGACCGTTCCCTATCACAATGAACCGGTCATGTGACGTGTCCTAGGATAGGTCCTTTCCCGCAGGGTAAAAAACAAACATTTAAAGTAAAAAGCCAAATTGGAATTTTTTGATTTTTTTAACATTAAATAGAAATTTGTAGTAACTGTAACGAAAGCAAATAAAACACAAATTTCCATTTCGTACTAAATTTCAAACAAATGAAAAAAAAATTAAAATGAAAAAATCGGTAAATGGAAGCAAATCGTTTTGATCAAATGTTAAAGTTAAAATAAATATTTCTTTTAAAACAAATGTATGTTCCTTTATTTTTTACTTAACTGAAACTTTTTTATTAAACTACAAACGGTGGTAGTAAAAGTAGTAGAAGCAATAGAAAGGCGTGTAAAATAATAATAATAAACTTTAACTGACAAAAAGGTAAAAAAAATGATTTTTGTGTTTGTTTTTTAAATTTAAAGTTTTTATTCTTTGTATGGAATTGTAAAACACAACACACACATAGGTTCATATTATTTTCAATGTTTGTATGTGGGCACAGATGTATCGCCCCCCCCCCCCCAAAAAAAAAAAAAATCATTTAAAAAAATATATAAAAAATTATATAATATACAACAGGCTTTGAACGTAAAATGTGTTTAAATTAATTTAGTTATTTAAAATGTTCAGTGTCATTTTAATTGTAATAGTGACAACTCTTAGTGAGACAATGATTTGGTTTGGGAATGCGTTAATCTCTTTATCTAGTAGTGAAATTCAAAAGCAGCAAAGATTATTTTAGTTTGAGAACTTTCTATTCCGATTAGCGATTATTTTTTATCAAACTTTCTATTCCGAGAAATATGTTTTCTTATTAGATATTTTTTAAATACAAATGGTATTCAAATTTGAAAATAATTTTTGTATTGTAAAGAGCTTTTGCTAGCTTAAGCAAATGTGCGAATACATGTAATCAAATGTGTATAACTATATTGTACTTAACAAACTTTTCGTTAAATTTCGTCATGTGTCATTTGCTTAAGCAAACAGCGAAACTGACCGCACTTAACTTAAGGAATCAACTGTTTTTAGAAAAATTCTTTATGAAAAAAAAACAAGTTTCAATGTACGCGGAAAATAATTTTATAGAAAATTTAATTGAATATTATAAAAAACAAACGCATGCATGACAAAAGGGATTTTTTTGTTATTGTTTTTCGATTGAGATGCAGGCACTGTTGCATTTTTCAGTACTTTTTATTTATGTTTGAAATAGTTTCTTTAAATTATTAAAAATAAATATAGATTTATTTATTAATTATAAAATATTTATAAATTGTACATATTAAAAAATATTTTTCGAAAAAGTACATATATTTAGGAAATATAAGAAGAAAACAGTTTTTGCAAAAGTACAAATATTTGCAACTAAGTGAAGTAAGTATTTAAGTTTAAAAAGTAAATTGTAGCCACCCAAAAGTTGTCACTAAGTTCATTAAGCATTTGACAGACTTTTCGTTAATTTTTGACAGTAGCTTAAGTTAGCAAAAGTATAATATAGTTAGCCCTTTAGACTTTCTGTCTGCATTTGTTATTGACATTTACTTCCGAAAATCAAAAAAAAAATTAAAAGGATTTATAAATCAGCTGTTTGGTTTTTTATCGATTTAGAACCAAAAAAGCAAAAAGTTAAAATTAATAAAAATAGAGTTTTAAGGTAGAGATGATTAATCGCAGGGGAGCGATTTTTGACTCTCGTACGAGTGTCACCCGTGATTTAAGTAAATCGCGAAATTTCGAGTCACTTGGCCATCTCTAGTTTAGACAAGTTTTACAAAAAAAAAAATAAAATCATGTTAGCTTAAAAACTAAAAATTATCCCCCTCCCAAAAACTTAGACCGGATCCCCTACTATTTGTATTTATATGTGGAGAATTTCCTCAAACTTGATAAAAAAAAACGAAAAAGGATTATTTGAATTTCTATTTTCAGGAACAGAAAATATTAAATTTAGCATTTTTCTGAAAATATCAACTTCTACTGAAAGTCGTTATTTTTTTGTAGTTTGTTTTTTGAATGATTTAAATGGTGTATTTCAATTGATTGGTTAATTAAAAACAAACTTTACGTATTACTTTTTAAATAAACTTCAATCGTTAATTTTCTAAATTTTACTAATCTTTATTTTAATTATAGATTTTTTTTTAATTTTAAGCCATTTTTTATAAAACGAGATAAATTTTTATAATTTGATTAAATGGCAGCGATATCTACAATTTTAGCTATTTTTTGCAATTTTACAAATTTGAGTAACTTATCAATATTGGCGATTTTTTAATTTGGCTATTTAGCCAATTTTTCCGATTATAATTTTGGCGCTGTTCTTCAAATTTTTGGAACTTTAATCATGGCCATGTATTTAATATTTGTTTTCATTTCAGCAATTATTTAACTTTTCCTGATTTTTATAACTTTAGATTTTTTATCAAAAATAAATTTATTATTGGAAAAAAGTTTTATGAGTTGTTTAGCTTTAAGCATTGCTTTGGAATATTATTGTGGCCAGGAATTGAGGATATGACCCTGGACGATATGTGGTTTCAACAGGACGGTGCCACTTGCCACACAGCCAACGAAAGGATTGCTCTTTTGCGCGACAAATTCAATGGCCGTGTTATCTCACGTGGTGGCGATGTCAATTGACCGTCAAGATCATGTGATTTGACACCGTTGGACTTCTTTCTTTGGGGTTATTTGAAAGAAAAGGTGTACGTCGATAAACCAGCAACAATGCAAGAACTAAAGGATGAGATAATTCGGCACATTAACGGCATTATGCTTTAGCGTCATCGAAAATAAGGACCATCGGATGGAGGTGTGACGCCGAGGTCGCGGCGGCCTTGTGGCCGATGTTTTGTTCCATACATAATTGAACCATACCATATTATCATAATAAAAAAAATCACAATAATTTCCTAAATAATTTGTATTTTATTCAAAATCAACATCGGCCTTTAAAATTTAATTACCCTTTATATTTAAAAAATAGGTCACTTTGAATCAAATTTTTTTAAAAAAAGCACCGCATTTCGAAAGATTGATTTAGCAGAACTTTTTGGACTACAGATTTTTACTTAGGAACAATGTTGCCATGTTAGCATATTTTTTTCTATATTTAGCAGATAGAGTTAGGAAATGTACATTTTTTTCCTGAAAATATGCTAAATTCGTTTTAGCATATTTAGTTTGTTTAAAGCAGATTTTTATCATTCCTCAATACAAAAATTTAACAACAATTGCAGCTTCTACATCAATTTTTTTGGCATATTTTCTTTTTAGCAAACATATCCGTATTTCTAGTTACTACTTTTGAATATCGTCTATTTGTTTCACAAATTTAATACACTGTATTAATTTTCTAATACATTCACTAAATAAATGATCTATTTTACAGTGCATAATAACAAACGATTGTTTATCTAGAATTGATTGGAAATACCAATAATTAGATAGTAGGATACTGTTTTCTGTGTGTAACATTTTTAAGCCGCATTCACAATTATAAAATGACTACTTTACAGATTGGAATTTTAACTTATAAGTATATATAAGTATATATATAAGTATATATGTGCACAGTGCATGTTGCGGGGACGGTTTTTCGTTTCACAGGTTACTATGAAGACATTTTGATTCTTTGGAGACTGACCTCAAACATTACATTAATCTTCTATATACACTGAAGACATTTTACTGGATACAGCGCATATTATAGGGACTTTTTTGGCTGTATATACAGATGTCTTCAAAGTATACGCAATGAATATATATTAATATATATATGATATATCAAAATGCAGAGTAAACATACTTCAAAACAAGTAAGAGCGCTAAGTTCGGCTATTAACCATTTAGTCTGGTGATAAAACTTGGACTCGGGAAGATTTATGGTTCCCGAAATAGGTACTTGAAAAAATTTATGTTTTGGTCATAATTTTTTTGTATCTGAGTTTTTCAGCAAATATGCGAGTTTTTCAGCAAATATCCGAGTTTTTCAGCAAATATGTTCTACTAAAGATTTTCGATCTTTTGATATATAAGACGTATCCATATTAAAGCTCTAAAATTTTAGTTTTTATAAAAATGTTTTTAGACCATTTATGTATTACTTAATTATTAATTTAAAATTTAATTTAAATTAATTATTTAATACTAAAAAAACAATAAGTTTCCAATAAAAAAGTCTTAAGAAAATATAAAAAAAATGTAGAAAAAAGTTGAATAGACGGATCGATCCTGCGACTAAGAGAAAAAATAATTTGTGAGACAGCGCTTAGACCACTGAGCCATTGAAGGACATACCCAATCATCGTTAATAGAAGTAAATAAACAGTTTTTGTTTAAAAGAGATTTTTTTGGTTTTAAATGACAAATCTTTGTATGTCTTTTTTTTTTTGTGTATAAAAGGTGAAGAGGTGAAAGAAAAGAAGTTCAACAAAGAAAGTAAAAAAACAACAATCACGAACATAATGCCAATCAGTGTTGTCATATATTTTTTTTTTTTAAATGTTTTTAGTTGTAAAAAAAAATTTTTTTCGACCAAAAAAATATTTTTTTAAGAATCGTTTTAAGAAATCACTAGAACTGCATGTGTTTCATTTCTACAAAAACGTTTGATTTAGCTGGCAAATTTGCATTTGGGATTTTATGTATTCTTATTAAAAAATGTTTTTAATTTTAATTTCTTTAGCTTCATTTTAAAATTTTGAAGGAAAATATTTATATATTTATATATTGTTTTATAAATTATTATAAGTTATGACCTAAAAAAGTTGCACTCAAACAGAAATTATGTATACAATTTTCTTATGAGAAATAAAATGGTCTAAAAATCTTTTTATAAATTCTTTTAAGTCGGAGCAAAAAATAAAACCGTTTGTATTTTGTTTGTATTATCCATTTATGGATAATTTTATTACGGTCTTACCGTTCTTAAGATATAAAATAATCTATTTTGTGCCACGCCGAAGTCATGGATCCCGCCCTCATTTGGTCAGATTTTGTGTATTGATAATATTGTACCTTATTTGGAAACTTTTCTCTTTCCGTTCTCCAAATATACACAAAAACTGACCGACATCGTTGTTAACTGTGCTGTACGTATTTCTAATGTTAAAAAAAAGTCTTAAGAAAATATAAAACAAAAAAATTGAACAAAAAAAGTTGATCGCGCTCGATCGCGCGACTAAAAGAAAAAAACTATATGTGACAAAGCAATTAGATCACTGAGCCATTGAAGGACATACGCAATCGTCGTTAATAGAAGTAAAAAATAAAGAGTTTTCGTTTAAAACAGATTTGTTTGGTTTTTAAATGGTAAATCTTTGTATGTGTTTGTTATGTTTGTGTAAAAGGTGAAGAGGTGAAAGAAAAGACTTTCAACAAATGAATGGGTTTGTTATGCGTAAAATTCAACATACATATTAAACAAAGGGATTTTACGGAAAAAACTAGAGGTAGTCGTGTTTTTTTGCTAATATCTCAGCCATTTATCAACCGATCTGGCTGAATTTAAATAGCAAACGGAAATGGATTACATGTAACAGAAATATATAACAATCAAGTCCCCATCATGTCTGGGGTCTTCCGAAAACCCATTTCAAGACACAGACGGACAGATGGACATCGTTAAATCAACTTCACTCTTTATAAGGACCCAGAATATATATACTTTGTAGGGTCTAAGATCAATATTGTAGAAATAACAAACGGAATGACAAACCTATATATACCCTTCCACCTGTGGTGAAGGGTATAAAAATATTTGACATTTCAATACTTACACTGTTTTTCATAAATTTCGGTAACGACTAAGATCAAAACGAAATTCAATAAATTTTGGATACTTTTGAAGTATCAACACTGTAAAATAACTTTGCCGAATACGACTCTAAATTTGCCTATAAACCGTAATTGTGGTTGCCAATGCAAGAATTTTGAGAATTGTTTGACTTTTAATAAAATCGAAAAAAACAAGTGATAACGTACAGAATACATTTGTATGTGTACACAACCCATTTCTAAGTCTAAATGATAATATTGTAATACTAATGCATAATAATATTGTAATACTAATTGTAATACTAATGTTTTAAATTTTTAAACCCTTTTTATATATATATTATTGTTTATTTGGAGACTTACTCTGCTTTTTTAAACGACCTATATTTCAAATTGAAATCTATTTTCTAAAAATAAGTTCTAAAGTAAACTCGCTATCGAATAATTTGAAAAATATGTCATTTATAAAAAATGTATGGTCTGCTAAAATTACAAAAATGTTTTACTTAGAGGTAGCAGATTGCTATTGAAGTTGTTTTATTATTTAAAATTAATTAAGAAACGAGAAAAATTAAATACAATTATTGTGAACGCGACACATCAAATGTAATTAATTTGTTGCTGTACATTACGAATAATTTTTTTACATTTATATAAAAATGTCTACAGAATGTCCCTTTATGAACGAAATTATATTAAGAATGAAATTATAATAAAGTAAGTAACATTCCAAATCTTAAAAAGTTAAGAAGGGTTATGCTTACACCGATCACGGTATATGGTTCTTCCTAAAGAAGTTCACCGCGAGACGAATGATTGACTAAATGTATTTTATGTTTGTATTGCATGTATTTTGTTATTTTATATTTGTTGTTTGAAGCAAAACGTCAACTGTAAACACCACCTGAATTTGTTTAATAATGGTAACCAAGCTTTCCAATTTGTATAAACAATAATACAGGACGCAAAATCCCTTAGTTTGGCCTCTAAAAGTGTGATAGGGTAACTAAAAAACAAATAAAAGTCTTTAATTTTAATTTCTGTGAAACCCACTAAAGGTTATGTTTCGTACAAAATCTAATGCTACATTTGTTTTTAGGAATTTTTTTACAGTGCTTAGTGGTTAAGACTAATTGTTAGAAAACATTTTCATGACAAAAAATATTTAAATAATAGTTTTCAAATGTGCGAAAAATATATGTTTATTAAAATTAAGATGATGTAGAGTAAAAAAATGTAATGAAGTGGGAGTGAAATTTGTGAATTTAGATATTTACATTATTTTACGTGTCCTTTAAAAAGACTATAAAGCCTAAAATAAAAATAAATTTATTTCTGAAATTTATTTTCTAATAAATATATACACTCAGAATATTATGTAGTTAACTGTTTGTAGTTTAATAAAAAAGTTTTCCGTTCCATTTAAAAATAAAGGAACATACTTTTATTTTTCAAAGAAATATCTACATTAACTTTTTTATACATTTATTCGAAATATTTTACTATCATTAACCATTTTTTTCAGTTTCATTTATTTTTTTCATTTGTTTGAAATTTAATAATAATTTACCCACAAAACGGAAACTTGTGGTTTATTTGTGTCCGTAACAGTTATTACAAACTTAAATTTTGTTTGCTGTCTGTTTCAAAAAAAATATGCAAAAAAATTTCAATTTGTTTTTTTATTTAAATTGGTTGTATATATACAACATTTTTCAATACAAATTACAAGAACTTCATAAACACACATACATAAACAAATACATTCACACAAAAAGGTTTTATAGCTTCATTTGCATACATACATTTTGTATTAAAAAAAACAAAAAATACAAAAACGGAAATAATTTCAAATAAATGAAAAAACATTTATTTTTTAAGGATTGGTAGGTAAAGTTTTGACATTTATTTTAACTGATTATAACATTTGTTTCTTACGGATGTGTCAGTTGATTAATCAACATTTAAAAATAAATAACAAATTACATTTAATTTAAATGAAAATTAAGTAGACCGGTTTTAAAATGAAATATCATTTCTTTCAAATGATATTTTCAGTTATTTTAACTTACAAACTTTTTTAAGTGTACATACGTAAAAATTATTTAGATTCTATTTAGATTATATCCTGGTAAAAAAAAACAGTCGACATAATTCTCTCCGTAAAGGAAATACTAGAATGAGTTATGCAATACTATTCAAATATGCCCAAAAATAAACATCAATAATTCAAATTTTTTTTAAAAAATGGGCTAAATTATATAGAAAACGTCTTAATTTTCTAAATATAAACATAAATGAAGTTTTCTCAGAATTTACCTGTTCTAAACAATTTAAATTATAAGTCTCTTAAACATGTTAGTATGAAATAACTTAATTTCGCAACATTATGCACCGAAACTTAAATAATATAAAACTGACACTTCCTGTTGTAAAACGTCGAGTTTAACATGTTTTAAGCCAGGATTCTAACATTGAACGAAGAAATCAGCTAAAGCACCACCATTAACACCAATTAGTGAGGCACGCAGATTAGACTTTGCAAGATAAACCATGAATGGCAAAATGTAATTTTTCACGACGACAGAAAAATTAATTTATGTAGCCCTGATGGGATCAGAAATGAGCAGAAATAGAGTATTCTAAAACCGAAACCGAAAACCGGTCAACCGGTTTCTTTATTTTTAAAAACCGATCGGTTTCGAATATTTTGTAAATTCGAAGAAAACCGAAAACCGGTCTTTTATGTTCGGTTAACCAGTTTTTTTATATTCCAAATTCAAATAGTTTAATTTCTGATCTAAATAACACAATACACAGTATTCAAAATCCTAAAAAAGAGACTGTACAAAATCATTCATCATTATATGATGATTTCATATATCTTGATAAATTCGACAAAAGAACTGAAAAGTTGGAAAATTAATATAATTGTCTACTATTAGTGAAAGAGTATTTTCCACTTCTATCTTTATTAAAAGCAAACAAAAAAATCGTCTTAAAACGAAACATTTAAATTGCATATTATTTCTAAAATAATATTTTAGAAGTGAAAAATAGATTTTCTTTTTACATATTTAAAATGTAATATTAAAAAAACTTATTTAATGCCAAACGTTTTTAACGTTCAAATTACTTAAGTACCTAATTTTACCAATTTACAAACTTTATGACCTCTATTCATTTGATATGAATATAGTTTTATAATATTTATTTTTAAGATATTATTTTAAAAAATATTAAAACCAACAAATAAAATGTTGAATACAATAAAAAAATATTATAAAATATTTTTTTTTCAAAGCATGTATTTTTTTATTTTTATTACTTTATATATTAAATTTCTTTTTTTTAGTTTGTAATTAAAACAATTAACAAATTATATAAGCTTTTTATTCAAATTAAAAAAAAACCGAAGCCGGTTGACCGGTTTTTTCTGCAAAAACCGAAACCGGTTTTTTTTAAATTTGATTTTTCGAAGAAAGCCGAAACCGGTTTTTTTAAAAGGCCGTTTTTTTTTAATACTCTAAGCAGAAACTTTGCTAAAGGTAGCATCATGGTGGTTTTAGCTGTTATGTTTCTTTTTAGAACTCCGAAACTTATGTAGAAATGTTGAAAGATGTTCTATTAAGCTATTTGGAGGGCAACATGTACAAAAATATGTTTTTTCAGCAGGATAATCCACGTATCCATGTCATCGCCTTCAATCCAAATCTAGACTTGAATCCGGTAGAGAATCTTTGGGGAATTCTATCATGAAGTGTATATGCCAACGAAAAGCAATATAACACAGTTATGGAATTAAACGTGGCCATTTTACAAGTCTGCCCATGCAGGTTGGAACATTTAAAAACTTAGTAGAATCAATGCCAAATCGTGTTTTCGATGTCATACAAAATAAAGGAGGAATGGTCAAATATTAAATCATTATATTATTTACGCTTAAATGAAGTAATTATTTTTTGTTTTTTTTTATTTTGCGTCTATTTAAATTTCACACTTATTTTGAGACTTTTTGTTATTTCTTTATTATTTAGTGTGTATTTTAAAAACTATAGTGTTATTTAAATTAAGTATTTAACTTAATACGTATTAGTTATGAAAGAAAAAATTAATAAAGTTATTTGCCTTTGTGCGATGTAGCCAAAAAACTATGCTCGACTATTTAAATTTCGCTCTCTCTAGATGATAGTTAAAAGAAAATAGAACAAAGCCAATAATATAAAACAAATCATACGCATTTTAGCGTTTAATAGAATTCACAAAAAAAAACCTTGTTTGTGTTTAATATAAAATATAAATGAAAACAAACAATAATTGCTTCGTTTTCAGTGTTTTTTTTTTCATAAAACTTAATGCTTATAAAAAAATGTTTTAAAAACCCCCTATCTTTAGCTCGCCCCCAGGAAAATTCCCAAGCCACGCCAATGTAATTGATGTAGTGTTTATTTTTATGCTAATTTTATGTGATCCTATTACAAGGAACCAATTTTAGTTTCTAATTGCATCTGATTCAATAATAATTTTTAACCTTTGATAAAAAAAAAACATTTTGATTGTTTATAATGGGTGTAATATTTCTTGTATGCGTTGTATTGCGCTGTAGGAAAAGGAGTTGTTAAATATTCATATTCTTTTAAAGTATAGATGATAGTACGATACAAAATGTTTACCTATGTAACAACAGAAAATCGTAGTTGTTGAGAAAAGAAAATTTTACCAACTCGGTGTTTTTAATACGACGATATAATAATACAACTCTTAGTACACCTTATAATTAGCTCTAATTAAAATGCAAAGTCAAATTTTATCACACAGACATCGTCAATAATTTCTGAAATAAATTCAATTAAAGTAAAACGATCAATGAATTAATTGTCTATAAGCAAAGCCATACAACAAAATTTGAGGAATTTAAGAAATATTTTTTGTGCAAAGGCTGTAACTTATTTAAATATTATTTACAGTTAAACGCTATCATGGGAGTTCGATGATCAAGTTTTGCCATTCAAGTTTAATTACATACTTTTTACTTTTTTAAAATTGATGCGAACTTGCTTTCAACTTCTCTTTTAAATTGAGTGTTTTAATTTACGTTCAATAAAACAGTTGATTACAATTCTTTTAAACTATTTTTTGGTTTTCTTTCTGCAAATATTTTGCAGACATAAGACGATAACACCTATGACACAGCTGTCAAATCGAATGAATTTTGACAAGCAGTATGTGTAAAAAACTTATGAGAGAAAAATTGATCTTGATTCAAGATTTTTCAAATTTGAAATTCACTAAACTTTGGTTATTTTTTGATAAGCTAGCAGGTTCCCAATATTTAATTTCTATTTAACCTAAAAAGAAATTGCCGACTGTCCAAGACGTAGTATTTAGATAAAACACTGTTAACTAAATCTAAAGTAAAAACGAGAACACAGGAATTTACGATTTTTTTGGCTTTGTTTTATTAAATTTTTTATGGATGTATTTATTTTATATTGTATTAACTCAATAATAATTTAACTCAATAACAAAAATTAAATAAAAACACTGTAAAGTACACCGCAATATTAACAAAAGTAAACAGAGAAGTAACAGCTCGGTAGACGTAGACTTAACATCGTCCATAAAATAAAATTTATGTGTGAATACTTTAAATCGAGTTGAAAGCAACAAAAAACAACATGGCTCACTCACGGGACACACCATAAAACAAAATAATAACGTAATTCGTCACACTTAACGCATCCATAATCATACGTACTCTGTCTTACATATAGCCAGATATGATCATCCCTCTCGCACAGAGTCATTCATCTTTATGAATTACTCTCGCAGACGTCGTCATTACCATCGCTCAACTAAACCTACAACAGTACACAAACCCATGCAACACTTTTGCCGACAGCTCTTTGGAATATTCGTTGTTGTTGTTGTCAGCATCGCTGCCGACTTCTCTGCTAACAATAAAAATGCTTTATGAGTTCGACTCCTCCCTGTTTGTGCCCGTTTTATTGCCAATAGGAAGCGGGTATGGATGATGATGGTTGTTGTTTTGGTATGTCGATTTGTTGTGTTGACGGGTCAAACGAAACGTCAGTTACAATTTAATAAAAGAGTAGCGACATCCACGTGGTTTTAACTGCAAAGAGAATATTGAAAGAAAGAGAGTGATAATATACGAAAATATAGAAAATAAAAGAGCGATATTATTATTTAAGAGACCAGGGTATTTTATTGTTTGGGTTTTTCGAAGAAATTAATGAAATAGTTAGCATTTGAGAGTAGTTTTGGAAAAGCAACACAGTTGTTGTTGTTTGTGTAATTTATATAGTTTTTGTATTTTTTCTTTTTTGTTGTAGATTTTACGCCATGATTATTTTGCCGTCGGCAAATATGGTTGGTGATGATATTTCAAGTGGTGTGCTTTGGCTGTCTATCATTTCTGTAATAATGGCAGCCATAATTGTTGGGATATAATAAATCATATAAAATTAACAGAAGATGGTAAAATTTGAAAAGCTAAAAACAATTTAAAAATTATTTTATTTTAAATTCATCCACTTAATCCCTTCTTCCCGTCAACCATGTTAATCAATTGATGTCTATTAGATTACTACATTCATTTTATTGTTAACCGAGAATTTTTAAATGCCTTAAGGAGTCATAAAATATAAAGCTAACGAAGTGAAAAAGCTCAAAGGAGTTTTTTTTATTTGTTTGCTTTTTGAGGCAACAGACGACACAATCATCTTACAAAATACCAAAAAAAAAAATTTCCAACAAAACCTCAAAAGCTCATTGTTACTTAAATTCAGTGTTCTAGTTATTGCGTCGTTTTCTTTGAATTTGTTCTTTTTTTCCTTTCCTTTTTAAACACATACATTCTATTTATTACCACATCCCCAGGAAACTTCTAAAGCTAAACAGTCACAGTACACAGTATGCTTTGCAAATTCTTCTTTGGTATGAAATAAGCACATCTTTGGCAAACTTAAATATTTTATTGCCTCACATATTATGTTGAGATTTTTAGAGAATGTGTTACACATTCTGTTTTCTTTTTGTATTTTTGAGTCTGGAGCTTTGTTGTCTCGTGTGGTTTATGAGCTCAATTTTGGGTGATTTTCAAAATAAATTCATTTTTAGTTAAGAACAGGAGAATTATGTGTTTATTTTAACAGAGTGGCCAGTTCGGTTATTAAATTTAAAATGCAAAATCTATTCTATTTTGGAATTAGATTTGCGGTTTTTGCTGAAACTTCTGTTGCAGCAATTGTTTTTGAGTCACAAGTTTAACAGAACGGAAAAGAAGATACCGCTAGTGACACTTTTTGTTGACGGAGAAGATACCGCAGCGTTGTCTACAAGTACATATGGGTGGGTAAACCAAATGCTCATCCCTTCTGTCCTAATATATGGCAGAAATATTAATCTCTATTATAAAGTGCTGTTCGAGAAAAACAAAATTTTTTTGGACGGAACAATATTGTATTCAACAGGCTCCATGCGGCAAAAAAAATATCCGATAACAGCACTTTAACCGGAAAATGAACTAAAATTCATACTTACAAATCTAATACACTTTTTAAATCTTTATACAATTACTGGGAGATTTGGAATTCAAGATTCAGACAAGCGTATATCGATCTATATTTATCAAATGTAAACTATTTCATGCTTTCTTGTGACATACTCGTTATCTTCGGTAATTTCAGACATCCTAATTATAAAATACATACTTTTATAGGAAACTTTATAAATAATTTTAATAAAAATGCTAACTTAAAAGCATGATGACCAAACTTTACTCATTGATGCCGGCTTTTGGGCCACTCAAGTTTTGATTCAATTATTCAATGCTGTAATATGAAGAGATATTTTTAAACGTTTTAATTAATAGATTCAAAGATTATTTATTTAATAATTTAATTCATTTATTTGGATGAAGTTGTTAAAATTAACTTTAGTAGTTAGTGAATTCAAAAACACTAAGACTGCTATTTATTCCCTTCATGACCGCGAATGCAATTGGTTTTTTTAATACTAATTTTTTTATAGTAAATTACACTTAATTAAAAATAATTAATTTTATAATTCTTAAATTGATAAAATGAGTTTAAAAAGTGCAAATCGATTAATTAAAAATTAATTAATTCATTTTATAATTCTTAAATTGATAAAATGAGTTTAAAAAGTTCAAATCGATTCTCTTTTATGATTCCGTTGGGCTCCACTAACGCCCAACGTGCACATATCGAGGTTTTCCAAACGCAACCACGTATCAAAAAAACTACTACTTTTCAGGAAAGAAAAAAAGTTTTATAATAATCTTGTAAAATTTTTTATCGAAGTTAAAAAATGAATTACAAAGTTCAATCAAAATTGTTTCTTTTTTTTACCTTGATGTGATATGATGAGAAGTATCGCCTCCATGAATCTCTTTTAACAAGTTGCGGTACATTTCGGTAGTCACAACTGAAAAATTTAGTTTCTGCAACTGGACATTCAAAATCAATTTTCAGTATGAAACTGTTTCCTGGGTGCAGCCTTAATGCAAGTCGATAGGAATAGCAGTACTTTAGGTAGGAATCTCAAATTATAATGGAATTTGAAATTTTGATTTACAAGAAATCTGAGAGTCCGCTCTAAAATAGTTTTCTGAAAGTGCCACCAAGATATATAAACATTTCGTATATGTGTTCCCAAAATACGTCGAATGGTGGAGTCCATTTTTCTGGAGAAAAATGTAAAGCTTGTCGGGATATCCTTCTAGTCACTGTGTGAAAAATTTAAGTTATTTTGATTTTTACATAATATTTTATGGTTTTGTATGTTTTGTGGTGACTTGTGTAGTCTATTAAGCGCAATAGTTGCGCATGTTATGTACTAAATCTTGAAAGGATTATTAGCTTGGCGGTTACACATATAGATACTTTTTATGGACCTAAGCAATTCTGACCTAAACTGATTAATTGGTTGTTGTTGGAAAAAAAAATTATATGCTAATTTTAAATCCATTAAAGGCGATTAAAAATTATCGGCATATTTGCTGTAAATATAACATTTTATTACATTAGTTTGATTGGTTCGTGTTGATACCATGCATTCTTATAGTAGACATTTCTTTTCGAAATTTTATAAGTACTTTCTTAGTTAAATATCAAACCGTGTACTGTCGGCTGGTATAAGGCAAAAGAAAGTGTGAAAATAAATGAAACTGAAAAATAATGGTAAATGTATAAAAAGTTAATATAGATATTTCTTTGAAAAATAAATGTATGTTCCTTTATTATACTCTCCACCATATATGGTGAGGGTATACATCAGTTTGTCATTCCGTTTGTAATATGTCGAAATATAGGTTTAAGACCCCATAAAGTATATATATTAGTGATCCTTATGCAATTTTAAGTCTGTCTGTTGAAATAGCGATCACGACGCGAAGACGCTAGCGGGGGTGCCTATTTTTACCCAGATTATTGTACATCCTCCCGAGCAGTTTGGTATTGAAAATGAGCAAAATCGGTCTAGCGGTTAAAAAGTTATGGGTGAAAATGTGAAGATACCTCTAAATTTTCCATACAAATTGGTGTATTTTAGTACAATTTCATAGTAGCGACTGGTATATAATATATTTTCTCATATTTTTTCACCAATCGCTTAGAAATTAATAATATTTTGTACAACTCAAATATTTTTGACCTTAAAAAATTTTTTTGTCACTAAAATTTTTGACCACAAAAATTTTTTTTCACCTAAAAAATTTTTTCACCTCAAAATTTTTTTCACGTAAAAAAATTCGTTTCCGCATCCACAAAAGTTTTTTACCTCAAAAAATGTTTTTCACCTCCATAATTTTACTTCAAAAGTTTTTTACATTGTTTGTATCGAAAACAATAGAGAACATTGGTGAGGGTATTCAAAGATTCGGCACAGCCGAATTAAATCCTTTTTTACTTGTTTTTAAATGGAACTGAAAACTTTTTTATTAAACTACAAACAGTTAACTACATAATATTCTGAGTGTATATATGAATATATCCACTACAGATGCAACTAATATGAGACATATTAAATGCGCTTACTCTAAGCCATAAATAACAGCTTTTTATGTGTGCTAAAACCCTCACTTAATTTTCACAAAATCTGTGCTTCCGTATTATTTTAATAGTTTCTATTACAAACCTGCTTACAGATAAGCACAATTTTCTAACTAGATAACTAGGAACATCCCAAAATCGCCCCCACTCTTTTGCCACCTTATCAGTACAACTGAAAATTCCTTAAGCTCTCATTTCAAATAAAAATTAATTTCTTTTCAAAATTTGCAATATTCTTTATTAAAAATATTTGCCAACATATTTTCTTATTTCCCCAGGATTGGTAGTATAACTGCTGCTGGCTAATTTTCCCCATTTCGTCAGACAGAGGTTGTGCTGTTATAACACTTGTTGTTTTTTATGGTTTTATTTAATAAATTTAAATCAAAAGTTAATTTGTTGTTTGTTTTTATTTTTTTATATTTCCTTTTTTTTCTTCAAGGAGATCGCAAACTTTCCGCCGCCACTTGTCTGACGTAGATTCTTATCAGAAACAGAAACAATTTCCCTGTCAAATCCTTGCGTCGCCCTGACAGTCTGATTTTTTAATGTCAATTAGAAATATTCCAATTAATGGTTGCCTTATCTCTGCATTTAAATTTTTCTTCTTCTTTTTTCTCCTAATTTGCATTTAAGCTTTCCTTAACTTTCTAAAGCGGTGTTTAGACTATAGGATTTTTCATCTGATGTTAAATCAGGCAAATCAACAAAAAAATCCTAGGAAATGCCACGCTTGTCAAAGAAATATTTTCGCAAATTCTTTCGATACGAATCAAATGCAATCATATGAAAATAGCTGTTTTAAAGTAAGCAAAAAATCTGGGGAAAAACATAATAAAATATAAAACAGAAAAAAATTAAGTTCTGGAAAGACGTGTTTTTATAAATTAAAGCTGTAAAGCGTAAGTTTAAAAGATTTATTAAAAAAGTTGTATGTTATTATTAAGTTGGGCACAAATCGAAGATTAGAATGTGACAACGAAAAGCTTTTCTTCCGGGAGGCAATAGTTCATGAAAAAGAAAAACAACAAAAAAGTATAGACGTAAACTAAAAAAACAAAATATTTTCACCTTTCACAATTGGTGAAGATGAAATAAATTCTAGAAATTCCATTTTTTTAAATATTTTTACTTTAAAAATATTTAAACAATAATTTAAGTTTTAGTTATGTTTTCCCTCCAAATGTTTTACAGCTGTCTTTGTTTGTTGGTGTGAAAATTCGACCCTGATACAAATGATTCTCACAATTTTTGGAAAAATTTCATAAAATGAAAAAGTAATCGGACTGTCAAGATTTGTAATGTTTATATCTGACAAAACGTATTTACACTATAGGATTTTGGCTATCTGGTTTACTTTTATGACGGATCAGATGACTTGTGGTATAATCTAAACACCACTTGAGAGGTAGACAAGACTACCGTTGATAATAGCAAGAATCTTTGAAACATCACACGAATATAATCATTTCGAGAGATCACAGTACCGATATTTATAGTTTCTTAATAATTCAATATTAATTGGCAACTCTATTACAATATATTTTACAAGCTTTTTCAATTTATTCATTATTAGAAATTTAACAAGAATCTTGATTAATTTTTGCAACAAATCACTTCAAAATAAAAAAGCACGACAAATTTATTAAAATAAATTAAACACAAACCAGACTTTAAACACAAACTAAATGCAAGACAAAACACAAAGAACTAAACATTAAAAGAAATTCAAAAAATCATAAAGAACACACAAATAATGAATTCTCACATAAATTGCACAATATTCAAAACTCAAAAAACAAACGAAGTAAAACACACATAAAAATCACTATAACTCACTCATTTCACAAACTATGAAAACGAAGTAAAATACACAATACACACTCTTTTTTATAGCCGTAAAACGTATTTAACTCAAGTTTAAAAATGGAATGAAGAAACAAAACAAACCAGTCAAAACAAAAAAATTACAAACAAAAAGAAAACAAAAAAGTTCACACAATAAATTTGCAACAAACCCAGGGATACTTTATTGCTTCGGCGCTACGCGTGGTCACTCAAATCAACTGAAGAATAAACTAAAATTTACGAGACTTTACGTAAACGTCGACGTAAACAGAGACGTAATACATAAATAACAAAAACACAACACTGAAAATTATGTGAGAGAACTAAATAAGGCACAGTGGGCTGAATTGAGGTGATATAGGATAAATATTTGCAGTGAGTATAAATTGTGTATATTGGAATGAGGTAGATTGTGATGTAGAGTAGGGAATGGTTGGTGGTGGTGGTTATGTGATTTTTTTTTGTTTAGAGTATCTTATAAGATTATTTATATACTAGTCGTTTGAATGGTGGTGAACAGAACAGTCAGCTGCTCTGTAGGTTGGCATACATAAGCAGAGAGCCATAATATATGGCAATTGTATTGTATCATATGTGTTATTTATGTGTGTATTTTTGGAATTTCTACTCTATATTGTTATTTCCCCCTTTTAGTAGTTGAAGCGTATTTTTTTTTTTTTTTTTTTTTTTTGTTTAGTTTTTTGTTTTTCAAAGAGCTCCTGACTCTTTGGCTGACTGGCTGGCAAACTAAATGTTTGCTTATTACTTAAGCTTTTTTCAGTTGATTCAATTCTGCCTCCGTTAGCGTTTATAGAGAGACGGTACCGTCCGTTTGAAATAAATTTTCTTCTTATTACATACAACCATTTCCATTTGAATTTTTAAATTAAGAAATTCTTACGCGACGCGCGGCTCCTCACAATTGTTCGGATTTTCACATGTATATGCTACGAATTGACTACTTTATGGGTTTAGTTTGATAGAAGTCGTAAAGAAATCAACATCATCAAAATAAAAACAATAAAAATCATATTAATAAAAAATAGAGATACTATCACTACTATTACAACTATTTGAAATGATTGATAGTACTAATATAATGTCTCAAGAATTAATAGACAACGATATAATTCAAAATCATGAAATTTAAGAAAGAGTGCTGCTTAATTACACTAGTTTCTTACACTTGATTTTCATTCATTACTTTTCCTTATTTCACTCTGTATTTACATATATACTCTACATATGTTTTAAAAATTCAATGTGTTCTTTCCATATTTTTCTATTCTAAATGCTAACTAAGTCAATTTTTGACGATAGAAAACATTCAATCAATTATAAAGAACAAAAAGAAGAAGATTCAACTATATACTACGAACGTTAGACGGACACAAGTGGTGGCTGGCTGGCTGCTGATTTTGGGAAAACAGAAAACAAGCAGCAGCACAACCATAACAAGACGGCAGCAGCCATACTATCGTCATCATCAGTCATAAAAATAATCATAACAATAATCGTAAAAATTGAAATTTATTCGTACGTTTACATTCACACTAAACAGAAACGGTAGCGGTAGAAAATCCACCATACATTATACTACATGTGGTGCTTTATTAAAAAAGAAGGAGTAAATAAAAACATTAAAAACGTGTAAACAATAACGGCCGGTGGCAATAAAGTAATAAAAAATTTATGTTAATTGGTTGAAAAATAAACAAAGTGAAAGAATTTCAAAACTAATATAAAAAATACTACAAAAAATTAGTGCAATATTTTAAATAAAACAAATAATTTTTTAAAATAATAAAGCGAAAATTTTGTGCCAATACTATCGAGAAGAATATTCTTGGGATTAAAAAATAAATACAATTCAAACAAAAAAAATCTACAAATATTTTAACTTAATTAATGCCAAAATTTTTATATTTAAAAACAACACAAGAATAACGACATAATTCTATTTTATTCAAAATATAAATAAAACTGTGAATATTCATATAAATTAATACATATATTATAATTCTCTCTAGTCTCAAATATTAGCAATAAATTTAGTGTAAATTTTTTTTTAAACAAAAAAGATTAATCATTTTTTTTTTAATTAAAAAAATAAATTAAAACAAAACATGGCTTTACTTTATATAAAAATAAAAAATTCAATTTAAAATAAAAAGTTTTAACTTTTTGATTGAAAATAATCCACTGTTAATAGAGAGTGATTTAAGTTTTTTTGATCCAAAATAGTGTGCGAAAGTGCATAAAAGAGCATAACTTTGAAAGGAAGGAAATTAAAAAAGAAGTAAAGAAAGAAGTAGGGAAAGTTAAATGTGTATTTACCATCTAAGTACTAAAGGAGTAAAAACAAAACATCATATTTCAACTTTAAAGGATTAAAAGTGAGTATTCAACATAAACAGAAGTTTTGGGTTTAGCTATTTGAGAAGTTTATTTGAAAATCAGGTTATCACTTGACACTTAATAATTCATATTTCCTATTATTAGAAGCATACATAACGATTCTCTTTTATTATAGGGTAATAACCCCGACTATGGAACATAACATATTGGAAAATTAGTTTTTTATTTGGCAGTAAAGAATAAGCGAAACCGTACTATATTCAAAAAGCAAGGAATTAAATTTAATAAATAACTATAATACTATAATTCACTCAAATTTGAAAAATTTTCACATTAAATCTTTTAAAGAACGTTAACACGCAAAAGAAAACTGCTAGAGATAGATCAAAAATACCTCTAAATAAAACCACCTCTAAATAAACCATTGACAATAGAGCAGATATATTTAATAAAACGATCAACTTTTTTAGTGTGTTTTTATAAAAAGTCTGTATAGGATAAGTTAATTGGATTGTACATGAAAAAACTGTTTTACCCCTTGTAAAAAGATCAGTCTGCATGGTTGGTATTAAAAAAAAAATTATTTTTTCTAGGAAACGTTTAATCCCACAAATGTGATCATAGGACCGATAGGATTATTAATATTACAAATTAAACAAGTGAATAATTGACAAGTGTAACAGAGATAGCCGAGGTCTGAAATATATATATTACATCGTGCGAAAAATCCGTAGGATAACACCAAGGTGGCGTCACTAATAATAAACCTATATGATTTTTTGGAACAACCAATCTTCAGATGATAGCTGCCAACATAATAGTGAACAAGTTAAAACTGTTGTAGCGACGCTACTTTTACGATTTTGAAAACAATGTATTAAAAGAAATTTCGTGTGTTGATTTATTATTGCTTTTTAATGACAAAAAAACGCTGTTCAAGCCAAAGCTTGGCTTAATAAGTCTTATTCGGAATCTGCTCCATTAAGGCAAATGATACAAAAGTGGTTAGCTGACTTAAAAGAGGTGGTGATACCGTTAAAAAAGAACAAAAAGTTCACAAAATCATTTTGGCAGTTGCAGGAGATAGCTAATACCTTTATTTTGGGTGAACATTTGTCCATGAGAAAGCTGTTTTCGAAATGGGTGCAGTGTTTGCTCACAGTGCACCGAAAACAACAACGTGTCGATGATTACAAATGATGGCCAAATGCAAGAATTGCACTCTTAATTGCGATTTTTATCTGTTTTCAGACCTCAAAAAATGCTCGCTTGAAAGATAATTGGTTCCAATAAAGATGTGATTGCTGAGACAGAGGCCTACTTTGAGGCCAAAGATAAAACATTCTAAAAAAACGTATCGTAATATTAAAAAGGAATTTTGCCAAAAAATTTTTGTTTTATTGGTTATCCCACGGATTTTTTACCCGATGTGTTATAAATATATTTCACGGTAGTGAGTTTCACGTGAAAGTTCTAAGAAATTTGTATTTACGCATTTTACTACACTAGTCTATTATTTATTGGGTGGAAAACTTAAATTTTTAGTCTTATTGTGATTGCGTATTTTTATAAAATAGAAAAAATTTTAAAAATTTAATTAATTTATTTAATGCGTTAACTTTAGTAAGGACTATGAAACTTTTAGGATGTACATAGTTTGTCAAGGTACTTGGCTAATGATTGTATCGATGATTTTAATAATAATAGTTTAATAAAGTGCTAGCTTAAAGTTGCGAAAGTTTAACTTTAAATGCTGAAACTGGAGCTTCTAAAATTTGGCTTTCTGTTAGGATTTTGATTTTGCATTCTGTATATCCTATAGTTTAATAAAATACTTGTTTGAACCGCCGGTACTCTTGTATAAAGATGCTTTTTTTGGGATTGGAAAAGCATTTTGTGACAGAAAAAATATATGGCAAATTTGTTCACAAAATATTTTTTCACAAAAAATTACTTTTCTAGATTTTTTTCGACTTTTCCACTGATAATAATCTACGTATAAAAATAGAAAAAATGTCAAAAAAACAAAACTTTTTGTTAAATAAACAGAAATTTGTTTGTTTAACGCAAGTCTTGTTGTTTTGTTGTAATTTTGTATTTTTATGAATGGATTATTTTATGTCTGTATAAAGTTTTATAAAATATAAAAAAATATTCTATTTGGTCTAACAGAAATGAGATCTAGAAATATTTCCTTTAACGGGAATAAAAACTTTAAACTTTAAATATCATCATTATTATTTTTAGTACAGGGCCACAAATATTAGCAATATTATGTCAAATATAATGTCCCTGTATTTTTTTTCGGTTTGCATACACCATTAAATAAATTGCATTATATTTATTACAAAACATATACACAATATTTTATGAAATGTTAGTTTTAAAGATAGACGAAGAAAGTAGACAAACAGCGCCCACTGTAAATTGCACAGTGTCACAATATTTTAAATAGTAAAATAAAAATTGTAAATGTTTTTATTCATTCCATGACATTGCTCAACAAACGAAAATCAATTTGGTTCTCTAAATATAATATTGATTGAAAACTAGGGAATTATTCAATCAATAAAATGAGTTTTGTGAAACGACTCGTTAAATTTTGAATCAGATTTAGAAATTAAATCGAAGAATTATGTTTCAAAAGGTCTGAGTATACAGACTCAAAATTATAAGTTCGAAGAAAAAAAGAATGGTTTTGAGAACATTTAGCCAATAAAAAAGCCAGTTTTAATGATATTTGAAAAGCAACCTGGGCTTATAATTTTATTTTCAATTTTACAAGATTATAAAATGTTTCATATCTTTAAGAACTTTTCATATTAAGTTCCTTAGGCCCGATTGCTGATTGCCCAACCGTTTGACCAACAGTTAAATTTTACATGAAAAATAACAACAGATTGAGGAATTTATTGCAGATTCATGAAAAGTAGTTAAATTACAAGCACAATTAGATTACAAATCGTATAATAAGGTTCATAATTTTTTTATAATAACTGTAATTGAAAATTTTTAAATAGATCAAAATTTTGGTTTATGGTTTTTTTAACAAATACAGATAAATTCAAAATAAACTACATTACACTAAGTGGACTTATGTAAGCATGAAACATAAATAGAATTAATGTTTTTGTGGGTTATATTGACTCAAAAAGTTTTACGATTGTATGAGAACTTTTAAGTTCTGTCGGCATGTAACTTTAACGATATTAATACTATTTTTAAACAAAAGTTCTATATTTTAAACGTGACATTAAGTTCTTGAACTTTATCACTATACAATAGGGTGTTGCGAATTTCAAATCAAACAGTGCGTAATTTTAAACTGATTAGGGGAAAATAATCAAAAATTTTTTACACGGAACTTATAGTTAGGGTTTGAATTTTGATATTTCAAAATAAAGGTTGTTTTTTGCAAATATTTCTTAAAAAAAAAACTTATTAAATAAAAATTTAAAAAAAAAAAATAAAATAAATAAGGCATTTTTTAATGAAAATTAAAATTAAAAAAAAGTTTGAAAAACTATTTCTAAATCACGCTTGGCCGTCCAAAATTGTTCAAATTTCTTTGAAGCATTTTTTCTATAGTTTACTTTATAATAGTCGTTACATTCGGTTAAAGAAATATAATATGAGTTTAGTCCAAAAATTTTTTCTTTTTCTTATGTTAAAGTGCAGCAATGAATCAAACTCGATGCAATAAAATTTTATACGATTATTTCCCCTGATAAGCTTTGTTTTATCTTGGTTGGCAACCGATAATTTTTTAGTACAATTATCTGTTTCAAGACCATTTCAAATTGATAACCGATACTGAATACCCAAACTCTTGAAAATACCGATACTTCAAAACCTTTTTCTTAATACCGATATTGAATCGGATTTTATCAAAATTAGTTGTTTTCCTTTTTAGCAAAAAATATGTATTTTTTATACAAAATATCCAAACTGTCAATTAATTTAATTTTATCGATTTTTGTTAGAAAAATAATATTGCTGAATAAAGATATCAATTTAAAATTTCAGTTGAAAAAATTGTGCTTTTTAGCACATAATTTATTGTGAAAACCAAATTTTATAATAAAACCGGTAGGTAGGCTTGTTTTTTATCTTTTATACCGATACGAATAAAATAACCTTATCGATACTAATACCATCCATCATTCGTTTCGGTTACCAATTTTGTATTTAAAAAAAATTTTGGGACCTATATTTCGCAAAAAAATTCTTTTTTACGAAATGTAAATTTCAAACGCTTGTGGATGTCTAAAGGAATGTTAGCCTGCAAAAAAGGCTTTGTTATTTTGACAGTAATCAGCTTAAAATTACGCATATATTTAGTTCTAATAGTATACACGATTCCCAAATTTGTGACATATTGGGACACCCTACTACGCAATTTTGTAGAATCAGAAGTAATCTTCAATTTTTTTCTATTCATGGTACTGGGTACAGAAGTAATCTTCCATTTTTCACTATTCATGGTACTTGGTACACATAACCTATTGTTTACCGTATAATTATATGTAGTTTCATTTTACGAGTTTGATGTTGATGACAGGCTTATTAAACATTTACATAAATTCAACTGAAAACTCAAAATTCACATACTCAAATATGATAAATTTCAGAAAAGTAAGCTTCACACAAGTAAATAAATTATCACACATACAAATAAACAAAAAGCTAAATGTAATAATTTCAATTTTAAACATCCTTACAAGTACAATATTTATATCCACAAATACAAAGTGTATTTTGAGAAGAGAAGTTATGGTAGCTTTGAACTTGGTACTTGGTTTTTGAATTATGATTATATACAATTTATAATACATGCATAGTTTAATGCACTAACTCTAACACACACACACACAAACCCATGCGAAAAAATTCACAGTGTATGTTTGGCTATATGTTGAGAATTAGCATAGTTTAACTTCCGTTTTATGTCACTGTATGCACACTGCATTTATTATATCAAATTGTATGTATTATTTTAATGCTGCGCATGTAGTGAAGTCAATAGTGCATTCACACACATACACAATTGCACAAAACGTATGACTTTGCAATTGTATTAGTAGACTTTGCTTTAGGATATTTATATCCTTTAATTTTCTTAAAACATCTGTGTTTAAGAAAATGTACATACACTGGCACATATTTGTTTAAAACACCTTTTATTTATTAGCTTTTCTGTTAACATTTGATAATTTTCCTAATGGAACAAAAATTGAAACGTTTAACTTAAGACTTTAAGTTATATCAGATTTATGTTATCTATGGTTATTATCAAGATTTAATATTATGTTAATTTTTTATATATTTACATATCTGTCTATCATATTGTATATAAGAAAATATGTTTATCATTTAATATTTATTAAAAATAGTTCAATGGATTTTTAATAAACCCAGCAATCTATTTTTGGTAAATTTATCTTTCGTTTTGTTGCAATGTTTCTCCTAATATGAAATTGTTTAAAATATAATGTGTTGGAATGTATTTATGTTGCATAAATTTTGCAGTGAGAGTAATTATTATGTTATTAATTATTGATTTATTTCAATTGATATAATTTTTACTGAAAATAGTTGCTGTCTGTATATTGGAGTTTATAATACAAACATTTTATAAACTAAATGTTAGTGATGCAATTATAAAATTCATTAACTCTTTGTTATTATTTTCATTCATATTTTGCATATATTTATAAAAAAAAAATAATAACTTTGCATATAATGATTTTTATAATTTAAACATAGATACATGCTCATTATTTAAAAATTCCAATATAAATCCAAAATTTTTTTGAATGTGGATTAAATTTAAAATGTAGTATGAAATGTAATTTTAGTCTGGTTCGAAAATTTTGTTTCATTATTTAGTTTTCCATGATCTCGAACCAGACTAAAAGTACATTTCATATATATAAGTTTTAAAAAAACTTCACTATTAAAAATTCAGTTAAACTCTAACTTTTTTAATTGCAATGAATTTTGGCTTTAACAACAATAAATTGGAACAATATTAAAATTTGGACCAATATTAATAAGTTTTTCTAATGTCGAGGAATAAATGTAAATTACCCAAGTCACATTCCTAAAATACTCTTAAATAACCGAGGCTTACAAATGTATTACGGTTGTGTGCTTGAGGATTAAACAGAACTTTATTCAGATGTAACTAACATTAAAACATATTCACTGTGACAACCGAATTTCTGGCAACTGAATAAATCGGTTGCTGCAACCAAACTGTTCAATTGGCAAGAAATTAATTTGTCACAATGAATCTGTTGTGTTTTGTTATTACATTCAAGTAAAAACAAACTACAAAAGTAGTTTTTTCTAACGTTTTGTTAGTTAAACGACCTTCGATTGTTTTTACTACTTTTGTCGATTATTAAGCAATAATTGAAAATAAACAACAAAATGGGTTGAATATAATGAAAAATCAGCAGTCCTCAATATAATCTTCTGAAACTTTAATACACTTAGTCCAATCATTTTCTAGCAATTCTATCCCTTGATTACAATAATTTTCCTAAAGCTGTGCAAAATAATCATTTACAGCTGCAACGCTTGCCATCAAGGATTATTTTTTAAAATTCGGGAACAGGTGGCAGTCACAGGAAGTTAAATTAGGAGAATAATGTGGGTGATCAAGCAATTTGTACTTCAATTTGTTTATTTTTGCCATTGTTATTTATTTATTTATTTATTTATTTATTTATTTATTTATTTATTTATTTATTTTATTTATTTATTTTATTTGAATATCCCGTATAACAAGACATATAATCTTAAAATTATAGTACAGGATTGGCATAAATAAAAATAGTTAGCTTGAAAATAAAATTTTAATAACGAAATGGTAATAATAATAATATAAAACATAGAATTTAAAAAATAAAAACAAAGAAATGCAACATAAAAGAAAAGTTATATACAACATTTTTAATATATATTTAATGTATGAGTATTAACTAAAATAATTAAAAAAAGCCCTCTTAAAATGCACATCGTTGCTTATGAATTAAATGGTTGATGGTAGCAAGTTCCAAAGACGTATTGAATGAATATGGAATTGCCATTCAGAGGTCAAAATTCGATGTCTAATCTGAATCAAATCATTAGATCTACGAGATCGCGTAAACGAGATTCTATTGAAGAGATATGTGGGTTAATGAGTATATATAATCTTGTGTAAAAGAGTTAAAGAACGTATTTTCAGCAAATCGCTAAAAGTAACACCATATAGGATTTTTGCAACTGGTGAGATATGGTCATATTTTTTTAAACCAAAAACATATTTAACTACCGCATTGTAAGCAACATTCAATTTGTTGTAACTTTTAGAATCACATCTCGCAAAAACTCTTTTGTGTGCAAGTGCGTTGTTTTGATGAAAAATTGTTTCTTTTTGTGTTGTGAGCAAAGTCGTTTTACTCAAATTTTCAAACTTAATGGATCCAAAAGTTTACAAATGATTCTGATTTTTTTTTTTACCTTTTTGAAGATTCTGGAAAAAAAAAAGGACAATTGAATTGATTTTCCCTTCTTTGGTGCACTTCCATCCGCTTTAGTCCATTGTTTTGATTGTTCTTTTGTCTCTGGTGTGTCTCTGGATCCATGTTTTATCAACAGTTATGAAACAATGCTTAAAAACTTTTTTATTTTGCTTAAATCGATTCATTGGAATGCGTTTTTGATCAACTCTTAACAAATTCAGCACCCATCTTGTAAAAAGAAAGGTTTTTCATCTGTAATTATTAATGCAAAATAAAAATAAAATGGACTCGGTCGTATAAGATTTCGATGGCATTAAACATTTGAAGGACTCTCACTTGTCGATCGTCTAATACCATATTATGTACTCTAGTTATGATTTTTGTTGTTGTTGCAGTTTTTGAACGTCCACTCATTTTGTGGTTCGTCTTTATTGCTTAAATTTAACACCTTACATTTCCACCATATCGTTATGAATTTCTTGTCCCCATAAGCCTAAAATAAAAAAAATATTTAATTTAAAATCAAAGTACTGAAGAGCCTATTTTCTACAGCTGTTACAATACAAATGAGTTGCCAGATTGAAATGAAATTTAACATGTGTTCAAGTGACAGATGGAAGTTTTCAATACACTTTTCGCTGTTTATACCTCCATCTCTGTGTCATGCTAAGAACATTTCCTATGACTGGTTTACATTGATAATGAAATTAGGTTAGGTCCGAGCGAAATTTCATGAAGTTTTTCATAAATATAATAAAGATTTTCCCTGACTGTACATTTTGTTAAATTAAACTCTAACCATTGAAACTTCCAGTATTTGTTCCTGATGTTAATAGATTATATGTATACACAAAAAACAAAACAATTATTTTAACGAATTTTCGGTAAAAATAATTATTAATTTATTACGGCTAACCACGTTTTTCTCGTCTACTGTAAAGTTTTCAAAATGGATTTAATCCGTTATTGGATATATGAATGTCTTGCTCGAATTCATATACCTAATACAAAAAAAACTATACATACAGTTAGAGAAAAATAAGAAAAAAACATTATGATAAAAATGTTTCATAAAAATATTACTAACATGATGTGGTCCAATTTCATTGCCGAAGTGTGTAAGTACCCCGATAGACTAAAAAATGTTTTTGTTTTATCCTATATCTCTCAGCTTTCGTGATATTTGCCATTTTTCAAAAAAAGTATTGATAACTATGAATTGATGAAGAAGTAATAGAACCTGTACTATGAAAAATTGATGACAACCGAGTTATGATAAAAATATGTAAATTATAAATAGTTGTTTTTTTTAACAATAATAGTTTTTAAATTTTTTGATTTATTTTTACTAAAAATAAAGATATTTACATAATTATCCCCTAACTAAATAATTTGCCCAATAATGTTTAATTCGGTATTTGGCAAAATAGTAGAAATATGCGGAATATTCGGGATACTTAATAGTAATCAAATGTTTGAGAAATCTTAAAAAAAATTAGTTTTTAAATAAACAAAATGTATCTCAACTTAAATGTAATTTAATTATATATTTATTTATTTATTTATTTATTTATTTATTTATTTATTTATTTATTTATTTGTTTATTTATTTATTTATTTATTTATTTATTTATTTATTTTAGTTTTAAACAAAATTTTACATATTTTTATTTAATAGAAAAAAGCTTTTCTAAATACCACCAAAATATAATAATGTTAAGGTTTATTTGACAACTTTTTAAGAAAAATATATTTGGTCCAATCACACAATCTGTTCATGAACATGACAAAAATTTTTCATATAAAAGATTTATGCTGAATAAAGACAAAAAACTAACATAACATTAAAATTAAAAATAAAAATAGTAACAAAAATATATCATCATGTGTGTTTTTACATTTAAAATATTAAAAATATAAACTAAAGTAACATACAACAGGAAAAAACTTTTACACACATGGACACCAAAAATGATAATAAAAATCAAATCTCTTGTTTCATGCATATGTATGGTAGACAGCTAAAAATATTTTGCAAATAAATTAGAAAAAAAACATTGAATTAAAAAAATTTAAACTCAAATATTTTTTATATAAATAAAAAACTTGTTTAAATAAGAATTTGAATTATAAGCAAATACTAAAATTGTCATTTCTATAAAAAATGGTAAAATTAAAAGAATATTTATATATGTATTTTTTTTTTTTTTTTGCAAGGCAAAATGATAAATGTTGACAAACAAAAAATATACTTAATTAATCACTAGACAACAACAATGTGAAAATAAAATTATATAAAATAGAATATAAAAAGAGATGCGTTATATTTGGAACAAGCATTAATTAAATTGACAATCAAGTTAAGACAACATAAAAAATATATTTAATTAAATACAAACTTTATCTTTTAAAGGCTTTTAATTAAGTGCCAATGACGCATATAATTTTTTAAGAAAAAAATTATTACAAATAAGTTGAAATACATATTCAAAATATTGAAAAAAACAATGTTCATTATTTGCTTAAGGCAAACATATTCCATTATAGTAACTAAATTCACAGTTTTATTGATTTATTTAATATATATATATTAACTGAATTTTCAGGGAGAATATTTAAATTTCTTTTTTTGAAAGAAAGATTTTTACAATATATGAAAATCTTCGCAGAAAATATTATTTGAAATTGTTGGTGCATTTTTCGACCAAATGTGTCCACAATCGGGAGAATTGTGGGCAAATCGCTATCGCGAGATGATATCGAACTTGTTGTGGCCGTGTTAACTCACGTGGTGGCGATGTCAATTGGCCACCAAGATCATGTGATTTGACACCGTTGGACTTCTTTCTTTGGGGTTATTTGAAAGAAAAGGTGTACGTCGATAAGTCAGTAACAATTCAAGAGCTAAAGGATGAGATAACGGCATAGAACCTCAATTATGCCTCAGCGTCATCGAAAATTTGGACCATCGGATGGAGGTGTGACGCAGAGGTCGCGGTGACCATTTGGCCGATATTTTGTTCCATACATAATTGAACCTTGCCATATTATTATAATAAAAAGTAATGACAATAATTTCCTAAATAATTTGTGTTTTATTCAAAATCAACATCGGCCCTTAAAATTTAACCACCCTTTATAAATAAACTTTTCAAATCTGATCTTAATTTTTATGAAGATTACAAGCCTGCAATCAAAATTTTTGGTTTTTAAATTGTCCACAGTTTTTGAGAATTCAACAAAATTCAATTTTTTTCCTGATACTTTCCTGACTATCTAATAATTTAGTCATTAAAAAATCTAACTTGTTTTACTTTTGCAATCTACTCACCATGGGTATGAAAACACATGATATTGGTTTTAATTTTTGAAAGCATAATAGTAATCCCTACAAATGAATGAACATTTTTCCTTGTTTTTAGTTTTTCGCCATTAATTAGCGCATTAAAGAAATTGTTAACAAAAATCCTGTCCCTCAAAAAATAATTTTGCGCAGAGGTAAATACAAGAAAATTTCCTTATGAAAATCGAACATTTTTTCTATGAAATTTAAGCGACATTCGCGACTGCGAATTTAATTTTGATTTTATATTCCCAATGCACACCCAAAAATATATTAGATTTAATGAGTCGCGATCCTAATAATTATATTTAATCTTTCTTAATTTTTAATTTATTTAAAATTATCGAACAAGTGAGAATTCGAAACTTCAACGGCGATGTGCTATCTCTAAAAAAAACTTTTTTTAATTTCTTTGGCAGACGATATTTTCTTCTCATAATGGCATATTTGTCGGGTTGTGGAGTTTGTGAATTCAATCTTTTTGACCACCTTTATGTACATTTATATTTTCCTTTTAAAAACTCTATGTACAAATAATTTGTTCGTAAATACGGCAAAATTTTAATTGAAAATTAGCCAAAAATACAAATTTCTGTGCTTTCTAAGATGTAGAGAAAAATCATATATTGATTTTATTTTGTAGAGCACAATTGTTTTAATTTCATTTTAACCTCATTTTCACAGTATGCTGTTGCGATAACAATTTGCTATTATATTTTTTGTTGACTGTGTTTCTGTTGTATTTAGTTTTTAGAACTGACAAAACGATTTTATAACGTTGATTTTGTAATATAAAAATTTGGCGCAACTCTGAAGGCAAGCGTCGTTTAAAAAGGATTTTCTTATGGTTGTTTTACCATAAAACAGTCAAGAGACACTGGCAGACTGAGTTGGCTGAGATACACAACAGAACAAAAACCCAAATGCCTGTCATCAAAGCTGCCAGACTAAAGAACTGTTTCTTTTTTTCGTTTACAAACTTTGCAGAAAAACAAATTCTTAAATTTGATTATTTATTAAAACCTTAAGTTGTTTATAAGAACAAGAAATAACAACTCTTACCAACACTTTTTTATGTGCACTTCAAAATGCACAATTGCAAGTTTTCCTTTTTAGCTTTTTACAGCATTTTTTGTGTTCCTTTGTACATTTTCTTTCATCCTGTGTGATTTTGATGTATGACTGTATGCGGTAGTATAAAATACCAAAAGGATTATAAGACACATACATTTTAGACAATTAAATATACTCGATGAAATTTAATTAAAGGTAGGTTTTCTTAAGTTCAAGGTAAAATACTAAAAACTCCTACACTCAGAAAAAAAAAGTTAGTAGAAAAATTTGAAAATGGTTTTCAATCGCACTGTACTATTTTTGTACTGATTTTTAGTAAAAAATAGCAAATTTTTTTGCTATTTAAATTTTACAAATTACAGAATTTTTACAAAATATTTACAAATTTTCGTTGCTAATTTCTGAAATCATTTTACAAATTTTTGAAAACGGATTTGCTAAAATTAGCAAAAAATATTACTAATTTTAAAAAAGTGGATATTGAAGGAAATGTTATTTCTAATTAAAACTTACACCTACAAACTTAAATTTCTTTAAAATGTTACATATATTAAAAAAAGGGATTGGAAGTGAAATATAGAACTAAAAAGGTTTTTTAGTGCTAAAAATCCGCCCTAAAAACAATTAAAATTTAACCTTAAAAGTAAAAAAAAAAATTGACCAAAATATTTTTCAAAGAAATTACCAAATTAAAACAAAATGATTAATTCGTTTTTTAAAAAATAAAATCAAAATTTTTGATGCTCGATAAGAAAAATAAATTCAAAGCTTTTTACTAATATTAATAATATTTAGTAATTTTTTTTGCTGATTTTAGCAAACAGATTTTAAATTCTACTACAAAAAGTCTACTAAAATTTAGTAGCGGCTACTAATTTTTCTACTAATTTCATTGTACTACACGTCAGCAGACATGTGTTGCTAAGATTAGCAAAAAATACCGCTGGGCTCAAATTAGCAGAATTTCCCGTAATAACAGCAAAATTTTCAGTTGCCATTACAGACTTTTTTTGGTGAGTGTATACACCGATTTTGATAATTTTTTCCTACTAACCATTTAGCACTATTAGGAAATAGTTCACCCAAATTTCAGACAAAATTTCAGAAAAATATTTATAGTTTCGATACATGTCCCTGTACATTAAGGTGGGTTATTTTTGAATTTTAAAATGGTGGCCCAAAGTTGTTATATGTTTAGAGCTTTTCTGCCTGAATTTTTTTACACATATTCTGCTCATATAAAGCACAGTCCACACAGTTTTTTTTTTTAATTTTTAACAGGCCTTGACTAAAAATTTAATATGTTTTTTAACGAAAATAAATCACATATAAATACACTAAAAATATTTTTACAGAAACTGTAGTTTATTAAAAAGTTTTCCGTAAATTTGATTTTAAATTATTAAATAGTTAGAATACAAAGAAAAATATACAATATTTTTAACCATTTTTACATTTATTTAAAGAATAAGTTATATAAACTTATATTTTTATTTAAATTATTTTTATAAAAATATTTTTTAGTTTTTTTATAGTTAAGTCTCTAATATTTAGTTAAAATAAACAAAATAAATGAAAAAGCGTTTATTATTACCGACTTTGTAGGAAATTTTTATGAAATTTAAAAACAAACGAAGAAATGAAATATTATTTATTTTTACGTACTTGTGGTTTGCTTTTTGACACTAAAAATAGTGAAAATTCATTTTTGAGTTAATTTCAACCAGTGATGTCAGATGTAGGGAATTTTCCCTTTTCGAAGGGAATTTTTAAAAATTTAGAAGCGTGGGGAAAAAAGATAGATTTTAAATTTTAGGCGAAATGTAGGGAATTTGAAAGTTTTCTTGACTTTTTATTTTAAATAGCATAAATTGTTTAAAAAAAAACAAATTTAAATTTTAAAATGCCATATAAGTAATAAATTATTCAAGCAAACAAAAAAAAAAGGAAACCAGGATTCATTCTTAAATACTATTTGAATTATAGAAAAATGTCATCTTCTGATAAAAAAAAAACAAATACCGAAAACAAAGATTTTCTCCAAGTTGGATCAAAGATGACAAATTTAAGGTTTGGCTCGATCCTATTAAAAACGACGATTTTAAATGCAAGGGTAAGTCCTGTGAAAAAATTTAAGATTGATATTACCAATCTTACACAAGAGTGGTTAACATTAGAGTACAATTTCTCCGAGCAAGAAAAGCAATGCTTGTCTAAACTAGACGTGGTGCCACTTTGGCCTAACATATGTAAATCCAAAAACTTTAATAATTCCTTATTATATCCAAACTTTGCAAAATTGGTCAAAATTTAATTGGGTTTACCACATGCTAATGCGGATGCGGAAAGAATATTTTCTTTAGTAACAAATGACCGAATAAAAAAAAAAGGGAAACAAGTTAAGCCACAATGAACTGCATAAGTTTTAAGTGTACAACTAGTCATTTTAAAAAAAATAACTCTAGGAACTATATAACTATTTATTTTTTGTTCACTTTAAAAGTTAATTTTTTTAGTTTTTACTTTATTTATATATATTTTCGGAAATATCTGTGTAACCGTTTTTTTTTGTTAATAAATTTAAAAAAAAATGTTTTTGTTATTTCTTTTTACATACATGTATTGTACCTAATTGAATTAATGTACAAACCTTTCAAAATGCAAATAAAATTTATTTTTGTTTAAAAATTTTATTTCTTTGTTAAAATCAGTGAATTTATAGCGTAGGGAAAAAAATTTTGGGCGTAGGGAAAAATAGGGAATTTTTTTGAGAAGCGTAGGGATTTTCAAATATTTCGTCTGGCATCACTTATTTCAACTACAAAATATTTTCTCGCTTTAAATCGGCTGTCAGTAATATTAAACATTTAAAAATTATTAATAACTTTACTGCAGTGGTTTGAAATATTTGACGAATGCACTAAAAACAGTGGTAAAACCCTTCAGATCAGGGACTGAAACCCTGAAAAAATGGTTTCAGGTTCGGGTTAATCGAAATAAAAAAATCAGGTTCGGTTTGGTTCAGGGTTCGGTTTCAACATTTGAAAAAGTACAAATGTTTTATCAATAGAAAATGTATGTATTTTTCAAAGGAATTTTTGTTTAATTTTATAATTAATAATATATTCTTTAAGCTTTCTTCATTTAGATTTGTTCTTTGTGGCGACAAAATGAATTTCAAGGCTGAAAAGGACCTCTAATTTGAAGAGTTTGATTTAGAAAATCGTGCCTTCTTTTTAGAACTTGTTCGAGCATATATTCATGATCTTATGAAGAACAAGACATTGATTTAAAATTCTCTTCTTCTCTTTCCATTTGCAAATTTTTGAAAATTTTAATTGCTTTTAAAATATGTTTTTTTTAGCATTTTCAAAATCTTCGGGACTAAGCATTAACTTAAATCTTCTTTCTATTTATAATGCTGCAATCAAAAGTGGATTATTAATAAAGTGGTTTTCTCTTTTTATAATATTTAAATATAATTCTAGTGAAAATGTTATTGTTTTTTGTTTTTTTAGCTCTAATTTAAAAAATATATTGAAGTTTCAGAGGTAATTGTTTAACAGGTTTAAAAAACTTCCACGAATTCTTCACAAATGTTCCAAATATTATCATTCATAGCATCCAGTAATTCCGAACAAAAACTTTTGTATTCTAATAAGGCTTCAACCATGTCGTAAATATAGTGTCGAGCACTACAAACTTAAATGCAAGAAATGTAATATTTTTTATGATTTTTCTATCAAACATTTCTCACGCCATGAACAGCAAGAATATTTTTTTATATTTTTGAACCCGAACCTGGTTAAATTTTTGAGTTCAGCGGGTTTGGGTTCAAAGTTTTTATAAACAGCAAACCTGAACCCTTTTGGGTTCGGATTCGGTTTCAGTCCCTGCTTCAGATAAAGTGGATTTAAAAGAAAATGTCCAATTTTGTTTCTATCATATTGTGTTTTGGAGATATTGTTCAACATTGCACATACAAAATTACAGGTGCTACACTGAAAAAGAACTTTGGAAATGAGCCAGTTTAGGTTGTAGGTCTAGCTGAGTGTATTATATAACCGGTTTTATAAGTTGCAATATACCCTCAAAATTTCGAGATATGGGGAAAAGAGTATTTTTTTGGATTGCCGTACTTAAACTCATTGTGTATAGTATACCGACTTAAGGGCTAATTGTCGGAAATAAAATTAGAATATTATTTTAAGACCTTGGAAAATAATATCAAGCAGTTTCATCAATATCTCTGCAGAAATATCTGTTATTTTAATATGTTAAGAAAAAAAATTGATCTTTGACCTTCAACAGTGGCAATTTAGTATAATTAAAAGGATTAATGTATTCTATATTGTTTTCAAATATTCCGGCGAAAAACCTATGGAATTTATAGAAACAAATATAAAACTTGTCTTAAAGCAAAATAAGTGACGAAAATATCTGTTTTCTCGAAATCCGCTGAAATAAAAAAGCAACCCTCACCAAATGAAAGAATATCTACAAATTTTTGGCATTTATATTTCCTTATATAAAAATCACTTATAATAAATTATAATAAAAAACAAAATTGTTGATTTTTTTAAATTTCTTTAAAGAAATTTTTTTAAAATTTACAATTGGAGATTTGAAACCAGTTGTTAAAAATAAAGATCTATATGGAATTAATTTAAAAGAAGTTAGCAAAGCAGAAGATGACAAATAATTTTGATCTAAATACACTGGAATTAAAAGAATACAAAAATGTTTTGTAGTTGATAATTTCAATAAATTTTGAAATTTGTGATCTAATATGTTGAGCAAATGGTCTGTGACGCATTAATTGCCGGAGGCAGTTTTAATTATTTGGCTGTTTTTCAACCAAAATTGGTTTTTATTGCAAATTACAATTCTTTAATCATTTAAATTCAAACTTGTTTTAAATATAAATTTTTTTAAGGAATTCAATAAAAAGTAATATTTTTCCCGTGTCACCCTCTTTCTGTTTTTTAGGGCCGATGTGGCACCTCCTGCCGATATTAGACCGACTGACGAAAAAAAAGCTTATTTTGTTCACCCCTTAAAATGTCATAAAAAATGCTTTACTTGATATGATTACTATTTTAATTGGATTTTGTTTAATTTTGTGGATTTAATATCAGGTTGTCATCCTGTTTGTAACAAAACGAAATTTAGCATATATATTCAAGAGCCTTATGTAATTCTAAGCCGATTTATATCCGCCTGTCCGTTTGATACACTTTGAAAAACAAATAAAGAAAAGACAGGTAAAGATAAAGTGTTGAAAGCCCCCGGCCTAAAAAGCCGACCTCACTTCTGTGATAAACATCTTAAGAAATAGTGAAAGGGGTAAGATACTTCAAAATTTTTGATTTAAATTTGAGTACAATTTCATATTAGCGTCTGGTGAATAAAATGTGTTGTCATATTTTTCACCCAGATGCCTAGAGATGAATAATTATTACATCATATTCTATAGACTTTTCTAATTAGTACACACAAGATTTGGATTTTTATAAAAAAATTTTAGATTTACTGAATTTGAAGAGATTTTTAAAAATTTTTATTACCAGAATTGCCGTCAATGCTATCAATAAGTTAGATTTTGTGTTTTACAATTAAAAATCCTACTTAATGCTGACTATACTGCTGGCCCGAAATGATTTTAAGCCATATATTAGACAAATTTTTGTTAAAACACAGATTCAGCATATTTATGACAAACTTTATAAATAATTATCAAAGACTTCATAGATTTTTCTTTTTATGAAACTAAGATTTTTTTTTAAATGAATTGTTCAAATCTAAATAAACATTATAAATTTTATTAGTAAATTGTAGAAAATAAAATTGAAAAAATTCCATAAGAGCCAACAGAATATAAGTATTTTCCGTTTTCGCTACAAAGCCATCCTCAGTATCCATGTGTCACCGATTGATGGTTGTCTGAATGTTGATTAATGAATGTTATATTTTGCAACTATTGCTACAGTTATTGCTTGAACATTAATTCCCAAATTACAAACAAAGCTTATGAAAATATTAATTTCAAAGTATTTGTTCTAATTATAACATAAATCCATGTTGATAGTTCATGACTAGGGAATATTTTTAACTATAATTTTTCACTGTATCTTGTGTAATATGATTATATGATTTAAAATCAAACTAAATATCAATCATTTACCAAATAACAGATCAAAAATAAGCAAACCTCTTTATATTAAAAATATTCATGAAATACTTTTTATATTTATGAAGAAGTTTCAGTAAAATTTATGAACAAGTTTTATCATTTTTGTTATAGTTTTAAATGAGTTTCATCAATATCATCATATTGTGTTTTTTGATCTAATTGGTTTTGTTTTTTTTCGGAATTTATTGAAGTAAATAATAATGCAAACGTAATGAGAATTACAAACATTACAAACGAAATAATAAATATTTATAAAATATTTGTCATAAAATTATGTAAAATACTTCATATTTATGAAAACAGTAGGGATATGATAACGAATTGATGAGAAAGGATTTGTGAAACAGTTTCAGCAATATAATGAAACTTTTTTCGAATGTTTAAGTGCAGATTTTATAGTCGTGCCTGTAAATAAATTTCTTTGTATGTATTAAGCAATTCCAGCAGCAACTATAGTAGTTTTACTACCGTTCGAATACATAGTTTTTCACAAATATTTGGAGTTTTGTGCAATCGTCTGTGTGTGAAAACTTCTGAAGTTGGGTGGCAATTTAAAGTAAACTGTTTTTTTAAGTAATTTTTTTCTATGTACATTATTCATACAGTCCAAAATATTGTGCTTTGGGTTTTGGAAATCGTAAGATGGCTGGTTGCTTGATTTTAGTTTTACTTACAACTTACTTTTTTCGATTTTTTTTTTGTTACAGTGCCATTTGAGAATACACTTGGAAGTTCGTCGTATGTGTACTTTTTGTTGCTGCTTCTGCTGCAGCCCAGCAGGGGGCGCTTACAGTGACATTGCACAAGAGAGGGTGACAATGATTTATTGCAAAGAGATACGCGACATACTTACGTACATACTCAACTTATATTTAGTACATAGCAATTGTATACCATACATATTAACAAGAAAGAGTACATAAGTACATAAAAAACAAAACCAATTTTTGTTGTAAATATGTACAACTTAAAAAAAAAATAAACTTATTGCAAAATTTAAACAAAACTGTATATTTATACATGAGTTTTTACTTTTATTTATGCTACAAGTTTGCTAAAATTCTTATAGTTGTAGACTTTAAGGCCCGATTACTGAATGTCCAACTAATGTATCCAACAGTTAAAGTTATTTTTTATATGGTAAACTAAAGCAAATGTATCAATTAAATTTGCAGTTAGTAACTAAAAAACAAAATAAAACAAATAAAATTTCCTCTGATGCCCAATAAAAAAAGGCTACAAATTCAAACCAATTTTATTTCAAAACCACATTCAGTAATACTCGTAAAATGAAAAAACAGATTTGTTCGGATATGGTAACCGAACTTTGAGCTGGCGATATCAATTGAGACAAGAACGATTAGACTGTGATAAAAGAACCACAATCGAAACAATTTAGTTGTACTGATTAGCGCGTTGACGCAGTGACGGCAACATCAATTTATAAAAACATATACATATATGTATGTGTTTTCGATTACTTACACATATCGCAACGTCCTACTTCGGTGTTCCCATAGCACTTAACCCCACCGAAGTAAAATAACAAAACAGGGCTCTTCATCTGAGAGTAATCATGTCGCGCAATTACATATTCGAAGCCCTGTACCTTTAAAAAACTTTTATCTCTCCTATATCCCTTATTAAAATTTCTAGTAATTTAATTACAAATTCTGCATACTTTATTAAAAAAAAACATGAACATTTATTTTACAGAAGGCGTCTATACCAAAAATTTCCTATTTTGTTTTTTTCATTCAAAAATTAAACTCTTTATAAGACTCGCTTAGTGTTTTAAACTTTTTATGTTTATTTTCCAAAAATGTTTATGATCTTTTATCGCACGTAAAAATCTCACTTAAAAATTTATACAGATCAACAACATACTTCACTGCGAAACCACACACGAAATATAGTGCAGAATCGATTAATATGTTACAGTTGATTGAAATAGCGTTAGAAGGTAAATAATTCAAAGCAAAAAAGAGAAAAAACAAATACATATCTCTGAATATTAGCTGACAATTAATTAAACCTTCTTATTGGACAGCAATATGGAAACTGAATGAAAAATAACATTTTCTTATGTAAAATTAATTATATTATTAAATTTGGCGTTTGCAAAATTAATTAATTTGCAACAGTTTTGTCCCATTGAGTTTTAAAGCACCAAACAATGCACTATACCAAAAAAATTGATTTTTAAAAGAAAGTTTTCAAGGTTTCCTTGAACCAGCAGGAGTACCTTTAGCGATTTTGTATGGCTTTTGGTGATACTGCTCCATTCCTAAGAAATGTTGAATGAATAGTCTCCCTGTTAAGGACCTGCCGAAAATATTTTGTCTAGAAGCCTGAACATTTAAATATGTATGGCCTTATTTACTTAAAGCGATCTTTAATTTTCACCCAATCGTGGTAAAAATGCTCCATTCCTAAGAAATGTTGAATGAATAGTCTCCCTGTTAAGGACCTGTCGAAAGTATTTTGTCTAGAAGCCTGAACATTTAAATATGTATGGCCTTATTTACTTAAAGCGATCTTTAATTTTCACCCAATCGTGGGGTAAAGTATAAGGTGTACTCCATTTGGCCAAATACTGAATTTTAAAAGATATTTTCCTTGTAGTATATTGTAATTCGTTTTAACTATATTTCGTTTAAAATGGGAAAAGTACCTTCTAATCTCTCAGTCCAAACAGCTGGGGCTAGGAACTTTAAATTTGCATCTAGGCCTTCTATTATAGACATTTACTCATTCGGATTTTTGGTCACGAATCTGAAATTTAATACAGCATATATGTTCCATGTTTACAATATCAAATAAAAAAAATTTATTTTACATTTTTTTCATAATCTCGAACCAGAATAAAGTACATTTCATACAAAATTTTAAAGATCGAACATAAAATAAAACTTCAATATTAAATTATACCTGGTTGGCATTCGCTACTATTGACATGGAACCACATTTTGTTACACATAATTGTATCTTATATCATATTAAAAATATTCTTGATATGGAATCATATATAAATTTGATAGGAAATTTTGTACCATAATTATATCTGTTATCATACAATTTTTTTTGACATAAGGCAATATATAGAACTATATACAATTATATCTTATACCATATCAATAATATTTGTGATCTGGAATCATATGTTGAATCATATATGTTTATATTTAATACCATACTAAAAATAGTTTTGTATAATCTTTACAGGGTGGACCATATAATATTTTAAATTTGAATTGACTATAAAAAAAAGTACTAATTATTTTTAAAATTTCTGTATTTATTGGAATGGTTGAACTTTGTCATTTAAAAATGGAACACAATATCATTCATATCACTACCACGACTGGCTTGGTAGTACCTCATCCGATCAACCCAATTTTTCATTACATTTTCGATTGTTTCGGCTCGAATCTCTTCAATGAAAACTTTGATATCATGTTTCAACGCTTCAATTGTCTCTGATGCTTTGCGTAACATTAATCCAAAAGGACTCAAACCACAGCTCCAAGGCGGCCAATTGACATCACAATTTCGGCTGATTATTCGATTTTCAAAAACAGTTCGTAAAACATCGATGGTTGCGTTGGCTGTGTTACATGTGGATTTGTCTTGTTGAAACCAAATGTCGTCCATGTCATTCTCTTGAATTTTTGGAAACGAAAATTCGTTGAGCATGGCACAGTAATGCTCACCGTTGACGGTAACGGCGGTAATGGCCCAGTCGTGGTAGTCATATAAAGAATACTGTGTTCCATTCTTAAATGGCAAAGTTCAACCTTTCCAATAAAACCATAAAGTTAAAAATACAATCAGTATTTTTTATTATATCCGATTCAAATTTAAAATTTTAAATTGCCCACCCTATGTGTTCCTGTATGATACACACATAATTATACAAATTGTGGTATTATATATAATTTTGTATATCATATCTTATCATAAAAAGCATATCCTTTTTTATAAAGATCAATATAAAACTAAGACACAATTATATATGGCACAATATAAGGAAATTTATAAAAAATGTAAGAAATATAAAATTATCTAAACATAGTTGAGCATACCAACATACTCCTATATATTATTAGACGAAAGCACATACGATTATATATAAATTTTTTTACTCGGGTCACGAAAAATAATTTAAAAATAAATAGCTTAACATATTTATACAAAATCTTTATATTGATTTTTTGCTGGACTAAATATAATGAAATTTTGCATTAAAATAATAAAAGTTCTTTCACAAAATAAACGAAATTGGTTTTTCATTAAACTGTATGTAAGTGAATTAAACTTTTAATAAATAAAATAATGTTACAATATTTTATGAAAAATTGCACCAGCGAAATGAAAAGTTTCCTGAACGAGTTGCAGAGAACCTTAATTTATTTTATGCAAAAATTTATAAATATTATTTAGATAATTCTCTCGCTGTAACATAAAATTTAATTAAAATTCTAAAGACTTTTAATTTTTTCGTTTCCACCCTTTGATAAAATTTGTTATATTACTTACCTTAAAATATATGACGATTTTCGATATTTTTCTTCAAATTCTTGCTTATAATTTTATTTTCAATTATATTATATTTTTATTATCAATTAATTTACTTCCTAACAATTAATTTCTTTACACTACTGTTTTTAAAAATGTGTTGCAGTTTAAGATTTTTGTACAAAATATTGTTGCCTTCACCTAATTGTAAATATAATTTAATCGGTGCTGCTCTCCGGGTTTTTGAATTGTTTAAAATACAGGTCTGCATGTTTTAAAAATGAAAAATAAAATGTCTAGTCAGCTACAAAAAGCAATTTTAAACTATTTTTGATTTACAAAATGTAAAGATAGTTAACATTTTCAATTTCTAACTATAGTTAGACACCACCACTATTTCTAATTTTTTTAACAGCTACGATGACCTTGAAAATACAATAACAAAATTTGGAAAAATCCTTGGAAATTCATAATTGTCATCACTTGCATTTTTATAATTTTTCAAAAAAAAAAAACAACTGTTATTTGTGTGAATGAATAGAGCAAAAGACAACTGACTTCTAGGCACCTGCATTAGTTCACCCAAATTAACCAAAATTAACCTTAAAACTGTAGGTGTCTCTTTAGTTATTTTTAAAAAAATATACATATATTGTTAAAATGATGCAATCATTTTCTACGGTAATAAAAATTAATATGCGTCCTTCATTTAAGGGTAATTAACTCCATAACTATACGATGGAAAATTAAAAAAAAAAAACTAAACATATTACGTTCTCAAACATGACTTTTCTCGACTAAAAACCTAACTAACTTGACTATGTGATTTTTGTGAAGTTAATAAATGGTATTGTTTTAAAAACAAAATTTAAAGATTTATGACGATGTTTTTTTTTTGGAATGTTTAATTTTTTTGAATACTTGTTGTAGGTAGGTAGTTTCACTTTTTAATAATGAGTGATCTTAAACAGGTATGAAATATATTAGATGTTAGCATTGTTTCAAAATTATGATTTATGAGGGGATACAAAAAAGACTTATGTTTAAGTTCCTATTTCAAATTTACAACACGTTTAGCGTTAAAATTTTACAGTTTTGAAAACTCGTTTAAAGAATTTGTAAAATAATTCACATTTCAAATCACTTTTGCTCCTTTTTATACATTTTCAAACAAAATGTTGGTTTATACTCACGTTTTAAGAGATTATCGTGTTATCATTTTTTGAAGTCTACAACATTTTTTTTTTTGAATTTTTATTGTTTTGTAAATAAGAATATGCGTTTGTTTTCATACATCTAAATTTATATTGGAATCACATCCTAATAAATCTTTTAATCATAATAATTTGTTTCAATGTTAATACTTTCAAAATATCTGAAAACTCAATAAATAACACAACAACATGTTCTGTGTGCTGTTAATGTCATACAATGAAATACTTCATATATCATCATGTTGCCAGAGAAGAGTTAGCAAAAACACAAAAAATAATAATAAAGAATCTCCTTCTTAGCAAAATTTTCAAAAGAGAAGACAACTCACTCCGTTCTGCATTCAAATAGTCAGTAGAATTGTATTATATGCACTTTATTGTGGTAAATTCAAAGAATTTTATATTTTTGGGTCGAAGTTTTTAAATTGTGATAATTGTAAAACCTCTCCGCCTTCGCAGGACCTAATAGTTGCAATGAACTAACGCAGCACAATTCTTGGCAAACCATTCACCAGGATATATGCAGGGCTTGATAAGGATGCACATATTTTTATTTACATAGAAAAATTATGCTTAATGACCGGATGGAACGCTTAGGAACCTCAAGGATCCTCCTTTAAAAGCCCTGAGATATTTTTCCTATATTTTTTACATTTCAAGATATTTTTCTAGATATTTGCTTTAAATTTTTTTAAGAAGCCTTGAAAATCGTTTTTATGCCTTTAACTAAATTAGCCCGAGTATGTTTCGCAACACAAAAGTAAGGTGTCGAATGTACGTAGATTTTTGAATACCGGTATTATTACGAATGCATTTCAAAATACATTCAGAATCAAAAATGTATGTACCAAAAAAAGTTGGAATCACTGATGATGACGGTGATGGGGCTTAAATAAAAAAACTTAGTATGTTGTGTAAGAAAAACATGTTTTATTTCTTTATTTATTTTTTAATACAATACAAATTAATCCCAAAATCAACTTAAAGACAAGACAATCTTATAAAGAAAAAAAAAACCCACAAAATGCGTTGGTGATACATTCTACTCTAACTTTTTTTAATATTGACGCTGAGGTTGATAATATTGTTGGCAACATCGACAATGATGTTGTTAACTTCTTTCCGTTTCTGTAACTCATACCTTCTCACTCTCGGTATATGAAAATAAAGTTGTTATTCAGTTTTCATTTGTTGTCTTACCAATAACATTATCATCTGCATGTTATTGGGAATATGGTTCCAAATGTCGGTTTGGTTGTCTTCTCTGGTTAAACAACATCTTTAGCATTATTTTTTTATACATAAAATTCTTGTTTATTTTTTTTATGATTAAGGCGTATTTCTGTTTTATTTCAAAAGGTGTCTGTCCGTCCGTCCGTCGGTTTGTCTGTCTGTCTCTTCTGTATATATTTGTATGAAATAACTCATTTAATTTTGCTGTCATCTGATTTATCACCTTTCTTGTAAATTTGTTATACATTAATCTTTTAATTTTATTGATTTTTAGTTTGCATTTCTAAAACAAATTGTTTTTTAAGTCTTAAGGTGTTGATGAAACTGGTACAAAAATATAATAATACAATAGTTTGTGTTATACTAATGGGGTTTTATAAAAAATTCTTCGAAACATATATTATACATTTTTTTGACAGACGTTTTGTAAAATATTACTTTATTACGTATTTAGCGTTTTAATATAAAAAGCCTCTTCTTTAGCATTTTATATTATTTTCTATTACGAAAATAATATTAACAAATAATTCTTATATATAAGTATAATTCTTTATTCTTTTTAAATTGAATTTTAGGTGCTTTATAGGTGAATTACATTTTGATCTAATTATCAGTTGTATACAAAGCACACACACATTAAAACAATAAAAGTGCTTTGGGATGAAAGTATTAAACATGCCGAGAAACAAATCATAGCTAAAACTTTATATACAAGCTTTAATTCTGAAAAGATGTAGGAATATTTTCGGACTTAATCATTATATATATGTTCCTTCACTTCTCGAGAGAGCATTGCTTTTGTAAAATGACTGACACACTTTTTTGAGTGTAATAACTTGAGATGGACGCGTGCCACTAATTTTTTTCGATACATGTGTGTACGTAAAATAAATTTGTATCAATCAGTTCAGTCAGGCTTGAGTGTAAGTGGCAAACATTTTCATACGCGAGTTGAAATTTTTGTCAATTTGCGTGATTATAATTTTTTTATTTGATATTTTTTCTCGATGTATAGACTTGAGAAACATTTTTCTGCAGTAAATTCTCAGACCTTGCATAAGGTATATAGATTCACTGAAAGTTTTCCTATAAGTATATCCTTCTACAAAAAACCTTTCATTCTGAAGCTTTTTCCTAGGAAAACAATCTAAGATTTCCATAGAATTTCGTGAGTAGACTCAACATATTTTGACAGAAACTGGTTGTAGTTTATTTAAAAGGTTATTCGTACATTTGTTTTTAAATAATTAAAGAGCTAAAGTACAAAGGAATATACTTACAACCCTTTTTTACATTTACTTAAAGTATAAATTACATACGAGTATCAATACGAATATTCTGTCACAGTTAATATTTTAATTTTAAATCATATTTTACAAAAATGGTTTTTATTTTTTTATAGTCTGATAGTAAAAATAAACAAAATAAATGAAAAGTTCTTTATTTTAACAGATTATGTAGTTAATTTTTATGATATTTCAATAATCGAAGTAAACGAATTATAATTTATTTATACTCTTAAAATAGTTTGTAAGTTAAAATAAAAAAAAATGACATTTACAAGAAATGATATTTCATTTAAAAGCCGGTCTACTTAATTTTAATTAAAACCAAATGGCTTTTGTTATTTATTTTTTAATATTTTTAAACAACTGACACATCCGTAAGAAACAACTGATAAGTCAGTAAAAATAAATGTTAAAATTTTACCTACCAATTCCTTAAAAAATAAATGATTTTATCATTGTTTTTAAAATGGTTTCTGTTTTTGTATTTTTTTTTGTGTTTTCTTATCTACAAAATGTATGTATAGACACTTTTTGCGTGAATACGTTTCTGTATGTATGTGTGTTTTTGAAGTTCTTGTTATTTGAAATGAAATAATTTTGTATATATGCAACAATTTATATTTTAAATTTTTATTAAATTTCAAACAAATTAAAAAAATAAAGGAAACTGAAAAAAAAATTGGTAAATGATAGTAAATTATTTCGAACAAATGTATAAAAAAGTTAAAATAGATAATTCTTTGAATAAATGTATGTTACTTTATTTTTAAATGGAACGGAAAACAGTTAACTACATAATATTCAGTTAAAGAAAAATTATTATAAAAGAAAATTAATTCTTTTTACTGATTTTGTAGTTAATTGGTTGACAGTTAAAAATAATTGAAAAATTTATTGATATAGAATGGTTTCTATCGAAGTGACATTTCATTCATTTTAAATCACATTTTCAGTTAATTTAAACTACATCCTATTTTGAATATATTAGTATATCCTCCTTCAAGAAATCCCTGATTGTGAAGACTTTTTTCTGTGAAAGCACTAAGATTTCCTTAGATATTTCGTGGGTATTTCGAAAGCGGAATTGCAATTTAAATTACTCATCTGAGTCATACGTGAGTGCGAGTAGAATTATATTGTTCGAGCGTGCGCCGTGTGTGACAACAAATTTAGATTGTGGGCATGAGTCCAAATTCACTTACGTGCCCATCCCTTGCAGCATTATTATACCATATCTTAACCCTCTAACCGACCTATTTTTTTACAATGAAAATTATGTCACGTGATTGGCACGAAAAGTAAACAATAAATTCTTATACAAAATTTTTGTTCGTTGCTTACTTATGGCGATATTGACCAAATTATGTTAATAATGAATCTCTCTAAGCTAATGTATCAAAAAGAGTAGGTTGAAATTATTCCACTGACCAATATATAAATACTAAACCAAAATTACATTTAAGCGCAAACGCACCTATAAGTTAATGTATATTCTTCAAACTTCAATGCTTTGCTAGTAATACTTAACATATTTCTTCTGTGAAATATCATAAAAATCCCTCTATTCGTTTTAAAGTTACAACGATCGTCTTTAAACATATCCTACTGAAATCCTGTATGTCTTTGAATCAAAGAAATTACTTTTTTTTAAGCTAAAGCATAATCTTACTTTGTGTTCATTCTCAATGATTTTTAGTCAACTAAAATATTTAAGATTAAACACTTTCTCGCTGTCAAATCGTGCACTGTAAACGAGATATTGTTGTGCGGAAAACAACAACTATTTCGAAGCATTTGAGGTCAGTTTTTTTGAACACCGTCTGGAGGCGGGCTTACCAGTTAGAGGGTTAAGTCTAACATCAGAACTGTCTTTACGTAATGTTTGTCTCTGAATTGCATTTTACAACAACTCAATCTTTGTGGACAATAAAAATAAAATGCGTAGGTGATCTGAAATTTTATTCTAGGACAAATTAACAGCTTACAAGCGACAATATGCAAAAATTTGTCAAGAATTAAATAAGTCAACATTTATGATTCAACAATAACAAAATACAAAATGTGGACAGCATATTAAACAGTTTAAAAAAATGACAGTGGCGGATGCGAAAATTTTCTACAATTTATATAAAAATTTTTTTTTTAATAAACATTTATAAAAAGTGGAAATTTATGAAGTTCTAACCACCTGTCTGTATAAATATTTTTTTTAAAGAACTTAACTTTCATAAATATACAGTGAACAGCAAAAATCATTGTAACCTGTTCAAAATAAAAAATCTTCACAAATTTCTCAAAAAATTACAAACAATAAATGTGACACTTATTTTTTTTGTATTCAATTGTATATAGTACCACCACATATCAAAAAAATATTTCACTTATTTAGCTAAATAAATCTTTTAAAAATTGTAGACCAATATAACTCCATATTTAACCACAGCATACCCCTAGTCATAGGCGGTCCTATATTTGATTTACCTGGTATAATTTTATTGCAAAACGCTGGCAACCCTTAGAGATTCGTTGAAATATGTAACGTCACTTTCCGAATTTCCAAGAAAAGGCTATCAATAGAAGAACGAAATTGGTAAGTCATACATCGAAACTGCTAAAATTATTAGTAGGACCAAATCAACAGCGCAAAAAGTTACACTCAGAATATTTGTAGTTTACTGCTTGCAGTTGAAAGGAACATACATTTATTTAAATGAAATATCATTTATTTTAAATGGTACTTTCCGTCACTTTAACTTGCAAACTATTTTAAGTGCGGGTACAATACTCGCACTGCGCGCAAGAAGCCGTACGTTAGTGCAACAATCAGAAAAAACATATGGGCTTTGCAGCGGGATATTAAAATAAAGCACACGACTTTCGGGAAAAAGTAATTTTCTCGGACGAATCTAAATTTAACATTTTTGGATCGAACGGACTCGTATTGGTCTGGCGGATAAGTTACGATAATCCCTATAATACTACAAAAATTGTGAGGTATGGTGGAGTAATAGCACACTCACAATATATCATAATTTATTTTTAAATGAAGAATCAATTGGAATTCATAGGAATATATTTTTGAACTATTTGAATCAGTCATTCAGAAAACAAACTATAAAAATATATAGACTTTCAGTAGGAGTTGAAATTTTCTGTTAAATGTAAAATTTTTATTTTCTGTATTTAACAATAGAAATTCAAATAATTACTTTTCGTTATAAAAATAGTTTGTTTAAATACAAAATTATTTCAATAAAAATTACAAGTAATTATCATATATGTGTGTTGTGTCATACAAATAAAACAACTTTCAATTTGAAAAACATACCACAAAAGTCTTTTTTGTTTGTTTTGTCAGTTAAAAATTGATGGTTATTTTAAACGACTTTCGATTGTTTTTACTACTTTTGTCGATTTTTTATCAATTATTTAAAATAAACAACAAAATGGGCTGAATATAATGAAAAATTAGTAGCCCCGGTTTGATTGTATTTTCTATTAATTTAATATGTATTTTAGATTATTTTAAACGAAATAATATTGTGAGTGTATGGGATTGCGCGTCAGCAGCGGTTGCTGGCAATTTAGTGTTTGGTGAGGAGAAAAGTTTACATGAACATTCTGAAAGAAAATCTTAATCAGAGTGTTGAATAGCTAAGTATGACCCTAAGCATACCGCTGCTGACAATAAAATTAATTAATGATTTCAACCCTATTGATCATATAGAAAAACGCTTACGAAATCACACAATTTCTCAAGGATTCACTCTTCACTGAATGGGTTAAATATCCGAAAACTACACTAAAATGATTTGTGCACTCAATGGAGTTCTACGACTTAAGGTTTATCCTACTAAGTATAAGTTAAAGCAATCCAGTTTAAAAATTGTAAAATAAAAAAAAAAAATGTTTAGGGTTTTGCTGTGCGAAACAGTTTGTTTAGATAAATAAGTATAATATTACATAGATTTGTTATTATATATAACTTAAATCATTAAATAAATTACTGAAGGTACCATGACTTTTGCTGCTCACTGTATGTATTAACAAGCAGCTCAAAACTAAATATTTAAACAAATTTGCACGTTATCAACACAATGTTCTTTTTGTTTTGTTTTTTAAAGACTGGACATGACATGTTTCTTTTTTAGTGATTTTTGTAGTCTGTGCAATGCGTGTCAATGCAACAAACTCCGGCTGGTTTATACAAAAAAAGTGAAAGGGTATTCACGGCAACTGGAGAGAGATTAAAATGAAGCTTCAAATCTTTAACAGTGCAAACAATTACACAAACAATTTTAAAAGAACATGAAAAACATTGTGAAGTGAAAAAGTTCTAAGGGGTGTTTCGCTTGAAAATTATGCATATTTTGCGAGTTTTGTTCACAAACTTTCCAGGAATACCACTACTATATATTATTTTTTATATCTGCACGTATAAATATTGTGTATGTAGGAGCAATTCATATTGTTTAACTGGGTGTAGGAGAATCATTTAGAAAATCTAATGACAACAATAAAAAAACTATATGTTGTTGCTTCATTATAAAAACAACTGTCAGCTTAAAACCGTGACTTTTTTAATAAAAAATTTGAAATGCGTTAAATAATAAATATGAATTCTTCTTCTTATTTTTCCATATTTTTCATATTTTTATGATTTAAAGTTTGTGCTAAAGTGTTGATAGCTTTACCTATATTCAGACATAAATATTAAGTCAATGTTGCACTACTAGTTTATGTGTTGGCCACAATGTTGCATGTGTTTTAATGATTTTATTCTAATATTTTATTGCCATACAAATTACCACTTGTTAGTCATATGTATATTGTTTTAGTTATTTTTATGACATTTGTAGTTAATTGTTGACAGTTTAAGGTTTAACTGTTAATCGTTTGTCTTTTGTCAATGTATTTTACTTTTTTTTATAGTTTTAGGTGTGATTTTTTTGATTTTATGACATCGAAATATACACCTTGAAAAATTTGTAAGTAAACAAAATATGTAATTAATCCTTACGGCCTGAAATGCTTATTAAATTGATAAAATTTTTATAAACTGTACTAAAAAATTAATCGTAAAAATTAATATCATGGTTTAATAAAACTATTTGATTTCTGATTCCGAAAATATTCCATCACTGTGACATTTTACAATAAGAGAATACTTTTTCTGGGACGCTTTTGTTTACTTATTATCATTTTGGGTACTTTTGGAACTTCACGCAATTTTGTGAAGACTAGAGCAGTCTAGCGACAACTCTTAACTAGGCCAACTAAAAAAAAGCTCTAAAAAAAATAATTTAAAATCATAAAAAGACCCAAACCTAGTAAAATAATCTAAATGAAGAACAGTTATGGTCTAAACATTTGAAACTAAAACCTCATATTAACTAAAATAGTGTATTTATTATTAAGACTTTCAGCATGAGAAGGGTTTACTTTTAAAATAAACAGTTAATTTATTTTTAAGGAATTAAATTAAGTAATCGTTATTCGGTAAATCATACAATTTTTCTCAAATATTTTGGAATTACCGACTTTCGATTAACATATAATTCGAATAATTTATTACGATTAATCAATGTAAAAAAGGATGTTTAGTGAGCACCTCATATCTGTGTCATTTTCCCATAGTCGCTTTAAGTCGAAATCGTAGTATAGTTTAAGATATGTCAACTAAATGGACTTTTTCAATAATGGTTGGATTAGTGTTTCTATTTCGGTTAATCGATTAACCGATTCCTCGATTAAACAGCTCTATTTCGGTTAATTTTGAAAAATTAATTTAAAACTCAAATAATTATTTTACCCAAAAAATCGGTTAAAATTAGTCGATTTAATGGTTAAATTTGTGATATAGATTTTTTCTTCTGTTTCTTAAAATGTCATAACTTTCTAAAGTTTGGCGGAAAAAAGTTAAGAAAAGCTTAAAAAAAACCAAACACGAATTAAAATGCCATAATCGAATATAAGGGATCCTTAAGGTATTGCATTTGTTTCTTAAACAATTAATCGCTATATATGCTTTAGCGACAGCGGTGCCCACTAACTTTTATTTCACAGTCCCCTAAGAACGGACCCCCAAATTTTTAAATTTTTCATGTTTAAATAAAAACATTTGAATCCGTAGATGTTCAGGTAATAAAATTTTTGCTGCTACTAGACGCATAAATATATAGTGCCTATTGAACAAATAAATTCGGTTAGTACAACCATATTTTGAGTGTTGCAACTAAAAATTAGTTGTATTAACCGTATTTTGTTGTCAAAATCAATATTGTAAATGTATTTCAGTTGGAAAGTGCAAAAAATTTTCATTATGTTTATACACAAATTAAAAAATCCTAGATATACTTGCATTGTAGCAATGATGACGATATATATTTTGACATTTTTAAATAGTATGCGACCCTTTAAGATTTATGAGAAATAAATGTTGTTGGTTTTGATCGAATTCTAGCCAATCTTTTCCCTGGCTGTGTTTTTATAAATTTTCTCATAAATTTGAAAAACATGTTTTTGTTTTTTTGTAACTAGCTTTCAACCTCCGTATATTTACAAACATAAGGCAAATGAATTATTCTTAACTAGGTTGATATATATTTCGATCTGACAAAAGATTTAACAAAAATTGGAAATTTCAGGAATTTAAAGCCTCTAGACGAAGGCTTAGCACACAAACTGTGTACTATATCGCCAATATGACTATAAGTATAAATATTTTATCTGCCATTCTATGGTATAAAATTAATTCAGATACAGTCCCAGCAAAAAAAGACATTATCAAGTAATTAAGGGAGTAAGTAGCACACAAAGGGTTTTACTGGTTACCAGGCTATTTACTCGCTTAATTACTTTTGTTCGCGATGTCCCAAAATTTATGGGTGGTCATTACCCTCTCGCTTACAAAAAAAAGTGAGAATAATGAATTACCTGCAGGGTTACTCATAGTGAAGAAATTAGTGGTTACCTACAATAATAAAGAAAGTAGTTACTCTTAGTAAAACAATAATGGACCTTAATCAAGTGAAATTTTCTTACTTAAAGAAATCGACAAGAATAATTTGTATTTAAATTTATAAAAAAAAAATCTTTTAAATATCTACTTTTTGCATTCAAAAATTTAAGTTCATAATTCAATGATATATCGCTAGAAAAGCCTTAGAAATATTAAAAAAAAATTGACAGCAGATAATAATCAATTTTACAGCATATAATTTTATATTTGTTGTAAAGTTTTTCAAAACAAATAAATAAATATAATAGTAAAAAAACAACTACCAGTACTTCTTTCACCCATTTTATTTTATTTTTTTTTTAAAGTAATGCAAAATGTTTAAAATCGTTACAATGTGTTAGTATATATTCAAACAATTTATTGGCTATATAAATCCCGGGAAAGTTTTCTTAAGAAGACTTCATTTAATTTTTAAGCAGAAATCAAACTCGTATATTTTGATTCTTAGCAATACCCCAAAACCAGATAGTGAAAGTGCCGGTTAATATTGACAGTTCAGTCGGATTCCCTCAAGATTCTATAACACGTTTAATTAAAATGCTTTCGCACGTTTCATTAGGATGCTGTGACTTACCCAGGAAAAAACACAACACTATAAACAAATGCAGTAGACTTAACTTGATATTTCACAAAAGAAGCAGCGCCTTCCCTAGTGATGAAAGTTATATATATTTTGTATGAATTACATACTAGTAACAAATTTGTCTGATAACTTTTTATGTATTAAAAAAAGAATTAAGGAACCAAACAATCGAACTTTTTTAATATAAGTTTTTCTTTTCCAAGCCTTTCTTTATAAAAAATAAAACTAAAAAGACAATACTACTAATTAAGACTGTGAGTCTTCAAAATTTTATCACAATTAATAAATGTTTGGTATTTATGAATTTTTAAAATGCCACCGATAGTTTTACTGTTACTTGTTTTAAATAAAATTTGAAATTTTATTTTGGTTTTTTATTTGGTAAATCGAATAATCTTAAAATTTTATTCTATAAATCGATTAACAAAAAAGGCGAATAATTGTTTGCACAATTAAACATAAAAGTCTTATGTATATATGGCTCAGTATGACTTACATTTTTTTGTGAGTGTATTATGCTAAAACTTTGTTGCATGCACTAAGTTAGGTGATAATTTGTTTCCACCTTTTTGGGTATAAATAAATTTGTTTTATACAATAATGTAAATTAACATATTATTAAAAAAGATAGAAAAGTTAAGAAATTTATTTTTATTATATTTAATTGTTTATATAAAATTTTCAATTAAGACAACTATATATTTCCTAATTTGCTATAAAAACAACTTCTTCTTAAGAAATATTAATTTTACATAAAATTTTCTAAGAATTTTATATCATTCCAAACAAAAACACGTTGTAAGTTTGTTTGTTTTTTTTTTTAATTTTCGTTATAAACCAAAAGTACGTGTCTTTTATTGTGTCATTTTGTGCCAACTTTGACATGTGTGACTTTTTGTTCGTTTTTTTTTTTGAATTTTGCGACATATTCTTGTTATTTAGTAGTTGTTGCTACTATTATTTTTTTTTCAGATTATTTTTAAAATGTTTTATTGCATGTTTTGCCAACATGTTCTAACTAACAAAGAAAACATTAACCTTTATGTATTCTTTCTACAAAATAAAACAACAAAAAACGCCGTTTGCCGCCAACGTTGTAACCATGGTATGTGATCTATATATATGTATGTATTAAACATTTTTCTAAAAAAAAACTTTGTCAAGACAGTGACAATTTTTCCTAATAAAACACTACATGTCTCGACACCAATTACAAAAATCATATGCAAAACAGGCTTAAAATAGAGCATTTCTAATTAACAAACTGTAACATAAAACAATTGTTTAAACCGTAAGAACAATAAAAAAATCCCTAAACCAAAAAAATATTTTTCATAAATTCATATATTTAGCGAGCTACCGTTTAAAATACAATTTTTATGGTTTTATGACAGCCACACACACATTCATAAACAATTCATAAATCCATCACACGGCGGGCCAGACATCACAACCATTCATCCCTAAAGTCATATGCAAATATTATGCAATATTTTCACATAAGATTCAGTTAAACATGTGATAGTTGTCGTTAATGTTTAGTTTACTATTTGATAATATTTCCCTCTTTTAATATTTTTTACCGCCCACTGTGTATGATTTTTTGCTGTAACTGCTATAATTTTGTTTCTAAAGCAAGAAACTTCACTTTTGTAGCAGTGACATTTTTAGAGAATCTTCTTTTTTAAGTCTTGCGTTCGATCTTTTTCCAATATTTCTATTTGTTCAATTTAAAGATTTATTGTCATCTTTTATGAATTATTGACTACTTCTTGTAAATAAATCACAAAAACTAAAAATCTCTTATATGTTTTGTTTTATTTATTTTTTTCTATTGTGATGTGATGTTTTTAAAAACATTAGAAATTTATATTGATTTATGACTATTTATACGTCGATGGTCACAATTTGAAGAGTCGTAACTGACGATGAAATTACTACATGAGATAAGGATGCCAAACGACTTCAGTATGTTGCAGACGTTTGGCATGTTTTACTTAAGTTGGAATTTAACTGTCAGTTACGACTCGGCAACTTATGACCCTCGATTTGTACGTATTCATTTTTATGATGCTTTGTTTGCTTATTTTATTGGATAAAATCAGACAATTTTTTTTTACAATTAATTTGTGTATACATTTTTTCAAATTCAAATTTATTGATTAGATTTTAAAAATTCGGAACTTAAAAAAATTGTTCTTAATTAGTAGGGGAAAAAATAATAAAAATTTTAGTTAATTCTATATACAGTATCAGTTGTGGCCACCGAATTTGTTGCCAATCGAATACTGGTGGTTACGACAACTATTTTCATTTCATATCAGTTGTCTAATTTAATATTTATATTTTACATATATATTATTACGTTCCACAAAACTTTATTTTAAGAAATATCTTATTCATTTAAAATCATAGTTCACATTCTTACTTACTGCACCACAATTTTATTTACCTTTTTTTGATATTTTTGTTATTAAAACATTTGAATATTTTATTTTAATTAAAAAAATATTTTTTTAAATGTTTGTCTTTACCGGGATTTGAACTCGGAAATAAGGAGTACTAGGCTAGCTCTCTACCCACTAGCCCACAAACACTTTTAAATTTTAATAACTAATTTTGAATTTAAATATATATAATCGGTAGTAAAATAGAGTTGTATTTACATATTTATTAACGGTGACGTTAGTCTTAAGCGCCATTCACACATTATGGAGTATTCTACTCTGCAAAGTTGATTTTGTTGACTTATCCTTTGCACTTACAAATTTGCTTTATCATGCCACCTCTATTTTAGTACACTCCGCTATGCATTGTGGAGTATACTAATGAATGGGCATTAATTTAAGCTAAACAGTACACTGAAAGAAAAATATTTACAATTGATTAAGCGTTTCCTCAATTTATGTTCACTGAGGGTATTATTATCAGGGCAAGTGACTTCATTCCAATATATATTTGATGTCGTTAGCTTGAGAAGTTGATGTTTTGGCAGGCATTGTTCCCGCACAAGGGGCAGTAAAGAGCTGAGGGTTGGTTAAACATTTTTTAAACTACACTCAGAAAACAGATACCTGCTGACAACTGAAGTTGTTGCCAAACGAATGGTTCAGTTGCAGCAACCAAATTCTTCGGTTGTGACCACCGGATTGTAATTGAGGCAACCGAAATACTGTTGTCACAGTCAAATTACTCATGTCTCAATTCGTTTTCCGTCGTCACAACTGAAAATAAATCAATAACAAATGTATATTTTAAAAATTATGAATATATGTTTTTTGATTTTAAGTACATATTTATTTTTGTAAATAAAACAAACAAACTTGCTTGCCCTGATTTATCTTTGCATTAATATGATAAAGCTTTTCGTATGAATGTATAATAAATAAAACTAAACTAAATGTTTATTTATAATTAATTCAATTCGTAGAATGAAACTAAACATGGTGTCAATAATTTGAAAATAAAAAATGCAGTGTTAATTGTGTAAACATTTTACAATGAGTATATAGATACATATTTTTCAAAACACCTAATATAGTAAATTACCTTTACAACTGCACAACCGTAGTATTATGTTCAATAAAATCATTATAAAACTAAATTACTCAATTCCCTTGTTTTCACCTTATATTAATGCTGTACATTGTGAGCAATTTGTTACGCCGATTAACTTAAACGTTTGATTATATATAAGAATTACTTTTATGGGCTTATAAATAAAATAAAGAAAAAATTCACAATACAATGAAATACAAAAAAGTTTGTAGATTTGAGTGGGGTGGAATAACATAAAGTGGTTAATGGTTCTCTTTAGAAGAAAAAATTGACAATATGCTAAATGTTAAGCTGTTTTAAATTATTGAATTAAACATAAAAGAAAAACTAAAAGAATTTGTGGTTTTTTGAATATGAATTTATTTTAGAAATACATATTTAAGCTAAAGGATGATGATTTTAAACCAACATACATAAAAAGCTAAAGGCTAAATAATGTGAATGTGGTAGTTTGTTATACAAATAATATTGGTTATGTTGGTGGTGGTGGTGCAGATAAAACTATTTTTTGGGTTTAAATTTTAAGCTGTATTCTCTTATTTCCAATTGCCCAATCTAATACTATCCATCGTATTTAATATTGGGTTGCTATATTTTATCATTGCCTAATGCTGTTTACCCACTAACTGCCCTTATAATCTTTCTGTTTTATTTCATTTTTTTTTTTTTTTGCATCAACATGCGTTGCCGACGCTACGCTACGCTTGGCATCAAGATTAATTTTAGACAAAAAAAAAAACTGAAATGAAAAACAAAAAGGAAAGAAATAAGTCAAAATGATTAATGTGTTTAATTTTTTTCTGTTTCGGTTCAGCTTTATTTTGAATAAAAAAAGAAAGAACGTAAGGAAAAAATGAACGGAGATCTTTCTTATGCATAAATGTTTCGTAAAGTTTTAAATTTCACTCTATAGATACACAGAGCTTTAAAAGAGTTTAAATTCAGTTTATTTAAATTTAATGAAAACACTAAAATATTTTTAAATAAAGGAGTCTGTAAAATTTACAAATAAAAGTTAGCTAGTTTAGTGGCAAAATTAAATAACCGTTTATAAAATTTAGTAAACCTATTATAAACAACAAATGAAAATCGATTAGCTGAAATCAGCTTAGTTTTTATTAAATAATTAGTATATTCAATTTCAAATTTCTTTCTAATATCCATGAACTTTTTTTTATATTTTACATTATAAAAATTTTAACTTACATTGTAAACATTGTAAAAGTCTTGTTAGTTTAACAACTAGGTTTTAAAGAATTAGTAAAGTTTTTTGCCAAAATCAGCAACGAATACTAGTAAAAAGTTATTATTTTTAAATAGAGGATATTAAGACTTTCACTAAAAATAAGTTTGTACTAAAAATTTGTACGAAAACTTTAAAGTGGTATATAAAATTTTTTTCTAATTTTACTACTAACTTTTATATTTGAGTTTATTCATTTAAACTCACTTCAATACCTAATGTATTAGTAATAATCTGTACAAATTTAAAAAAAAAAACTGTTAAAGAAATTTTTGTAGGATTTAGTAGGAAGCATAAATTTTTTACGCTACCAAAATACGACAGCACTACCTGAGCGCTTAGTGATCAGACCGTTTAGAACCGCTGACTACTAAACTAATAAACTGTATCTTATCCGCTGACTACAAGCAATTATTTTTGTTTGAGTTGCCAATTCATTTGACTCCTTTTAAAAAGAATCAACAAAAATCAAATTGTTTATTTGAATACTACAGTGATTGAGCAGTGGAAAATAATTCAACCAACGAAAATAAAAATTCAATCAGATTAAAAAATTAGTTTAACAATTTAGGTTTTTAAAGGTCTGAAATAAATTCCTGGGTCAAATGAACTCACAAAAAAATATCGGTGACTTCAACCGAACTATGCAGTCGACACAATATTCGGTTGTATAAATGAATCTGTTTTCCGGGTTACAGCAATACAATGACGTCATTAGATGAAATTTTGATTTTTTATTTGCCATTTTAGATTTTATGAAATAAAAACATTGGAATAGCAATTATTTTGAACGCATTCATATTTCTTATACCGAATTTGAGTTATATATTGAAAAATAAGCGAAATAAAAGGAATCTGCCAGCACTCTATATTTCTAATACACTTTCGAAAACATCTTTTTTTTTAGCAGATCGATTTTAAATTTCAGTTTTCAGCAATTTATTAAAACTTAGTAGTACTTACTAATTTTGTATACTAATTTCATTATAATAATTTTAAGTAATTTTTTTTTCTCTGATCTTAGGAAACCGATTTTAAATACCACTTTACAAAATCTTTACTAAAATTTAGTAGCGCTTACTAATTTTGTATACTAATTTCATTGTAATAATTTTAAGTAAATTTTTTTTCTCTGATTTTAGGAAACCGATTTTAAATACTACTTTACAAACACTTTACTAAAATTTTGTAGCACTTACTAATTTTGTATACTAATTTCATTGTAATAATTTTAAGTTAATTTTTTTTCGCTGATTTTAGGACACCGATTTTAAATACCACTTTACAAAAACTACTAAAATTTAGTAGTGGATACTAAATTTGTCTACTAAGTTTATTCTACTACACGTCAGCAGACACCCGTTGCTTAGATTAGCAAAAAATACCCCAGGTCTAAAATAAGCAAATTTTCCCGTAACAGCAAAATTTTTAGTTGCCATTACATACCTTTTTTGGTGAGTGTATAGTTCATTTAAAGCAGGTGATATATTTCAACGCAAAATAGTTATATATTGTAATGGATTGAATAAAGAAAATTTTTATATGAAATTTATATTCGTTGTTCTTTAAAACTCAATGAATTAATTCTTTAAAGCTGCGTTTATGCACACATGTGTGTTTGAATATTCAATGTGTAATGGTTTATATTTGAAAATTTTATATTGTTTTTCTTTTAAGATTTAAATTTTTGGTTCTTTTTTTCTCAAAAAAAAATATATATATAATGATGATATTCTTGTTTTCTTTCAGATTTTTTTCGAGAGGGTAATGTATCATTTTTTCAAAGTTGTAATTCATATTGGACATGGCATGTGTTGCCATGTTTTTCAACTTGCTTCCTTCCCTCTCTAGTGTATGAGCGGGTAAACCAAATTGCACATAGCACACTCATCCTCACAAACATTGTGATGATCATATAACACACAAATGGCATGCATCCCTGAAATCAGACGCAAATTGAACACACACACACAAGTTTTACAATTTGCCTTTTAAATATGGCTGCTTAGACTTAATGTATGGTTGTTTTTATTTTTGGTACTACTTTTAGACAGTCATGGCGATTGTCATTAGACTTTTCCTACAAAATTTTATTTAAAGTTTTTTGTATATGCAATTTTTAAAAATCCTTTAAATTTCCTTAAATTTCGGGTTCTACTGCAGAATTATACATTTTAAATCTATTACGTTTTTAAATTTAAATTTAATTTTTGTTGCAAACATTGTTAGACCCACCATCATCATCGTCATTAGCCTCCTTATTCTCATCTTCTTCATCAAGAATAAAACAGAAAAGACACCTTGCTAGTTTAGAGCTCTGTACATAGACAAAATAGATTACATTGGTGCCAAGATTTATGGCTGTGATCAAGTATTTCCCGTTCTTTAAGTTTTTTGTGATATTTTGCTAAAAAAATCTTGTATGAGTAGATGTTCTTATAGTTTGGTTCTTGTAATTTCATGTGTATTTAGGTTTTTCTTTTATTTATTTCGTAGTTGTATTTCAAAAGATATCAACGTATTTGATTGTAGTTTTTTTATATTTTTTTTTTATTTTAATTTTTATGTTAAAGACGTTGCAAGTGAGAAAAAGAATAATGTCTTTTGGGTGTATCCATAATATGTCGAAGTCGTAAATATTCTACTCTACTTGGTAAGGTTTGTAACAGAACAAACATTTTTTTGGGTAACATTTTGATGGATTAAATAATGCCAAGTAACATCATTAATAAATTGGTATTAATTTTGGTGTATTTTAAAAGCTCTAACCGAAAAGGAAATGTTTTGTATATTATATAAAATAAATTTGTCTCTTTTAATTTTGTTTTTAAAATGTTTATATGTATTATCCTCATTTACAAAAGATGTTTTTAGTTAGACTAATTCTTAAAATTATGTTTTAAATCATCATTGTTTTTGCATTATGTTTTAAATCATCTAAATAAGAGTATTTGCAGTTATCATAGAACACCTTTATTTTTTCAAAAACACATTTTCGTTCTTTTTAAATAGTATTCAATATGGTTGCAATATCCTTTGTTACAACCCTACTGCAGTACTTTGGAAATTTTAGTTTTTATTTTTTACAGACAGGTCAGCCACCCTTATATCATATTGTAATACATTTTCCATTTTTGCTTTTTTAAGTTGCAACGTGCAAGTGGTTGTTATGTTTTCCTTAAAATAAATTGTTTATTCTTTACCTAGTTTAAATAATTTAGGAAATATGATAAAATATGATTTTTCATGATATTTTCATATTTGTAATATTATTTCGTTAAAAACAATCTGAAATATACTAAATTAATTGAAAATACAATTTTAAAGATATATACAACATTTTTTATTACATTCAACTTATATTGTTATAGAACTTCAATCATTGTTATATAATCGACAAAAATAGTTAAAACAATCGAGGGTCGTTTAAAAACGTTAGAAAACACGATGTTTTAGATTTTTTTAATTTGTAAGTTTTTTGTATTTGTAATTGCATAACACAAATCACACACATTGGTTCATATTTTTATTTTCTCTGTTTGTAAATTTATGTGAAAAATTTCTGGTAAATTGTATTAAAAAATTTTGTTAAAACATTAAATTTTACATTTAACTGCAAATATCAACTTCTACTAAAGGTCCGTATTTTTTATAGTTTGCTTTTTGAATGACTTATTCTTACATGGTGTTTCCTTGAGACGTTCGTTCCGAGACGAATGAGTGACTTCATGTCTTTTATTTTTGCATTGCATGTATTTTGTTATTGTATATTCGTTCGTCTAAAAATATCACCTGGAAATTTAAATGTTATATTTTTTATAAAATAAAAATCCATTTAAAAATCATTGTTTAATAATCGACAAAAGTAAAAACAATAGAAAGTCGCTTAAAATAACCATCAAATTTTTACTGACAAAAAGTTAGAAAAAACTACTTTTGTGGTTTGTTTTTCAAATTGAAAGTTTTTTTTATTTGTATGTAATTACAAAACAGAATACAAAACATGCAGATGTATATATTTTTATTGGCTTTGTGTGTATGTATATTTTAATAATTTCTTGTAATTTTTATTGAAATAATTTTGTATATATACAAACTAATTTGGTAAAAAAATAAAAAGGAATTATATGAATTTCTATTTTTTGAAGCAGAAAACATAAAATTTTACATTTAACTGAAAATATCAACTTCTACTGAATTTCTGTAAATTTTTATAATTTGTTTTTGAATGACTTATTCAAATAGTTAAAAAATATATTTCTATGAATTTCAATTGATTTTTCATTTAAAAACAAACTTTACGTATTACATTTAAAATAAACTACAATCGGTAACGGAAAATATATTGTGAGTGTATAAAAAATTTATGAAAATATTAATTGTAAAAACGTTATGCCAAGTTATTACACTCTAATTTGGATGTATATTTTTAATAATGATTAAATTTTTGTATATCCGTGTCACCTTGCACCGGAGACAACCGAAAAGTTAATTTTTTAAAAATAAATAAGAATATCATATTTCTTATTATTGCAAAAAATACCAAGAAATCGTATATAAAGAAAAGTTATTATTATGCTAATAACGAAAAAAGGAAGACTAAGAACCTCTCTATGGAATACATACTCTAAAATAAATAAAATATATTTATAAATAGTTATTTGGACCTGATTAAAACTGTTCGAAAAATTACCCCAAGTTATTCTATATTTTTCAATTAAATTTCCTTTTTATTTTCAGATTTTTCAAACATCTTTAAAGCATTGGGGAATTTATCATCAACAAGGTAAATACATAGAAAATACATTTATAATTCCTTTTGGACAATAGAAAATATGTAACAAATATTAGCAATTACTTCTTCAAAATTTTATGTAAAAATTGGCATTACACTTAAGTATGGGAACTTTAATTTATACCCCTTAAAATTTCAAAACAAACTACGGAAACCAAATGAAACACATGTGTCCTTTTTATCTTGAACAAAAATCACTTATAGCAAAAAAGCCCCTTGGTTTAAGTAAAGCTTTAGGGAGTTTAGTAAGTTAAGAAAATCTTAATGAAACAACCCTGCAAGAAGAGAATTTAAATGAATATTTTCATTGTTGTATTCGAATTGTTGTTACAAAGCATTTTCAACATACGCGTGGCAATTGTGTGCCAGTGGAACAAAAACGGGAAGAACGCAAACTTCTGCTTCCTTAAAGTTTAGCAAAACAAAAGTAAAACAAACACCCATAACTCGATTAACGGCTCCTCGTTAAGTTCGGCAAAAATCGCTATTTTAACCTTTTGCAATGTTTTATTTGGCTTTTTGGTTTAGGAACTATAAAGGACGTTTAATGGGTATTGAGTGTACTACGTACATTTATATACAAACGGCAACAAACAAAGATACATTCTTATCATATCAAAGCCAACAGCAGACAATTTGAATTTTTCATTTTGTTCTTCATATGCTCCTTTTAGTTTGGAATGAACCAAATGGTAGATACCAAACGAACAATTTACACACATTTTTGTATGTTAGTTTGTAGATATTTTTTAGGCTTACCGAATGTAGGGCAAAGTGGGGTACCATGAAAAGTATGCCTTTCAAACGTCTGTTACTCAGCCAAAAATTCAGATAAATTGTTGTGAAAATACTAAAGTATTTTTTGCTAATGGACCATAAATGTCATTTATTAGTTTACTAAGTTAATCTTATTTAAAAAATTCAGATAAATTGTTGTGAAAATACTAAAGTATTTTTTGTTAATGGACCATAAATGTCATTTATTAGTTTACTAAGTTAATCTTATTTAAAAAAAAAATTCTTATATGTTAATAAGGTTTGACACTTTTGAAATGTATGCAATATTTTAGGAAATATACGAAACTGGTGTTGTTAATGAAAACATTGACTACAAAAACAACAAAGTAATATATTTTGATTTAGAATTAATCAATTTGGATTTCTATTAGGGCTGTTTTTAATGACAAAATATTTTCACACAAAATTTGCAAATATGAAAAGTAATGATCTCAACTGAAGTTAAAATTGAAATAGCCTTTATTAATAAAATCGTTTCAGGGTACATTTCAGTGGTGTTTTTTTAAATTTTTAAATTTGTCAAATATTTTAATTTAAGTTCAATAATAACTCCGTAAAATTGTGCTAAAAATAGTTTCATACTGTTTAATACCATTGCATTTCTTTCAAAAATCAATTTAAAATTTTTTCAAATTACTTCCTTTTTTAAGGTACACCACCGTGTTTTTCTTTTAATCTACCTACTTCATAGACCCAAATCTATGTAAGTAAATAAACAACTTCCGAAAAGAAAATTTTGGTGGAAAAAATACCACAAAAAAAGCAAAATATTGAAAGTTTCATGGTACACTCGTTTTATGGTACACCATTTTCCCCTATACATTTATACGTACTGTGAGTCATTTACACAGTGTATAACACAAATTTAAGTTAGTTAAATTGTTTAAGGGAAGAGAACCATAAACATGGGATCCTTTTTTCATTTTTGCCAATTTTATTTAAGACCTAAATTCATTCGTGCGTTACACAAGGTCTGATAACAATTTCTTGATAAAACAGTAAGTTCATCATAATGGTGTACGATAGTACAGTACAATACAGCAAGAAGTACGAGTATGTATAAAAATATTATCGAAAAAATAATAAAGTAAGTAAATATATTAAATGCATGAAAACCAAAAAATTAAGTTTTAAAATTTTATAGATGTTTTAAAATAAAGACAACTAAAAACTACCCAATTAGAAAAACACAAACAGGAAAGCGCTGGCGAAGAAATTAAACGGGTGGTACATGTACTGGCAAAAAATGCTTTGGCAGTCCTAAAATAAAAACATTATTAGTCAAAAGGCCTGGCTTTTCAAAAATCGGCCGAGAAACACTGGAGAAATAATGGTAAAACCAAAAATTAGGTGGTTTAATAATAGATTTTCGAAACTGTGATTTGTGCCCACGCTGTCAGATGAAAGCTCTACCTACTAAGCTAACGATATATATAAAAATTAAAAGCTAAAATTCTAAATGAAAGATAATTGCTGCCTAACCGTTGATTGCGCTAATGTGCCGGCGGCATTGGTATAAACTCATTGGAATCAACTCATTAGCAATAATTTTTAGTCATAATTTAAAGAGCAGTGTCAACGAAATATTGTTTCATAGAAAATTTAGTAAATTTTGTTTGCTATCGGAATAACTTAATTTATAAATATAAGGAACTCGTTTTGTGGTTAATTTTACGAACACCGTCTGGAGGCGGGCTTGCCGGATAGACGGTTAAGTATGAAGTTAGTTTTCAATCTTGCAGGTTCTGTCGGTAACTAAATTTTATTTGCGATTGTGCTCAGTGATTTGCATTATTTTATTTTATGAACCACTGACAATTTCTGATTGGGTAAGCTTCTGCAAACTCTAATTTATATAATATTTTAATTTTTTTTGTTTATATCTAATTTACCCTTAACAACAAAATTAAGGTCACTGGGTGTGACAATTTCCTTTTTTTTTTTGCTTTTTTTACTTAAAAGGAAAAGTATACAAATACTTCTACTTGCACTTATACACCCATAAAATAAACAAAAGTTGTCTTTGTATTTAAAACCACTTATTTAAAATACAAAAACAAAACTTTAGAATTAAATAATTTTTTTCCATGTGTTGGGTTGTGTATTTATGTAAAGCACTCTGTATTTTATACAAAAGTTCAAATTTTTTTGTTTTCTCTTCATAATAAAAAAAATATGTATGTATAACAGTCCAATTTTTTCATTACCGCCTGCTGGTTTGGCCGCTATTTTTTGTTCATATTACCACGCCATTTATCATTTTTACTATATAAAAACATCAGCTTTTATTTAAATTTTTTAACATTTTATATATAATTGTATACAGGGTGAGGCAAAATAAACCACAATTAAGATTTGAAATGATATATAATACTTTAATTTAAATTGGTTCAAAAACTGGCAAACAAAATATTATCAAGTAAAATATTTGTAATTCCGACTGTTTTAAAATCATCTGATAAAAAAGCTTCAGTTTGTAATATTTAAAAAAAAAATTAACAATCAACTAAGTTAATTAACCCAATAAAACAGTTAAAAGTTTTAAGCTTTTAAGCTTTTTTTTTAAATACAAGTGGACATGTTGGTCGACATTTATGTTATGTAATTGAAATTTTTACTAAAACAATTTGAATGTGGACAAAACAAAAAATACATAAGCATTAACAACAATTATTCTCCTGTTTTCTATTATTAATAACTATTAATACATGAATCAAAAATATCACTGGCCACCACGCACTCTGATATACCACCGCGTCCACGTGAGTAGTCTCGCAGCCCTGGGCCCCATAACTTCCATCAAGTACTATATTTAATCATAGGATGTACTGAATGCAAATTCAAAAGTCTAACAGAAAGCTTAAATTAAGAAACTTCAATTTGAGCATTTGCATTTAGGCAACTTCTAATACGTTGATTTTAGCAGGGACTATGAAACTATCAGGATGTACAGAGTTAGCCAAGGTGCTTGGCTAATTAGTTCTTGTTAGAAGTTGCGAAATCTGAGACTCAAATGTTGAAACTGAAGTTTCTTAAATTTGGCTTTCTGTTAGGCTTTTTATTTTGCAATCTGTATATCCTATACAGACCTGGGCGTTCTCAAATTACATTTTGCAATTATTTACTTGTGTAATTTGTTCACATCAATAAATCTATCAGACCTACGCTCACGTTTGTGGGATTAAACTTTTCCTGGGAAAATTTCAAAGCATTTAATGGGAAATGCAATTAAATGCAATTACGTCAATTACATGTTATGGATGTAATTTATTAAACATAAATACTTTTTATTCCCCATGTCTGGTATCAAAAAGTTTTGAAATTTTTCAAGGAAAATTTAATTAAACGGGAGCGTAGGTCTGAGATCGCCCAGAATAGATCCTATAGTTTTTTAAAGGCCTTTCTTCCATGATGTTCATTTAAGAGCTGCTATTTTTTCTTCGTATCTCAAAGATATAACAAATTTAATAAAAATATTTTCACAGAACCCTGTATATTACACTCACAAAAAGTGTTGGCATTAATTCGAATTTTGAAAAATCAACAATTAATTTTCTTAGTAATTTTATACTGCGTGCTTATTAAACATTTCAAAATTTCCATTTTTCTCTATTAAATATTATATGCCATGTTTGTTTATAACTTATTTATGGACTTTTATATCATGATAATTTTTTTTGGGGGAGTCACATATAAAAAAGTGGTATGGTCTGGATGTGTGTATGTGCGTTTGACATTTTCTGGTACATGGAAATTTTATTCAAACTCTACCGCCCTTGACGTGATTTATTGATTATTAAGTGTGACATGAAGTATTTAACATTTTTTTTTGAGACAAAAAAATATAAAAATCAGTGTAAAAACAGGATGTCTAAAAAATTTAATTTATAAAATATTTTTTGTGTTCTTAAGTCATTAAATTTAGTTCTTCTTAAAATTCTAAAGTTTTTTGTTTTACAAAACATGATATTAAATACAAGGAAACATGACATTTATTTATTACTTGACTTTTTGTACAAACAACTTGTCTTGTTGGTCACTTTCGCCTAAACTCTGTTATTAATATAAAAGGGAAATTTACATTTAGTCAACTCTTGATTTTGATTTAAAGTCCGAAAAAAATCTTTATAAAAGAAATTTCCATTTAAACAACAATGTTGGAGTTAGTTCATTGTTGTATAAATATATAAACACGTAAAATGCAAATAAGTTTAAGCGTTAAAACACTTAAAGTAACGAACTTTTTTTTACAAAATTGTTAACAAAAATGTTATTTTTACATAAAACAAAGAAAATAACGTAAGCAAATCATATTTTTGCATATGTAAATAAATCGTTATGAAAATTATACATGATAACAGCAATTTAGTATGATCATAAACTATACTCAAAACGAAAAATAAAAAAAATCCTACCAAACATGGCAACAAAAAATTCATTTCCAAAACCATCAAATTACATTCGTGTGTACTTACTTTGGGTTCTTATAAAACAAAACCCAATCATGCAATAAGTCTACAAAAATATATTCTCCTATAAAAAAAACTCTATATATTTTCAAATTAGACTTTTTGTTGCCATTGTGTGGTACATTTCAGACATATATGGATGAATTCCATATAAATAAATAGAAATTCGTATTTATATGAAAACCCCTCCTTGGTTTTGGTTTTGTTCTAGTACAGAGTTTCTAAATAAGTCGTTCTTTAATAAAAATTTAATATAGAAAAATATTATTTTTATATCCTCCACAAATGCCAACATAAAATACCGAGTAAACATTTTAACTTGATGGCTAATGTAATTATATCTCATTTGATATGTTTACATATGTAATCTGGCCTGAAAAATAGCCCATCTAAGTTTATAAACTTATATTAGATTAAATATAATTTTATACAATTTTATCCGAATTTGTTCATATCCAAGACAACAAATTTTATCTAATTGGATAATAATATATATGGTTTATATAATTTTATCCCAAGGCAGATTGGCAATTTGCATCTTTAAGTTATACTAAAAAGTTGTTAGATGAGATCCCGAGTAATATTTAATCATATCCAATTTGATATTCTTTAATATATGCTGTAATATCCAGCTGATCTTATTTGATCCGAAAAATGTCAGACCAACGGTATATTTGGCAATTCAGAAGGATCTAAATTAAAAATAAAGGAACATACACTTATTTTTCAAAGAAATATCTATATTAACTTTTTATACATTTGTTAGAAATAATATATTATCATTTAACGATTTTTTTTCCGTTTCAATTATACTTTTCATTTGTTTGAAATTTAATAAGAATTTACACAGAAAACAGAAATTTGTGGTTTATTTGTGTCCGTAACAGTTATTACACATTTAAATTTTGTTTGCAGTCTGTTTCAAAAAAAAAATATTCGAAAAATTCCGATTTGTTTTTTATTTAAATTGCTTGCACACATACACAAACCCACTCGCACAAATAGTTTCTATAGCCATGCATACATATATTTTGTAGATTAATAAAACAAAAAATACAAAAACACGATTTCAAATAAAAGATTAAATCATTCATTTTTTAATTTTAACATTTATTTTAACTGATTATATCATTTGTTCCTTATGGATGTGTCAGTTGTTTAAAAAACATTTAAAAATAAATAACAAAAGTCATTTAAAATGAAAATCCATTTTAAATAAAAATTAAGTAGACCGGTTTTTAAATGAAATATCATTTCTTCTAAATTGCATTTTGTATTATTTTAATTTACAAACTATTTTAAGTGTATAAGATAGAGAGCAAAAAAGAAAACTTCAATTTATTTAAAGCAAAAAAATATTGGAAAAAGCAAAAGTCAATAATTTGGGAAAAACACTTTCACAAAAACGAAACTTTGACAAAAAATATATATTTGAAAAATATTAATTCAAGTCCAAAAATGTGAAGAAGCAATTTAAAGCACAAAATCCTTAAACTGGAAAATCCCATAAAAGCAGAAAAAACAAAAATTAAAAAAAGCAAATTTGCCTTCTCTGGTAATTATATGTGAATCCGTTGATTTTTCTCATTTAGAAATACAAAACAGATCGAAAATGAAGTAAATTTTTCGTGATCGTGCTTCTTTCTTAAGAAAGGAAGAATTGCACTAACAAATATATCAAAATCTTGGATTTTATTAAAACTTCAGATTCTGAAAAATTTTAAAAATTAATATATAAAAAATGTAGAAACTGTCATATTATTGCCTGTTGAAAGAGATTTATCATTTTAGCAGCTGCTGATAAGGCTACACGCATAGAAAAAACATTGTTGAAACATGATCACTGCTACTATATTAAGCTTGCTGCAATTGGATATGGTTGTCACAACCATGTTATTGGGTTTTTAACCATTAACATGGTCGCTACCATCATTATTATAGTAGGTATTTTACTATTTTATGATTGACACCTTCTATTTTATAACACAAAAATTCTAACTATGAAAAAAATATGATATTTATGCAAACATAAAATGCTGGCAACAATCATAAAATAATTATACATTAAATAAAATATGATTTTGACATTTACGGTCATAATATTGTCTTGTTTTCATAAAAATCAAAATTTTATCAGTTCATTCAGTTTGTTTTTACTACAAAATGCCTTAAAAACAAACAATCATATTTTTTTTACTAAAACTGGACAAATATTAGATGGGTAGAAAATTACTTTCATGTGGCATTAAAACATTTCATCAATTCACCCATATCCAGAATATTTTTTTTAACTTTAGAAGATTTTTTTTAAAGGGTTTTTGTCGAAAAATTCTTATACATATAATATTATTTACACTAATCAATTCATTGTCAAAAGGATTCTATTGAAATATTTTATATTTTTTTAATTCTTTTCAATAAAAACAATTAGAAATTTAAAAAAAATATGTTTAGGTACGTTCGTAAATGCAGTAAATTTGTACATCACTGCGGCAGTTATGCCAAGTTTTGTTGCTGATGCGTGATCAGCTGTTGCAGATGCTTTCATATTGCCCAAAAACTGCACAATGTTTGCTTTTTAAAACGTTTGATGAAAAACATGTTCACAATAATATTATCAAATATTATTAAAAACCTTGATGGTAAAAATGACAGCTTTTTTTAACTTATAATAAAAAAAGAATTAAAAGAAAGATGAAACGTCTTATGATTATTAAAAATCAATTAAAACGAAAAAAGGCGGATTCCTAAAATAAAAAATTAATATTATTGAAAATCTTGACAACTTTTTAATAACTTATAGTAAAAAAGAATTAAAAGAAAGATGAAACGACTTTTGATTATAAAAAATCAATTAAAACGAAAAAGAAAACTGATTTCGCACTATTGCATCAGAAACTTTAATGATGCCATAGTTGCAAAAATTTGCGGCAGCACTGTCAATTTTTTGCATAAAAAAACGTTTGACGCAAATCAGTACTACCAAATGATGCTTTTTTGAACGTTTTACTTTTATTATGCTGCAGTGATGCGCAACTACTGCATTTACGAACGTACCCTATTTGAATTCATTTCTTGTAAAAAGTTCTCAAAGTATTTATAAAATATTTTTTATAAGAAAAAGTCTGTAGAACCCATGACTTTTTTTTTTGTACAAAAAGGTTTCTTACACAAAATAATAGATATTTATAAATTTATCTGATAAAAATATTTTTAGATATGGACTTTACCTTACACTAAAATTCTCAGATTCTTCAAACTGTTTCTTAGATAAAAGTTTTATTTATTATTCCAACAAAACTTATATCCTAAGGCCTTTCTTTGAAAGAAAAATTCATAGATTCTGAAGACTTTTCATCGCAAAAAATACTTAGATTCTAAGGACTTTTTGTAGTAGGAATATTCTTAGATTCTAAAAACTTTTTCTTAAAGAAAAAATTCTAAAAAAATCTTAAAAATGTCGTTAGAATCTAAGTTTTTTTTTTATTAAAAAAAGTCATTAGAATTAAAAAAATAAATATTTTTAATAAAAAAGTCAACAGAATCAAAGTTTTCTTGAAAGAAAAATTCTTAGAATCTATGATTTTTTCCTTAACAATTTTTCTTCAAAAAATCTTTAATATCATTTTTTTAGAAAAAACATATCTATAGGAAATATTCTTAAATTTAAAGAGCTTTTTTCATAGTTTCTAAGAACTTTTCCTTTAAGAAATTTTCTTAAATTAGGGATTATATAATGATAAACCAGGAATCATAATATAGTTATGAATGTCCATAATATGATTTTGAGCATACTATGATTACGTGCGATCATATTATGATAAATTCAATATCATAACATGTTTATTTAGGACCATAATATGGTAAATTTTAAATCATAATATAACTATAGGGACCATTTTATGGTAAAAATGTGTTTATTTTATTATTATAATATGATAACCATATTATAATACGACTATGGTTGGCACAACCATAAACCCAAAAATATATGATGCTCTTCGAATATGATTGCCCCAACCATGTTTTTTTCTTTGCGGGTACGGTTTTTCGTTTCACAAGTTACTATATTTAATTCTATCAAAGTTCTGATCTTCGATTACACACATGCAAATTGTTTGTTAAAGTGTGAATTTATGTGGGAAATATAGTTTGTTCTTGTTAAGTTTTAAGCTTTTGCAGTAAAATGATTTAAACTCATATGTAAATTTTTACAGTGAATGACATGTAGTGTAGTTAGTTGGTACCGACATCAGATAGCTCTCTTTTTGGGGTTGTGAGTTAGTTTAGAAAATATAAAAAAATTAATAAATAAATTGTTGTTGTGTTGTTGTATGTTTGTGTATGCAGGATACGAATTTTATATATTACGAACGTTTGAAGAATTTTACAGGTCAGCAGAAAACAATTTTCATATATTAAAATTTTCAATAAAAAAAATTCTTAGTTGTGTGTAATTTTCACAATTTAAAACAGCTCAAGCAATAGTTAATTCAATATTTTTTAATAACTTTAAAGTTTTTATATTCTGACTTAATTGTTCTATGATAAATTTCAATTTTAATCAGTAGAAGCTATTCTAGCAAACACTTTAATTGTAACAACCTATTCCATTAAAATTTATTGCTGTGTATTTTTAACACAATATTTAATCTGCATTTAATTCTTCATCAATATTTTCTTAGATAATTTATCATTTTATTTATTTAAAATAAAATATTTTATTTAAAACTCTACTACCTCACGAAACCTCAACCTTAAAAAAAACTGCATATAATTGAAAATGTAAATACAATTAATTTATATTCTCATAAAAATTTGTCAAAAATGTACAGTATAAATAAATTTTACTTCCGTGCATTAAATATACAACACATCAAGAACGTAAAGACAGAAAGTATGAAAAAGCGCGCTTAAAATATTTCATAATGTCAACGGATGATGATGATGGCAGAATAAAAAAGTAGCAAATGAAATTAAACATAAAAAAAGTACAAATTGTAATTACAAATTTTCACCCATTCACCATTATCTTTACCAACGACAAACTTACTGCTGATGATGATAATAATAGTAATGATGACGATGATAATCATGATGATGGTCTAAAACACACAATCACAGAAATGTGTATATACAAATTTATATGGCAGTACACGAACGAACAGGACTTTGTTCGTTTAGGGTTTTTACTACGTTGGCACAATGTTACAAAATTGTATATGTAAATTTATGCAAAAGTAATTAATCATAGTCACACATATACACACACACATACATACATATATAAACACATGATTACATACACATTTGCATAGACAAACTGGAAATGGAAAATAGTAGTAAACACACATGGCTTTAAATGGCTAGAGAATTCCATTTTGCACTCGTACATAACGAATACTACTAGTGCATCATAGTAAATTTTTATACAAACTGAATATCAAACATTGGTGATGGTTAAAATTTTATACAAAAACAACAACAACTTCGAAAAAATTTTCACAAAAACTGAAGCCCTTAAGTTATATTTTAAACATTGGGCGCCAGTTCATTTATAAGCTCGAAAAGGTAGCAACACCAATACTGAGAAAACAGCAGCAAACAAAATAAATTCAAGCACTGAAACAACGTACAAAAAAGTGTAGAAAAATGTCATTCTTTATTTTATTTCCTTCAGGGATTTCATTAAAGGCTCATTGGGTTGGTTTTTACATCAGTCTAGTATGGTGGATAGAGGCCGGTTTTGGTTTGTTATGGATTTTATTGTAATTATGTGAAAAAAGCCTGTTCAAAATAATGTAATATAAGGATAAGGTGTGCTTTAGAACGTGTGCTTGGCTTTTATATGATTACATTATAAATATAAACATACACATAAACTGAAATACTTGGTATATCCGAGTAACTTTCGTAAAGTGATGCCATTTACGTAAAATCAAAAATCGCTTATAATTATGCTAGCAAAACAAATATTAGAAGCGATGATGTTAGCAAAACAAATATAAGAAGCGATGAGAAGAAAAGACTCCGTGAGTTAGCACACCTTAAAACACTGCAAAAGCTAAGGATCAATGAATTTTCTAATTGAGTAAATATTAAATTAGTTTTAAATTCGGGCATTGAGGTTAACTAAATGAGACTATTTAACCTCAATGACCGAAAGTCTTATTCACTAACTGGAAAATAAGACTTTCAGGCTTCATACTGAAAAGTTTTCCTCTTCCTCTTTTTTGTAAAGACTACAAAATTACTTTAAAGTATTTTGGCCTCCTAAAAGAATCAGATGTTACTTAAATCGCTTTCTGAGTTATGTTGTTTATCCCTGACCCAAGAAAAAGTATTTTATTACTCAATATTGAGGAGAAGTACTTTGAAATGGTATTTTGTATAATCCCATTTTTGGACTTGCCTGGCAATCAGGTTTTGAAAACAATATTGGAAATTTTTGAACTTTATTCATATTACACATTTAAATAAATGAGATAAAACTTGGAAATTTAAAAAGCGAAAAATAGGTAAAAATATTAACAAATTTTGCATACTATTTTTGTAATATATAATTTTTTAACATATTTTATTTTTAATTTTTGGCAATTCTCTACAAAAAATGTTTAATTTTACGTACTTAAAATGTCATCCTTTGGACCCAGTACATTTAATTTACTGGCATTTAGTTCGATTGATTAATTACTTGATATTATAGATTAAAAAATTTCTGAAAAGGCCAATTTTTAAGCCTCCTACCCAGCAAAACTTTAGTAATGGGTGCGATAGACTCATGCGTTTCCTTGTAATTTTAGCTCGTTACCTTTTTCAAGTTAAGTAACTGATTATTGATTACGTAATATATGATTAATAAATGTAAAGTAATAATTGAAATATTTTTGAAAATCTTTTTTTAGATACATTACTTTGTGTTTTTTGTAAGCAGTAATGTATGTTTGTTTTGATAACACTAACGAAAAAACGAAGCGCAACAATTAATTTAGGTTTTTAGCAATCAAATACTATATGCGTCGATAGCTCAGTGGATAGAGTTCTTGGCTGGCAACCAGAGTTCCCAGGTTCGATTCCCATCATGACCACATTATTTTTAACAACGTTTAAAATATTTGTAATATTTTTTTAATAAAATTTCCTCTTTTCTGAAAATCTATTTTTAGACACATTACTTTTTTCATTCTCGTAACCATATAAGTAACCCCTTACATTATGGGCCTATACATTACTTTGAGGCTCATCGCCTGTAAAATTCATCAGTGAAGTAAGGTGTAACGTAATCCATTAGCCCCTATGGCTATACATTACTTTACACATTATTTTCTAATGTGTGGTTTTGCTGGGTACTTTGATATTCTTCGGATGAATTTGGCCAAAGTATGGTATCTTGGTGATATTTTCCATAATATTTTCAATATTTTTCGCTCAGATATTATTACTCTTTAAAGAATATAAAATATGTATTCTAATTTTCAGAGATCTTAAATTTTGGATTCATAAATGACATATAATTACGTCCCAGCAAAACCACACATTACCAAATAATTGTTAAAGTAATGAATAGGCATAGGCGCCTATGGATTACCTTTCACCTTACTTGATAGATGAATTTAACAGGCGATGAGCATCAAAGGAATGGGTTAATTTTTACAATTATGCTTATTAAAAAACTAAAAGTAATGTTTTACCTTTTTGCAGATAGGGGGTAAAAAAATTAATGGCTACCTAAATGATCGCGAAGAGGTTAACAATAACTGGTTACTTTGACTTTTAATTTTTTATCTTTAACTTTACACTTAAAACCTTTCATTTTTCAAACGAATTTAGGCTTTTCTACAAAAATACAAACTAATAAAAACAAGAATGCACAGTAGTGTGCAAAATAAATAAATGTACATCCCGTAGTCTAGAATGTAGACAAATATGTGGACATATATTGCAGCAAACGTCAAAATTATCTTATTTTCTGACTCGATTTCGTAAACATTTATTACCGACAATTTATGCTGCAATAACACTCCGGCAATATTCATTATAAATTATTGCTATTACGTAAAACTCAGCTGTCATTTGCGTTTGACAATTATAAAAAAGGCGACAAAAAAAGTCAAACAAAACATGATGAAATATAAAAGAATTAAATAAATTTTAACGAATTATGAGAAAACCCCCAAAAAAAATAATATAAGCTCGGCGATGAGCAATTTTGTGCCGTTATTCTGCCTACGCTTTTTTCTTATTGCTAACTAATATACATACATGGGATGGGACACAAATTATTTATCAAATATTGATTTTTATGCTACGTATAATTTCAATTAATTTATCAATTTTAAAAGTCATTATTTTATGTTAAATTGTAATGCATTACGTAAACAACTTTCGGTAACTTTTAACTTTATTTTTCAAATAATTCTGAAGGTAAGGAGTATACATTACAAAGTAATGCATTATGTATCCAAATATCGGTTATTAATTACCTTTTGTTGAATTATAATGATATAGGTAAGGAGTTTACATTACAAATTAATGCATTATGTTTCCAATTATCGGTAACTCATTACTTTATATTGATAAATAATGATATAGGTAAGGTAAGGTACAAGGTAATGCATGAGTTTATCGCACCAATTACCAAAGTTTTCCTGGGGTAGTTTACTGTTTGTAGTTTAATAAAAAAGTTTTCCGTTTCATTTAAAAATAAAGGAACACACATTTATTTTTTAAAGAAACATTTATTTTAACATATGTTCGAAATAATTTACTATCATTTTCCGATTTTTTTCAGTTTCATTTATTTTTTTCATTTGTTTGAAATTTAATAGAAATTTACCCACAAAACGGAAATTTGTGGTTTATTTGTGAACGTAACAGTTATTACAAACTAAAGTTTTTTTGCTGTCTGTTTAAAAAATTCCAATTTGTTTTTTATTTTAATTGTTTGTTTATATACAAAATTATTTCAATTCAAATTACAAGAACTTTATAAACGCACTTACATACATAAATCCATTCGCACAAAAAGTTTCTACAGGCACCCATACATACATACATTATGAAGATTAATTTCAAATAAATGATAAAATTATTTATTTTTTAAGAAATTAGTGGTTAAAATTTTAACATTTATTTAAACTGATTATATCATTTGTTTCTTACGGATGTGTCATTTGTTTAAACAACATTAATAAATAAATAACAAAAGCCATTTAAAATGAAAGGCCGTTTTAAATAAAAATTAAGTAGACCGGGTTTTTAATGAAATATCATTTCTTGTAAATGGCCCCTGGAACTTAAACTAGCAAATATGCTGATGTGCTCAAGAAAAATAAAAAAACTTTGTTTGTTTTGTAATTTAATTGGCCATCTCAATATTGCTAATACTTTACTATTTTGACGATACTTTCAAAATAATTTAGGTTTTAGGAAAAATTTATTTGTATTTTTACTTGAAAATAACAAAATTGAAATGCTATTCTAATAGCCATACTTTTAAAAGTTTAAGCAGAAAGAAGTCTGGACAAAAAACTTGTACTTAAAATTTAAAAAATACTTTCTCCGAGTAGCCAAAACAATCGCTAAGATTAGGTAGAAAAAGCTAAATTGTCATATAAACTTTCATTTGTATAAATTATGCGTGAGTGCGTGCTTGCTAAAGCAGTCATTCAACGTAATCAATGAACTCGCATGTTGTCACTGCATACATTTCTGATTGTGGTAAAATTCAAGTAATTTATTAAGTTTTTTAGGTTTTTTTATATTTTTTTCCTAACGGGGTGCGGTATTTAAACCTCAACAACGACTACAAAACCAGGGTGGTTTCAATACCACAAAAGTGAAATTATGAGGTGTGAGTGTAGTAAGTGGTGCCAGTGGATTTTCATAATCCCAGCAATTTGTAAGGATTTCTTTAACAAAAAATATTAATTAAGAACTTGATATTGAAATTTGATATTTTTAAGAAAAATATTTTCCAAAAAATTATCATATGCTGAACAAACATTTATAAAAATAAGTATGTAAATCAAAATGGTGGTGTAGTTGTGCTAGCTTTAAATAGTACAGCAACAATACACATGTGTTAACCTTATGGTGGTGGTAAAACGAAAATGGTTGCATAGAGAATATAAAACAAAAAAAAAAACAACTACATGGCAATGTAGATTTTTGGAACATCCATAAATCATCTAAATAACAACAGAAAATGGAGCATGTTTTTATGAAACCAAAGCAGCAGCTACAACAATATCTTTGAATATAAAAATCGATTTTTAGCAACTAACCATGAGTAGAAACTTTTAAAACTATCCTTAAAAAATATCCTTAAAAATAAATTAATTTTAAAAGTAATACATGAAATCCTCAATTTAATTTGTAAAAGGTCAAATACTTATTTAAAAAAATTAATGGCAGCTGCTTATTAAATGCATTTTTCATATTAATTCAACAAATTAAATGATAAAAACATTCGCTGCAACACATACACCACGGCATACCACGCATTTCATACATAAACATTTTAACAAAGTTGGACAGTGGTATTCCACCATGATCAGCATAATACCACAGAGACCATTCAAAACAAATGTTGTCGTCGAGTCAGACGCGCGTTTCTTTTTTAATTTTTTTGTTTGTATGGTTTTGTCTTTGCTACTGTAGTTTCCATTATTTATGCAACTGTTACAAATTTCGTTTTAGTAGCATTCCCTCGACTCTTTTTTTGGGTAATGCAAAAAAGAATATACGTAGAACTCGCGTATACTAAGGGCATTATACAATTAAATTTTGTTTTCAGACTACTGCTTCATGTCTACTAAAATGCGTATGTGTAATATTATTTTTTTTCCAGTAAGAATTATATGATTAAACAATTGAGTTTTTTTATATAATGCATTTGTATTAGAATGCATCGATTTCGTGGTATTCTAGAAATATCATATAAGATTACAAATAGCTAAAAAAGTATTTTAAGAAATTTCAGCTAAATAATTTTCAGAATCGGTTTTTTTTAAATTGCGAAATTTTTAAACAAATAGAAAGGACGAACATTTTCATAATAAATTTCGAATACAGAAAGAATGTGATAAAAATTTATCCCACAAGATTTCATTAAATTATTGATTTTTTATTAATCAAAATTTTGTAAAGTTTTTCAAAATGAAATAAGAAAAAGATTTTAAAAGTACATTTTCGATCCACCCTAATCTACAAAACTCATAAAAAGTAAATTAAAGCCAACTATTTCTTTAAAATAATGCAAAAATTAAAAACACTTTCGCTTTAAGTCAATTTTTTTTACTTAAATAGTGACAGAAACAGTGGGACTGGCATACAATAAATAAGAAATATATCTCTTGTTGTAAAATAAAGTCTCCCTTTTACAGTGATCTCCCCGAATAAAGGACACTTACATCAGCTGACGGGTACCAATGCTACTGTACATGTGACGTGCTATTTTTAGTTGTACACTCAAAAGTAACAGAAAAAATTAACTTCAACAGAGAATCTACAATTTCTGTAACTCTTTCGAGTTTTTTTTTAACTCGAATGATCACATCATTTGCATGTACTACAAAACCCTTAGCGCAAATAAAGGTGTTGTAATTTGGTCGTGAGAAGAATTTATAGAACAAATAAAAAGATAGAGTATTGAGAGAGACGAAGAAGGAAAGAAATCCTCTGGTACAAGTATCTAAGAAGACAGCGAATTTAACTGGCTTCCGGTCTAAAAATAAAACACTTAAAAGCAATAACGACAGCCGTAACTGATACATAACACTAGCCGTTTAAAAACCAAACCAACAACCGTCTCAAATACGGTAAACATTTTTTTTTAATTCCGTAACAGTACACTCAGAAAAAAAAGTTAGTAGAAAAATTTGTAATCGGTTTTCAATCCCACTCTACTATTTTTGTACTTATTTTTAGTAAAAAATTATTATTTAGCAAATCTTTTTGCTATTTACATTTTGCAAATTACAGAATTTTTACAGAATATTTACAAATTTTTGTTGCTAATTTCAGAAAAACAATTAAAATTTAACCTTAAAAGTAAAAAAAAATTGACCAAAATATTTTTCAAAACAGAAATTACCAAATTAAAATAAAATGATTAATTTGTTTTTTAAAAAAAATATTAAAAATTTTTGATGCTAGATAAGAAAAATAAATTCAAAGCTTTTTACTAATATTAATAAAATTTAGTATTTTTTTTTGCTGATTTTAACAAACAGATTTTAAATTCCACTTTACAAAAAGTCTACTAAAATTTAGTAGCGGCTACTAATTTTTCTACTAATTTCATTGTACTACACGTCAGCAGACATGTGTTGCTAAGATAAGCAAAAAAATACCGCTGGGCTCAAATTAGCAGAATTTCGCGTAATAACAGCAAAATTTTCAGTTGCCATTACAGACTTTTTTTGGTGAGTGTAGCTGATACCGTTATTCATATTAGGGCTTAACCAATATCATACATATTGTTATATATTTAATGTTAGAGTCCAAAAACCTAAGGTTTCGTAAAAACTTGAATTCGATTTCGTTCAAAAATAGGATTATTAAAAAAAATATTTCGATTACTTTTTTATTAAAATGCTGGTAAAACCGGTTTTACACTCTAAAAATTTTTTGTAAATTTACTACATAAAATGGGTAATTTTTAAGTAATATTACGAAAATTCGGTAAATATAAACAAAAAATGCGTATAAATATTGTACACACTTTTATATACAATAATACACACAAAAAGTATTTTTAGACAATTTGTGTTTACAATTTAACACATTATGCCTATAATTAGTATCATTTTGTTGAATCAAAATTTTACGCGCAAAGTTTGTAAATATACTAACTTATGACATTTTTAAATAGAGAAAAAAATAAAAAAAAATTAAAATTAAAAACAAAACTGTATTTGTTTTTTAAATTTTTGAATTATCGCACCGTTCGCAATTTTTTTTGGTTTCATCTCTTTAAAATAAAATAATATTAAATGCTCAAAAAATATGATATAAAGTGTTCGCGTAAAATTCGTCTATGTTTGAAAAAATAAATAAATTTCAAAAATAATATTAAAAATAAGTTGTGTTGTGGCTATTGGAATATAATTTTTACTAGAAACGACAATAATGGACAACAAAAATATTTTTGAAGATAATTTTGTAAAAATTATTAAATGACAATATATTACACCCTTTAGCATAAATAAAATTCAAATTTCAGCCGGTAGTAATCCCGGCGATAATTACATGTCGGTTGTAAAACATCTTAAAGTTCAAGGGCATAATACAGGCATTTCAGAACTTTGCTGAAGGAAATGAATAAAGAAAATACAGATGGAAGAAAAACATAGGCCATTCATGGAAATATAAATGTGTGGAAATGTGGAATATTAAAGTTTCTGAAAATATTCATTGAAGTTTCATTAAGCATTATTTAAAATCAATTCCTATAAGTTTATCATCAGATTTTTAGCTCTAAAATTTGCAGTATTTTTTGTTAAGAAAAATCTGACACTTTTTATAGATCTATGTTAATATTTTATATATTTGCAAGTTAAAATAGTTTTTTTTTTTAATTATATCATTTCTAAAATTTACATGTACTTTTATATTTTTTTAAATACATAAATGAATTCAGATGTATTAAAAAAATAAAGTAATTGTTTTTGTTTTTTTTTTGTGAATTACTAAACAATAAATTTTTCTATTTTAGAGAAAAAAAATTGGGTACATATACGCATTTTAGTGGGATTTTTCACCTTTTATGTAAAAATTTATTTAAAATTTTAACGTACTTTTATGTAATTTTACCTATTTTGTGTGCATTAACTTATTCATAATGTGTGTATTTTTTTATTTACGCACACAGAGTGAATTTACCCAATTTATAGTAGGAGTACAGTTTCCTACTATGAGTTGGGTAAATTTTAACAGAAATTAATTAGAGTGTACTCCATTAAAAATACTAGGGCCGATCAATAAGTCCGTGACTTTTCGAACTTCCCTCCTAGTTATATAAAATGAAACACTGCTCCCATCAAGTACCACCTTTTAATAGGTTACTGTCAAATTTGGAGCAAGTTCCGTAACTTACTTTGCGTTTAACAGCTGTTCAAAACATACAACCTCATGGCTTCTTTTTAAAATGAAAAAAAGTAGATTTCGAGTGCTCATAAAACATTAACAGTCAATCAAACCAAGGAAAGATTGATAAATACTATGGAGACTCAGCACTATTGATTTCAGTAGTAAAAAAGTAGTATACTGACTTTCTTTGTGGCCTTACAAGCACGGAAGATGCCGAACGTTCTAAACGCCCAGTTGAGGTCTCTACACCCAACACAATTGAACAAAATTCACGATATGGTGCTGGCCAATCGGAGATTGAATGTGCGATAGATTGTGAAAGACGAAGGCATCTCAATTGGCTCAGTGGTTTCAATTTTGAACGATCACTTAGGTATGCAAAAGCTTTCCGCAAGATGGCTGCCGCGTTTGCTCACAATCGACCACCAACGGAATCGTGTGACAGCTTAGTTTCCATGGCAAAAATAGTCCATTAACAGGTGATGGGAGCAGTGTTGCATTTCATATAACTACGAGGGAAGTGCGAAAAGTCGCGGACTTATTGATTAGCCTTGTATTTTGAATGATTATGAATTTTATAAAGTAAATTCCCGGTTTTTTGGACAAAAATTTATTTTTTACATATTAACAGAGTTATTTTTTAAATAAATGTATGTGAGATGTTTTTTTTTCGTTGACCCAAAATATTATCTGTTACCGATTAAAGTTTATTTAACTAATAATACGTAAATTTTGTTTTTAAATGAATAATCAATTAAAAACCATAGAATATTTTCTCTTAATTCTTTGACTTCGTCATTAAAAATACAAACTACTCGTATAAAAAATGCGGACTTTTATTAGAAATTGATATTTTCAGTTAAATGTTGAATTTTATGTTTTCTCTATCTAAAATAAGAAATTTAAATAATTAATTTTCGTTTTTTTTTTGTATATCAAAATATTTGTTAAATACAAACTTATTTCAATACAAATTACAAGAAATGTTACACATAAGTGTATAACTCTAATTTCGATTAATTGTTTCAGTTACCAACCATTTCAGGTGTTGTTGTGTCTGTAATATCCTTATGATGGTCAAAACTTGTGAACATTCTATAAATTTGCTTAAAAAAATTAAAATATCATATAAAAACGTAGCTAATGATATTTTTCCAAGAAACTATTTTCCACTTAAACTGGTATTTAAAAAAATAAAAAGCGTGTTTATTTAAATATTCAAGAAGTAAAATTTTCGAAACGGTTTAAAAAAAAACCCGTTATTCGACTCTGGTTTTTAACATTCTATCATTGGTAGGTATAACCAATAACAGCAATCGCAACTGAAATCCTTTTAAATACCGTAACGATTAATTAATACTCAAAAACCGTTACTGTAAATCATCAATTTATAATAACTTTATCTACTCTGATAATATTTCTTTCAATATTTATGATATCTTTATGTAATAATGTCCCAATGTTTATCCACCCCCATACAAAAATTATCACTGACAACAATGCAAAAAAATACTTTAGATTGCAGTTTTTCCTACAATGCATTTGATTTAAAAAAGTGTGCAACCAAAAAAGATGAAAGTAAAATGAAAATGTACATATAGTGTAAATTCTACTCCCGTTGACACCATCTCATGTGAAAACCTTAGAGGAGCTTAAAGGTTTGAGTTTAAATGGACCACCATCACAATACTAAAACAATTGCAAATATTACAGCAACAACTTTGACACTCTACGAACATAAACCAGTTGAGAGTAGTAAATAAATAAAATAACAAAGGAAAACACCCAACGAACACCTACAACTTTTAGGCGGCAAAAAGTTGTAAACTCCCCACACGCGTGCGCATAAATAAAATAACAGCAACAACAATGTCAACTGGTGGTAGTTGTGGTAGCTAAATGCCACCTAAAAAGCATAAACAAAATCCATACTAGTAGAGTTTTTTCTTCTCTTACTTTTTTTTTTTTTGGTTTTTCAAACTTCTACACTAAACCAAAGTACTATAACTACTCATATGCAACAAAATACGTAGCAGCAACAAACAACAAGAAAACACAGTTGCATTCATTGTCGCCGTCGTATGTTAGTTGTAGCAACAGCATGAAAATTAAGAGATTTTTATCGGCGATTCTCACTGATTTCATGGCAAATAAATCGCTCATTTTCGCTTAATTGGAAAATTATGGGTCTTTTTTTATTGTTGTTGTTCTGATGCAGCACAAAGTTGTTTTTTGTTTATACAATTTTCATTGCTGCCCTTATAGAAGAGTTGCAAATGCAAATGTATATTTCGCATACATTAACATATGCATGACTGTGTATGAATTTTGTGTATGTTTTTTGTATATGAATCCGTTTGTAAATTTATGTTTTTTTTTTGCTTTTTAAATGCAAGTACATAAATTTTAAAATAGCAAAAAAAAAAAAATCATAATGTAAAATGTGTGAACTACAAAAATTACATTTGTTAAAATGTATGAATGAATAAATGAACAGCCAGACAAACACAGATAGATACACGATATATTATAGATAATATTTAAGTAAATAAACAACGAATTATGTTTTTAATTTTAAAAGTTATTAACGCAAAAATTGTTGCTATAACAACAAAAATCAATTTAAAATATGAAAACATTATTAAATTATACACAGGCAGAATTTTTGGCTAATTCAGACGATGAAAAAAAGTAAAGACAATTTTTTAACATATAGAAAATAAAATTATAGTTTTACTTATTTTGCTGTTAAATCTAGTTTATTATTTTTTTAATTTTCTATATCAATTTAAGAACACAGATAGATTTTTATAGAATTTTTTATTGAAAATTTTCAGTAAACTTTTTGGCACTTTCACTATCAGCACCCCGTTTCTGTATCTGATGCGAGAAGTTTTCTAATCCAGAAATTCATGGTCACCCTACTTTATATAGAGTGACTTAATAGATGATAAAGTCGAATGCATTTTTACCTGAAAATTTTTGGAACTCTTAACTTTAATACCTGTGGACACATTTAATTTTGTAAAATACATTATTAAATAGAGAAATAGCATGAATACAGCGTCTTATTATCTTATTTAGATTAATATAAGATTAATATATTGCCCGTGACTCAATCTGTAGAAAGCAGAACAAGGTTGCTTTTGGCATGTTTTTTCCGAAAACTTTATCGATGCGACAAATACAGAAACGAGGTGCTGGTTTGAGATAACAACAAATTATTATTATAATCTTTACAAATTATTATTTTATTAAAGTATTGACAACATGATCGGGTCTAAGATACCAGCTTGACATAACCCAATTTATTGAAACCTATATCCGATTTATTAATACTTTTAGAGATATTGGCTACTGGGATCGGATATTCGATAATGTAAATTTTTAGAAACACGCAGAGAAAAAACTTTGTTGTAACATGATCACTGCTGCAATCGGGTATGGTTGTCACAACCATGTTATTGGGTTTTAAACCATTAACATGGTCGCTACCATCATTGTTATAGTAGGTGTTTTACTATTTTATGATTGACACCTTCTATTTTATAACACGATTAGCTGTAACCATACTGTGGTAACAAAAATTCTAACTATGAAAAAAGTATGATATTTATGCAAACATAAAATGCTGGCAACAATCATAAAATAATTATACATTAAATAAAATATGATTTTGACATTTACGGTCATAATATTGTCTTGTTTTCATAAAAACCAAAATTTTATCAGTTCAGTCAGTTTGTTTTTACTACAAAATGTCTTAAAAACAACAATCATATTTTTTACTTAAACTGGACAAATATCAGATGGGTAAAAAAGTACTTTCATGTGGCATTAAAACATTTCATCAATTCACCCATTAATATCCAGATTGTTTTGTTTAACTTTAGAAGATTTTTTTAAAGGGTTTTTTGTCGAAAATTTCTTATACATATAATATTATTTACACCAATCAATTCATTGTCAAAAAAATTCTATTGAAATATTTTATATTTTTTTAATTCTTTTCAATAAAAACAATTAGAAATTTAAAAAAAATATGTTTATGAATTTATTTCTTCTAAAAAGTTCTAAAAATATTAATAAAATATTTTTTATAAGAAAAAGTCTGTAGAACCCATGATTTTTTTTTTTTGTACGAAAAGGTTTCTTACACAAAATAAGAGATATTTATAAATTTATCTGATAAAAATATTTTTAGATTCTATGGACTTTTCCTTACACTAAAATTCTCAGATTCTTCAAACTTTTTCTTAGATAAAAGTTTATATATTCCAATAAAACTTATTCATAGATTCTGAAGGCTTTTCATCGTGAAAAATACTTAGATTCTAAGGACTTTTTGTAGTGCGAAAAAATTTCTAAAAAAATCTTAAAAATGTCGTTAGAATCTAAGATTTTTTTTATTAAAAAAAGTCATTAGAATTAAAAAAATAAATATTTTTAATAAAAAGTCAACAGAATCAAAGTTTTCTTGAAAGAAAAATTCTTAGAATCAATGATCAATTTTTCTTCAAAAAATCTTTAATATCATTTTTTTTTAGAAAAAACATATCTATAGGAAATATTCTTAAATTTAAAGAGCTTGTTTTTCATAGTTTCTTAGAACTTTTCCTTTAAAAAATTTTCTTAAATTAGGGATCATATAATGATAAACCAGGAATTATAATATAGTTATGAATGCCCATAATATGATTTTGAGCATACTATGATTACGTGCGATCATATTATGATAAATTCGATATCATAACATGTTTATTTAGGACCATAATATCGTAGTTTTTAAATCATAATATAACTATAGGGACCATTTTATGGTAAAAATGTGTTTATTTTATTATTATAATATGATAACCATATTATAATACGACTATGGTTGGCACAACTATAAACCCAAAAATATATGATGCACTTCGAATATGATTGCCCCAACCATGTTTTTTCTTTGCGCGAAGGGATGTGTTTATAAGAACTCTTCAAAATTTTGCGTACATTTTTCTTGGCTCACTGCATAACATAATTTACAAATATGTACTATATACGTATGCATGTTTAATTCCAAAAAAATCTATAAATTATGAAATAATTTTAAAGTATGATTTAAAGCAAAATATATTTTAAGAGTAAACAAAATTTTGCATGCGTTATTAAATATTTTTTGTTTGTAAACAGCCAAATATAGTACAACAAATATGTAATAAACCCAACGAAAATTTATTTATTCAGAAAATAAGTTGGGGAAATTTCGTAAATGGCGTTATATTCATTTTGATAATTTAAATAAATTTGGTGCTAATAAACTTTAATTTTTAATGAGCACATACATAAATCAAATAATTCGTAGCTTTAAATAATTGATTCAAAGAGAATTTTTATGATTTTTGAATTCGCGAATCAAATAATAAAAAGACAATTTACGCAAATTATTTTTTTTTATGCGCTGATTTATATTGTTTAGTTTGATTCGCGAATTAATGTCAATATTTTAATTAGTTGAAAGGACTCGATTTCAATTTAAAACATTGATTTATTAGAAGGAACTTTATTTTTGTATTTTAAATTGTTATTATTGACCGATTATTTTTTTCGCAATTTAGTTTTAATTCGCAAATCATAAACAAACAATTTTAATTCGATATCAAACAAATTCATGATTTAATTTGTGCATTAAAAGCAAAAAAGTACTGACGATTTTATTAGTATTTTAAGGCTTAACTAATTCTACACGGCTTAACTAATTCTACGTTATCGTAAATTTGCACCACTACTAATTTAGTTACATTCAATTTCTGGAGAGACTTTATTCATCAATACAAAATTGTTATACTGAAAATTTCGGTTAAAAGTCTTTAAGCCATAGATTTGATAATCATATTTACGTTTTTTGTTGGTTTACATTAAGTTCTTTTCAAATATTTTATGCTGTTTCTCACTACATATAAATTATTATATACATTCAACTGGAATAACTTATAAAACATACATACGTATTCATTTAGTGCTCGTACCAAGGGTCATGTTGAAATTATAATTACCTTTTTCTGGCATTCACCTTCGTAAACCCACCGTTTGTAATGAAACAAAAAAATGTTATAAATAAATTAAAACAAAAATCTACAGTAAGTTAATCCCGTAAACGTATTTATTCAGATTTCCAGTTTATACATACATAAGTGGTGGCAATACAAAATTTTACAATGCAATTTATTGTACTGTTACGATATGTGAAAATTTATGAAAAATTAATTTTTAAATTGTTAATTGAGTGTTTATTGCTTGTAAAAATTGCAAAAATCAGTAAAAAATTTTTGTATGATATTGTTAACACAACAATATTACAATTATAATTAACCCTTTAGTGAATTGTATAATGTAATTATGTTGGATTATAAGATGCAAAATTTTCAAGAAAAGCATATTAATCTTATAAATAGAAATTTTGATTTGTTGGCAAAATTTAGTGATATGCTTTCATTTAAGGGTGGACCAATTTCGACTGACTGATTTGAAATACTACACGCAAAGAAATAACATGGTTGGGTTATATTCGAAGAGCATCATATATTTTTGGGTTTATGGTTGTGCCAACCATAGTCGTACTATATTATGGTTATCATATTATGATAATAAAATAACCATATTTTTATCATAATGTGGTCTGTTCAGTTATATTGATTCAAAAATTACCATATTATAGTCCTAACTAAACATGTTATAATGAATTTATCATAATATGATCGCACGTAATCATAATATGCTTAAAATGTTATCATATTTTGGTCCCTCATTACTATATTATGATTCCTGGATTATCATTATATGATCCATAATCTAAAAAAATTTCTTAAAGGAAAAGCTTATAGAAACTATGAAAAAGCTCTTTAAATTTAAGAATGTTTCCTTTAGAAATGTTTTTTCTAAAAAAAATTAATATTAAGGACTTTTTGAAAAAAAATCATAGATTCTAAAAAACTTTTCTTTCAAGAAAACTTTGATTCTGTGAACTTTTTTTTAAGAAAAATACTTAAAACTTTTTTAGATTCTAATGACTTTTTTTAATAAAAAAATCCTGACATTTCTAAAATTTTTTTAGAAATTTTTCTTTAAGAAAAATTCTTTAGAATCTAAGAATATTTCTACTAGAAAAGTCCTTAGAATCTAAGTATGTTATTTTCTTCAGAATCTATGAGTTTTTCTTTAAAAGAAAGGCCTTAAAGTCTAAGTTTGTTTGGAATATATGAATTTTTATCTAAGAAACAGTTTGAAGAATCTGAGAATTTTAGTTTAAGGAAAAGTTCAAAGAATCTAAAAATGCTTTTGTCAGATAAATTTAAAAATATCTATTGTTTTGTGCAAGAAACCTTTTCGTACAAAAAAAAAAAACAAATAATAAAAAACATGGGTTTTACAGACTTTTTCTTATAAAAAATATTTTATTAATATTTTGAGAACTTTTTACAAGAAATGAATTAATAAACATATTGTTAAAAAAAGAAATTCTAATTGTTTTTTTTTTAAAGAATTAAAAAATATAAAATCTTTCCATAGAATCTTTTTGACAATGAATTGATTAGTGTAAATAATATTATGTGTATAAGGAATTTTCAAAAAAAAATACTTCTAAAGCTAAAAAAATTAACTGGATCTTAATGGGTCAATTGATGAAATATTTTGATGGCATGTGAAAGGTATTTTCTACCCATATGATATTTGTACAGTTTTAGTAAACAATATGTTTGTTTTTTTAAGACAGTCTGTAGTAAAAACAAACTGACTGAACTAATAAAAATGATGAAAACAAGACAATAGTATGACTGTAAATGTTTTAGCCATGTTTTATTTGATGTATAATTATTTATTGAACCGGTTACGGAACATAAATTAGAACCTATGCCAATCCAATATAAGATGTTGTGCAACCTGTTCTTTGGGTTTCCCTTTTTACTAGGTATTTCCACAAAATCAATGAACTCAAGTATTTTAATACGAGTGTATATAATATTCACGCATTATCTTTTGCAAAGTATTATGGTAATTTGTATTATGTAAAGGAAAATACCTTTAATTATATTTAAAAAAACAACTAAAAAACTTAATTTCATGATTACATTACTAAATTAAAATTTTCATAGGCCCTTCCGTTGTAGAATATAATTGGTGTTCACAACACAAAAGTTAATTAATTTATTGAACGGATTTCCAGTGACATTTTTATGGCAAGGCACCGGTTGAGAAAACGTTTAATAAGAGATATTTTTTAAAAGATGGTACTTTTTATAAAAAGTTTATTTTAAGAAAATGTATTTTTTAATCAAAGGTACTATTTAGTAAAAGGTTCTCTTTAATAAAATATATTTTTTAAAAAAATGTATTTTTTTAATAAAAGTTATTTTTTAATAAAGGGTACTTTTTAATAAAAGGTACTTTTTAATAAAAGGTACTTTTTAATAAAAGGTACTTTTTAATAAAGGGTACTTTTTTATAAAAGGCTCTTTTTAATAAAAGGTACTTTTTAATAAAAGGCACTTTTTAATAAAAGGTACTTTTTAATAAAAGGCACTTTTTAATAAAAGGTACTTTTTAATAAAAGGCACTTTTTAATAAAAGGTACTTTTTAATAAAAGGTACTTTTTAATAAAAGGTACTTTTTAATAAAAGGTACTTTTTAATAAAAGGTACTTTTTAATAAAAGGTACTTTTTAATAAAAGGTACTTTTTAGTAAAAGGTACTTTTTAATAAAGGGTACTTTTTTATAAAAGGCACTTTTTAATAAAAGGTACTTTTTTATAAAAGGCACTTTTTAATAAAAGGTACTTTTTAATAAAAGGCACTTTTTAATAAAAGGTACTTTTTAATAAAAGGTACTTTTTAATAAAAGGTACTTTTTAATAAAGGGTACTTTTTTATAAAAGGCACTTTTTAATAAAAGGTACTTTTTAATAAAAGGCACTTTTTAATAAAAGGTACTTTTTAATAAAAGGCACTTTTTAATAAAAGGTACTTTTTAATAAAAGGTACTTTTTAATAAAAGGCACTTTTTAATAAAAGGTACTTTTTAATAAAAGGCACTTTTTAATAAAAGGTACTTTTTAATAAAAGGTACTTTTTAATAAAAGGTACTTTTTAATAAAAGGTACTTTTTAATAAAAGGTACTTTTTAATAAAAGGTACTTTTTAATAAAAGGTACTTTTTAATAAAAGGTACTTTTTAATAAAAGGTACTTTTTAATAAAAGGTACTTTTTAATAAAAGGTACTTTTTAAAAAAAGGTACTTTTTAATAAAGGGTACTTTCTTATAAAAGGCACTTTTTAATAAAAGGTACTTTTTAATAAAAGGTACTTTTTAATAAAGGGTACTTTTTTATAAAAGGCACTTTTTAATAAAAGGTACTTTTTAATAAAAGGCACTTTTTAATAAAAGGTACTTTTTAATAAAAGGCACTTTTTTATAAAAGGTACTTTTTAATAAAAGGTACTTTTTAATAAAAGGCACTTTTTAATAAAAGGTACTTTTTAATAAAAGGTACTTTTTAATAAAAGGTACTTTTTAATAAAAGGTACTTTTTAATAAAAGGTACTTTTTAATAAAAGGTACTTTTTAATAAAAGGTACTTTTTAATAAAAGGTACTTTTTAAATGAGTACCTTTTAATAAACATGTAATTTTTAATAAAAGGTACTTTTTGATAAAATGTACTTTTTAATAAAAGGTGCTTTTTGATAAAAGACACTTTTTAATAAAAGGTACTTTTTGATAAAAGGTACTTTTTAGTAAAAGACTATTTTAAATCGTAATGTGAATACCCTTATTAGATTAATTCAACTTGTCTGTAAACTACACATGTTTGTTATTTTTTGTTGCTACACAATACAACGCATACATTCTGTCACGCACATTGAAAGGCGCATACTAACTATGTATTTTGGTGTCTTTTTTCACAAATACTATGTGATGTGTCTGATTTAAGGCGGCATTAATACATAATACTTTGTTTTCTTCTTTAAAGTTGCAGTGTTAATTTAATTTTTCCGTTTTTTTAGTATTTTCCTTTTTTCAGATTGTTCCAAGTTAATTTATTCCCAACATATAAGAATAAACATGAAACAATTTATAATTAAACAAAAAAAACTTGTAAACTTATAAATATGCATTAAATAAGTTTTAAGACATTTGAAAAAGGTGTAATAATTTGCTAATTTTAGTAAAGATAAAAGAAACAATTGAAAACATTATGTGCATTATTAATTGTGGCGCTTATATTATAATTGTTAAAGAAAATTTTGGATATATACGACGTAGCTTAATACATTTGAGTTCGAGGCGCTTTTAAAAATTGCAAATTTTAAAAGAAGTTGTTAAGCAATGTCTGGTTTACGGATTTACCTACCAAATACGCAGTATTTGAAATTATCATTTAAAACGATTCCATTTTGATATATTGTGTAGCTATTTACGAAAACGTAACTGTTAAGTAAAGTAAAAAACAGTTTAATTCGCGTATAAAGAAGATGAATAATTTCATCTTCTTAAATATTAATTAATAAAAATATGTACTCATTCCTACATAACAATATTTTGTAAGTTTCATGTATTTAGTTTTTTTACACCTTTTCCAATTGTATTTCAGAAATAGTCAATTGTATTTCAGAAATAGTCAATTGTATTTCAGAATCGTCAATTGTATTTGAGAAACAGTCCATTGCATTTCAGAATAGTCAATTGTATTTAAGAAATAGTTAACTCTATTTCTAAAAAAGTCAATTGTATTTCAGAAATAAAAATACAGCTCACCCTACACCCTGCAGCAACCGAATTTTTCCCTTGTGACTACCGAATTATTATTGAGGAAACCGAAAAAACTTTGTCACAATCAAATTACTCATGTCTCAACTGGTTTTCTGTTGTCACAATCGAAAAATTCGGTTACCACAACCAAACCATTCGATTGGCTACAAATTCGGTTGTCAGCACGAGTTATTATATTTTAATAATTTTTGTTTTTTTTTATAGGACGTTATTTTATTTAAAATTACCTATTTCTATTAAGAAAGCTAAAATAAAGTATTATACTGTATTGGAATTTCCCATCAACTTTAAAAATAAAATTCGTTTAGAAATTTTGTTCTTCTTTACCATTTATTTTGCGAATATACTACAAAATTGGTAGAATTGTAGGAAATTTCTTCAAACTGCCGGTTATGATAAAAACTGTGCATGAATCGTCCTAAAATTAGTTAAACTGCTTCATAACATCCTATATATAAAATTAAATGAGTTTCCCACAGTTCGGCCAAACCGTGTTGAAATGGTGCTTCTCTGAAAACCTAAAAGGGGTAAGCTTAAAAATCGTTGTAGCGATAATCGAGGAGATGAGTTCATCAAAGGTTGCAATAAGCGAGGTGTCACCTGTAAATAAGACAAATATTTAACAATTTTTTTCTTATATTTTAAGACTTTTTATTTAAATTTATTACAGTTTTTTTTTGTGTTATAAACAACCTTGGCGTGGCTGTTGAAAATGAGGTTGTATAAACGGAAAAACTAATTTTGTAATTAAAAACTCATATAACACCGACCAACAAAACAAAAATCCAAATGTTTGCCTTATTTTTCCTGGTTTTTATTATACAAACATATACATACACACTTGAATTAACATGAATATTCGTTTAATTATTTCTCTATCCATTTAAGCACACACCAAAATAAAAGGTTTTAAAATACCTAAAAGTATGCATTAGATTTTATGCTATTTTAAAAATTTACACATTCGCACACAAATTATAATCAAACCAAAAACAAAAGGGGTGAATATATATACATTTGTGTGTAAATGAATCTGTTGTATTTTATGTAGACAAAGAAGACAGTGTCACAATATGTTGTTGCCCCTTGTTACTGACTAAAATGTGATGTTTGATGTTTTTTATAATAAATGAGCTTGGGGTTTAAAGGCGTATGTCTGTCTAGTAAATTAGCAAAACACACAGGCGTTAAAATTTAACCCTCTCCTCAAAATCAATCTTTTAAATTAAGTAACTGAAAAGTAAAACAAGAATCTCTAATAAACTTCTTTACCACACGACTTTGATTGAGTTTTTGTTATTATCTAAGCATACAGTGGCTGAATGAATCGCTTTCTATTTGATAAAGTATACGAATAGAAAACGCCTGCATATGATAGACTAGAGTTTAATATTAAAATATAATATTTTCAAGAGCACAAGATTTTTGTTCTTCATATCCTATTTTCATGTAAAGTTAACAGAAATTCAAACGGATCTAACTGAAGTTAATAATAATTAGATACTAATTTGATTAAAAATCACAGTTTTTAATATTATTTTCTTCCATTTTGCTTTTTAGCTTGGGATATGTAATGTTTTTGTTGCAAAGTATGTATGCATGTGTGTATACTTGTAGTCATGTTTTGCTTTGTACAATTATGTTTTTGTCATATACATTCATGTTGGATGCCAAGGTCATTCAAAATTCACCCCTTGTGTGCAAATGTAGTGATACCAGAGACTAAATAAGCTTTAGAGTTTTAAGGCTGGAATTGTGTTGTTAGTGTTGTTAAATTATATTCCATTTATAAAAGGTTTATGTTAAGCTTTGAAAAATAAAACAGAAATCAAAATGGTTTATATACTAGCCAGTACAAATAAATAATTTTGCAATAAAACTTTTATGTTTAAATTTATGAGATTTGAAGGTTACCAAAGTGTGTAATGTGTTGCGTCTACTTAAAATCAGATTATGACATTTAAAGACTGACTTTTATATATCGATGGTTAAATCTAGGCAGTTGGTATCAGAGAACTGCAAATGCTGATTGCAAAACGTTCATACGCAATCAACACAATAATAAATATGTGTTTGCGTTCAAACGTTGAATATACTCCAACACACATATTTGTTGATGATTTTAAATCAATTAAACGACTTGCAAATTGTTGTCACTGATTTATAATCATCGGTTTTATACCATTGATTTTATTCTGTTCGTTTGAGTCAACAATAATTATTTTGATGTAGATTAAATCAGAAAAAGCAATAAATAAAGCGTATGTGTGTATTCATAATTAAATCAAAATATTTTCTTATCTATAAAAAGGGGGTGGTTTTTTCATAAATTAGGGTGGGTCTAAAATCCGTTTTTTTAGAATTTTTATTAGTAATACCAAAAATATTGTTCTTTGTGAATTTTGTTTTTTTAATTTAGGTCGATATCTCAGGCTCTCCCAATCCGGTTAAAGTTAAATATTGCCTAATTTTCCAATCAAAATAGAAGAAAAAAAATTTAGACAATATTTAAATTTTTCCGGATTAGGCAAGTCTGAGATTTCGACCTAATTTTTTTTCCAAAAATATATTTTTATTTCACAAAGAAGAATATTTTTAGTATTGTATTACTAATAAAAATTCGAAAAAAGCGGATTTAAGTCCCACCCTAATGTACACAATATCATTTATGAAATGTGTTTCTATTTTGTTTTTTTTCATTATGATTACACTCATACGCGTTGTTTTTTTTCTGATTTATTCAACGCTGACTTTTTGTTGAGTGATTACATTTGCATAAAACATAATCGACAGATCATTCACACTGATCCCAATTACGCGTTCAGTAACATGATGCTGATTTTATTCCACAGTGAATTTTGTTGAATTATTAAATGTGAACAACAATTTTTGTGTATGATTAAATCAAAAAAAAAATTGATTTTGCAGTTCTCTGGTTGGTATACGATAATTTTTTACAAGAAGAATCTACAAAAAAATTCAAGGTATATGCAGTAAAAAGTTAAATAACTAAAAATTATGTTCTTTTTACCGTTAAAAACAACTAAAAATGTGTAGTAAAAATCAGCAACAATGTCGAAAAAATTACTGACATATTAGAAATACATAAATATACAAATAAAAATAATAATAAAGTAAATTCAGAAGAAAATAACAATTCTGTCTTTTGGGGCAAAATTAGCAATTTGCAGACATTAACTAGAAATAAAAGTGGACATTAAAAAAAATTTATAATTTTTTAGATTTTTAAACAGTCTTTAATTGATTTTATTATTTGTTTAATTTTATATCTTATTTATGCGGACCCTTTAAATATAATTTGGCAACAATCATATTTTTATACATTGAAGGTTTATTATAGAACATTTTAAGTTAAAGGAGAACAATAGTTATAGGATAGTTTTTAAAAAAATGCTCATTAAACTTTCGAAAACCAACTATTTTTTTAACATTTTCTTTTATTACTATACATCCCATTAGCTATTAGCCAATATTAAAAAATATGTGTTTTTTCAGTTTCCATATGTCTTTTTTCTGCATTCCATTCCGCTGGTGTTTAATAAATTTTTCTGTGCATTCCTCATTATTACAAAAAAAATATATAATTTTCATATTTATGCGTAAAAAGAAAACTATTCATGGTTTTGAACATCAAATGTAACATGTCACTTTAAAATAAATAAATTTTCAATTATTTTATTAAACACTGATTTTAAAGTAAATTAAAGTAAAAAGTATTCCAGCAAACTTTTTATCCTACTATAAGTTAACTTTTTTAAAATTTGTGAATGCTTTCAGACATGCATCCTTTAAGTCATATTCCGGTATTAAAATATTCATTGTTTTTAAAGCTTTATATTATCCCCCTTCAACCCGAATTAAGTAACAGACATGAGGAAAACAACAGCAAGAACGAGAAAGCAAACAGAAGTGACAGTATGTATAATATAAACTTTCCTTTCGAAATAAACCAACAAAAAAGCAACAACAATTTGTTGGCATACAAGTGGCTCGTTTATTAAAATTTATTTAGAGAGATATGGTTGTTGTACAACAAACAAATTACAATAATTTTAAATACAGTTAAAACTATCATTCAAGGACACTTCAGGAGAAACTTCTTAAAAAAACATAGGTTCAATGTTGTACTGGGAGACCCAGAAAAAGAAATTATCAGTTATTACGATCGCTTTTAAAAGTTTTTACTGTATCAAGTTCACGTAAATTGTAAAATGGTATACTGTTTGTTATGTAAACTGTATAAATACCAGAGAATGTGATGCTGCTGCCAATGGTCATAAAGTTAACTTAAAAATTCACTTGTTTTTAGATTTAATATACTACAACTCATACTCAGTTACATAGTGAAACTACAAAATTTTTGCATACATACAAATATGGATGTCTGTACAGTAATTTGATGATGGAAGTAGTAATGCTGTAACAGGGTTGTAATTTATATACATATACAAATTCAATGTAATGAATGTTTTGATTAAAAATAAAGAGAAAACACAATCCGTAAAATTAAAACACAGAATAGAACAGAATTTAAATTGGTGTTAGATGAACTTACATTATATAGCAATTGAGTAAATGAAAACAGAGAATGGAGTATTTCATGTTAAGTTTGCAAAGCAAACACAATTGAAGGAAATATTAAAACCGAAACATTCTTCACATCGGCAATATGTAATAAAAAATATTGCATATTTTCAGGCTTAATAAAAAATTACACTTCCATTTCATAGTTTTGTACAAAATCTGGTAGTGCTTCAAAGCAACGGCAGTACAAAATGGGTTAATGGAATTGAATATGGAGATATTTGCACCTAGAAAACAGTATCAGTTGTGACCACCGAATTTGTCGCCAATCGAATTCTGGCGGTTACAACAACTATCTTCATATTAAATTTTATTTTTAGTTGTAAAAGCCAATATTCACAGTTGTCTAAGTTAATATTTATAATCCACATAAATATTATCACGTTCCACAAAATTTTATTTTAAGAAAATTTTATTTTTAGATTTTTTCGGTATCGAACCTAGGCATCTAGATTTATAATTCACACTCATACTTACTGCACCACAATTTAATTTAATTTAATTTTCTTTGATATATTTGTTATTTAAACATTTGAATATTTTATTTTAATTGAAAAAAAAATATTTTTTTAAATGTTTGCCTTTACCAGGATTTTAACTAGGAATTTAGGAGTACTAGGCTAGCTCTCTACCCAAGAACCCTATAAACCAGGATGAACAAACTACCAAATTTTTAGCCACCCATGATGCCGATTTACAGAAACACTTAGCCTCTAGCAAGGGTTGCACCAATTCAAACATGTATACATTTACATCACAATCACTGTACTTGCGCTACAAAAATGTTTGTTTTGTAATAAAAACAATAAATTTATTGTTTAGTAATTCACAATAAAAATAAAAACAATAAATTTTTTGTTTAGTAATTCCAAAAAATTGATAAATTTAAAAAACTAATAGTTTTCTTTTTTAATTTTGAAAATTTTTTAGATTTTGTTTTTAATTTCAATATGTCATAGCTTTTTTTAACATTATAAAATAGAATATTTACAAACCTTGTTCGTAAAAATTTTATTCATAAAAAGAATACTAATTTTAAGCATTATGTGTTTAATTGGAAACACATAGTTGTATAAAAAAGTTTTACGCATTTGGTGTTAATATTTACCCATTTTATAGTAATAAATTTACAAGCGTTTATTAGAGTGTAATTCTTTAAAATATTTCAATTTAGGTTGGCCCAAGTAACTCTAACATTCGGATGTTATTGATTTAATGCAATATAAATGCGTTTAATGCTGTGAAGTAGCAACATTTCTTTGCTCTGCATATTTTGGGGTCAATTTTCATTTCATCATATTTTGGGTCATTTTTCGTTTCTTAAGATTGGTGTTATTTTACATAATAAATAAAAGCCTCAATGTACTAAATGAAAATATGCAACAAACTTAATTTTGGGGCTAATTTTAATTTGGTTGGGGTAATTTTTCATTATATTTTTAGTGTTAATTTTCATTATGAAATTTTTCCACAAAAAATGAGGCTTAATTACATTTTTAAAAACAAAAAACAGGACACATATCATGCGAATGTTGAATAGCCACAAGCAAATTTTTACTCAAATTCAAAGACCATTTCAAAAACTTTGGAAAGACAAATGTTATGCATCAATTGAAATTCAAAAACACCTAATTAAATAAAATAAATATTTGTTAAATTTCAATAATGTTTTTGATTGCGTTTAGTATTTTTGATTTTAATTGATCTTTGCGAATTTTTGAATTTTATTTGTAATTTTTTGTATTCTGTCTAATATATTTATAAAAAAGCTTTATTTTTTTATCTCTATATCTATAACTACTTCAACGGAGCACGAAATATAGTAATTATATTGTATGCCCTGCTCTACGTTTACTAACAAACACATAATTTATTTGTTAGCTTTTGTTGTTTTTAATATTTTATCGAATTACAAATAGAAAAATTTCAAATACTTTTATGACAAATATTTTTGTTTACATTTAAAAGAGAAGAGCCAAGAATTGTCAAGACTTGGTTAACTTCCATAACTACTTTGAAAGTCTAGTACTGTTAATTAAAATTTTCAATTTTTAATACATATGGTTTGATATAAAAATAAACTCATAAATCTGAAATTTTAGGGATTCCAGTTAAGACTTAATGTGGTATTTGAATCTCAGATTTTTTTGTTTTAAAAGAAAATATACAAATTAAATAATTCCACTAAGGACCTGTGTGAGGTAGCTAAATAAATTCTACAAAATTGACAAAATATTTTAAAATTTCTTTGACAAAACATTTGAACAATTTTAAAAAATTCATAGAAACTTGGACACCTGAATTTAATTAAATTTTTTTTTTAGCCAGCTCACACCCACACAAAATTCAATATTTAAAAACTATAAGAATATATATTTTTCTAACGGTTTTATTTTTTTGTTGTTTTGCTGACCTTAAACCCAATACTGAGTAAAAGCAGATAAGTATAGTCGAAGTGTAAATCAACCTTTAATTACTTCTTTTTTAGAAAACGTTTGAAAAAACATAAAAGGCGTTAAATTAAATAAAAAAAGCAATTGATCGGTTTTTAAAAACTTAAGTGTATTTTTGGTTATTTTTACCCAAACAATATTACGAGTGTGGAAATAATTAATAATAGAGGAAGGATAAGTATAGAGGGAAAATTGAGAAAATTTCCCTGATTTCTCATTTCAGCAAGTTTCAGCAAAATCTGGTAAAACCCAATTGGACTTGCAAAGAAAATCAATTAGAAACAAAAAATACAAGCTATTTTGTATATATGTATACTAAACATAGTAAAAAAATTGTATTTTATAAATAATTTCAGGGGGGAGGGGGCCACGAGCCCCCATGGGCACGCCACTGCTTGTCAATTAAGTTTTTGTTACGGATTAGTTTACTTCTAAGTGTTAAAACAGGACGCCATGATTTGCCGGAAGTTACTGGTATGTAAGATTCTTACAGTGGTCGGTAATTTGTATGGAAACTCACAACTGATAAATCTCTTAAAAAAATTCAACAAAATTTCAATACTAATTTTTTGATTTAAAAAAAGTGTGTTTTAAAAATATATATGTACGTGTCCGATGTTTTTATTATGAACATCATTAATGTTTTTAATACTTTTATTGAATACCATTTGACTACAAATCATTTTCATATGTTCCAAAATACATACAACAAAAGCATGAAAATATTTTATATTTTTAATAAATTCAAAATTTAGATTCATAACATTAGAACTTTTCATTCATTTTTCAATAAAAATTAAGAATAAAATAAATTTAAACTTAATTTTTGTCTTTGAAAGTGTAAATGTTTGCGTTTAAAACTTTTGTGTATTTGTGTATCTATGTTTTATTTTTTTTTTTGTATGTTTCTCATACCTATACATTATCGATTTAACCATTAATCATTGTCTTTAAAAAGGGCATCTTTGTTGTCCCTGTTGTTGTTGTTGCTGCTGTTACAGGCATGTGTATCATTTGAAGAGAACTTTCTGTATATATCGTCAGCTGAAAATCAAAAGCGCGTAACTGACATATTTGTTTTTTACAAGAGAAACAAAAAACGTTTTTAGACATTTTTATAGAAATAATATTAATAATTCAATAAAATAAACTACATATATTTAAGTAAAACCCAGTTAAAATGTGTTTTTTTTTTTTTTGATAAAGTGTTAAACGCAGTACTTTAATAATCCGTATTCCTTTAATTAGGCTAAAATTAATTATACTTGGATCCGGCTATAGAAAAAATAAATTTTAGAAAAATTTTGCTTACAATTGTTGAAGAAAAAACTGTTCCCAACGTAAACACTTAAAAATTACGCGTAAAATGGTATGTTTAGTTTTTACATTTATATTTCTAAGAATTGTAGAGTTTACAGCTTATAACATTGTATTTTTTTAACCGTGCAAGAATGTAATTTTGTGTTTTTCCAAATGAATCACATTCCTAAAAACATCGCTTTTGAATATTTTTTTAGTTACGACCTCTTGCATTTTACTTGACAATATATAATTTTTCCACATTCATCTTGTTTGTTTTATTTACATGTTTTATGTAAATATATATTTTATTATACACATGCAGTAGTATTTTGTTAAATCTAGAAAAAAAATATAAAAGAATAAACATTTAACAAAAATAGTATGCAACTTATTTGGTTGCATACATTTAGGGGCATAAAAAAAGCACTGACCTTAGAAAGTAGTTTAGAGCGAGTAATTGGTAAATATTTTTAAAGAATATTTCATATAGCCTAAGTGGTTTTAGGTTTTTGTTACTAAAGAATGAATTACATGTTGTCGATTAATTTCTGCATAAAAGAAATCAAGTTTCGCTGAAACTCGTCCATTGAAAATTTTTATTTAATGCAGTTTTTCATAAACTTTTGATATAATATCAATCATTTATTAAAAGTTCAATTTACTCAATGAAAAGTTTCATATAAATCTTTTTTTTATTGAAATTATGAATATTTTTATTAAAGTTTTTCATTTACTTTGTGAAGAATAATGTTGCAATTTTACCCTATGAAACCGTTGATTTATTTACTTATAAATAAGTCTTGACTTATATTGCAAAAAATAAACAACAATTGAAATTTTCTGTAGCAACTCTTTATTTACACAAACTTGAACAAACTCTATTAAATTTCACTTTGACATGAATTCCCAATTTATGTAATTTAATCTCAAATGTTATTTTGCATAGCTATGTTGCTGCATCAACGTTCTAACTTAAATTAAAAACTGTCTGTATTTATATGCGTTCTGAGATTAACTAGAATCTTCGAGGTAGTTCGAGTTCTAGCTAAAAGATTACAGTTGGAAGATTATAATTTTTGCTCTTTGATAGTTATTTGCAGGTTTGCCAGGATTTAAACTCGGTTTGGCAGAATTATAGTGAGTTAAGCACTCAGGAGTGTGTGGCTGACTTAATTAGACTGCATTTTCGTATAATTGCGTTATATATAATTATAATTATATATAACTTCCGGGAAAAAATACACATCATGGCTGAATTATTGAGATTAAATTGCTTCTGTACTTATCTGATTTTATATAATTACTTATAACTAAATATAATTTTATATATAATTATATATAATCATATCTTATGGACTAAGAAAAAGTGAATAGAAATAATTAAAAAAAATATATTTATAAGTCTTCAGCACTTACAGGACTTTCGGAAACAAAGATCATATATAATTATATATACCTAGATTATTTTAAACTAATTATATCTTATATCCTATTAAAAATTTCTAGTTCTTGTTGTCCCGAAATGGGTTAAAATTTTAAAGTTTTTTTTTAAAAAATAAGAAAAAAAATAAAACACAAAAAAAATTATTTCTAAACCATTGATCTTATATCATATCAAAAATACTCGAGATATGGAACTATATAAAAAAATATCTCAAATTTATTTGCAAATATATAGTACAAAATGTCTTATACCTTATAAATTTTTTTTATATTGAACCATATATTGAATAATATATAAATATATCTTATAACATATTAAAAAATATTTTTGATAATAGACCATATATTATTATATCTTAGATTTAAGATAGCATATATAATTATATATGGTTTTGTAAAAGCTACATAGAAGTATATATGGTTCTTATATATATTTATATATATAATTTTATATGATATAATGTGTACCATATCTTATCATACTAGTCATATCTAATTTTATAAAAATAAATATATAGCCAGATGTGGGAATATATGGCACAATATTAGGTAATTTTAAAAAAATTTATGGAATGTTTAATAATATATGGTAATGCAAACTGGCATATGTAAATATATATAATAATATAATGTTATATAAGGCCATTTATGATTATATCTAAACTTTTTTACTCGGGTTAGTAAAAAAAACATTAAAACTCCTCCAGTAAATTTCTCTTTCTATAATAAATATTTTCTTCTTTAAATTTTAAAAAAAAATCCGTATTAGTCAAAGACTTTTATATATAAATTGCATAATTGCTTTAGTGTCTTTATTTTTCAATATGTGTTGATTTAATAAAATTAAAATATATCGGTAAAATATGTATTCAATTATGTTACGAACAAAGCAGAAAATTAATAATACTCTGTTACATATTGTAGCACAATATTGTTAATGTAGACTAGCTCTGCAGCAGAATATGCCTAATAGAGGGAATGTATTACATTCTAATGCGCCACATTGTTGCAAATAATGTTAGTTCTTTAAGAAAGTAATGTCTTTGGTATTAGTAATGATTCTACTGAGTAAAACATATAGTTCTGCTATATTTGTAATCACTTCTGCCCCTGATTCAACATCTGTTTCACTTTATTCATGTTTAATACAGTTTAATGTAAAAGTCACTCTTACTTTAAAACAAAATTTTGTGTAAATAATTTTGTTTAACCGTCTAATGAACCACTCTAATCCCTACTCTGATTGCGATGAAAAAGAACTGAGAGGCAATATAAAAAGATAAATGTTAAGTTAGATTTAAAAAGTACAACTCAAACATATTTTGTTTTTGGCGTAAAAAATACTATCAGCAAAATAAATTTTCTAAACTTTTCTCATTTTGTTGACCACAACGTAACTCAGAAGGTGAAATTTGTGTAAGAAAATCGATCATTTTTGGTAAGGAGTATGTCAAAAACTTACGCATTTCGAACCACATTTACGAAATACTTAAATTTCGATCTTAGAATTTATAAATTAAGTTTATCATATGAAAAGTTTGTACACTCAGAATATTATGTAGTTAACTGTTTGTAGTTTAATAAAAAAGTTTTCCGTTCCATTTAAAAATAAAGGAAAATACATTTATTTTTCAAAGAAACATCTATATTAACTTTTTTAAACATTTATTCGAAATAATTTCATTTATTTTTTTCATTTGTTTGAAATTTAATAAAAAATTACCCACAAAACGGAAACTTGTGGTTTATTTGTGTCCGTAACAGTTATTACAAATTTAAATTTTGTTTGCTGTCTGTTTCAAAAAAAATATTCAAAGAATTTCAATTTGTTTTTTTATTTAAATTGGTTGTATATATACAAAATTTTTCAATTTACAAGAACTTCATAAACACACATACATATACAAATACATTCATACAAAAAGTGTTTATAGCTTCATATGCATACATACATTTTGTATTGTACGAGTATATTAAAACAAAAAAAAAAAAAAATACAGAAACGGAAACGGAAATAATTTCAAATAAATGAAAAAAACATTTATTTTTTAAGGATTGGTGGGTAAAATTTTGACATTTATTTTAACTGATTATATCAGTTGTTTCTTACGGATGTGTCAGTTGATTAATCAACATTTAAAAATAAATAACAAATGGCATTTAATTTAAATGAAAATTAAGTAGACCGGTTTTTAAATGAAATATCATTTCTTTTAAATGATATTTTCAGTTATTTTAACTTACAAACTTTTTTAAGTGTAAAAAAATCTTTTTTGCAAAATTCATTTTTATAATACAAAATACATCTTTTTAATGAACGTCAAAGATTGTATGCTTGTGTGTGTACAGAAAGGTAATGCAGCAATTTGATAGTTGTATATCTATAATATTTATTTATTTTATTTATTAATCATATAATTACAAATTATATGTTAATACCCTAACCGAGCACTAGCAACAAAGGCCTTCGGCTCGTTGTAGCGAAAACAGACCAGAGCCTCTGGTGGGAATTGAACCCACGACCCCCGCACTCATAAGCTAGCACGCTACCAACAAGCCTACCGGGGCGCTCATCTATAATATTAATGTATTTTACCATTAAAGTAGTGCAATTGAAAGTTTATATTAATTTAATGCAAATTTTCATACAAATTTGTTTAAAATGTTATTATACTTATTAAAAGTTTTATGAAATAATTGTAGTAGTTTCATTTACAAATTTATTTCAAATTAAGTATGAAGCTTTTCGATTTATTTTAGAATATACATATTTGTTTTAATCTGCGAAGAAAAGTTTCATTAATTTATTGAAAAGTATCATTATTTCTCGCCCAACAAAATTCTCCCTGTTTTTTTATTGACATGAAGGAAAAGTTTCATAATATTTTAGAAGGGTTTCATAAATTGTATAAAATAAGTCATTTATGTAATTGCTCTTTTAAATATTTGCAATTATTCATAAATACGATGTTACAGTTAAATAGCTCACAAGGTTTTCAAAGTATTAAATTGTTGTATCGTGGTCAGTGTTGCCAAAATTTTTAAAAAAAAAGTTACCAGATGAGAAAAAATATAACCAAAATTAAAAGTTTTATGTTTTTAATTAAATATATTAAACTATTATATTTTTTTTTAATTTGTCCTTAAAATATTATTTTATAGCAAAAATTTATAAAAAAAATTAAATTACCTGCTTTCATTGTCGCATTTAAATGATATATACTATATAATGGATATACTATTTGCATTGACTGCAGTCTTTTTCAATAAAAAATTAAAACAACCCATCAAAAAAAAGTTCCGCTTACGTACGTAAACGGAATCCAACTCCGTAAACGTACCAGAAAACGGATTTTAAGGAACATCGAAACTTATTTGAATTTGTGCCTTTGTGTGGTGTAAAAACCGGAGTTGAGTCCGTTGAAAGCCAATCACTGAAGGACCGGTTACGGACAGTTGTGTCGTGTAAAAATGGTCTTGAGTTCCTGGTCCTATTATTTTTTCAGATTTCTAAAAAAAATAAAATAATAAACAACACAAAGAAAACATTCGAAGAAAGCAATTACCATCCATTACCACGTTTTAATTTTGGCTTTTTATAAATTTTAATACCTGCACTCAGAATATTATGTAGTTAACTGTTTGTAGTTTAATAAAAAAGTTTTCCGTTCCATTTAAAAATAAAGGAAGATACATTTATTTTTCAAAGAAATATCTATATTAACTTTTTTATACATTTATTCAAAATTATTTACTATCATTTACCGATTTTTTTCAGTTTCATTTATTTTTTTCATTTGTTTGCAATTTAATAAAAATTTACCCACAAAACGGAAACTTGTGGTTTATTTGTGTCCGTTACAGTTATTACAAATTTAAATTTTGTTTGCTGTCTGTTTCAAAAAAAAAATATTCAAAAAATTTCAATTTGTTTTTTTATTTAAATTGGTTGTATATATAAAAAATTTTTCAATACAAATTACAAGAACTTCATAAACACACATACATATACAAATACATTCACACAAAAAGTGTTTATAGCTTCATATGCATACATACATTTTGTATTGTACGAGTATATTAAAAAAAAAATACAAAAACGGAAATAATTTAAAATAAATGAAAAAAACAGTTATTTTTTAAGGATTGGTAGGTAAAATTTTGACATTTATTTTAACTGATTATATCATTTGTTTCTTACGGATGTGTCAGTTGATTAATCAACATTTAAAAATAAATAACAAATGGCATTTAATTTAAATGAAAATTAAGTAGACCGGTTTTTAAATGAAATATCATTTCTTTTAAAGGATATTTTCAGTTATTTTAACTTACAAACTTTTTTAAGTGTGATAGAAATAAAAAAACAAATTAGTTTACATTTAGCTTTTCGATAATAATAAAAGTACTTCAAGTCACTAGTTCTGCACCTTAGTTTGTATTCCTGCAATTTTAAATTTAACAGAAGGGTTGCGCGATTTTAGATATATATTCTATTCTATTTGGCTGCATATTTATATTTTTATAAAAGCAATAACCAACACCGTTTGTTACGGAATCAAGACTGATGAAAAACGGTGAAGTCCATTTTAACGGCACGGAAAGGGTTACAGCAAACGGAGTAGAAACGTAGTGTTTTCGTCCATTAATATTCCGTTTACTGTTATGTACAAGCTTTGACGGATACGTGTTTTACGCACGTAAACGAGGCGCACAATCCAGATTTATGATTCCTTATGTGTTGGAGAGTTCGTAAAAATGTTTCTTATGAAGTTAAAAAATTTTCTTGAATTCACATACATTCTAACATGTAAAATACAAATACTTATCCATTGTGCATTTATTTAATGTTTTTTGCTTTTTTTACCACAAACACTTAAGTTAACTTAGCAAATTGTTCAATTCAGAATCCTTGTTCTCATCGCTAGAGTGTCGTCAATTAAAACAGTCATGCATATTTTGCTAATCCAGAGCTGATTAACATATTTTATAAAAAAATTAACAGTGTTTTCAAATCAACGTAATAAAACCGCGTATATTAAAATCTTTACTGTTAAATAAAAACAATTTATATTTTTGATTGCCAAAAAAGTTACCAAAATGAAAAAAAGTTCACATTTCCACATTGGGGAAAAATAACCAAAAACGGCAACACTGATCGTGGTATTAAAGAAACAGAGTTGTTAAAATTTTATTTTACTATAACCACGATTTTCTGTTGTTGTAGTTTCTAAAATTAAATTTTAACAACTCTTTTTCGAATAGTACGATACAATGACCAAAGTGTTATAAAATGTTTCATAAATACAATAAAAAAAAACGTTTTCGATTGTATTTTAACGAAGCATCATTGATTTAATAAACACATCTCTAATATATCATAACAATAATTCTTTTAAGCTACACAGATAAAACAGATTTGTGGCGAAAACCGAGTCTTTTTCGGTCGTAACAACAAAACATTTTTGGGACTATATTATTTTATTTATAACACAGAATTTCGTATACCTCAATAATTCTGACATCAACAACAAAAACTCATTGGCAAAGATTTCGATTTTCTCATAAAGTAAACAAACTTTTCTTAAGGTAAATAAAACGTTTTATTTACATATTTACAAAGCTGTTTCATTTTATTTAATGTATGAAAATTAAATTTTTCGTAAAATTTTAGGAATACTTTGATTAATTAAACGAAAAGTTTCTTTGCTTGAATTTCAAATCAAATTTAATCGATTTTATATAAAAATTTGATTATAAATATCATAGATATAGAACTCGAAGGACACATGATTTAAATAAAAAACACAAATCGTACTTCTTAAACGTGTGAGTTAAATGAATTTAGTATGTTAAAAAGAAAAAGTTAATCATACGAACCTAATTATTATGAAATAATATAAAGTGAGTTGTCTGCAAACTACCATTGCTAACTTCTAAAAATTATTGAATATTAAAACATTTTAAAGTGATTTTGTAGATTATTGGTTTTCATAAGATAAAACAAAAGATAAAACTATAAATATATATATATATATATATATTTTAAAAGATTTATTAGTAAATAAATAAAAATTCCGCAAAAAATTCAACCATTTTTCATATACTGATTAACACAATATCACAACAATTTATCAGGCAATAAGCATACATGGTCATGGCGTTAAAATTCGGTAAATCACGAGTAAGAAACTATAACAGCCAACAAACGCAAAAAAGCCGCCTTCAATATCGTAGATAAAATAATGTGTTTGTCATATGCGAGTAAAGTGATTGTTATCACACAATTTTGATCTTTTCTATGTTGGTTTTTGTGAGACATGAAAAATTACTAAATAAATTCTTTGACCAATACTCCCAGCAAAATCTTGGTAAAGGGATGAATCTAAAGCAGGTATTACCCGGTAAAGAGTATAATTTACTCTTTGCTTAACTATGAAACCTAAAGTAATACTTTACAAAAATTGTTATGAAGTAATGAGTTACCGATATTGATATATATCACTACTTATTAGGAGAATTTAAAATAATAATTTAAATACACGATTTATATAAATTTATAATTGAAACTATTATTTGTTCATACTCTTATCTTATTTTATTCATCACAAGTATGCACTTTTTTAGCCCTTATTGGTAACTAGTGATTTCAACATTAAAATTAACTTTACCTCCAAAGACATCTCCGTGTTGAAATAATGAGTTATTTGACCAAAGTGTAAGGACTTGCAATTTTTGTTTTCTTATTCCATTTCCAATTATCTGGTAATAGCAAGTTTTGCTGGTTCATTTAGCTTAATTCACTGAATGTGATATACTCTTGTAGCCGCATGTAAAGATAAACTTTTGCAAAAGAAGACGAAAAATTAAAACGAAAACGAGAAAAAAAGAATAACAAAAGCTTAATAAGCGATAAAATCATACAGTTTATCATTGTTGTGTTGTCATTCATAACATGTGCGAGTACTAGAAAAAATTGAAGTGTCCATTTAGTAGTTTGCCGGTAGTTAGTTTAAAATACGGTACACAAAACGACAAACGGACGGACCTGCCAATGAAAGGACGGACAGAAATATACAAACAGATAGTTTGAGCAAGACAATCATAAATAACATACAAAAACATAGTGTAGTTAGTAGAAGGCGGCAAAAGAACAAAAGATTACAAAAAAGTAAATATAAAAACAACGTGACCTTTTGCAATGACGTTAGTGAGAGTCACATCATCATATCTATCCCAAACGTATTAATACCCCTCCCCTCCCCCCAACAACAACCCATTTGTTTTATTAATTTAAATTTGTTTAATATTTATTTTGTTTGGTTTAAGTTCACAATTGTATCAAAACTTAAAATCTTTTTTTTTGCAACCAGTAAAAATTAATCAAAATTTCAAGTCACACAATTTTTTTTTCGAAATACACAAAACATACACAAAAAGACTGTCGTAAGTCAAATCTGGACTTTTGGTTTTTATATATTGTTGGTCATATTCACATCTGTATTTTGTATATTATATTTATTTTGGTCATACATTTAGTTATAATGTCAAAAACATGGTATTATATGTAAATTAAATGTGTATAAACAGGTATTTACCGAAAAATACAAAAAGTTTGTGAATAAAATCACACAAATTTTACCGAAATTTATACTTTTTTTCGAGGGTAATTCATCAAAATGCAAATCTGGTTATTCAAAATGAAATTAAATGAAAAACACGAAAGAGAATTTTTATATGCAATCAGCAACGACTATAGAAAATACTACACTCCAAAAATTAAGTTATTAGCAAAAATTAGTAAAACGTTTTATATCCCACTTTACATTTTTGTACAAATTTTTTTACAAAATATTTTTTAACAAAACTTATTTCTATTCTCTTTTTCTTAATTGAAATTTGTTTTTACTAATTTTCGTTGCTTATTTTAGCCAAATATCATACTAATTTCTTAAAACCGAGTTGCTTAAATATCAAGAATTTTTACTAATTTTTTCATAATTAATATCAAATTTTCCTTGAATTAAAAATTTTTATAATCTAAAATATAAAGAAAAATCAAAAGAAATTATTTTAAAAAACTTAATATACTTTTATATAAAGTGGTTGTTACTGTCATATAGACAATCGTAATTAATATAATAATTTATTACTTTTAGAAAGTGCTCATTTACAGAAAGAAGAAGAAAACATCATTATTGAAACATTTTAATATTTATACCATTTTTTAGAAAAAAAGTTGGTAAATTTCAGCAAATCAATGATCCTTATTAATAAAATTTTGGTTGTAGTCTAAGTTTTTCTACTATTTTTACGTCACTAAAAACAGCACCAGCTTGCTAAAATTAGCTAAATATTCTGCTAGTCTAAAATAAACAGAATTTTCTGAATCTTTTATTTAAGTTGAACTTGATTACAATAAAAGCTTTCATATGAAATGCTTATAAAGATTAAAATTTTCGAACAATTTAGCAAACTAAACTTTTTGTAAAATAAAAATAACAAAATTTGATTAATCTAATGATATAATACAATGGTTAAACTGAAACGAAGCTCCAACGAATTTCTGAGCTTTCCCATTAAACTTCGGTGATGCGTTGGATCCATTTCATGTAAATACAATTAATTTGTACATTCAAACTTAATAAAAATGTATTATGTGATAGGGAAAGGTGTCAAATAGTATAGAGTAAAATCGAAATTGAAAAGCTTTAAGATATCCTTGTAAATTGTCAAGGAGATTAAAGTGGAAAACGGATCTCCCAAACCACCCGTTTCGAAATTCGTTGTTAGAAATTTTGATTAGTGCCTGAATAAATAATGAAAACTAATCATACATATATTAAAATTTTTATTACAAATTTCAAAAACAAAAATTTAACATTTATAAAACCTTTTGTCAAAATTTTATATTTTTCAATTACCGTCAAACGATGTGAATTTTAACAATAAAAATATTTAACAATATTAGACTATAAATAAAGTTTGCTTTTAATTTCTAAATTATTTTTCAGAAATTATTTTATTTAAATGATAGAACGAATAGTTGGGCTTTTATGGGTTAATATCTATAAATAGATTTTAATTGAAAGTAAACGTACAATGCAAATAGTTTTTTTTTGTTTTTGTGGTACGCAATTTAACGCTGGAACATAGAGAAATTAATTTGTATTGCTGGCTCAGTTTCAATTGTAATTTTGTTGTATTAACAAAAAAATTAATTAATTTAAAAACTATTAATTTAGACGACACAAGTTTGTTTATAACGATTTGAAGGACTTTTTATATAATACTTTAAAGCATTTTCTAAAAAATCTCTTCAGTTTCTTATGATCTTTTTCGAGATTCTGAGAACTTTTTCTTACAAAAAAAAACCATTAGATTCTAAAAAAAAAATAAATTTATTTTCATCAAATCATTAATACCTTTTTTTTTATCAATGTAGGGTGTTTTCACATTCATACTCATAAATTGTTGTTAATTTTAGCAGAGGATTTTGTTTTTTAATTTGTGCTATTTTATTCAGTGTTTTTTGTGTATTTTATTGTATGTAGTATTTATGACTTATCATAGATCATGCTACTACGAATCATGTAATTTTTTTGTTGTGTGATGTTTTTTTTTAGAAATTTATATTTTGTAGCTATTGTTATACTTAACGTGTCGGCAAAGTCATTAAATTAAAAGGAAATTACATTACAACCGTGTATGTTGTTATTTATAGTTTGCTACCGCATTTGTATAAAATTCGGTTAACCAAATTGACACGTTTTTATTTCAACAAAAAATTTAAATTTTTGTGTGGTCTCTTTTAGTAATGACATTGAATTTTTTAATTTTTCTTTAAAGATATCTTATATACCCTTTTCACTTTTAACTGGCGGGATATTTGTACAAAGCTAACAATCTGGATGAGGTAAAAATGTACCTTCAAGGATTTTTGTTTAATAGTTTTTTGATAACTGTAGCACAATTCTTAAAAAATCATAACATTACCATTAATTTTATAAAAAATATAATCTCAATAGTGTATCTCGTCTAGTCAAATCAAACCTATATGACAGCATACAAAATCCGACTTTTGGGGCAAAAGTCTGCAAGAATCACTTTTTTATTAATTCGCAATACAAAAAATTTATAAAGTGTTATTCTTTTTGTCATACAGTATCTTTTGTAAAGTATCTGAAAGTCTTGGCATATTTTTAGGCAAAATTTTGTGACCTTTGGACTTGCACCCTCAGTAGTATTCGAAAGTAATCAGTTTTGAGAAAAAGGATAATTCAAAGTTTGATTTCTTAAAGCCAAATCTTACTAAGAAAAATGTTTCAGCTTAGATAAAGCACCTTTGATGTAATCCCAGTATCGGAGAAAACATTTGCAACTATCATTTAAAAATTTAATTTTTAGTCTGAAAAAATAGTATGGTTAAGGTTATTTTTTACTGGTTTATGGTATTTGTTACTTAAGAAATAACTTTTACCCCCCGTTGCCACATGCAAGTTATTAATTGCAGGTAGTGTATACGTGTTATCAACGAAAAACAACACCATTTTTTGAGTGGCTACACTGTAAAGTGCAAGTTTAATTGTAAAATGTTGTTGGTACTACGCAATTGTCACGACGCAAAATTAACAACTGCTACAAAAACATTGAAAACAGGCGAAAAGATTGAAGTCCCATGTCCGAACTAAATTAAATTTTATAGCAAGAACATGGGAGGCGTTGACTTGTCTGATCAAACATCTGGCCTTTACGAATATGATCGAAAATCAAATATGTGGTCGAAGAAAAGTTTTTATCCCTTGATAATGATGACAGCCGTGAATTCCTGGGTCATTTATAATGATCTCAATCGAAAAAGATGTCATTCAAGTCGTTTTTAGTTACGTTAGCAAAGACATTGATCCAGGAAGGCCTAAAAACTACAGCCATTCGTCGATCAATAAAACCAGTCCCAGCACCACAAACTGCCAATCGCAAGCCAATGCATCTTCCTGTTAAAGGAACTTCCCTACGTCGTTGTACCAACTGCATCGCTCAAAATAAACAGACTCGCAGTAAGACAATCTGCAAGGAATGCCAAGTGGCACTTTGCAAGATGTTCTTTGCACCATATCTTACATAAATTTTATGTAAAAACAATTTTTTTATAACCTTTCTATACATTTCTTTTTCAATACATAAAAAATCAATAAAATATGATATATAATTTGCTATACTTCTTTTTAATTTAGTTTGTTTTAACGGACGGTTGGTACTTATTTGTACCCCTTAACATCCCGAGTGGTACAATGGTACCAGCCCCCTAATTATTGGTTTTCAGATTTTCATTCGCCGATACCTTGTTTATTATTTAAATAACCTACTGCCACCAAAAATTGTATTGCAGCATTGCTATTCAAATGCCGGGTCAAAAGGGTTAAATGAATTACAGTATTGCCATGTACTTAATACTCTGCGGTACCTAGCAATATATATCATGTTATTATATTTCTTTTATTAGAACGAAAAATTACTACACTCAGGAAAAAAGTTAGTAGAAAAATTTGTAAACGGTTTTCAATCCCACTTTACTATTTTTGTACTAATTTTTAGTAAAAAATTTATTATTTAGCAAATCTTTTTGCTATTTACATTTTACAAATTACAGAGTTTTTACAGAATATTTACCAACTTTTGTTGCTAATTTCAGAAATCATTTTACAAATTTTTGAAAACCGATTTGCTAAAATTAACAAAAAAAATACTAATTTTAAAAAAGTATATATTGAAGGAAATATTATTTCTAAATAAAACTTACACCTACAAACTTAAATTGCCTTTAAATGTTACATAGATTAAAAAAGGGGCCGAAAATGAAGATACCGACTCATGTCTGAAAATCAGCCCTAAAAACAATTAAAATTTTACCTTAAAATTAAAAAAAATTGACTAGAATATTTTTCAAAACAGAAATTACAAATAAAAAGAAAATTATTAATTCGTTTATGTTTCAAAAATTTTTAAGCCTTTGACTTTTGTATAAAATATTTTTTGAAAAAAATAAATAAAATAAAAATAAATTTGATGCTCCATTAAAAAAAAATAAATTTAAAATTTTATACTAATATTAATAATATTTAGTAATTTTTTTTTGCTGATTTTAGCAAACAAATTTTAAATTTCAATTTACAAAAAGTATACTAAAATTTAGAAGCGGCTACTAATTTTTCTACTAATTTCATTGTACTACACGTCAGCAGATATGTGTTGCTAAGAATAGCAAAAATACCGCTTCCGTAATAACTGCAAAATTTTTAGTTGCCATTACAGACTTTTTTTGGTGAGTGTATTTAAACTTACATTTAAAAGGCGACTTTGTATCCTTTCTCATTATCCATCTTATATATGCGCACAAAATCAACTAATATATTAACTCCTATTGCAACAAATAAATAAATTAGTATAAAACTCAATACTGTGGAAAAATCCACTTGCATCATTGCAAGCTGAGTCGCAAGTAGTAAAAAAGTATGAGTGTATTGAGTTTTTGGCACTTGCATGTATTAATATTTTGAAGGGGCAAAACAATAGCAACACGTAAAGTAAGTTCTTGTTGTTAATGGATCAAACCCCGTTATGTTTTGTTTTGAAAGCATTTGCAGTTTCTTGGTAGAAAGTCAAATTTTTTTATAAGATGCAAAAATACTTGCAAAGAAACACAAGCTTAGCACCAAATAAATTTGGTAAAATATTGCGTAACTTGTTGTGGATGATTTTCAAAAAACTAAATCTGTGGTCGGTATCAGAAAAGGCGCGAAAAACTGACCAGACGCGTTATTAGTAAGAGAGGTAAAAAGTTTCATTTTAAATTTGTTCTGAAATTGGCAAAATAATTGAAAATATAAGTTTGAATCACTTCCTGATGTCACGTTGACGTTGGTTTGTTAGTTTAGTGGCCAGCGGAAAATCCCTTATATCTAAGCGTAACCAACTGAAACAAATTATATTTGCTCAAGAATATATTAGCTGGACAGTGAACCATTGGAAAGACTTAGGGCCGTATGCAAAAAAATAAATTACTTTAGCTGTAACTTTCACATTAGTTAACAAATACATTAAGGCTAACAAACGTTTGTTAAAAATTCGTATGCAAAACCCCCACTTTAACAAATAAAAGTTTTAATGAATTTAATATTTTGATTCTGGCAATGCCATCATATTCACTTGTCACTTTATGGTTAGCGATGCATTAAAACGAATATTAATTCAGCCGGGTAATCAAATATATAAAAAGGTTCTTATTATTTTAACATAAAATAGTATGTTTTTTATGCAATCTTCTTCGATTTACTTATTCAATAAAATATAAGCACAAAATGAACTAAATTAAGGAAATTGAGAAGTATTCGAATAACGAGCTGTATTGATTTGTTTTGATTGTAAGTACATCACTAAAACATTTTTACATTTACATTGTTTTGTTATGTGTTTTAATCAGTTATATTATTATTTTTTTTTTGCTGTTTGTTTGTTAAAACGATATTTTTTTTTAAATTGGACATCAGGAAGAGATAACCCAACAGTCCTCGCCTTGTAAATTCTTGGCCGATAATAGTTTCCGATTTGGATAATAGTATATACTTGTGAAAATAATACACAATTAACACTAATTTTTCAAAAATCTTAATTAATTTTACCAGTTCTTCTTAAATTTCACAATTTATTATTTTTATTAAAAATTTTTACAAAATTTTAATTTACAAAATACCACTAACATACGTTTAAAGTACGTTGCTTTCTACTTTAAAATATTTAAAGTTACCAAACGTTTACCAAAGGTATGTTAAGCTTATAATCGTTTTTGGATACAACTTTAAGCAATTTTGCTTAACAATGGTTTGCCAAACTTTTTTAATTTTTTTTTGCATACGGCCCTAATACTGTGAATTAAATTTAACTATTTTCTTTTTTGCAGTAAAACTTGTTTAAATAAAAATTTAAGATAAATTTTTGTTTTTAATGATAAAAGTTCTTGCTATATTTTTTTCGAATTAATTAATTTTAGTAAAAAAATTAACTTCCGATTGGAGCAAACAATCGAAGGAAAACTATAATATGTATCAAAAACTTTAAAGTAGTTAAAAATATTTGCTTAAATTCAAATTAGATTTCTAACAATTTATTGCTTGAAATGTTTGTAAATTGTTTTTTTTTTTATATAAAATTTTTTTGAAATTAAAAATTTTAGTGCAAAAATATAACAAAAAGTTTTTTGGATTTCCAAATTCCATTGTTGCTGCCTTTTTAATTTTTTTGTATTTACAAATATATTCCATGAAGATGTTGAATATTACAAGTAGAATTTTATAATTTTTTTCTGTGTATGTTTCACATTATTTTGTAAAATATAAAAAGTTAGCATCATAGTAATGTTATATTTTTAACATTTATATATTACTGCAATTCTTCTGTTAATATTAACATTATGTTTACATGGTCCTTTTTGCATCTGTTGTGTGGAATAAAAATAATATTGTGTATGCGGTTGATTAACTATTTAGTCTGATATTATTTTCATTAGTTGCGTTGTGTGTTATCCTTCTGTACAGCAGCGCCCTGGTGGTTATTTTGATAACTATTTTGCAAATAGTCCTTATAGCTTTTGTTGGTTGTTGACTCTGCTAGAAATGTTTAAGAACTTTTTAGTTTAAATGTATAAACTAAAGAGGGTGTTAAAAAATATTTACTCTACAGTTCAAAAGACTAATATAAAAAACTGATAATGAGGTAATTATATCAGTGATGGAAAAGTTGATGCAATTGTACTATTTTTGATACTATTTGATTTAAGAAAATACCGTGATACCCCCGAGACATATTTGATACTCTCACACACTTTTCCCAAATAAAACATAGATATTAATTTATTTTAAGAATGCAGAAAAATAAGTTTAAAGAATCAAACTTTATGCACTGATATAGAAATACTCTTTATTAAAACAAATACATAATTCTGCATTAATAAAAAAGTTTTTTTGGGCAACTTTAAAATATGTTTAAAAATTTTAATGAATTTTTGAACAAATTTAAATTTTTTTTTGATAATTAAAAAAATTGTTATACAATTTTGAAGCATTTTTAGACAAGCTTAAAATATTTGGACAATTTGAAATAATTTTTACACAATTTTAAAATTATTTTCGATAATTTTTAAATGTTTTTAAATTATTTTCTATAGTTTTAAAACATTTTTACACAATTTTAAAATTATTTTGGATAATTCTCAATTAAAGCTGGAAATGGTGTAGTGTTAAATAAAATAAAAAGTGCAAAAATGCACAGATTGTGTCGCCATAACCAATAAAAGCTGAAAAAATGCATTAAACAAAAATATAAAAATGATTTAATAAAAAAATTATTAAAGGCCTTCAGAACTATTTTCACATTGAAATTTTTGAGTTGAATAATTAGAAAACAATATTTTCAATAAATGCTCAAGATTCAGAAAATATACGACATACTATAGCTTTAGAAGTAATGAGGAGTGATTTGTTTAAGATATGCATCGGCTTTATATTCAAATCACTACATTTGAAATATGAACATATGAATTTTTTTTTGAAAGTTCCTTAGAATAACATCAAAAAAATCATAAAAGAATGATAACTGAACCTAAGGAAGCAATAAAAGAAGTTATAGCCACAGAATGACTACCATTTTTTTTGCTGGGTATATACAATTAGATTAACCAAAATGTGATTAAATTAAATTTTTTCGCTTGGTAACTAAAGTTTATATCAACTTGATCTCTATTTTAATGTATTACTTTTTTTTGTTTAATATATAAAAAAAAATATTTTTAACGTATGTTAATTTTATGTAAAATCAAATTTATATTTTAAGCTAAAAATAAAAAAAAAAATTAGTACTCTGAGGGTCAAAAAAGGACTATTGAATTTTTTTTTGATACCAAAAAAAAAAAATTCCATTTTCCATCCCTGAATTATATACATTTTTATCAGTTACAACACAAAGAAAGAGCGTATTTAAATTAAGAATTGTCGTATTAATTTAAATATGTGCCTATTAAAAAAAATTGTTATATAATACTGTTTAAAATTGATTTAAAAATGTTACGTTTTAACTTAAAATTTACAATTTTAAATTAAAATTTAATTTTAATTTTTTTTTTATTTTTTACTTAAGGACTACAACTAGTCAATATTGACTAACTAGCAGTTTAAATTTCATAATACAAAATATATTTATTTATTAATATATCAAATTAATTACAGCAGACGAAGTTTTTGACAAAAACCTCTTACTGGTTGAAGCGCCATTTAAGGTCGTGGGTTTGTAGCGGTTTAATCTTCTTGGCAATCCTGAAGTATTTAAGAGGGCCGGAATTTCATTATTTTGGTGTTGTAAAAGTTTAAATTCATGTGCTTCTGCTTTGATTTGTATTTCAGAAGCAATTGTTTCTATTTTTAGATCACGATGAATATCGGTGTTTCTTACGTACCATGGAGCTTTTACTAAATTTCGTAATACTTTATTTTGAAATCTTTGTATGATTTCTATTACACTATTCTTCGCACATCCCCAGATCTGAATCCCATAGGTCCAAACTGGTTTAATGATTTGTTTATATATCATAATCTTATTATGTAACGATAAAGGTGATTTTCTGCCAATAAGCCATCTATGTTTTCTATATTTTATTTCAAGTTCTTCTTTTTTCTTCTTCACATGCTCTTTCCAACGTAATTTTGCATCGAGTGTCATTCCAAGGTACTTCGCTGTATTAGCAAATGGAATTATTTCTTGGTCTATGTAAATTGGTTTGTAATCAATATTTTTATTTGTGAAATCTACGTGGGTAGACTTTAAGCTGTTTAATTTAATGCACCATTTTTTAGTCCATTGCTCTAATTCCAAAAGGGCAGATTGGACTTTCGATGTAGATGTGGTAATGTTCTGTTCAATTGACATAATAACGGTGTCGTCAGCGAATGTACCTACAATACAGTCTTCATTCACTGGTAGATCATATGTATATTACAAATATAGTAAAGGTCCTAAAATGCTGCCTTGGGGAACTCCTGAATTTATGGTGTAGAGGTTCGAGTAATTATCCTCCTGTTTGACTCTAAAGTATCTGTTTGTAAGATTCTAACAGTTGACAGTATTGCTTCGGAAGAAGTAGATTTATTTTGTATAACAAGCCCTTGTGCCATACATCGTCAAAGGCTTTTGACACATCCAAAAATACAGCTGAGCATATTTCCTTTTTTTCTAATGCAATCTCGATCGAGTGGGTTATACGATGTATTTGTTCAATCGTTGAGTGTTTTTCTAGGAAACCAAATTCATGGTTTGGTATTATATTTCTATAAAATATAACATTTTTTAAACTTTTACTAAATAGTTTTTCAAATAATTTACCCATGACAGGGTAAAAGTTAATTCATTTATTTAATTTTTATATTTCAAAACAATTACTGTCATTGTTGCAGAAATAAGCTAAGTGAAAATCATAAAGAAAAATTAAAATAACAAAAACAATAAATTTTCATTAAAAACATTTACAATTATTACTTCACACAACAAATGTCTGTATTCCTTCCACTATTGTTAGTACAAATAAATTTTTAAAACATTTTGGTTGGTGTAAATTAATTTTTTCTGGTTTTTAGCTTTATCTAAAGTTTCTCAAAAGGATTAATTCGTTAAAAACACAGATCACTGGCCATATTATTTGCAAAATTGGTAATGGAAATCAAGGGTGTTGATTTTTGAAAAATTTTACTTAAAAAATATATGTTAATAAATTTAACAAAAAAAAAGTTATAAATTGTTTAATTTTTTTATTATATGCATCAAAATCTAAAATCAAAAATTATTAAATGTTAATTTAACAACTTTAAATCAAAAATTTAATATTGTTTCTGCTTGATTTTAAAATGTTATTCCGTGGTAAACTTTTATGTAAGGTTTATTTTCAAAATAATTCTTAAGATATTTTTTCTTAAAATTTTTAGATTTTTTCTATTTGATACTTTAAATCACACCTTAATATTTTGATTTCTGAATTTTTTCACTTACACCCGCATGGAAGGTATGCTGTATGATTCACCTTGATTTGAAAGAAACTCTGCTATGTTGTAGCAGAAAAAAAAATATTTGATTTTTAAACTGTAATTTAAAATATATTGAAAACGTGAACATTTTTGGAGGATTTGTATGAGGATGATGATAGCAATGAAAACCCAACTTTGATGGATCTAAACTAATATGGTGACAAGTAATTATACCCTTCACCACAGGTGGAAGGGTCGCGGGTTCGAATCCCGGTCAATTCACTTTTCTTTCGTACATTTTTTTTTATTTTCTTAAGATTTTTTTTTTTTTAGTTTATTTTTTGTTTTTTTTTTAACATTTCATAATTAATTTAAATAAAATTTTATATTAATAATTAAATAATCCATAAATAGGCTAAAAACATCAAAATTTTTATAAAAATTTTTATAAAAACAAAATACAAACGGTTTTATTTCTATTTTTTGCTCCGATTTAAAAGAATTTATAAAAAGATTTTTAAACCATTTTATTTCTTACATATTAAGAAAATTTTATACATAATTTACCTTTGAGTGTAACTATTTTAGGTCATAACTTTTAATAATTTATAAAAAAAAAATTATTTTCCTTCAAATTTTTAAAATTAAGCTAAAGAAATTACAAATATTTTTAATAAAAAAGCGAAATAAAATCCCAAATGCAAATTTGCCAGCTAAATCAAACGTTTTTGTAGAAATAAAACACATGCAGTTCTAGTGATTTCTTTTAACGATTTGTTGAAATTCTTTTCTTTCACCTCTTCACCTTTTATACACAAACAACAAACACTATTCTAGAGCTGTAATATGACCTATGGATACGTCTAAGCGGTGTAAAAGAATGAAAATCTTTAGTATAACATATTTGCTGAAAAACTCGGAAATATCGGTTCAGATACAAAAAAGTTATGCCCAAAACATAAAGTTTTTTAAATACCTATTTTCTGGAACCATAAATCTTCCCGAGTCCAAGTTTTATCACCAAACTAAATGGTTAATTTCCTCTTAAAGGCGTCCGTATATAAATCTGTCCATTCCATATATGTCCATATATAAACTTCAGTTTTTTCCCAACCATGGTGAAGGGTATATAAGATTCGGCATAGCCGAATTAAGCCGCTCTTACTTGTTTTTGGATCAGTTTGCTGAATTCAGGAAAATCCCGATTATTAGCAAAATTTTAACAATATATCGAAAACTGTTAGAGCGAATTAAAAAAATGATTTTATGTTCGTGTTCAGCAACTAAATTTGATTGCTTAGAAATTACTTGTCACAAGCCATAATTATTGTTTTTGTTTTTATTTGTTCCAATATCCTCAAAATTTCTTTTCAAAGGTACACCGCTTAGAGCTATCCGGTTTGGTCAAAATTTCAAACATTTTGAGTTTTAAACTAAGTGTCGCAATAATCCGCTAGGGATTCGTAAAAATTCAGAAAAATATATTTCCCCATATATTTTATTGCCACTATAAGCGATTGAAGCGAGTTTAAGATGACTGTTTTTCAAAGAGCATAAAACATAGGCAATACTCATATTTTCCAAAGTTTTTGTTTTTACAAGTATTACTTTGATTCTTGATATATACAAAAAAAAAACAACGCATCTTATCATTCTTAAAAAGAAAACTATCATTGTAATATTAATAGAAAAAAGTTTCATTAAAATAACAATAAGCTTTTCTTTAATATTTGATAAATTTTAGTATCATTTCTAAAGGATGAATTTCATTAATTGTAAAGCAAATAATAATGAGTAAAGCAAATAATATCTTATGGGAAAACCTTTATGTAAAATATGTCCTGATCGAAAATATATCACTGCTCTGCATATGGGATTAGTTTGCTTTGCTGATCATCATCCATATTGTGATGCGTGTTTGATATTTGTTTAACATATGCTCTAGTGATGCATTTTCGAATACCTGAAAATAACAGATGCATAGCGTTAGTGATGCATGTCCGAACATTATTTAAAGAAAACTTTCAGATAGTAAAGGTTTCTCGAATAAAACGACAAACATATTATCAGAAAATTTTTCTACTGACAAATTTATACATATATTCGAATTATTTTATATACAAAAATTTTAAATTCTGATAATTTTCTCAATAAAAATCTATAATTTTTCAGTAATTTCAATTAAATAACTGCAACAAAACAACATTGTCTAACTTATTATTAGTTGCAGTTTGCTGCAACAATTATTTTTATTCTAAAATTATATCATTATAATATATTCAACATTTTCTCCAGCGAAATATGTTCATATTAGGAAATATTGTCAATTTGTCAAAAATGGTTATAACACATTTTCAAATCTATAAATAAAATATTACAAAACTTAAGAAACAGAATTCACATACATTTGAACTATAACCAATAGTAGTAGATGCAGTTTTTCTGTTACCACTTATTTGACACTTTCCCAGCTTTTAATGTCAATAGACATCAAAAATGATGGTATAAAAAATACGCGACCATATAAAGACTATACAAAGAATTACTTTACAGATGCCCTAAAATAAAACCCAAGGAATACCCATACTCGATACTTGGTACGTAATAACAATTGTGACACAAGACCAGCAGAAGAGGAAGCAAATTGTATAGTGTCATATTGTAAAATTTTGTTTTTTTTCTGATTTTCAACTTGAAATAATAACAAAAGGCAGGCGAATGTAGAAGAACAGACACATTTCGTTTTCATTCATTTGCGCCATTGTCGCGCCAAATATGTTCAGATCTTAAGTTTTGTAGTTTTTCCTTTAGTTTGTGAGTTAAAGCCAAGGATGGCAACCGAAAGAAATAACGATTTTGTATTCTTACCCGTATAATTTTGTTTATCTATTTCGTGTAACAGTTGCCATGACGACTTTTTTAAAATAATGGTTACGGTATATAAAACGTTTTTCCATTTTTTTATTTCAGACATTTTTCAATAACTCACGGTTTTATGTCAAAGTTATCAGAACAACGGCATAAGTATACTCACAATATTATTTCGTTGAAAACAACTTAAAAAACATATTAAATTAATCGAAAATACAGTAATTTTCATTATATTCAACTCATTTTGTTGTTTATTTTCAATCATTGTTTAATAATCGACAAAAGTAGTAAAAACAATAGAAAGTCGTTTAAAATAACCATAAATTTTTAACCGACAAAAAGGTAGAAAAACTACTTTTGTGGTTTATTTTTCAAATTGAAAGTTTTTTTATTTGTATGTAATTACAAAACGCAACACACACAGATGTATATATTTTTATTGGCTTTATGTGTATGTATATTTGAATAATTTTTTGTAATTTTTATTAAAACAATTTTGTATATACAAACTATTTTGGTAAAAAAAAAATAAAAAAGAATTATATGAATTTCAATTTTTAGAAACAGAAAACATAAAATTTTAAAAACAAACTCTACGTATTACTTTTTTAATAAACTACAGTCTATAACGTAAAATATGTTGTGGGTGTAATAGTTACGGTATTCCATTAAGATTCATAATTTCTATCGGATTATTGTAGGTAACGGTCGACATCCTTGGTTGAAACTTTTATATTATTAAGGTTCACACTCGTTATTGCTTTGAGCTGTTGTGCGGTGTTTTGTAAAACTCCCTCGTTAAACAGATTACGACAGAGGAGTCTGAAGTAGATGAGTGTTTGCCAATTTCAGTAGTAATTTTATTTTTGGTTGGTGAACAGTTGGTAGTCGTCCGAATGATTCAAGTTAATTCGTTTGCTTAAGCTTTAACAATTTTATAGAGCTTTTTTTGTGACTGTTTTAAAAAGGATGCCGTCCTTTTTTGTTTGTTTGAGATTCTATTACAAAAGAGTGACACATGTATGCACTTGGTTCGACACTATGTACACACGTTTTCACAGCGAAGAGTGTTAATTGTGTCGGTGTTATTTGGAATAATATGAGAATATATGAAAACAATTGACACTACAAAAGGCAATTTTTTTGATTTTATTTTATATATATTTTTTGTTGCAGCAACAAAAACAAAAGTAATCAAAAAATTCAAACTATAAGATAATTTCAAGAGATCTTTAAAGTATTAAACAGAGCTTTAAAATAATTTTTTGTTTTAGGAACATAGCAAATGCAGTGTAATTTAGAAAATGCAGTTCAATTTATTACCCAACCATTTTGTCTTTGTAATTGCAGCAAGTTCAACGAAAAGGAATGTTTATAAAGCGCCTTTTTTTAATAGAAACGCAAGTTTTTCTGACATTATTTAGTTCTCCATCTAGAGAGATTCCATGGGGCTTATTTACACACAAAAAAAAGTGGCGACCGAATCAAAAAAGTGTATATTGATTGTGACAACCAATAAATTCGGTTAGCACATCCAATCTCAAATGTGATTGCTGAATATTTTGGGTGTTGTAACCAAAATTCAGCTGTCTAAACCAAATTTTGTTGTTATGTATTTTTAAATAGTGTTTAAATTTCAAACACAAATGATTAATCAGTTAAAAGTAATGTTAAAACATTACCTAACAATTCCGTAAAAGTAAATGATTATTCATTTATTTGAAATTGTTTCGGTTTTTTGGATTTTTGTTTGTTTTTTGATCTGAAAAATATAGAATCACACAGCCTATCACATATGTTTGTGTTTATGAATTAAAATAGTTTTGCTTATATACAAACAATTTAAATAAAGACAAAATTGGAATTTTTTGAATATTTTTTTTTAATGAATAGTATTAGTATTTTATTGCAAAAAAACATGACAATTTTATTAGTAAATTATAGAGAATAAAAATTAAAAAATTCCACAGATCCGGCAGGATAGAATACTTAGTATTTTCGGTTGACGCTACCCAACCTCCTCATTATCTACGCTCTACCCTTTGGTCATTGCTTATTGATGATTGTTTATTTTATATTGAGTGTTTGGAAACAAATTAACAAACTCGAAAACAACACTCAATTAGACTAACATCAACGAAATTAAACAATTAATATTTATCCTCTATACTTTACAGTTTTTGTTATGAAGTTTAATTTTTTATATGCAGCCGTTAATTTAAAATGTTTGTCCATATTAAATCTACAACATAATCTATGTTGATAGTTAATGATTAGACAATATTTTGAATTATATTTTGCACTATATTCTTGTGTTTTAAGTAATGAAGTTTTATGTATTGTTGATCCACTCAGAATATTATGTAGTTAACTGTTTGTTGTTTAATAAAAAAGTTTTCCGTTTTATTTAAAAATAAAGGAACATACATTTATTTTTCAAAGAAATATCTATATTAACTTTTTTATACATTTATTTTAAATAATTTACCATCATTTACCATTTTTTTCAGTTTCATTTATTTTTTTCATTTGTTTGAAATTTAATAAAAATTTACCCACAAAACGGAAACTTGTGGTTTATTCGTGTCCGCAATAGTTATTATAAATTTAAATTTTGTTTGCTGTCTGTTTCAAAAATAAATATTCAAAAAATTTCAATTTGTTTTTTTATTTAAATTGGTTGTATATATACAAAATTTTTTAATACAAATTACAAGAACTTCATAAACACACATACATACACAAAAACATTCACACAAAAAGTGTTTAAAGCTTCATATGCATACATACATTTTGTATTGTACGATTATATTAAAAAAAAAACAATTAATACAAAAACGGAAATAATTTCAAATAAATGAAAAAAACATTTATTTTTGAAGGATTGGTAGGTAAAATTTTGACATTTATTTTAACTGATTATATCATTTGTTTCTTACGGATGTGTCAGTTGATTAATCAACATTGAAAAATAAATAACAAAAGGCATTTAATTTGAATGAAAATTAAGTAGACCGGTTTTTAAATGAAATATCATTTCTTTTAAATGATTTTTTCAGTTATTTTAACTTACAAACTTTTTTAAGTGTAGGTTAAATATTATTATGTTAAATAATATGTATTTCAAATATTTTTGTTTACGTAATATTTTAATTTTCAAATATTGTTATTTTTGTTTTCTTTGATATTTTTATTTTTTAATATTGACAAAAATAATTTTTTACTTCCCGCCTTTTTAAAAAAAATTGTTATATATAAGTTTTCAATATATATTTTTAATTTATTAATTATAAAAAAAAAAATTTCCCCTGAAGAAGTCACCCAATGTGGTGACGAAATATTGGGATAAGTATTTATTTATAATTAATTTGTATAAATAAAAAATATATACGATTGAAGAAAAAGCTATTGAAAACATTTTGGACAAAATTTTCTAACAAAAATAGGGCTGTTTGACGAAAATGTCATGGACCGATCCCGCTGAAACTTTGTGTATACTTGAGATGTTTTACCCCCTATATAAACATGATTTTTATGAATAACACATCACATATTAAACTGTGATATTTACTTTAAAAATTCTAGACCCGGTGATTTTTAATCCATTTTTAAAAAATTTCCATGAGGTCAAAATTTTGATAAAGTCACGGTGCAAAAAAGTTACTATTTATACTATATTTTTGTTAAGAGAAGCAACTCCCAGAAAATTCGTCCTGCTTTCTTTGAAAAGGCGATAGAGGAAATATGAAAGGTGGTGAAATATGAAGGACTTCAAATATGGCATAACTGTTACTGCACGAGATGATAAACCTTAGATCTGTTGGTGTCCGCCATCTAATGACGAGTTGGCGAAATTGTTAAAGCCTTTTAATTTATAACTCTGGCACTCCCTCGAGCGCTGATCCTTATAATTTTTTCAATCTTCTCTTATGTTTATAAATTAGTGTTTTCTATTCATATTATAGTAACATTTAATTATGATTTGAATTATATTTTTTTCATTTCATTTATTTATTTACAATTATAATATAAATTACAAAGTCTCATTAAAATATACTTGTAGAACCACTTTATATAATATATAAGATATTAAAACATATAATTAATATATGTAATTAGTATATATTAATTATAAAAAATATTTTTTTTTGCTAATTTTACCAAATTTGTTTTTAATAACTTGTAAAATGTTGTCTAAAGTCAGATACAAAAAATTTGCAAATATTCTGTACAAATTCAGTAATTTTTAAAATTGAAATATCAAAAAATTTTTCTAAATAATATTTTTTTTTACTAAAAATCACCACAAAAATAATAAAGTATGATTGTGACCCTTTTACAATTGCTTTTTGTCTGAGTGTACACTTAAAGAAACACATCACTTTTTAAGACTGAGGTTTAAACTTCTTTTCAGTTATAGCTAGCAGTAAATTGTTTTTATCATCACAAATTTCCTTATTTGTTTAAACGGGTCAATTGAAATTAGTATGCATTACTTGGGTTAAGCAATTAAATTTTTTTCGGTATTATTGCTTTTGTTTCAATAAAAATAACTAAATAAGCATTTGGTTGCAAGTAACAATTTGTGTAAATATTCATAAAGTTTACTAAATAAGCTTATCATTTTAATAGATTTTTTTTTTGCTAAACATACAATTTAATTGCAAATTACTTTGTAACTGTATGTGGCGACTTCGATGATTGTGATCATCCACACGATACAACTGGCCAACAAAACCAATCAGATCGTAAGTTTAAAAGTGTATGCAGGCAGTAGAAATTATTAAGTAAAATAAACGATTGACTGAGTGCAGGCAATTAATCAATTTTCGACATATGAATACTAAATAAACAATTTGTGTTGTTTAACAATTTTGTTGTTTTTTCAACACTTCCAACAAAGCTGCTTCTTTATTTATTTGTTAATACTTACATACCGATAACTTAATGTAGAAACGCCCCAACTAGACTTTTTATTTCTTTAGAGCAAAAGATATAACTTAACAAAATCTGAAAAACCTTGGATATAAAATTTCTTTGAATATAACTTTTAATCAACATTCTGGCAACAATTAAATAAAAAATAAATTTTATTTTTAAAGTATTTCAGATTTATTAAGTTTTGTTAAATCTCGTCTAAAGAAAACTTAAATTGAGTTAGGGCGTTTCTACATTAAGTCATATTTGGCTTTGAGTTGTATGTAGTTGCATTTAATAGTTTTCTTGTTTTCCTACAGTTAAATCGTGCTCTATAGTGTAAATATATCGTTGAATGATATTAGTAGTTTAAAAGGGGGTCTTGAGCTGTTTTTACACTTCATTAATTGACACAACAATAGTTTATGGTTTTGGCGCTTAAATTACTGTTTGTGCTTTAAATATTTAATTTATGATTATAAATAAAATATTGAAATAAAAAAAATTAATTAATATAAAAATTCAATATATCTGCCAGTGGGTGGTCTTTAGTCTTATATGCATTAATGCATATTTTTAACCTCACATTTTATTTATGGCAGTTATCAATATTATTGATTGGTTTAATTGTGATTTATAAACCATTTAGCAAATTTACAATAGTATGAATATATTGAATTTAAAATCTTGTTTCTAAAACAATTATTTTTATGTATAAAAATTTTAAGCTTGTGTTTGTTATTTCAAAATATGTATTACCACAAAAATGAGCTGCAATTGTTTGTGTGGTTTGAAGTTTTTCGTTCTTATTTTATTTGGCTCAAACCTACGTTCATCATCGCCATATTATACTCGAAAAATCGTCAAATAGTTAGCCGCACTGTTTAAAATAAAGCCATGTACATAAATATATAATCATCACACAGAATACAAGATACATATCTATGTGGATCTGTTAGGATAAGCAACAATGTATATTTAACATTGATAAGTTTTTTTCTACAAAACAAGAGATGGCGTTCGAGATAAAATTCACTTATGAATATGCGCAGTCAATTTAAATTCTACAAAAATTCCACACACAATAACGAAATTCTTATTTGAAACATATTTAAGGTTGTAGTCTTAGATAAGTTAAATATTATACAACATAGGTTTTTATTAACTTTAATTAAAATAACATTTTCTTCCTTTTTTTCTTTCCAGTTTACACAAATTTTATTATTTTGGATTACCTGTTCTTAAAATTCGTGTGAAACTTCTTCTTCAACATACACAAACAAAATTAAAAGGTAAAAATATATTTACTTATACATTTCATTCAATATAATCGTATTTAAATTGTTGCAATGATTACAAGTTTCCGGTAATTTTTTTGTAAACATATGGAAATCGTATGTAAATTTTGTTGAAATTTTAAATGAAATTACTTGAAAACAACGTTTTGCACAATTTTAAAGTGACGTTTTTATGTGACGTTAAACACAGCTTTAAACGCGTTTTGTTGTTTTATGTTTTCTTAATGTTGCAGCAAAAAATAAATAAATTCTTTAGTTTGAACCAGGCAGAGGGCCATTGGTCTTAAAGAAGATGTTAAAATTGCATATTTAACATTACACTGAGAGTTGTATGAGATTGTCTTTATATCCTGAGTACTACAACAGCATATGTTTAGAATCTTTTTTAAAGTACATAAAAAAAGATTTTAAACATACTTACATGTAGTCAGCAAGACTTATATGGCAAACATGAAATGTTGTTCACATAAACAACAACAATTTAGCTTTTGACAAAAGACATTTTCATTAAGAATAAATAAACCAATTTTAAAGAAAACCTGTATGAGATATAATAAAATAGACCTTTTTTATACACCGATAATTTTTTTAAAATTTATTAAGTTCTTTAGTAACTGAAGCTAATAAATTGACTGAACTTCCACAGCATTAGTTCCGTAAATTTATTTCAAGAACAAAGAAGGGAATCATGAATGATTTCAATCTAGAGTTCTGATTTGTTTGTAAATATTATCTTTGTGGCTTTATAAATAAAAGGGAGGTTTTTTTTAGTCTTTACTTACATTTTGTAATTTGACAGACTTCAATCGTGTTTTTTAGACACATCAGTCTTGTGTCAAAACTGATTGAATTCAATTTTTAAATACAGTAATAGCCCGGTATTATGAATGATATATTGTCAGGTCCATTCGTTAAACAGAAAAATTCGTTCTGTCGCAAAATTTGTTGTACTAATTTTACTAAAAATTTAACATTTTTAAAATTTCCGAGTTTATTGAAAATGTTAAAAAAGACTGCAATAGTAGATACATTCCCAACTTAGAAGCTTTATTAACAAATAATTATCCATTTTTTTTTCTAACAATATTTCGATTTTTTGTTAGTTTTTCAAGCTATTTTATACAGTTTTTGTTATATCGCGTATAAAATTTCATGATCACTCGTCAATGCAAACAATTTAATCTTTTGTTATATCGCGTATTTCTTTTGTATTTTCACACTTCATACTAAAGTGAACTACCCAGAGCAAAGATATATTGAGTTATGATAATTGAATTTTCATTGCAATTAAATTTTCAAACATTTATTTGGATTGGTTATTTTCTCATAGTTAAGGTACGCTTAACTGCTCGAGAAAAGTTAATGGACCTAAATAGGTTAAATACAACGAAATATAGTTTTAAACTGTTTTTAACATTTGTTTAATGAATAAATTACATATAAATATGGATTTTCTGTACAGTTAATATTTTCATTTCTATTAACTTGTTAAAAAAATATTTTTTATTTTTTTATAGTTAATTGTCTGATAGCTAAAATAAACAAAATATGTAAAAAAAATCGTTTATTTTTACAGAATTTGAAGTTAATTTGAATGCCATTTAAAAAAACTAATAAATAATTATTATTTATTTTTACGGATTTTGTATATAGTCAATTTGATGACAGTTAAAAAAAAATCGAAATATAGGAACAATCATATACATTTTATGGCTTTTTATTTTAATTAGTTGACAGTAAAAATGTATAAATAAAGGAAATTAATAGTTAAAAAAATGAAAAATCATATATTAATTACGGATATAATAAGTTAATTTATTAGCATTTTAAAATAAATGAAAAAGTGTTTGGATTTAAATAAAAATTTAGTAGACCGGGTTTTAAGTGATTTTTATGTATTTTAAATTACATTTTGAGTTAATTTAAACTAAAATTTATTTTGAGTGCATACAAGTTTGAACTTTAATTGTGTGTTACTTACTAATTAGTTCTATAATGATAGCTTTATAAGGACTTTAATCGCTGCCTTTTCGACATATCAGTTATGTGCCAAAATTTCTGACTTCAGTCGTAGGTTCTTAGAAATTTTGGAGTTTTCTGCTTAAACAAATCAATTTTTACTTTACTCATGGTCTTTTAAACACAATCCAGTAAAAATTAAAAATCCAAACAGGTTGCAGTACAACTTATAACGCATTAGTTTAGGTTCTAATTTATGTTCTGCAATCGGTTCTTTTTGTATGGAATTTGACAGTAAGTTCGTTTCATATAAATTAAAACAGGTTACTTTAGAACAGGGTTCTCGAACCAGTTATATATCTGGTTCTTGAGCAGTGAAATCTTATATTTTGACTTCCGAGAATCAGTTCTAGGTCATGTTCTTTTGAACCTATGGTAAAAGAACCTGTTCTAGAATAGATTCAAAGGAAACATGTTCTAAAAAATTTTGATGGGTAGGTTTAACTTTATAAACACGTCGACCAAAATTATTCAAACTAGTGAACCAAAACAATTTTTTTTTCTCTATCAGCCTCGTCATTACACAAGTTCTTATACCAATTTTGTGCGAAGTTATAAACTATTTTTTACCAACTTGAAACGCGATAGGGAACAAAAGATCCTCCTCAAAAAGCGTTTTCTTTTTTTGCTTATTCAGGTCCTTCATGTGCATAGTTAAAAGTATTTTTTTATTGGAATGACCTACTGAAGAGCAATAGATCTGTACACGGTTTCTATTTAATACCGCTCGAAATAAGCTGATCAACATACCAGATTTTCAAATGAACCAAGCAGCTCGAGGAAGATTTTATGATATGAAGAAAATATTCACAGAAGTTGCAAATATATGCAAAATTACTATATTTAATAAGACGATAAAATCTAAAATATTATATTATTATATTGTTCTCGAACTATATGAAAAATATGGTGTATTATATATATACTTACTTAAAATTTGGAAGAAATCAAACAGATATAAAATAGACCCTTGATATAACTACGAAATCAAATAAATATATTCCAGATATTACTCAATTTAATTTTCAAGACATTCGATCGAAAATGTAGGAAATGCAAGGAGTAAACAATTACGTGAAACTATAGTACCAAAATGTTAAGTTTTATTGATTAATATTTATATTAATTATATTTTAACATTCTAACCAAAAATTTAGCTTATCTCAGGTTTCTGAAAACGCCAATTTCTATTTATTTGACAAAAGGAATAAATAATATAAAAATTAAAGCTATTAAGCTGAAATGCTAACAATTGCAACATTTGTTATTCGATTTTTATAATATTTAGAACTAAATATATAAATAATAATTTAATTTGAACGTTCGGCACTAAATAAAGTACTTTTTTTAAGTGTATAAGTCTCTTTAATCAAATTAAAATACATATTCCTTAGGAATAATGGAATATCTACCGATTTCAGTTAATTTTTTTTTTGCTTAAAAAAATAATTAAGTTTTCAAAAAGATAAAAATCTTGTTTGGTGCTAATCAATTAGTCTTTCAGTATTTTTTTCTTCCATACATATAGAAGAAACCAAACAGAATTCCGAAATGAAATGAAATTTACATATGGAAATTGAATTTAAAATCAATATTGAAAGGCGATGAAATGCAAAACCACAGCAACCTGTAGCTTCAATTTCAAATCAATACCAATGCAAAATAAAAAACCAAAGGCGAGTCAGCTGGACAAGCATAAGATTCATTCATGTTTTTTTATGCTAACTTTACTGATAGAAACATCACAAGTCTGTAAGAGTGGATAGAGGTAGTAGACTCACTATGCTTTTTAGCAATATCAAGGTAATATGAGGAGTTTGCATAAGAACGCATGCATTTGAAAACGGGGCCACAAAAGTTTATCACTTGTCTGCCAAATTTCGGAAAAAAGGAAAAACTTAGTTGAAATCATATGCAAAAAATATATGTATATATAGAAATGATGTTGTTTTTAAGGTGGAACTTGGCTTTTTACGTTTATTTATCTTTTAAATGTTGCGTTTTATGTTTGTGTAGTTTTTGTGATTTTTTTCCTATATTTTGGACAACGAATTTGCATGAGCTTAAATTGTGTTTTGAGCCTTGTTAATTCAGTTTTTTTTCAAGAACTTAATATTGCACTTTTTTATCCTTCTGACACAATACGTAAAAATGTAGCGTGCGTGACCAGTATGATGGAACAGTAAAAAGTGTACGCATGCTTGCACACATTATCTGTTTGGTTAAACGCGAGCTTAACTTTTAAATACATTTCAAAAACTTTGAACAAAAGCAACACACATTCGACGCACTTTAACTTTAATTTGCTTTTATATAAACAACAATAATAACAAAATACCAACAACAACAACACTAGTAACAACAACTATAATAACATCTACAGAAAGAAACAATATCAAACAACTAACAAGAGCATTACAAAATGTTGCTTGTTTCCGTTTCAAACTTTGCTAAACAAGACATTTTATTTGCAGCATGTTAACTAACAAAAGCAACAACATACATTTTCAGTTTTGTTCTGTTTCACCAGAAAAAAGTTCAAGCGCTCCAGTTTTTAAAACAAAACATTCCCTTATAGTTCGGCGTATTGAACAACTGCTTATGATCACAATGGGCTAGAGAGCCTTAAACATACTCAAAAACAAAACAAAAAAGACAAAGAAAACTATGTATGATTGAAAATCTTATAATAGCCTCTTAAATCTACTTCGGCAGATATAACTATATATATAGATTAAAGCTTGGTATTTGACTATTTAGACAAATTTTTCGCAAACCGCTATCTCCAAAACTGAGAATGGGCAAGCAAGATTACAAGATAGAACAGTGGACGATATAATTAGCTATTCAGGATTTAAGCTTTGATTTATAGTATTGTATTTGCCAAATAGATTGGGAGATTGTTCTCAGAAATCCAATAGTCATATATTGAGCGCTCAGTTAACTACAATCACAATATAATATCGTTAACAATAATCTAAAATACATATTAAGTTAATCGAAATAAAATCAAAAACAGGACTACTAATTTTTAATATATTCAGCCCATTTTGTTGTTTATTTTAAATCATTGTTTAATAATCGACAAAAGTAGTAAAACAATCCAAAGTCGTTTAAAATAACCATCAATTTTTAACTGACAAAAACGTAGAAAAAAACTATTATTGTGGTTTGTTTTTCAAATTGAAATTTTTTTATTTGTATGTAATTTTACAAAACACAACACATACAGATGTATATGTTTTATTTTCTATGTGTGTATGTATATTTGAATAATGTCTTGTAATCTTTATGAAAAAATTTTGTATATAAACAAACTATTTTGGTAAAAAAAACAAAAAGGAATTATATGAATTTTTATTTTCAGAAACAGAAAACATAAAATTTTATTTTTATTTATTTTAAAAAATCCCTGAAGAAGCTATCCATTGAGATAGCAAAATATTGGATTAAAAATAAATAATTTTGTATAAAATAGACCTGAGCTTGAATACTTATTAACTGGAATTTATATTAAAAAGGTCGAAGAAATTAAACTGAATAATTCATAAAATTTTACATTTAACAGAAAATATTAACTCCTACTGAATGTCTGTAAATTTTTATAGTTTTTTTTTTGAATGACTGATTCAAATAGTTAAAAAAATATATTTCTCTTAATTTCAATTGATTCTTCATTTAAAAACAAACTCTACGCATTACTTTGTAATAACATATTGTGAGTGTAGACTCATAGTTTCTAAAGAACTTAAACCTTCGTTCGATTTTCAATTTCGATTGAGTACAGAAGCATTGAATTCTCAAACTACAATTTTTTAATGAAACTGAATTCTTAAATGGTCTTATTCGGTATAATTTAATAAGACTTTATTCGTATTTCATCATTCGATTTTTCAATCTCTGAATTCAATCGTAGGGAATCCAATAGATTTTTACTCAATCGATTCGCAAATTTGGGATTTATTGTTCATTCGATTTAGTTTCATTCGATTCAGTAATTTGGTAAAGACATTCGACTTTCTTTTTTCGATTTTAAATTTTAGAAAATAAATAACTGCGTTAAAAGTTTTAATAAAAGGAAATTGAAAATTTTTTATACAAAATTAGAAAAAAACAAATATTAAAGAAATTACCAAAATCAAAAAAATTGCTAAAATTGAATTGGTCAGAATTGGAAAAATTCGCCAAATTTAAAGAAATTAAAAAAAAAATAATTGAACTGAATCGCTTAGATACAGCTTAAATCGTTTCAAGTTCTGAGTTACTTGCCAATATTTTAGACCACGTTTATCTAGAGAACTCTTCATTGCAAAGAGTAGCTCTATTTGACGATATTCAATTTTTAATTTTTTTTTGGATGTTTTTTTAAATTTTGGTGATTTTTACAAATTTATAATTCAATTATTGCTTTTTGTTGTTTTGTAATAAAATAATAAACTAGTTTATTTTTAAAATTTTTTTAAATGCAGAGAATTGTATGAAATTCTCAAATTGCTCAATTACATGAAACAAACTTGAATAAACAGCTTTGTAAATCGATAAAGTAAAATTCGATTGAATCCCAAAAGAATAATTGATTAAATTCCCAAATTATAAATCGAATGATTTGCTAATGATTGAATTTAATGATTAGCAAAATCGAATAAGATAAATTGATTGAATTCCTTAGGCGAGAATTTGACCGAATGAATCCTCGCAAATGTTAAAAAGGAATTCATTCGATTAAAAAGTAAAGTAAATTCGTTTTCAAGATAATTCATGCAATATAGACTTCAGTCTTCGAAGCTTTGTCTAAACTTGAGCAATTATCAGCATTTGATAAAATTATTCTCGAAGTATAAAAGCCTTAAACGTATTTGTTTAAGGTTCCGTGAAATACTGGCAAATTTGTTGTTGCTTTTAATAAAAATTTAATTTATCTATTGATTAAAATTTAACAGAACATTAAGTAATTGTACCTAGGCAATCTCTGTCATATTGAAGAATTTCAAAAGGCCAGATCAGACATTTCCTCAGTACAAAATATATTTACAAACTAATCGAATGAGGTCTCGTAATTTCTGCAGAAGAAGGGATGTCTGCCCCATTGTATTGCAATATGCATTATAAACCGCTTAGTTCGATCACTTGTAGCATTGTGCGTTTATTCCTTTAAATTTTTCTTTCTTTAAGCTAACCAACCTTTCCTTTTAAGGTCTACTGCCAATATATATTGCACATGTGTCTTTACAACCCAGTAATACTACCACTTTACTCTCTAAGGCTTTAACTACTTTAACCATTGTTAATAAACCTTTTTGGCTTTTTTTTTGCTAAACTTGTATATTGTTCGTCCGTCTAACTATCTGACTGACTGACTGACCATTTAGTAAAACTTAATTCTCTGACAGTATACGTTCTACCTTCTTATATCTACGACTTGAAGGTGTTTGCATTAACTGTTGACTGCTTAACTTGCTAACAATTCTTTAGTTGTTTTTATTTTTTCGATTGTTGGCGATTTTGGCCTAAACAAGTTCAGCTTTTTACCTTAAGTGTATTTAAGTAGATTCGCGCAAGCTTAAAGGTATTGTGTTTTGTATGGAATAAAGTTTCAATTTGCCGCCAAATGAATTGCTTGATATTGATGTTGGTCAGTTTTGTGCAAATCGTATGAAACGAAAACAAATATTTTATAATAATAACAAGACTACTTATTTGAAAAAAGTGCCTTAAAAGGATATTTAAGATTAAATTTTAGCTACACCAAGTTAAAGATAATTATAATTTCACACTTTTACAGGATTTTTTTTTAAAGGAATTTGATTGATGATTACTACAAAACAGTCACAAAAGTATTATACTCATGTTAAAATGATCCTACATTATTTCCTATGAACTCTAAAATCATTTATTTCATGTATTTCGCTAATAAATCAAAATATGGGACAAATTAGACTGAAGAAGTTCTATCGAAATAAAAGACAATAAGTAAAAATAATGTATTAAAATTTTGGTTACAATCTCACTAAAATACATACACTTAATTAGAGACAGTTGAGCACAGACTTCCCAGAGAGGATTGAATCAAAATGGTGACTAGAAAATTAGTAAAAGGAAATATCAAAAGTGCAGTGATACACAGAAAGGGATGGATATACAAACAAAAACATGTACCATACAATTTGTAAGGAGTTTATTTCTTCTATCTCATTTTGCAAATCACCGCAATGTCAGAATAACCATACGGTTCGAGAATTCTTGTTTGACATATGTCATTGGTAACCTGTCTGTGTAGTTTGTGAAGTTGAGTCTAAAAGCTAAAAAAAGGTTTTTATACAAGAAACAGAATTTTTTTAAAAATATTTTAAAAATTTTATTTTTGAATTTTGTTTCATACCAAAACAACAAAATCATTTTTTCGTAACAAAATAATCAAAACTTCAATTTGATTTGAAATCTTGGTATATACGAGAATAAGTAGTCTAATATCGCAGATGAATCTGAGGAAGCGAGGCAATAGAAGTTAATGGTTTAAATAAACACTTAAGGAAATTTAAGATGTTCATGCCGACTTTATGATACCCATCACCAAGTTTAATTCAGATTTTATTCCGGCAAGCTGTCCAAATTCCGGGGCAAGAAAATATGGAGAACAATCGAAATAAAATTGCTGAAAGAATGCATTTATGAAAATATCGGGTGCACGTATTTTATGGCAACTAAGTACAATATCGGACTAAGTGGGCCGATATATGAAGTCATGATTTGCGACTATATTACATTTACGAACCACATAATACCTTGATATCAACATTGAGCGTTATAATACTGATTCTAACCAATTCACTAGGTTTCGTCCTTAAAACTAATTAAAAATAAAAAAAATAAATAAGTAAAAACTCATGCGCCATATTTCATATAAATAAAGGGTGTCCCAAGAAGAACGCAATTTTTAAATCTGGCAACATTCGAAGTGTCATTGTTTGACATTTGAACAATTGTTATTGTTTGCTAGTAGAAGGTACGAGGTTAGTAAAAATGGAGCGCTACACGAATGAACAACGCATTCTCATTGTGAAATTGTTTTACCAAAATGGTGAAAGTTTTGCGGCTACAGTTCGCAAATTGCGATCAATTTGGGGTCACAATAATGCTCCAAAAGAGTCAACTGTAAAGAGATTAATGGATAAATTTGCCGAAACTGGGTCTGTTAGTGATGTAAAGACAACAACGCGACATCGACCAGTTCGATCGACCAAAAATGTCGCAGCTGTACGTGATGATGTCGCTCAAACTCCATCCACCTCAATTCGACACCGAGCTCAGCAAATTGGTGTCTCCAAATCCACTTTGCAGCGAAAGTTCAATTGACTCAGGAACTAAAGCCAGCTGACCATGGACAGCGAAGGGAGTTCGTTTATTGGGTATTGGAGAGACAACATGAAAATGCTGATTTTTCCGATAAAATCATCTTCAGTGACGAGGCCCATTTTCATCTTGATGGCTTCGTCAATAGGCAGAATTGTCACATTTGGGGTGAGAAAATCCTCGAGTGATTCACGAGAAGCAAATGCATCCTCAACTTGTCACTGTGTGGTGTGGTTTTTGGGCTGGAGGAATCATTGGACCTTTTTTTATGAAAATGAGGCAGGTCAATCGCAAACAGTCAATGGTGTTCGGTATCGTGAAATGATAACCAGTTTTTTCTTGCCTAGAATTGAAGAAATGAATGTGGAGGGCATGTGGTTCCAACATGACGGCGCCACATGTCATACAGCCAGAGAAACAATTCAATTGCTGCATCAGTCATTTCCCGGTCGTGTTATTTCGCGTTTTGGAGATCAGAATTGGCCGCCTAGATCGTGCGATTTAACACCATTAAATTTTTTTCTTTGGGGTTTTTTGAAGTCGATGGTTTACGCGAATAAGCCGACGACGACTCAAGCCTTAAAAAAGGAAATTGCACGCTGCATTAATGAAATACCGCAGCATTCATGCAAAACGGTCATTGAAAATTTCATTAAGAGATCACGTTCATGCCAGCAAAGCCGCGGCGGCCATCTGCACGATATATTGTTCCATACATAACCTCATTCTGTCTACTTTACGATATAAGAAAGTTTCACGATTTTTTTTTAAATATCTGTGTTTTATTTAAAATTTAAAAATTGCGTTCTTTTTGGGACACCCTTTATATTTATATTTGTCACTGTCGTTCGATTACAAAATCTAAAATCAGCTCACAAGGAATGTATCCTCAGTGTCACCCACCAATTGTGCTGAAATTTAGATTTATGATTGAGGAGATAAAATATACGAACATGTCACTTTTCTAGCGTGCCGATCTCACATTTATGAGAACAAAAGTGACTTGTTTTGGTATATAAGAGTATTACATTTTTATAGTTCCCAAGGATAATTATGCACTGAACATATTTTTATCTTACTCTAGTTATTTAACAAATTATCCGTACATTTTCTTAGACATTATAAAAAGGTAAACATACAAAGAAGTATAATTTGCAGGCCTTTTTACATTTATTTAAATAATTAATTACATGTAAATACGGATTATCTGTTGAAGTTAATATTTTCTTTCAAAAGTTTTGTTCAAAAATTATTATAATCTTTGTTTTATAGTTAATTGTCTGATAGTTTAAAAAAACAATATGAAAGTCGGTTATTTTTACAAAGTCGGTTATTTTTACAAACTTTATAGATAATTTGTTGCCATTAAGTAGTTGACAGTTAAAAGAAATAAATAAAGAAAATATCATTTGTTTTTACGGGTTTTGTAGTTAGTTTGTTAATAGTTAAAATAAATGAAAAATCATTTATTATATACGGATATTGTAATTTAATTTGTTAACGTTTAAAGTAAATGAAAAGTTCTTTTGATTTAGTAGACCGGTTTTTAAGTAATTTTTCATTTATTTTAAATTAAATTAATTAATTTACACACAAACTAATTTGAGTGCATTTCCAATCAACTTTTTTCTGAGATTACTTCAACTGTATTTGTTTATTTAAGATCAAATTCCGAGTTTAAATCCCGGAAAAGACAAACATGTAAAACAATATTTTTTTAATTACTCGTTATAAAATATTCAAATATTAAATAGCAAATGTAGCAAAGAGAATTAAAATTATTTTCGTGGCAGTAAGCAAGAGTGTGAGCATACACTCACCATATTATTTAGTTAAAAATAATCTAAAATACATATTAAATAATCGAAAATACAATCAGAAAGAGTACTACTGATTTTTCATTATATTCAGCCCATTTTGTTGTTTATTTTCAATTTTTGTTTAATAATCGTTTTTACTACAATCCAATCGTTTAAAATAACCAAAAATTTTTAACTGACAAAACGAAGAAAAAACGATTTTTGTGGTTTGTTTTTAAAATTGATTTTTTTTTTATTTGTATGCAATTTTGCAAAACACAACACACACAGATGTATATATTTTTATTTTATATGTATCTATATTTGAATAATTTCTTGTAATTTTTATTTAAAAAATCTTGTATACACTCAGAATATTATGTAGTTATCTGTTTGTAGTTTAATAAAAAAGTTATCCGTTCCATTTTAAAATAAAGGAACATACATTTATTTTTCAAAGAAATATCTATATTAACTTTTTTATACATTTATTCGAAATAATTTACTATCATTTACCATTTTTTCAGTTTCATTTATTTTATTCATTTGTTTGAAATTTAATAAAAATTTACCCACAAAACGGAAATTTGTGCTTTATGTGTGTCCGTAACAGTTATCACAAATTTAAATTTTGTTTGCTGTCTGTTTCAAAAAAAATATTCAAAAAGTTTCAATTTGTTTTTTTATTTAAAATTGTAGTATATACAAAATTTTTCAATACAAATTACAAGAAATTCATAAACACACATACATACACAAACACATTCACACTAAGTGTCTATAGCATACATACATTATTAAAAAAAAAAAGAATACAAAAAGGGAAGCAATTTCAAATAAATGAAAAAAAAAATTATTTTTTAAGGATTGGTAGGTAAAATTTTTAAATATATTTAAACTGATTATATCATTTGTTTCTTACGGCTGTGTCAGTTGATTAATCAACATTTAAATATAAATAACAAAAGGCATTTAATTTAAATGAAAATTAAGTAGACCGGTTTTTAAATGAAATATCACTTCTTCAAAAAGATATTTTCAGTTATTTTAACTTACAAACTATTTTAAGTGTATAAACAAACTCTTTTGGTAAAAACCAAAAAGGAATTGTATAAATTTCTATTTTTAGAAACAAAAAAGATAAAATTTTATATTTAACAGAAAATATCAATTTCTACTGAATGTCTGTAAGTTTTTATAGTTTGTTTTTTGAATGACTGATTCAAATAGTTAAAAAAATATATTTGTATGAATTTCAATTGATTCTTCATTTAAAAATAAACTCTACGTATTACTTTTTAAAAATACTACAGTCGGTAAAGGAAAATATATTGTGAGTGTATAAAATTTCCTTAAAATTGAATTTTGCTTAACAATTCCCAGAACTCACATTGAACCAAATTATAAAAACGTTAGAACTACTTTCAGAATAATAAATAAAAAAATTATTTTAGAAGCGATACTTTGTGGCGAAATATTTTGCTGGAATGCCAAATGTGGTTTATTCATATTAAAAAAATCTCTTTGTTAGCTAAAACTCTCAAACTTTCTATAACCAGCGATTTATGCATTCCAGTATTATGAATTCTCTTCTAAAGAGAAATCTCTATTCCAGTTTGAGAAACCAAATTCTCTTAAAATTAAGAGTTATGAAACAACTTTGGCGGGAAACAGCTGATTTCATAGCGACTAAAAGAAACAGTTACTACCATTAAGAGGAAAAGAGACCAAAAATGAAGTAATTAATCATTTTTACACACACTCTTGCACATATTCAGTTAAATTACAACGGTAAACAAGGACATTACTTTTACGAAGAGATTGAGAGAAGAATTACGGAAATCCACCACCACTTTATTGATATTTTGTTTCTGACATTCCAACCATATTTAACTTGCTGCACTCTGTGGATTGTTGTAGAGTAAACATTAAGTGAAGCTCTTTAGCAGACGTAACAGCAGCTGCATAACAGTGGTTGAAGTTTTTCGTTGTCTGGATTTTGTTGAAATTTTTCCGTCGGCAATCAATGGCTGGCAAAACATTTAATTCTGCTAATGTTTGTTGTTGCTATGTTACTTTACTTGTGTATGGCGGTGTTTCATATGGGTTTGTGTGTTCATAAGTATGTTTGAGAGTGTGTTGTATATTTATGGGTTGATCAATGTGAATCGACGGATGTGTGTTTTATGGAGGTCGAACAACAAAAAAGCAGCCATTATTCATTTTTTAGGTATTTAAAAAAAGAAGAGAAGTAATGTGTTGTCTTTAATATTTTTTGGAATTGGCAAAGAAAGACTCATACAACAACGTTATCATTATTAGCAGCAGCCTTAATAAAAGCAACAGTGTTTTTTAAATAACAAAAATAAATCTACAATGAATTTATTTTACCGACGGTAAAATAATTTCATAGATTGTAATATTTTTAAAACCTTTTGCATTTCAGTGTTCAATTATCCCGACAGAAAATGATAACTGCAAAGAAAAATAGTGCTGGGAAACCACCTCCCTAATAATATCACTTTTAATCTTCTATTACATTTCGCACGCTTAAACAAGAATTGCTTAAAAGTCTAAGGCCGAACAGGATTGCTGATTTTTAATTGTGTGTTTTTATAAAAGTTTTACATAATTTATTGAATTTCAGGTATTTGGAATGCACCAAATATTATTAAATACCGTCGTTCTCTCCAATCAGTGGTTGGCCGCTATTATCAATCGGGAAAAAGGACAATACTGTCAAGATTGTTAATCCCAGGATATGTCAGTGCATAATTGTCTCCGATGCCTTACCACCACTGTGTAGATATTCTAGTTCTGATTGCGTATTTCTAAGCTTCACTGCTTTTAAATGCCCTGAGAATTGCTTATGTTAATTTGCCCCGGCCATAAGTCTATTTAAGACAGGCTAAAAATATTTACACGCTTTAGTAATTTTTTAATAAGCCTTGGACACTGGCAAATATTTGATGTAGGTATAAACATTTTTTTATAAAAGGTAATATTTAAAAAAATAATGACGTCAATTAAATAATTTTTTGAAACGGTAAAAGATGATTGGAGTTATATTAATAAGATCTGTTTTTATAATGCATATGTGTACATACTAAGATCGCAGGTACTTTTTACAAACGCCTGATTATTTTATTGTTGTCTTAAATAAACACATTCGAAATAATTAGAGAATAAATTATGTCATATTGTTAAAATTACAGTGGCTTTTTTCAAAGTAAGCAAACTGATGTTCAGAAAAGCATTTAAAAAAGTAAATCATTCATTATGAAGAAACTGAAATTAATGGGATTATAGCATAAAGCGGTTATATTTGAATTTGTCATATAGGACATAAACCGTTTGATTTAAAAATATGTGTTCCAAGATAATAAATGTACTGTCTTCACAGTGAAGTCACCTTGAGTCGCTACTATTCTCACTGTTTTAATGACTTACGTAAATAATAAAATATTCAATTTAATGTAAGGTGACGACGTCAAAGTTTCTTTTAAGCTATTTTTGGATCACGATAGTATTCAAGAGTATTTGGATTCATTCCACGAATGGTACAAAGTGAAATTAATTGAGCTTAATTTGAAAAAGTGCAAACTAAGTAAGAAGCTTGAAGCATTTACCACATTCCCCCTAGTTTTTCCAAATTGCAACAACATTTCTTATTTCGAAGAATCACCAAAATATCTAACAAAAAGAAAATCGAATTTTTTGCTTTTAAGGCAAAAAGTTAGAACACGAACCACTCTATCTATAGAATATATTTTCTCAAATATTAAAAAAAATATGTATTTAGATATATAGGTACTTTTTGACCCTGATCAAAACTATTATTACCTCAAGTTCCCCTGCTGTTTAAAATTTTGATTTAAAATTTAAGTAGAATGAAATAAATGTTTTTTTTTTTTAATTTATATACTGCCAAGTACTCTAGCGCTACAACCGGTTCTAATAGAACTGATTCTATAAAACTAGTTTCGGTAACCTTTCCACGAAACTCAAATCAAAAGAAGTTATAGCTGACGGAGAATCCGTTCTACAACTATATGCAGAACTGTAGGACCGGCTCTAATTTGGAGAACCGATTCTAATTCGGGACAACTTCAAACAAAAATAATCGTTGTTAGAACAGAGTGTAGAATGGGTCCTAAAGAAAAAAAATTGATTCTTTGGAACAGAAAACCGATTCTTTGGAACATAAAATATTTCTGGGAAGTTTTTTTAATCGTAAAAATTAGTCTACCTTCAAGTTCAAATGCATATAATTGACACATCACTTTTAAAACCGCTTCCTGAACTGTTTCTAGGGAAAATGGTTCTAATGGAGCTATAGAATCGATCGAATTTGGGACAAATTCAAACAAAAATCATTTATATTATATTATTATTTTAAATCGAGTTTAAGATCTTTTTACAAAAAATAATGATTATTTATTATTTTTTCCTATATATTGAAGATCCCAGCAAAACTTTGGTAATGGGTGCGATATTTTCATGCGTTACCTTGTAATGATAGCTCGTTACCTTTTTCATTATTTGCAAGCATAAATCAATAAGTTACTCATTATTGATTACGTTATATATGATTTATAAATGTAAAGTAATAATTGATATATTTTTGAAAATCTATTTTTAGATACATTACTTTGTGTTTTTTTGTTAGCAAAAGGGTAATGTATGTTTGTTTTGACAACACTAGCGAAAAAACGAAGCACAACAATTCATTTAAGTTTAAAGCAATCAAATACTATATTCGTCGATAGCTCAGTAGGTAAAGTTCTTGGCTGGCAACCAGATTTCCCTGGTTCGATCCCCATCATGATCACATTATTTTTAATTACAAATAATTTAAATAAAATATTTGTAATAATTTTTTTTTAATAAAAATTCCTCTTTTTTAAAAATCTATTTTTAGACACATTACTTTTTCTATTCTCGTAACCATAAAGGTAACCCCATACAACATCGCCTCTAAAGTAATGGGTATATACATTACTTTGAGGCTCATCGCCTATAAAATTCATCAATGAAGTAAGGTGTAAAGTAATCCATCAGCCCCTATAGCTATTCATTACTTTACCCATTATTTGGTAATGTGTGGTTTTGCTGGGATCGAATAAAGAAACATAAATATAAAAAAATCATCTATGTTAAAAACAACATTAACCGAACAGAAAATTTTGCTGGGTTGTTAACTACCAATAATTTTCCAATAACTTAAACTATTTTAAAATCATAGCGAAAGCGAATAAAAATAAGAATTTTTTTGCAAATCGGTCATACCCAATAGGTGTTATAATTATTTTAATTTAAAATATGACCGAAAAAATATTTTACGGTACATAACAAATAATGTACATATATATGGAAAAGCTTTCGGAAAGTGGATAATGTCAGTTTTAGTTATGTCATGTCACCTGTATTATGATCAGAGAAAACAAAAAAAAAGAAATTTCAATGTCTTTAAAATAAATAATATTGGCAAAAAGGCAAAAAACAAGCAAAGGTTAAAAAAATAGCAGAAAAAATATTTTATTTTATTTTTTTTTTTTTAAAAGCACTTTGAGGCAAAAAAAATAGTTGAAAAAAGCAATTTAAAGATCGGAAATCTTAAAAAACCTACTTTAATGCTAAATTCGGGAAAATCAAAAAAAAAAAAAGAAAGAAACAAAGAAAATATGAGTAAAAACAGCAAATTTGTCTTCTCTGATTATAATATTTCAAGATATATTTTAATTAAAAGAATGACCGTTTAGATCTTTGAATATTTTATGACATTTTTAGAGATAATGAGCCTGATTTAAAGTAGTTTTTCTTATATGAAAACACAGTATAACATATCCGTCTTGGAATTTAAGATAAATTTTAATGTTTTAAATTTGATTTCCCGAATAAATTTTTGCATTTTCTCATGTATCCAACTAAAAGTTAATTTTTTAAAGATATTAATCAAATAAGTTTATAACCAGCTGTGTTAAAAATCGAATTAAACTTCTTAAAAATAATTATATTAATTAAGTTAAACTTACATTAATTATTATATGATTTGTATGATTATCTATAATCAGTTGGAGAAATAAAAATAATACTAAAAAAAGTGAAATTATATTTTAAATTACAAAGAAAATTTTCGCAATGCATCGCTGACTGGCCACCAGGCTTGTTAGGTTTTGGGTGCAAATACTACAAGCTCGTATAACAAGAGGCATGTGATAATTACACCAGGCTAATAATAAAAATGTAGAGTTAATATATACTTGTTTTTTTTTTTTAATTGCAGCTTTTATTTATCAGTATTATAATAATACTTGCAAAAGTTTTTACCCTATTTCTTTGTGTAACAAATTAAACCACATTTTAGTTTAGTTTTTTTTTGCAAAAATTTCTTTTCCTCTTTTTCTTCTCATTCAAAAGAATTTACACTTTTTGATATGCTGGTGTGTAAGTTAAGTAAAGTTGAAATATTTTACAGTTTGTACCTTGCAACTAAGCTTTGACATAGACTTCCTGTTTAAAATAGCAAAAAAAAATATAAAGTTTTATTTTGTTTTTTCTTTTTGCAGAATTTAAATAAAATTGTAAACATTTTTTTTTTGTAGCTTTAACAACAATTATTATGTTGCAGAGTTGGGAGTAATTAAATATTTTATAATAATCATTATGTATTTTCATAGTTATAGTAAAAAGAAGTTCATTACTTTTGTGTTCATTATTTAAAATGACAGATTTTTCATTTCCATTACATTGAAGTAATGGCAAGGATATTTTATTTTCATTTCTGTTTAATTAGCCTTTCTTTTATACAATAATAAATATTTTTCCTTTGATTTGAATTTATGCTATGCCGATTCCTTGCGAAAAGACGAAATAAGACATAAGCTTGAACTCTGAGGTTTAACGCTATGGAATACCCCATAAGTACTTCTTAACGAATTACTTTTGTATGAAAATTAAAAACTTCCAATAACGGTTTGATTATAGAAAAAAAAAAATAAACATGTTTTATTAAAGTGATTAAGAAGTAATGATTTAATTTTTAATTTTATTGCAGTGAAAAAAGTAAGGAAATTTAGAATCAAATTTGATTATAATTACATGTTATTTATTTATCTATTACATTACAAAAAGTAATGGTAATGAAAATCTATATAATGATAGCGATTTTAGCCCAACTCTGTTTTAAAGTTGTTTTTAGTTTTCTAATTCTAACTTTCTTAGAATATCATGTCAATGCTTTTTTATACTAACGAACCAACAAAACTGCCAAAGTTCTTGTTTTCATTTCTTTTTTCTGGTTTCTTTTTAGGGTTTTGGGTTGATTTTTTGTTTTCTGTCTTAAGATTATTTGTTTTTGTAGTTTTTTTATTGAAGTTTATATTTTAGCAACATTTGTTGTTTGTATTCATGTGTTTTTATTTCCTTCATTGCACTATACGAGACGGTATTTATAAGTTTATTTTTCTCTTTGTAACTTAATAAAGTTCAAGAAGTCAATCTAGTGATGGCCGTAATTTGTAGTTTAAAACAAGCACTTCTAAATTCTTGCGGAAACATAAATTTTCATGGAAACTGTTTACAGCTTTCCTAAACAGTTTATAATTGAAAATTTTTAATATCTGTCGACGGGTTAAAGAGTTATGACTGAAAATATGAAAAGACTTGAGTAATTTTTATATACAAATTTACATAACCTCCAATATATATATTATAAAACAATTTTGCAGTAAACCTTTTTCACTGAAAAGTTTAGCTAATTTTTTCTAAAAATATTTTCATAAAAGAGTGTAGGTTATTTAAGATTCGGCATAGCTGCACATCACTCTTGTTTTGTGTTTTCTTGGTATTTCTAAGAATTTTTAAGTTGAGAACTTAGCACAAATAACTGACTAAATGTGAGCGACAAAAATATACAAACAGCAACAAAATGTTGAAAATTCAAACAGTTGTTAAGTCAATTTAAAAAAAAATTATGTTGAATTTTAGCAACTTATTTGCAGTGATTTAAAATAACCAAATTGTTAAAAATTATGCACCGAAACCTAACACACACAGGACCAGAACACCAATTTTTTAGTAAAAGTTTTTCACTCAGTTGCATCCAGCCAAAGGTTAGTTTCGTCGAAACTCTGCGTAAGCCATAGGTTTCGTGGAAAGAGACTACAATTCTTTGGTTGAAATCACTACAAAAAACCAAGGTCGGTTAAACATTTTTTTTTTTTGAGGTATATATTTTTAAAATGTTTGAATATATTTTCAACTATTTTAACTAGCGTGACCAAACAGAATAACATGTTAGCTTAGATAAAGTAAACAATTTTATCATGCAGTCTGTAGCAAGGATGATATAGTGATTTTTATGACGTAAACTAAAACAATGACAAAATAAAAGTCATTATTTTCTTTTAAAAATTCGTAAACATTATTGCTGTCAAAAAAGAAGAAACGGCGACAAAACATTTTTCCAGTCAAAACCCTTAATAATTCCTCGATGGCCAATAGCGATAGTTATTAATTAATATTAAATCTGTTAAAAATAACACTTTTTCAACTTTCAAGGGAATTTCGTTGAGAAACTTTTGAATTTGAAAAAGTAAAATCTTCTATAAAATTACTTAAGACATCAACGGGCTGAGTATTTTGATAACAATTACAAATACATCCAGAATATTATGTAGTTTACAGTTTGTAGTTTTCGTTCCATTTAAAAATAAAGGAACATACATTTATTTTTCTAAAAAATGATTTACTATAATTTACCGATTTTTTTTAGTTTCATTTCATTTTTTAATTTGTTCAAAATTTAATCAAAATTTGCCCACACAACGGAAATTTGTGGTTTATTTGTGTCCGTAACAGTTATTACAAATTAAAATTTTGTTTGCTGTCTGTTTCAAAAAAAATTTTCAAAAAATTTCAATTTGTTTTTTATTAAAATTGTTTGTTTTTATACAAAATTATTTAAATTCAAATTACAAGAACTTCATAAACACACACATACACAAACACATTCACACAAAAAGTGTCTATAGCCATGCATACATACATTTTGTAGATTAAAAAATAAACAAAAAATACAAAAACGGAAACAATTTCAAATAAATGATTAAATCATTTAAGATTTTAGCATTTATTTTAACTGATTAAATCATTTGTTTCTGACGGATGTGTACGTTGTTTAAACAACATTTAAAAATAAATAACAAAAGCCAATTGATTTAAAGGAAAATTAAGATGACCGGGTTTTAAGTGAAATATCATTTCTTGTAAAAGGTATTTTCTGTTATTTTAACTTACAAACTATTTGCATTATCTATTATGATCAATAGAGGGCGTCATGTATAGACGAAAATGTGGATTTTCTTAGAAAGTTTAAGTAAACATTTTTGAAAATACAACTAACATCTTAGAAAAATTACTTTTGATAAGAAATGATGCATCCGACAATATTTTCTGCCAGATGCAAATTAAAACCGCTATATCTGAGTAGAAAATCGTGAAAAAATTTTCTATGCGAGAAAACTATAACATTTGTGACACAAATGTGATACAAATTCGACGTGTCAGTGTATACAATTTACCTGAATCCGCCCAACTGGTACAGACAGAAAATAAATTTGTTGGAATTCTGTCGGAATTGCCAAAATTATATAGTTATTTAAAATTTTCAATTGTTTGTACCTAAAGATTTTCACCAGAATAGGTAAATTTACTTAAAAACAAACAAACTAACCGAAACAATGTGACATCACCCAAAATATTAGATTTCTAACCAATGTTGAAAGATTAGTATCTTCTACATTAGTTTTAATATCAGCAACCAACAATTTATCGAAGATTTAATCATTTGAACAAAGTATTGGCAGTAAAAAAATATTGCTCTATCTTAAATATTAGTTTTCACAATCAATTTTCGTACAATATAATGTCAAGTTGTTTCTCAATATTAGTGCAATCAACCATTAATTTCCCCTATTATGGTAATTATAATAATATATTTAGATTAGCAACCGAAATTACTATTATAACAAAACTTTGAAATGTATTATATATTTCCTTTTTATTCATATATGTACATATTTATATTCAAAATTAAACAACAGCTTACTGTGGCGCAGTGGGCCCATAAGCATTTTTAAACTTTTTTAAATAGTTTTTTCATTGGTTAAAAATAAAAGACACAATTTATTTTCTTTTGTGGCTGCAATGTTACTTTTTAACAAAAATGTTAAAATGTAAAACCCGAAAATACTTCAGTTTGAAATTTGACAGGAAAAAATTTAATACAGTTTAGCCCAGAGGAAAATCAATGTCTAGCCCATTTCGCGACATAAACAATTTTTGGTTTTAAAATAAATTTTGCGGAGCGCGTTTCTATTAGCAAAATATTTATTTATAGAATGTCTATTTATAGAATATAACAATAAAAATTCTAAATTTGTAAATAAATTTTAGTAATTACAACAGTATTAAAAATTATTAAAAGTATTTCTAAAAAAATATTAAAAATCTTTTAAGATTTTTGTTTTACTATTGTTATTTGAATTTTTGTAAGCCGTTCAAACATTTGTTTCAATGCGTTTTAATCTAAACAAATTAACCGTTTTTTTTCTGTAGAAACCGAAACCGGTTTTTTTAAAAAAATATTTTTCGAATGAACTGAAAACTGGTTTTTAAAAAGGCTAGTTTTTTGAATACTATATCGTATATAGAAGTTTCTTATATTAATAACAAAATTTTTGTTTTTAAGATAACAATTTGCTTTATTAACTATGAAATAGTAAAATGAAAATTAAATTCGTTTTTTGCTAGAATTCGTACTTTAACAACGCTATTTTGACAAACTACGAAAGTTAAAAAAACTTAAAAGAACACATGTCGAAAACACTTAACATCGATTTCCTCTCTCTGATTTTAAGCTACATTATGATTTTTTTATTGCTTTATTAGAAATATTCAAATATCTTTAGCGATTCGCGAAATAATAATTTTTTTGCCTCCCGAACATTTCGGGTAAAATCTATAATTCAATTAAATAATTTTAATATCATTTTTACGTTTAAGTTATTACACTATCAATATTCAACCATTGGTTGCACTAATGAGAAAATATATTTTGACGGAGTAAAAAATAAAATACCTGTGTTCCACTTTATTTAGATCAATTTGTTTAAACCTTGAATTAATATTTATTTAATATATTTGTATAGAAACCGGTCTTAATTTTTAAAAATTAAAAAATCTTTTTGCGCAACTTCAAAGTATTCTAAAAAATATGAAATAAGTCACCCACAAGTCTATGTTTTTGATTCGGAGTTTCCAAATACTTCCGAAGCGCTATATTTTTTCGTGGGGTAGCAACCCTGTTAACAATACATGGGCATTATGGTTGTGCAAAAATGATTTAAAAACAAGTAAGAGCGGCTAAATTCGGCTATGCCGAATCTTATATACCCTTCACCATGGTTGGGAAAAAACTGAAGTTTATATATGGACATATATGAAATGGACAGATTTATATACGGACGCCTTTAAGAGGAAATTAACCATTTAGTTTGGAGATAAAACTTGGACTCGGGAAGATTTATGGTTCCAGAAAATATGTATTTTAAAAAAATGTATGTTTTGGGCATAACTTTTTTGTATCTGAACCGATATTTCCGAGTTTTTCAGCAAATATGTTATACTAAAGATTTTCGATCTTTTGCTATATAAGACGTATCCATAGGTCATAATACAGCTCTAGAATAGTGTTTGTTGTTTGTGTATAAAAGGTTAAGAGGTGAAAGAAAAGAATTTCAACAAATCGTTAAAAGAAATCACTAGAACTGCATGTGTTTTATTTCTACAAAATAGTTTGATTTAGCTGGCAAATTTGCATTTAGGATTTTATTTCGCTTTTTTATTAGAAATATTTGTAATTTTTTTAGCTTAATTTTAAAAATTTGAAGGAAAATAGTTTATAATTTTTTTTATAAATTATTATAAGTTATGACCTAAAATAGTTTCACTCAAAGGTAAATTATGTATAAAATTTTCTTAATATGTGAGAAATAAAATGGTTTAAAAATCTTTTTATAAATTCTTTTAAATCGGAGCAAAAAATAGAAATAAAACCGTTTGTATTTTGTTAGTATCAGAGGGTTTTTATACAAATTTTGATGTTTTTAGCCTATTTATGGATTATTTAATTATTAATATAAAATTTTATTTAAATTAATTATTAAATGTAAAAAAAAACAAAAAATAAACAAAAAAAAATCTTAACGAACCCGCGACCCTTTCACCTGTGGTGAAAGGTATAAAAACGTTTGTATTTTGTTTGTATCAGAGGGTTTTTATAAAAATGTTGATGTTTTTAGCCTATTTATGGATTATTTAATTATTAATATAAAATTTTATATAAATTAATTATTAAATGTTAAAAAAAAACCAAAAATAAGCAAAAAAAAAAAGTCTTAAGAAAATAATAAAAAAAAATGTAAAAAAAAAGTGAATTGACCTCATCGAGATTTGAACCTCGAACTCCGCGTGCTTAGAGAAAAAACGTATTTGTGACATGGCGTCTAGACAACTGAGCTATTGAAGCTCACACAAAATCATCGTCAATAGATGTACATATATAAAAGTCTTCGTTCATTAGGGATTTGTTTAGTTTTTATTTAAATGACAAATCTTTGTATGTGTGTTGTTTGTGTATAAAAGGTGGAGATGAAAGAAAATAATTTTAATTATTAATATAAAATTTTATATAAATTAATTATTAAATGTTAAAAAAAAAACCAAAAATAAGCAAAAAAAATATATTAAGAAAATAATAAAAAAAAAATGTACAAAAAAAAAGTGAATTGACCTTACCGAGATTTGAACCTAGAACTCCGCGGGCTTAGAGAAAAAAGGTATTTGTGACATGGCGTCTAGACAACTGAGCTATTGAAGCTTACACAAAATCATCGTCAATAGATGTACATATATAAAAGTCTTCGTCATTAGGGATTTGTTTATTTTTATTTAAATGACAAATCTTTGTATGTGTGTTGTTTGTGTATAAATGGTGGAGATGAAAGAAAAAAAAAACAACAAAGTTAGTAAAAAATGCTCAAAATTCTACATACATATTAAACAAAGGGATTTTACTGGAAAAATTAGAGGTGGTCCTGGTTTTTTGCTAATATCTCAGCCATTTATTAACCGATCTGTCTGATTTTTAATAGCAAACAGAAATGGATCACATGTAACAGAAATAAAAAAGAATCAAGTCCTCATCACGTCTGGGTTCTTCGGAAAACCCATTTCAACACACAGACGGACAGACGGACAGACGGACAGACGGACAGACGGACAGACGGACAGACGGACATCGTTAAATCAACTTCGCTCTTCATAAGGACCCAGAATATATATACTTTATAGGGTCTAAGATCAATATTGTAGAAATTACAAACGGAATGACAAACTTATATATACCCTTCCACCTGTGGTGAAGGGTATAATTACAGTTTTCAAAGTACCACATTTTTTAATAAAGTGGCAACTCTGCACAATATAGGTAAAAAAAAATTACACTTCAAAAGGGTTTCCACAAGACTTTCGCATTGAGATGAATGAGTGACTGTTTTTATTTTACATATATTGTGTTTAAGAATTCTCGTTCGTCTAAAGAAAAACGTGACATGAAAACATATAAACTAAATATTAAATAATAAAATTATCTAGAACAAGGAATTTCATTTTAGACCTTATTCCATAATATACTGGATTTGTTCATCGGTCCAAACCACAATGTCTATGTTTTATTTTGTTAAAAAAGGCGCTACCCTGCGAATAAACACATAATGCTTTGGAAAACTTCGAAAGATCTGGTTCTAATACATAGACATTGTAGGTTTCAAACCTCGTATTTTTAAGAGTACATCAAAGCTGAGTAAAAATAACATTAAAAAAAAAATAGGACATGCTTCCAGGCAAAAATCTCAACAAAATATTGGTTCGCAGCTTACACGATAAATTGATCTAGAAAAAGTTAACAAACTAATCTAGAAATACCCTTTCAAAATATTTAAATACTTCTCATGGGTGTAGCCAAAATTTTAATTTTGTCTATCGGTGTAATATAATCTTTTGTGTAGATTTAATACAAGTTAATCCGAAAAATTACCGAAAACTTATAAGACGGATACAATATATACAGTCATGTGTGAAAAATAGGGACACCTGCATGCAACAAATTCAAAGTAGAAAAACACACATACATATTGGGAAGAAACTAACAATTTTATTTTTAGATTATAGCATAACAATAATTCTTCATTTTATGCAACAATTCAAACTTTGTTGTTGCAATTAAAAAAAAAAACAACATTAAGAAGTATTGTAATTTTCTATAGTCGAATGTAAATAAAAATAGGGAAAGTAAGAAAATGGTTTGAAATATTATTAGTATTTTTTATTTTTTTAATGGAAATATAATAGTGGTCATTGTATCTAATAGATGGAAACATTTCTGTATCATATTTATGTAAATAAGTGTACCAAGTATGGAGCCAAAGGTGAAAAAGGTGTGGGATATAGAAAATTGGAACAAATTGCCATATGCATGGAATTTTCAAATTTTGTTTGTGCCAGACTACTTTGTTGGTATTGCTTATCAATTCTAAGCCAAACAAAGAAGACCTGATCACTATTAAGTCCTTAGAAATCTGATTTCCTATCGAAAATCGGAAATTATTTAGAAATTTTAAAGAGCATCGAAAGTTAAATTTTGTTTTTTTGGGGTTTTTCAATTCACATTTCAATAATTAGTTGATAGTTTTTACAATGAACCGGTCATGTGCCGTGACCTGGGATAGGTCCTTTTCCCGCAGGGAAATTATACTTCGTTTTAATGTTGTTTTATTTCAGTTGCAACAACAAAGTTTGAATTGTTGTATAAAAGAAGAGTTGTTGTTGTGCTATAATCTAAAAGTAATATTTTTAGTTTTTTTTAGCAAAATACATGTGTGTTTTTTTACTTTAAATTTTTTGCATGCAAGTGTCCCTATTTTTTTGCACATGACTGTATGTACGTTTCGGATAAAATTTTTATTGAAGTGTGCTAATTTTGGGATAAATAGCTTGATCTCATGTATAAATCATTTTCAGATATTATTTTTTTTTCAAATCTGTTCTTGAAAACAATTTAATAAAAATGAAAAGTTATATAAAGTTTTATATATTATTTTATACAATAGTGTTGTTTATAAAAAAAACACATTGAGTTCAATTTTTTGGCGGTACTTTATCGGGCTTAAATGTAGGGCACCGTATAATTTTCAAAAGATTGTTACTATTTTACATACATATATTGTATATTACATCAAAATAGTATCTATCAGATCATTTACATTTTCTTTTAAATTCTTAAAATCAGTTTAAAGCAAATTGTTGTGCTTTCCAAAAAAGAATTTCCTCCTACTTGTCTGTTATGTCTGGTACGTTTATATCATATACTTCAGCGTTCACATGATACACTCGCCATGTTGTATAAGTGCTCCAATTTCCTGCATATTTTGCACTTAATAAAAAATCGCTTAAATTGCTTCAAATTGACTCACACTTCAAAATCATCGTCCGTACATAACTATATACATATTCATTCATACCCTCCAACAAACAATTTACAACAAAACACATTACACAAGTACCGACATACAACATAAAAATAAAAAATTTTCGCACAAAATTTTATTTTTTTATAAAAATAAAAAAATAAAGTTACAACAAAAATCGTTGCTAGCCTGTCAGTATAGCTCAGTTCTGCTTGTCTTATTCTTTGGCATTTTGTTAGCTAGAGAGTTTTGCGTTTTAACGTTTATACAAACCAACGACGATGATGATGATGACGACGACCCTTGTAAATGTATCCCAAAAAATAACAATAACAACTAATAAAAAAGATAGAAAACTGAACAACATTCACAAGTCCAAGTCCCGTCCGTCAAATAGTAAGAAGAAAAATAAGAAGCGTTTTGTACGATGTGTGCAAGGTAATGGCAATAAATGTATACGGCATAAGCAGGAGTTCTCAAATATTGAAATCAATATCGCCCTTAACATCTATGCAGGTAGCTGATATTTAGGGAAAATGTTTGTTAGTATCATGATTTTTTTATAAACAGTAGGCCAACACTCAAAGCCCCTACTAAAGCAGTGCATTGTGTTGATACCAGGAAAATAGGTTATGGGAGGAAGGAAAAAGGTGGATGTTTGACTTGAATCTTTTGAAATTATAAGTATCAGGACAGACATCTGCTAGGAGTTTATTCCACAGACGAAAACAAACGGACAAACATTTGTTGCAAATAAAAACACCAAATCTGTGAATGAACCGGCTCCAACGTTCCGAAGAAACGCCATTAGGTGTGCAGTAGAACAACTTCTACGAAAGCCATACTGTTGATCGTTGAGAAGTGAAAGGGCCTCCAGATAATTAACAAGATGGTAGTTAACTATGCCCTACCTAACCTTCGAGAGCACAGAACAGATTGCAAATGGGCGGTAATTTTAAGGGTTGTTTGGTCTTTTTAGGCAACCTGCTAACACAAAGGAAAAATCATGATTGTTTTCAAAAGCTAGAAAAATTAGCCAAGCGATTTAATAAATGTGACTGAAAACATGAAGATATTGAACATGTATTTCTTAGTAAAAATTCTGGTGATTTTCTGTGGGTCGAGAATTGATGGTCTGAGCAAGAACTGTAGAAATACAGGATGGACATCAACTACCGAACTAGTTATTTAATTTAACAGTTTATTGGAAATAATATTTTTTTGGAAGTTGTTGAAAAAAAAAATATAATATAACAAAATATCATAACCACAAAAGCTGCAAATTTTGTCTTTAATTTTTGTATTTTTTGGTTATTAATTTATAAAATAATTTAAATTAATTAATGTTTATAAATTAAAATACTGTCCTTGCTTAAACCATAAATATCATTATAATTTTTTTCAAATAAAATCAGTGTTTTTGATTTGATAACGAGCAGTTTGAGGTATTTTATGATTGGCTCGGTGGTTTGAAGGTTTAATGGCTTGAAGATTGGCATAATGTTTTTAACTTAGTCCATCCTATGTTTCCACTGTCCTTGGTTTAAGAACCTCTGCTCTAAATTAAAGTTTGTGAATGTATGTGTATATATAAGATAAAGCTTTTAAGTATAAAATACCAGCATCGTCATTATTATCATCATCGTCGTTGTATGTTTTCATTCTGTCTCTAAAAACAGCGACAGAAGTGAAAAACACATCCTTAAGACAAAAGACTTGAACAGAAAAAAATTAAAAAAAAAAATAAAACATAACATAAGAATGAACATAACAATAACAGCAACAATAATAGCAGCAACATTAACAAGAATATCAGAAGCATGAAAAAGTTTTATGCTTTCTTGAGAAATTGTTAAACGCAAAATAATGTGTTGTCTCACAAGTCAAGTCTACTCTAATACTCCAACTACTAAAATACATACATGGCCAGCAACACTTACATACTCATAAACATATACCTTTACATACACATATTTAAGCAAAATTGCGTTTTCTATACACATTTTCGTTACTAGGGTTTCTTAAAGTTTTGTTTGTTGGAATAAAATCCGTCCGTCTGATTGTCTGGCTATTTGTCTATGCCATGAAGGGTTTTTTGTTGAACCATCCCTTCAAGACTTCCAAAGCTTTAAACGTTATTACAAACACACCAACGCACTTACACATACAACCATTAGATTATTAAACCAAACCGTGTAGGACAAGAGTTCATTGTTTTAAAACTTTATAGAATAAAACGGAAATGACAGTTCCGTACCGTAAACGTAACGCAGCTACAACTTTTTATTCTTCTGTTTTGAGTTATAGGAGGTATATGCAATCCGCTCAACTGTTGTTAAGCATTCTCTCACTAGCTGTGGCAGAGGTAATAAAAAGTTAAATTGTTTTAGAGTTTTTCCGCTCACTCTTGATATTTTCAGCTCGTTGGTTATAGTCAAGCATGAAGAGATACTTTCATTTGTTTATGTGAAAACTTCCTTGACGGAGTGAGGTTTAGTTTGCCTGCATAGCTTAGCCCTCTATGTTTTAGATTTTGTTTTTAAAGAAACCTTTCTAAAGCATATTACAACAGTCTAGGAAATAAGCTGAAGATGGTTTTCCATATAATTGTTTTCCTAAAACACCACCCATACAAGATATTTATTTTGTTTGGTATTCAAAAAAAAAGTTTATATTGTAAAAACAAAATCTGTACTTACAACAAGACCAACGTCAAAACATACACATAAGCAATTTTTCCACCCATTTTAAAAATATGTATTGAAAAGATTTTATAGATCACTTAATAAACATTCCTGGTAAGAAAAATACAAACGGGAAAGGTGGTCCAAGTGCTGCGCAAAAGTGATTTGCCGAACAACTAATATTATATCCTAGGGTCAATGCTGAATTAATTAACATTGGTAAAACCAACCCGTGATTCAACCCCAGGCCAAAGATTGCCAAACCGTAGCTTTCAGTTAAGCTACGAAGTTAAGTGGCTATTAGGTGGTTGATGTTTAGATTCTAACCATAACGTTTGTTGGTACTAACATGCCAATGTTGGCATAACGCCTTGAAAACAAACCTTAAATGAGCGTTTTTTTTATATCGAAATTTTTGAATTTATTGTGCAAAAACATTTATAAATATACACATTATTCAAAGTATTGTCCTTTGATGACCACAATTTTTTGCATTGTTCATTTGAAGTGAACTTCTGCGGGGATAGGCAATGTGACATTGACCGGAACAAGTAGTAGTCGGAAGGAGCGATGTCTGCTGAATGCAACAGGAGCGGAATGGTATAAATTTATATTTCAGCGTTCCCATGTAGGTCTTGACCGGTCTTGCAACATGTGGCCGACAGAATTTGACATACTGTAAAATCACTGTCGTTCCGTTTTGCTTGAGTGCGCGGCTCAAACACATGAGTTTAGTCCTATAGCGTTCCCCCGTGACATCTTACGCTTGGGGTTGTTCTAATGCATCTACTTTTCATCGCCAATTATAATTTGATACAAAAAAACATTCCTTTTTGGTGTTCAAGGAGCTGTTCACAAGTAAAAAAATTCCATTTTTACGTCGCGCGGCTTCAACTCGTATGTCACCCCGTTTCAAATCAAATCAATGGCTTTTTGGAATTTGCAAACTCAATCCAATGGCTTTTTGGAATTTGCAAACTGTTGATCCCTTCACTTCCAATGATTCTGACAAGTGCTGAAGCATTTGGCATTCTTCCACAATGATTAAAATTCTTCGTCTTTAAACGAGTTGACCGGCCGTTTCTTGTCTTCGGACTCAAAATCACCACTTTTAAAGCGACTAAAATGCGATGACCCTCGGCCGCACTTTTCTTCATATTAAAGTAATGAGGGTTGTGGTGTAATGGTTTGCTCTGTTGAAACAGGGCGTTGCGGGTTTAATCCCCAGCGACGGCAACATTGATTTCAAAAAAAAAAATATATATATATAAAGGGTGGCTTAATTTTAAGGGCTGATGTTAATTTTGAATAAAACACAAATTATTTAGGAAATTATTGTCATTTATTTTATTATGATAATATGGTATGGTTCAATTATTTATGGAACAAAATATCGGCCAAATGGCCGCTGTGACCTCGGCGGCACTCCTCCACTCGATGTTACAAATTTTCGATGACGCTGACGCATAATTTAGGTTCTATGGCGTTAATGTGTGAGATAACACTAACATTTAACCCCACCGAAGCAAAAATAACATATCAACAATTTCGACAATTCATAGCGTACAGTATAAACAATTAGGCTTTTTTGAACAAATTTATTTGCAGCTTACATTTTTTAATAAATTTAAAAAATATAAAATATCCATAAATAGCTGAGTAAATTCCAGACCGATTTTGAAAAATCATTAATTTTTTAATATAAGATTGGGCAGCTACCAGCAAAGATTTTTACTTAAGGATTGTTCACCTCTACAACATATCCAAAGTTGGTTCCCGGGCATTACTTTTGTGTACACTCAGTAAATTAAGTTTCACCACATTGGTGAAAATGTCATAAAAAAACAAACAAGGTAAACTTTATAAATATAACTTATATTAAACTTACTTAAACCAATCTTCATAAATTTCTTCTGGGAAACACTTTATATTTATGAAACCTTCATAAATATGATGAAGAATTTATGGCAAAACTGCTTCATTGATATGATAAATCTTTTTACCATGCACCAACCTTGAAACAATTTTTGGTAGATGTACTTTGAAACCATTGATTATTCTCTTCCCAGTAAATTACTGGATCATATTAATTTTTAATATTAATAATAACATGAAAACAACAAAAATATATTTCTGATTTAAGACTAAATTATTTTCACTATTTTATGTATCGTTTGAAGGCGGAAATTATTTCTTTCAAGATGTAAACAAAGTTGTAGGAAATTACAAATTTAAAAAATTTTGCGATTATTCATCTCATATAAAACATTTATTTTTTTTTAATGCACTTGATCTATATTTTTATACTCAAATGAAAAAAGTTTCCTTATATTGTAATTTGTCATCAATTTAATAAGTTTACATAAATAAGATCCCTAAAAAAAATTGGAAAATACTTTAAAAAAAGATATTAAAGCAATATCCTATACATTTTATTTGGAAGAAAATCATCGAGTAGTATTTTAAAATTACCTTCCTTTCATTATTTCGATTACTTGGGAATATTTCGGCGATACTTGGGAATATATTAAAAAATCGTGTTTTTGTGTAATAAACTTTTATGAATATATTGCGGAAATATCGCAATTATTTGTCATCTGTAAGAAATTCTTTAAAATATTTTGTCATTTTGGAAAAAAAATAATAATAAAATTTTTACAAATAATAAAAATGGAAATTATGCCAAATTTGTGGAAAATGGATATCTAATGTTCGGATCCATCAAAAACCTCCGTAAAATGTGAGGTTTGGAACATATTGGTCCAAAAGTTAGTTACCTTAATGTTTAAGTGACATTTTTCTCTTTTTATTATAATCTTTTTTTTTCAAATGGTAATTTGGCAATAAAAAAATTTCACAAAATGAAATCAAGTTTATCTCTTAGGCAATATTTTAGCGATTAAAATACAGCTTATTTATTTTCCAGACGACAATTTGCGAATTTACCCTCACGACGAGAATAAGGCGATAACAAATGCCGACAAAAAATGTTCTAAAATAATTCAGATTTATCCCCAGACAATAATTAGGCGATGATTACATCTTCGTATATCAAAATATGATTATTGACGCCACAAAATTTTTCCTCCAGGTGATACGATGTCTTACTAATTTTAATGTATTGTAATGTGTGCAGAAATTAAATTTTCCATAATTATATAAATAATAAAAATAATGTTTTAAAAATCTTCATATGATAAAAAAAAATTTACAAATTTTTTATACTCATAGTTTGCATTTTTATTTACGTAAATAATTAAAAAAAAAAATAAATTAAAACTAAAACTAAAAGTACTTTATATTGAAATTTATTCATAAATCTGACGAAACCTCTGCTTAAATATGAAGAAGTAATTTAACACTGTAATGCTCTTTCTCCTGATATCAATAATATTTATACTTTTCATTTGGAATTGAACACTCTATGGCAAAAATAATAAATTTTTTGATTTAACGCTTTATTTAGGCGATATAGTACAATAAACGTTGAAGACAAATCAAGAAATCCAATAATCAAATAATAGCAGTTTTCGCTATAAATAAGACTTTCAATAAAATAAAATTATGTATCAAAAATTGGTGATCAAGTTGTGGTATTTTAAAAGTTATAGCGATTTTGGCTTTTTGGAAATTGTGAAATTGAGCGAGATGACTCTAAACATCAATTAATTTCGACAAAATTAAATTGGCTTACTACTAACTCCGAGCATATCAGCTGTGCTTCATTTGGAAAAAAAACTCTTAGCTAGTTTTGGAGTTAGAGAGATATTTGTAAAACGTGTGCTGACGGTAGCCTGTGTATCCTGGAACAAAAATAATAACTAATTTTACAAGTTGTGACCGCAGACTAAAATTGCTATTTTCAATAATATTTACCATAGCGCAAATATATTTTTGACGATTTTTTAAATATTTTTTCTGTTTTAAATAGTTAATTTTTCCAAATTTACGAAAGTTTGACTTTACATTCTTCTCGCTTTAAAGTCGCTCATTGCTGAAAGAATTTCTGAAGGCGAAGAAAGTTGTTCGTTTTATTTTCTTTCGACATAATATAATATAATTTCTTTAATAAAACATAGTTATTACTCAAAAAATACTTAAGATCCGAAGACAGCTTTTTAGCAGCATTGGGCATTAAAGGGTTAATATCTTTTAAAATTTCATTATCATATTAAAGGAAGGTTTCAAAAATATGCATAAACATGTCATCACTTTGAATTTCTATGAAGTATTACATTGGACAAAAATATATGAAATTTCTTAATAGTTCAATTCGAAATTTTAATTAAAAAAACACATAAAAATAATTTGAAAAATAATCCATTAACTTTAAACAAACTGAATTGAAAAAGGGTCCTTAAAATATCCTTTATTAAATTTTGTTTTGATTGTTGAACAAATATTTGTAGTAATTTAAATTTTTTGTTTACAAAATAACAAATACTTTTCTATTTCCTTAAATACTTGCACAACCATACATACTAAAATATACTTAAAACATGGAGAACATTATCTTGGCGTCTCATTTCCTAATTATGAGGGAAACCCAAAAATTATGTCATTTTTTGAGTGATTTATGTGTTTTGGAAATATGTCAAATATTTATGTATTATTATAATATTATTTTTGTTTTTTCTGAAATTTTTTTAGATTTGCTACTACATATTGTGCTACTTGCCACTAAACAACAATCTCTTGAACACAATAAAAATTTTGTTTAACATTTTGTATATGTTGCTCCCTCACTAAAGCTTTATTTGTTCACTCAAAATAATATGCCGGTAATTTAACCAAAATTCTTTTAATTTTCAGCCTAAAATAACATTTGTTGAAATCAACAAGGTTTTCGTTTAAAACAACACTAATTTTCTGCTAAAATAAATAAAATAATGTAATGATATTTGTGGGTTAACTTATTTTTAATTCCAATACTTGTTATTTTCACAAATTATTTCGAGTGTTCAATTGTTGTTTGTTAGTTTTAAGTTCAAATATATATGTGTTGGAAAAGTTTTTGATTTTGTTGGTTAGTCGGTTTGTTATTTTTTTTTTTTTTTTTTTTTTTGTTGAGGGGTTTTTTAAATATAACATATTTAGCAAAATTACAAATGTTTGTAGTGTGGAACTTTAAGACAATCAACAGTAATTGGTTGCAAACAATTTTTAATGTATGGAGCTGATAAATCAAAAATTGCCATTTTGGGCATATAAATTATTATTTGTAACAGAGTTGTAATTGCATCCAGAAAACAGATTCATTGTGGTGACCGAACTTTTCGCCAACTGCATAGATGGGCTTGCAGTTTGTGACAATAGAAATTCGGTTAATCGACATACCCTCGGTTGGACCATTATATTGCAATTTACCCAGGAAATCTTTTAATGACAACCAAAGAACTAGGTCACAATCAATCCGTTTTCTCTGTGCTCACATTATCTAAGTACTATGCAATTATATAACTACACAAGTTTATAGTTAATTTTACAATAATCCAGTAAAGGATATTTCTATTTTTTCTGTAATTTGCATTTTTTATTTGTTGTAGCTATACATACTGTGCGGTCGTTTTGCATGCTATGGTTTTTTATTGTATTCTTGAAAATCTTATAAAAATTGTTTTATGATTAATTTATTTTTTATATTTTTGTCCAGGACCCTTTGGCAGTACATCTATTTGCATTTAAATTTGGAATTTACGTTAGGCCTAGAACAACTTACCACTCATTTTTCCAAATGTCAATATTAGCAGGTGCTTACTTTGGTTTTAAATAATTTTAAAAACACATACTGTAAAATAATTTTTAATTTGTTCTTTAACTGTATTTACTTAAGACTCGAAATCTAGTATAAACTGGATTTCGATCATATGGTACTGTATGCTATTGTATATTATTAAAATTTATTAATTTCTAAGTTTGAAGTTTCATTTTTGCTTATATTTATAATTTAAATTTGCCAAAAATCGAATGCAGTGAACATATTAATTATTTTAGAAAAAGCTATAGGTTAAAATAATTTTGACTCGTTAACATATCGCTTTTTTTAAATGTTAATAAAATAACGACAAGAATCTGGAATATGTCTAAACTATCAACGCGCTGCTTAATATTTTCTATATGATAATGGCATTAATTTTTATGGAATAACGATATCATATTCGAATGTGTGTTTTTCAATAATGATATCATTCTCGGGCAAACTTATAATTAAAATGATATCGTTATGATATCAAAACTATGTCGTTTGGGTTGTTGGGTAGATAGCTTTAAAAGTACATAGCTACATATCTAGTAACAGTAATTAGTTATTGTTCCATTACATTTCATATTACTTTTATATTAAAAAGCATAAGAAAAATCGAAAAATATGTGGTTACCTATATCATTACCAGTATTGACGAAAATAATGATCCTAAAATAGATTTTAAAATATGTGCAAAACATTCATTTCAGAATATACCATTTTCCACTTCTGCACGGTCGAGTTGACTAATTCTTAAAAAATAAAACAACAAAAAATTATATGTTAGATAGAGTTTAAAACTCGGTTTAGGTTTGTGGTATTTGGATGTGTTACTTGGCCAACAAAGGTTTTTGTCTGGCCTGAAACATTCTTAGTGGACATTCGTATGGGGTTAATGTTTAAACTTATTTCGACTGTAAGGGCGGGTCGAAATATCGATAATTAATAACTACTGAGTATAATTATTAAATTTAATCTCTAATATTAATTATTCATACATTTTGTTAAACATAACTAATTGGCCATAACTTTAGAACTTATCCATTAATTTTAATGAAATATTTAAAAGATGTTAACTTGTACAATTTACACTTTAACAAATTTTACTGCATTTTAGAAATGCTGCTATTGGCAAATAAAAATTATTTTACATTTATTTGGCAAATGCACTTATAACTGATCGTTATTTAATCTTCAAAGTGCACTCTTTTAACTATATAAGAAGTTTATATTTATTAATCCTTTAATACCAGATAATATGACTTTTTTAAACAATTTTGTCATACAAATAAATCATTATCTTTACTTTAAACACCCACAACGTTCTTTTTAATATCTCACTTTGTGAATGTCAAAATTAAAATTCTTATTTAGTCTTTCATAATATCATTCAGCACTTTGCTGAACATGTAAAAAAAGCAAATAGTTTTACAATATATACGAGGATATTTACACATAGATAACATGGTATTCAAGGGAATACTTGCAAAATTGCAGGCTTTTCAAACATCTTTGAAAATTTATAAACGTTTTATATACATACGTAAAAATTGTTCACACTTGCGAAATTCCAAGACAACTATCAAAGTGTTGCACTTCATTTTTAAAATGGTTGGTTGGTATTCTTTACCGTAGCAATGCGTATGCAGTTTAACAACACTACTAAGTTTTTGCTTTAATTATATCACTAAAAATTAAAAGATTTTTTAGTTTAAAGTTAATTTTCCTAACTACTAAAAAAATGGATCTTTTCCTATCGACCAAGAATAATTTTTGAGTATATCTGTCTACGTAACATTATGTCTGTCCATGTAACATTATAATCAAACAGGTTGCAATTCTAGCGACAATTTTACGGAATTATTAAAAATGGTTGAAACGATTCATGTTTTGACCTAGTCGCCATGTATTGAAGACTTTTTTATTTAAGTGTATATTTTCTGCATTGTTAATTTTTCTGCCCATATAATTCGCTTCCCGGAGTATGACCCACTTCTTACTATGGTACAGTGTATCTCATGGTCAGGCTTAATCGACTATGTTTTTTTACGTGTTTTAATTTAATTTATTGAATACAAAATTTGTATGCATCCTCGAAAGGAATTTAACATTTTGAAACTTTATTAATTTGTGAGAACTTCTTGATCTGTTTTAATTTTACAAATTTTCAAGTAATTTTATCAATACCCCTAATATGTACTTGCCCAAGTAATATGTATTACAAAGTAAAGGTGTATTTAAAAAAAAAATAATAAAGAAATATGAATAGAAAAAAACTAAGCATAAAAGGCTGTCTGAACATGGACACGACATTATTGTTGAGAAAAAAAGATGAAAATTACAAGAAGTTGAAAAGAATTGAATTTTAAAAGCACTTCAAAAAGAAAATATTCTGACAAGCATGCTGACAATGTTGTCTTAGTTTGCATATAACTCGTACTACATGAACTACTACACTATCTGCTAACAAAAATGTTCATATTACATACACATTAAACCAAACTATTAAATTCATTCTAAATTTTAAACATAAGGAGGAGTTGACAACACATACAAAAATAAAAATTATAAAAACTGTCTTTGTTAAAGGAATTTTTAATTTTTTGTTTAATTAAAAAAATACTTCTTGTAAAGAGTCAAGATCCTTGCAAAGTTTTTAAATTGTCATAAAAATATTTATATTCATAAAAAATAATCAATAAAAATTTACATAAATTATTACCCTCACAATATGATACAGATGATATTCAATTATTTGATTTCTTTTTTTAGATGATTTTTTTTCTTGTTTTCTTATTACAAATTTGTTGCTTTGCCAAGTAAACAATATTTTCGAATTCGATTTCATGCCATCATAATAATAAAATTTTAGCATCTAGAGCACGTTTTACGTTATATTGATTTCAATTATCAGAGATTTGTTTTTTTGTTCATGCCACAACTCAGGTGACATACAACTAAGCACCAAGTCAGTGGCATGAAGGAATATAAGGGTTTTTTTTGGTTCCACAAGTACTTGACTTCGTTTTATTTTTTTTGTACAAAAGAATTTTTTGGCGCTTATTGTTATCAACACTGTAAATATGGCAAATGTTTATAAAACAAACAAAAAAGTGGATTTGACAATAAAATAATGGCAACTAAATGCCTGTCAGCTATGGAAAAAGAAACAAAAATGATTTTGGGAAAATCTCTTTTAATTAAAACTGCGCATGATTATATGGGCGCTTTTTTGTGAATATATTTTAACATAAAAAAATACTCTCTGAACATATTTCTCTTTAACAAATAATAAACAATAATTTGTAAGCTCTTTTATGGACGGTGTTAAAATTTCAAGTTACCAGATAGAATTTTCCCCAAAATTATTTGAAAATTTCCAAACTTCGAATTGGTACAATTTTCCAAATTTATTTTAAAAAATTAGATATTAGATATATCCCACTAAATAAGGGTTTAACTAGAACCCACCGAATTGTGGATTGCACTGTTTGAATCTGTCTGTTTAGTGTAACGTCTCAAATGATAATATAATAAAAAACATGCGGAAATAGCGAGTTCTATATGTTAGTTAGACTTATAACGGCGAAACAAAAATATAATGGTTAATTTAAAAATAATTGTTCATAATAACTGTATAATTTTTTAAATTGAGAAATACAAATTAATAAATATTAGGTAGGCTAGTTGCTAGCGTGCTTACTTATCTATGCGGGGTCGGGGGTTCGATTCCCTATACAGGTTTTGGTGTGTTTACGCTACAGCGAGTCGATAGCCTTCGTTAGTGCTCGGTTAACAAAAATTAGAATATAATTTGTAATAATATGATAAATATAAATAAAAAATCGTAAAAAATAATTCCAAGCTAAGCTGAAATTTTTTCTTGCTGTGAAATAGAATAAATAAGAATTTAATATAAGTTCTGATCTTGAAAATAAAAACGCTTTAATCTTTACTTGTTTATAAATATTATATTATTTTTATATGACATAAATATAACATTAATATATCAAAAATATTTTGTTATAAACAAAAGCATTCATAATATTATTCTGTAGAAAAGGATATTATTTTAAAAAATAAAACAAAGAAATCTACAAATAATTTATTTACAAGATTATATTTATGCCCGTAATTTCAAGCAATGGATAAGTGCTTAGATACCTAACGTGCAGACGAACAAAAACAAATAAGTATCTAAGCACTGGTAGGTACTCTGCGGGAAAAATGGGGTGAGTTGAGAGCTGGGACCTGTCCCGAGATAGGTGAAAACTGGACCGATTTCGAAATACTTATAACAAGATAGGTTAAAAGATGACCGGTTCCTAAAGTACCTACTACGTGACCGGTTTAAATGTCGTGACATGTTATTTTGTGTTGGTTGTTATATGTTCTTTGTGGTTAGTTGTGTGACATATTCTTTTACACCAATCCTAGGACAAGCCCATGTTAAAGTGACCAGTCCATCTCAATGGCCACGTGACCTTAGATAGGGCCATTTTCTGCTTGAAATTACGGGCATTAGTCACACTTAATATTTAATGGGAACTAAATAAATTTTTTAACATATATATTATGAGTGTCTCAGAAGCCAATTGCGGCAACTCTCCTATAAAATATTTTAGCAAAATTAATCACAAAGTTTGTTTAAAGTCCCCTGCGTAATATTTACTAAATCAAATATTGTGGCGGAGGTACGTAGACATAGGAGTAAAATCGACCCTCAACAGAATTTATCTCTTCATTTACGTTTTTTATGTGTTCACTGCATATGCAAAGACAAAAATAAACATACAATATTTTATATTCTCTATTCTGATTTAACTCATTGAGGCCTACTAGCTTACTTCAAATAACCAAAGTTACGTGCTTACACTCAGAAAAAAAGTTAGTAGAAAAATTTGTAATCGGGTTTCAATTCCACTTTACTATTTTTGTACTGATTTTTAGTAAAAAAAATATTACTAAGCAAATCTTTTTGCTATTTACATTTTACAAATTACAAAATTTTTACAGAATATTTACAAATTTTTGTTGGTAATTTCAGAAATTATTTTACAAATTTTTGACAAACGATTTGCTAAAATTAGCAAAAAAAATTACTAATTTTAAAAAAGAGGATATTGAAGGAAATGTTATTTCTAATAATTAAAACTTATACATACAAACTTAAACTGCCTTAAGATGTTTCATAGATTAAAAAACGGATCGGAAGTGAAGATACCGACTCATGTCTAAAAAGAGGACATCCACTTAAAATAGCACTAAAAAGCTTTTTTTAGTTCTAAAAAACAGCCCTAAAAACAATTAAAATTTGACCTTAAAGGTAAAAAAAATTGACTAAAATATTTTTCAAAACAGAAATCACCAAATTAAAACAAAATGATTAATTCGTTTATGCTTTAACAATTTTTAAGATTTTTAGGCCTTTAATTTTTTTTTAATTTTGTATAAAATATTTATTGAAAAATATATTCAAATTTTTTATGCTCGATAAAAAAAATAAATTTAAAATTTTGTACTCATATTAATAATATTTAGAATTTTTTTTTTTTTGCTGATTTTAGCAAACAGATTTTAAATTCCACTTTACAAAAAGTCTACTAAAATTAAGTAGCGGCTACTAATTTTTCTACTAATTTCATTGTACTACATGTCAGCAGACATGTGTTGCTAAATTAGCAAAAAATACCGCTGGGCTCAAATTAGCAGAATTCCACGTAATAATAGCAAAATTTTCAGTTGCCATTACAGACTTTGTAGTTATAATAATGTATTTCAAATAAGTATAGCAATATATGAAGTTAACATTTAACTTATGCTTATATCTGAATGTATTAAAAAAATGAATAATGAATAATCCAGGCTAAACTTTATAAAATGTAAAAGGGATGGCCTGCAAAATTTTAAGATTGCTTACAAACCACAATCTCAATTATTAAATTTCTTAGGCATATGAATTTTTAAAGTGTTACTGAACTTTATTTTATTTCCTTTTTTAAATGAAATTAATTAAGCAACAAAAAATTGTATATTATTCTATATAATTTTTTTCGATTAATCGATTAATTTTAAAATTTTATCATTTAACCGGTTAAGAAAAAAAAGAGAATATCTCTTTTCCTTATCGAAATCCATTTGACAGATACTAATTTTTCAAAATTGCATTAATTTTTCCTAAACAAATTCATATTTTTTTTTTGTCAATATTCATTCAAAACAAAAAAAAAAAATAAAAATCTAGAACCATACGGGCTTAAGTATTATTTACTCGAAAAAATTCTAAATACTCAATACTTCCACAGCTCTAGTATGTAGGCTTTGAATTCACAATCAGTTTTTTTTTAAATCAGTTCTTCTTAGTAAGCGAACAAAAAAATATTGTTTTGAGACCTTAACACATTGACTGCCAAGGCACTTTCAGCAACTAAGATGCTGGGTGCCACATCATTTTTTTTTGCGTAATCTCTTTGAAAACGTCAATATTGGAATTCAGTCTACTGCCATTGATAATTACTACTTTGAAACAGAGTGTATTTTTTACAAATAAGAGTGTCGCATACATGTGTCCGACGTGGTACCTCCCGATTTTTTTTAATGCAGAGCCATGTCGGACATATATGCACGACAAAAAACATTCTCATAAAAATATTGTTTCTTATGACGTGCTCAGTAAGCAAAAGGAGCTGATTGCATTATAATATTGCCTAATATGGCGAAAAGGAAATTTTTATTGGATACTAAGTTAGAAATAATACTCGAAAGTACAGAAAGTGACGAAGAATGTGAAGATTACAGTTTTGATGACTCTGTAAAGGATCCTTTATACGTTTAATCCTTATTATTCTTACTATAATAAAATGAATTACATTTTTTTGAAAAACAATTTTTTTCAACAAATTTTTGAGTTGCGCCGAAACCATTATTACAGAAATTTCATCGTCAACCACTTTTGTGTGACATGGCAAGAGAGAATAAAATTGATATAAGCTGTTAAAATGAAAACACAAGCCTTTAAATATAATATACTTTTCATAACTTTCCTTATCAGAATCATTATCAAATAGAAGTTTTGAATTTTATTAGATGCTAGCTACATTTATAAAATAACCTCTAATTATGAACAAAATTTAAAGACTTTAAAAAAGATTACAAAAATACTATCAAAATACAATATATTTTTGTATATGTAGTATACATATGGACTCTAAAAAATGCTTGTAAATTTACTACTATAAAATGGGTAAAGTTTTATGTAATATTACGATAATTCGGTATATATAAACACCAAATGCGTAAAACCTTTTTGCGCATAGTTTCATGTACAATTATACACACACGAAGTATTTTTAGACACTATGTGTTTACAATTAAACACATTATGCCTAAAATTAGTATTATTTTGTTGAATAAAAATTTTACGCCCAAAAGTTTGTAAATATACTAACTTTAAATGGTAAAAAAAATTATGACATATTGAAACTGAAAATCTAAAACATTTTCAAAATTTAAAAAGAAAACTTTATTAGTTTTTTTTTTAATTTATCAATTATTTGGAATTACTAATCAAAAAAAGTATTGTTTTTACTCTTTTTGTGAGTTTCTAAACAATAAATTTATTGTTTTTATTTTTATTGTGAATTACTAAACAATAAATTTATTTTTTTTTATTACAAAACAAACATTGTAGTAGAAAATATGCTCATTTTTTAGGATTTTTACGAATTATATGTGTGCATTTACAGCAAAATCGTGTTTCTTTACGCACAAATTTGATAAATTTACTTTTCAATTTTAAAATTTTATTTAAATTTTAGGCACTTTTAATGTAATTTTACCTATTTTGTGTTTATCAATTTACGCATAATTTGTGTACTTTTTTTCATTTACACACACAGAGTAAATTTACCCAACTTATAGTAGGAGTACAGTTTATTACTATAAGTTGGTAAATTTCAACAGAAATTAATAAGAGTGTATACCAAATAGCTTGTATTTTTTTGTTTCCAATTGAATTTCTTCGCAAGACCAATTGATTTTTGCAAGTCTAATTGGGTTTTTACCAGATTTTGCTGAAATTCGTTCAAAAATGGGAAAAATTTGCTTTAAAATCAGGTAAATTTTCTCGCACCTACCAAACCTTGTAATATGTAAAAAAATTTATATGGCCGCTTCTTTAGATGAAATCTTTATACTTATCCTTCTTCTATTATTAATTATTTCCACACTTGTAATATTATTTACGTAAAAACAACTAAAATATACTCAAGTTTTTAAAAACCAATAAATAAAATCTAAACTAAATTCAGATATCCAATATTCTATGAATTTTTAAAATTGTTCAAAGATTTTGTCAAAGAAATTTTAAAACCTTTTGTCAATTTGTATTTAGTTTAGAATTTTTTTTAGCTGTCTCACACAGGTTCTAAGTGGAATTATTTAATTTGTATATTTTCTTTTAAAACAAAAAAATTCGTGTTTCCAATTGTATTAATTTTTTTTATTTAAAAATCTGAGATTTAAATACCAATTCAAATACCACAAAATTTCAGAATTTTGAGTTTATTTTTATATCAAAACATATGCATTTAAAATTGCATATATTTAATTAACAACTTATCTTATATAGACATTCAAAGTAGTAATAGTAGTTAAAAAGTAAGAATTTATGAAAATGCTGCTAAGTATTGGAAATTCTTGTCATTTCTCTTTTAAGAGAAAATAATTATATTTGTTTATAATAAATGAAAAACAAGATTTTCGCCTGCGGCGTTAACTTCTACAACTAAAGGGTGTCCCAAGAAGAACGCAATTTTTAAATCTGGCAACATTCGAAGTGTCATTGTTTGACATTTGAAAAATTGTTATTGTTTGCTAGTAGAAGGTACGAGGTTAGTAAAAATGGAGCGGTAGACGAATGAACAACGCATTCTCATTGTGAAATTGTTTTACCAAAATGGTGAAAGTTTTGCGGCTACAGTTCGCAAATTGCGATCAATTTGGGGTCGCAATAATGCTCCAAAAGAGTCAACTGTAAAGTGATTTATGGATAAATTTGCCGAAACTGGGTCTGTTAGTGATGTAAAGATAACAACGCGCCATCGACCAGGTCGATCGACCGAAAATGTCGCAGCTGTACGTGATGATGTCGCTCAAACTCCATCCACCTCAATTCGACACCGAGCTCAGCAAATTGGTGTCTCCAAATCCACTTTGCAGCGAATTTTGACGAAAGATTTGCATCTTCATGAATACAAAGTTCAATTGACTCAGAAACTGAAGCCAGCTGACCATGGACAGCGAAGGGAGTTCGTTAATTGGGTATTGGAGAGACAACATGAAAATGCTGATTTTGCCGATAAAATCATCTTCAGTGGCGAGGCCCATTTTCATCTTGATGGCTTCGTCAATAGGGATAATTGTCGCATTTGGGGTGAGGAAAATCCTCGAGTGATTCACGAGAAGCAAATGCATCCTCAACGTGTCACTGTGTGGTGTGGTTTTTGGGCTGGAGGAATCATTGGACCTTTTTTTTATGAAAATGAGGCAGGTCAAGCACAAACAGTCAATGGTGTTCGGTATCGTGAAATGATAACCAGTTTTTTCTTGCCTAGAATTGAAGAAATGAATGTGGAGGGCATGTGGTTCCAACAAGACGGCGCCACATGTCATACAGCCAGAGAAACAAATTAATTGCTGCATCAGTCATTCCCGGTCGTGTTATTTCGCGTTTTGGAGATCAGAATTGGCCGCCTAGATCGTGCGATTTAACACCATTAGATTTTTTTCTTTGGAGTTTTTTGAAGTCGATGGTTTACGCGAAATTGGACGCTGCATTAATGAAATACCGCAGCATTTATGCAAAACGGTCATTGAAAATTTCATTAACAGATCGCGTGCATGCCAGCAAAGCCGCGGGGGCCATCTGCACGATATATTGTTCCATACATAACCTCATTCTGTCTACTTTACGATATAATAAAGTTTCACGATTTTTTTTTAAATATCTGTGTTTTATTTAAAATTTAAAAATTTCGTTCTTCTTGGGACACCCTTTATTAATATATGAAAAACAATATGAAAATTTTTATCAGAAATAGCGCGATTTTTAAGCAAATAAATTTTGATAACTTTAGCAATTTTTTAAAACATAAATAAATTAACTTCCTGGCCACTCTTATGTTGCTTTATTTAATTTTACATTCTCATGCTCTGCCAATCACTTGAAAAATTCTCTCACAATTTTGTCTCCTCTTCACATTGTCTGATAAATTTTTGTTTCCTATATATAAAACCATAAACACTCTTTTAAATTATTATCTCTATCATCAATGAAATGTATATTGTGTATATAAAATTTCGGCTCCATAAGTCTTATTATAAAAATGATTCTTCTATTGCTAAGTTCCCATATAAATAAATTTAGTAACAATGAAAATGAGTAGCAAAATTTTCTCTGATTTCCTCCATAAAATTACCACATTATAGAAAAATATATACACATACCAAAAAAAAAAAAAAAAAAATGAAATATTTTTAAAGCAAAAAAAGAAAAGACTCACAAAAGTAGTTGGAAATTTTTAAGACTACCATGGGGTTGAAATACAAACCGATAACGCAAAATTAAAAAAAAAAAAATAATAATTAAATAAAAATTGAACTAAAAAATAAAAAATTTTAAATAATACAAATATAATAAAATAAATTATTTACTATAGTGAAATTTCATTAACAAAGTTTAATAAAACTGTTTGTTGTCATATTGTTAATTAATAAACTCCCGTCGGCTTTTTGAAAAGACCATAATACTCTATTATTCAATCCAAATGAACTCATCATGATATAAAATGTTGTTTCTAACTTGTATTGCGTGTTTTATTGTGCATTATTGGCATTGTTGTAAATTACGAACATGTTGCCATTATTAAAAGTTTCAAAATTATCATCATCCTTATTGTTTATCATTACAACAATATTGAAAAAGTGTAAAATTCGTATAAGAACTAAACGTAAAAAAATACGTAAATAACGAAGATTATTTATTTTTATACAAAAAAGTTAATTTTGTTATTTTATTTGGAAAAAAATATCTTTTAATTGTGCTTTTATAAACTGCGGTTTTAGTTTTTATATAAATTAAATAAAATATTATATTTTTATTGTAATTAATTGCTAAATAACTAATAAGGTTGCCATTTTTAAAGGTAAGAACTAAATGAGTCAGTTATAACTTAATACTGATGTAATTAGCGTATAGATTGTTTTAACTGTAACTTTAGGTATGAGAAATAAAACACAAGAATATATTAATTATCAAACGCCACAGAACTTCTATTCAGATAATTGGCAATAACCTCGGTATTTGTCCATATTTTGTAAAAATATATATTAAATTATGCGTTAGACTGACAGATTTTTCTCTTTGATTTTTATAAAATATTATTCGCACTGAAACCTGCACGTTAAAAATTTAAGGCAAATCAAAAAGAATATATTAAAAAATAAAGTATTTACAACAACAAAACTTTCCTATTTTGTATATTTACAGTTTTTATATAAAATTTGTTCTTTTAATAGATAAAAAAATATATTTTCAGTGTCCAATTCGAGTCAGAACTTTAAAAAATCATAGCGTTATGAGCGTGTTTTACTTTGCCGATGAAGCCTCTTTCTGAGTGTTCTTTCATAACTCATAAAAGGCTTCTAATTATGAAGGAAAAGGAAGTAAATTTCCACTCTTTTTAGAGCATTTTCCGAGCCGCTAAAGACTGTTGTTTAAATATTATATTTTGATATTTTTAGAAAGATTTTTTGAGCCTTTTTGGAGATTTACTTGACTTTCCTGATTGTCATATCCAAATGTAATAATTTTATTAATAAATACATCATAAATATATGAATATATTGCAATTATAACGGTTTAAAAATATTCATTATATTTTTTGAATACACAAAACAATTAAATATTCTGAATTTTTTAAAACGCTTTCATTTCATTCACTGAACAAAAAAATATAAAATATATTACTTATTGTGAATTTTTTATTTTTGTTACAATATTTATCTTAATTTTGACATCTCCAAGAACCTGACTTGAACCTGTAATCAGCAAAATGTAAACAGTACCGCGTTACAGATTTACCTAAATAAGAAAATTAAAACAGCGTTGTTAGTTAGACCTTTCTATTTCCACAGTTTTTTAATGATTAAAACACCTCTTGAATTTTTGAGCTAAAAAATTTGTGTATGTCATCTGCACAGAGAAAACAAATTCATTGTGACCGCCAAATATCTATCTTGCTAACTAAATAGTTGTGCTTAATTTTTCGGTTGTCGCAACCAAATGTATATCTGACTCAATTGAAATTTTAACCGAAATTCTATTGTGGGTAGCTCTAACTAAACCATTCGGTTGGCAAGAAATTCGATTGTCACACATATTGTGTTCTCTGTGTGGTGGCTGTTACTGGATATATATTACAAATATAAATTTTTAGCGATTGCGATTGATAAAATTGTAGCATATTTTCCGCCAAGAAGCAATTTTTTAAAAAAGGTTGATTTATAGAAAAAACGAAAATTATATCAGTGTGCGACTTATTATTTCTATATGCTGATCAATAAAAAAACGATTTTTTTTTGAAATCCGTTAAGGGTTCTCGATTTTTTATCACTTTTACTTAAAATCAGTTTTTAGTACTATATTCATTTGAATTCATACACACAAAACTAAACTAACTGAACCGTTTTTATCATCCCAAACGATAAAGTAAAAATTATTTAAAAAATATAATTATACTTTTTTTTTCTTTTTTTACCAACTGGCATTAAAACATCAAACATCTAAGTAATAAATTGATCATTTGTAATTATTACAGCTTATTATCCAACTAATACGCAAAAATATAAATAAATTCTAATCGAAAAAACCCAAAACACAAAAAATATCCTAAAACTAAAAACTATAACATAATTTTACACAATTTTATATTGTACACCATATTACATGGAAACATAATTGAGCTACAAAAAGCCAACCAAATCATTGGCATACAAACCATATTAGCAGTAGTGGCAACAGCGTGATGCCATAAATTTAAAATACTAATGATTTGAAAAATTACAAAATCATGCATAAATGGTCATTTTGTACAAAAAAAAAAACAAGCACCTCTACTGTATATAATATAAACACCTCAAATAGATTTTGCAGAGAGAAAAAGGAAGAAAAAACTGCAAATGAAAACAAGCCCCAAGGTCATAAAATGCAACTAAAAGTACTACACATTACTTACATACGTAGTCATAAACATATGATGAGGAAAAAGTATGGTTACAAATCTAAAAAAAAGATGAATATATAAGATTCCGCATGTCCAAGTCATATAAGAGAGTAGTTCACGTATAATAAATTATGTGTAAAACAACGTGTGAACTAACATAAATAATTTTCTTAATCCATCTAGCAAATACATTACAAAAGATACAAAAACTAAATGAACTAAAACACATAAACAACTATAGATACATCTTCCAATATGTATAGGTCTTGCATATTTTATTGATTGAGGATCCTGTTAGTTTCTCTAAGTACAGCAAGGTAGAAACGAAAACATAGTAAATGATCAGCCCCCTTTAAGCACGTACTATACAAGACGCGTTTGTATGAGATTTTCTGGCTTAACAATCGATTAAACTTTGATAAAAATCAATTTGCAGCAATAATGAATTGCTTAACTATGAGCAAAGTGTGCTTGACTTTATAAAAAAAATAATAAAAGAAATAAAATATAAATCAGAGAATCTCAAAGTGGTATTTGCGGTTACCATTTCAGTGTCAAACAATTACTTTGTTAATAATCAAAAAGATTTTTGACCCTCAAACGGAACATATGTGCGAATTTTATATGGTGTCATATATGAAAACATATAAGTATATCCCCATTTTTATATTGTTTTATCTATCACATATATTTTGATATTGAAATGACAATTCACAGGGGTTTGAGATACAATTTGATATGGCGTAAAACATTGTAATATGTGACCACATATTGTCCAAAATATGCAATACAAAAGTGATGGCTTTAAATAAAATCATAAAAAATATATTTAAATAGCTCCTAAAAATTTATATAGATTATTATATTGAGACTGCGAAAAAATTACATTATGTATAAAAAGAACCAAAAACTAGTTTTGTACAAAAAATAGGCTGTTTTGCTCAGTCTGAATATATAGGGTCCAATCGTGTACTGTTCTCAGTCAAGTTCACTAATAATAACTCAATAACAAACTTACAGAAAGTAAGACAAATTTATTCTAAAAAAAAAAAATCTAAAAAAGTACAAGTTTGTTAATCAGCTGATTGTAACACCAAATGTAAAACCAAATTGAAACTGATCAATGTGAAAAAAGAGGATTATTGATTAAAAATATTAATTAGAAAATTTTTAGTAGGTTTTATTATCCTTTTCATAATTCATTTTACAATATTTATTGCTTTGAATTTGCATCATACTTGGGAATTTTTCATTACTATTGAAATTTCATTATCATTTCTTGACACTTATGCAAATGAAAAGAAAATTCATTACCATTTAATGGTAATGAAATTTTTTCCATTAAAAATTTTATTTGTATTGGTAATGAAATAGCACAAAATATAATTGTTTGAAAAATCATTTGTTTACAAACAAGTGTATACGATTTGAAAATTATCAAAGTAGCTTTTTACAGAAAATAAGAAAACAATATATAAAATATACAAATGTTAACCCGCATAAATAAATATTAACATAAATATTAACACATAAAAATGCTAATGGTTTCTTTAAATTCGTGAGTTAGTAATGGAAATGAAATTTAAAAACATTGTCATTGATCAATGATCAATGAAATCAGATCCATAAATCATTACCATTAATTCAAACAAAGGCAATAATTAATTAGTCCAATCCATGCATTAGTCCCATGTATGATTTGAATACAACAACGTAGTTGTAAAGCATTTCTATTTGTATTTACAAAAATTTATCATATATTTTTCAGCCATATGTTTTTTCTGCTTGAAAGTTCTTGCTGGCAAAAATTTGTCTAGCAATAATTTGTAAGCCCTCAACATCGAACTTTCACTTTATTCTGTTTTATTCTTTCTGTGTACTGAGTATTTGTATAAACGACATTAAGTAAAAATTTGAACAAATTATCCAGAAAACGAACGGAACTATTATTAGGCATCAACGATTTCATTTTTTATTTAAAATTTGTATGGAATTTGACAAGTAAATACAGGCGGTTTTTAAAATCTACTAGTAAATGCAGAATCAATTCAAAATTTTTAGTCAATTTAAAAGATCAAAAAATTCAATATAGAAAATCGATAAAGAAACTTTATAAAAATATTTGTTTACACCCAGGGCAACATTTATTTATAAGGTTTTTTTACTTTGAATAACCTATAATCTATTTGTATAGCAAAAATATGGCATTGCTATTAATTTATTAATAAATTGTCGATATTTGAAAGTGGTAACTACAAAAACGGTTATCCTGATCAAATATATCATTAAATTAGAGTTTTAATTGAACCAACCGATTAATGAATTGTATTGGTTATAGTAGCTACTAACGATTTGTATTTGTAAACAAATTTTCTGCTATATTTATTTTCCAAAAAAAATATTTAAATTTAAAATTAGCCATCAAAATTTAAAAGTGTTTATGGGCTAGTGGGTAGAGAGCTAGCCTAGTACTCTTAATTTCCGAGTTCAAATCCGGGTAAAGGCAAACATTAAAAAAAATATTTTTTTCAATTAAAATAAAATGTTAAAATGTTTAAATAACAAACATAACAAAGAAAATTGAATTAAATTGTGGTGCAGTAAGTAAGAGTGTGAATTTTGAATCTGAATGTCTAGGTTCGATACCGAAAAAATCTAAAAATAAAAATTTTCTTAAAATAATATTTTGTGGAACGTAAGTATATTTATGTAGAATTTAAATATAAATTACACAAATGAATATTGGCTTTCACAACTTAAAATATAATTTAATATGAAGATAGTTGTCGTAAACGCCAGAATTCGATTGGCAACAAATTCGGTGGCCACAACTGATACTGTTTTCTGGGTGTATATTTTGTACACCATTTGTTTCATTCCATAAACAATTTTGGTTAGATATCGAAATCGACATAAATGCAACAATTGGTATATATTGTAGGACATTTAACGTTAACCATATAGGGTTTTACTTAAAACCCATTAAACGAAGCTATATTTTTATTAAAAATCTATTTATAATATGTTTTTTTTTGACTTTCATGGCTCTTTTTGTCAAGCTAAATTTTTAAAACTGTTTTCTAAGACCTAATAACACCACACCTATTAAATTTTTCAATAATCTAAAACAATAATAATAATACCTTTTTTACATTAAATTGTATAAAAATATAATGGTATACAATTTTACATGACGAGATGAGACCAGAACTCGAACTATATCTTAGTTTATACACTTAAAAAAGATTGTAAGTTAAAAATCGGTCTACTTAATTTTCATTTAAATTAAATGCCTTTTGTTATTTATATTTAAATGTTGATTAATCAACTGACACATCCGTAAGAAACAAATGATATAATCAGTTAAAATAAATGTCAAAATTTTACCTACCAATCCTTAAAAAATAAATGTTTTTTCATTTATTTGAAATTATTTCCGTTTTTGTATTTTTTGTATTTTTTTAATATTCTCGTACAATACAAAATGTATGTATGCATATGAAGCTATAAACACTTTTTGTGTGATTTTTTTTGTGTATGTATGTGTGTTTATGAAGTTCTTGTAATTTGTATTGAAAAATTTTGTATATATACAACCAATTTAAATAAAAAAAACAAATTAAAATTTTTTGAATATTTTTTTTTTGAAACATACAGCAAACAAAATTTAAATTTGTAATAACTGTTACGGACACAAATAAACCTCAAGTTTCCGTTTTGTGGGTAAATTTTTATTAAATTTTAAACAAATGAAAAAAATAAATGAAACTGAAAAAATATGGTAAATGATAGTACAATATTTCGAATAAATGTATAAAAAAGTTAATATAGATATTTCTTGGAAAAATAAATGTATGTTCCTTTATTTTTAAATGAAACGGAAAACTTTTTTATTAAACTACAAAGAGTTAACTACATAATATTCTGAGTGTATATGTCCATATTTGTACATATCTGTCCATACATGCAAACATATATAATCGAATTAGAATAAAATATATATAAACCTTTTTGAACGGAAATTAAGCGGAAAATAATAACTATATATATTCGATCCTATTGAATATGATCATGTAATTGATCATGTATATTCATATATTGAACTAAGCCTAATTTAGATAGGATCTCTCTATGACAAGTTGGTCTAAGTATGCACAGATTCGCATTGGACTGATGGACCGATATCTGGTCAGAAAGTAATTCTGACAAAGAAGATCTGCGCAGTGGTTCAGTCCAATTTCGATGTTATTTGGGTATGTGTTAGAGGCCCACTGCCATATTTATTGAGTAAAACGTAGATGTGAAAATGGAATGATTTTTGTATGGCAGCCTGTCTGAAATATATATATATTTATTTATATTTTTTTTATCTAGCTAAATTACTAACAAATAGACAAACTTTGATACCGTCACCTTATTTAAATATTTAATATGTAGGTAAAAACGACGCTTTGGAAAAACTTGTTAAACTACAAACACCGTAAAAAGCCGAGAAAGCTACAATTGGTGGCTGCAAATGCGCTTTCAATCATAATATAAAATATTTTAACATAGTGGTTCAAGTTTTTCAAATGGTGACAGGTCGTAACCCCCACGGATATTATGACCAAAATTTTCAGACATGACCTACAAACAGAAAATTAGATTAATGACTTAAAACCAATTTATTGTGGAGATAATGACAAAACGCTTGTGGTCATTATACCCATCTTCCTGCCGAAATTTTGCTAAACAAAAAAGTTTATCTTAGCAGGCTACATAGAAAAGCTTCACTCATTTAAGCTGGTTTGGGGTATACAACAGAGTAGAAAACCCCCTAAACCCATTCACATACCATGAATTCCAGTTTTTAACTGTCCAAAACCATGCTGGTGATAGTTCCTATTTTGGTTTAGAGATTATACACAAAAATTGTTCGTACATAATCCCCAAATCTATATGTGAAATAATGTCTGTGGAGTTAAGACATGTCACATTATTCAAAACACTTCATTGAAGTGCATTGAAAGATATATGAAAAACTTAAAAAAAACATTTCATCATCCCTTTTTTCCACTTCAATAATTTTGTCTCCGCTGCAGCATATACAAATTTTATCCAAATCGAAATGACCCACCTTTCCTTTCCTTTATCACATATCCATTTTATGTAAAAAGGTGTTTACTAGCAGATTAAGAACACCTGACAACAGATGTATTGATTTATTTTTTTCATAGATTTTTTTTTACAATTTTGTTTTAAGTTTTGCTTTAGCAAATGATTAACTTCCTTACACCACAATCATGTTTCACTTTAGTTTGAGATGTTGTTTAAAACTTTTTCTTTTTTTTTGTTCATCTACTTCATCGTCAACCTCATCATCATCTCCAGCATCTTCTGTGTTTTTTTTTTGTGAGTACAAATTGCCCACAAGGTGAAATAAAATGTACAAACATTATAATCATCGGTTAAGTATCACCATCACACCATTCAAATCTCTTACTAAAAAACGCTAAACAATACCATAATGCACAACATTTCGTTGTTGCTGTAGTTGTTGCATGTACACCTACAGCATTTACCACAAACAACAAAATTAAACATTAACCTGCTTTCCATGGAAACTCTTTCAAAAACAGCTGAATAGGAGGAAGATGCGTGTTGTTTGAGTGGCTGGCTGATTTTTAACAAAACAAAAATCTTCCCTTTATACTACTCCACCTTCACTTTATTTTGTTGTTGTTTTATGCCCAACGGCAACACTTGGCCGCCAAATCACGATTCACAACTTAATCCAACAGTTGGTTAAGGTCGCTTTTAGTTTGGCTTTTAGTTTTTTTTATTCATTTATTTTTCATACTACTTTAACAATCTTTTAACTACTTATTGCAGTACTTTCCTTCTATCTAAGAACGAATTTGCGAGTAAAGTCCATGAAAAACGTATTTTTTGTTGTTGTTTTGTTTTTGTTTCTGTTTTTGCATTAGGTAACCTTTTAAAAACTTTTTGGTTGCAATCACGTTTTTTTTTTTTATTTTATTTGGTTTAAGTACCGATTTACTTTAGTTTTGTTTTAGATTTGTGGTCGATGTTCCACAACAGCGATGGTTTTTTATAATAGATGGAAAATATGTTTGCTTTTGGAATATTATATAATAAAGCAGTATTTTCTGTTTTCATCTTTATTCCTTGCGGAAATGTTCCCTGTTAATACACTATTATATAGTACTTTAAACAAGTTGTTAAATCCACTTAAAAATTAGACAAAATATTATAGACTTAGGAAGGTGGCTGAGTGTAGAAAAGAAAAAAAGTACAATAATCAACATGTTCTATTATCGGCCCAATGACATATTTAGGAATGAAACGAAAGAGTCGCCTTAAATCAATTATAAATCACCTCCCGATCAAAAGATTTATATGTAGTGAGTGCCTCAAATAATTAATACCCAAATTCTTTTTTGATTTGTAGTAACATTTTGGGAATGAAATCTCTAACCATACTTAAGGAATTGAATGAGTTCCTTTTTCGATAGAGTTATCTTGAAGGAATTCATTCATTATTTTCTAACTCCTTCATAAAATTTAGGTATTAATAAATTAGCAAAGGAATTCATTGAACTACAACTTTTGGTCATGGAATTAATTCCCTAAGGAATGAATTCCTTTTTTTATAAGTACTTTTTAATAATAATTACTTATTGCACAACACTAATATAAATTTGGCAATACTTTTTTAAAAACTATTTCTACACACAGGCAAAAGACTAGTTGGAATTTAATGAACTCCATCAAAAATCTTTTATTTTTCTCGCTCAATTACTTTTGGCTGTTCTTAAGTGAGGGGGTAATGACCAACCATTACTTTTTTTTTTGTAAGTGAGAAGGTAACAAACTCTTATTACTTTTGGGACATCGCGAAAAAAAAGTAATTACGCGAGTAATAGTCTGGGTAATTCAGTAACATGTTTTTATGTTATTTGTTCAAATTTACCATCATTATTACAAAATAGTAATAAGTGTTGCAAAAAAAAAAGATAGTATTACATACTCCCAAATAATTGTATCCCAAACTATGTATATTAAAAAATAAATATTCCATCATTTAATGGTACACACAGAAAAAAATTTGACCAAATTCCAACTGAATTTCGGTTTTTACAACTGAAATCGGTTGGTACCACTAAATATTGGCTTCCACATCAAAATTTGGTTAATAAAATTGAATTTTTGTTGCAACACCCAAATTTATTTGTTGCGACAAAAATAAACTCTGCAATTCGGTTGTCAATTTATTTTTCTGTGTGTAATAGTTGTAACTATTTTAAAAATTAATTTTTATCACTTGAGCCTCTTTGTTGATTCTTAACCCAGCAAAAATAAATGAAAGTGATTCTTAAGGAATTAATTTTTCATTGATTCTAAAGGGCTAACTATATTATACTTTTGCTAACTTAAGCTACTGTCAAAAATTAACGAAAAGTCTGTCAAATGCTTAATCAACTTATTGAAGACTTTTGGGTGGCTACAATGTACTTTTTAAACTTAAAAACTTACTACAATTAGTTGCAAATATTTGTACTTTTGCAAAAACTGTTTTCTTCTTATATTTCTAAAATATATGTATCTTTTCGAAAAATATTATTCAATGTGTTCAATTTATAAATTTTTTACAATTAACAAGTAAATCTATATTAATTTTTAATAATTTAAAGAAACAAATGAAAACATAAATAAAAAAGTACTAAAAAATGCAACAGTGCTTGCATCTCAATAGAAAAACAAATACAAAACCCACCCCTTTTGTTATACATGCACGTGTGTTTTTTTAACATTTTCAATTAAATTTTCTATAAAAATATTTTCCGCGTACATTGCAATTAGTTTTTTTTTTTTCATAAACAGTTTTTCTAAAAACATATGATTCCTTAAGTAAAGTGCGGTCAGTTTCGCTGTTTGCTTAAGCAAATGACACTTGTCGAAACTTAACGAAAAGTTTGTTAAGTACAATATAGTCATACACATTTGATTACATGTATTCGCACATTTGCTTAAGCTAGCAAAAGTATAATATAGTTAGCTCTTAAAGTATCGTTTAGTTCTGATTTTTCTCTTCTAAGGAAGTTCTTTTTCACAACTTATAAAAATGTGATTTTTAATGAAATTAAACACTTTTCAAATCTATGACGTCACAAAAATTAAAAAATTTATTGTAGTAAAAGTTGCAAGCATTTCGAATAGAGATAAATAAGCCCCGATTGCTGAATTTCCCGCTAAAATTTAACGAACAGTAAAACTCAAACTTCGTATAGAAAACAACAACAAATGTGTCAGTTAAATTCCCAGGTAGAAGCTAACGGGAGATTGTGAAACTGAGGCTAAGGCTCGATTACTTATGTCCTGTAGAAATCTAAATTACAAATTCAAAATTTATTTGGGAAGAACAAAAGATTTAATTTTTCACTAAACCATAAGAAGGGCTTTAGATGCAATGAAAAAGGATCATAAAAGAAAACTTCCACCCTATGACACCCCTATGTAAAAATCATTGGTTCCGATCCAAATTTTCACAACACCGGAATCAAAATCACTGCTTCTTTTTCTCTTCTTTTGCTACTTTTTTTTTTGCTGGGAATATAAAAATATTGTTTAACCGATTTCAATTCGAAATTTTTGCGGTTTAATTTTGAAATATCTTGCACTACCGTAAAAAAATAACTCTTAAATACCGAAACATAGATTTATAAGGGAATTGTGGATATAAAAAAATAACAACCTATAAACTGGTTAAATTATGAAATAAACCCGTTAGTATTAGAAATTATTGGTATTTTTATGGGCGTGGTAGAAAATTACTGTTATAAAAAAGGGTGTTGCTTTGCCAACCCTGCATAATAAAATGTATTTAAAATTCATCTATAATGAAAAAAAAAATGCTTTTTATGTTTCGCTTTTACCCAGCAAAAATAAATGGAAGTAATTCTTAAGGAATTAAGTTTTCACTGCTTCCAAGTATCGTTAAGTTCTGATTTTCCTCTTCTAAGGCAGTTCTTTTTCACAACTTCCAAAAATGTGATTTTTAATGAAATTTAACACTTTTGAAATGTATAACGGGTAACTTATTTTAAAAACAACCAAAGTTAAACATTAATCATAGATATTTCTATATAAATTTAACATTTATAACTATGGTTTAAGTGATTTTTTTAAAACTTTAACTTACAATTTACCACATTTTAAATTCTTAAAATCGTAGTTATTTTTGCTACAAAAAAAAAATATATATATTATATTAAAAATTGTAATAATTTTGAATGTCCCCTTATAATTTAACTTTATATGGGAAACAACAACATATGTGCCAGTTAAATTCCCAGGTAGAAATGTGAAAATGAGGCTAAGGCTCGATTGCTGATGTTCTATTAAAATCTAAATTACAAATTCAAAATATATTAGGGAACATCAAAATATCTCCTTTTTCACCAAATCATAAGAAGGGCTTTAGATGCAATGAAAAAGGATCATAAAAGAAAACTTCCACCCTATGACACCCCTATGTAAAAATCATTGGTTCCGATCCAAATTTTCACAACACCGGAATCAAAATCACTGCTTCTTTTTCTCTTCTTTTGCTACTTTTTTTTTGCTGGGTACTTATATGTTATGTTTTTGTACTAACATTTTTTATTCCATTAGAAATATGTTGAATGAACATAAAATTTCATTCATTCAAGTTAGGAATTCATTCCTTAATTCAAATAGAATTAATTATTTCGAAGCCCTGCTTTAAAATTAGGTCATATTAACTGAGAATTCATTTTTTTCTGAGTTTTGCTGTATTTACATTCTATAAATGCCATTTATTTTAAAGATACATCAAACGTCAATTTATTTTCTACTCTGGCAAAAACGCAAAAAGGTTAGACCAAAGATAAAAGAAGTTCAATAAAAATACAATTTATAAAAAATAAAATCGCCTTTTTGAAATATTTGTAAAATTGCGGGTAATGAAGATGTTAAATGCAGCTGTTGCCATTAAAGGAGTTACAAAAAAATCGAACGTACAATTGCAGATGAAGTAAGAAATATAATAATAAAGAAGGAGAGCAAAGTTCATGATTAAGATTTAGTTTATGATTTTTTATAAATATTTATAAATTGTGAAGTTTTTAATAAACTCATCAAAATGAAATAGTAGTGAAGTCAATCAAAAAGATTGAAGATAACAATAATATAATAAAATTGAGTTAAAGTGAAATGAATAAACTGAAAAGTGAAGGCTTTTTTTATAAAATAAAAAGTTTAAAAATATGTTAAGCTGATTTTTTGTTTTAAATAAATGTAATTTTTTAATATGTATTGATAATTGTAACGGATATAAATGCACATTTCTCATGCTTGCATCTTTCAAAAACATTTATATTTTAAATTACTATGAACTTTTTTTATTTTTTGTTTTGTTACACAGTTTTAAAAAAATATAGAACATGGCGCAAACATAATGTCCTGTATACTTACACACGTGTCCTTTTTTATAATAAAAATATCGAACATTGATTTATGGCTGTAAATTAAAAAAAAAATGTAATCAACTATAAAAGTAACTACAACAACATAAAAATACAGGGACATGTAAAAGAACTATATAAATTGAAAAACAGAAAACACATCCGTTTTACCGCTGGTGCTGCCAGTGATGATGACGAGGTTTGTGTGCTATATGTGATGATGCAAAATTATGATGATGATTCTTTTCTTCTTTTGTAGCAATTGCAATAATCATCAGGATATGCACAAAAAAAATTGTTCATATGGGTGGTTTCAATACAATACCTTCATATTTACTGTAGTAGGTCTCTTTCTGTTTAACAATAAAACCTAAATGCAAAAACGGAACATCACATGTGTTTGGAAATTTTCCCGTGTTGATTCGTGTTGCATTCATCATTGTGGCAATTTTTGTTGTTATGCATTTTGTATATGTTTTGTTGTGTTTTACCACAACGTTATTCACAAAGTTGTTCGATTTTTTTTCAATTTTCAAAAATTGTTTGTGACAAAAAAGGATGTCACCATGTCTCATGTAATATGCATACAACATATAATATTCATATACATATACGCGCATACAATTATACAAATTCATATTAGGGTGGTAGATATATTGAAAAAGCATGATTCAAGCACCGGAATACAAAACTTTAAACCAAAGCGAAGAAAAATTAAAATCGTGTTCCGTGGATTAGTTGTTGGGTTATCAGCATGGACATGTTATCAGAATTTAGTTATCACAAACGGCTAACTTTGTATTGGATTTGAAAAAAGTGATCAACTTACACCGTTAACTACTTCGATTTTTGATAAAACCAAATGAAATAAAAAAATATTTGGTGAATTCCAATAACTTTTTTAATAGCGTTTGATATTTTTTAATTTAAATTTATCTTTTTTGAGTATCTCTTGCTAATTTTTAATTTTTTTTCTTTTAAATTTAATTTCTATACTTATAACTACTTGTAAAGGAAATGACTATCGAAATTTTCTCAATTTTCTTTCAGTTAATGAAACATTGTAAAATGTTTAAAATTTTATTTGGCTGCTTCTTACGCTGAAATCTCTACACTTATCCTTCCCCTATGTTAGAGCATATTTAGCAACTATAAGTATATACAATTTTATTTACATTAAGTAAAATTTTAATTGAACAAAAAATACAACGCTTTCCATTATTGAAATGTTCAATGCAATTATATTTGAATGTGTTTTACAAATAAATCCTGATATTTGTATAGCAATTAAATACAAATTTTAAATTTAATATTTATGTTTTTTGTTTCTTTTTGTGACAACTTTTAAAAAGTGTAGAAATTCTTTTTGAACCGTCATTTAATAAAATTAAATTTGTATTGACACATGGTGTACCTTCAATTTTATTTGATTTAATTAAACAACATGCATCTAATTTTGTTATAATTTCTCCCTAAAATTTCATATTCTACAAAAAACTCAATAAACATTGTCGAAAACTGACTAAAATACTGTCTATTGGCCAAACCCCAATTTTTGTGGCTAACGCGTTAAAAAAAAAAAAAAAACTTAAAATAAAATGGCTAAGTGGTTGTTGTGTTACACATTAGGTTGCGGGTTCGATCCCTTGATCAAAAAAAGTAAATTTCCGAAGTCCAGAATATTTTTAACCCAAAATGTTAAATTGGTTTATAATAAAGTTCTCCAATAATCAAGGACTTTGCTATAGAAATAATAAATTTCAATCTGAATTTTGTTATAAACAACTTTCTAGCAAGTTTCACTATTGTCAATTTTATGATTGGTTCGCTTAAGCCGAGAATAGAAACCGTAACCGATACGTAACTAATGAATACATTTTAAAGACATAAATAAGGGCCACATTCATATTCCTACATATTCCAATCTCCTGCCTTTGAAATGCATTTCTATATAGAATGCATAAAACCCCTTCTCTCTCCAACATTCTGATAACTGATTGCTTGATTTCAATTGTATATATTATATATACAGTTAAAAGGATGCTGGTTTTACGTTATTCATACTATGAAATACAATACATATCCCAACAAACAATTATCATTTATTATAAGTTTTAAAAAAATTGAAAGTGCCACATTCAAACCGCAAATGCAAACTTAGAATTTCTTTAAAGAATGCGTTTTATTAGTCCATTTATAAGGACATATTCGCATATTATTCATTATTATTTATAAGCACATAATCGCACATTATTTAGGCTTTACAAAATATGTGTAACGTAGCATTTTTTTCAAACGTTGCATATGGTTGTAAAATATAAAAAGCTAAGCGCAATTTTTATGTTTTAAAAAATATATTAAAAATAAGCAGTTTCTAAACGTTTTTTTTTTAATTAAAAAAAAAAAAGATAATAAAAAATAATAAAGTTAAAATTTTTTCACAAAAACTATTTAAAATAACAATAAATATACAAAGTAGGCAATACAAAGTAAGGTCGACTAAACGTTTAAGTAATTTCCATTAACGAATAACTCGAACAAATTTGGTCGACTTAATCGAAAATATGTTTTTTTCGTTTATACTTATTTTTTATAATTTGTTGCGGGTTTTTTTATTTTTGAAGATTATTGAGGGTTCTTATTATGAGTCAAAAACGAATTTCATATTCGTCATGTTATATATGAATCACAAAAAAAAAACACACATGTCAGGGAAATGCTTAAAAAAATGGTTCAGAAATGACTTTGAAAGAAAAAGGCTCAAAAATTTATATTTTTAAACTGTTTTAAACATTTTTTAATTAATGAGTCGAAACAGTCGAAATATTAACTTGTAGTAATATTTTTAAAGACCATTTTCATAGTTCAAGAATTTGAGAAGGTTTCTGAAATTCGATATATATAAAAACAACATAACAAATTGTTTAAATGCATAATAACTAAACGAACGCTCCCAAAATAGGTGTTTTACCACTTACTTATGAAATAATTTCTGTGCACTCTTGATTTTGTCAAAAGTCTATAGATTTTAGTTGTTACTTTTATGTTTGTTTTTATTTTACAACAAACTAAATAACATATTTTTTTAAGAGAAGCTACATTCAGGAAATTCTTCCAACTATTTAATGCTTTACTTACTCTGTAAAGGGAATAGTGAAAAGATTAAAGGTTGTGAAAGATCAGGGGCTTTCAAATATGACAACACTGTAATTGCAGTTGCTACTTGCCATCTGATGGAGAGTTGAAGCTTTTTAGTTCATAGCGCTGTTATGTTATTTTACTTCGTTGGAGTTAAGTGCTATGGGAACACGGAAGAAGTATGTTGAGATATGTATGAGCGATAGAAAACTCGTAAATATTATTTTCTATATTGATGTTGCCGTCGCTGTTGATCGAATCCGAAACCTTCTGTATATCAGTCCAACGCGCTAACTATTACACAACAACGCCGGCATAGAATTTGGAGAAATTAAAATAATTTTGTTTTATTTTCAAAATGTTGCTATATTTTAGTTACTAGCAAATGAAAATTGCCGAAAATAATAACATGTGAACAAAAAATGTAAAATTTTTAAAGTTTTAAAAAGCATGACAACAAATGTAGTTTTCAAAGTTTTTGTTTTTAAATTTGCTTAAAGTCAAAGAGCTAGTTTTCAGTACTTTATTTATGCTTACAAAACATTTATAACAGAATAAATTTTAAATGATAACAAAAAATTTTAAATGATAATAAAAAATATTTTTATATGGTATAAAAACACTTACAAATTTAAAATTTTGTAAACCACTTTATTGCTTTAAAAATGCTTTAATATTGCTTTATTTTAAAAGTTTATTTTTGAGTTTTTTAAAATGTTTACAAAAACCTTAAAAACGAAATCGTGACGTGTTCACACTTGCATTTCGCTTTACGTTTATATTCGTGTTTGTTGGGAAACTTTATAGGAATATTTTTTTGTCATTTGTTATTTTACAAAAATGCAAAAATGTTGAATGTATGTCGCTGCAATTCGTTGTGCTTTGCAAAAATTGAAATTTAAAAAAAAAAATAAAATAATAATCGAAAACGCGTGTCACATGTCGATTTTCAATTGTTCACAAATTAATAAATACATTTATACCATACATTCACTGTTTTTTTATGTTGCAAGCAACATTGTGCAGCTTGATGATCATCTGTGTCATAAAAAATTCAATGTTAAGAACTTTTTCTCTTTGAAGTTTGTAATTTTAAATAGTTGTAGCATTAAAATTATTGTAAAATGTACATTATGCTGAAATTCCGTTACACTCAAAAAACAATATCAGTTGTTGGCACCGAATTTGTTGCCAATCAAATTCTGGCAGTTACGATAACTATCCGAGGAGAAATTTATCAATAGCAGCTCATTGATGCTTGCATTACCAACAATGACCTACCCCTGCCCTCTGCATTAGTTCTAAAGTGAAAATAATGTGTTTTAACTACACTCAGAATATTATGTAGGTTACTACTAGTAGTTTAATAAAAAAGTTTTCAGTTCTATTTAAAAATAAAGGAACGTACATTTATTTTTTAAAGAAATACGATATCTATTTTAACTTTTTTATAAATTTTTTTGAAATAATTTACTATCATTTACCAATTTTTTTCAGTTTCATTTATTTTTTTTATTTGTTTGAAATTTAATAAAAATTTACCCACAAAACGGAAATTTGTGGTTTATTTGTGTCCGTTACAGTTGTTTCTAATTAAAATTCCAATTTGTTTTTTATATAAATTGGTTGCTTATATACAAAATTATTTCAATTCAAATTACAAGAACTTCATACACACATACATACAGAAACACTTTCACACAAAAAGTGTCTATACCCTGTAGGAAGCCTGGGGTCAAGTGTCTCCAAGTTACCACTTTTGTCGATTGTTTTGGGTGACTTTTTGGTGATATAGTCAACAAAGCGTCTACACTTTTTACATTCCCTTTTTTGGTGACATTGTCAACAAAGCGTCTACTGCACTTTTTACATTCCTTTCTTTCTGCAAAGCTGTGCTTCTTTTTGATTTTTTTATTGTTTCATTTTTTTGAAAATACATATACATAGCTGAGTGTAAAATTTTAGTTTTTAATAAAAACATAAAGAAAAGTAAATTTCAAAGGTAAATATACATTTAATTGGGAGAACATATATAATGGGCAAAAGCAATTACAAAAATCTTGTGAAAAAACAATCAATTTTGTATTAAAATAACGAGAAAAAGGCAAACATTTATAGTGATGAAGATTTTACGAAGCCTAAGAAAAAAGTTTGCAAGTTAAAATAACTGAAAATATCATTTAAAAGAAATGATATTTAAATGCCATTTGTTATTTATTTTAAAATGTTAATCAACTGACACATCCGTAAGAAACAACTGATATAATCCGTTAAAATAAATCTCAAAATTTTACCTACCAAACCTTAAAAAATAAATGTTTTTTCATTTATTTGAAATTATTTCCGTTTTTGTATTTTTTTTTTTAATATACTCGTACAATACAAAATGTATGTATACATATGAAGCTATCAACACTTTTTGTGTGAATGTGTTTGCGTATGTATGTGTGTTTATGAAGTTCTTGTAATTTGTATTGAAAAATTTTGTATATTTACAACCATTTTAAATAAAAAAACAAATTGAAATTTTTTGAATATTTTTTTTTGAAACAGACAGCAAGCAAAATTTAAATTTGTAATAACTGTTACGGGCACAAATAAACCACAAGTTTCCGTTTTGTGGGTAAATTTTTTATTAAATTTCAAACAAATGAAAAAAATAAATGAAACTGAAAAAATATGGTAAATGATAGTAAAATATTTCGAATAAATGTATAAAAAAGTTAATTTAGATATTTCTTTGAAAAATAAATGTATGTTCCTTTATTTTTAAATGGAACGGAAAAATTTTTTATTAAACAACTAACAGTTAACTACATAATATTTTGAGTGTTCCAAAATACTGCACCACAATTTAATTTAATTTTCTTTGATATATTTGTTATTTAAACATTTGAATATTATATTTTAATTTATAAAAATATCTTTTTTTAATGTTTGCCTTTACCGGGATTTGAACTCGGAAATTAGGAGTACTAGGCTAGCTCTCTACCCACTAGCCCACAAATACTTATACATTTTAATGACTAATTTTGAATTAAAATTATTTTTTAGGAAAATAAATATAGCAGAAAATTCGTTTACCAATACCAATCGTAGTGGCTTCTATAATCAATACAATCCACAATTCAGTTGGTTGAACTGAAACCTTAATTTAATGATGTATTTGATTAGGATAACCGTATTTGTAGTTATCACTTTCGAATTTCGACAACTTTTTAATAAATTTGGAACATTGCACTAATTTTCTAGTACATTCACTAAATAAATGGTTTCTTCTACTGTACGAAATTTCTAAACGAATAATTGGATAAAAGTATCCTTTTTTGATTCGTTTTTCCTATTTTTTATTCCCAGTGCCATATTTTTGGTATAATAATGGATATAGGAATATAGGTTATTCGAAATAAAATAAAACACTTACAAATAAATGTTAATGGTTTTGATCGAATTGCAACCAATCTTTTCTCTGGGTGTACATACATTTTGTAGATAAACAAAGACAAAAACATAAACAATTTCAAATAAATAATAAAATCATTTATTTTTTAAGGAATTGGTATGTAAAATTTTAACATTTATTTTTATTGATTAATCATTTGTTTTTTTACTGTTGTTTAAACAATATTAAAAAATAAATAACAAAATACATTTAATTTAAATATATATTTAATATACCGGGTTTTTAATGAAATATCATTTCTTGTATATGGAATTTTCTGTTATTTTAATTTACAAACTATTTTATGTGTACTTATTGGCGATAAGTAAAATTTTAAAGACTTTTAAAGCATTCTACTAAAAATTTTGTTAATATATATATTTTAAGCAGTAGGCGACGACTTTAAAAATTCCATAAAATTTTAGTTACTAAAATTTAGGTTTGAATGACTTAAAATTAAATTTCACATTGTCCCGTCAACAATTCTAAAATTTTTATCAAATTTTCTTGCTCAAAAAATATTTAACAGAACTTTTGATTGTTGAAAAAACGGTACTCACACCATGAAATTTTGTGTGTGTTGTTTTTATCGAAATGTAATAATTCATTACCAAAGAGAAAGAAATCTGGTGTTTTATTTTTTATTTTCATTTTGTGAACATCATTGCGTTAACCATCAGCCACAGCCACTAAAGGTATTCTTTTTCTATAGTAGATATAGCCAGACGTCACACATGGGACTTATTAATTAAGTTGATGGTTTTATTAGCATTGATATCAATTGTAATGAAATTATTTTCATTACTAATTTTTTAACTAATATTAATTATTTAATGTTTTTATTTAATTGATTGATGCTAATGAATTTAAGTTTCACTCGTTCCACGTTTCATTTCATATCATCATTCCATCCATTCGATGAGAAAATTTTATGGGAACAAATGCTTTTTTAATCAATTGTAATTGGGTTTTTATGCAATAGTAATGTTTTTTCAAATGCAAAATATTGCATTATGGCTTGTTTCAAATAAAGGTACTGAAATTTAGATGGTAATGAAATATTCCCAAGTATGATAGTGAGTGAATAATACACACGCAGGTGAAAAATATGGGTTTAAAAATTCTTTTTATGAAGGATAAAAAAAATTTTATATTTTTTTGAACAAAACTTAATTTAATAAAATTACAATTTTTTTATTTTTCATTTTTAGAAAATCTCTAGAGAATTTAAGTATAACATTTACAAAAACTGAAGGACACGTTGTAAGTACAAAACAAATAAACGAAAACCCCTTGTCAAAAGTAAACAAAAAAAAATTGTTTAATTAAGTTGTGTTAGGAAAAAATAAAATATTCATTAAAAATAGAAAAAATATATATATTAAAATCTACATACAAGGATGGCTTTTAAAAATGTATATTTTTAATGCAAAGAATATTTACATAAGACTTAGGTTTCTTCATTAAAACCGCTACAATATTGTCTCACTTTTTAAATTTGTCGTATGTGTTCTCTTTAAATAATGTAAAAGGGTCAATTAACTAATTATACCCAGAAGGATACACACTCGTGTATTCCTTTTCATACACGCTGTATAGTCTTCAACATGACCGTCATGGTCATGTGTCAGTAAATAAGTTATGTTTAATTTTCACTAATAGAGTACACCATTTCAGAGTTAAAAGAAAAAAATCTGCTATTATTCTTTTAATTCTGAATTGATATATATCGAACTAAATTTAAAATGACCAATCATTGAATGGATTTAATTCCCACTTTGTCCCGTTCGATTTGTTTTGAAAATAATTAAATATATTGTATCAGTTCGTTTTATCACATCAAATGACTAAATCACAAGGAACGCGTTCATTATCGAACAAAAAAAGAATTCGTTCAATATATTCAACGTTCATTCAACCTATTAATTTTAATTACAAAAAAAAATTCCGTTCAGTGATTAAAAAAAAACATTCAGTGATTAAAAAAATTACAGTTCACTGATTTAAAACAATCCACAAAGTGATTTAAAAACGATTTTTTTACCGTTCAGTGATTGATAATCAAATTTTTATCGTTCACTTAATAAAAAAAAAACCGTTCAGCAGTTTTTTGTCATTGTTTTTGTTAATACCCAATGTTTTAACATTTAAACTTATCTAAAAACAACCAAATATTAGTGATTAGCCATTTATATAGTAATAACTGTGGTTATTTTTGGTAAGTAAATTAACATTTATTGAAAATTTGGCAAACTTGTACGGTATAAACTCCTTAAATCATGCTGTTTTGCGACGTTAGCAATAAAAATTGATTTTAAACCACTAAACTGAAATTTTTTTAATTTTTTTGTACACTGAACTGAAACAAATTTTATAATCACGAACGGTTTAATGAACGGTACACAAATTGAACGAATTATTTTTTTTGTCGTTCGCTTGTCTCGCTCACCATAATAATGGTCCTAATATTATACCAATCGTGGGTTCTCATATTATCCAAATTCGATCCCAATCGTGAAATCTTATATAGTCCAAGTCCAACCCTTAACGTGGGTCCTGATCCTTATTTTGGGATTTTTCATAGTTTTATTTTATATATTATAAGTTTCTTCCTAAACAAGGGTCCTTTTATACTCCGATTGCATTTCCCTCCTTCTGATTTTAGGCCGAACATTAAATGGAATAATTGTCAAATTGTATTTCCTCTATTTTGAAACTGAAATGTAAACATTGTAAATATATTCTCACACCAACACCCGAATGGATTTAATAGTCATCCATATAAATGAGCAATATATCATTATATGTTTTAATATTAAACAAAAATCATCACACTATAATAATCATAATAATAATTGATACAATTGTCTTGTATAAAGTCATACCAGTTATCTTAACCAAAAAATGAAAATCTGCAAACAATATGATTAATGTTTTTCATCAGATGCTTAAGTAAACTCCACATATTTCTATTTCCCTTTATTCAACCCTTAAAATTTATTCATATGACTTTTTAGTTTTAGTGCCAGACATTTACTATAGTTATTGACTCCGCCTTTAACCCTCCATATTCCCATTCTTAGATTGGGTGTGTATTTTATTTTAAATATTATTATGTCTGGTGTCACATAATCATATTTCCTTTAAAATGTGTCAAAAAATTGTTGACATTTAAATTTTGTTGTTAGTATTCATATGAAAATTGAATGTTAAAAATTAAATTATTTCTTCTTGTTTGCCAGTTGTTACAGGATATTATCGTATTTGAGTGCTTGCTTGTTTAGAAAAAAAATATCTATGTTATTTAAAAAGGAAATTGGATCTTCTTTTTTACATAGTTATATTTTGGAGTACGAGTATGTTTTTATAAAGAGGGGCACATAAAAATTTAGTTTTATATTAAGTTAAGAGACTTTTTTATAACAGAATCTTGAAGGTATTGACTGATTTTCTATATTAAATTGAAATTTGAAAAATAATTCCAACAAGAGTTCTGAAAAAGTTCACATAATTATTGGTTTCTAAATAGTAATAATTACACATTAATTAATAAATAATTTCTGAATAGTGGGGATTTTTATTGCTCTCTAGTTTTATATAATTCGATCCTTATCTGAATCGTGGGTATGTATATAGTTCGAATTTTATCTGAATCTGGGTCTTTATAAAGTTTGAACTTTATGTAAATCGTAGGAACAATATGTAAATCGTGCGTTTTTAAATAGTTTTATCTGATTTTCCTTCTTGAATAAATATTCAAAAAAACTTTCTTTTCACACTGAAATAATATTTTGTATTACTCTAGCATTTTATTATGAATTATGAAATAATTCCATCAATAAATCATTCCTTTAAATAACGTTCTATAAGTATACTTTTCTCGATTTCTTATTAAAAATGTCTTTATTCATGTTGCTGTTGTAAGTAAATACGTATTCTCAAGAGACTTTTGATATTGTCGGAAGTTTCTAATAATTGAAAATACATTTGTATATATAATGTCGTAATTTTATACATATTTAAAATATTTATTTTTACGAATTTAAAATTTTTGTAAATTTCAAGTATTTTAAAAAGAAATATTATTTTTAGAAAATTATTTAATATAGAAAATTTATGACCTAATCAAGAATGGTGACAGGCGCTCTTGTTGAGATAACTTCATTACCGTGTGTCACCGTCTATTAACAAATACAGGATTTTATTTCCACTCATACAAATTTGTTAATAGTTTTTCTTCTTTTTCATTTCAGGTAAAATTAAAAGAAATATGTATTAAAATGTTAATGTGAAATCTATTTGGTAAAAGGTAAAGTATTAGAAAGTTTCTTTATTGCAAATTTCCCAAAAGAGACAATGTTTCCAGTCTAAATTTTTTTATGTATAAATACTATATATTTTAATTTTGATTTTTTTTATTTGAATTAGGACAATTATTTTTTTATTTATAAAATTTTCATATTTGTTGTAAAAAAAAAATATTTATATTCTGAGTTTTTAAAAAGAATATTTTTTCCTAAGAAGCAAGCGCGGATTCAGGGGGGATAACGGGATACATCCCACCCCATCTCGGTTACGAATCACAAAAAAAAAAAATGAAGTGATTTACGTTTTGCAACTACTAAAAGAAATTTCTCAACAATTCTATAAATAATATATTCCAAATATTTGACTGCAAATATCTTGTTTTTAAAGTTTTCTTGTAGACCACACTTAAACACTTCTGCCTCGACAAATTTTGCAAGTATAAATGATAAATTTGGTTCTTGTTTTAAATAAAAATTGCATTAAAACGGTTTTGTATCATAAGTTTTTTAATTTTATTTAAGTTTTTCCTTGTCCTGTTAAGTATCTTAAAATCGAGATACGCCTTTTCTATATTAAGCCATCGATATGTAACATATTTTTATTTATTTTTTACTAAAAGACATATGCTTTTTTATTTTTATTTAAGTATTAGCTAACTTAATTTTCTGTATGAAATTGACTTATTTTTTGTTGAGTTTTTGTTTTTGTATACTAATTTTTTAATTAAAACAAATTGAATTTAAATTATTTATTTAATATAAAATCTTGTTTTGAACATATGTCCTATTGGGAATAAAATGTTAAAAATAATCCATATCAGTTTAAAATATAAGTCCAAAAATCTGTTAATGGGTTTTGCAGCGCAAAAGGTTAAAATTTTGGAATGTTTAAAAACTTAAAATTTGTTTTTAAATAGTTATAATTTTTAACGATTCTGAAATGAAATAGATCAGACAATCTGATTTTTAGGCATAGCATGTCAACTTTTTGTGGATTTTGACATTTTACTTTTTTTATTTTACACGTTTTCTTTACAGAACTTTTTAAAAAATCCTAAAATGCTTGGTTTACCACAATTTATATAATGACGTTGAGAATGTTCAATGACCTATGATGGATAATGTACAAAATTTACGTGTTAACAAAAGGTTTTTTTTATAAAGATTATGTAATGAAAGAAATAAAAACGTAATGCTTCATCTAAAATTCGCTTGACCGATAAGAAATTTATTTTCAGAATGGAAACCAAAATTAGTTAAAAACAATGTATCTTTTAATCTTACTCAATTATGACAATTTTATTTCTTTTTAATTCTTATTTTTTAAACTTTTATTTTATACTAATTTGGAATATTTTTTCAAAACTTTTATGCAACTTCTTTATGTAAAAACTAATTTATTTAAACTGTTGTGTTTTTGTTTTTTATAATAATTTTGGTTTAATAATTTATTTTTGTTTTTGCAATATATAAATTTTTTATTTTTAATGATTATTTTATTTTTTTTAAAGACTAAATAATTGAAATTGTTGTACGGTAATCATTTTGAATTTTTTTTAGTTTTGTTTTTATGTTATTATACTCACCGCCATATATGGTGGTGAGTTTGTTACATGTCAAAATATAGGTCTAAGAAACCCTTATGCAATTTTAAGTCGATTAAGCGATGACCGTCTGTCTATCTGCCTGTTGAAATGGTGATCATAATGCGAAGATGTAAGCGGGGATGCTCAGTAATTACATCCTCCCGAGAAGTTTGGTATTGAAAATGAACAAAACCAGTCCAGCGGTCAAAAAGTTTTAAGTGAAAATGTGAAGGTACCTCTAAATTTTAAATACAAATTGATGTATTTTAGTACAATTTCATAGTAGCTACTGGCAATATTTTCACTTGTCGCTTAGAATTAAAAAATATCTTATATTCACCTCAAATATTTTTCAACTCAAAAAATTTTTTTCACCACAAAAATTTTTTTCACCTCAGAACTAATTTTACATCACAAAATTTGTAGTCCCCAGTCTTACAACTCGTCTGCCCTACAGTTCCCTGGTATGTCCCTGTAGCCCGGCACCCAAATAACATGGATGCTGAACTGCTGAGCCATCTCGTTTTAAGATCTACGACAGTTCAGGGCTGATGTCGAATCCAGGAAGACAGAATCCGGAGATCTAATGGCAGCTTGACTATCAGAGAATATATCAATCCTCACTGTTGTGAGGAAGGGAGGGAAATGCCACTTCGCTACCTCCCTAATGGCCAGAATGAAAAACAATACAGTGATTCGGCAGTCTCCGCGCAATACTCAGCTGTAGGTCCCTGGAGTAGACCCCGAAGCCTACCTGATTATAGAAGTCGACAAAACCTATGCGGTATAAGTGTTTGGTACCTCTTGTCGAACAGTGGTTCGGCCACAGTGTAGTCAATGTTCAGGCATCATATTAAGGATTACACTGTAACCATAGCCATTGTCCATACAGCATTATCTGTCTTACCACTGCCGTATACAGCCAGTGGACAATCCGAGGTCTCAAACCCCATTGCTTCCCTATTGCCCACTTGCACGCATAAAGTGCCACTGTGACTTGCCTTGCCCTGTCCCTAATGTTGAGCCTGAAGTTTAGCTTCCTATCCAACAGTACCCCAAGATACTTGACACAGTCCGCAAAAGGAATTTCAGTGGCCCCCAAGGAGATAGGTTCCACTAATGGAATCTTATATCTCCTGGTGAACAGGACCAATTCAGTCTTGCACGGATTCACCGCAAGACCCTCGGATAACTAATAACTAAGAATTTAAAATCGAAATATTGCACTGTGGTTACAAAATTATGGTACACCATTAGAGAAATCATAAGAATGAAATGATGGTAGTTGGTACAAATTAAAAACAATGTGGTAGTTCAAATATATTAACAATCGGGTAATCCTAATTCGAGTACGCTGAATCCAGTAGCGATGGCCATTGTTTTTTTTTTTTTTTTTGGGTTAGCTCTTAATTGATTGATGCCTAGCACCCCAAAACAGCGATTTTTCCAAAAATTTATTTTATCGGCCATACGTCCGATTTTCATTTGTTTTAGAATCATAATTAAAAATTTAAATTACATTAAATATGATATACCCATTTATTTTATTCCATCAATTTTAATTTTTATAAAAATATAAAATAAATCATTTTAAAAGTGGACTATTTTGCAATATTTAGCGAATTAAAATTTTTGTAAATCAATAGAAAGGATTTTGTCATCACATTCTCACTGACAGCTTTTGAACCTCTGCATCAGTTTTGGGGGTTAAGAAATTATTGTAGCTAAAATTCAATTATTGTACCTAAAATTCAAATGAAAAATAATTTAAAGAATTTTATTTCTTATATTATAAAACAGAAATATGTACCATAAATATATAACGTTAAGATAACAAAATAACACTTTTAAAACAAGGCTGCAACAAATTTTATTGCAATTGTTTTTGTACATACATAAAATCGAAGAAGACCTCAGGCAAAAAAGTAAAATTAACAGGATAAACTGCTACAGACTAAAAATAAAACATGTATCACACATAACAGACGCGGCAACCGGCAACACAATACTGATAAGACGTGTGCCTGTTGTATGATTGCATAGTAGTCATATAAAAAGTAATAAACTGAATGACTGACCATCATCAATAGCAGCATTTGAGCTGAACTCTGAGGCTAACCGAGCAAATGGAAAACGTTAGCAACCAGTTAAAAAGATACAACAAAAACAGTTAGAGGGGACAACCAGCAAGTAACATATGGTAACAGCTGATATAAAAACGAGTAATAGTTGGATTAAAACTGGAGGAAAGAAAAATAAAAGAAGAAAAATTTAAAAGCAAGAACAGCTGTTTATTTTATTATTTTTATATAAAAACAAACATAAATATCCTGATAACAACAAGAACAAAAAAAGGTTCATAGGGGAGAATTCTCATAGAGTAAATGTTTGTTTGCTTGTCGGTGTTGTTAAACAAACTGACTTACCTGATTTTGCACATAATCTATTACAAGCCTATACAAATATTTTAGATTTGCTAATTTTTCAAACAGAAGTTAATACAATTTAAAACGCTTGCAAATTGCAAAGACGCATTTAAGGCTGTGTTATTTATCATGCTAATTTTAAGTAAAGTTTGAAACATATTTAATTTTTTAAATCTGTGAAAAGTGAAAACAAAAGTAAAGTAACCTGTTGTTTTATTATTATATTTTACAATCATTTACCATATACACACTTCAAGCAAGTGTTCAATTTTTTATGGTATTTCCCGAAAGAAATTTCGAAATCCGATTGAAAATAAACATTGTGCATTTGTATGCATCAAACATTGTAAAGTGATTGTTTGCTGAAATCCTTTTACTTAAAGGTGGCTCAGTCTTTTAACTAAAATGTTATACACAACGCCTACAATATAAACTGTTAAAAGAAATTTGTTATGCACAAATACAATTACCATTTTAACTAAAGTGAAAGTTATCCTTGACGTTTTAAATGTGCATTTTGAGAGTGGTTGTGAAGAAGAATATCATACGTATTTACAACTATATATGCAATTTTAGTTTTATTTTTAAGTCTAATAAATTATGTTAAGGACAATAAATTTTAAACAGTAATTTAGTTTCATCTTTTAATTGTTTTTACATTACAGTGCCAGTTTAGTAATATTGATACAAACTTAAATAAACCTTTACAAATTATAATTTTTTTAAATGATCTTTAACCGAAAAATATCTCACGTAATTTTTTTTAATTTCGGAATTATAAGAGTTGCTACAAAATTGCACATAAAGGGAAGTGATGGTTCTTGAGAGATTTCGCTTTAGGGAGACTTTTTTGTACTTGAGTATAAACCAAAAGTGTGTATAACACGATAAGAATAAAAAATATAAGCCACTGCATTATTTTTTTTGTAATAAAATTTTGAGATATATCTTGTGATATGAACCAGTATAGTTTTTACCTATCACGAGACAGGTCCCAATTGCTAACTGACCCCTTTTTCCCCATAGGGTTGCTTTACTACCTTCTAAAAATGCTTTTAAAATTACTGATATGAAGTGTGTAAATTTTTATAGAAAATAACACAGTGTGCTTGCTATTAAGCAGAATATGCTTGAACAATTAATTTGTCTACAAAAATAAATACAAAAAGCATAGAATTTTGTATTTGTAGAAATGTTTCAAAAATTGTAAACACATATTAAACTAAATTACACATTTAATATAGTAAACTTTTTGTTTACGCCTATGTGTTTGATTTAATATTTTATTCCCAAATAACAATTGCCAATCAATATTATTATTTTGTTTTTCATAATATAGAAAACATTTTCGTGAATATATAAAATTAAGATTTCCTCAAGGCGCATTTCTTTAATGAATGCATGTAGAACAAAACTGCAAATTTGGTGGTAAGTATTTTTGTCATGTTTGTAAAATATTTGTAAATGTTAAATAATTTGTACCAGAACTGCTCGCAGCGATTCTGTGCTGATTTTAAACAGCTTAATAATAGTAACAGTTTACAAAGAAGGTAGTGGCGAAGCACACATTTATTCTGATGAAATGTGAATATATTATCAAAACAATAGTCAGTCAATTTTGAAAATGCATTTTTTATTATTAAAAAACTTTTGTGTCACACGTCCTGGACAGTTACGTTAATTACCTGAAAAGTTTTTCTTTAGTAATAACTTGCGTTTTTTGTAGAAAATGTTGGTTCGCCAGAAATGTTGAGAAGCTCAACATTAGTTGGTTCCTTATATCGTTTTATTAGTTATTTTGTTCATATCTTTTATTTAGCGATTGACTAATATTGTATATTTCGGTTAATATTAAGTATATTTTAATACTTAAAAACTTAAAAAATAAATTATTTTTGTTTTTCTTTAACAAACAAGTGTGGCTGGGAGTTTCAGATGTTTAATTGGCAACATTTGGAGAGGAATACATAAACCTTTGGAACGTGTTTATTAACATCCACATTTAAGCATCTCCTATTAATTTTTGTATTTTTACATTTATTTTATATTTACACACCTACAATATATTTTAAAAAATAATTTCTACTTACTTTTGTGTTTATAAATTATGCACTCTTAAAAATGTTTGTAAATGTACTACAATACAATGGGTAAAGTTTTATGTAATATTGCGAAAATTCGGTAAATATAAACAAAAAATGCCTAAAAATGTTATGTACACACTTTCATATACAATAATACACACAAGATGTATTTTAAGACATAATGTGCTTAAAATTAAACAATTTGTGTCTAAAATAAGTATTATTTTGTTAAATTAAAATTTTACGCACAAATTTGTTAAATTTACTAACTTTGAATGGTAATAAATATTTTGACATTTGGAAATTGAAAATATTAAAAAAAAAGCTAAAAACGAAAATTAGTTTTTTAAAAGTTTATAAATATAATATTTGTGTATATTGTGAATTTATATTCAAGATGACCATCATGACAGCAAATACCCATTCGAAATATACACTCTAATTAATTTCAGTTGAAATTTACCCAACTTATAGTAGGAGACTGTGCGTAAATGAAAAAAAATACACACATTATGCGTAAAAGTGCGTAAAAATTCAATGAAATTTTTAAATTAAAGAGTAAATTAACCAAATTTGTGCGTAAAAAAACACAATTTTCCTGTAAATTTACATAAAAATGCAGAAAAATCATAAAAAATGCGCACATTTTCTACCATGATATTGAAAATTATAAAGCAAAAAAATTTAGTTTTGCAATAAAAAGCAATAAATTTATTATTTATTAATTCACAATAAAAACCATAATTTTATTGTTTGTTAACTCACAGCAAGAAAAAAACAATAAATTTACCGTTTATAAATTCCAAATAATTGATAAATTCAAAAAACTACTGAATCTATATTTTAGGTTTGAAAATTTAATCAATTTTTTTTTTTTCAATTTCAAAATGTCATATTTTTTTACTACTATAAGTTAGTATATTTACTATCTTTGTGCGTAAAATTTTTATTTAACAAAACAGTACTAATTTAAGGCAAAATATGTTTAATTATAAACAAATAGTGTCTAAAAATACTGCGTGTGTTTATTATTGTATATGAAAGTGTGCACAAAAAAGTATTACGCATTTGGTGTTTATATTTACCGAATTTTCGTAATATTACATAAAATTTTGCCCATTTTATAGTAGTGATTTTACAAGCATTTTTTAGAGTATATATTATGTATTATATTTATAATTCACTATTATCATAACATACATACTCGTACATAAAATAAATTTATTCTTGCAAAAAAAAATATTTTTCTGCAGTTTAATTTAAACCATGCGTTGGTAAATTTACGCATTATTTTTATATAATTACGCATATATAAATGCATTGTTAGGCATTTCATGCGTATATTTACTCTTCAAATAGGTTTTTTTACTCACAATTTTAGCAAATTTTCGAATTACTTTTAAAAATTCATTTAATTTTTACGCACTTTCAATGTGAAATTACCAATTATGTGTGTACCAACTTACGCATAATGTGTGTACTTTTTTTCGTTTACGCACACAGAGTAAATTTACCCCATTTATAGTAGGAGTACAGTTTCAACAGAAATTTATTAGAGTGTAGTCACAATGTGTATATATTTGAATTTCACACACTTTTAGTATTTCTAAAGTTTAAAACGTAGGCAATAAGTAACCTACCATTATGTTAGTAAATTTAAATAAAAATTTATAAGAGTGTACTTTGAAAGATGAAAACATGAATTCTTTTGGAAAGTCCTCCTAATACCTTCCAAAAAGCTGAAAAAGAACGCTAAGTGAAACTTAGAAAACAATGAAAGAACCCAGCAAAAAAAATGTTAGTCATTCTGTGGCTATAACTTCTTTCATTGCTTCCTAAACTTCAGTTAACATTCTATTATTATGATTTGTTGGTGTTATTCTAAGGAAATCACAAAAGAATTTATATGTTCATACTTCAAATTTAGTGATTTGGATATAAAATCAATCTTCATGGCTTCTAAAGCATAAGTGATACTAAATCGCATATTTTCTGAATCTAAAACATTTATTAAAAATATTGTTTTCTGACTATTCAAGTCAAAAATTTCAATGTGAAAATAGTCCTGAAGACCTTTTATAATTTTTTATTAAATCATTTTCATATTTTTGTTTAATGCATTTTTTCTTTTTATTATTTATTTATTTATTTATTTATTTTTTTATTTATTTATTTATTTATTTATTTATTTATTTATTTATTTATATATTTATTTATTTATTTATTTATTTATTTATTTATTTAACAATACCATTTCCAGCTTTAATTCAGAATTTTCCAAAATAATTTTTAAATTGTGTAAAATTATTTTAAAATTATCGAAAATAATTTTAAAATTGTCCAAAATGATTTTAAAATTGTCCAAAAATCATTTAAAATTGTTGAACAATATTTTAAATTGTCTAAAAATATTTCAAAATTGTCTAACCAGTTTTTAAATTATTCAAAAATATTTTAAATTTGTCCAAAAATTCATTATTTTTTTATTATCATCATTTTTTTATTATGCATTAATAAAAAAATGTTTTTTTTATTAATGCATAATCTATTATTTGTTCTAATAAAAAATATTTCTATATCAATGGAAGTTCGCTTCTTTAAACTTAATTTTCTACGTTCTTATGAATTAAATTTTCATCAAAGCTTAAATACTACAAAGTATATGAACATTTTCCACTCAAGCATCAGAATAGCTAATCATTGTATTATCATTGCTTCCTTAGAGTAAAGTATGAGTAATGCTAGTAGCTATATTTGAATACTTCCATGCTAAGACACGCCAATGTTAAATTCATCGATGAAACCATTAAAAAAAGCGATGTCTTTGCCATAGTAGTGATGCTTTTATTGCTTCTTTGGCAGCTTAATTTTTGCTAGGAAGTGATAACTAAAGAACCACTGATTCATTTTTTTTTTTTTTGCTGTGAAGGTATACAAAATAAATAAAAGTGATTTTACCTGGAGCTACAAAAATATGGTTGGCAAAAAATTAGGTTGCTCGTAGTTGAATGTGTTTTCTGTGTGTATCACATAACCAAATTTTATTAAAACCGGAGAAAACCTATTGTGATACCTTCTTTTAAGTGTAAAAACTATAAACTCTGTAGCATTGTTTAACGAAAAAATATAAAAAATAAAAGAAATTATTTTTGAAATTTATAAAAGTAATGAAGATTAAGTAATACATTTTGTTGCACATTTTTGAGTTACTTTACGGGCTGGTAAATAAATTTTTTGTTTTCAAAAATATTGACTTTTTGTGTTTTGAAAAACTGTAATAGGTCTGTTTTTTTCGAATTTTATATAAATATCCCATACAAATTTAAGTAGATATAGACATTTTAAGTAGTTATAGATATAGCTACTTAAAAATTAAGTATGTATCAGAATGCTGCCAAGTCTTGGAAATTCTTGGCTTTTCTCTTTTAAATGTAAACAAAAATATTAGTCATACAAATATTTGAAATTCATTTATTATTAATTTCATAAAATACTAAAACATCAAAAGCTACACCCTAAAAAATGAACTAGAATTTAGAAAAATTAACTTATTTGGAGGCAAAATTAAAATGAAAACGGACATGAAAAAAACAATTTTTTGCTTGAAATTAAGAAACAAATTTTACTTAAAATTTGTACAAAATTTCTTAATTATAGAAAAATTTTATTATTGAGAACTAAATTTTTACTAGAAAACAACAATTTCCTCCTAATTAGTTCATTTTTTTTTTTTTTTTTTTTATTTATTTATTGTTAAATATTATATCAATGTTTACAATAATGTTAATATGCTTAATAACGAGTTTAGTCACATTAGACTTTTCAACGTAGATATTTAAATATGAATGAAGTATATTTAATTTCCTAAAAATATTTTTACAAATAAAGGAAAATTTTCAAAAACCTTTAAACAAACAAAAAAAAAAAAATTTTAATAAAAGCGGGAAAGTGAATAGTTAAAAGTAAACTTGTCAAGGACATAAATTATTAATATGTTGATAAGAGGAATTCGCACATCTTATAAAAAAGTTCTCAGTAATAATATTTAATTTATCCTTAACAAGTTTGATATTAGAGAGTGAGTGGAGACGACATGTTGAATAGTGAAATGGTAGATTATAGAACATTTTGAGAAGCTTGTTTTGGCAAACTTGTAGTCTTTTTAAGTGGCAGTCAGAGGCGTCGTGCCAAGCGGGAGCTGCATAGAATAACATTGCATGAAATACTACTTTTAATATCAGAATTTTATTCTCAATACTGAGATCGGACTTTCGATTTATAAATGGGTATAGAATTCTAGTAGTTATATTTATTTTATTAACAATATAACTGACGTGATCACTAAAAAGCAATTTCTTGTCGAAATTAGTTCATATATTATTAAAAAATGGAAAAATGTCATAAATTTATTTTTAGATTAAACTTTAATTGACATATACAAATTTTACCTTTTCTATTATTAAGTGCAAAAATGGTTTTAGTGCCTTCGATAAATATAAAGTTTAATAGACGCAACGTCAAATATAGGAAAGCCATTATGCCGTAATGTAGAAAATGTGTTTGCGATATTTTGTATTGTATTCAGCAAACATACGATCACGAACAAAAAATTACAATCATGCATAATAATCTTTTTTAATGGATACTTTAATTTGTTTCATTTAATAATATTTTTTATTTAACTAGTTTGTTTCTAATTTATTTATTATTTTTTTTTTTTTGTAAAAATTATTGAAAATAATTTAAACGTTTTCCAAAAAAAAAAATAAATTTTTTCTCGACATAATAAAAATTTACTCGTCCTTTTTTTCAAATATGTGAAGAAATTTTTAGGAAAAAAAAAATCCTTTTAATTTTTCAAAAATTAAAAAACTTTTACTTAAAAAAATAATATTTTATTAAAATTTTTAAAATTTTAATAAATAATTATTACTTTTTTTCTTAATTTCCTAAACTTATTTTTAGAACACAATTTTTAAAAATTAGAAAGTGTTAGACTTAAAAACTGAATTTAGGAATAGCTTTCTAAAATTTAAATTACCCAAATTACTCGCGAAAAAAATGAACACACATTTAATTCAAGTACTTTCTCATTTTAAGTTAGACATATTTTTTGAACTAAATGGGAGTAAATTATGTTCTAATGTTTTTTTTTAGATTTATTATTATTTAGATATTAGTTTCTTAAAACTAAGATGTTTTTCTTTAAAATAGATAAATTATAAATTAATATACTTGTTTTTTAATAAAATAAAGAAATGTTACTTAGGAAAGATATGAACTATTTCTGAGTATATAAACTATTTCGTTTTTTTTTTTTAAACAGGAATTTTTATTCATTTTAAGAAACTTTTTTTTAAAATTTGACTTAAATTGAGGAAAATTTTTAAACTATTTTAGAGGAAATTTTGGATTAATTTTTAGTTCGTCTTTTTTTTTTTTTGAGTGTAATAAATAAATTATGTGTGATTTAACAAAAGTAGAGCAGGGCAAACAACATAATTGCTCTATTTCGCGAAGTCCATATACGAAAACAGCTTTTATACAAAGGTGGCCCCAAATCTTCAAATTGTATTTGCTTTCAAAAAATAAAGAAAAGTCAGGTGAGTAGGGATAGTCATTTTCTTTATAAGAAGTTATAGATAAAAAATTCGAAAAAAACAAAGCTAAAAACAAAATATTGATAAAAATTAAAATTTTTAATTTTATGATGAAAATTTTTAAATAAAGAATTTGAAATATTTTACCCAAAAAAGGCAAAAAAAGAAGGCTTTTATTCTTAAAGTTACAAAAATATGGCCAAAAATATTTTGTTCTGAAAATAGATATGCATATTTAGCATATGCCACTACGGGGCATAGGAAAAACGTGATATAACATATCTTGCTACCCAGTATGCATATAAGTAATTTATTTAAAACAGAATTTTTTCTAAAGCAAACCTAGACATATTAACACACACACAAACAATAAATATCCTTGTTGGTATTGCTAAAAATTTATACAATATTATGCAATTATGCCATCCGTTGTACAATACAAAACAAAGTCAAGGTTGAATTTTTAAGTAAATCTACGACTAAATACTAAAAACTATTTTTAAAAACTATTGTAACACTCATACTAAAATGTTGGCTAGAAGTTTTGTTTCTTTTATATGTATGATGACTCTTTGTATGAATGCGATGGTATAACTGTGTGTGGTTGGAAAATTGTAACAAGGTCAATTTATAAGAGTTTTAAAAATGTTATTCCTTATTTTAAAGGATGAAAAATACAATTAGTATTAGCTATTAATATATTAAATATTTTAATGACTGTTGTTCCTTTTTAAGAATTATCTTTATGTGCTCTAGTTTTAATTGTTTTTATTGTATTATTGTTAGTTTTAGGAAATATATAAAATTTTGCGTAATTTCTTGAAATGTTCAAGGTTAGAGTTAATAAAATTTGTATTTCATGTGTCTTTGGTAAAAACATAAATAGAAGGTAAATTTTAAAAATAAATTTTAAAAACACATCTTCTTAAAATTCCCAATGTTAATAATATCTTAAGATTCAATGTCTCTTAAGAATGTTTCTAAACAATGATTTGTAACGATGAATTAAGATTACTCAATAGGCCAAAAAAAGCCATTAATACCATATATTTAAGTGGAATTTCCGGAATATTCAACATGATTGCTTTCAACAGGTAAAAAAAGAGTCCAGAAATATAAAAAAATCAAAAATGATTTTTCAGTTCAATTGAATTCATAGTTGAATGTTTTCAAATAATGTTAAAGAAGAAAATAATAAAAGAAGCCAGTACATACATAAGAACAAAGATTCAACCGAATTGAAAGCGCATTTTGGTAGGAACAAGCAATAAATCCGTTTAGGGCAACCATATTTAAATGTGGTTGCTGAATAATTTCAAATATAAACACATCTGTTTGTGTTTCGCACTTTAAACCTGCGTTATAAAATAATTAATGTTCTTATGTTTCTTTTCAATACAAGACCAAACGTTCTGTGTTAACCTAAAGAGCGTCTTCTCTTGTAATGGTATCAGGAAGTCGAATATATGCCGCACTTTAGAAAGATCTGATTTTATTCCTTTACCATAAATTTTACAGGTCAGCTTTCAGCAAGTACCAAAGTGACCAAAATATATTTTCTAAACAATTTTTTTAAAAGTTGGCAATTTCTAAACCTAAATTTTTTTGACCATTTTGAAGCATTTAAATCAAAATTTACAGCTTTTAAATTAATAACCAATTTTTATTTAAAACTTATTTATTACATTGACTGAGATCTAATGTATACTTTTAATATTAAATACATTGTTTTTGTGTTGTAAAGCTTCTCTGCGCTTTTAGATCATTTTGATAAAAATCAATTATGCTACAAAATTCTTTGACGAAACGTCAAAGACAAGGCTTGGTGCAATATATAATAAATTCTTTACCACATTATCGTGACCGGAAAATCTATTTGACACATATAATTCTTAAGAAGTTTCAAAATTGCCACGCTCTAAAATTTTATAAGATCGTAGGATGCTGCAAAAACCGCACATCAAATTTAATAAAAACAAGCTGGGAGGACACACTCACGGATGGAGAGTAGAAATTTTGTTAATTCTTGAACAATTTTGAAAGGCAGTGGTTGCGTATCACTAAAATATTTGATTTATATAAAATGATTTTTATTCTTATTCTTTAAAATATTTCAATTTAAGTTTGTTAAGGAGTACATTCGGATGTTATTGATTCCATGCAACCTAAATGCGTATAATGCTGTACATAAACAATATATCTTTGATTTGCATATTTTGGGGTTATTTTTCATTTCATCGTATTAGGGTTAATTTTTCATTTCTCTAAATTAGTGTTACATTACATAATAAATAAAAGCCTCAATCTAATAAGTGGAAATATAACATACTTAATTTTGGGGCTAATTATCATTTGCTGGAGGTAATTTATCACTATATTTTTAGTTTTAATTTTTATTATAAAATTTTGATCCAAAAAATGGGGCTTAATTATATTTTAAGATAGGGGTCAAATTTATTGGGACCATTTTGCACCATGCCACCGTGAACTACACCGAATTTTTAAAAATAAATAACAGCACAGATATCATGGGAACGTGGAATAGCCACGTGCAATTTTTTACTAAAATTTAAAGACCATTTCAAAAACTAACAGATTGTTTCAAAAACTTTTGCAATGACTCCAAATGTAATTTATAAAGCACCAATTGAAATTTAAAAACACCAAATTAAATAAAATAAATATATGTTGACTTTCAGTATTTTTTTAATTGCGTTTGATATTTTTTAATTTTATTTGATTTTTTTAAGTACCGATTGCGAATTTTTGAATTTTGTTTTTAATTTTTGGAATTTAAATTGTGTTCTCTTATTTCGGATTTTTTGTATTAATTTCAATTGTCATTTTTGGGGCATTTTTGAGCAATTTTGTCTATTTTTTATAAAAAGCTTTACTTTTTTTATCTCTATATCTATAAATACTTGTTTTGATATATGGACTTCAACGGAACACGAAATATAGCAATTATATTGTTCTACATTTACTAACAAACACATTATTCTTTGGTTTTTTATAATATTTGATCAAACTACAAATAGAAAAATTTCAAATATTGTTATGACAAAAAGTTTTGTTTACATTTAAAAGAGAAAAGCCAAGAATTGCCAAGACTTGGCATTATTTTTTTTTTAAATCTTACTTTTTAACTACTATGACTACTTTGAAAGTCTATATAAGTGTTGTTAATTAAATATTTTCAATTTAAATTACATATATTTTGATATAAAAATAAACTCATAATTCTGAAATTTTAGGGTTGAATCTTAGATTTTTAATTAAGAATTGGAATCACGAATTTTTTTCTTTTAAAAGAAAATATACAAATTAAATAATTCCACTTAGGACCTGTGTGAGATAGCTAAATAAATTCTAAACTAAATACAAATTGACAAATGATTTTAAAATTTCTTTGACAAAATATTTGAACAATTTTTAAAATTTCATAGAAATTTGGATACCTGAATTTAGTTTAGATCTTATTTAGCCAGCTCACACCCACACAAAATATAACATTTAAAAACAATAAACGACATATTTTTTTTCTAACGTTTTTATTATTTTGTTGTTTTGCTGATTTTTTAACGCAAAACTGAGTAAATCAACCTTTAATTACTCCTTTTTTAGAAAACGTTCGAAAAAAGATAAAAGGCGATAGATTAAATGAAAAAGAAAATAGATCGGTTTTTAAAAAATTAAGTGTATTTTTGGTTTTTTTACCCAAATAATATTACGAGTGTGAAAATAATTAATAATAGATGAAGTATAAGTATTTCATCGAAAGAAGCCGCCAAATAAAATTTCGTACATATTACAAAGTTCGGGAAATCAGAGAAAATTGAAAAAATTTCCCTGATTTCAAAACAAATTTTTCTTATTTCTGCAAACATTTCAGCAAAATCTGGTAAAACCCAATTGGACTTGCAAAAAAAAAACCAATAGGTCCTGGATCCCCCTGGGCACGCCACTGTTATTTATTAAACTTATCCCTTATAACAATTAACAATAAAAGTTATTTAAAAATTTCAAGAATCCTAAAATCCAGCCGTTGGAACCGCGATCTCTAAATTAATCAGTCCAAATACTATAAAGGATATTAGTTTCAATCGATAAAATTTATATTTTAACTGATGTCTGGGGGTAACTGTGTGAATTATGTTAATGATATTGGTACGGAAGTTCTATTCATAAATTGCCATATTTTACTCGTAGAAACATAAATTCCCATATGTCAGCCCTGAAATGTAAAGCAGTTGTCATCAGTGGCAACCATCCACGACTAGTGTTCCATTGGTGTTCTTCTGTCAAACTTCAAAGAACATTCTCAAAATTGCCGGTATGCGGCTTCTGGACTGTGATTAATATTGAATAAATTTTGTAATCTGTTAAAATGTGACTTTAATAGAGTGACAATAAAGTCTCTTGTGCAATTGTTTTAAATTTGTGTAACAAAAATAAAGAGTTACTATAGAAAATTTCAACTCGTTTATTATTTGCAATTTAAAAAGAACTAGATTTATTTAAAGAAAATAAACCATCGTGTTTACGATTTAGTTTTAAAATTTTATGTAATATTAAATTCAATAAGAATTAATTTATTTTTTAGTAATTTAAAAAGAATTTATATTTAATAGAAATTTTACCATGTGTAATATTTTGTACAGCTCTGTGTATTAAAATTTGATCTGCCTTATTCAGAAGTCCAAAAAGAATAGAAAGACGCAATAGTACTTTTACAATGTTAAAAGTAAATATGTTCATTACTGTGTAATGCAATTTGATTCTTAAACGTGAGAATTTTATATATAAAGTAGCAACCAATTATTAAACGTTACTAAAATTTTACTAATATTTTATTAAAAACCGATTTGCTTTTAGTAAAAAATTAGTATATTCATTTTTTAAAATTCAAATTTATATTTAATATCATTTGACCAATTCTTTATATTTAGAATTATAAAAGTTTTCAACTTAAAAAAAAAAATGCTATCGATTATGAAAATTAGTAAAAATATGGCAACTCGGATTAAAAAAGTTGTAATATGTAAATAGAAGGTGGAGAAATTTTAACCAAAAAATGATTTTATGTTGATGTAAGTAAGTAAAAAAAACTCTAGTGTGATAGAAAAAGTTTTTTTTTAAATTTTGAACTAAAGTTTTTATTTCAGTGTTTATAGTAAGTCAATAACAAAATGCTAAGACTCTCAGTGTCTTCACGACAAATTTTTTCCATTATTAGGCCTCGGTCCATAGAACTTTTCATTAAAAAAATACAATTTTATTAAAAATTTATGAAATATTCGGTTTTATACATCCAATGAAAAAGTTTTGTGTAAAAATTGTAAAGCTTTACATTAATGGTAAGAAATTCTTGATGACCTTGTTAAAGAAAAATTTTATTGATTTAAAAAAAATTTTCAATAAATTCTTCAAATTCTCTCAAATTAAATCGCTTTACTGCAATACCGATTAACTTGTTTTACATTATTTTTGTAATAAATTTTCCATCAATCTATACAAAAAACAAGTAAATAAGGGCTAAATTCGGCTGTACTGAATCTTTGAATACCCTCCACCAATATTCTAAAAAGATGTTCTCTACTGTTTTTGATACAAATAATATAAGAAAACTTTTGAAGTAAAATTATGTAGGTGAAAAAATTTTTGAGGCAAAAACCTTATTTAGATGTGAAAAGAACTTTTTTGGAAGAAAAAAATTTAGAGGTGAACAAAAATTTTTGAGGTAAAAAAATTTTTTGTTTTGAAAAAAAATTTTAGTGGTGAAAAAATGTTTGAGGTGAATACAAAATATTTACTGCTAAGCGACTGGTGAAAAAATATGAGAAAATATGTTATGTACCAGTCGCTACTATGAAATTGTACTAAATTTGTATGGGCAACTTAGAAGCACCTTTACACTTTCACTTTTTTCTTTAACCATGGACTGCACAAAAAAAAAAAACATTTTAAAGCATAGTTTTTGTCAAATACTCAATTTTGTTCCGGATAATGGGGACTAATATTACGAAGAAAATAGAAAATCAATAATACTCTACTGCATATTGTAGCACAATATGGCTAAGGGAGACTAGCTCTGCAGCTGAATATGCCTAATGGTGAGAATGTACTTTCTGATGCGCCACGCATTGATAAATAGTTGCAACGAATATTATCCTCTTAAGGAGCCGTGAAATATATATTTTTTAAACAAAAATTTATTTTCGTAATTATATTTTTTAAAATAATTTTTGCATATTAAGTCTAAAATATTAACAAAAAATTAAAATAATTAGATTTTTTGGGTCACGCCGTCAAATTTTTTAATGTTCTTTTACAAAACATTATATTTAAAAAAAGATGAAAAAAACCACAAAAATAGGTTTTTTAATCATCTTCTGTGAAACAAATCTATATCAAATATATTAATTCAGACCACCTTTATATTTCAATGAAAAGATTTTCAATTCTTGTACAAAAGACGATTTGCAAAAAAAAAACTAACAATTGTTTATTACCTATAAATAAATGTATTTTACCAATCATTTTTTTATCAATTCACAAACAATAATATCATTATAAAAGCTACTCACTTAACAATTCATTATTGGGACACACTCAAATTGTTAAAACACAAAGAATGAACGAGTCAATACAAAAAAATCACCATAATTTACATTTTTATTCATACGATTAGCAATATCAACATTGTCATCTGTAAGTGTTGAACTGCATTCTGATGTGATGTTATTTTCATTTACTTTACATAGTTTAATCTTTATAACGCCGCCAATAAAGAAAGAAAAAAAAGGAACGACGGCTTTGCCAGTCCGTCCGAGCATCTGTCTGTATGTCGGACTGGATCTTTACAAACGCAAACACTTTGCATTTTGTGATTTCTTCTTTTTTTTACACGAGTAAAGTATAAGAGAAACCTTACAAATGTCGCACATTTTTATCACACGTTTACAAAATTCTTTACGTATTCACGTTTTTAAGAACAATTTATCGGTTTCTTAGATCGTTTGTAACCAATGGATTTTTTTCAAACCACCAATAAGTTGGCTGTTATGGCGAAATTTTTACGTTGAATGTTTGTAGTTTTTCTGAAGTCTTTTGTATGGAAAATGAGCAAAATCTGTTAATAGATTAAAATGTTTCTATAAAAATTATAAAGAGCTCCGGTATTATCATAATGAAGTTTTTATTTTATAACAGTGTAAAAACCCAGCAAAAATATGGTTATGACAGGTTGTTACTGTGTAACGAAAAAAAGTACTTATATGTACACGAAAAATAATGATTTACTGGAAGTTGTTTTTTAATAGTTATTTATTTATTTTATGTTATATTAGTCATATAATTACAAATTATCTTAATACCCTAATCGAGCACTAGCAACAAAAGCTATCGGCTCATTATATCGTAAAGAGACCAGAGCTTCTAAAGGGAATCGAACACACGACCCCTGCATTGGCAAGCTAGCACGCTGTTGTAAAGTAATTTTTTAAAAATTTTATTATTTTAAAGGTTTTCTAATGAGAAATGAGTAGATATTTTAAAGATTTTTTTATAAATATAAATACAAATTATTCTTATCGATTTCTTTAAGTAAGAAATTTACTTGAGTAAAGTCCACTATTGTTATATAAAGAGTAACTTCATACTTTATTATTATAGGTAACCACTTATTTCTTCACCATGAGTCACCATGCTGGTAACTCCATATTCCAAATTTGTTAATGACCACCCATGAATTTTGGGACATCGCGAGTAAATAGCCTAATAACTCATGAAACCCTTTTTGTAGCACAAAATTAATCACTTAATTACTTGGTAATGTCTGTTTTTGCTAGAAAGGTTAGAAAATCATTGTGAAACAGTATATCATTAACCGATTTTGAATAAATCTACGCTACAGATTGGATTTCAAAAAAAATATATGGAATAATACGAAAAATATGTAAACGTTAAAGGAAAATCAACGAAATCCAATGTGATACAATAAATAAATCCGATACGTTCAACAATAATAAATGTAATTCCTGGATATTTAAATGCTACAAATCAAATTTAGGATTAAACGAATTTTTTTGTGAAACCCTTGTAAAAAAGATTATATAAGATTGAATCTGTTTAGATAAGATTGAATCTAATTGGATCTGGCATAAGATATGATAAGATATGGAATATGTGATACACTATTGGCTGATCTATTATTGTCGTGCCTTTCGTAGCCAGATGAGCCAGATGTGAGCAGATCTGATCACATAGGATAATATCAAGTCTTGATTTTTTTTATATCTGAAGATCTGATACTAGATCTGATATTTAGTAGCAGATTTCAGGCATGAAAATAAAAATGCATATAAAAATAAAAGTTTGTTTCAATATATTTTTGATTGAACTCTGATTAGATATCATGTGTCCAAATAAAATCGGATCTGATTATATATGTTTCACCAATCAACCTAGGTCTGCTTAGATCTAATTAGATCTGAAATTTCTCCCCAATCTAATTGGGTCTGGTACAATTAGGTCTCATGATCTATTACACGGGAAGTCAATATTTTGTTGTGCCAACTAATATCAGACTTAGTAATCGAATTTCAGTTAGAACTGACAAAATTTTTCTATGTGTGTACCTTTATAGTTAATATTACATAACAATTGTGTATGGTATTAAAAATTCGTTTAAGTCTTACTTGCATTAACGTGAATTTATTGCGATTTAAACACTTTTTGTGTTGCCTGAATGTGTATAAATGTTGACATTTTGGCTATAAGCACCATAAGAACATCTGTAAAAGAGAATTAAAGTCTTCTTAAACTTCTGTACAATCAGTTGAAATGAAATTGACTTAAACGTAAATACGTTGAAAAATTTTGGTGGATTGTAAATGTTGAGTTTATGGCGAGTGCGTTTTTACAATGTTTTAGTCGATGAAGATGATGATGTGAAATTCAATTCTTTTTAGTTTTTATGCATCTTAAATGATGAAAAATGCATGTAAAGATGTTAAATTGTCTTTTTATTATTTAGGAGGTTGATTTGTGTTATATGAACTTAAATTCAATTTATTATCATTTCCTTGCCACTCATGGAAAAAAATTTAGAGAAATAGGTTAACTTGATCAAATAACATTATTGAAATAATTCATTTATAATTTAATAAAGATAATTTCAATTGAAAAAAATAGTTAAGTCTTAGGATATCTACAATTTTCGACAGAAATTTACTAAAATCTAAGAGTTCCACAAAAAATCATTTATAATGTGCTAGATTTATTAATTTTTAACAAAAACATTATAAAGGGGTAGACTCTAATTTAATTTAAATGTAGTTAAAAATAACTGCAAAAAAGTGGATTTAAATTAACTAATGGTATCTTTTAAAATTCATACTAAACAAGAGTCGTAGTTGACCCAAAGAGGATTTTACCTCTAAATATTTCTTAAACTTATAAGAGAAATAAACAAACAATTTTGTATTAGAAGATTTTATATTTCTGCATCAAAAAAAAAATAAATTTATTTTTTAAGTGCTATTAATATAATCCTAATTTCATTAAAATGATAAAAAAATTAAATATCTTTTGTGTATTATGAAATGTTTCATAAATATCACGAAACGTTTCACTGGGCAACAATCTATGAAATGTTTCATAGATATGATTAAGTTTTTTTTTAAGTGTATGAGTAAAGGCCCAACTGGCTTACTTGACTGAAGATTTGTTTCAAAAGTCAAAAAAAATTTACTTAAGTTGCCCCAAATTACGCGACACCTATAAATTACAGTTACCCTTATTTTCGAAGTCGTTTCAAGTATCAAAAAGAAGATAATTTCAGCACGCTATAGTCATAATAATACTAAATTTTATTAACAGGTTTTCTGGCCCGAAAACTAGTTTCTTTATTTTCTTCGTTCTGTCAAGAGAGGGTCTTAAATCAACACACATAAAACAGGTATGTGCTAGCCAAACCAAACCAAATTCATTGCCAATCAAATATTTCGGTTGCAGCAACTGAATTTTTCAATTGTGACTAACAACTTTTCATAAAGGCTAAAACTACTTTTCATTTTGTTTGACTAATAAAACAGCTTTGGTAAACCTTAAGCACATTTTATTTAATTTTAACATATATTTTTTTTTTATTAATTTTTTATAAAAAGTTGGTTATACTTAGGACTAGAGTATTCAAAAACCGAAACCGGAAACCGGTCGACCGGTTTCTTTTTTTTTAAAAACCGATCGGTTTCGAATATTTTGTAAATTCGAAGAAAACCGAAAACCGGTCTTTTTCGTTCGGTTAACCGGTTTTTTTAATTACATCACCAACTGGGTTAGTTGGTCTCATTTATTTTTTCCGAACACTCTTATAATCATTTGGTTATGAAGATTTAGATGTAAGTCTGATAGATTCCGATGAAGACTTAACTTTGGATATTCCAAATTCAAATAGTTTAATTTCTGATCTAAATAACACAATAAACAGTATTCAAAATCCTTAAAAAAATACTGTACAAAATCATTTATCATTATATGATGATTTCATATATCTTGATAAATGCGACAAAAGAACTGAAAAGTTGGAAAATATATATAATTGTCTTTTGGCTATTTGTCCAACATCTACTATTAGTGAAAGAGAATTTTTCACTTCTAGCTTTATCAAAAGCAAACAAAAAATTCGTCTTAAAACAAAACATTTAAATTGCATATTATTTCTAAAATATTATTTTAGAACTGAATAATAGATTTTCTTTTGACATATTAAAAATGTAATATTAAAAAAACGTTATAAACGTTCAAATTACTAACGTACCTAATTTTACCCAATTTACAAACTTAATGATCTCTATTCATTGGATATGAATATAGTTTTATAATATTAATTTTTAAGATATTATATTAAAAAATATTAAAACCAATAAATAAAATGTGGAAATGAAATACAAATAAAAAAATATTTTAAAATATTTTTTTTTTCAAAGAATGTATTTTTTTATTTTTGTTACTTTATATATTAAATTTCTATTTTTTTTCTTTGTAATTAAAACAATTAACAAATTATATAAGCTTTTTATTCAAGTTAAAAAAAAACCGAAAAAACCGGTTGACCGGTTTTTTCTGCAAAAACCGAAACCGAAACCGGTCTTTTTTTAAATTCGATTTTTCGAAGAAAACCGAAACCGGTTTTTCCAAAATGCCGGTTTTTTCAATACTCTACTTAGGACCCCAGGAAAACTTTGGAAATGGCTGTGATAAACTCATGCTTTACCTTGCAATGTGTACTTCTTACATATATCATTATTTTTCAATATAAAGTAATGAGTTACCGATAATTGGATAAATAATGCATTACTTTGTAATGTGTACTCTTTAGCGTCAGCATTATTGTGAAATATAAGATAATAAGTTACCAATAGTTGGTTAAATAGTGCATTACTTTGTAATGTATACTCCTTACATTCAGCATTATTTTGAAACATAAAGTAATAAGTTACGGATATTTGATTACGTAATGCATTACAATTTAACATAAAATAATGACTTTTAAATTAAAATCAAACGTAGCATAAAAATCAATATTTGATAATTTGTATCCCATCCCATCTATATTAGAGAAAACAATTTTAGCAATAAGTACAATGCGCCGGTAGAATAACTGCAACAAAGTTGCTCATCGCCGAGTTTATGTTAATTTTTTTTTTGATTTTTCTCATAATTTGTCAAAATTTATTTAATTCTTTTAAATTTCATCATATTTTTTTTTGTTTTTTTTTTTATAATTGTCAAACGAAAATGACAGTTACACCACACTACAGAGCAGAAAATATGGCATAAACCATACGTTAAATTTAAAGGTAAGATGAACTTGTCTTTAGCCTATCGGTAACTTTTAGATTAAACTAATTATCTGACCGCTAACATCCTTACTTTAGCTATTGGCAAGTTAAAATAATGGGCCTTTAATTCTTTTTTTTCTTAAAACCTCTACAAAATTTATTTGTTACAAATATTTCTGTACAACAGCAAAACAATGCAGCAAATATGCACATGCAGAAAAAACAATACAAAAACTCGACTATATCATAATCATAATTCATCGTGTCTGACAGCAGCCAATTTCAATTATTTAATCAATAATATTAATTTTCATTTCATATTTTGTCACAAACAATAAATGTAAAATTTAACACAACAACATCATGTATGTACATGCTAACACCTACTCTACAACTACTATAACAAAAATCTCCTAGCCATATCCTGCCAAAAAAAATATTGCTACCAAACCTAGAAAACCGTAATACAGATAATAGAAATCAAGGGAGCGAGAGAGATAGACAGTAGGGGATATAAAGAATATAGAATAATATTGGGAATGTTAAAATTGTTTTACTTTTATACACAAAATGCCATCATCACTTAAAGTTATATAAAATGTTCATGCGGAGCAGGGCATCCTTTTGTGTAATGGAATTTAAAAAAGGAGTGGGGATCAAGGAAGGGGAAAGCTTTTTGTAAAATAGAATGTTTGCAATTTGTAATACTGCATAGTTTTATATATGCTGGTGTTGTTAATGTCATTGTTGCTGGTGCTGCTGTTATAGCTGGTGAATTTGTTGCTGCGCTGCCATGATAATAACAATAATGTGTGCTTTATGCATAACTTAGCATCTCTTGTAGCAGCACAACCCTATATTTAAGCATAGTTTTCAATATCAACATTCTTGCATATTAGGGCGATATTTTTATATGTAAGCCACTATTGATAGAATTTTGAAGAGTGCCGGCAAAACGAAAATCATTGCCGCATCGTAATTCAATTTCCTTATAGTTTTGTTTATATCCGTTTATAATTTTCCGGTTTACCTTTACCTTCTTTTAAGATATAATGTCCCAAAATTCACAAAAAGGTTATAAAATTGTCAGCCTAATGTTCATGCTCGTTGATGTTATTTGGTAAAAATTCCACATGCATCTCTTTTTACACTTATCCTATAATATGCACTATGTGTCATTTGTTAAATGAAATTAGCCACTTTAAAGCTTAAAACAGCTTTAGAAGCTTGACTGGTTTGTTTGTAACCACAAAATATGCGCGTAGATTTAAGTGGATTTTCTCTTTTTTTAATATTTTAATTAATTTGTTACATTTTTTGTACAAACTACTAACTACTTTTATTGTCACTTGTTGTTGTAGGGTCACTTTAATTGGATGACTTGGTAGTAAAAATTAAAATTGATTTTAGAATAATAACAAAGTTTTTAATCAAATTGTCACTTAACATTCACACGTCGAAGCTTTTGTTGTAAGCTGAAAGTGTTGCTATATTTTTTGTTGTTTTATTTTAATTTATGGCCAATTACTTTACAATCTTTTACTATTTATCGATACAAGGATGTGAAATTCCTTTTTAATATCACTGCATAATGTCAATGGTTGAGTGTTGGAAATTTATTTGTATAACGTTATTGGATTTTTTTATTTCTTTTTTGTTTAAAGAAATTTAAAGGACAGCAGTTTTAGTTGAAATTTTAAAATTAAATATGGCGGTTTCTATAAGGCAGCGCATTGTTATATTGTTTTAAGCAACAATTTAAATAGCAAATGTATCTGATTGTCTTCCCACGAAGTCGATATAGTGACCTATTTGGATAAGTGTTCTGAACTTTAAAGAAAAGCTTTTGCCAAGCATTTACCAACTTGTTCAAGAGTTATGAGAAAAAATGTGAAGAAGCGTCTAATATTTTTGGGACGTTATTTTGAGGATAAAATTATTTCATGTATTTCGGTAACGGTATATTAAGGGTAACGGCTTTAAAGTGAGTTTTGATAATTAAATTATCTCGGTAACTGTATACTAAGGGTGAAAGTTAAAAGAGTTTTTGATTCAAACCTGACTTAGACCAAACCTAGTATGTTAGTATAAGTGTAATATCAAAAAACTACATACATAAAGATTGACATATCGCTACAAATAATTGCTTTAATTTAAGTGCCAACTTATATTATACACATCTAAAATATTCATTATGGAACTACCCATATTTTCCAAATGCAAATTTTCTTACTATTGTACATAAAAGAATGCAAGAGTTTTCTTTGATATTGTCTACAATTTATGCAAACAACCATGAAATGGATAAAATTGAATGCCAAAGCAATGATTTTCAATGTAAATAAATTTTAAATAAAATTAGATTTTTTAACCAATTAACTGCGTAGTCAAGTTTAAAAAACCTCCCTATGTTGTGTCGAAATAAAAAAAAACATAACATAACATACGAGTATATACGACGGTTGTGAAAAAAGTTCTTATCCTGACAGAAATGGCGGTATAAACAGCAAAACACATGTAAAATATAATTTCGATCTGGCAACAGATTAGTATAGTATAAAAAATCTTAATAGCCTTTTTCCACTGAGCTACATCTTAAGGTTCAATTAGACGTGACATAACCATAACCATATATACAAAGTTATCGATTATTGGTGATTTGTTATAACGCCAAAGCCATAACGATAACCGTAGATATCTATTGAATTTTGGTTTTTTGCAATAACAATAACCTACAGCTGATTGTTGTTTTTATTATTTATTGTTTTTCTTTTGTGTTTTTATTTTTAATGCACATTATTTTTTATATATACATAAATTATATATATATATTTATGTATATGTGCACGGCGCATGTTGCGGGGACGGATTTTCGTTTCACAAGTTACTATGAAGACATTTTGGTGCTTTGGGGACTGTCCTTAAACTTTTCGTTATTCTACTGTTTACACTGAAGATATTTTACTGGATACAGCGAATATTATAGGGACTTTTTTGGTTGTATATACAGATGTCTTCAGAGTATGGGCACTGAATATATATATATATATATATATATATATATATATATTAGACCGTACCTCAAAAAAAAAGTTCACCGTACACCCTCAAATATAAAGTATTTTAACAAGAAAATTTCAAAAATGTTTTTTTTATTTTTTTTGGCCGAACGTAGGGGTCGCCATTTTATATTTTTCGTTATATCTTCGCCATTTACCGTCGGATCTTAAAGTATTGTATATCAATGTTTTTTGTCTCGCGGAGACCGATGTTTTCCTCGAAGGAGCCATTGACCTCAAGTAACCCGTTCTAGTATTAACCCACCAGATCTCAGTTGCTACCACCTTAATGTATTACCCTAATATTTTAAAATGAAAGCTCGCAAAAAAGCAATAAACTTTTGCTAGGAAAGTATTCCAATAATTCGAGCGGAACCATTATTTTATTTTTTTTTAATTTTTTTTGTTGCCGAATGTAGGGCATTTTTAATTTTTTTGTCATATCTTCTGTATTTACAGTGGGATCTTAAAGGGTTATATCAGTGTTTTTGTCGCAATGATACCAATTTGTTACATCAAAAATCATTGACCTTAAGCACACTTTTATACTACTTAAGGGGTAACACCTATGTAAAAAGCCTATAATAAAACTTCCTTTTTTTATTTTCTTTATTTACGGAGATGTGTTAACAAAGATTGGTTTTCACAAAATTTATGAACAGTACAAAAAAATATTTGTTTTACACAAAGTTTTACAAAATGATAGTATATTTACAACAAAGGTCCACGGCACGCAATTTTTGGTGGATTTCTCTGAAATTTATAATGCATATGGAAAACTAAATTATCTATGGATGCGCCGTAAGAGTTTTTGATAGGTCAAATACTTTTTGACTTAGAGCTGTTTCTTTACGAGTATAAAAATAGATATTTTGACATTAACACTTCGCTGTTTTGTCAAAAATTAATATACCCAAAAACTCATACGCTTTTCTCTAGATAATTTAGTTTTCTATATAAAGTGTATGTTTCAGAGCGATCCACCTAAAATTGGTTAAATTATGCTGAGTGCCGTGGATCACATTTTGAAGTGATTCAAGTTGGCTGTATTTTTGGCAGCTGTCAAGTTTAGAAAAAATGTGCCCCATTCGTTGCTCATCGGTGGCCGCCATAGAAGATTCATGTTCTACATGAACAAAACGCTCGGTGTCCATAGATAATTTAGTTTTCCATATGCATTATAAATTTCAGAGAAATCCACCAAAAATTAATTAAGTAATGCTGCGTGCCGTGGACCTCTATTGTAAATATACTATCATTTTGTAAAACTTTGTGTAAAACAAATATTTTTGAAAACCAATTTTTGTTAAGAAAAATGAAGTTTTTATATATAGGCTTTTTACATAGGTGTTACCCCTTAAGTAGTATAAAAGGGTGCTTGAGGTATAAAAGGGTGCTTTGAGGTCAATGATTTTTCATGTAACAAATTGGTATCATTGCGACAAATATATATATAACCCTTTAAGATCCGACTGTAAATACAGAAGATATGACAAAAAAAATTAAAAATGCCCTACATTCGGCAACAAAAAAAAATTAAAAAAAAAAATAAAATAATAGTTCCGCTGGAATTATTGGAATACTTTCCTAGCAAAAGTTTATTGCTTTTTTTGCGAGCTTTCATTTTAAAATATTAGGGTAATACATTAAGGTGGTAGCAACTGAGATCTGGTGGGTTAATACTAGAACGGGTTACTTGAGGTCAATGGCTCCTTCGAGGAAAACATCGGTCTCCGCGAGACAAAAAATATTGATATACAACACTTTAAGATCCGACGGTAAATGGCGAAGATATAACGAAAAATATAAAATGGCGACCCCTACGTAAATACTTTATATTTGAGGGTGTACGGTGAACTTTTTTTTTTTTTGCCTGTAAGGTGGTACGGTCTAATATATATATATATATATATATATATATATATATATATATATATATATATATATATATATATATATATATGCATAACGCATATATTATATATATATATAGTAACTTCGTTCCACAAGTTACTATGAAGACATTTTGTTACTTTGAAGACTGTAAAATATAAATATATATATATTTATATTTTATATATATTTATCCTCCTTTATTCGATCTTCAATATTATAATATATTATTACTTAAAATCGAGTTCAAGATCCTTTTATAAAAAATAATAATAATGATTATTTATTATTTCTTTTCCTCCAATATTTCGTCACCACATTGGGTGACTTCTTCAGGGAAATTATAAAAAAAAAAAATATATATTTAATTTCCCTGAAGAAGTCACCCAATGTGGTGACGAAATATTGGAGGAAAAGAAATAATAAATAATCATTATTATTATTTTTTATAAAAGGATCTTGAACTCGATTTTAAGTAATAATATATTATATTTTATATATATATTTAGATATATTTTATTTGTGTTTTTGTTTTTAATGGTTATGGAACCTCTAATCAATAACATAACTCTTGTTATGGTTATGGCTTTGGTTACGGCTATGGCGATATGGTATGGCACGTCTAATTGAACCTTTACATCTTTCATCAATTTTCAAAGATGTTAACATCTTCCCATGAGAATTATACAGGCCAAAAATTCTACACCTTTCTACATCTACAAAAGATGATCCTTTCTCATTTTGTTCCATCCTACATCTTTGGATATTTTAAGTGTCATCACTACAAAAATGAAAAAAATCGATATTCTTTGTGCCATCACTAGCAAACTGAAATTGCAGAAAATAAAAAAAAATATTCAACAAAGGAAAATGACGCCAGATGAAAGATGTTGCGTTTCACAAAGATGTTGTTCAGTGTAAAAATCCTATAAGTCAATTGTAGTTGGGCCTTATTGAAGTTTCAGGTGATAATATTGAAAATTAAACATAATTTTAAGTATCTTACTCTTGTTTTTCAATACATATGTGTCTTGCGCAGCTAAGAGGTTAAATAATCAACATTTTTTGCATAAGAAAATTTAGATTAAATTCTTACTTAAATAAAGAATCTGTTTTTTCTATTTCACACTTGTATTGTTGTTGATTTAATTTTTTTAATAACATAAAACTCATAATTTTCAGTTTTGAAGTAACAATGCGATTGACATTTTGTAAAGACTGGAAAAGAATGTTGAGAAATGGAAGACTACTAGAAAGATATGAAATAAAAATTGAAAATGAAAGATTATGATCCTGCTGTGTTAGCACATGCAAGCACGTGAAAATATACTAAACTCCCAGTAACGGCAATGGAAAGAAAAAACATATATACACACTTGCAGATGAATGAAGTTAAAATGTGGGTGGTTGAGAAATAACAAACAAATATTCATATATGAAAGTAATGCATGTATGCATATTCCATGTGAATATGACTCTTTTTTATGTCGAGCATCATCATACCTAATGAAAAAAGATTTATGTGGAAAAGGAGTTGAAAAAATTTTATGAGTTCTGGTATGATGCACATTTTTACATTGAATTGATTTCAACTGAGTTGATGGTGTTGACACAAAAGCTTTTGTTGTAACAATGGATGATATTAACGGTTTTGTTGTTGTTATCATTGTTGTTGCTGTTGATAATGAAGAAGATACTGACGATGATGATGATGATGGTAAGGTAGTGCTGTGCTGAGGATTTAATGTTGTTGTGTCTGCCTATTGACCACCCATTGTGTATGACTGTGGTAAACCATGCTTGGTTGATGTTGTTATAAATAAAAATATATTGGAATATGTATATAAATATATTTTTCCTCTTATAGCTGGTTTTCATTTTGATGTCTTTTTGTTTCATTTTCCACACACCCATTATTGATAGTATTTTTTACCCATGCATAAATATTTGAAATAGTATATTCAAGTAACAAGCACTCGCGTTATACAAAACCATCTGCGGTATGTTTCATTATACTACAACGTTGTTCAAAAGTTAAGGATGTTAAAAGGAATGTGTTCATTTGCAATATTGCTTGCAAACTTCAAATTTTGGTAACTTGAAAATCATAATTCAAAGTTTTTAAACAGCCGCAGGGAATTCATTCGCTCGAGTTCTCTACCAGTGAATTCAAGCAATTTCTGCTCATTCACTTTTATTTTCTATCGTGCCCATTCTTTCAAAGTGTAGAACAATAGTTTTGCCTCAAATGCCTTTTTAATAATACTTACTAGCCTATGGATTTGCTCAAAGACGTCATAATTTTTTTGGAACCTAAAGTGAGGACCTGGGATTTTACACATTGTGCCTATTTTTGCCCAATTTATAGTAGGTAACAAGTTACCTTCATTTAATAGAGTAAATTTCAACAAAAATGCTTTTTAATTTTAAACGGACATTAACATCTTTTTTCAAGGTCATTTATTTCCCAATTGCCGTTTGATTTTCGTAAAGTAGGTTTATTTATAAAGTACGCCGTAATGAGAATTCAGTTCTCTATATTGGATCTACAATTTCAAGAAATATATTTAGTGGCGCGATTCTCTGAACTTCCAGAAGTATTTGAAGTTTTTTAGTACATTCGTTCTGAGTTGCGTGAATCTGTACTGTTGCCACTCACTTCGAGCTTTCCTTCGATAAAAAGTTGTTACAGATTTGTGAAAGAAATTTGTCAAATAAGTGTAGTATGCTGGATTTAGTAGCGAAATGAGCAGCGATTTTGTGATTTAAATAAAAGTTTTTGATCGAGAGATCAATTTCTTCTGGTGTTCTTAGCGATATTTTATCTGCACAGTGGGTACTAATAAACGTGTTGTTATTTAACTAATAGAATTGTTCAGTTTCCTGAGTGTTTAAAATGGTAAGTAACAATTGTTGATCTGTGATTAGAGGGGAAAATTGTCTTTGTTATTATAGTACTTCATAAAATTTGATATAATTTTATCATAAAATTTGATATAAATTTATTTAAAATTTATATTTTCTAGTAAATAAATCGATTAAGTATATTTTGAGTCACCTTAAAAAATAATTTAAATTTATTCCTTAACATCTCTGCAATTTTTCTCATTTTACACAAATATGCTTATATGTGTCTCTATTCTAGTACGTACTAAATATGGACACGTGAGCAGAACATTTTGGTGAGTGAGTGTGCTGAAATATTTTTCATAAATTTTAACATTTGTAGTTTCTAAAGAATTTAATCCTTCATTTAGTTTTGAATTATGATTGAATCAAATTACATTTTTTAAAAGGAAATGAATCTTAGTTGGTCTTAGTCGATTTAATTTTAAAAGACTTTATTCGATTTTTATCATTCGCTTTGGCGATCATTGAATTCAAACGTTGGGAATTTAATCGTTGGGAATTCAATCGCTGGGAAATCAATCATTGGGAATTCAATCATTGGGAAATTAGTCCATTTTCACTCAAATTTGGGATTTATTGTTAATCCGATTGAGTAATTTGGGAATAACATTCAAGTGTCTAGTTATTAGTTTTAATTGCTAGAAATTGAAGATTTTTTAAAAATCAAATATTAAAATAATCATAAAAATAGAAAAAATTAAAACACAAAAAAAATTCCTAAAATTAAAATTATCGCAAAAAAAAACTATCGAAAAAATTGAAAAATTGTTAAAATTTGAAAAACAATATTCAAAATACGCTCACATTAAAATAAACGCTAAAATTTTAAAAAATCGCCAGAATTTAAAACAATCGCTAAAATTTAAATAAAAATCCCCAATACCCAAAAGCTAGACTTTAAAAAATTGCCAAAATTAAAAAAAAAAATATTTAATCGAAATGAATCGTTTGAATACAATTTTAATCGCCCAATGCACGAAAACTAAACGCGCTATTTTTTACAATATTTTATTTTAATACAAAATTTATTTTTTTACAATTATGTTTAGTTTTTAAATTTAACGATTTTTTCAATATTTGCAATATTTTAAAATTTTTAAGATTTTTCGGTTGTTTATTTTTTAAATTGAGGCGTTTGTTCTTCAATTTGAAAGATCCAATTTAAGCGTTTATTCGATTTAGGCGTTTTCTTTTTTTGATTGAATGATATCTCAATTTAAGCGATTTTTGTAATTTCTGGAATTATTTTAGTTTTGAATTTTTTTAATTTTGGCGTTTTTTTATGTCTTGGCGATTATTCCAATTTTAGGCTTTTTTTTCAGATTTAGCAATTTATTTTTTCAAATTAATGATTTTTATCTGTGAATTCAATAATTGTTTAAAAAAGAATTCATTAGAAATTTTTAGGAATTCATTTTAAATAGAATTCAATACTCAAAGCACTGTTTTTAGGCTGATTTAATACTTTTGGGGTTTTAAAATACAAAATAAATGGATAAATTATATATTAATATAAAGTTTTAGTTTTTAGTTTAGCATTCACAATTTAACTTATTTTTTGCATTTTATTTTTTCGACAAGATTATTTGGTGAATTTGTTCACTTCATTCCAATCACCAGTGAGTGTTAATAAAATCTAAATTTCCTGACATAAAGGTGTGTGAGTGTGATTAGAAAAATTGGTTGAAATTTTTCTCTCGTGAGAGTGAGCAACATTTCACTCACGTGCCAATCGCTAGTGCTTACGTTCATAAGTATGAATGGAAGTAAATTAAATTTTTGCATATATTCAACGGATATCCTGACGGGGAGTTTGCAAGTTTACAATTTTGGCTTGTGTAGGGCTTTAACGGAAATTACAGTTATGACAATTTCAATCCTCTTTAGTACATAATAAAAAGTAAATATTCTTGGTATGTAAATATAAAAATATGTTTGCCATTTTTTGCGTTCAAGTCCATCTTTTTCTTTCAAAAAACTTTTCTTTGATATTAAATATTTAGTAACACTTGAAAAACATTGTAACTTAAAAAATAATAAACTTTAATGATATCATTGAAATGGATTTCAAGCAACATCATCATATGTAGCCTCATTGTTGTTGATGTTGCTGAATTTGCGGATGATGTTGTTGTTGGTGGTTTAACTGTTGTTGCTGCCGCTGTTGTTAATATTGCCTTCCAGCTGTGTCAGTTTCCTATTTAATCAGTCGGTATAGCATTTTTGTCTCAGATGCTTTTCCTGCAGCCTGTTTGCTTTTAACTCCAACCATATTATCATCCTTGTCATATTGTATAGTATTCCATCTCTATGGTACCTTTGCTCGTTCAGTGTGTGTAAGTGTGTGTTTGTTTACTCCGCATCACTTGTTTTTCATACTGGTTGCTGATATTTTAGTTTGTTTTTATATGTAAAACGTTAAACTTATACTAACGAACGTACCAACGAGTGAACTAACTAACACACCGTTCATTGCAACCATTCTGAATAAAACAACCATTGCACAGTGTCTTTAAACCAAATGATTGTAATAGATACGCAACTTGAAAACTGCTCGACCGATAACAAAAATTATGGCTGATTGCAAATCAGAATTAAAGTTTTTTAAAAATGTTATTACAAGATGAGCAAAATCATACAAAAGCTTACCACCTCGGGCATAAAAGTCTGCTTTAATCATGGGTCGCTTTCAAATATTTTAGAGCTTCAGCAAATTTTATTTTTTCGAGCTTAGTATTTTACATAAATAATTATTACACAAATGTGTCACATTTAAGAAATATTTAAAATAGATAATACTACTGAATGGTTATAATATTGGTAAAAACATTACAGCCAAAAGCTATCCAGATTCTACTGGCGAAAGACTAGTTTTACAAACAAAACAGCTTTTTCTAGTACATTATTAGTAGTACCTTTCGTTATTGTTAACACAGCGGGTTTAAAAAAAAACAGTGGTTTGCCAATATATATATTTTTGTATGGTTGAAAATTTCAACCTTAGAAGTTATTTGTTCCTTATAGATTTTTGTAAGTTATTTGTTTTGAGGAAATTTCATGATGAAACATAATTTTGTTTAGCAATTTGATCTATTTAGTGTGAGAAAATTTGTGGTTAAGTAAAAATATTAATAAAGCTTTACTACTCATTTGCAATTAGCCATTCACTTAATTCCAATCGGTGTAGTAGTTATCAAGTTGAAGACATATCATCACTTATTATTTTTTTTTTTAAACCACTGTACATTACTAAAAGGATGGTCTGCGGAGTGTTTTACTCCCATTTTAATTAATTTTGGATATGTTGTAGAAGAACCAAAATAAATAAAATAATTAGAGGTGAAGTGTCATATTTAGTGGGTGAAGCGTGGGGTTACAAAATTAAAACATTTTGGTATAAATACACTCACAATATATTTTCCGTTACCGACTGTAGTTTATTTAAAAAGTAATACGTAAATTTTGTTTTTAAATGAAGAATCAATTGAAATTCATAGAAATATATTTTTTAACTATTTGAATCAGTCATTCAAAAAACAAACTTTAAAAATTTACAGACATTCAGCAGGAGTTGATATTTTCTGTTAGATGTAAAAAATTTTATGTTTTCTGTTTCTAAAAATTTAAATTCATATAATTATTTTTGTTTTTTTACCAAAATAGTTTGTTTATATACAAAATTATTTCAATAAAAATTACAAGAAATTATTTAAATATAGATACACATAGAAAATAAAAATATATACATCTGTGTGTGTTGTGTTTTGTAAAATTACGTACAAATAAAAAAAACTTTCAATTCAAAAAAAAACACAAAAATCGTTTTTTTCTACGTTTTTGTCAGTTAAAAATTGATGGTTCACTGCTTTTGTCGATTATTAAACAATGATTGAAAATAAACCTTATTTTGACTGCATTTTCGATTAATTTAATATGTATTTTAAGTTGTTTTTAACGAAATAATATTGTGAGTGTAGGAGCATATATAAAATTTACGAAATTATATTTTTTTTTATTTAGCTTTCAAATACTCGGAAAAGGAATATATGGGTATCAACATATTGCCCATATTATGGACGCAGAAATGCCACCTTTTTTAAACATTTGACTTATAGGCGAAAAAGGTACTTTGGGAAATATCGCTTGAAACTCAAATAAAATACGAATTTCGTTTAAATTAAATTAAGACTGATATATATGAATTTGATGGCAGAACTCATATATATACAAAACCACCAAAAATGTTTTTAATCGGGTTTTAATCATAACATAAAATAAAAATATGGTGGAGCATGTTTGTCTTTTAAATACCTTTTATTTTATATCCAATTAGCTACAGTTTCTTTGGAGAGAAAATCATAAAAAATTGATCCCTCTTTTTCCACATATTTTTACCCTGAAGAAATTCGTATTTATTAATTGTATCTGCAAACCTCCGCAGACCTTCATTGTTAGTATTACACCCAGCATGCCAGAAATCACGTCACAAAAATTTCCGCCTTTGTCTGTTGTTGTAATCATCCATTCTCTTCTAGAGCAGAGTTAATTTTTTTGCAATGGTGTTTTTTTTTGTTTCATTTTCAAACATTGCGTTCGTTATATTAAAAAAAACAAACAAATGAATTCATATTCTTTAGTGAATTTCATTTCAAAAAATATTTTATATATATTTTATCGTCATTACCAATCGTGATATAAAACTCACTACTCTGTTTTACATTAAAACGACAATTCCTTTTAAAGGATACAACATTTTTAGCACGCATCAGTGCCAGCCACTGTGATGAAAAGCATTATTCAATTGATTTTTACTCTATGTACTTTGTACAGGCTAAACTACAACTTTTTACGTTGTTGTTTGCATCAAATGGGGGTATGATAATGCAGAGATTACAAATAAGGGGTTGTGTTTTTATGATAAAAATCAAGGAAATTAATATAAGGGAGTTGTTTTTGCAAAATAATAAACATTATATAGGTTTTTGAAAATTGATTTTAAATGTTAACGGATGGGGTGATGTTTTATTTTTTTAATAATCACACAGTACAACATAGATTTTAATAGATTTTCGGACACAAATCACGAATTTGGTCTTAGAATTTCAAAGTTAAAATAGATGCAGAGTAAGAATTATTTGCAAAACAGTTTTGTAGAAAAGTTTATTTTTTTTAATATAGAAAATAATAAAGGTAGATATATATTGTACCATTCAAATGTTATAGACTCTGTCCTTTAATTTGTTATATATCACACGATTCGGCAGGTGCGCTTATACTGCCTATACTTAAATTTGAAATTTAAATTTTTTCACGATTTCGTTAATAAATAATCTCCCCACTGAAATTTCATACAAAACGAATTTAGAAAACGTTATTAAAATTATATTTCAAATTGAATATTCTGAAAATTCTGACGTAAACGCTGTGGTTTAATTTTATGAAATAATAAAATAAACTAACATTATATGTCCGCTTATGGAATTTTATAAGGTTAGCAATTTACTAAAATAATTGAAGTCCATCCATCCATCATCTAATCAAAATAAATTTAAATGGGCTTAAAAGCTCAGAGTCCATACCTTAAAACCATATGAAAAATTATCCGTAATTTTCTCAGGTATACAAATTAAAAAAGATTTCGGTTTCCCGTAAAAGTTGATTTTAAGATATTTTATATTCGTGATCAGTATCCTAAAATCTATTGGAATTTATGGGTCGCATTTCTTGTGTTGTGTTGTACTGCGTTACTAAAGTTCAGCACATTTAATTTGTGATGCATCATTTTAAATTAATTTTAGTAAGCTGATTACTAATACGACAAAAATATTAAATTATTTAAATAAGTTACGAGTTAAAGAAACATTTTTTTATTATAATATTTTCATTTAAAACAGTTTTCTATAGATATATATTATTTTTAATTTTAAGTTCAGGGTCCAAACATTATTTTTTTTGCTTTATATAAATTTATAAAAACATGGTACACCTCCTAAGAAATTGGTCAACACCTGCTAATCATGAAATAATTAAATTTTCGATAAATATCATTCTGCTGAATCCAAACTTGAGGAAAAAAGTAACAAATTCTAATAGTTCTAAAATAGTTGTGCTTATCTCTTGAAAACAACTTAAGAATTTCATTTTAAAACAAATAAACAAATTAAAAATTCAACCCTTTACTTTATATACACCCTGCGCGAAAGGGACCTATTCTGGGACACGTCACGTAACTAGTTCATTGTGATAGGGATCGGTCACGGGACCGGTTTTTTTTCTATGAAGAGACCGGTCACTTTAACATGGGCTTGTCCTAGGAGGGGGTCAATAGCCATCAGTCACATGCTACAGGAGTGGTCTAAAAGAACATGTCACACAACTAACCCCAAAGAACATATCACACAACCAACGTCAAATAACATGACATGAATTTTAAACCTGTCACAAGGTAGGCACTTTTGAAACCGGTCTTCTTTTCACCTATCTGTGATATGTGATTTCAGAACCGGTCCAGTTTTCACCTATCACGGGACAGGTTCCAATTCCCAACTGACCCCTTTTTTCCCGCAGGGTATTGAATTTACTCATGAATTTTAGGAGTATTTACCGGTATACAGATCTAAGCCCTGAAATATATTAAAAATATTTTTCTAACTTTTGACAATTTTACTTTTATATTTGTTTGTTTTTAATTTAAAAAGCCGACTTTTAAGCGCCAAATATGTATATAGACAATGTACAAACATATATATGTATTTTCACCACCAGGTATTAAAAAATATCATAATCAAAGATAGAATCGACCATTTTAATAAAGTGTTATATTCCGAAAAACAAGGTTATAATGTATGTATATTATAATCAAGAAAATTATATATATAAAAATAAACTTAAAATGTATAATAGATATGAAATCAAATTGGTTTCACAAACAAAAAAAGGACGGTGGCGATTGATTTATGATCATAATTGAAGATCACACTCGTAGGCAGTTTTTGTTAAAAATGAAACCAATATTTAGGAAGTGGCGTCTGAGAATTTTGTTTACAATACACAAGAAAAATTTGAAAAAATATATATTTTAGTAAAGTATACATGCATCATATTAATAAGTTAAAAAACATGTGTTTTTTAGAAAATAATTAGGCGCCCATATTTAAAAGTTTCAAACAAAAGGTATGATCATAATTTGGTGTTTTTAAACATTTTTGGGGGAACGTTTTTTTATTTTTAGATTGTATGTACTTTTCTATTTTATTGTGTTTCCTTATTTTAGAAAATTTTATGCATAAATTTTGTATTTTGCCTGTCCCTGTTTCCTTCTATATCTCTAAGTGTATGCTTGTCGTGCTACATAAATGTTTTTTTAACTTTTTTCATTAGTTCGCTTGTGTGTTACTTGTTGTAAATTGCAAAATGATTACATTTTATGACCTCATAAAATTAAATACAACAAATGGTTTTGTCGACATTTATCTTCTATAGTAACAGTGTTGTTATTGTTTTTTTTTTTAGAAAACTGTTGCTCTCTTCTTGTGGAATAATTTATATATTTTTGGCTGCACTTGACTTGGATTTTATTGCGATTTCATTCACAAAAATTTGTGGTCATAAAATGAATTCACATGTTATCTAGTCAACATGTATTTATTACATAATATGGCTACTTAAATGTTTTATTTTCTATTAGCCAAAAAGGGTTTATGTATACAATAAAGGGATATTTAATATGCATACTTAATTGATTAAGGATATAATATAGAATAATATAAAATTATGATACACAATATCATTAGGACAGTTTTTATGTATAAATCAGGAATGGAATATTTAATAATTTGGAACTTTTGTTTACTAATTTTTCACTAAAAAAGTACTTCAGTATCCACGCGACCCATTTAGAGTTTTATTGGATAGACATATTTGTACAAAATATTTTGGGAAAGCCTATGATGTATTTACAATTTTCACAAATTCAAGGAAAAATTATTTAAAAACAATATTGTAAAGTTAGAGATTCTTCCATAAGCAAATCATATGAAAATTAAATATTTTAAACAAAATTAGTCTGGACTTTGTATGTGGATTACACAAAACCTTGAATCTTTTTAGCGAGCAAAGATTTCAGGATTATTTACCATGGAATGCCTTAATCAAAGACATTTTAAGTTTGTGTTTTCTTTTAATGTGAATAATTTTTCGCATCTGAGTGCATTCCTGGATGAAAATATGAATTATCTTATAAATTGTTAATGGTCTGAAATTTAGAAAAAGCTGAAAAATCTAAAAGATTTTTAACCCATGTAGTGTTGTAAAATGTCGATTCTTTGAAATACTTAATACTTTCCAAGTATTGAATCGATACCAGTTGATATTTTCTAAATTTACAGAAAAAGAGGATTGTATATTCATAATGTTTTTCAGGAAAAAAATTGTCTTGTCAATATTGGACGGTACTTACTTACCCAAATACTACATCTACAACTTAAATACAATATAACACTTCATAAATATGGTGAAGCTGTTTTGGTTCAGAATTTCACACGGAGCTGGCCTATTTTCATTATTGAAAAGAAAACCCACAAAATCTTAGTTAAATTTCAAAAATCAAATTATGCTGTTTGTTGTCGCAGCTAAACGAGAGTAATAAAAAACGCGGAGTTATACTACTGATTTATAGTCAATAGTTTTAACAAAAAATAATAAAAAATAAAAATAAGTTTAAAAATATCATATGATTTAAATAGATACCTCAATTGGGACCACCCTTTATATTAAAGAAAAAACTTTACTAAAATTATTATATTTGCAAATATTACTTGATATATTTTAATTGTAATGTTGAAAATTGCATATATGTACCTAACATATGTAGGTTTTTTTTAAACGACGATTTGAACACTTCCCTTATATTTCTGTAGAAACACAGTTTGGAAACATTTGCAAATAAAGAACAAACAATAAAAGGTCCTTCTATTATTCAATATAAAAATTACTACAAAATGCTGGTTAATAGTTGAACAAAATTTATTTATTTTATTCAAATATTCAAGAACCAAGCCCTTTGGGTCAAATATGGTACGTATACTAATTTAGCAAAATATGTTGTAATATAAACTTAAAGTTAGTTCTAAATCTGGTAAAGTTAGGCTACTAACGATTTCACTAATTTTCTACTAACTTTTCTATTAAATTTTTGTATTAAATGTACTAGAAAAATACAAAAAAAATTAAATCCCAAGGCTGTGCCAACGTTGTGGGCGTTGTTTTTTAATGGTTCTGTTACACAGAAGGTTACGGATTCGATCTCCAAAGACAGTAACATCTAGTCAGAAAAATACTATGTATGAGTCGCCCCCTTCGGTGTTTCCATAGTACTTAACCCCACCGAAGTAAAATAACATAAATGGGCTATAAACTCAAAAGCTTCAACGAGTTCGCCAACATTTCATCATATGACGAACAACAACTGTTCTAAGATTAAACATCTCGCTCAATTACAGTGTTGCCATATTTAAAGCCCTGCACCTTCCACCACCTTTCATCTCTTCACTATCCTCTTTCGAAAGAAATCAACACAGTAATTCGTAGGAAGAATATCTTGAGTTTTGCTTCTAAAAATAAATAATAAAATATATAACTGCGGTCAAGCATTTAGGTGCTGAAAAGGTTTAAAACTCGACGCATTGAAAATCCGACACCTTGTGCCGTTTGTATTTTTCTGCCTGGGTAGTCTTCGTGATAAAAAATAGAAACAACTATTATATGCACAAGTTATTTTTACAATTTTTTTTTCATTGGATCCATTTGTAAAAAGATTGTTCGACAATGATTGATATCATTAAACGACATCCAACACAAATTGTGAGAAAACAAATTAAAGAACAAATCTATTGAAAAGTTTTAACGCGCTTTACAAAATAAAAAGACTAGAATTAACAGGAAAAGTCAATATTTGTCTACCACTGCCTGATCATCGGTATTGACACACACAGGGTTTATTTCATAATATTACCTCATAAATTTTGACACATCTGCAAAATACCGTAGTCCTTTGAAGTCTCTTTTCATTTATATCACCATTTAATACACTAACAATATATTTTTCGTTACCTACAGTAGTCTATTAAAAAGGTAATACATAGAATTTGTCTTTTAATGAAGAATCAATTAAAATTCATAGATATATACTTTTTAACTATTTGAATCAGTCATACAAAAAACAAACGAAAAGGAACAGTAGGAGTTAATATTTTCTGTTAAAAGTAAAATTTTATGTGTTCTGTTTCTAAAAATGGAAATTCAAATAATTCATTTTTGTTTTTTTTTTTTATCAAAATATTTTGTTAAAATAAAAAATTATTTCAATATAAATTACAGAACATTTTTCTTGTAATGTGTTTTGCAATTACATAAAATCAAAAAACTATCAATTTGAAAAACAATTTAAAAAAATCGTTTTTTCTACGTTTTGTCAGTTAAAAATTGATGATTATTTTAGGCTAATTTCTATTGTTTTTACTACTTTTGTCGATTATTAAACAATGATTGGAAATAAACAACAAAATGGTCCTCTTAGTCCTCTTTTTGATTGTATTTTCGATTAATTTAATATATATATTAGATTGTTTTTAACGAAATAGTACAGTTGCTTTAGAATAAATGTTAAAATATAACAAAAAATAACAGAAAAGTGTCAATTTTAACATAATTTTAACGCATTTCTGGTGTTTAATGACTCACAAGGCAACCAGTAAATTTGTATTCTCTTTCACATAGTCCAGTTTCATCCAAATCTGTGTGTAAGCGTTGGGGGATTCGCTTGTTAGTAAGCAGACAATTATTATTATTTTGAAAATAAGCGCAATTTACATCAATTGGCCATACTTTATTACAATTTTGTAAATCGAAATTAAATTTGACTTAAAAATTATATTGATCTAGTTTTTTACCCCTAAGGACATTTCAACAAATCGACTTTTAGTTTAAACTTAAAGTTCATTGACAAATAATTAAATTATAATTTAGTATATAAGGCTTTTGAAAACAATATTTAAAAATGCTTAAGGTTCTTTTTTTGTGCATAAATAAAAGGCCTTGAAATGCCACTAAATCTTAGAATGAAATCTCAACTTTGAAAATGATAAAACAAAAATATATTTATAAAAACTGTTAAATAAAAAATTATGTATTTTAATAGACAACTGCAAAACTGCTTTAGATATAAAATAAAAATTAAACTTCAAACAACTATGAGTAACATGAGTAGATAAAACGTAACTCATGGTTTGTAAATTGTTGTAAAGGAAAAATTACAAACCCGGTGGTAATGCCATGTTTTGGTTTATTATATGAATTTTCCTAAATCAAGAATATGCATGTACGAGTAAACGCGCCAGCCTGTCAGTCACTTTATGCCAGGCATTAGACGCATGACACGGACACGTACGAAATCGTTTGTTACACATACTACACATTACAAAAAAAAAAACATTTACAGTGGAAACTCTAGTAACGGCATATTTTGATAGAAAGGACAATTTTGGAGAAAAAAACTACTTCCAAGAAAAAACCTCAAAAATATTTACAGTTAATTATTATGCCCTAATGGGCTTTGTAATTAGCTTCCACTGTATCTCCGTTTACGACCAGGAAAAAACAACAAGGAATCGATATGTTAATATACTGCAAATATTAGATAGTCATGCGTAAGCTAGAGCTTTTTTCTTGATTTTGTTTTATAGTTTTTTGTTTAAATTTTTATAACAGAGCATACACTTGACAGGTAAGCTTTGAAAAAATATCAAAAACTACATAACGTTTCCAACTCCAATTGACCATCATTGAGGAGAACACAACAGCATAAAACAGATCTTAGACAGGAGATAGTGAGGCGGACATACAGCCATAAACACACTTCTAAAACCAAAAAAAAAAAAAAAAATAACAATAATAAAAAATTGGAAAATGATTCTACTAAAGAACCAATTGAGCGCAAATCTACATTATTATGGCACTTATATTAGAAAATTTGCACTATTTTATATAAATTATTTGGTAAAAAATTAGAACGATTAATATTTTCTATAACTATTCAATATATTTTACCAAAGAGTCTAATCAAATATTCAACATTAAAATTCACAGTTCAACAAAATAAAAAAAATTTGATGCATTGGGTTTTGCGACTCATCATTTCCAATAGATTTTTGAACGCAGATCTGTTTTATACACTAACGATTCATGGTGGAACCTTAAGTGGTCATATTAGTGTACTACTTACAAAACATAAATAATTTTTTAAGCCATAGATTGAGCATCGAAAAAAATACCGGCGCTTAAAAATTCAAAGTAAGCTATAATCTAAAAATGTTCGAAAAAGTTTTTAGAGAAAAATAAAATTTTTTTAATATTTTTATTTTTTATATTTTTATTTTTTGCATTTGCGCTATCTTTTGCAACATTCAATTAAAATGAACTAAGATCTTTAATTTGACATATTGCGAATTTCGACCGGTGCGGTAGTGTTCCTTATAAATTGTCTTTAAATACGTTTTATTTCTTTTTTAGATTAAGGCCCATTATTATAACTTGCCTTTAAGGTGCGTGTTAATTAAAGGTTTCTTTAGCTAAAGTGAGCAATAAAGTGACCTTTAATTATTTTTGGTTATTACATCTTCCTTATAAAATAAAATTAAATTTTTTTAAAATATGGCATTACCAGAACAAAATACGATTACTTTTGCCAAATTAAAATGGATCTTAAAAACACGTAGTGGCAACGACGTACTCTTATTTACTTACAACAAACAAAAAAAAACAAACGAAAAATAAAATTTCTTCGAATTGTGCAAAAAATAAAAATGTTTGTTTTAAAAAATTTACAATGTCGACACCGAACACAGAAATAAATCAAACTGCAAAGACACGGTCAAAAAACTACACGGCAACTACATTGAAGAGCAGAAAATATGGCAACTTCAAATGCATAAACCTTACGTTAAAAGTAAGATGAACTTACCTTTACCTTTAGCTTATTACCGAAAAACTAATAATATGTCCGTTAACATCCTAACTTTAGCTATCGGCAAGTTATAATAATGGGCCTAAGTATATTTCTAATTTGACCTTTGTAGGCACTCTCAAATATTTGTTAAACAAATTGTTAAAGTTCTATTAAAAGTTTACCATATCCATTTTATCCTAATTGGATGAGAGCCACACTAATCTGATAAATATGAGTATGTGTAAGTTAAAATGAATAGACGGACAGACAGATAGAATAACAGAGCAATTTTAGTTTTTAGCCAAAGCGTTCGTATTTTGATTGATTTTAAATGATTATGGCTGACATTGATTTATGTTTTCAACTTGCATATATTGGGCCATAAGACGATGACTATGACTACAGCAACGATAATGATGACGACGTCGTCCATGATGATGATGATGATGATGATGACGATAGTAAAGATGATGATAAATACGACGTTGACCGCTTACAAATACAGCTATTTTTCTAAACAAACCTCAAACGCCAAACAACAAACAAGTGGAGCAAATAAAAAAAATTAAATTTTTTGAAACAACTTTTACAAGAGAAAAATGGAACACTGAATTTTAATGCGATTACTCATTTCATATCACACAAAAAAAACACACATACACATTGGATGGACAAACACTTAAAAAGGAGTCATCACATGTAGAGTAACCGGTCAACTTCATTCTATATTTCATTCGGTTTTCTCCCCCTTAATGTTTGAATCCAAAATGCAAACGACAATGGCAATCTAACTAACTTCTTTTTCCCCCCAGTCCAGTCTGTTATGGCAGTATTTGGCAAACAGTTCAAAAACACAATACAATTTCATATGGTTTTAGAGTTTGTGAGTTTAAGTTTAAACTTAAACTCTATATTGCAAAGTATTACTTAATATAAATGGTATTCAAAGCACGTTCTTGACCTAATATAAGTAAAAAACGCCCACAAAATTACCACAAGCTGAGCTAAAATAAAATATAAAAGTAATATAAGAATAAGAAAAGTTGGGCCATTTGACTGACCATATTATATGAATGTCTATATGGATTTTATTTGATTGGCTTGTGTCTGAGTGTGTGTATTAGCAAATATTTGTGTTCTTTATTGTTTATACCAAAAGGGATTTGCCAATTGTCAAATTTAATTCGTTCAATCAATGAATAGCTTTTGGTTTAGCTTTTCAAGAAAAATCGAAAGAAGGCAATGAATATAAAAGATTATCATAAGTTTCAGTTTCAGCATTTATATATGTAATATGTCAAAATTGAAAGGATCAATTAATATTGAAAAGGAAAAGGAATTTGGTGTTTAAAAGTAAATATTCTAGGAAAATAATAATTGCAAAAATATCATTTAAATAGCAGTTAACACAAATTTAACATAACGACCATTAAGTCTAACGTTGGGCGCAATTTTTAGCACTAAACACAATGTATTGACTTTTGCAATGGGGTTGGAACAGGGTTTGCCCCTAAAAATACCGTTATCGATTAAAAACCCTTTCAACAGTCGCTACCCTTAAAATACCCTTACCGATATTACTAAAATTCCGTTCTTATTAAAATACCGTTACCCTTGCGATACCGTTACCTAAATAATAGAAAATAACGCTATCCTTAACACATCATTTCGGTTACCATCCATAGAAAATACTCCACAAAAGTAGAAAATTTTAAAGCACCTTAGCCTAAAGTTGTAAGATTTCGATACTTTTGAACTGTCGATACTACTCCACACTTTTTGAGTATTGATTCAATCCTACTCAATTGTTTTCTCAGCCAGTCAAAAAACAGTGTTGTACTTTTAGACCCATAAACAAGGTAGTATTTTTATAATGTTTTGGGACAAAATTAAGCTTGTATAGCGAAAAATACAACTCTGGAAGTATTAAGTAGATACTTTAACTATTGAGTTCTTAAAAAACAAAAAACATGTAAAACAAAATGTTGGTCCATTTTGTATGTGCTCACAAAAATATCAAATGTCAAAAATATTCCTTTTTTACCTATTTAAATTAGTCTGCAAAGGGGTAGAATTTCCTTCTACGACATACCAGATTCCTTTACAATAAAGACACCAGTACCATGACAGTACACATATAATTTTCGAAGGATAGTTCTTGATCAGATATGCTTTACACACTCGCACCAAGGAATAAGTACCAGATGCTATTCAATAAAATTCGTGATATCGAAAACTGACAATTTCCCTTTCTAAGGTATTACGCTGAATTTAAATATCTAATTGTCTTACGATAATATCATAAACATGTACCATTGATTTTCTCTTAAGTGTAAATCTAATTCTAATAATAATAATAACTATCATTATTTTTATACATTTAACAGTGTCCATTATATAAAAAAGACGCATACCAAGATAATTTCATATGATTAAAATGAAGACTTAATCGATCTTGGGTTGTTCAAATAAACGATGACTATTTTTGTCATTTGATCGTACAACAACATACTTGTTGTAACATGCCAACAATTGCATTCAATTACTTTCATAATAATAAATTTATAAACTTGTTAAGATCATTGATCTTAACACAAACAACAGTAATAACAACTTCATCAATTGTAGCAAATAACATACAAAAACAGCAGCGACAACAAAAGTCAGTACATCACCTGAACCGATAAACATACATAAAATACGAAGAGTACATAACTTACAAGATGCCATGCTGCCCATATCAGTAAGACTCCCAAAACAACTTAATTTTTTGTTGTTATTTTGCAAAAAAAACAGTCAAATTGTAAATAAAAAAGAGCAGCAACAATATAACAATACTTGCAAACAATTGTTGTAGATGTTGTCATCATTGTCGTGAAAACGTGTGTTAAAGTCAGTCACCAGTTGTTGATGTAACATCAGCAATGAAAGTTCTCCTTTTGATTGTCTCTTCTGTATCTACACACACGTATTTTTTTCTATTCGTGGGTAGCACAGAAGTAGCGTCCAGTCCAATCTAACTAAAAAAAATTTCTGCATAGGGTGCAATGAATACAGCAACTGTAAGAGTACGTGAAAATATTATCTATACTTTAATGGATTACATTTAAAAAGAGGACAATTGTTTAGACAAAAATAAAGAAAAAAAAAATAACCAGACCTGAAAAAATATTTTCATTGTGCGTTTGTTTTGTGAGTATATAGCTGGAGTTATGTGCGCAAGTGCACAATAGTTATGCCTGGGATTTCCATCAATTCCACTGTAACTGCTGTACTATACGCTGCATTTTTTATTTGTTACAGTCTTAAAACCTGTTGAGCTGGGTTTTCTTGTCGGTCTTTTTAACAGTATTGTACCTTAGTATTCGTTTGTGTTATGAAATGTATGGCATATATCTGCGTCTTTTGTTGCCAGTTAAAATTTTTTGTCTCTTTGACATTATTCATGTAATTTCTTACACCTACAATTGTAAACCATAATATACATGTTAAGAAATTATACAATTACAAAGATTAGTATTTAAATTTGTTTTGTGAAGTGTAGCTAATCTTTGTAAAGATATTTTCCAAATACTATTAATATACCTATAATTTAATTCCTCTCACTGCTTTAATGTTTTGCAGTTGATCACTGTAACAATGTCCTATAAGTGATAGAAAGAGATCCTAGCAAACCGTAAACCTAGATTGGATATTAACTCCACGGTTAAAGTACGAATTGCCACAGGACCGGTAACAGTCACTTTTCAATGTATTTGTCATATGAGCGAGAAAATTACCCGTTATGACATATTTAACAAGGTTTAACTATTTCTTTATTGAGTTGGGTGACATGTCCTAAATTATGTCTGAACTGTATCTTTTATTAAAATTCATCAGCATGTCCTGTTTTGTCATGTATGTCAGTTCTGCGACATATCAGAAGGGCACTATTCCTATGATAGGTCCTTTTAATATAAAGGGATAGGTTATAAGGCAATCTGTATAAATTTCCCTTACAGAAATAACATAAAGTTTTGCTTTGGACGCCAACAATGGGAATGTACAAACTGCCAGGGTGGTCGAAATACAAGTATCTCTTTCAAAATTAAATGAAATGAACTAAACTAAACTTAATTTTTTTAGTATATTATGTCTTTATTATAAATAACAGTCCAATTTTCCAAGATTTTGTTGACGGTTTCTGGTTCTATTTCAAGAATGACTCGGAAGATATTAGCCTTAAGATTGTGGATTTTTCCTGGATTACTCGCATATAATCGGTCTTTAACAGCACTCAACAAGAAAAAGTCTAAAGGGGTTAAATCGCAGCTCCGAGGCGCCCAATTGACATAGCCAAGACGGCTGATAACATTATTACCGTACTAAGTGCGCAAAAGATCGATTGTTTGATTAACTGTGTGGCATGGTGCGTTTTTAATTGATGAGTCAATCGGACCTTGTAAGCGAATAATCCGTGATCTTTATGCAAAATTCTCATCACGCTGGTGCGTGAAATGCCGAGATGTTGAAATCGATGCTCTTGGATTGCATTGCATACTTTCTCATCAGTACGCACCGTACGAGTATAGGGACCATTAGTGTGGTTCACTGGCTTGCTAGCCAGTCTCACGAACTCTTTGCACAAAGTTGGGTACAACACTCGTGGTAGGTGCTTTATTTTCTTTTCAGCACACGCACAGTTTGGGCAACACAGCATTCAATTTGGAAATTAGCTTCCAATATTTCCCAACGTTGTTCAAGCGTAAAGCGACTTATTTTGATTCGGGAAGGTATGATATTGGCTGATAGTCAATATATCGAACAGAAAGATCTATGTGTCAAAATAACATCTAATTAAAAAATATACCTGTATAAAAATCCTACCGATATAATACGAGTAGGTCTGCACGAGGTAATTTTGCGTAAAGTCTGGTAAAATGAGAGTAAGCAAAAAATTTTCTCACAATAATATATAAATGACCGAAATACTTCGAACGCACAAAACCACATTTAAAAATAAAAATCAAATTTATTCATATTAAAAAACAGCTTATTAAATAAATGTATTCAAAATGGCAAATAACTATTTACATTTTCAAATGTATTTTTCATTATTCAGAAGAAAATATTCATATTGTAAATACTTTATTTAACTTTAGCAGCATGTGTTGATTTGAAAATTTTAACATTTGACCCGTACAAAAAGTATGGGTACCCAGCAAAAAAAATGGTAGTCATTCTGTGACTATATATTTTTTCATTGCTTCCTTAACTTCAGTTGACATTCTTTTATGATTTTTTTGTGTTATTCTTAGGCACTTCCAAAAGAATTCATGTGTTCATATTTCAAATGCAGTGATCTGGATATAAACCCGATGCATATCTAAAAAATCACTCTTCATTACTTCTAAAGCATATGTTATAGTATATGGTATATTTTTGTTAATCTTAACCCAGCAAAAATGAAGCTGCCAAAGAAGCAATAAAAGCATCACTACTATGGCAAAGGCATCACTTCTTTTCTGATGATTTCATCGATGAATTTAACATTAGCGTGTCATAGGATGGAAGTATTCAAATGTAGCTACTAGCATTACTCATACTTTACTCTAAGGAAGCAATGATAATACAATGATTAGATATTCTAATGCATGAGTAGAAAATGTTCATATACTTTGTAGTATTTAAGCTTTGATGAAAATTTAATTCATCAGAATGCAGAAAAATAAGTCTAAAGAAGCTAACTTTATGCATTGATATACAAATACTCTTTATTAAAACAAATAAATAATTCTGCATTAGTGAAAAAGCGTTTTTGAAACATTTTTCAAAAATTTTAAGAAATTTTTACACAAATTTTAAAATATTTTTAGATAATTTAAAAACTGGTTGTACAATTTTATAACATTTTTAGACAATTTTAAAATATTTTTGAACAATTTTAAATAATTTTTGCACAATTTTAAAACATTTTTGGGCAATTTGAAATAATTTTTACACAATTTTAAAATTATTTTGATAAATTCTGAATTAAAACTGGGAATAGTGTAGTGTAAAATAATAATCATAATGCAAAAATGCACAGATTGCGTCGTCATAAATATTTAAGGCTGAAAAAATGCAAATGACAGGCCAGCTAGTTTCAATTAAAGGTTAAAAAATCTTTTTTTCTTGATATTTCAAAACTTTTATAAAATTTCAAAACTGCATAAATTCTAACCCTCGTGAAATTTTAAACTAAAATATAAAAAATGATTTAATTTGAATAAATGCTTTAGAGTATACGATATACTATAACATATGCTTTATAAATAATGAAAAGTAATTTTTTAAGATATGTATCGGGTTTATATCCAGATCACTGCATTTGAAATATGAACACATGAATTCTTTTGGAAGTGCCTTAGAATAACACTAAAAATGCATAAAAGAATGCCAACTGAAGGTTAGGAAGCAATGAAAGAAGTTATAGTCACAGAATGACTACCATTTTTTTTGCTGGGTAAGCATTTATTCAAATTGCGAAAATAGTTCTGATAAACTTTTTTAATTTTTTTATTAAATCATTTTTTATATTTTAGTTTAACATTTCATGAGGGTTAGAATTCACGCCGTTTTGCAAATTTTTATAAAAGTTTTAAAATATCAAGAAGAACAGATTTTTTTAACCTTTAATTGAAACTAGCTAGCCTGTCATTTGCATTTTTTCAGCCTTAAATATTTATGATGGCGCAATATGTGCATTTTAGCACAGTTATAATTTAGAATTTATCAAAATAATTTTAAAACTGTGTAAAAATTATTTTAAATTGGCCAAAAATGTTTTAAAATTGTGCAAAAATTATTAAAAATTGTTCAAAAATATTTTAAAATTGTCTAAAACTGTTTCCAAATTGTACAACCAGTTTTTAAATTATACAAAAATATTTTAAAATTTGTCTAAAAATTCATTAAAAGTTTTAAAAAATGTTTCAAAAATGCTTTTTCACTAATGCAGAATTATTTATTTGTTTTAATAGAGTATTTGTATATCAATGCATAAATTTCGTTTCTTTTAACTTATTTTTCTGCATTCTTATGAATTAAATTTTTATCAAAGCTTAAATACTACAAAGTATATGCATATTTTCCACTCATGCATCAGAATACGTAATCATTGTATTATCATTGCTTCCTTAAAGTATGAGTAATGCTAGTAGCTACATTTGAATACTTCCATCCTATGACACGCTAATGTTAAATTCATCGATGAAACCATTAGAAAAGAAGTGATGCCTTTGCCATAGTAGTGATGCTTTTATTGCTTCTTTGGCAGCTTCATTTTTGCTGGGTAAATTCTATTAAAAATAGAAACAGAATTAGTCTCTCATGAATACTCTTATTTACCCAATTTGTGTTACAAGAAACGCTTTTTGGTAAGATTGGGTTCCCGCGGGCACTCGCGGTAACGTACGTGGAACACACTTAATAATTAATTTAAAGAATAAAGCCGGAGATACAAAAAACCAAATTCTTTGTAGTTATAGTAATCCTCTATTGAGATATTTTTCCTTAAATCAATAGTCTTTTAATTGTCATTTTATTTAAAAAATAAAATTTATCAGAAATTTATGACCACCTTGAAACTTCTAAAAACAAACAAATCCATATAATTTATTTATTAATTTCAAATGAAATATGAATATTTTTACAAACAAAATTTCTAAAACCACTAGATATTAAAAAAATGCAAAAACTTTAACCCACAATTTATAAAGAGAAACTTTTGTTGATGCATTTTTTTTTTCTTTTTTTGTTCCACAACACAAAAACAGATCATCAAAAAAAAAAAATTCAGACATACAAACAAAACATTTTCTTTTTTAATGAAAAAAAAAATTGAAAATACTCGACTGAACATAATCGAATTACTTACAACAGAATAATTTCTAATTGAAAAATATTGTAACTTGACTATAGATGTATGCGAATGTATGAGTGTATGTGAAAAGTTGTAGACAAGAAATGAAATGTTTGTTGTTCTATGACAAAAAAAAAATTAACTTTTAAATATATACCCAGCAAAAAAAATGGTAGTCATTCTGTGACTATAACTTCTTTCATTGCTTCCTAAACTTCAGTTGACATTCTTTATAATTTTTGGTGTTATTCTAATGCACTTCCAAAAGGATTCATGTGTTCATATTTCAAATGCAGTGATCTGGATATAAATCCGATGCATATCTTAAAATATCACTCTTCATTACTTCAAAAGCATAAGTTATAGTATATCGTATATTTTTTTTTTTTTTTTTGAATCTTAAGCATTTTTTCAAAATTGAGAAAATAGTTCTGATGAACTTTTTTAATTAGTCATTTTTTATATTTTAGTTTAAAATTTCATGAGGGTTAGAATTTATGCTGGTTTGCAATTTTCATTAAAGTTTTGAAAATTCAAGAAAAACTGATTTTTTTTTGACATTTAATTGAAACTAGCTGGCCTGTCATTTGCATTTTTCAGCCTCAAATATTTAAGAAGACGCAATCTGTGCATTTTGCACTATGTATTTTATTTACCACTACATCATTTCCAGTTTTAATTCAGTATAAACCAAAATAATTTTAAAAGTGTGAAAAATTATTTCAAATTGCCCAAAATTGTGCAAAAATTATTTAAAATTGTTCAAAAATATTTTAAAATTTTCTAAAAATGTTTCCAAATTGTACAACCAGTTTTTAAGTTATACAAAAATATTTTAAAATTTGTCTAAAAATTCATTAAAATTTTTGAAAAATGTTTCTAAAATGCTTTTCACTAATGCAGAATTATTTATTTGTTTTAATAAAGAGTATTTGTGTATCAATGCATAAATTTCGCTTCTTTAAACTTATTTTTCTGCATTCTTATGAATTAAATTTTCATGAAAGCTTAAATACTACAAAGTATATGAACATTTTCCAGTCATGCACCAGAATGCCTAATCATTGTATTATCATTGCTTCCTAAGAGTAAAGTATCAGTAATGCTAGTAACTACATTTGAATACTTCCATCCTATGACACGATAATGTTAAATTCATCGATGAAACCATTAGAAAAGAAGTGATGCCTTTACCATAGTAGTGATGCTTTTATTGCTTCTTTGGCAGCTTCATTTTTGCTGGGTACTGTTACCTAAAATGGAAAAAGTCTTCTAAAGACTCAACAATTCAAAATCGATTGCTTGCATTTCATAAATCTTTTGAACAATACCCAGCAAAAATGAAGCTGCCAAAGAAGCAATAAAAGCATCACTACTATGGCAAAGGCATCACTTCTTTTCTGATGGTTTCATCGATGAATTTAACATTAGCGTGTCATAGGATGGAAGTATTCATACTAGCATTACTCATACTTTACTCTTAGGAAGCCATGATAATACAATGATTAGATATTCTGATGCATGAGTGGAAAATGTTCATATACTTTGTAATATTTAAGCTTTGATGCAAATTTAATTCATAAGAATGCAGAAAAATAAATTTAAAGAAGCGAAATTTATGCATTGATATACAAATACTCTTTATTAAAACAAATAAATAATTCTGCATTAGTAAAAAAGCATTTTAGAAACATTTTTAAGAAATTTTAATGAATTTTTAGATATATTTTAAAATATTTTTGGATAATTTAAAAACTGGTTGTACAATTTGGAAACATTTTTAGACAATTTTAAAATATTTTTGAACAATTTTAAATAATTTTTGCACAATTTAAAAACATTTCGGGGCAATTTGAAAAATGTTCACACAATTTTAAAATTATTTTGGTAAATTCTGAATTTAAACTGGAAATGATGTAGTGTTAAATAAAATACATAATGCAAAAATGCACAGATTGCGTCGTCATAAATATTTGAGGCTGAAAAATTCAAATTACAGGCCAGCTAGTTTCAATTAAAATTAAAATAATATGTTTTTCTTGATTTTTCAAAACTTTTATAAAAATTGCAAAACTGCATAAATTCTAACTCTCATGGAATTTTAAACCAAAATATAAAAAATGATTCAATAAAAAAATTAAAAAATTTCATCAGAACTATTTTTTCAATTTGAATAAATGCTTTAGATTCAAAATATATACGATATATTATAACTTATGCTTTAGAAGTAATGAAGAGTGATTTTTTAAGATATGCATGGAATGGATGGAAGTATTCATACTAGCATTACTCATACTTTACTCTTAGGAAGCCATGATAATACAATGATTAGATATTCTGATGCATGAGTGGAAAATGTTCATATACTTTGTAATATTTAAGCTTTGATGCAAATTTAATTCATAAGAATGCAGAAAAATAAATTTAAAGAAGCGAAATTTATGCATTGATATACAAATACTCTTTATTAAAACAAATAAATAATTCTGCATTAGTAAAAAAGCATTTTAGAAACATTTTTAAGAAATTTTAATGAATTTTTAGATATATTTTAAAATATTTTTGGATAATTTAAAAACTGGTTGTACAATTTGGAAACATTTTTAGACAATTTTAAAATATTTTTGAACAATTTTAAATAATTTTTGCACAATTTAAAAACATTTCGGGGCAATTTGAAAAATGTTCACACAATTTTAAAATTATTTTGGTAAATTCTGAATTTAAACTGGAAATGATGTAGTGTTAAATAAAATACATAATGCAAAAATGCACAGATTGCGTCGTCATAAATATTTGAGGCTGAAAAATTCAAATTACAGGCCAGCTAGTTTCAATTAAAATTAAAATAATATGTTTTTCTTGATTTTTCAAAACTTTTATAAAAATTGCAAAACTGCATAAATTCTAACTCTCATGGAATTTTAAACCAAAATATAAAAAATGATTCAATAAAAAAATTAAAAAATTTCATCAGAACTATTTTTTCAATTTGAATAAATGCTTTAGATTCAAAATATATACGATATATTATAACTTATGCTTTAGAAGTAATGAAGAGTGATTTTTTAAGATATGCATCATCACTGCATTTGAAATATGAACACATGAATTCTTTTGGAAGTGCCTTAGAATAACACCAAAAAAATCATAAAAGAATGTCAACTGAAGTTTAGGAAGCAATGAAAGAAATTATAGTCGCAGAATGACTACCATTTTTTTTTTTTTGCTGGGATATTTATGATCATCTTGCACAAGTGTTGTTTGGTCTTTTTTATTTTAGTTGGCGATATAAATATATTTAACTGCATGAGACAAAAAAGTGGGATAAAGTTGGGGTATAAAAACGCCCACGTTACCAACAGAAAGACTGATGAAAAAAGATGTAAGTAATATAAAACATTTTTTGTGAGATGTAGAAAATGGTTTAGTGAAAATTTATTTTTAAGGGTTCCTTTTTCGTTCTTTGCTAGTATATAAAACCCGATAGAAAAAGTATACCTGACGAATTATTTTAATAACCAATAAACGAATAGGTTTAGGAATAGATTTTAAGTAGCGTACAATTAAAAGGCTGTTTCTTTTAATTGAGTAAACCTCTTTCGACAGATTTTTGCAATCACCAGTTATAGTTAATTAACACCGCAGATTTAATGCAGTAAAAAGTGTATAAATTGGTTATGATTACAATACAACTAAGCAGCTAATCCACCTTTTACTAAATAAAGTTTTCAGTCTAAACAGAGAACTTTAATCGAGCCTACGTTAACTCAGATATATGATTGAAGAGATAATAACACGAAGACCCGTTAACTTATCTCAATTTTTTTTAAGTGTTTATTTAAAGTACTTAAAACTATAAATAAACAAATAGTAACTATAAATTATTATTATATATCGTCCCATAATCGGGCTTTTAAGTATTATAATTATATATGAAAATTGAAATATTTTTTTTAAAAATAAATATAAGATTTATTTTATATACATAAGTATAATCAATATAATTCAATGTAACAAAAAATTTCAAAAAAAGTTACTTCTATATTTATATGAAATACTTATCCCAATTTATGCCCTAGTTAAGGCCTCTTCTAGCATTTCAGTAAAAAAGAAAAGTACAAAGAATAGGTTGCAGAACAACATATACATACTTCATGAGAATAGGTTCTAGTTTGTGTTCTACGACGGGTTCTTTTTCTATGGAGTTTGTCCTAAAAGCAATAGGTTGTTTTCTTAAAAACTATAACTGCTAGAACCAGTCATAGAACCAGTTCTGGGTTAGTGAGACCTTATATTTTGACTCCCAGGTATCAGTTCCAGAACCTGTTCTAGTGAACCGGTAAAAGAACCTATTTTAAAGTAGATTCATAGGTAACCGGTTCCGAATTCCTTGCCAAATGAATGGTTTGATTGGAGCCACCGACATATTTGTTAATGCAACAGAATTTTGGTTGAAACCATATATTTCAATCGGATCAGAAATGCATTTGGTTGCGACAATAGAATAATTCGGTTGCTGCAACCAAACTATTCATTTGGCAATAAATACAGTTGTCACAATGAATCTGTTTTCTATGTGTATATATCAGTTTGTCATTACGTTTTCAACATGTCGAAATATAGTTCTAGGACCCCAGAAAGTATACATACATTTTCTTGATCATTATGCAATTTTAAGTCGATTTAGGGAAAATGTGAAGGTACCTCTAAATTTTCCTTTCAAATTTATAAGTTATTCTACAATTTCAAAGTAGTAACTGGTAAATAATATATTCTAAAATATTTTCGCTAGTGTTATCAAAACAAACATAGATTACCCTTTTGCTTACAAAAAACACAAAGTAATGTTTCTAGATTTTCAAAAATATTTCAATTATTACTTTACTTTATAAATCATAATAAATAATCAGTAACTTATTACTTGATGCTTGCAAATAATGAAAAAGGTAACGAGCTATCATTACAAGGTAACGCATGAGAATAACGCACCCATTACCAAAGTTTTTCTGGGTCATTCGCAAAAAATTTGTTAAAATCTAAAATAGCACGAATGTTAAAAAAAGGAAAAATATATGTCCACAGAATATATGAATTTAACAGCCATAGCGATATCCTGCTTTGCTTATAAAGTACACAATTTTTTGAAATTTTAACAACAGCAAATACAAAAAAGCAAAATAGTACCGAAAAAGGTACCAATCCTCAAAAATCCCTTTCCAATGATACCACCACTTGCATTCACCAGTCTCTTAGAAGTGAATAATATTTTATATTCACCTTAAATATTTTTCACCACAAAAATTTGTTTTCTATCGAAAAATTGTCTTCAGCGACGAAGCACATTTTTGGATCAATGGGTACATCAACAAACAAATGGAGCAAGATACCGGGCGATGATTACCGGCTTTTGTTTCAAAAATTGTAAAACCCCATTCCCGCATTTTTGGCTCACAATTACAAAAGGATATGAAATAATGCACGGCGATTATTTTTCTACTAACTTTAATGCCCTTACGAGTATTACAAGAATCACTTTAATCTAATACACTATCACAAAATTTCAATAAATATAATTTTGCCTCTTTTTATAATTTTTACGCGATATTCCGCGATTGTCTGGCTCAGCACACATAACTCTCTCTATATAGTCTTATCAAATGGATTCAATTAAATTACCTCGGATAGCATGCAAAAAGGCACAATCAATATTTTGTGGCCGGAGAAAAAGCCGTGGTCAAGTACATTCGTTTTTTGTGACCAAAAACATACAATATACCGCGCAGAAACCACTTAATTTTTCCGATGTCAAAAAAAATGTTTGTTATGTATTTCTTTTGTCCTTTTTTATTTTATTTTGACACTTTATAGTAAGGTTAAAAAATTGATAATTTATCATGGTTAAGTTTTCCTTGGTAAAATATTTGTTCAAAAAATTTAATAGGTCTAATTATTGTTTTAAACATGTTTAAAATTGCGGCTCAACTCTTAAATTCGTATAAGGGAGTGGTTCTTCTAAAATCACAAACGTTCATCAAATATTTGGTAGTGTGCGAAAGAACATTGGTCATTGAAGAAAAAAGTTTTTCGTAAAAAACATAAATGTTCCCCAATTTATTACTAAGGGCAAATTGAAGAAGTGTAGGATTGCTTTCCAAAACAAAAATGTTCATCAAAGTGAAAAAATTCAGCCATATTTGCTGAATTATTTTGTTCGGCTTAAGATCATAATGTCACAAATTCTAAATATAAATTTATTTTTATAACATTTAGATCAAAATTAAAAAATATTTTCAAAACTGGAACAGAATTTTCAGTTTAAACTAAATTGGTATCTTGTTTTTTAACTTTAAATTTTCCAGAAATAATTCTTTACATTTCTTATGCAACAAACTTTCCTTGTAATACATTTTTTCGATTAAAAAAATGTAATGAACCGTTTTCAATAAATCAATGGCTTCAAATGTTTTACTTAATTCTGTAGAAATGAACTTATGTAAAACCATAAAATTAGATTAAAGATCGGTAAACGATCAAAGACATTTAATTTGATATGCACTGATACCTTCGTTTTTGAGTGTCAAATTGTAAGAATTTTCGCCAATTAAAAAATAAATAGTAGACCTGCCTGCTAAGATACTTGCTTGATACTGAAGTAAGAAATATTCTTTTGACTGAAGCATTGTTGTGAAGAATATCTTCTCTTCCAATTACTCTTTTTTTAACCTATACTAAGCCAAAAAAAAATTTAGAATTTCAATTTTGACCTTCTGTGACAACGCCGGCTTCTTTTAAAAGATGTGTAACCTGAGATAGACCAATGTGACTTCTTTATTTCCGCTTTGTGAATGGTTATATTAGAGTATTGAAAAACAAAACAATAAGCAGTAACGCGAAGCGGTATTCAAATAATCAATACATTTACACAATTAATTTAAGGAAACTCAAAACATACTAAAAAGTATGTATGAAAAGTCCTTATGAAAACCCTGGAACTATTAAAGTGTTGTTAGACATGTTCCTTATTCCAAGTGGGTGTTTTTCGGTTTTCGATTGTGTTTATTTTTTGGCTTAAAAAGCATAAAAATGACATTGCTGTCATTTTGGAAATTACTGTACTTACTACTACTGTTGCCAACAATGTCATGTATATTTGTATTGTTTGTGTATTTAAGAGCAGAGCTTCAAGGGATGAATTCTTTTTAAATGAAATATTAAATATGTAGGATCGAATTAAATTTGCTTCTGTAAGAAATGGATAAATTTCCAACCAGATAACACATTTCTTAGCATTCAAAATTTATTACTCTTTAGATAATCTAAAATTGTAAGCGCTCATCTTTTTCAGTCATATAGCTTGAATTTATTCATGTTTTGTCTTTTCGAAATGTGAAAAGATCGCTGCGGTTTAAAACTCTGTTTTTCAAAATTTTAACATTTAACTATTTAAGAAAATCGCGATTAAAAAGGCAAAAAATAACTTTTCGACCTCTTTTGAATTACTGTACACAAGACACCCGAACAGCATTTGAGTTTTGAATACGATGTTTTTACTGAAACAAACATTTTTTATTACAACAAAAACTTCCTTTGAAAAATACTCTATCAAAAAAAAAAAGATAAAAAATAGGTAAAATTAACCTATGCTACGCAGCCGAAAAGGTTAAATTTAGTTCTCGGTCGCAATAAAAACTTTGAACCTTATTTTGTTTTATACGGGTGATATGTTAAAGTTGATAAATTATCAGTTAAACGAGAGTTACAATATTTATTAAAATTCGCGAATATATAATTATATACAAGTCCCAAAAATATAATTATACACTTAAAAAAGTTTGTAAGTTAAAATAACTGAAAATATCATTTAAAAGAAATGATATTTCATTTAAAAACCGGTCTACTTATTTTTCATTTAAAATAAATGCCATTTGTTATTTATTTTTAAATGTTGGTTATCAACTGACACATCCGTAAGAAACAAATGATATAATCAGTTAAAATAAATGTCAAAATTTTACCTACCAATCCTTAAAAAATAAATGTTTTTTTCATTTATTTGAAATTATTTCCGTTTTTGATTTTTTTTTTTTTTAATATACTCGTACAATACAAAATGTATGTATGAGGATGAAGCTATAGATACTTATTGTGTGAATGTTTTTGTGTATGTATGTGTGTTTATGAACTTCTTGTAATTTGTATTGAAAAATTTTGTATATATACAACCAATTTAAATAAAAAACAAATTGAAATTTTTTGAATATTTTTTTTTTGAAACAGACAGCAAACAAAATTTAAATTTGTAATAACTGTAACGGACACAAATAAACCACAAATTTCCGTTTTGTGGGTAAATTTTTATTAAATTTCAAACAAATAAAAAAAATTAAAGGAAACTGAAAAAAATCGGTAAATGATAGTAAATTATTTCGAATAAATGTATAAAAAAGTTAATATAGATATTTCTTTGAAAAATAAATGTATGTTCCTTTATTTTTAAATGAAACGTAAAACTTTTTTATTAAACAGTTAACTACATAATATTCTGAGTGTATGTAACACAATTACACAAGAAATGTGTTCAGATAAAGCAAGCTATTATGTATAGCAGTATATGGTTGAGTTAAGCAGTCGACTACAACTCTGGCAGACCGGGTTAAAATCTTGCCGAATCTTGTTTTTTTTAATTTAAATTTTTTTATTTTTAATTAAAAAATATATATATATTTATATTTAATAAACTAAATTTCGTACAATATACTGTTGGATCTAATCTAATACAATTTGATCTGCCATGTTTGGATCAGTTTAGATCTAACTAGATTCCCAAATATATTAATGGATCTTATTTGTTCTTCTATTTTTTTTTTTTTTTTTGATCAATTAAGATCTTACTTAATCCCCAAATATATTTCTGGACCTATTTCGATGCACTATTATTTGGGATTAAATAAGATCAGCTCGATATTACAGAAGATATGTAAGAATATCAAATTAGATATAATTAAATGTTGTGCCATATCAGTTTTTTTTCTCGAATTATTACAGAATGCTTCAAAGTAAGCTTTAATATTTATTACTTCTAGAGATATTTGTTTAACGTATCATAATTTTGTTTGAAATAATTAGCATCGTTCATTTACGATTGAAAAAAAAAATATTTAAATAATGCAAAAAAACTTTTTTCGCAACTTCGGAACAAATTTGAAATCAGGGTATCAAAATCCAAACCGCAGAATACTTGTTGAGGTGTGTTATTCACAAATGACTTTAGAAATTAATATTTGAATACGTGATAGAGGACTCGGCCCAAATTGAGTTAGAGAGTAAAAAACCTGTTTATATTTTTACTACTTTATTGGATAGATCTTCATTGTGTCCTTCGTTTGATACCCAACTTTTTATGCTGTATTGGAGCAAACATAAAATTAAAAGAAAAACAGGATGGTTTCTGAGTTCCCTTTTTAATCCTTAAACGTGAAATTAGGCCAGAGTAAACCACTCAGCAGACCTTCATTGTCAGTAATTGAATACTTAGTAAATGAAGAAAGATATCTTTTACGCATCATAAAAAAACGCTAAGTACAGCGGTCATTTTTGATACGTTACCAGAATGCTTTAGCTCGTAATATTTGAACAGGGCATAAATAGCACATTTAATTTCTTAATTCTCAAATTTTCAAATTTAGGAAATAAGAAATCAGTTTTCAAATTAATTAATCATAATATTTCGTCATTCATAAACTTGCCTGTTATAAGTTATATAAGTGGTTAAATCAAACTATTTTATATTATTAAATTCGATGTAAAAATTGTTTTAATAGTTTGAAAGTTGAATGTTACAATTTTCATTCAGAATAAAGGTTGAATTCTTTACGAGTTCTGTATTAGAGTATTAGGATGAATGAACAATCATTGTTTATGTTGGTAATGCTGTAGGGATGAAGGACAGAAGGGGAATGAATATCTTACGACATATAATTTCGACGTTTAATTTAAGAAAATTGTTGAGATATTTTAGATATGTGACAAAACTGCTTATTTGAGCGTATTAAAAACAAAATTAACAAAATATGTTTTGGAGAAGAAAAAATAAATTAAATAGCAATAGTTTCGATTAATGGCTCAGATTATATTAAACAAATAAATGCTTTAACTGTTTAAACTTGAACACAGAAAATAAACTTACATCCGGGCTCAAATATTTGATTGTAATAGGAAAATTCCGGTACAATGAAATACTTTGCTTCAAGCAAGTTGCAAACATATCCTGATATAGGATTTATTCCGTTGTATAAACTTTTAGTCTATACAAATATAATATTCATTGTATGTAAACATCCGGTTATTGTAAGACTCCGGACATTAAACGCAATGTTGTAATTTTTCTTTGAACTTAAAAACATCTCATTCTTATCTGTAATTTACAAAAAATATTAATTAATATTATCTTTATTTTTCGTCTCTTTTCAGGTGTGTTTTTATTTACGAACAATATTATTAATGGTAAGCTATATTTGGACATAATTAAGAGGGGAATTTAAAGTTGTTCGCACATAATAAAACCTTAATTTTAACAAGTTTGTAACTAAGGTTTATAACAGCCATTCAGTGGTATCACATTAAATATAAATAGGTTGGCTAGAGTTTCTCCTAAACATGAATAAACCTTAATTAATGTTGTTTTTGGGGGTATGAATTTTAACTAAATAAAATAACACACAAAAAGTAAAAAATATGTCTAAAAATTCCAGCGGAACTAACTAATAATTCAAACGATCTCTTTTTCGGTACTGACGACTGACTGTTGGTTACTGTAATTTTTGGTTCGTTTCTTTTGTATCGGTCTCAATGGCCATCAAGCGCAACCAATTTAAGACAAGCAATACCTTTACGCCAGGGATGGAGAATTTAAAACTTTATCAGAATCAAAGTACCACAGTATCTCTGCAATAGATTATTGCATAGTAGGTGCAATTTCAATTAAAAGTTTCTTATATTATCAATGAATTAAATTTTATTTTCAAATTTTATTGTAAAAAAATATTTTCTAAATACAAATAATTTGTTAACCTATATTCTTCTGAATTAAGAAATCGTGACGATATTTCAACCACAATTTATATGAACATATCCAGCCAGAAATTTCCGATGGTAAAAAAATAATGTACTGGCAGAACACTGATTGCCAATGGTACAACAAATTAAATGTTGGCTGAGCACTTACTTAGAACGGTCTGCCGCACTGGGCCGAAACTTTGCCGTTCATATTTTTATGGCTGGGTAGACTTGTAGCCAAATAGATTTTTCTCAATTTTTTATTTTTCTACCACTCCCTCTAGCAATCAAAGTCAATACTGTTAACGGCTATTATTCCTCAAACTAATTTTGGATCAGAAAATATATGATCATATATGATGATTCATGAACTTATATGAATCCTATATAATTATATACAACCATATATACACTAGTATTTCGGATCCGAAGATTTATAGAAATATCTGAGATCATGTATGATTTTATGTTAAACTATGCATGCATTTATATGCTCATATATATACATGTATGCTCATGTATACCCATGTATTTAACAATATATTTTACCTAATAAAGTTAAAAAAAAAAGTAACATATATTTTCTTTCGGTTTATCGATCTAATTGGATTATACTCGGTCGTACCAAGCCTCCAATGATGGCAAATTCCAAAAATATTTAAAGCAATGCATGTTCATGGCTTCTTTATGCTAAAATAAAAAATAAAAAACACATAGTTGTTTACGACAGTGCACCAACGATATTATTTTCTAAGCTTTCATTTAAAGTATATCTGTTGTATTTTATGAATTTTAGTAGCATTTTATTAACAAAAAATAAGAATATTGAGAAAAAAAATAGCGGAAAAATTCGACATATTTTTATTGATTTTTCGGGTCGAATAATTATATGAGTTTTCAGTTATTTATTTTGACATTAACCGAAATAGAGACGAATAATCAAGGAATCTGTTAATCGATTAACTGCTTTGGAAATTAAAGAAGTGGTATAGTTATCTATCATTGACTTTAAAACTTTTTTGAAGTTTGGAGTAAGAAAGTCACCATTTAGTTGTTAATTATTTCATTTTCAGACGTCAAAAAATTTAAAAAGCCATCCTTTCCCAAAGAATTACCAATATTCTTAACGAAATTTTTGCGAAAATATGTAAAAATTAAAATAAAAAGAAATACAACTAAATGGTGATATTCATAAGCTCAAACCAATTTTTGATATACGAATACATTATTTTTTAGGCTTAGAATAATATTTTGTAAAATAATGGGTTTTTACACACAGTTCCATTTTTTTCCTTTTAAAAAAAATGTTGAAGCTCGAAGTTTATTCTGTAATTTAAAATCAAATATTTATTCACTTTCGATTACTGAACCGATAAAATTCTGATATTTTTTTTTTAAGTTTGAATAGTATGATTTCCATCCCTGCTTATTATAAACTTTTTTGTAGTGTAGTATGGAAACAGGGTAGAGCAATATCCATAGTGTTAATATATACGCACAAGTGAGTAAAAAAAACTTCAGATCGCAGTCTTTGTATTTTTTGTTTGCTTATTCATTTTTTACCCTCACCTTAAAAAATCTGAAACTGTGTCTTTTTTAATATATGTTATGTACTTATTTCATTTTATACATTGGCAATGGTATTTATTTTTATTAACCCTCTAATCGGCAAGACGCTGTTTTGAAATCAAATTTATACCACATGTTCAGCACGAATAACAAAGAATATATTATTCCATAACAGTTCTTTCTTTGCCTACTTTAAGCGATAGGTGCCAAAACATGTCAAAAGTGTAACTCGAAAAGAAATGCATAAAAAGTGTAGGTTTGGCCATAAATTATTCATCTTACCAAAATAAAACTGCAGACCAGAAATTACATTTTTTGTGGTTGTAATAAGCAAAAATGCACATTTGCTTTAATATTTTTCTCAAATTTAAACGCTTTACTGATAATACTAAATACATAATTTTTGGAAAATTTCAAAATAATCCATATATTCGCTTTCAAATCGTGGCGATGTATACTTTTAGAATCCTGTATTTCATTGGACCAAAGTAAGGACTTATTGCAAAAGCTAAAGATTCAATCTTACTTTGTGTTAATCATCAACGATATTTAGTCGACACGAGTATAATTTTAAGAGCTTTGCCAAACCTTGCACTGCACACCGAAAATGTTATTCGGAAAAGCTTTTGAAAATTTCGTTTTCTTTTTTAATAGCTTAATATCTAAATTTAAAATATTCAGAAACACTCTTGCAGGTTAGAGGGTTAAGAACAAAATGTTACCTTTTCGATGTTGCTTTTATTTTGTATTTCTTTTTATGATATCGTTGTATTTTATAAATGTTAAAGCTGAGTGATTTTTAACAAATGCGTAGAGTTGCTGTTTTCAAATTAACATTTTCCCTATTTTCCGGTTATGATTTCTAAGTTTTTAATTTTTTTTTTTTTAATTTTAACCCCCATTTGAAATGATTTTATTTAAAAAACTTATTAGAAATGTATTTTAAAGTGTATATTTTTCTTAGCGCATTGTGTATAAAATTCCAAGTTGGCAGGTAATACCGTTATCGATTCAAAAGCATTTCAACTGACTATGATGTCTTAAAAAATTAAATACTGATACCCTTTAAATAATAATGTAAGAAAATGTTTCCGTTTCTTTTTGTTAATGGCGTGTAATTATAAAATATTTTACATACATTAAATTAGATTTTGATTTTCCTTTTTTGTTAAAAAAAATTATCGGAGTGACGCGAAATAACTGACCATTCCCTTAAAACACCGATACCGATATAACTGAAATACAGTTAACCTTAACATAACGTTAACTTTAAAAAACCGTTACCGAAATAACATAAATACAGTTATCTTTAATAAATGAAATGATATATCGATACCCTTACCTATACTTCTAATATAGCGTTACCTATGTCATGCGCATGGTTTCTAATACAAGCCATAATAAAGTTTTATAGAAATTAGAAAATAGTTTAAATTCAACGTTTATTAATTCTTGCGGTGTCTGCGGATACTGTTTTTGGGAACATGCAATTTTTATTAGAAATAGTTCCGCACAGAGCAAAATAACCAAAAATGACAGAAACAAACTTAAAGGGAGAGGTGGGAACGTGACACGAAATTCCGTGATTCACGTGAATCACGAGTAAGCGAGTCGATTTTTTTCTTTATTTTTCGAAATTATTTATTTTATTCGTTTTTTTAATTTTTTCGAGTTTTTACATGTAATGTATCAATACTGTTTTTTTCGTAATAAGGTAGAGTTTGCATTAAACCGAAATTTTCCTTAAACGCGGTTACCGTTTAAATGTAAGTTTTAGGAATTTAGTACACAGTGTCCGTTTGAAAAGACGGTAATTTGTTTACTCGTAACATCAGCATTTTGAACAAAACTCCCATAGCCAAATTTATAACTTTTTTTTAAACAAAATAATTCTCGACTAAAACTATATAAATGTTTGAACTCATCGCTTCCCTGTGGGAAAAAAGGGGTCAGTTGCGAATTGGGACCGGGATAGGTGAAAACTGAATCGGTTCTGAAAAAAAAATATCACGGTCCCGTGACCGGTCCCTATCACAATGAACCGGTCATGTGACGTATCCTGGGATAGGTCCTTTTCCCGCAGGGTTATTACGAGGGCAAGTCAATAAGTCTTTACAAAATCACATAAGTATCACTAAGAATTTAAAACAAAGTAGGTTTTTTGAAAAATGTGAGGTTACAAAATACGGCTGGATAGTTTTTAGGAATTACGTGATTCAGTTTTTTAAAATTCAACTTTTGCTAATTTGAAAAGTGCTGTTATTAAACAACTCTACTTGTAAGGCAAAAAATTAAAGATAAGTTACACGAAGTCCATGGAATATCCGCCCAAGTATTTAAGATTTTCTAGAATTGGGTAAAAAAATTAAACGTGGCCGTGCAGCATCAAATTGTTGTTAGAATTGTTTCCGCATCCAGCTTATACTTCAGATTTGACCCCCAGCGAATTTTTCCAGCTTATAAATTTTAAGAAATGGCTCTGCGGAAAATAAAATAAAAATCCACCCAAAAAAATGTGTTTTATGTTTTTGTAAAGACTTATTGATATGCCTTCGTATCATTTGGATAAAATAAAACATTACGATTTAAAATTTATAAAAATTTCAGAATTTATATTACAAATAATGCTTAATTATTGAAAAGTTGAAATTCGAGTTTCATAATTATTGAAAATGCTTCATACAAAACGACAGTATTTTATGGATGGCTAATAGTTAACTCACTCTTAAACTCAGTGTAAAAACTTATAAGAAACTTTTCACCAAAATTGCAAAACTTTGAATTTTAACACCGCTTTTATATTGAATTATTTACAAAACGTGGGTTTTAAGATTTTAATTTTAACCGAAACCGCACGATTTTTTTATCCGGTTACGGTTAACCGCGGTTACGGTTACGGTCAAAACCGAAAGAAATGGTACCACTTCATTCAAGTGATAAAATAAATGCTATTGTTTAATTTTCGAAATATTTTGAGTATTTTGTGAGCGAGAGAAAAAATTTAAATTACTCATGTGATCGTACGTGAGCGTGAGTATAAAAAAATTTTCGTGCGTGATTGTTATTTTTGTTTCGTGATCGTGCGTGACCGTGAGTAAAAAATCGATCATGTGCCCATCTCTACTTCAAGGAGCAGGCCAAAATATTTAAAAAGGAATAAAGTAGTAACGATAACGGTAAATTGGTAATAAATAATTTCTAATGAAGTTGTACTTTTATAAATATTTAAAAATTTCTAAATTTCACTACAAATATTAATTTGATGTGTAAAAATTTTAAAAATTTGTAGTATGTACAACAAAAAAACTTATTTCCTAAAATGTTAAGGAATTAAAAAAATCGGCTACAGGAAAAAATTTTATTTGAAAAAAAAAATAAATTTTTTACATTATGAATACAAAGGCCTCTATAAAATTCATCAGTCATTTGTTGTCTATATCTATAAGAAACAGCGAAACAAAAACCTTTATCCTCCTTTTCTACCTCCTCTACCTACTAAGCAGTCGTCTATCTCCATTACAAACTAATACTGTGATGACGACAATCATGATATCTTGTTATGGCCGTTATACTTACCCAGCATAAACTTTCATTACCAAATAAGTAGTTTTAGGATAATTGAACCAGTAGTAGGCAGTTTAACTTTTATTTCTTTTTTAAACTGGCGCCCTTAAGAATGTGAACATGTTAGGTATTGGGGTGACAACTAGTTATTTAACTCAGTAATTGGCATTGTTTTAGATTCATTTAACTATTTTCAAATACTTTATTTTATTAAATTTGAGTAATTTACATGTTTTCTAAAATGCATCGTTTTTGCCAGTGGTCGGTACACATTATTCTAAATTCGGCATATGGCGACCCTATTTGTTGGCATGGCGTTTTAATTAAAGAAAAGGAATTCAAGTAATTTTTTATTTTAAATAAAAGCTATTTCAATTTTTATATGTTTAATGTTATCGCAATTAAAATAAGGAACATTAGATGGTTTATCTCAAAGTATTAGAAACAATTACTGGCCCTATTTTTTTTAATTCAAATCGTACATATATACAAACATAGTTTAAGATGACCCCTAAAGAGTTTAACTTTTTTTTTTATCATGTTTAGCCTTACTAGACCGTGACCGAATGCTACTTTATAATAAGTGAACTTTTTACTAAAAAGTATTATATTTTTTTCTACCATTTTAATACCATTAAGAAAAAACGTAGTATTTTATTAAAAATAAGCTTTTGAAAGTACTGTTTTTTTACTAAAAATACTAGTTTACAGAAAGTATACTCTTTACTAAAAATTGCCCTTTTTATAAAAAATAACCTATTTTACAAAAAAGATACAGTTTTAAAAAATACCTCTTTTACTACAAAGTAAGTATAATAAGAACTTTCAAAAAGTACCAAATTTACCAAAAAGCACTGTGTAAAAAGTTCCCATTTTAAAGATAAGTATCCTTTTTAAAATGGTACTTTTTAGTAAAACCTCAACTTTTTAGAGATTCTACTAGAAAGTACCAATTTTACAAAAATTACACTATTTATTGAAAAGAACCCTTTAGAAGTTTTTCTATTTTACTCGTATTTAAAGTTTTTTGTTTTTAATTTGATTGTGGTTAAAAAAAATTCCGGTCAAATAAAAGTAGGAATAAAAGTTTCTGCCGACTTCATAACACTTTTTGTCCTCTACTCGGCAGGCCTTACAATACACAATATAAACAGCGTCGACTACTCGGAAAACTCATTTTCTTTATAAGCACTGGCAGGAGAGATGAGTAATAAATAATTTTCCAGAATTTGAGCGTAATATAAGATAATTTTCCAGAATTCGGCATATAATTTTTTGTTCCTATATTTTTATCAAATTCTGCACAATAAAAGCAATATTTTTATTTATTTCTATCTTTCTATTTACTTAAATTAATACACCCAGAAAACAGTATCAGTTGTGCCCACCGAATTTGTTGCCAATCGAATTTAATATTTATATTCCACATAAATATTACTACGTTTCACAAAATATTATTTAAAAAAATATATTTTTAGATTTTTCCGGTGTCAAACCTGGGCATTCAGATTCATAGTTCACACCCTTGCTTACTGCACTACAATTTAATTTAATTTTCTTTGATATATTTGCTATTTAAACATTTGAATATTAGGAGTACTAGTCTAGTTCTCTAGCCACTAGTCCACAAACACTTTTAAATTTAAATGACTAATATTGAATTTAAATAATTTTTATTGGAAAATATATATAGCAGAAAATTCGTTTACAAACACCAATCTTTAGTGGTTGATTGGAAATGCCAATAATTGGATAATAGTATCCTTTTTTGATTCCTTTTCCCTCTTTTTAATTCATTGGTATAATAATGGATTATTCCAAATAAAATAAAATCCTTACAAATAAATGTTATTAGTTTTGATCGAATTGCAACCAATCTTTCCTCTGTGTGTATGATTACTTGATTAAGTTAGCTTTGGCACTAAAAAATACTTAAAAAGCACGCACTACCGCACTTGTTAAAATACTGTCACTAAGTGAGGACAAAAAAAAAAACGATTAAAATACTCATCTCATACGAGTATTTTTTATTAAAAGTATAACTTATTTAAATATAATACTACAGTTGTTTTTATTTATTTACATTTTAATTCAAAAAATGCCGACTATTGGTACATGCCGAACTAAGTTCTACAACTTAAAATTCGGCGACAGAAGACATTTTGTCAAGCTTACGCGCGATTACTTATTTAATTTAAAAAAAAATGTAATAGTGGTAACGACAGATTTTTTAAATACTAATATTAATTATATAGTAAGACTTAATATTTACAAATTGTAACCACTTATTTTTCATTGCTTATAAACGTAAGAATAAATTATTATTCGTTTAACTACTTATTATTTTTTATATGTAATGCAGCGCATAAACCGTGTAATAACTACTTACAAAACTACCTCGTTGAATTAAATGAGAATTGTATAGAATATACACCAATGCTTCGGCTCATTTGAATATAAGTAATGAGAATCAATTACTATGATTTTGCTGGGTCTTCTATCCTCCATCCAAAATCGGAACAAACGAGAAAAAAGCAAAAGTGTGATGTGTTGTGTGTGAAATGTCAGAGTCATGTCAAATGCAAAAAAAAAAAATAATATGAAAAGACAAGTCAAAGCAACTGGCCTGTTTTAAATGAAAAATACCGAAAATATTGAACAAAAAGTATTCAGTCTAAAAAAATGAAAATATCATAGACAAGATTTTTTTTACAAATTGAATATTTACTATGAATGAGAGGAAGCCAAAGGAACTACAAAACAAAAAATCAATTTTACATTGTGTTACAAAACATGATATTCTAGAATACTTGTACTGTAGTACTTTTGTTACTGCCTGGTACAATTGTTGTTTTTTTTTTTTTTTTGACCCAGAACCATGTTTTCAAGTTATTAGCATTTGTTGTTTCTATTGTAGATTGTGCTGCGTGTATAGTTTCTATTACATCATGTGCGTTAGATATTGTTTCAATTTTTGGATTGTAGGATTTTGTTGCTGCTGTTGTTGCTTGAGATGTAGATTTTTTTACTACATTCGAGTACTTTTAGTAGATAAAACATGTAAAATTGTGTATACATTTTTTATTCATACTCCATTTAGAGGCGGAAGACATGTCAAAATGATATTCAATGTGTTTTTCTAGGATAACATTTCAATTTACACTTGATATTGGCAGTTTTTTTTTTTTTTTTTTGCTTTGTACTAGTAAAAAAAATATTTTACTACATATTTCGTTTTCAGTCATTTTTAATAACAAATTGTAATTAATCATTTGAAATCGTATTTAATTTATGATTAACATTTATATTTAACCACCTTAAACATTAAAAAAAACTACCACCTAAGAGCTTACGAGTAATGTATCAACCTCCTCAACCACGCCATCATTATCATCATCACCATCTTACACATCAATTCTGATGCCTACATGTCAAGTTGTATGTCAGTCAAATATCTGAGTTTAGAACAAATCAAATATGTAATACTTTGTATTCAAACATACACAGCCATAATGTTTTTTATTCAGTGGTGTTTATTCCATTCATATGAAATAGAAAGAGAAAGACGAATGAAAGAAAAGAATAGCTTGAAATTAAAAGATTGATTGATAGCTATGGAAGCCATTATGCTTTATATTTATATCCCTAATTGTTAATATTTATATTACAGAAAGAAATGTATTTGAAAAACTACCTTGGTTCGTTTAAGCTTACTACACTTTTTTTCAGGAGCGTTATATGGGGTTTATACAAGACCTGCGTTTCTAGACTGCATGTATTTTGATTTTGTGTTGCATTTATTTTTGTTATTGTATCTTCATTCGTTATCTGGAAACACAACACCGGTTTTCAGTTTATTCGAAAAATCGTTTTTTAAAAAAACGGTTTCGATTTTCACAAATAAAAAAGTTTTTTCGTTTATATATTTACATTATATATTAAAACGGTATCGAAAAACGTTTGAAATGCTGAAACAAATTCAAATAACGATATGCAAACAAAAATTTTGAGAAATTTGTAATATTGTATGAAAATGTATTGTGTTTAAGAAAACCTAGCAGTTGTAAACACTGAAACGTTGAATTTTTATCAAAATTGTTTAAACATTTTTTCAGTGTGTCTCCCATCAAAAAAGTTTTCGAGATTTTGTCGCAAAATTGCGGGGTTTAAATTGCCTCTTGCAGTCAAATTGTCCGTTAGTAGAAAATCTAGAGAATTTTTATCAAACATAATTTTATTAGAAAAATGTTAGAAAATGTTATAAAATTCGCAAATATAGGATTTTTTTTTAATGAAAACCCTCTATGAAAATCCATGTTTCGATAAGAAATGAGTGAATTTTAAAATATAACACTTAATATTAGGACTCATATATTGAAAGTAAATGCTAACATTTTGCATTATTTAGTAGCAAATTTTATCAGATTAGGCAACCCAACAAAATTATACTTTTTGCGTAATGTTAATTTCGTAGATACAAAAAAGCCCAGGCACCCCCTCGATTAAATTAAATGGACAATATTATATTTAAATTTGGATTTAAGCAAACAACATTTTCTTGTCAAAAAAATTTTTTTTGTAATAAAAAAAAGTTGGACATGATTTACCTCGCATTTGATAGCAATTTTTATATAAGAAGTAAACTAAAAAAAGCAAAAATGGATAATTTTTTACCACTCTTCTTAACCCCTTATCCTCAGATTGGCCCGCTAGTAAAATACGTGTCTCCGCAGGAAAGGAAAAATATTATCCGATTTTGGAAAAATTTCAGAATATAATCCTTATGATATGCAAAATATTTGAAAGTTTGAATCGATATTTTCGATAAAATTTAACATAACGTATTTACTTTTTGTAGATTTTTATTTAAGCTTGGAAGCACTTTTACCCACAATGTTTTAAAGCAACAAATTCGAACATGTTGGTTATCTTCATACATATTTAAAAAACAATTACAAGATATATGCTTCTAATTAAGACAAAACAAAAATTTCAAAAATATACATTTACTCATTACCCATTTTAAATAAAAAATTACAGATAATGCATTACCAATGTCAACAAATTATTTTGAAATTTAATTAATATTTTCAGTAAAATTATATTGTAAGAGAGCAATTCTAAAAAATTAATTTAAAATTTATCAAAAACAATCAATAAAAAATCTTACTTAAAAGCAAATCATTGTGTATGTTGGGAATTAACATAGTGGACTAATATAAGTCAATTAACGCCAAAAACCAAACTATCAAAAAATATACTTTTTAGGTGCTAAAACAAAACAAAAAAACCAGGTACATATTGCTTTTTCTTCCTGTGATGTGTAAAAATACTTAAAAACCCACAAGTGCCAAATATCTCTGATTTCTACTATCTACCTAAAACATTGGAATTTGTGAATCCAAAAAACTTTTTATTTTTTAACTTCAATTTTTATATGAAAAATAACAATTTAAAAACTTTGTCAACAAAAAATTGTTAGAAATCGAAATCGGCCAATTAACATCGCCACAACGTGAGATAACAGGTCCATATCTTAAATTTCTGGCCACAAGAAGTCCGTTATCACGGTAACTGTTTGGCCGACCTCATTTTCGAAGAAGTACGGCCCCATCACTTCTGCAGCAAATAAACTGCACCAAACAGTCACTATTTGTGGATGCATCGGCTTTTCAACAATCACTCGTGGATTCTTATTTGCCCAAATGCGGCAATTCTGCTTGTTAACGAATCCACTGAGGTAAAAGTGTGCCTCGTCGATGAAGATGATTTTCTATGTAATGTCACCGTTCTCTTCTGTCTGTTCAATGATCAGTGGGCTTCAGCTCTTGTGTCAATTGAACCTTGTTAGCGTGTAATTTTAATCTTTATTCAAAACTCGCATCAGTGAAGTTCGTGAGATGTTTAATTGTTGGACACGACGACGAATCGAGTTTGACGGCTTTTCACGAAGTACACGAAATGCATTTTGATTTTAACATCCATTTTCGTAAAAGGCTTCAACAATCTTAACGCGCTGTTCAATTGTGTACCTCTCCATGGTTGAATTTGTCAAACACTGAAACAAAGAAATGTCAATTTAAGTTAGGTTAAAAACTTGACGTTAAGTTGTGACTCACAATTAACATCGTGTATTATGGTTGGACCACCCTTTATAAAGCTAAATTTAAGCATAATTTAAAATTTTTTAAATCCATAAAATTTGTGTTCCATACCCTTTGTTTTTAGCTTGTCAGTAGCCAGGATATGTTGCATGTTAGAGAATATATCCAACAACAATGTATGAAAAGCATAGACATTTGAAAACATATCTAAAATCCATCGCAAACATGTGATATGTTTGACTATAGCATTATTCTAGTAGTGATGATTACAATGATGAAAATTTGCGCTGTTATTATTTTTTGCTTAACAACAAGTTAAAGGGTGATGGAGGGAGGAACATGGGAAGTTGAAGTATCATGATGATAACGTTAAGTTTGTTTTTTGTTTTTAACAATGATGATTGTTTTTTTAGAATTTGCCTGGGCCTTGGTGGACGTTTCATGTATGCATGATTTCCTATGGTTTGGCAGTACAAAAATGCACAAAAGTAACAATTTATTTGTTGTTGTATTTTGTGGCCGCTGTTCTTTTTTTGGGGGGTGCGGTATGAAATGAAGAAGAATGTATGTATGAACGGTAGGGTTTGTTTTTTTAAAATTTTTTTGTATGAATGTGTATGATGATGTGCGCCCATGTTTGTTCTTTTGACAGCAGTCAACCCGTCGTCATTTCATTTCTATTTTTCTACATTTGGATATTCGTGTTTATATTTTGTTTGTATGAGTGTGTGTTTTTGATTTTTTCAGTACTTTTTGAAATTTTTATTCTGGTTTTTGTTTTGCGTTTTTACAAATTCATTCATTTGTTAGTACAGTAAAGTCTCCTAATAGAACACAGCGACGATTGCAAATAATTTGTTCGATGTATGGAGGTGTCCTCTATTGGAAGGACCAAAAATTCAATATACTTAAAAATACTGAAGAACAGTTTCTTCCTATTTCTTTTTTTGAGTATTTTATAAAAATTCTTAAAATTTCTCCTTAATCGAGTTTTCAAAAACTAAGTTATTTTCAAATACGTTATGCTCCGTTTCCACATAATTGTGCGTTAAGAAAAATTATTCATTATAGGCAGGTTTTACTGTTTATAGTTCGTGTTTGGTTATTATTTCTTACTTTCTACAGAATTTTGCTCACTAACACCCTTCTCTTGTGGCATTTGTTGTGTTTTCTACTGCTTTTAATATTTTCGGTCTAAAATCCCTCTTGTCCCTTTTGTGTGTCCCATTTATACCCTTAACAATTTCATTTCCCGTAAGTGGTTATCACCAAAAATATACTCAGATCCATCCACATATGAACGAAACTTTTGTTTTTTTTTTTTTGAATTCCTGCAAATTGTTGTGTACCTCTACTATTAGTTTTAACTCATACATATGAGTTCAAATGAAATCTTCTCAGTTTGTTTGCGTGTATGAGTGTGTGCATGTCCGTCCTGCCATTTTGATTTATGGCCATTTCATATCATCGTTCAATATCCAAAATACTAAACAACAGAAAACAAAATATATGAAAACCAATTCATATAATTTGAAATTTTTTCGTTATAAACAGAATATTGAAAGAGTTAATTCCTTTTCTAAAATAATTTATTTCAATTAATAATAAACAATAGTACATGCTAAAACTTGAAATTAATCACAAACTGGGTCCACACACAACAATAACTTTCATCACGATTAATTTAAATTAGACAACAGTCGATATTTGATATTTTCGACGTTTAGTCATATTTCACTGTACTTAATTTTGCTTTTTGGCGATGCATTTTTTGTAAACAAAATGCGAATTTGTGCAACTCTGATACGAATTTTTGCAACCGAGGTTTGGCAAATAGCTTGAATGTGCCTAAGTGTGTCGTAGTAAAAAAAAAGTAAATTATATCACGCCGACAATTCGCTCAAGGACTTGTCGACATTTTGCGTCAACTTCAAATTGTATGAAAAAGCATTTGACGTTTGCGATCCAATTATTTCTTCTATTAAGAAAAACAAAAATTCTATTTTTAAGAAATTTCTTGCAAAAAGATACCGTTCTTTGAATTTCTTTGTTAAAAGAGACATATATACTAAAACAGCAAATAAAAAAAATGCTTTTGTTAACTTTGTTAAGAATTTGCAAAAAAATCTTTTAAGCAAATTTTTGAGAAATACTACTATGTAGTGGGAATATCTTTTGTTTCTTAACATTTAGGCCAATTTTTGCCTCATTTCACTCACTTTTTTTTATTATACTGACATGACAGGCTATAAGCCAAAGAAACTTCTATAATAGAAATTAAATCAAATTATAGTTCAAACTAAAAATCAGAGCCCTTATTTAGTTTCCCTTTTGTTTGTAAAATAATGCTGGTAGTTTGTTCCATTTTTGGGGGTGCATATGACTATGACATTGGCTACATTTTATTTAATTGCGAGGATTGCATTTTAACTAAAATGAGAAAATGAACAAATGTAATTGTGTTATTGTTGTTTTTGGTAGCAATTAAGAGAATTGCCTGCTTAATGGATGTAAAATGTTTTTTTTTTTTATTCTGGAAACAGATGCCGTTTTATATTTTATTAAGTGACGACTAGAAGGATGGATAAAAGGAACGATGTACATGCACTTAGTTTAGGAAAAAAGTTTTGGTGCGAATTTAAATAGATTGTCTGTGCTATGTAAAACAAAGTATTTTTCTACATTTTGAATAAAACAATCTCATTAAATGTATGAAGATTTTCATATAAAAATTACAATTTTGATTTTATTTATGAGAAGTTTCATTTGTTAAATTCAAAATAACGAAAATAATTAAAAAACACCGGTTTTTGGATAAACAATCGTTTTATTTTTCAACATAGTTTCCTTTTAGCTATATACACTTAGCCCAACGTTTCTTCAATATTTTTATTCATTCCAATGAATAAGATTTGTCGAGGTCATTAAAAGAGGTATTTGTTTGTGAGATGATTTCATCTTTGGAGTCAAATGTCTTTCTGTCAACACATTTCTTTAGGTTTAGAAACAAGAAATGGTCACTTGGAGCTAAATACTTCGAATAGGGAGAAGCGGGAACAATTCGTAAGCTAATTCATGGATTTTTACAATGGAAACAAAGTTTTCACAGGAATGCGCTTGTGGTCGATATTGAGAAAACGGGGCATTAATTTTTCAGAAAGGTTTCTCATACCCAAGTGATCATTTAAAATTGAAACCACTGTGCCAAGCGAGAGGCCTATGGTTTTCACAGTATTACAATTTATTTTTCAAAGAATTTTTATATGAAAAGTGACAATTTACAAATATTTTTAATTACTTTACATTTGTGATCCTTTTGTCTATATATATATATATATATATATATATATATATATATATATATATATATATATATATATATATATATATATATATATATATATATATATATATATATATATATATATATGCATTACATATACTTTGAAGACATCTGTATATACAGCCAAAAAAGTCTATCTAATATGCGCTGTATCCAGTAAAATGTTTTTAGTGTATACAGTAAATTAATTAAAAGTTTGAGGACGGTCCCCAAAGTAACAAAATGTCTTCATAGTAACTTGAGGAACGAAAAACCGTCCCCGCAACATGTTCTGTGAACATATATATATATATATTTATATATAGATTTGAAAAGTGTTTAATTTCATTAAAAATCACATTTTTATAAGTTGTGAAAAAGAACTTCCTTAGAAGAGAAAAATCAGAACTAAACGATACTTTAGAATCAATGAAAAATTAATTCCTTAAGAATCACTTCCATTTATTTTTGCTGGGATGTAATACACTTTATGAACATATCTCATCAGACCTAGTGCCAGATCTGTTCGTATATAATAGCAGATCTAACACAAGAACTTTTAGCAATAAATAAATATGTAAAGGGTGTCCCAAGAAGAACGCAATTTTTAAATTTTAAATAAACACAGATATTTAAAAAAAATCGTGAAACTTTATTATATCGTAAAGTAGACAGAATGAGGTTATGTATGGAACAATATATCGTGCAGATGGCCGCCGCGGCTTTGCTGGCATGCACGCGATCTTTTAATGAAATTTTCAATGACCGTTTTGCATGAATGCTGCGGTATTTCATTTATGCAGCGTCCAATTTCCTCTTTTAAGGCTTGAGTCGTCGTCGGCTTATTCGCGTAAACCATCGACTTCAAAAAACCCCAAAGAAAAAAATCTAATGGTGTTAAATCGCACGATCTAGGCGGCCAATTCTGATCTCCAAAACGCGAAATAACACGACCGGGAAATGACTGATGCAGCAAATTAATTTGTTTCTCTGGCTGTATGACATGTGGCGCCGTCTTGTTGGAACCACATGCCCTCCACATTCATTTCTTCAATTCTAGGCAAGAAAAAACTGGTTATCATTTCACGATACCGAACACCATTGACTGTTTGCGCTTGACCTGCCTCATTTTCATAAAAAAAAGGTCCAATGATTCCTCCAGCCCAAAAACCACACCACACAGTGACACGTTGAGGATGCATTTGCTTCTCGTGAATCACTCGAGGATTTTCCTCACCCCAAATGCGACAATTGTCCCTATTGACGAAGCCATCAAGATGAAAATGGGCCTCGTCACTGAAGATGATTTTATCGGCAAAATCAGCATTTTCATGTTGTCTCTCCAATACCCAATTAACGAACTCCCTTCGCTGTCCATTGTCAGCTGGCTTCAGTTCCTGAGTCAATTGAACTTTGTATGCATGAAGATGCAAATCTTTCGTCAAAATTCGCTGCAAAGTGGATTTCGAGACACCAATTTGCTGAGCTCGGTGTCGAATTGAGGTGGATGGAGTTTGAGCGACATCATCACGTACAGCTGCGACATTTTCAGTCGATCGACCTGGTCGATGGCGCGTTGTTATCTTTACATCACTAACAGACCCAGTTTCGGCAAATTTATCCATTAATCACTTTACAGTTGACTCTTTTGGAGCATTATTGTGACCCCGAATTGATCGCAATTTGCGAACTGTAGCCGCAAAACTTTCACCATTTTGGTAAAACAATTTCACAATGAGAATGCGTTGTTCATTCGTGTAGCGCTCCATTTTTACTAACCTCGTACCTTCTACTAGCAAACAATAACAATTGTTCAAATGTCAAACAATGACACTTCGAATGTTGCCAGATTTAAAAATTGCGTTCTTCTTGGGACACCCTTTATATATAAATAAAAGTGTTTTTTATTTTTTATTAAATCTGAAGGACATACTTGTATTGTCCAGAAAAAATTGGACTTGGTCAGATCTAATAATATTTCATATATGTACCCAATTTATATATCTAATTAAATCTGGTACAATTAGATCTAATAAGATATGTTCATATCTGATATTTTTACACCCGTAATCCCGTGTTTCATTCAGTAAAGAGTTAAATGTTCGCCACCTGTTAACTCACTACACATTTATGCATAAATTGACAATAAAGAACATTAAATAAACTTGCACTTTATTTAAAATTATGCAGTGTCCATAATGACTTGTTTAACTCGTTATCTTTTGGCAACAACTTTGTAGGAATCTCCACTCCCCAAAAGCATGCAACAATTATAGGTACATATATAATTTTTGTTTACTCTACACCAACTTTTAAGCGGCACCTATAAAAAAAGAAAACCCTTTTTTATTTCGTTACCTTTTACAATATCTACATAATTATGAATGAAAATTAAACTTGATTTGTGTATATACCGAAGAAAGCACTCAACCAAAAGAAACTGAACAACTAAAAAACAATAACAAGAAATTCACATAACAAAAAATAATAAAAAAAACCTATGCCGTTATATTACTAAGAGCAACAAAAAATATTCATTACTATAGCAAAACAATAACAACAACTATTGTTGAAAAAATGTACAAAAAAATACTAATGAATTAAAAACGTGTACGCACAGTATTTTTAAGATTTATGGCATTTTTTAACGTTAAACACCAACCAAACCAAACAACCCAACCAAACATTTCATCTAGGAATGAAAATGATAGAGTAGAAATAAAAATCTGTTCGCCGAAAAAAAGTTGAATATAGTAAACAATCTGGAGCAGGTATGGAAATCGTCGAATTTTTTTAAACTTATTTTAAGACAATAGAAAACTTTTTCAAACGCAACGATATTGCATTAATTTTTTATTTAAAACATTAACAGACACTGAACAAACGAATATTATATCGTTTTCTTATTCTTTTGTTAATATCGATTTGTTTTAGAAATCAAGATGCTTGGAATTTCTGGGAACTTCTCAGTTCTTGTTACTTAAACCTTAATAATAAGTAAGAACATTACCGTCTACTTCATTTAATCCGGTATGGAAATTCATTATTTTTAATAGAATAAGTCATTCTTGTAAGTATCTAAACAGGAAAATACAAACGTGAGAGCGGGGAACATTCGTTCCCTCGTACTTGTCGTGGAAAAGGGTTCAGAAAACCACAGGCGAAATATCAATTTTCAAACCTAAAATAAGGTGGTCTAAAAATAGTTTTTCTAAAATAAAACTAAAAAGAAATGTTTTGTAATATATTTGTTCGTCCAGTGATTCGAACTCAGATTAGCAGAAAACTAAATTTCTAACCGAATTGAAAAGTTTATTTTGATTGCGACAACCAATATATTCGGTTAGCACAATCAAATTTGAATTTGATTACATTGAAATACTGTAACCAATATTTAATTTTATCAACCCATTTTATTTGTAGCAAATAAATTTTAGTTGGCAACATCACTTAGAATATTATGTAGTTAACTGTTTGTAGTTTAATAAAAAGGTTTTCCGTTCCATTTAAAAATAAAGGAAGATACATTTATTTTTCAAAGAAACATCTATATTAACTTTTTTATACATTTATTCGAAATAATTTACTATCATTTACAAGCATATTATAAAATAGGAAATTAAATTTTTTTAATTTATTTATCGATAAAAAAGAACATGTCATTTTCGTTCTAAACTTTCCAACTTGAATTTGCTTGAAGTTACTTGCAATGATTACTAGAAAGAAGCTAGTGTCATGCGGCCTTAAGTATTGTCGCAATATCTAACAATGAACTATCACAATTGGTTCTTTCAGATTACGATTAAACTAGGATATGTGATAGAGGGGCAAAACTATAAAACTTTCGGTGATAAAAAAATCCTTTTAACAGTTGTTCGAAACTTTATAATATTTTTAGTAAGCCATAATTGTCTAATTCACAGAAAAAAATCGGAAATGTTTATTTTTCCTGACCCCTATCCATAATTCATCGTAATAGGTTCATTGTAATATTCTCGGATTTTTTCTTAATAAAGCGTAATAAATTTATTTTAATTTTCCAGGGTTACATTTACAAATGAAAAAGTACAATACTTTCCATCCCTGAAATATGGTAGTTTATAATCAAGGAGATTCTTTTTAAAATTAAAAATCTATAGCAAAGAAAAAAATTGTGCATTTGAATCGAAAGTGAAAAGCATGGAAAAGTGGTTGTCGAATATCGCAAACAACCACGGTCAGTAGTAAATAGCGGTAGCTCTTTTTCTGTGTCAAATTCACTTTTATACATTGAGGATTGGAATGGAAGCCTTTATTTTTTGCCCTAAGATTTAACGCGCTCTTTTATACTACAACCAGTGATATTAAAACGATAACTTCATTATGCATAAATGAATGCTGTGAATTGAAATTTTGTAAATGGTTGATAATTGTACTACAACTGGCATATATAAGCCGGCAAGATATTTTTTAAAAAACAAAAATTTCAAGTGCATTTAAATATTCATAATTTTAAAATATACAATAGAGTTAAGTTCTTTTATAAGCATTTGTTGTTGTTTGGTCTCGTCTACGAGAGATTGTACTGTGTTAATTGCGTGAAGCAATAAATTTTATTTTTTCTTTTATTTAAACACATTTTTTATTATAGAAAAGTATTTAGTTTGATATTTTAATTAAAAAATTAAAAATTTAGATATGAATATAATATCACGATGAAATAAGTTTAAAAGTTATAGTCAGTCGAGACCAAACATGAGATACGCTATACAATAGTACAAAGGAATCTGATCCTTATTTTATGCAGATATATTTAACGAGGCGAAAATCTGAATGAAATTGACAATAAATATTTTTAAATAAAATTGGGTAGGTGATTTATTCGTGAACTAGTTCCGAAATGGTCTGCATTCTTTGAATTTGGAAGCATGATTTGTGGGGATGTTTTGCATTCACAACGCTAATAATAACCAGATATCTCCGTTTTTTTTTTAATTTTACTTAAAAAAATTCTTATTCGATTTTGTATGAGACTAAAGTCCATTTTAAAAAGGTTTCTTCCTTTGGCTAATACACTCAGAATAGTATGTAGTTAACTGTTTGTAGTTAAATAAAAAAGTTTTCCGTTTCATTTAAAAATAAAGGAACATACATTTATTTTTCCAAGAAATATTTATATTAACTTTTTTATACATTTATTCGAAATAATTTACTATCATTTACCCTTTTTTTTAGTTTCATTTATTTTTTTTATTTGTTTGAAATTTAATAAAAATTTACCCGCAAAACGGAAACTTGTGGTTTATTTGTGTCCGTAACAGTTATTACAAACTTAAATTTTGTTTGCTGTCTGTTTCAAAAAAAAATATTCAAAAAATTTCAATTTGTTTTTTTATTTAAAATGGTTGTATATATACAAAATTTTTCAATACAAATTACAAGAACTTCATAAACACACATACATACACAAATAAATTCACACAAAAAGTGTTTATAGCTTCATATGCAAAACGGAAATAATTTCAAATAAATCAAAAAAAAACATTTATTTTTTAAGGATTGGTAGGTAAAATTTTGACATTTATTTTAACTGATTATATCAGTTGTTTCTTACGGATGTGTCAGTTGATTAATCAACATTTAAAAATAAATAACAAATGGCATTTAATTTATATGAAAATTAAGTAGACCGGTTTTTTAATGAAATATCATTTCTTTTAAATGATATTTTAAGTTATTTTAACTTAAAAACTTTTTTAAGTGTAGTTTCACTCAATAGCAAAGTAGTTCAAAGTCTACTTGAAAGTTAAGCTGCACACAGAAAAAATTATTAACCTAAAATAACTAATACTGCATTTCCATATACGTGTTTTCAGCGAAATTACATGTTTTGCTCAAAATACGTGTTTTGGTATATATTTTCCTATATATTTTTGTGCTAGCAAAACATGTGCAAAACATCTCAAACAACGTGTTCAATTTAAAACATTTCGATAACAGTCTGATCAACACTGAATTGTGTGTTTACTAACTTTAACTAACTCCATGTTTACCATTCATGGAGATTTATAAATTCGAAAAAAATTACATTTGCATTTGACAAGTTCGAAAAAAAAAATTAAGCGTCATTCAAGGTGGTAGTAATAAATATAAAAAAGTTTAAATATATATAAAAACGAAAATTTCATAAATTGAACGAATATGAAACGTCAAATTAATTTCGAAAATTCAACTACTTAAAACACATTTTTGCTAGTGGAAACAGTTTAAAATGTTTTCCTCAAAACATGTAGTTTTGGTCATAATGGAAACATGGTATTAATAGTATTTATGATAAAAACTGAAATTTTTTGTCCTATGACTATATTGATTCTTTAAACTTTATCGTACTGTATTGTAAAAAAAAATGCGATAAACCAAAATTATAATATTTTGTAAAATATCATTGTAATCATAAAAATTATCATTAGATGTTTATTTGTTTTCAGACCTAATAAATTTTTTAATAACTTTGATAATCTTTTAAATATCTAATCCTAAGATATCTTAAAAATAATCTCTTATTAAAAACTCATAAGAAAGAATCTTTTTTATTTCATTCCCAAAAAACATCCTTTTCAGCAACAATTATAAGACCATAAATTGTGAATTTCAACAAAACCAAATAAAAGCGAAAGTGTCACAGAAGGCCAACAAGACAAAATAAGATATAAACTCATTATTAACAAACAAATAAAATGTGGAAAAAACTGAGCGAGTACTTACAAAAAATAAACAAAAACATAATGCAAAAGATACACTGCACGTGCTACAAGGATTTTTTTGTCTGTGAAAATTTTCTTTACATATAAGATGAAAATAAAATATATAAAAAAAGACTCACTACTGAAAACAAAATCAAAATTAGAAGAAAAAACACATGAATTTGATACAACACACAAATATATGGAAAATTATCAAAGTGAAGCGATACTTTTGATATAAAAATAACAAAATAAATAAATTTCCAATGGCAACATACAAAATTATTCCAGTAAAACTGAAGGAAGCAAAATAAATAACAAACTGTTTACTTTAAAATGAAACATTTTTATCTGTTAAATACATTTTGTAGTTACAAAACATGTTGTGAGTTTATAATAACATTCTTATTGTATCTCAACATTTTGTTAAGTAATGTTGATAAAACAACAATATGGTATTTATTCCAACTAGATTCTTGTATGTGTGTGTTTGTTTTATTTCCTTAAGTAATTCATCATTTTTATGTGTGTGAACCACGTAAACAATGTTGACTGGAGTTTGGTTGGCAACATGCGAAATAGATTTATTGGAATGTTTACAATAATGCTGCTCATTGTGAATTCACTGTTAGCGCGTTTATTTAGTTGTTTTTGAATGAACGTGCAAAATAGACGTACTTTATTAACCCAGCCGCGTAAACAATCGAAAAGAAACTAAAAAACGTTTAGATTTTTTTTCAGAAAAATCACGAATATTTTGATTAAACTATAACATAATAAAATTTACGTAAAATTGTAAATTATAAAGATATTGTAAGTTAGATATAAAAAACTACATAAAATTTTAATGTTCTTTTAAAAAAGTCATGAAAATACGTAGTAGAAAATGTTTAATTTGCGTGACTTGTTAAACACAACAAAAAAAAAATAAAATGTTTTCAACATAGTATAAAAATAATGAAATAAATATGTTTAAGAAATTGTTTAAGAATTTATTATAAAAATTTAAACATTAAAAAATTCACAAAAAGTTTCCAATACAATTCTTATCAATTTTAACCTTGAACTTATTCTTTAAACCCTCCAAAAAAATTTTAAAGTGTTTTTGGTGCTAAAAAAAAATTAATTAAAATATAAAAAATACATAATCTGTTGTTGAATGAATTAAAGTTCTAAATAAATACAAATAAAATCCAAAAAATGTCACCAACACTTGATGCTCGTTTAAGAAGTCTACAATGTTGCCAAAATCTATGCGCAGCAGTATCTTCGTTATCTACTTCATTATCATCTTTCAACCAAGCAAAAACGTCATTATCATCAACTTCAGCAGCATCTTCGGTAGCAGCAAAAATCATCTCAAACAACTGATAACAATTTAAAAAAATTAAGAACGCGAAATTAAACCACAAAAAACAATAACAACAGAAAAAAGTGATAAATGTTTTTAAAACCCAATAAAATTATTGATTATAATTATAAAAATATAAAAAATTGTAATAAATTTTTTAAAGTCTCTATGTTTATGGGTAAAAAACGAAAATCTTTTAGATATTATTGTCGAAATTATTTACGTTTGCATTTTATAATTATCAAAACGCTTTATTATAAAAATTATAACTATTCTTCGATTTATATTTCCAAAAAATCTATTACAAATTTTGGTTTAACCTCTATAACAATTTATATAATATTATTTTTTTACAAATATAAAAATTATAAAAAAATACTGAAACCTTAACTATCTGAAAATAAAAACTATAATTTTGGTTAACAAATGATACAAAAATTTGCCTGTTTCTAAAAAAGTGTAAATAATTTTGGTTTTCGTGTAAAAATTAGTCGATAACATAAAAATATATTGTGATATTAATTTTAAAATCTATGTATAAGTGTATTTTTTGTATATAATAAATATATAACCACCAACCGTAAGAGAAGTTTTCACATATTTAAGCCTTTTTGCTTTATATTTTCTATCAACCTAAAAAACAATATTTCTACAATTTTAAATCCCAACTGAAGGTATGTAAATTTTTATTTGTTTTTTCTTTTTTTCGTAATATTTTTTGTATGTATAAAATAAAAATCCAGAGTCTTGTTTACATAGGCTGCTTAAAATTGTGTTTTATAACTTAATTTTGCTTTATAACTTAATATGGGCTAAATAAGAATTACAGGAACGGTTATTTTTAGACTACAGTATTCAAAATTTAAGAAATAAAGTTATTCATGTTTATATGTTCAATAAGGTTAAGCAACTATTTCACAGTGGGACTGATTTAAAATATTTTGGAAATAATTAAGCCATTTCTTACATGCTGGTTCATACTGTCGTCGGCAAGGTAAATTTAAACCTAAGTTTTATAAACCAATACCATCAGAGACTTTTACAGGCAGAGACTTTTACAGAGTACAGCATAGCGTTTTGATTATTTTTTAGACTTTTTGCTTGAAAAATTGACAACGCTCATAAACACCTGGCTAAAAATTAACCTAAAAAAATCACAAATTAATAAATTAAATAAATTCTTATTAAATTTAAACCCATCACAAATGTGAAACTAAAAAAAAGTTGCATGGAAATGAAAGATCTGCAAATTACTTTTCTTTCTCCAATGAAATATAATAAAACTCTTGATTTAAACTTGCAGATCCAACAAAAATATTTGTTTTTAATTTTTTGAAATATTTTTATTTTGAGGTTATTTTTATGCTGGTTGGCTTACAAAAATCTATGGTTGTAAAACGGAAATTTCGCTTTTTATAATTAATTTTTTATTTATTTATTGCTTTTTAAGCACTTGTAAAAAAAGTGCATATCAGTGCACTTTTTGTACTTGTGTAATAAGAACTTTTAATTTTTAAACCAGTCAACATTGATGTCAAAGAATAACTCAGTTAAAGAGGTCTAGACTTGCAGTATTAAGTTCTCAAGAGATATTATATTTATGTTTGCTAATTTTTCTATAGAACTGATGAAAAAAATTTCCCCTTGCTAGTTCAAAAAATATACAAGAAAATTATCAAGTTGGGGTACATGACATCTCAATTTTGCACTTAAAATAGTTTGTATGTAAAAATAACAAAAAACACCATTTAAAAGAAATTATATTTTATTTAAAAACTGGTCTACCTGCTTTTAATTTAAATCATATAGGTTTTGTCATTTGTTTTTAAATTTTGTTTTAACAACGAGACATCAGTAAAAACAAACGATTAATTACTTAAAAACTGTAATGGAAACAAATAAAAAATTTCCGTTTATTTGGATAAATTTTTATTAAGTTTCAAACAAATAAGAAAATAGATGAAACTGAATAAAATCGGTAAATGACAGTAAATAATTTTGAACAAATGTATAAAAAAGTTAAAATAAATATTTCTTGAAAAATAAATGTATGATCCGTTATTTTTAACTGAACTGAAACTTTTTTATCATTTGACAAACAGTAAACTACCTAATATTCTAAGTGTAAAAAGCTATTCCTCTTAGATGCGCCAATAGAACGAATTTTCTGCAATTGATTCTTTTCTTCCTTCTGACCCCACCGAATTTGATTCAACTTTAGCAAATTTTTTTCTCAATTTTTTTATTACAATACGTTCATACAGAAGTATTGTGTTGCTAAATAAAAATCAAAAATTTCGTTCGATTCGGTTACAATTTTGTCCCTTGATATTTGAATAAAATTTTATTGATGTGTACCGAATTTGGAGGAAATTGGTTAATATTTAGACAAAGTCCTATCGCAATCCGACAAATTTAGTCATAAATGGCTAAATTTTTGTCAAAGTACTTTAAATTTTTTCTTAATTTACTACATTTATTTAAGAAAACTTTTTTTTAGAGCGAACTTTTAAAAAGAATAAGACACTTATCCTCTATTGCACTAAATTTTGTTTCTAAATTACATCCAATTTCGGATATGGGAATTATGCCTGAAATTTTACGGCCATAAATGTATTGGGTATAAAACTATAAATACACAGCTCTTTTTCGGACAAATGCCTAAAGAAAATTGAATTGAATAATGTGCATAACATTACAACAAAAATAATCAGATCTCTGAAGAATCAATTCCTAAGAAGTTTTTTTAAAAATTTTCAACACCCGAAAGAAAGATAATTCACGCAAATTAAAAAAAAACAAGATTTACTTCGTGATAGGATAGGTTTAGGTAAGGGTAAGGATTTGCTCCCCTGTAGCACAAAACCTGACCGAAAAAACTGACTTCAGATTCGGATTCAGTGAGACCGGAAACATTAAAAACCGTCTGAAACCCTGCGAAACACTAATTGTTGTACAGTGCTATTAGCACAGAAACTATGGTTAATTCTAAAGGGTGGTGAAATTTTAAGGACCGATGTTGAATGTGAACCACACCTAAGCGTCAAGTTTTTTCTGCATTTCATTTGACATTTCTCAATTTTAGACTAACTCAATTTGAACCATGGAAAGATACACAATCGAGCAACGCGTTAAAGTTATTCAGGCTTATTATGAAAATGGGCGTTCAAATCAAAATGCACTTTGTGATTTGTTTGGTCAGCATAATCGACCAAATGTGTCCACCATCGGGATAATTGTGCACATATTTCTGAAATTCGGGTCTGTAGGAAATGAGAAAACACCTGTGCATGCTCGCTAAGTTCGTTCTGCGGAAAACATTGCTGTTGATTGCGATAGTGTGGCAGAATAGCCATCAACCTAGACTCGCCGTCGGTGTTCGCTATCGCGAGATCATAACGGAATTCTTGAAGCCAGAAATTAACGATATGGATGTGTACGATATGTGGTTTCAACAGGACAGTGCCACTTGTCACACAGCTAACGAAACAATGGCTCTTTTGCGCGACAAATTCAATGGTCGTGTTATCTCACGTGGTGGCGATGTCAATTAGCCGCCAAGATCATATGATTTGACACCGTTGGACTTCTTTCTTTGGGGTTATTTGAAAAAAAAGGTGTACGTCGATAAGCCAGCATCAATTCAAGAGCTAAATGATGAGATAATTCGGCACATTAACGGCTCAGAACTTCAATTATGCCTCAGCGTCATCGAAAATTTGGACCATAGGATGGAGGTGTGCCGCCGAGGTCGCGGCGGCCATTTTTTGTTCCATACATAATTGAACCATACCATATTATCATAGTAAAAGGAAATGACAATAATTTCCCAAAAAATTTGTGTTTTATTCAAAATCAACATCGGCCCTTAAAATTTAACCACCATTTATGTTCTTAGAGATCTCTACAAGCGTTTGCAATTTCATACATCGTGAAAAAAGTTATTTGTTTTTTTCCAAAATAGGTCCCAATCGTTTGATAAATTAAATTAATAAAAAACACTTTTTAGTTTTTAATTAAAAACAATTTAAAATATATATTACATTCTAAACCTAACACCAAAAATATTTTGAAGTTTTTTCCTTAAATTATAATAAATATGGTAAAAATTCATTGCAGTGAAGAGCATTAGAGGATTAAACAAAATCATAGGATCTGTCTTAAAACTGGAAACACTATAATTCGACTTTCTTCTAAATGTCCGCGATGTTGAGGCAAATAAAATTTTTCTATAAAGAGGCAGTTTGTTTTGAAAATTTATCAATTTAATAAATATTTTAAACGATAATAATTTAGTGTGATACTATGAATTAACACTATACCATATAATCAATTTTGTACAATATAATTAATTTGCAACAACATTCGTATGTGATGCATATTAATAAGCAAAAAGTATGAATAAATTTTGTATTTTTTAATAAATATAATAACTTCGGCTACAACATATAACAAATTAACCTCAAAGCGTTAAGTTTTAAAAGATACAAAAACAAAGCAGAAAGATAATTTTTTATATAAAAACTAAAAATGCAAATAAAAATATGTGAACAAAAATATGAGAAAAATGATTTATGGGCAGCAATGATGACTATAGTATTAGTGTATGAGTAAACTGGTGAAGATGATGAGAATGACGGTGTTAGTTAAATGTGTTTAAAGGGGGTTTGTTCAATGCCCTAGTTGGTTGGTAAAGAGGAACCTCTGGAATTAACTACAGTAGAACCACGATTTGAAACCCTTTTTAGGACAGTCCAGGTTAGCGACTGAAAAATAATTTTGAGGTTTCGGTATTTCTTTAATAATTTTCTTTTTCTGAATTTTTTTTATTTAGTTTTAAACAAAAAAAAAACATTATGTGAAAATTTTTATAGATCAAAGGATTTGCGAGTAAAAAAAATAAAAACTTTTCCTTACCAAAACTTTTTTTCCAACAAATAAAAATTTATCACAAGTAAACAGCGTTTCCATGCAATATCGATATCGATTCACAGCCCTTTCAACTGACTACCGTTACGCTTAAAATGAGTTACCCATATTACCGAAATGCCGTTATCCCTACCTCTTTTTAAGTAGGGCACCTCCACCTCTTCTTAAGTAGGGCACAAAGCGGGTGAGGGCACAACTGTGGGTTTGACTGCATCTTGATACAATGGCATGAATAGAACACAAAAAATAGACATTTGAACAAATGTACTTTAACTTGTTAATGTGTGTGTTTTACATAAAGGGTGATATTTTAACCATTTGAGTTTTGAAAAAACCACAGAACATTTGCAATAGTGAATGAAATATTGATTTGGGGCGATAAATGATTTGGGCCTGCCATTTTCCTTTTAAAGTATATTTCATGTAAATGTTGGCCGTGGCTACGCCATGGGTGGTCCATCCGTGAGCTTTAATTTTCCAGGATTTCGGTCAGTATCTCACCAAAGGCAACTGTAATATTGTCTTCCAGAGTTGGAGTTGTGGCTTGCTTGTCCATGTATACGAGAGACTTCACGTATCCCCACAAAAATACTCTAGTGGGGTCAAAACGTATGATCTTGGCGGCCAATGGATGCTCCAAAACGTGAGATTAATTGCTTACCAAACTCGACTCTCAATTGGTTCATGGTATCGCGTGTCTTGAGGCACGTTGCACCATCTTGTTGGGACCACATGCCAACCAAATCCAATTCTTTCATTTTGGGTAAAAAAAGTCGGTAAATATCGTACAGTACCTTGATCCATTGACGTTAACGCTGCAATTTTCATCGTTTTTGAAGAAGTACGGTCCAATGATGCCGGCGGCACATAAACCGCATCAAACAGTGCATCTTTCAGGTTGCAATGCAATAGCTCTTGAACTGCCTCTCACCACTCTTCGCACCAAATTCGGCAATGCTATTTGTTGTCGTAATCATTGAGCCAAAAATATAAAATTGACGTAAATTTATGAAACACTTTACTCACGAATTTGCATAGTAAAATTCAATGATTTGCAAGCGTTTGTTTGTTAGTCTATTCACGGTGAAATGGCAAACCTTACTGAGCATTTTGGCATTGCCACATATCACGAATCTTTTTTTACACTGAAAAACTACATAGCAAAAAAATCACACTTTACTACACTCAAAAAAAAGATGTGAAAGCAAGTAAAAATAAAAAAAAATTGTATTTTATTATACTTTTTTTGAAAGCAACTAAAAAATTCCTCAAAAATTCAAATAACCTTAATTTTTACTTCGTCCTTATATCATCTAAATATGAGATTTTAGCGCTTTAAAAAAGCTGTTCATCAACTTTATTTTTGGATTGCCCACCATAATTTCATTGAGATACATTTCTTGAGAGTGGATTTTCGAACAGTTTACTAATTCAAATAAAAACTTATATTTTTGAGTGTAATAAATTAAATATGAGTATAAACTTGTTAAATGTTCTTCATGCTAATTATTTTAATATGATTGTGTGCAACATGTTCTGTGTATTCCTCTCTTCTTGTATTAGAATTTATGCAATAACGACAATTTAGCTATGCAAAAACTTATTTATAGCTATTTTAAGAACTTAAAACTAATAAAGCTAACGAAAAGAGATAAATAGATAATAAACAATCGATTAATAATTTAATTCACTACTTTAAGGCTGATAAGTTGAAACGTTAAGTGAAGCTTTAAATGGAGCTTGCGATTTTACAAAAGATTAAAAATTTGTTTATTTATTAAAAACTAAAAACACTTTCAAGCAAAGAAAAAGAAAGCATGAAGGAATATTTTTCATATTCTTTAATTGTTTTTTTTATTATTCACATTAAATTTATGTCCTTAAAAATAATAACACTCGGTATTAAAATATTTATTATGTTTTAATAAATTATACTATTGAATTCTAATGAATTGAAAAAAATATTGAAATTTTTTTATTTAATTTAGTAAATATTTTTTTTAAATTTTAAAATTTTTGTGTGTTAATTAATAACAAGTATTAACAAAAATTAATGGAAAATATAGGAGAAAACGTTAAGCTGCTATACCTTCTTAACTTTAGCAATAATATCACATGTTTGAACGCAGTTTATTAAACAGAAATTTCTCATATATACTTTTTTCTTTAAAAATGTTTGGGCTGTTGGTAGGATCGGTTGCAAAGCTACTACACGAGTAGTACTTAAGTTTTAAGTTTTTTTTTTTTGCAAATGAAAATTAACATATATTTTTTTTATACTCTAGCCATTTGTCGCATTGTGTTTTAATTATTTGCTTTTTTGTGTTATTTAAACAATAAAAAAGTTTTCTGTTGTAAATTGTGTGTATTACATTGCAAAAACAACTACTTGTTAGATTCTCTTGACCCATGTTAGTTGAAAATTTATAAAAAAAAAGTTATATATTTATGGAAAAAATACACGTTTTTCTGTTAAGATTTGTAATTGCATATGATTATTAATTTTATCTTTATAATACGTTTAGTTTACGTTATGGATGATTTCGAGAGTAGAAAAAATTATAATTTTTAAATTCAATTTATTTTCTAAGGCTTTTAATATATTGCGTTTGTTCATTTGTTTGTTGGGGCCTCATTTGATTATGGGTGTTTGGAAAAAGATTTATGTTTGCAATTAAATGCTTTAATTAAATTGCAATTATAATTACATTTTGATTAACTATCATGCTTATAATTAATTATGTTAATTTATAGTAGGTTTATTTATATTATAGATTTCTTTATATCTGTTTAAATATAAAAAAAATTTGAATTGATATTTTATTAATTAAACTGTAAGTTGTGTTTGTTAATTTGTTTCCCATCATTTATTTTTATTGATTTTATAATGTTTGCGATAATAATATAAAAAAAATAATATTTGTTCGATAAATAATACTTGTCCGATTATGCAAATTTTGTGTTGGCAATATATTCATGAAAAAACCTCGTATGTTTTAATATGAAATATATATTGTGTTATCATTTATGTAGCGAATTACACACAGCATAAAAACAATAATTTGAATAATTTTTAAACTTCCTTTAAAATCTATTTTAGCCATAAATAACATTTTGTATCCAAAATTTGAAACAGAAAACAGATTTATAACTAGTTGCAGGCGAATTTTTCCCCACCCGAATTTTTCTAGTTCCAGGTTCAATCTCTTTTAATCATTTTTATAAGTGTTGTTATTACCGAAATTTATTTGCAAATTCCGAATATTTATTGTAATAATACATAGAGATTATAATTTTCTGTAAATAGAAGTTTTACACCCAGATAACAGTATCAGTTGTGGCATCGAATTCTGAAGTGTTTTCATGTTATATTTTTAGTTGTTAAAGCAAATATTCAATTGTTTTAATCATTATATTCCACATTAATTTTATTACGTTTCACAGAATTTTATTTTAAGAAAAATTTTTTTTATAGATTTTTTCCGGAATCGAACCTGGGTATTCGGATTCATTCTCTTCCTTACTGCAACACAAATAATTTTAATTTTCTTTGATATACAATCGAAACCCAGTATAACGAATACTCGGAATAACGAAAACGCGATATAACGTACGAAATAATTGTTTGCATTAATTAGCTTCTTTATATAAGGAATATTTCTGAAAATTTATACTCGATATAACGAACAATTGGTAAAAATAAAGAAAAAAGTTAAAAAAAATCTAAATAAGAAAATAATTTTAGAATTTTTTGTTTTTGAGTCTTCTAGTGTAAGCATGTACCATTATTACAGTCCTTTTTTAAATATTTATCAATTTCAAAAGTGCTTCAGATGAAGTAAAACTCATACAAAAATTTGTTGCGATATAACGAATATTTCGGTATAACGAATGGGCCTAACAATATATCATTCGTTATAAACTCACCAAAAAGGTCTGTAATGGCAACTGAAAAGTTTGTCGTGCTTACGGGAAATTTTGCTAATTTGAGCCCAGCGGTATTTTTGCTAATCTTAGCAACTCATGTCTGCTGACATGTAGCTCAATGAAATTTGTAGAAAAAATTAGCTGCCGCTACTAAATTTTAATACACTTTTTGTAAAGTGGAATTTAAAATCTGTATGCTAAAATAAGAAAAAAAATTTAATAAATATCATTAAGATTAGTAAAAAATTTCAAATTTATTTTTTATGTAGCATTTTTATTTTATTTATTATGTTCAAAAAATATTTTAGACAATATAAAAAAATCAAAGGCTTGAAAATTGTAAAAATTTATCATTTTGTTTAGTTTGGTAGTTTCTGTTTTGAAAAATATTTAAATAAATTTTTTTACTTTTAAAGTAAAATTTTAATTGTTTTTAGGGCTGATTTTTATAACTTAAAATAATTTAGTGCTATTTTAAGTGGATGTCTGTATTAAGACATCAGCCGTTATATTTACTTCCAATCCTTTTTTTTAATCTATGTAACATTTTAGGGCAATTTAAGTTTGTAGGTGTAAGTTTTAATTAGAAATACAATTTCCTTCAATATCCACTTTTTTAATATTAGTAAATTCTTTTGCTAATTCCAGTAAATCGGTTTCAAAAATTTCGGAAATTAGCAACAGAAATTTGTAAATATTCTGTAAAAATTTTGTAATTTGTAAACTACTAACTATTTTTCTGAGTGTAACGGATATGGACTGTATTTGCTATATTATTTTAAATAATATTTTAGTTTAATAAGAAAATTAATTTTTTATATGTTTGCCTTTTACGGAGTTTAATCTCGGGAATTCGGAGCACTTGGCTACCTCTCTACCTTCTACACCGCAAACACTTATAAACTTTAATGGCTACTTTTGAATTTAAAAGTTTTATTGGGAAAACAAAAGTGGTATTAAATTCGTTCACCGATATTAATCACTAGTGGCACCTTATATCAATTCGGTTGGTTCTAGTGAAACCCTAATTTAATGGTATATTTGATCGGGATAACCGTATTTGTCGTTACTACTTTTGAATGTCGTAAATTTTTTAAAAGTGTGATTATTTATATTAATTATCTAGTACATTCACTAAATAAAAGGTTGATTTTAATGTACGCAATTACTAAGGAAATTTTATTTTTAATGTTGATTGAACATTGGATAATAGGATTTTTTTTAGTTGCTTTTCCCATTTTTTTATTTCTAATACAATATTTTTGCTTTATTAATCGATTATAGCATATTCTAAATAAAATATCATCCTTTTGTCGAATTGCAACCAATCTTTTCTTTGGGTGTATAAACATATATTTAAATAATAAACACGCGTTTCACAAAATTAATTTTAAGATTAAAGAAGATTATGACGCGAACTGAGCTATAAACAGAGGCCTAGTTTTTCCTCTAGGGTTAACTCTAAATATATTTCGTAAAAATAAAAATTAACATGTTTTAGGTTTGAAGTATGAATATTTTTGATAAAAATTAACATTTAAAAATAATGTTTATGTGTGTTAAAACTAGAGTTTGCATTTAACCGTAATTTTCCTTAACCGCGGTTACGGTTTAAATCGATGCAGTTAATCGCACATTCACTCTAATTTTTTTAATATAATTGTTTTTCACAAAACTTATAAGAAATTATCAATTTTTAAGTGAAAAGGGTCAATGAATATGATATAATTAATTATAAGTACTAATTGCTTAAATTTTAGGCAAACACCAGTCTGATCGAATTAGTAAATATTAACTTGCGCAAACGGACGGTAATTTTTTTGCTCCTGATATTGCAATCTTTTAACAAAAATCACATAGTACAATTTAAAACTTCTTTTTATAATAATACAATTTTCCAAAAAACTATGTAAATGTTTGAAGAAATCGCTTATCATCATTTGGAGAAAAATTAAAATATTACACACAAAATATTATGTAAATAGTTTATTAAAAAAGTTTTCACTTCAGTCAAAAGTAAAGGAACATAAATTTATTTTTAAAATAAATATTTATTTTAACTTTTTTATACATTTGTACAAAATGATTTCCTGCCATTTACCGATTTTTCAGTTTCATTTATTTTCTACATTTGTTGGAAATTTAATAAAAATAAAAATTTACACACAAAACGGAAATTTGTGGTTTATTTGTTTCCGTTACAGTTATTTGAAATATAAATTTTGTTTGCTCTGTTTAAAAAAAAAAAAAATATTCTATAACTTCCAATTTGTTTTTTATTGAAATTGTTTGTTTATGTACAAAATTTTTCAATTCAAAATACAAGAACTTCATAAACACACATACCTACACATTCACACAAAATGTGCCTATAGATTGTGTGAGTAGAAATTTTGTAGATTAGAAATCAAACAAAAATACAAAAATCGGAAACAATTTAAAAGAAATTAAAAAATCATTTATTTTTACGGATTTGGTAGTTAAAATTTTAACATTTACTTTTAACTTGATAAATCATTTGTTTTTTACTGTTATGACATTTGTTTAAAGAACTTCTAAAAATAAATGACAAAAACCATTTGATTGAAATAATAAGTAAGTAGATCGATTTTTAAACCAAATATAATTTCATTTAAATAACATTTTCTGTAATTGTAACTTACATAATATGTACGATTTCAAATTTAATATGTACGATTTCAAATGTTTATTTTGATACTGAAAAGTTGAAACTCGAGTTTACTAATGATCATAAGAAAATGCAAAAAAGTTACATACAAAACGACAATTTTTTTTTTTTTTTGGTGGGGGGAGTTATTTAATAGTTAACTCTCAGCGTCGAAAATTATAAAAAAAAATTATAATTCATAAAAATTCCAATTATTTTAATTTGTTTTATATCATTTTTATATTGAATTCCTTACAAAATCTGAGCTTACAAGAATTTAATTTTAATAGTAATCGCACATTTTTTTATGCGGTTACGGGTAAATAGTGTGGTTAACCGCGGTTACGGTTAAATCAAAAATGCAAACTCTAGTTCCAACTGAATTTAACTCAGAACCCTCAGCTAACAGGCTGTGCCTCTGCTCACTGCACCACTGACACTTAGATTTAGTAGTTGTCTAATTATGAAAAAAAATAAATGTGTATACTATAGTGTTCCGAAAAAACGTTCATGTTTGGATTCGCAATCCCCACAATGTTCTTTATATTCTAGTGCTACACTCAGAATATTATGTAGTTTACTGTTTGTAGTTTAATAAAAAAGTTTTCCCTTCCATTTACAAAAAAAGGAACATACATTCATTTTTCAAAAAATATCTATTTTAACTTTTTTATACATTTGTTCGAAATAATTTACTATCAATTTTTATAAAAAACAAATGGAATTTTTTGAATATTTTTTTTTTTTTTTGAAACAAACAGCAAACAAAATTTTGAATTTGAAACAACTGTAACGGACACAAATAAACCACATATTTCCGTTTTGTGGGTAAATTTTTAGTAGGTTTCAAACAAATGAAAAAAATAACTGAAACTAAAAAAAAATCGGAAAATGATAGTAAATTATTTCGAACAAAAGTATAAACAAGTTAAAATAGATATTTATATGAAAAATAAATGTATGTTCCTTTATTACCCTAACTATACAATGGTGTTGCAAGATTTTGCAAGTTGTTTTAGAAATTTAAAAAAAAAAAAAATCTGTTCGTTTACAAAAAGAACATAAAGTTGCCGAAAAAAAACACATCAATCCAATTATTAATCCGAAACCTGACAGATTGGACCCGTGTTATTTTAAACATCATACATCTTCCCATTTCTTTTAATTTCTTTAATAAACCCCATAATTTGCAGGAATGTGTAATTACACAGAATTCCTATTAAATTATCTGATATAAAAGACTTCCATTCATCATATCAAATCTTTTGTGTATGACAAAAAAAAAACATGAACATATCATATAAAAAACAACATGCCAGTATTAAAGTGATGCTAAACTAAACACAAAAACTATAATATCAAACAATAAAGATGCATTGCATTTCACATTATTAGATAATCACAAATTTATTATTAATAAAAAAAGATAGATGTTATTTGAGAGATAACAACGACAGGTGACAATGACAGCTCAATTATTACAATTATGGAAAACAATTGAAAACAAAAACTAAACGACAACAATTTTTATAAGTTTATTACAACGAAAAACATGTTGATGGTGTTAAAGTTGATAAAATTAGAACAACTAAACAATATGCAATAAAACATGCTATCGATTTCTAACTATACAATTCTGAAAACAACAAATTATAAAAAATTGTGCATTTTAACTAATATTTCAACATACATTTTTATATTTATATTTTTCGATAAAATTAAAAATCAACGAACAAGATGTTTATACAAAAAATCTGCCTGTCTGGTTTATTGTATAAAAGTTAAGAGTTTGAAAAAATGAATCTGAAATGGCTGGAAAAAAATGTATATATACAAAATGACTGACTGACTGACATGACTGACTTTATGTGTTGTATTGTTGTTAAAACGTCACTCGTAAAACAACAAACAGTTAGTAAAGTTACTAAGTTGCATAAAAATTTGCTTTACGAAAAAAAATATATTGTTGAAAAAAGTTTTTATATCAAGACAACAAGAATTTTACTAAAAATTCATATACACTAAGAATATACGAGTACTTACTCATGACTTTTAAATATTCTGTTTTATACTTGTTTATATTTATATTTTACAATAACAAGCAGATAGCTTAAAAGCAGCGCTTTAATGAATGCTATTAATGTAAAACTAATTGTACTGATAGAATTATCAACATAAATTTTAGCATTAAATTAATAAAGTTTCGCTCATGGAAACGTTTCAATAAAATAATGCATAAATTTAATAAAACAATTAATTTGATTAAAAATTTCATACACTAAACAAAAATATTTTTTTTATAAATTTTAAATTGCAGAAAGAAAAGTGTCAAAAGTTTGGCGAAACTTAATTAAACTTATCTAAAGCTTATGTTAATTAAACTTGAAGGTCAAGCTAGAATTATCCATACGTAGATTCATCAAGCATACGTAATGTGTGGTAACTCCATATGGTTGCTTCTTTGTAAGTTTTTTATTTATTTTATTTTTTTTTTTTGGAAAGAGGAGCATCACTTAGGAAATTCTTCCTACTAATTAATGTGTTGCTTTCTTTGAAAAGCGGATAGAGGAAAGATGAAAGATGGTGAAAGATGAAGGGCTTCAAATATGGCAACTCCGTAATTGCGCGAGAATAGTTGTTGCCCGCTATCTGATGAAGTGTTGGCAGAATTGTTGAAGCTTTTTATTAGTTCATCCCTGTTATTTTATTTTACTACGGTGGGGTTAAGTGCTATGGGAACACCGAAAGAGGGCGTTGCGATATGTATGAGAGATAAAAACTCATACATATTATTTTTCTAATTGAGGTAGCCATCGCTGGGGATCAAACCCGCAACCTTCTGTGTAATAGTCCAACGCGCAACCCATTACACCATTAGATTGAATCGGTTTTTTCTTCACATAATATTACCTATAACTAGTTCTATCTTTATTGATACCAAAATAAATTAATATCTAGTTTTTTATATTGTATCACAATGTAATGTTTTGTTAGATTTATAATTAAACTTAAAAGCTATTTTTTCTATTAATCTAATAAAAATAGGTACTTAATAAAGTTTGTCAGTAGAATCCACTGGAAACGACAGATCGGGTCTCCTCCGATGAGTTTCAGCTGAATTCAGGGGTACCGCAAAGTAACGTTCTTTCTCCCTCACTTCTTATCTTTATAAATGGCCTTTTGGGTCTAATTCTATCTATTCTTTCGCAGATGACGGCAAAATCTGTCATTCATATTCCATTGATCATATTTCAAGACCTTCGGGAGTTGGCGCCATGAGGCAAAATATAACATACTCAATATGGACCTGGTCGAGTTTAGTGCAAGCAATATCCAATGTTTGTTGACCCTTAGGGTCACCAATGTCATCATAGGGGATGTCGATATTGAGGAATTGGTCTTGATGTTCTGGGCATGAGAATTCAATTTTATGTCCGCTGGAAAAACCGCATCATACGGGTGTCGAAAGAAGCATTTAAGTCTTTTGGTTTTCTTAACCGGTACAAAAACTATTTCACTTCATCTGACCTTTCCACCACCTATATTCGTCCGAAAATGGAATACAATTCCCATATATGGGCAGGGGCCTCAAAGTATGTTTTGCAGCTTCTGCATGGCATCGGCGCTTATAAATGACAGTGGGGTAACCGGATGAATTGACTCATTGGAGCATTGTCGGAACGTGGGTTGTATTACACTGTCAAACTTTTTTGAGTTCACAGGTAATTTAAAAATTATGTTAACAATTGTCTCATTTAAAATTCCTAATGTGATGACAATGACAACTGTCATATTTAATGATCATAATAAAAGCTAACAATATGTAGTATTTCATAAGCTTTTAAAGCTTTATTTTACATTAAATAATTTTTTTTTTTAATTTATAATGAAAAGAAAATCAAATCTTTAAAAGCTCTGCAGAAAAAAGAGAGTGAGATGAAATATATTTTTTGTTTTTGTAAACGATATATGAAAAAAAAAAAATGTCAGTCAAAATGTCGCTTCCAACACGCGCTTACAATATTCAGTTTTATTGTCTACATATGTTTGTCTAAAAGTTTTTCTGTTTTTCTTTCTTTCTGTTAGTTTGTTATTCATATGTATGAGTGTATATGTAAAATATCTGTCTGTCTTTTAATGCATACATCTCTAATACCAGAGACTGAGTACTTCGTAGTCAGAACTTGACTAACTGAATCACTATGACTATCATATAACAACAAATGGTTTCTGAAATAAACACAAAATGAAAATCAAGACACTTTGAAAAAAAAAAAAACTTCTAGTAGATAGTACACTCATAGAAATAAGTATGTACTAAAAGTTAATTGAATACTGCCCTGAAGTAAAAACTGCTAAAATCAGCACAATCTGCTTGCTATTTGTAAACTAAAAATATAAAATATTATGTTAAATCTACTTAATTTTAGTTAATTAATATGAATTTGGCGTTGGCGCAGCTCAGCGAAAATAATACCGCCTACAAATTGGTGGAAACTAATAAGAAGAATAATATACATACAAATTTGTAATGGCTCCTATTCGTATTTATCATTTCCTTCATTTTGTGTGTGTACATCAGAATACAGTAAAATCTAAAACAATTAAAATAGTAGTACATAGTTATATGAAGTAAAAATGTAAAATTTGATTAAAAATGCATAGGTTTTTCTTGCTATTTATGCTGTCGGAAGAAAAAATATTATTTAAGTTAGTTTATTAACTTTGTATAAGCATTACAAATTATTTTATAGATACCAAATCCAACTTAGCAAAAAATCTATTCTTTATTTAGGAATCCTTCTTCTGAGTTGTTGGCACCCGCCCATAATAGTAGCCGTACGTTCTCAACTCTATACTCAAATGCCTTAACAGGAAAAAAGTTTCAACTATCAAACAACACGAAAGACATAAGGAAAATTTTATAGCATTTCTCCCTCTTCAGATTTGTATTACAGGTGATCAGGATACCTGTAATAAAAATCTAAGTAACCCCTATACGCACTCTAATTTACCATTTCCAACACCAACTTCTATTAACCCATTGTCCGCTTATTTTTTGTTAGTTTTTGATAATAAAACCACTTGCATAATTGTTTCTAGATAGTTGTTTCTAGTTTGTACGAGGTGTTCACTTCACTGGCCTTTTTTATACAGACACAATCTTTAAAACTGACAAATAACGCCATATTCTGATTATCACGTATAACAAGTCAAACCATTACAACGCCCCTGCTGGTTTTGATTATCAAAATAAAAAATTAAACGTAATAAAAAATTTAGCTTAAACCAGCAAATTGATTGTCAAAAATAAGTAACTAAATTCAACTAAAAAGAACAGTTAACAGTATACTAACTTTTTTGTGTGGGTGTATAAACATAAGAATATATAAATGAATATATTTTTATAACAGAAATAATATATATATTTTTTATTAAATTTATTCATTGTACTTTAATACTTATTTGCGCACGGGATTTCCATAGACTTAATTTAATTTTTGTCATGATTTTTCCTAAGTTTATAGAGTTTCTACACAGTATCTACTGTTAAAGTATGATGACGTTATAAGAACTGTGTTGTATATTATTTGTAATAAAAAACGTTAATAATGGTTAAGGTTATGCAAATACATATTGCTAATTGTTGTGGATAGAAAGGAACAAACCCTGGCACCTAATGTACCCTTAAAGCTAAAGTGATTTTAAAAAATAATAAAAAGTTGTTTATTAACGCCTATCAATATTTTAATAATGGGTGCCCATTACTAGTATCTACATAATAAGTGTCAAAACTTATTGTTTTTATTCAACAATGTAATTTTAAGAAACACTTTTTATGCAAGTCTGTAAGCGATCATGGTAGAAAATGAAAGCACAGTTTAATTCTCCAACATTAGCATCACTTAAAAAAATATGAAAAATTCCCAAAATCCTAAAAAGACAATGTGCAAAACTTAAGCAACAATTTTAAAATAAAGCAAATGACAAGAAATTCTTTGAAATAATGGTACATTTTCCATACATTTTCTTTGCATGAATTTTAAAAGTTTTTTTTTAAATATTATTGGTACTGGGGACTCCACTAAGAATGCTTTGAGGATCTTAAAAAGGAAAAAAAGCAAAAATATGTTCGATTTAAAAAAAAAAAAAAAATTCGTTTGCTACTTCTAGTGAGGTAGTAAAATCTTTAAATTTGAATGTATATAATAGATACTGATGTGTGCAATAGAAAACAATTTAAAAAGCTACAGGCCAGCCAAAAACTTTTATTGACCAAGAAACACATCCAATAAAGGTAAGAAACCAAATCCGAGTTTTTTAACTCTATCTAATCATTTGATGTTTGTTTATTTTCGAAGACTAAAGTATTTAACTTGATAAAATTCGCATGGTATGTGTACAGTTCGACGCTTAAGCTATGCAATTGCAAAATGAGTTTTACGCATGTGGACTTGCTTTTCGACAAATGGAGTTGGGCCATACCACAAAATTGATGGCATGCAGAGTGGAATTGCCACTTTGATGGGTATTTCAAAACGATAATGACCCGAAACATACATCGAGTTTAGTCAAAGATTTCACAGAAGAAAATGTAGTTCAAGTCCTTGATTGGCCGGCAAAATCACTCGAATTGAACACAATTGAAAACCTCTGTGGAGTGTTTCCGATAAAGGATTCCAAAATCGAGAAGAAGTTTTTGAAATTCTGGAATCCGAGTTGAAACGTAATTTTTAAGCTGTAATAAGTAATCTTATTGAATCTATGTGGCAGAGATGTGCCGAAGTTATAACAAATAATGGATCATATACGAAAAATTAAAAAAATGTTTGCTTTTTTTTGCACACATTTATACGGAGACCAGCATTGCTTAAGTTCATTTTGGAAGAAACAGTTTAACTTGTTTTTTATTTAATGTGTTAAAAGTTTAAAAATTATGAAAAACGTTTTTGTTGCAAATGAACTATATTCTGAAATAAATGACTTATATATTTTTATGGAGTTTGTTGCTTTTATTTTACACAGTACCGAATATTACAAAAAAACACATTTCTGGATACTCTAACAAAAAATATTATGATAATTTATATTAAAGCTGTAACTACAATCGACTTACCTTTTTATAATTCTTAATAAAGTTAAAGTTTAGAAAACTTACAAAATTGCACATAATTGACTTAAAAAAGTCACCTAATTTTTCGGTATATTTATATTTTTTCTATTTGTCAGAATTTCATTGATCATTAATGTTTTGGCAAGTTTTTTTGGGTAATGTGTTTGTTTTCCTAGATTAGATTAGAAAGGCCCTATGCACCGCGGCCAAAATAAAATGATATTTTGTGCAGCCTAATTTTTTTTCTGCCCTCAATATTGAGGCTTAAAATGAAGCCAATCATCCCACTAGAATAGCGTATATCCACTAAGGAATTGTAGCCTCCTGTCGCGAAGCCTAGGTCATACGCACAGTATATTCTCAAAAATTCCAATTCACAGAATGGAAAATAAGAAAATAAATAGAGATAGAACTTTACAAAAGTTGAATTAAGCTTAATAGTGGTGCTTTACAACATTTTTATGGTGTCACTCTTTCTCTTATTCAACTTCGCTATATATTGATGTCTTAAAGCAACAAAATAAGTTTTTACTTCTACATTTCTTGAAAATTTAATTCTTTCTTTTAAAGAAATCTTTTTTGCTTTAAATAACAGGGAAATCAGTTTGTTCATCTCTGTTTTTAATATTCACACTAAAACTTGATTTTATAGTTACTTTTTTCTCTATTGAAAATAATTGCGGGACTATTTCAATTGACATTTAACAATTTTAAAATTATGAATGAAAATGTTCTCGCCAGTTTACGCACTCGAGTAAATTTCACCACATTGGATCCAACAATGTGTTGAATATGTTTTTAGATGATGCCTTATTGGTAAGATTGAAGCCATTGTCCAATGCAAAATAATTGACTGCTTAGTATACTAAAATGTATGTGTCACGTGGGAGATCAAATCTATATCCCATAAAATTAAATTTAGAGGCTGGCCGAAAAATTGTAGTTATAATAAAACAAACTGTTAGACACAATTATGCATAGTAGTTCACAGTTCTTAATAAAAATATAGAAAAAAATATTGAAAAAAGAATTTTTATCTACTGGGGGGTTTTTGGCGAAATCATCTTTTTATTCTCTAGATGATAAATGGCGATATGTTTTATATCTTCTAGATGATAACCTAGCAATATCAGATATTTGTCTTTCAGAAGAATTGCTTTTGTATTGTCTGGAAGTATTGCATTCGGGATGCGTTTTCTACCAAATGCAATACGAAAACGATTGTTGCCGAAATAAATTTTTTCTTCCAGGCAATACGATTGGGGAATCGTTTTTACATTGCCATGTTAACTGGGATTCGATTTCTAACAGTTTTTTGTTTGTAAATTGTTATTGTTAATATAACATTTTTAAAAAACAATAAATCCAATAAAAGAAGAAAAAGTAAGTTTGTATTTACAAATTTATTGCATAATATACAATTTATTGCATAATACACAAACATTTTTGTAAATTTTTCTGTGTATGATTTTGCAGTTTTGGCGGGCAATACCGCTAGGTGCCTTTATCGATGGAAATCCCTTTTATCTGGCTATCGTTACCATAACAATGTCCTTACCAAAATAACCAAAATACTGTCAACCTTAAAATACCATTACCGAAATAACTTAAATATCGGTTTACTTAAAATATCATTACCGATATAATTAAAATACTATATCCCTTAAAATACCGTTAACGAAATAATTTAATACAGCGTTAGCCTTACCGAGAACTGCATCGTTTCGATTACCAACCATGATTTTTTTTAGAAAATTCCAATGGTTTTTTGATAATGTGGCATCATTCTAATTAATGAATAAATGAGAAAAAGAATTGAGGTGAGAAAATGAAATAAGTTTTATCTCGCACGGTAATCGGATAGTTTGGAGTAACAATAAAAAATTGTTTGTTATATCCCAATAAACATTTTTGATGAAATTAAAGCTAAAATCAAATGTTATTTAAGTCATGTTTTCCAATTTCAAGCCTTGATTCATACTTTAATTACACTTTAATTCAATAGCATATTCCAGCAAAACGGACACTGGAATTCAAGTCGAACATTACAGTGTGAATATATTTTAATTCAAGCCTTGAATCATGTTCGAACAACATAATATTGACACTTCTTTTCAAGCCCTAACTTCAAGTTTCAACAATAAAGTAAAAACACGGTAATGAGGTTTTAGTACAATTTATTAAGTCTTTTTTAATATATATACAATTTTATATTTTTAGTTTTGTATATTTGATCCTGATTTTTTGACTTTCGATGTTTTTTTCACTTATCCTTTTTTATTTAAAATCTTTTTGCAATAAGAAAAAAGATAATGTAAGGACACAGATTAGTTGCAAATAAATGTGGCTTATCTTTTTGTTAAAATCTATGGAAGAAATAAATATTTTAATTTTATTTTAAAATATTGACAATAAACAAAAAACATGAAAAAAAATATTTTTATTTGTATGAACTTGCTTTATTTTTAAGCGATGTTTACAGCTTAAAAATAAAGCACAATACAAGCAATATTTTAAGCACTTGAATTTTTAACTTTTTAATGCTTATTGGGCTATTTTCTATTCACAGAGTTAAATGTAGTGCTTTCAATTCGTTGAATCGATTAACCGATTCCTCGATTAATCGCCTATATTTCGGTTAATGATGAAATAAATAATTGAAAACTCAAATAATTAGTCGACTTTAATAAATAATTTAATTTAAAAAATAATTGCTGGAGGTTTTAAAAAATATTTCTCAAATTCTGAAACTTTCTCAACCTCAGAATATGGGATCATTTTTTAATTGAATAGAGTTTATAGTTACGTTGAAAGCTTTAATTGGAAATACTTAAGCTATTATGCTGTTGGCTTTTTCAAAACTTTTTATGGCTTTTATTTAAAAATTCAACAAAATTTAAAATCTGGTTTCAAGTTTTCAAGTACTTAAAAAAATATACGTCATTAAAAACCTAAATTATGAAGAAGACAATAATGTATTTTTTAAATTTACGTCTTTTTTATTTGAGTTAAAAAACTCATTTTAAGCAGAATTTTAGCACGCATTACTTGAAAATAAAAAGCTTTCAACTCTAAGGATTTACTTCACTGAAAATATCTGAATAGAATCCACAAAACTTCTTTGTAGTAATAAGTATAGCAAATGGATTCTGGCTTTACAATTCAGTCTAAATTTTATAATCTTTAAGAAAATTAAAAAATATTTATTTAATTTTTTATTCTCTTGTGGTGACTACTTTAGCGCTAAAAAGTTTCCACCTCCATTTCAATAAATTCCATAATATATGCAACTATTTATGTGAATTTTTCAACTTTGTTACCATTAGCAACCCTATTCCCTGTTTTGTGTTTCAAAGTGTTTATGCAAATGTTAAAAATTACACCTGCTTATTTGTACAAAGTACGGATATTATAGAATTTTGTAGACCATATAATTTTTTATTTCTTTATAATAGGCTCATGTATACATTTTTAACATGTAAGTTCTATAAAGATAAAATAGAGTACAAACAAAAGGTAATTTTATTACAAATTTTGTTTTATATTATTACTGCAAACGCATTTTAAGTTTCATGATTCGGATTTTTTATAGCTCTGTGAATTAATAACATATTGTTTAAAGAAATGGTTGCTACTAGTGTAATAATATATAGTTATAAAATATATAGTACAATGTATGATAAACAGCTAATTAAATAATATGGTGTTTAGGTTGGAACTCAAATGTGTTCAAATGAAGTCGATGCAAATCTAGTTCGAAATCAACAGTCAAAGGAAAAGCTTCATCACATCTTTGAAATGTTTCATAAATATTCATCCAATGTAAAGCTTCATAGTATTTATTATACATTTTAAAGGACGTTAAAAATATTTCATAATACATATTTATAAATTTTTATCATATTAATGAACCAGTAAGAACTTTATACTTTTCATAAAGGATGACAACCATACAGTTATTTTAGGTGTTGTTTATGAAATGTTTCATAAATATTTACGAAATCGTTAGATTGGATGAAAATTGAAGAAGCTTTTGCTTGGGTGTAGTAGGCTATAGTAGTCTAGTAATTTAAATTAACTCTGCATTTTGTATAAACACATATTTGATAACAACATTCCCAACAAACGTGTATTTCAAATCAAAATATTTAAAATTTTGTATCAGTCTAAATAGAAAAAAATATTATAATGCAGGGTTTTAGTTTTTAAAACAATATCGCTAACATGAGATTTACAATATTTTGGTGTTTAGCTTAGTAAAATCCAAACAAGAATATAATAAAAACCTAAGACTATTTAAAATTGCGTGTTATCATGCAATTTTTATTTTTTTATTTTTACTTCTTGCCAGCAACTAAAATAAGGAGCTATAAAATGCAAAACATTTATAAAAACACAACATATTCAAAGTAAATTTAATATTTACTATCCCAGCAAAACTTTGGTAATCGGTGCGATAAATATGCGTTACCTTGTAATTAAAGCTAGTTACATTTTAAATAATTTTCTTACAAAACGTAATGAGTTACCGACCATTGCTAACGTAGTGCATGATTTATAAACGTAAAGTAATCATTCAAATATTTTTGAAAAAGCGTAATGTACGAAGCGCATCTATTCATTTCTGCTCCAAGCAATCAAATATTATATGAGTCGATAGCTCAATGGGTAGAGTTCATGGCTGGCAATCAGTGTTCCCAGGTTCGATTCCCATCATGAGCACCTTATATTTAATAGAAATCTCTTTTAGACGCAGTTATTTTCCCATCCTCGTAACCATTTATGTAACCACTTACTTTATTACCTCTAAAATTCATCATGAACTAAGCTGTAAAGTAATTCATCGGCCCCTATGGCTTTACATTACTTTACACATTATTTGGTAAGGTGTGGTTTTACTGGGATGGCTAATTGAAGGTGGTGTAGGTTTAAAAACTTACAGCCGTATTCATGATGAAAGTTGTGCATGGATTTAAAAAACTTTGCTAAATATTTACTAATGTTTACCAAGCAATAATAGATTACACAATATAAACTACCGATTTTTAAAACGTACTCACAACAAATCGGAAATTCTAAAAATAATTGTAAATACAGAAGTTTGGTACAAAATATAGTTTGAAAAAAAAAAAACAGAACCAAATTACATTTGCGAAACACTTTTATATTTATTATAATTTTTTTTTATTGTTGAAATTTTATGTTGCTACTTTATAGAAAGCTTTAATTATACTATTTGTTTACAGTTAATTTTTTGTTTTTCAAGTAACAAATCTGACATTTTGTGTTTATATTTCACATGTGATTTTCAATATTTACTTAAAGGATATACATTTTGCATACATTCGCGCATTAAAAAGGTCTGCTATTTGTGATGGCTTTTTTGTTGTTGCCACATTGGTTGACTCTTTTTAACAAGTGGTGAACACAGTTGTTATTTGATGTTTTTTGTTTGTTTATTTTTCACATAAAGACAACAAATAAGTACATAATATTAAAAACCCAACAGAGTAGCTTGTTAAAATTCTTTAAATTTATGTATTTATACAAAATTTAAAAGTTTACCAACTAAAACACATAAGTTGTTAACAAAATTACACACATAGGTATTTTAAAATAAGTAATCCGAATTAAGGACACATTTTAAGTCCATTATCTAATTACTTTATCCTAATTTTAGGCGTAATAACCCGGTTAAAGCACACATTACAGTTATAATGTTACTGTTATAATGTTCAACTTTATTTGGCAACTTTTCATATAAAATCACTGTTTTCTATACCAGGAAAACAGTACCAATTGCCAATCGAATTCTGCCAGTTACGACAACAATCTTTATATTAAATTATATTTTTAGTTATGAAAGCCAATATTCAGTTGTCTTATTTAATATTTATCTTGCACATAAATATTATTACGTTCCGCAAAATTTTATTTTAAGAAAAATGTAATTTTTGGTTTTTCCGGAATCGAACCTAGGCATCCACATCCATAATACACACTCTTACTTACTGCATTGTGCGGAATGTATACAAATTATCTTTCTTAAACGCAAAATGTCAAACAATAGAATCGGATGAAAAACATGAAAGTTATTACAAATGCTCCAGACCAATAATGGTTAAACACCACTAGGTAAGGACATTAACCCTTTGACTGTCCCCAAACAAAATTTTTTTTGTATAGCGTACGTCCACGTAGATAATGTAGTTAAAGGAAATACTACTAATTGTGTATCACAAATGATCACAAATACGCTTCAATCATGACGCCTGTCCATCATATGTGATATATTGGACAGTCAAAGGGTTAAAGAGCAAATTGTACTTTTAAAATTTTTTTTACTGATACAATATTTATATATTTGTTAGATCTATAAATATTCATATATGAGGTTTAGTCAAGGACACTTGAAACCAGGATGAACAAACTACATTTTTTTTAGCCACGCATGCCATGGTGCCATGATGCCATGATGCCAAATGACGAAACAACAAAAAATTCTTAGGCGACACCATGAAATTCTTAGGCGATTTACAGAAACATTTAGCCACTTGCAATGTTACAACCCCAAGTACAGTGATTGTGTTGTGAATGTATACATGTTTGAATTTTTTTTTCCTAACATTCCACAAAAACACAATATTAATTATTATTATAACAAACAAATAGATATTTGATTTTTTTTGCTTAAGACAACAAACAAAACAATGGTAAACGTGAGTACGAAAGAGACAAAAAACACAAAACATGTATACATTCACAACACAATTACTGTACTTGGGGTTGTACCATTGCAAATGGCTAAATGTTTCTGTAAATCGCCTAAGAATTTCATGGTGTCGCCTAAGAATTTTTTGTAGTTTCGTCATTTGGCATCATGGCACCATGGCATCATGCGTGGCTAAAAAAAAATGTAGTTTGTTCATCCTGGTTTCAAGGGTCCTTGGTTTAGTTCCTTCAAGATAGCAATTTTCTAATATGCAAAATTTTCTTAAAGCACATTCAAAACTATAATTTAAAATATTTTTAAATTTTGTTCAACAAAATTAAATAATTTATGTCTCGCATATCTCATTTAATTTAGTAAGGTCAGCTATTTGATTTCTTCGAAATTCGGGGAAAACACTTTTCTTGGCATAAAATTGATCAGCAATTCAATTAATTCAGAGTTTTATGACACAAACTACAAGGACTATATTCTAATAATTTGGCCAAAATCGATCTGCGCCATTTTTTTTTTTTTGGAAATTTTGAATATTTCATTGATAACAAAATATCGTGGGGTATCATCATATCTTTATGGAAGTTGACTAAACTATTTTCAGTAATTAGTAATTAATATTTAAAAAGAAAAAAATAATTCAAACCTTTGAAAACTTTGAATTGTAAATTGACTCAAGCGAGACGGAATAGTTAATACATATGTTATATTGGGTGATCAGAAATTTTAACTATTTTTTGTTTTTTTTTTTGTAATAAAACTGCTAAGAATTCAAATTTTTAATAATACCGAAATATGCGTGTACATATTTTTCATTTACTATCAAAATATACAACTTTCGTAAGGTCTTGGACTTTATGAAAGTTTATTTGCAGGATTAATAAAAACAATGCATAATTGCAGCTTTGTGAATTGTAGGATTAACACCAAAACATTTTTCAAAACATTTTTCCCGTGTAGCTTCTATTGTACTTACTTTTTCCTTTAGGTGTAGTTAAACTGAACTTCATCAAATCCTCCCACTAATTTAGTTATTACTGTTGATTGTAGCTTTAATCCTTATTTGTATAACAACAAATAAATAGAGTATTAAGTTGTTAACTTAATTTTTAACAAAACTGTACTGTATATAAAGTAACCATTACACAAGTAAGTGTTGCACGTTGTATGTTAATTTATTTCATTATACCAAAATAAAAACTGTGTTTAAACTTTAATACTTGCAGCAATAAACAAAACACATGCTAACATATTGTAGGAATACAAAATACTACAGAAAAACACGTCTGCCAAAAGGGAATTCCTATTGTTTTATTATTTTAAACAAAAAAAAAAATAAACTAAAAAAACGTTGTATATAAAAATACAACATGTGCGCTCGCGCTTTAAAAATTTTAAGTTTTATTAGCAAAGTTCTTTCATTTTTTTACCTGGTAGAATTTCTTTTGCTTTTCTGCACTACATTAATGTCAACGGTTTTATATATGTTTTTTATCATTTGATATAATATCGGCTACAAAAGCAGCAGTTACTTTTCTCAAAAGGGATGGTTGGTAGGTTATTGTTATATTTAGGGTTTTAGCCATGTTTAAAATTTAGTTTTTTTTTCTTTTACCGCCAACTGTGCGCATAAGCAGTTGTTGGTCTGGAGTTTTTTTCTTTTGTTTTCATTTTCATGTTTTGTCATAGGGAAGTTTATAAATATCCTAACTCAAAGGTTATTTGGTCAGTTTTAACCCTTTCAACACATAATAATTCTTGTTTTGTTTTAACGAACGTAGAAAACGTAGACACGTTATTGTCTGAAAGGATAAAAAATGTTTTAACGGAATTCTTAAACATTCTTGATATTGTATAAAAAAACTAGTTTGAAAAAAATTTGAAAAAAACTTAATTTTATACAAAGCAGATAAAAACACGTGCTATAGCATAAATATAAAAAAATAATATGCATTTAAGACACCTAAAGAGGTATTACTCAATTTGAGCAAGGATCTCCACCTTAAGAAGTAACCGGATTATTGAATAAATTCTTAACATTTTCTCAAGTAGCTTGGTAGCAAAATTATCAAAATTGGTCGACGGGTTAAAAAGTTATGAGCAGGGAAACCGACATAAAATATGCACTTAAAATATAGAAATATTCCCTAAAAATAAAAAAAAATAATATATTTTTTTAAACAAAAAAATATTTTTTTTTTTTTAATCAAAACAATTCAATTTAATATACACAATCACAATATATTTTCTGTTACTGACTGTAGTATATTTAAAAAGTAATACGTAGAGTTTGTTTTTAAATAAAGAATCAATTGAAATTCATAGAAATATATCTTTTAACTATTTGAATACAGAATTCAGTAGAAGTTGATATTTTCAGTTAAACTTAATTTTTTTGTTTTCTGTTTCTAAAAATAGAAATTTAAATAATTCCTTTTTGTTTTTTTGTGAAAGGATTATGTTTAAATACAAATGTATTTCAATAAAAATTACAAGAAATTATTCAAATATACATACACGTATAGAAAATCAAAATATATACATATGTGTGTGTTGTGTTTTGTAATTTCATACAAATAAAAAAAATTCAATTTGAAAAACAAACCACAAAAATAGTTTTTTCTACAATTTATAGTTATTTTAAACCAATTTCGATTGTTTTTACTGCTTTTGTCGATTATTAAATAATTATTAATAATAAACAACAAAATGGGCTGAAAAAAATGATTTGATTACATTTTCGATTAATTTAATGTATATTTTAGATTATTTTTAATGAAATAATACTCGTATTGTAAGTGCACAAAAAATTTGCGTATTAAAAAAAAGACAAACATAACAACTAAAACGAATAAACAAAGGAATGCAAAACAATAGGATCTAGTAAATGTTTAAAAGGTATTACGAAAAACTGTAAACTTTTCCATATTTTAGTCAATTCTACATTTAGTAAAAAAAAATATAAATAATATTTTATATTTGGTTAGATGTCTATTTCGGAGTCTTTGGGGTCTGATTTTCGCGTCTTTTTTATACATCTTTTTTTTATATATATTTTTAATTTTATCAGGCTCGAGATCATAATTTAATGTTAGTAACGAATAGTAAACACTAATTTTTTTATTAAATGAAAAAATTCTAAGCATCAGCGCTAATATAATAAAACAACACTCAAATATGTTGTGAAAGAAAAATATTAGAATGCCAGATTCCCAATTCGTTCCCAGAAATGGAAACATTAATATTTGGAATGGCAACCCTGTCAATTTGTGCTTCGAAAATCGAAGATGGTTGCCAAAGGGTATTTCTATAAATAGATGAAAAAAGCTCATTTGTACGGCTAATGATTCACTAACTGAAAAATGGAATTTCGCATATTCATTTTTCTTAAAGTGTGTAATATATAAGCATGTTCAAAACCATGAGATATTTGTGGGTTGGGTGGTTCATATGGAGGCTAAAGATGACCTGGTCGCTCGGGTCGAAAGTGTGCACTCCCTCTAGCGCTGATCCCCTTATTAATAAAAAAATTAGTGTTTGCTATTCGTTAGTAACATTAAATTATGATCTCGAGCCTGATTAAATTAAAAATATATAATTATAACAAATGGATCAAATAGTTTACAAAATTTACATCTTTTTTTTTAAACGGTTTCTTCTTTTTGATTAAAACAATAAGTAGAATAAAGGAACAGGAAAATATTTAAAAATTACATCATACCAGCTTTTAAATTTTTGGCTGGTTTTTTTTATAAAAAAATACGATTTTCTATAAAAGTTGTTGTTGCAATAAACTACAAAATTTTGATTTAAATTTACAAAAAAAAAACATTGTCTGTTACACCTAAGAATGTACGAAACATTGAAAAAGTTCTTTCAACATCAACTGATGCGATGGGTGCGAATTTAAAAGCTAGTACTTCTTTGACATCATATGCCAAAACTGATTTAATTGAAGATCCAGTCAGCTGTTTGCTTATTCTTTTTATTACTTGCAGACCATCGATTTTTGTTACAATCTGTTCAAGTTTGTTCTTAATGTATTTTTTGGTATAGAATTCTGGTTCCTTGTCAATATTTTTGATTGTTTATGTTACTAACTCATATTGCTCAACAAATGTCGGCTTAGGAGGGGGAGGGGCAGGTGGAGCGCTAACAAATATTAGGTATTAGTATATTAAAATAAAATCTATTAAAATTTTAATAAAATTTTTATTCAAATTCCAGATTCAAATCAATTTAAATTTTAATTAAATGTTCAATATTTTTTTTATCAAATATACATATGTTTGTGTGTAATTTATCAACGCATGAAAATGTCTGAATATTTTGTACCAAATGGTTCATAGGAGTACTATGAAGAGCGCCACAAAAAATACTATAGTACCAACTTTATCAAAACTGGTGCATACGTATTTGCAGTATTGCCAAAAAAGTTTGTTCTCATGCTCCCATTTTAAAATTGTAAATAATCAAATTTTCCTTTTCCCAAAAATTATTTTTTAGAAGATTTTGTTTGCTAAAAATTAAAAATATATGTTCTAAAAAAAAGGGTGGCAGAAGAAGTTTTAAAATTTAAACAAATTCTTTATTCAATTAACATCAAACTCAGAGAATCAATTTGATTTTCGCTGATTGTTTTTATAGAATCAATCAAATTAATTTATTTTTAATAAATCAAATAACCAAAAATCGTTCCCGAACGGAATAACAAAACAAATTATTCAGTCTAGTCAAAATGGAATCATTGATATGAAATGATTATAATTTATTCATAGATTCATAAAATTTATAATACGAAATAAAATGAATTATCAAGATCTGCATTAAAACCAATACATCATTAATTTAACAGAAAAAGCTTTCGATTATCGATCTGAAAAAATCTATCAAAATTTAATTTTATCAATAAATTTTAAAATTTGAAGCCATGTCCCCTTATCTGGCAACACTGATGTGTACACATTTTGATGCATACAAACACTACATAGACTAATTTTAACAATAAATGTGTTTCTCTTTCTTTAAAAAAATTAAGTTATGACGCTTTTTTAATATGCGTAATGTTAAATATATTTCTAATAAATATTTTTTTTCTGTTTAGGGATTTGAGACTCAATTTTTCAATTAAAATTACTGTATGTTTTATATGTTGTCAATAGTATTTTTTGTAAACTAGAATATTTTTTACACCAAGTTCATTATCAATTAAAAAATGAATTGATATGATTACATTTTTAATTGAAAATGAATAAAAAATTAAAACTAAAATTTACTGAAATTTTTTGGCAATATTTTTTCTGTTGTTGAAGATTGTAGCTGTCCAGAAAATGCATTCCATTCTAATAATAAATTTTTCTGTATTTTCTTCTTTATTGCAAAATATAATTTTTCATTTGAATAAATTTTCATCATCTTGAACCAAATGAAAAAATATGTCGCTTAAAATTTAAAATATATTTAAAATAAAATTTTATTTTAAACATTTTAAACAAATGTTTAATTGAACACTTAGTTTCAATAGTTAAACTTTAATACAGATATATAAAAGGAATGGAATATATACAATATCAAAGGAACGTGAAATACGCATGTTCAAATTTTCAATGAAATCTAAACACATCCATTATTGCTGCATCGAAATAAGTTACTTGTTGGTAATCGTTGTACATAAACATAATTTTAAATGAAACCACTCACTTTTATGACATTCAACTAAAATTTTATAATACGTAAATAGTATAAAAACATGTTAACTAAAATTTTATTGTTTGTACAATTATAATCGTGTAGTCCAAAAAACCACAGCACTAACTAGTAATTTCAAAATAGTAATTAACACGAATAATATTTAATGTTCTATGCAATTTATAGGACATCTTGAGAACATTGAAACCATTTAAACTCTGAAATAGTAATACAACATGACAATTTGTTGCTGCTGTTGTTTTAAATGTTATTGCAAATAGTTATTTAACGTAATAAATACTTTCCAAACATACATATTTTACTAGAGGAATATAATACAGCGTAGTTTAAAAGTAGTCTGCAAAATAAAACGTGTTTAATGATAAAAATCTTGAAATAATTGTCAATCAAGCTTCACATGCAATTTTAACTAAAGAAATTGTACATACAAATAGAAATAAAACATTTGCAAAATGGTCAACATACAACAATTAACAAAACAACAGACATTACATTTTTATTTCATTGAATGTAGAGTTGTAAGAAGCAGCAGTAAATAATTTTATAGTGTTGCCACTGCGCTGGTGGCATTTTATGTGCTTTTAATAAGTTTATCAGCAACATCAGCAATTTCGGTATCCGCTTTAATAAGTCTGTATTTATTGGTTGACTGTCTGTCGGACCGTCTTTTTTGTTGACTTCTCAAACATATACCATACAAGACACACATATGGTATTCAATGCACTATATGTCGTATTTACTTTTTTTTTTTTTTTTTTTTTGAACAAGTGAATTTTTAATTAATTTTAAACAATATACTACATATAACCAGACACAAAACCAAAGTCTTTGTACACTTAATACCTCTATTTAAAACATGAATATAAAGAGTGTTGTAGTATGTTGTTTAAAAAAAATAAAACAACAACTAAAATTTAGATAAGCAAATTACTGGCGCTTTAGATCAAAGTTAATATGAATAAAAAAAACTTTTAAACTTGAAAATTTGTCATGTTTTAAATTCGTACTGAAAAAATTTGTATTTTTTTCCTGCTGCTGTTGCCTCTTCTTTGTATTTTTTGTAACATTAATTAAGTTATCGTGTTGTAAAACAATTGAACAATTGACTTAATCCATTGTTAAGATCAGCTTGTGCGACACAAAAACAGAAGAAAAATGAAGAAACACATAATGCAACATCAGTAGTCACAACTCCTTTACAACCATGCTTGCTCTGTTTAAGTATTCTCTGGGGAGTGGTTATGTCAAAATCGTATAAAGTTAGTTAAGAGTTAAATCAATGAATACAAACAACTTGTAGAATACTAAAATTGTATAAACAAAAAGTAAATAAATTATATATCTTTTAAATACTGTTGTTATTTGTAACAATCAATCCTTTAAAAAATCAATATTAGAACCCTCACCCCACTGTGCAAGAGAGTATAAGTAAGCCTTCAATATATCGAACCCTAAAAATGAAAATCTATATTCGTCATCTCTCAAACTATCGTAAATCTATGATGTAATGTTTTAAATTTCATAAAAAATTTTATAAAAACTTTCATTTCATTTATTAAAAATTGTATACAATCTTTAAAAAGTTGCATTAAAAAATCGTTTCAAAAAATTTATAAGGATTACACTCAGTGTTATTTTTGTTCGGATTAAGATCTAATATAGAATTTACAATTAATTATTGTAACATATAGAGTAGAATTAAAAAAAACTCCTACAACCAATGACAATTAATGCAATTTCAAGTACTGCTTTATACTAAATATATATATGTGATCCTTATGCGATTTTAGAATGATTAAGTGATGTACGATCACGGCGCGAAGACGTTAGCGTCACTCATACCTAGATTAATGGACATTCACCCGAGAAGTTTGGTATTGAAAATGAGCAAAATCGGTCCAGTGGTTAAAATATTATGAGTGAAAATGTGAACGTACCTCTAAATTTCCCATAGAATTTAGTGTATTTTAATAAAATTTTGTACACAGAGAAAGAGGATTCATTGTAGCAACCGACTTTCTTTCCAACTGAACAATTTGGTTGCAGCATATATGTTAATAATATTTGTTTTTTTAACATCCCATTTTATTTACACCTGTCTATATGACAATTAGTAATTAGTTTTGAGGTCTGGGTATTAATTAACTTAAATCCACACTTAAGATAACTTATATTTAGTGTAAGTAAACATTTATATTAAATTATATTAAATACATTTTGCCAAATTATCAATTATAAAAATCGGACAAATAGCTCCGATGGAGTGCATCGCTTAAGTCTTCTTGAACCTGAGAGCTCGTTATAGGGTAGTTGTATAATTTCATTGTTAGAATGACATGTAAGTTTCAATGTATGTTTTAAGCTGGAATTCCTTATGACTTCTTGGACTGTGCTGACGTTGAGATCACGATGTAAATTTTCATTGGATATGTACCATTCGGCGTTTATAATAGTTCTCAGTATTATTGATTGAACTCGTTGGATGATTTTTATATTGGAGTTGCTTGCAGTACCCCAGAGCTCTGCGCCATATTTCCAAATAGGAGCTATTATTGTTTTGTAAATAAGCAATTTGTTTTGTAAGGATAAAGTTGAATCCTTTCCTAAGAGCCAGTAAAGTTGTCCAAATTTTTACTTTAGTTCGTTTTTTTACGGATGATATGATCTTTCCAGATTAATTTAGAGTCGATTATCATGACAAGATATTTAGATTTATTATCATCGGAGTGTTATTTATCGTAATTGCTTGATGATCACTTATCTTCCTATTAGTGTAAGTCACTTGTACTGTTTTTTCACTATTTACTAAAATACCCCAGGTTTTAAACCAGCAATTGTTAAAGGTTTGATATGGCCAAAGTTATATCTTTATTTGATGGCAAAAGGATAGTGTCGTCTGCAAATGTTGCAATCATATCTGTGTTTCTTGTTGGAGTAGGAATGTCTGCTGTGTACAGAAGGTATAGGATAGGGCCAAGGACACTACCTTGCGGAACTCCCGCTTCCATTTTAATTATGCTTGAGCATTCATCTTTATATTTAACATAAAAGTGCTTGTCAGTTAAATAACTTTGTAGAATAAGAAAAAAGTCCATTGGTAGATTTTTTTCCAATATATAAGATAGGCCAGCATGCCACACACTGTCAAACGCTTTCGCTACATCAAGATATGTTGCCACGCAAAAATTTTTTTTATCAATTTCAAATGAGATTTTGTTTGTTACTCTATGTATTTGTTGGATCGTAGAGTGCATGGGTCTAAAACCAAACTGATGCGCTGGTATAAGATTTCTTTCTATAAAAGTATTGGTTCTAGTCGATCAAAAATAAGTTTTTCGAATAATTTAGATGTTAATAATTTGGTTGTCGCAAACAAATGTATTCATGATCCAGTTGAAATATATGGTTTAATCCGAAATTCTGTTGTATAAACCGAATTTTGGTGCCCACAAACAAATATGTCGGTAGCTCCAACCAAACCATTCGGTTGGTAAGAAATTCGGTTGTCACAATAAACCTTTTTTTTCCGTGTAGTGGCGACTAGTAAATAAAATATTTTGTAATATTTTTACTCCAGGCTAATATGAATAATATTTTTATTCACCTTAAATATTTTTCACATGAAAAAATATTTCACCACTAAATTTTTTTCAGCACAATTTTTTTTTTTCACCTCAAAACTTATTTTAGGCACAAAAATTGTTTTCACTAGTAATTTCACTTCCAAATTTTTTTACATATTTGTAAGAAACACCCCTGCGGGAGAAGGACCTATCTTCATTGTGACAGGGACTGGATGATAATGTTTGTACTTGAGTACTTTTTTTTTAAAACCTTAAAATAACCATGTTATTCCTTTAACTTATTTTGTACTATTATTTTTGACTACTTTCATGATATAATTTTTTTTAAATGCTGTTGATACTATAGTACATTTTGTGCCACAATAAAGAACCTTAAATGTATTTTTGTGCCAAAAAAAGATAAATATATTTGTAAATCTATGTCATTTCTGATACTAATTTAAGTTTTTAATTTCATTTTGAATTTGTGGGTTTCACACAAAAAGTATTTTAATACATTGAGGATTAGTGTTATTCTTTGAAACATTCAACATCAGCAGACTTCAGCTGCAACATTTTTTTAAGTTAAATTGACAACATTTTCAAAGCTACAGAAGTATTCAAAAGCACTAAATAGGGTTGATATATTGCTGACATAAAAGCAGTTTATGTTTATTTTGTATCCCAATTTTCCTCTTTTTTATGAAAAACTCTTTTTGAAATTCATGCATTTTGTTTCTAGATTTTTATATTAAACTGTATATATGTTCTGTTTATTATACAGTTTTACCATATGAATGGGAAATAATGGACAGAAAGAGATAGTCAACGTACTTTACAGCCATTAATACTTTTACGTCACAATGTTATGTTTGAATTTAGCACAATAGAAAAGTTTTGTTGCATTTTTTACTCATTTCGCAATGTTGAATTTTAGTAAAAATTTATAGTATATTGAACAAATTATCCTGTTTCAGTATGAAAAATCAGAAAAATGCATTATTGAAAATAAAACAGTTTTTTCCATGAAAAACCTTAAAACTGTTGGGTATCCCAAAAACTGGAAAACGGCTTAAACTTATGGTAGCACTGCTAGACAGTATTAAAAGTTGCCAGCAAAAAATCAACTTTGTTGCAGCTGAAGTCTGCTGGTGTGAAAAAGAAATAGTGAGCAGGAACTGCCCTCTTGTGGCTAAATACTTTTTGTTTCACACCCCAGCAAAAAAAAAAGTAGCAAAAGAAGAGAAAAAGAAGCAGTGATTTTGATTCCGGTGTTGTGAAAATTTGGATCGGAACCAATGATTTTTACATAGGGGTGTCATAGGGTGGAAGTTTTCTTTTATGATCCTTTTTCATTGCATCTAAAGCCCTTCTTATGGTTTAGTGAAAAATTAAATCTTTTGTTCTTCCCAAATAAATTTTGAATTTGTAACTTAGATTTTTACAGGACATAAGCAATCGAGCCTTAGCCTCAGTTTCACAATAACCCGTTAGCTTCTACCTGGGAATTTAACTGACACATTTGTTGTTGTTTCCTATACAAAGTTTGAGTTTTACTGTTCGTTAAATTTTAGCGGGAAATTCAGCAATCGGGGCTTATTTATCTCTATTCGAAATGCTTGCAACTTTTACTACAATAAATTTTTTACTTTTTGTGGCGTCATAGATTTGAAAAGTGTTTAATTTCATTAAAAATCACATTTTTATAAGTTGTGAAAAAGAACTTCCTTAGAAGAGAAAAATCAGAACTAAACGATACTTTAGAATCAATGAAAAATTAATACCTTAAGAATCACTTTCATTTATTTTTGCTGGGACACTACGGGGGAAGCTATTGGAATATGTTCCTTAGTTTTTTTTTTATTTAAAAATAGTACCCAGGTCTAATAGTTTGTACATGTTTCGAGATGTACTTAGCTGACTATTTTAGCCGCAAAAAAGTAGTTTTTTTAGTTTTGGGTTTTAGCGGTTAATTGACTTCTGTTGGGTCCACTAGTTCTTCTTTTTAAAAAGCTTTATAATTTATAACACCACAGCAAAAATAAATGGAAGTGATTGTTAAGAAATTAATTTTTCATTGATTTTCCTATTCTAAAGTATTTCTTTTTCACAACTTCCAAAAATGTGATTTTAATGAAATTTAGCTCTTTTCAAATCTATGACAGGTAACTGATTTTAAAAATAATGAAAGTTAAACGTTAACAATACATATTTTTACATAAATTTGATCTTCATAACTATGGTTAAGTACTAAACTTTGGTTATTTTGAAACAAGTTATCAGGTTTAAGTCGTTTGTATCAATTTTTAACTTAGAATTTCGAATAAAGTTATTTAAAAAATAAGACTCGATAACTAAATATGAATTAATAAAAGTTTTGTAAGCTGCCAAAATGCACTTTTTGTACTTTGCACCTTTATTTGTCTATAAATATATTCAGTTGTGCTCCGATGGTCATAACTTGCTAACTAATATGTATGAAATAGTATAACTTAAAACAAAATATGCCGAATGACTTTTATAAGATGGAGAAATTGTTTAGAATGCTTAACTAAATTTGTCAGTTTGTTGTCTGATACGAATTATCAACTTATGACCATTGATATAGAAAATTTTATATTTATCCTACATAACTGTTTCTATATGCGTTAAAATTAAAATAAAAAATTTAAAATTTATATGGGAACATCAAAAGATCTAATTTCTTTCTAAGCCATAAGAAGGGCTTTAGATGCAATGAAAAATGCTCACAAAAGAAAACTTCCACCCTATGACACCCCTATGTAAAAATCATTGGTTCCGATCCAAATTTTCACAACATCGGAATCAAAATCACTCCTTATTTTTTTCTTCTTTTGCTACTTTTTTTTTGCTGGGACGTTCATACTGAGCCCCAAAATAAGTATTTTCGTTTTTTCTTTTTCCAAAATTTCGACCTTTAAATTCTATTCAAATTTTAAATCGAAGACTTAAAAAAATTAATATACGTTTTCTAATGATACGTTCACAATGAACGTCAACATTTTGAACGTATCATTAGAAAACATTTTATTTTTTTGAATCGCTCTCTATGTATGAAGGTGATTATGTGTGGAGTCAACAAACATGTTCAACACATTTAGTTTTAAAACTTTTAGGACATGGATGGAGGGTTTTTAAAGCTTTGGCAAAGCCGAATTTAGCATTTGTTATACATAAACATATATATATATTAAAGCTTGAGTGCGAATTTCATAGCATTTCAAAGCGTTTATATTTTCTTTGGACCAAACAAAAAACACAAAAAAAAATAAAATGAGGTTGTTCTTGACTCCTTAAAGATTTGGGAGATAAAATATTTAACTAATACAGTGGGTACGTATTTAACACCAAGGGCCACATTGAGGATTTCCATAAATCATAAAGGGCCGCATTATATTTAGGAAAGCCAAAATATATATGGTCATCGAAGCTGCAATGAAGGCTGACTTACCTCTTTAATTTTTGTATGAACTTTGTGAACATTTTTTTCCATTCGATTACTTCAACTAAAAATTAATTTTGATAACAAAATTTGGTTTATACAACTGACTTTTAGTTGCAACACCCAAAATTATAACGAGTGACCTTTGAATATAGTTGTACTAATATATTTATTCCTGTATTCAAAATATACTTGACAATTCGGTTTGTACTAATTATTTATGTTATTATAATGTTATTTCCCTGTCATAACTAGAAAATTTTAATAAAACTAACATTTTTAAAATTTTAAATAAAACTAATTTTTCGTCAAATCGGGTGATTTTTAAACACTTTAGTAGAAATTTTTAATAACATTTTACTTGGTCTGTACTCGGTATCTTGAAGCATTATGGACACCTTTCACTAACTGAGTGTAAAATTTAAGTAAAAGTACGAGGTAAAGCAAATAATTCGCCTATAATGTCTTCAAAAAGAAAATTCAATAAAAATTCAATTCAATATTTGTTATCAAGTAGTATCGAAAGTACTGAAAGTAATCTAATTTATATGGGCACATGTTTGTACAAATTGAGCATTTTGACCCGTTTGCATAACTTTTTAAATAATTTTAACGCATTCGCCACCCAGAAGCATCAGTTATTTAACACCTTCCAGCACGCGCTCGACAAGAACGTAATAATAATGGGAGAATAACGCATAAGGGAAATTGTTACATATGTCTCAGAAAAAGATCAACACGAAAAGCTTGCAAAAAATGCCAGTCAGTTTATGCTCAACATTCAGTAGATTGTACTCAATGTGATTAGGACGCAACCTAAAGAACTTCTTTTCAAAAAAATTTAAACTTATCTTCTTTTTCCGTACAATATATAAACGCAGAGAAAACAGAGTCATTGTGACAACCGAGATTTTTGCCAATTGAATAATTCGGTTGCCGCAGCCAAATTGATTCCTTATCCAATTGAAATATACGTTTTCAACCAAAATTATACTGTATTAACCGAATTTCGATCGCCACAAACAAATATGTTGGTGGGTCCAACCAAACCATTCGGTGGGCAAAAAATTTAGTTGTCACAATGAATCTGTTTTTTGATTCTGTGAAAAAATGTCATATGAGTAAAAAATATATGATTCATAATAAAACAATTTTTTTACATTTTAACTTAACAGATTACATACATAAAAGAGATAAATCGCAAAAACTGTTAAAAAGTCTTAATAAAAAATATAATTTTTATTTTAGAATTCGACAGAAAACAATATCTTAGGAGGCTACTCAAAATTTCAAGTCGATACGGTACCTAGAACTCAAAATATATCAATTTTAAAATGAAACAAAATATACCCAGGTAGGTGGGTATACAAAAACTATTGATGCGAACTTCGATTTTGGCAGTAGTTAAGTGATGTTTGATTAATTAAAACGTCAACTTTTTCACATAAATCAAGTTAAAAAATGTTAGTGCTATTGTAACGATTAGGTGATTTAATTAATGGGTCTGCTTGTTTACATTTCCAGTACAAAGTAGTAAATCTAGAAAGAACAACATAATTTTCAATTAATATTGTAAAAAATAAATTTTGAATCTAAAAATTTTATAAAAATATATTTGGAAAATTTTTACAAAAAAAAAAAAGGTGTGAAAAATTAAACTAAAACCGACGAAGGGACGCACTTGCCCAACATTGAATTAATAGAAAAAGTTATTAAAAATGTTTCCTAAAGTTTCTAAAAATTTCTTTTGCTGACTTTAACAAGGTAAATAACTATTTGGTATTAACTATAATTTAACTCAAATATAACTTACATTTTTCAGACTTATGCTTTTTTTTTTTTTTTTTTTTGATACTTTAAACCATACATGGGACTTATGCATTGATTGAACTAATTAATTGATGGTTTCATTACCATTGCATTGACATCAATTGTAATGAAATACATTTTATTACCATTGTTTGAATTAATGATAACGATTTAAGGATCTGATTTTATTGATTAATGACAATGTTTTTGAATTTAATTACCATTACTAATGCACTAAAACATTAGCGTTACTAACCGTGTTAATAAATGATTTTTAATCAATTATAATTAGTTTTTCATGCATTTGTGCTATTTCATTACCATTAGTAATGATATTTTTAATGAAAAAAATTTCATTTCTGTTAAATGGTAACGAAATTCTTTCAATTGGCATTAGTGTCAACTAATGATAATGAAAATTCAATGATAAAGAAAAATTCTCAAGTATGTTTAAAGTATATCAGATCCATACAAAATTGTTTTATAACCAGTTTGGTGATGTATACAAATACGTAAATCTTCAAAAATAATTATTGAATCAAATATGAAATAATTACTAAATCCTTAAATTAAATTAAAAATATATTCTGCCAGTCCTTTTCATATTTCTTTTGGAGCAATTCCAGCTCAAACCGCACAGCAATCGGTTCTATTTTTTGAAAGGGATTCAAAAATTGGAGAAACGTTGGACTAAGTGAATTGAGATAAAGGGATATTTTGTTGAAAAATAATTTTTTTTTTTTGCAAAAAAAAACTGTGTTTCATTCAAAAATCCACGGAGTTATTGATGCGCTCTCATATTTTATTCATTCTTTTATATGGTTTTGGGAGGAAGATCAGCGCCTGTAAATATACTATAGTATTTGCGAATTAATTTTTCCCACAGAAATAAGGTTACTTATTATCGCGTCAAAAGTATAAATTATAAAAAAACATATCAGAAAAATGCATCTCTGGATACAATTTTTTTCCGTAAATTATTTTTATACCTCTAAATAATCTCTAATGCAAGTAAACCTGTTTTTGATTCCAGGATATTTCGAAATTCCAAAATTTCGTCAGATTACTATTATTTTTAATTTTTTATAAAAAAAAATTTCTATTAAGAATACTGTATTTTCTACAGCTTTTGAAAAAAAATATGGCAACACTCACAACAACAATTCCAGTTGCTGAAATTTAAAGAAAAATATTACAAATGACATGAATATAAAATATAATGATAATGTCTCATGAACTCAAATATTATATTAAGCCACTTTATTAAAGAGTAGAGCAAAAAACACTAAAATAAAAATATAATACTTATATGATATACATATTATGGTGTTAAATAATGAAAGAATGAGTGAAATGAATTAATGGCTTAATTGAAAAATTCGTTCTGAAATTTATCGTCATTTTGTATGGGGAAAATATATTTATATATTGTACAATCATTTACTTATTTATATAAATACACTCGAAAGATTTTCAACAGTTAAAATTTGTTTACTTAAAGAATAAATTGTAAGTGAAAAAATTATTAGCTTAATGTTTTCTACTTTCATCATCCGAGTAAAAAATAGATCTGGTGCAATATTTATTAATATCCAATTTAAAATTCTTTTACTTAAAAAAGTTTGTAAGTTAAAATAACTGAAAATATCATTTAAAAGAAATGATATTTCATTAAAAAACCGGTCTACTTAATTTTCATTTAAATTAAATACCATATGTTATTTATTTTTAAATGTTGATTAATCAACTGGCACATCCGTAAGAAACAAATGATATAATCAGTTAAAATAAATGCCAAAATTTTACCTACCAATCCTTTAAAAATAAATGTTTATTTGAAATTATTTCCGTTTTTGAAATTTTTGTTTTTTTAATATACTGGTACAATACAAAATGTATGTATGCATATGAAGCTATAAACACTTTTTGTGTGAACTCATTCGTGTATGTATGTGTGTTTATGAAGTTCTTGTAATTTGTATTGAAAATTTTTGTATATATACAACCAATTTAAATAAAAAAACAAATTGAAATTTTTTGAATATTTTTTTTTTTGAAACAGACAGCAATCAAAATTTAAATTTGTAATAACCGTTACGGACACAAATAAACCACAAGTTTCCGTTTTGTGGGTAAATTTTTATTAAATTTTAAACAAATGAAAAAAATAAATGAAACTGAAAAAAATCGGTAAATGATAGTAAATTATTTCGAATAAATGTATAAAAAAGTTAATAAAGATATTCCTTTGAAAAATAAATGTATCTTCCTTTATTTTGAAATGGAACGGAAAAATTTTTTATTAAACTACAAAAAGTTAACTTCATAATATTCTGAGTGTTAGTATGTAAATATCTAGCTGCAAATGGGAGATCATATTAGATCCACCAATATATTTGGGGATTTAGAAAGATCTGAATTGATCCGAAAAATGGGCGGCCTAATTAGGTACTGCAATATATTTGGGGACTTAGGAGGATCTAAATTGATCCAAAAACTGGCGGAGCATATTATATTCAGCAACATATTTGGGAACTTAGAAGGATCTAAACTGATTCGAAAGATGGCAGATCAAGATCCAACAATATGTTTAAGGATTAAGTAAGATCCAAATTTATTCAAAAATATAATACATACGGAATCTAGTGTATTAAAAAGCGTATAAATTGAATTGAACTCTGTCTGCTAAAGTTGTAGTAAGTTAAGCACTCAAGCCACACACCACTGATATACATTATAGTGGCTGACTTTATTAAACTTCAATTTTTGTATAATTGAGTTATACATAATTATATCTTCGGGACTTACATTTATATATTCAAGAATTCGGGAAAAACTTCGACATATCATGGCTGAATTAATATGACTAAATTGGTTCTGTATATATCTGATTTTACATCATTATATATAATCATATCTTATGGACGAAGAACAAATTTGGAACAATAATTATAATATAAAAACAAAAAGATATATAAATTTTCACCACTTGTAGGACTTTTGGAAACAAATATCATATAAAAGTATATGTACCTAGATTATTATTAACTAATTATATCTCATATCCTATAAAAAATTTCTAGGTCTTGTTGTCTCGAAATGGGTTAAAATTTGGAATTTGTGTAAAATAAAATATTAATAAATATTCGAAACCATTGACATGGAACCACATATGATCACTTAAAAATATATCAAATTTGTTTGTGAATATTGTACCATGTATATTTATACCTTATACCATATCATAAAATACTTCTAATATTGGACCATATATTGAATCATATATAATTTATCTTTCTTATTCCATTATAAAGAACATGTTTGATAATGGCCCATATATTATTATAACACAAATATGTGATAGCTAGGCTTGGGAATTTTAGTTATTTCTATAGAGTACTCCTTATAGTTCAGCTCCTATCTGTGACGTAGATTTTAATTAAATTGAATTGCTAAGCAAGAACTGCACTATGTAAAAACAATTTTATGCAAACAAAAACAAAATGTGTAGCTGTCTTAAAAACTTAATTTAAAATATTTTAAAACTTTCTTAAAAGAACTTTATCTTTTTGCATTTAGCCCTTTGGTCACTATCTTTAGTAAAATTAAATACACTTTCTAAAATTATAATTGATGTTTTAATAAATATTAAGAAATGTTTATTTTTTCAAAGGACTAGGTTAAAAGAATAAAGAAATGAATTTCGTCTTCATTTCAAATAAAGCAGGATGTCAAAAAAATATAGTCTGGCAATCATGAACAAGAACGACTATAGCTTAATGATTGAGCATAAAAACTTGAGCTAGCAACATTAAAACAGCAACAGCTGATCATGAGAATGAAAAGAAATCATAAAAAGGACGAAAAGAGCTACCTAAAAGACCTAAAAGAGTTAAAGAGCTGAAGATCTTAAAGAGCTAAAGATTATGAACTAGATCACTAGTAAAAGTAAAGAGTAGTTCAATTGAACTAGTTCGTTCACGAACGACACAACTCTAGTGAACCCATATATAAATATATAAATCATATATAAGCCATACAAAATTTCATATAGTATTATACATAATTTTATGCGATATAATATATACTATATCTTATCATAAAAATCATATCTATTTTTATAAAGATCAATATATAGTGTGGTTATATATGGCACAATATAAGAAATTTTTAAATAAGTTTATGTAATATATTTAATATATATGGTAATGCATGCCGACATATGTATTTATATACAATAATATATAATTCGATAAGGCCACATATGATACATACATAAACTTTTTTACTCGGGCAATGATAATAGTTAAAAACAACCACAACCAAATAATTGGTTTTCATTTAAATTAATATTTATTAAATCGTATTAATTTCATTCAATTGTCCTAAATCATGATGTCTTGATTTTAATTTGATCGAGCTACATTACATATTTAATACTACACCAATATTGTACCTACATATTTATTTTAATCAATAAATGCGCATTTTTAATGTCACAAACATTAACATAATACTGAGATAGCAAACTGACAATCAGTGTTTGTATTCGAATGATTTTATTATTTTTTTTTTTCAATAAAAGATTGAGTTGTAAAATTGATTTTTTTTTATTTTAAATGTGATACATTAACTAAAAGTTTATGATTTTTTTTTTATTTATGTTGGTATTTAAAGTTTAACAACATTCATTATTAACACTTTTAATTTAATTATACAAAATTACAGAGTTTCTGTATTTTTCAACTAAATGAACGCAATATGTTCTTAAAGAAAAACCCGGGCATGAACAATCATTCAAAAATTTTAGAGGCAATTGAATAAAAAAACTGCACTTAATTAAAAATTCTGTTATTATCATTTTTTATTAAATAAAAAACACTTTGAGGTTCTCACCATTATGGTGAGTTTCAATGAAAAATATAAAAACCTGTTAAGCAACTTGTTTCAAAGAAAAAAAGACTCAAGTCAGTCAGTGTTGTTTGTGATTCGAACCAGAATCGACTCTTCTTGGCTTAAAGCAGTGGATGCAACACAAAACAAACACTAATCAATTTCATATCAATTTGTAAATTTAAGCAATAATTGTGATAATTAGCTAAGCGTTTCTTTCATATGTTCCTGACATTCCATGTTATGGCAGCTCTTAGCATGATGGTATTCTTCTCAACCGTGGTTTATAGTGTATTGTACTCTTGTGTCTTTAATTTTATTTATAAATGTTGAATTGGTATGTGAAGGTGATAATGAGTAAATTCGAAGCAATAAATATCAAAACGATTGAATTTTGAAATCATTGAGCAAATATAATCACCTGACTTAATGAATTGTTCATTATTTCAATTTACACTTTTTTGCTTACTCGCAACAAATGTTTTAAACATTTAATACGAGGAGAGTGCAAAACTTATCAGGTATTTAATACATTTTTTTAGACTACACATGTTGCCATATTGTTTGTAAATCATGTATCGTGACGTTACAAATAACATTTTATTTATGGCTGTAGTAACAAAGTTTGGTAGAAAAAATCGAGCTAGAATCTAGTAGTCACTGATTTTAGTAAAGCTTTAGTACAATTTCACAAACTTAAAAACCATACCTCAAAGAGATGGGCAAGGGGTAAATACCCAAATGGCAAATACCCGGTAAAATTGGGTAAAAATGGGTAAATTACCGGGTATTTACCAAAAAGGTGGGTATAAACTATGTTGTAAAAAATTTGGTGAACAAAAACATTTTGCAGCAAAATTTTATGAATTTTATACTAAACTTTATTAATAGTAGTTGGAAAATAAGAACTTAGAGCAATAAATATATTAGGGTGGACCGATTTGTAATGATGGCACAATATTGATTGCTTAATCGACCGACCCTAATATACATATTTATTTATGAAACATTACATTATCCAATCGAAATCACTGTCGCTGAATGTTTCATCGTCACTTTCACTCTGAAAATAATTAAACGAACAAATGGTTGATACCAGGGAAGTGAAAGGTGCTTCCTCAAATGAATAAGCAAAATTGATTGCATCCTCAGCCGGTACTATTTTTGGGGAAGTATCCATTTGTCGTATGTCTTTATTGGCGAGATTCCAAATGCTTTTTATAAACACCCAAATTAATTCCCAAAAAAGGTATTTATCTTTTATTTACTCGGTATTTACCCATGCATCAGGTAAATACCGGGTAGAATCCCATCTCTACTTAAGAATTATTGAATTTTTAGTTTTAAATAACCACAGCTGAAATTTATTAACTAGTTTATAGACGACAGACTTCAAAGGGGACAAAAGCTAAACTATGAAAATGTTTGTATTTACATACCATGTAAAAAACTTTAGACAAATTTATCATATACAATTATATCTCAAGTTTGAGCCTACCAGGCCAACTAAAACTTATTTTATATTTTAATATATCACTGAATATAATTACAATATTCATTTGGTTTTTATTTTTGAAATTCTGTTAAGTGTACAATATTTTTTTGCGTGAATAATTGTAGTATTTTTGTTAACAATTCCCTAACGGGTAACCTTATGAATTTAAAATAAAAAAACAAAATTAGTCAATTAAATAAGTTTTTATTTACTTTTTGTTTGGCTGTGCAGAAATAATGTGTTTCAAAATTTTTTTTGGTTGACTGTTTATATTACATCATATAAGTGTATTTACTATGAGCGTCAATATAAACTGCACACGTTGGTTTATTATGTTTACTGTTTCATTTCATTCTTTTTCAATAATACTTTATTTAATATTATTTAATGTTGTCTTAATTAAATTGGTTAATAATTGAAAAATTTTCAAACTTAAAAAAATAGTCTCAAATCTGGAAAGTCAAACAATCTAAATGGGACTGAAATACGATCCATTGTAAGAAAAGTGAAACAAAATCCAACTGTGTGTGCTATTAGAAATCCTTAGAAATAGACAATAAGGTCGAGTTCCAAGAAGAAATCCGTATATATCAAAAATTAATCAAGAGCTACATCAGGATTTTGATAAGCCCAATACATTCTGTAACAGTGTGGCCTTTAGCGGCTAGAGCAAATTTTAAATTTTTAGTAAGAAAAAACCAGTTACAATTTGGTGATGTAAAAACACAGAATTTGCAAATGGGATGTATAACGGTCAGTAGTGTAGGTAGTTGGATTGTAGTGGGGTTTCACAGAGAGCACTCTTAATGAAACAGATTACCTCAACATTTTAAAAGATTATTTGCCACTCAGTGTTGAAAAATTCGGCTGAACTTAAACTAGGGTATTTCAACAAGACAACGATCCCGAGCTCACCGCAAATTTTATTGTATTGAGGTCGGATTACATAGTATTTTGTTATTAAGCGACAAGTCGTCTTTAATTTTAAAATATTAAGCGCTGCTACAAATTTTAATTTGTTAGATCACACTAAAAAAAATTGAAAAATTTGATGTACCGGTGTTGGGAACCATCCTTCCTAATAGACAGAGATCACGAATGTGGTCTTGGAATTTCAAAGTTAGCTATATATTAATAATTATTTCCAAAACTGTTTTTCAAGGAAAGTTAAATTTTGTATTACTTTTTGCAAAAAAATTCAAATTTGAAAATAATCAAAGTATATTTTTTTAACATTCAAATGGCAAGTGCTCTGCGCTTAATATAATTAATTTTTCGAAAATAAAGATTCTGCACCAAGAATCTATTAATAAAATTTAGATAAAAAACATTCAGTAACGGAATATAATCAATACCAACAACGATTTGGTTAATTAAAGTTCAAATAAAAGTGTCTAAAAAATAATGATTTTTAAATATGCATGTTAAAAACTTACTTTTTTCATTCAAAATGAATTTAAAACAAGTATGTTATTAAGTTAGAATTTTAAATTGAATTTTCTGATTTAAAGGTTGTGTTTTTTTTATTAATTAAGTAGCATGTAAACTAACATGATATACATGATAATAAGATTTTGCAAATCCGATTAAGGAATTTTATAAGACTTACAATTTACCAAAATAAGTGAAGTTATTAATTTAATTGAAAGAATATCCTACATCATGCATATAATCTAAATAAGTTTACATGGTTTTAAAAGCTCAAAGTTCACACCTTAAGACCATATTAAAAATTATCCTTAATTTGCTTAGGAATATTAATTAATAAAAAACTTAATGAAAAACTGGGTTTTCAGTAAATATTAATTTTGCAAACATTTCAAAAAGTAGAGCTAATTTTTAAATTTGGTGCTCACACTGTGGGTCGCATGTCCGATGCATTTTTGCGTTATACTGTGTTATTTATGATTTTTTTAAAATGTGTAAACATTCGGGTTTATTGCGGTTAGTTTTGTCGACATCCTCAGTTAGGCGTTTTTTTTTCTAAAATGTCGTTAAATAAACTAAATTCCACCATATCATCTGCATATACATGCAGAAAAAAAACATGGTTGCAAGATGATCGCTGCTACTATATTATGCTTGCTGTATTCTGGTATTGTTGTCGCAATCAAGTTATTAATTTGTAAATAGGTTTTAACCACCACTACCATCATTATTATAGTAAATATTTTATTATTGCATGATTGCCACTTTCTATTTTATAACATGATTGGATGTAACCATACTGTAGTAACAAAAATTCTGACTATGAAAAAAATATGATAATTATTGAACTATAAAATGCTTACAATAATCAGTGAATAATTATAAATCAAATAAAACGTGACTTTGACATTTACAGTCTTTAAAATGTCTTGTTTTCATATATTATATTTTTTAAGTATTGAACTTATTATTGTTTTTATTCGTGTGAAGCTATCGTCATCTAGAAACACCACCTTAAAGTCTTGGGTATGGCACAGCAAATAAATACATAAATAAAATAAATAAAAACTGTATCAGTTCAGTCACCCATGTAAAAATGATAATATATGATAATTTTCACCTGGGGAGTTTTATTTTCGGAAATGCCTTATACATACAACATCCCAGTAAAAAGTAAGAATCCAAAGAACAGGATGCAGAACAACTTATATGGTATTAGCATGGGCTCTCATTTATGTTCTACAACCGGTTCTTTTTATATGGACTTTGTACCATTAGCAATATGTATGTTTCATCCAACCTAGAACAGATTTCTTTAGAACAGGGTTAAGAACTAGTTATATAACTGATTCTGGGACAGTGAAACCTTACATTTTGATTGCCGGGAATCAGTCCTAGAACCTGTTCTTTGGAACCGATGGTAAAAGAATCTGTTCTAGAATAGATTCAAAGGTGACCTGTTCCTAAAAAAATTTGCTGGGATTATAATTTACACATCAATTTATTGTCAAAAAGATTCTACATGTATAAAGATTTTGTATTTTTGAACTATTTTCAATAAAAACAATAACAATTTTTTTTTTTAAATATGTTTATTAATTTATTTCTTGTAAATTAACGACTTTCTTGTAGAAAAAGTACTCAGAATATTAATATAATAATTTTTTTATTAGAAAAAGTCTGTATAACCCAAGAGTTGTTTTATACGAAAAGGTTTTTAGTTTTAGGTTTTTACTTCTCCTTAAAGTAAAATTCTCAGATTCTGCAAACTGTTTCTTAAATAAAAATTCTTATATATTTAAAAAAAACTTAGATTTTAAGGCCTTTCCTTGAATAAAAATTGTTAGATTCTGAGGTCTTTTTCAGTAGAAATATTCTTAGATTCAAGGGAATTTTTCTAAAAGAACAATTCTTAGACACAAATGACTATCTAAAAAAAACGTAAAAATGCCCTTAGAATCTAAGAATTTTTCTATGTATTTTTTTATTAAAAAAGACCTCAGAATTTAAAATATTTTTGAAGTATATTGCCTTAAAAAGTCCATAGAGTCAACGAAGAATTTTCTTAAAAAAGTCATTGATATCAAATTTTTTATTTACGATAAACATTTCTTAAAGAAATATCTTTAAATTTAAAATACTTTTTCATAGTTTCGAATCATAATATAACTGTGGGGACTATATTATTGTAAAATTATGGTTATTTTATAATTTATATAATATGATAAATATATTATAGTACGACTCTGGTTGGCACAATCATAATCCCAAAAATATAAGATACACTTCGAATATGATTGCAACCATGGTTTTGCTCTGCGTGTGTCATCAAAATCGCAATAAATTTACCTGGAGAGCTGTATTTAACATATTTGTAGATTTCGACAATGCCAATTGCTTTCAGTTTCATTATTTCAGAGTGATTTTATAACAGTAGAAAATAATCTTAATTGACTACACTGTGGTCTGCCGCCTTCCATTGATCATTATCTTGTTTTGTTTACCAAAAGTTAATAAAAATTTGGAAGTTGAAGCTTGTTGTTTCAATTGGAATTTATCCTTAAAAGATGTTTGATTAAAGCTTGTTAACAGTAAAGTGTATTTGTAAGTGTGAGTAAATGCCGTCAGTAATTAAACAATTTTTATATTGTTTCGTGTTAATATTAGGTTTTTTTTGTCTCATTCATTTGTGGTACCACCTTTTTATGGTTAATTTGAGGTGTATGCCGCCAAACATTTAAACGTTGCTAGTGTAACTACTCATTGTCTTAATTCTGTAGTTATTTTTGTTTTCTTAATTGCAATTGAACTTTTTGTTATTCGAGTTATGTTTTACAAGGTGTAAAGTAGTTGGTGTATGTTTTTTTTTCTCCTACCTCCACATAAATACGTTTCATTTAATCTGTTTTGTTTGTTTAGCTCTATGTATACACTTTTTATTTTAGAAATTAATTAACTAAAGTTGATTTAGTATTGCGTTGTGGGTTGGGTCTGCTCTTATGCCGTTGACATTTTTAACGATTAACTACATTTTTTTAAGGGTGGTATATTTCTTTATGTATTTGGGGTTATTTTTATTTTCACTAGATTTTTCCATTAATTTATACAGCAATGTTAATTAAGTATTAATGTAAATGACATTTAATTAACCAATTTTCTGTTTTCTTTGTTTTTAATTACAGGTAAATATCTAAGAAATTGTTGGCCATAATTCATAATTAAATATAGAGTAAGTTATTTTATAAAATATTAAGTTAAAAAACAAGATTTGCCATAAATCGATTTAAAACTAGATAATGAAGAACATATTTTAGATTTGTAATTACAATATTTGTGTCTATGATTTAAAAACTAACTTAATTATATGTTACACTAAATACACTTACGCAAAAATCATATTTATCTATTATTAATCCCCCCCTTTTTACAATTCCAAACGTTGTATGAACCTAAAAAAAACCTAATGTCTGCTCTAATATGCTACTGCTGCTTGTCATCATTGTCTGTTTTAAAGATTACGAAAAAATATTTGTGAAATATTTTTAAAATATATATAAATAAAAATATACTCACTATTACAAAATACTTTGAAAGAAAAAATATACAAACAATAACAACAACCAAATATTTACAAAATATTTTCCACTCCATTGGAAAAAATGAAAACATAGGGATTTCAATGATTTGATAGCTTACGTTTTTATATTTTATTTTGAAAATTGGGAGGTATTTTGTTCTGCTTTTTTATTCTAATATTCCATTCCTCAGACTCCACAAATAAGACTCATGATGATGACAATGGTGAAAAAAATTAATGCGCGCGCCAAACAAATTGTAAAACTGAACTTGACTGCGAAAAAAGTAAATATACAAACAAAAAACTTTTATTTTTTAAGGTTATTTGCAAGAACTGTAAATATATTTACTTTAAAAATACATCATCCAACAGATACTTTTATACTTTACTTTATTTTTATAGGTTAGCTTTGGGTTATTTTTGTTAAAGATTTTTTGTAGATTTTATTTTTTTTTTCAGGGAGCTGATATTTTATATCAACACAAGAAGTTTATATTTTTGTCTGCTTACAAGTTTATTTTTTTTTTTTTTTTTTTTTTGATTATTTTTTAAGTAGAGTAGAATTCGACTGTCTGCCTAAAACAAAAATTTAAAATTCAATTTAAAACAAGTTCTACATACATTCTTTTGACACATGTGACACATATTTAAAACATATATTTTTGTTTGTATCGGTGAGGTCTGAAATCAAAAATTCTGAATTCCAAAATCTATATTAAAACATAAATATTTTATATAAGTGATGTTAGTGATATTTAAATTATTAAAAATTAAGAACGAAAGGTCATAAATGAAACTACAGACCACAATTGAAAATATTGTGGAGAACAAACAAATGTGTTTTGGGCGAAAACTTACATATTACTTTTCGCATGCACTTAAACGTTCAACGTGGATAATTATTACCATTGAAAACTCAACATTTAAACATTTTCACATCTAATGTACCTTTTTCTGTTACTGTCTAAACAGTTTTTTGGACATGAGTTTTAATTATAAAGCAAATATAAAAACATTTAACATGATACCGTGGTCACGCTGGGGATCGAACCTTCGACCACTGCTTGCGAGGTTGATTGTTTTAAATCTAAATCAATTATTGTACTTTTTTTCGTTCTAAATTTAAAAAAAAAAATTATATTACCCTCTTGCTTTCAAAAAAAAAAAAAAAATACAAAGTAATGTTTTAAAAAATAGATTTTCAAAAATATTTCAATTATTATTAACGTTTAGAGCACACCAATAGATTTACAATCATTTTCTGAGTCGACTTAGCGATGTCCCTTCGTCCGCCTGTCTATATAAACCTTGTAATTAAACTACAAATCGAATATAGATGAAATTTGGCACTTGAGATTTATAGATGCAATTTCATTAAGGCTCAAGGACGAACCGTATTTAAATTGGTTAAAATCGATCCATATGCAGACGTACGTATAAAGGTCCTATCTCATATGTTACTTAGAAAAACAAAACCATAGACATATGGTTGCTTGGGTCGTGAACCATAGAACCATGCGGTGCTACAAAAAAAAAACACTTTTTGCAATAACTTGGCAAATGACCTAGTGCAGGTTGTAGGTCCAGCTGAGTGTATTACAAAACCGATTTTTCCAATATAACTTTCCGAGATATGGGTAAAAGTATATTTTTTTGGTCCTGAAAATTTAAACATTTTTATCTCAGTCATTGTTTAACCGATTTAAAGTTTTTAAACTACATTAAAAAGGTTCGTTCGAGGTCTTTTCAACTATATATATAGAGTTTTCCAATAAGAACTTGAAAACTTTTTTTTTAATAAAACGCACAGTGTAATATTTTCCTTACACTCACCAAAAAAAGTCTGTAATGGCAACTGAAAATTTTGCTGTTATTACGGGAAATTCTGCTAATTTGATCCCAGCGGTCTTTTTTGCTAATCTTAGCAACACATGTCTGCTGACGTGTAGTACAATGAAATTAGTAGAAAAATTAGTAGCCGCTACTAAATTTTAGTAGACTTTTTGTAAAGTGGAATTTAAAATCTGTTTGCTAAAATCAGCAAAAAAAATTACTAAATTTTATTAATATTAGTAAAAGGCTTTGATTTTTTTTTCTTATCGAGCATCAAAAATTTTGAATATATTTTTTAAAAAACGAATTAATCATTTTGTTTTAATTTGGTAATTTCTGTTTGAAAAATATTTTGGTCATTTTTTTTTTTTACTTTTAAGGTTAAATTTTAATTGTTTTTAGGACGGATTTTTAGAACTAAAAAAACCTTTTTAGTGCTATTTTAAGTGGATGTCCTTTTTTTAGACATCAGTCGGTATCTTCACTTCCAATCCCTTTTTTAATATATGTAACATTTTAAGGAAATTAAAGTTTGTAGGTGTAAGTTTTAATTAGAAATAACATTTTATTCAATAACCACTTTTTTTAAATTAGTAATATTTTTTGCTAATTTTAGCAAATCGGTTTTCAAAAATTTGTAAAATGATTTCTGAAATTAGCAACAAAAATTTGTTAATATTCTGTAAAAATTCTGTAATTTGTAAAATGTAAATAGCAAAAATATTTGCTAAATAATAATTTTTTACTAAAAATCAGTACAAAAATAGTAGAGTGGGATTGAAAACCGTTTACAAATTTTTCTACTAACTTTTTTTTCTGAGTGTATAATTTAAAAGAAATCAGACCACATGTGGATCTAGACCCCATATAAACCCACCTTACCGACATTTGCTTTAATGAACTTTTTCAGTAATACCGTTAATGTTTGCCGATGTAAAAAGTACCAAATTCCTTCCCGGTATTCGGTCTGTTTCCCCGAATATAACCTAAATCGATAAAACCTAACGATTAAATCCTGTCTTACTGGAAATTTTTGCCTGGAGGAACAGAAGGATAAATGTTCCCCAAAACGTTCTGCCCAAACCCCTACTGCTAGATATTTTAAATATGTAATTTCCTTGGGTATGGGCTAATTCAATGAAGATATACCTTGTTGGATTTTTGATGAAAAAGTATTTTATGTTAAATAGGAATCAAAAGTACATGACCAGTAAAAATCCTTTCAGCTAGAAATCTAAAATTTTAATTGTAGCGTCCACGACGAAAAGAAATAAAAATTCTTCCAGTCCTTTGACAAAGAATTTAATTTTCTTCTCATATTTGTAACCTTCCCTTTAAATGTAATTCATGCATTTTATAAAAAAAAACTGTCCTTCTTTTTTAAAAACTTTTCCCAAAGATATGCATATTAGCAGCATGACTGCATGTTTCGTCTTCTTCCAAACTGTGCATATTACATAATATTCTATGTCTTTAAACTATTGTGCATACAAGATATTTAAACTAAATAGAACAGCTGTGTTTAGTTTAAATGAAACCTGCTGAACCTGCTGCTGTTAGGATTCTTTTTCGTTTTCTTTTTTATTCTAACAAAATGTGTAACCTCCTATTAGCACAAGCTCAAACTGCGCTTGCCCAGCAGGCATTCAAATTCAAAACACGCTACAATAACGAAGAGAAAGTTATCTTTTGTTTATATGTATTTAACAAAAAATCCTTGTAAAATTGTAGTTGCATACAATTGCGTCATCACCTTTTCAAGGTGTATTAATAAGGTATACTTAGTTAGTTTATAGATCAAGGTCAAAATAAAATACAGTTTTAAATTTCCTTAATAAAATTCTTGAACTTAAACTCAGGTACAAATCAAAAACCATTTTTCAAAATGACTTAACTTTAAAGATCTTGTTAACAAGATCATCTCATTTTTATATCCGAAAACAAAATTAAAAATGTGTTTGGGTTATAAAGTAATTAACCTTGTTTTATTGCAGTACTAACTCTAAATGCTTGTTTTTTTGTTATAAATATTACTAACTTGTATGACTTGAATATGTTATGGAACGAAAAAACATTTTGTAATTGAGGTTTAACTACTTAAACTCATAGGGCAAATAAAGTATGTAGTTAGTAAATGAAGTCATAAAAATAACACGTAATTGTAATTAAAAATTTTGTTAAAAAAAACTTTGCTTTTAATACAACTGTCTGTCTGTTTATTATTTTCTGTAAGTAGCAGCTATAAAAATGTGTATGTGAGTTTTTAGAAAAGATGAAAAACTTTTGAAAAAAAATTGTTAAATTAATTAAATGTGGATTGAATTTTTTCATATCCAGTACATATGTTATTTTAATTAAACAAAGAATGAGTCAATTAAAACATTTTAAGGGGAATCTAGTAAGTCGGACATGCCGCCTACATAATACCCTACATCAGTCTGGTTAAAAGTCAACTAGTCCTTAATTTTAATGGGTTAAAATGACTTTAGTTTAGTGTGGTTCGAGATCATGGAAAATTTTGAGAATGGTTTTTTTTTTATTAGCTAAAATAATTTTTGAGCTCATTTAGACGAAAACCTGGGTTCTTTGACTCCGGATCTGACTAGAGATAACTACATACATATTGTTAGGATTATAGTGGTTTATCTGAGATATTGGCTAATTTTTGGTTACAAAATAAAAAAACATACAGGAAATAGCGCTAAAAAAATTAGTTAAAGTGAATCAGAACACGTTTAGCAGACTTTTGTATTAAATTTTTTTATGAGTGTATAAATGGGTTAATAATAAGAAACATCGAAGTCGAGTAGTACGCCGAAACTTTCTGAATCAAAAGAAAAACATCTCAACTTTTTTTATAAATAAAAAAATAAAACTTGAACGAACACGTTTGAAAACGGACGGTACTGTAAGACCACCGTCTTATATTGTTAGCACATTGTTAAACGATTAATAAAATAAAATAAAATAAAATAAAGGAATCCCAAAAAATGTTTAGATTTAATAATAATGGTAAAATATATAAAAATATTCAAGCGTACCCAGCAAAATAAGAGCTGAGGAAAAAGTAGTTTCACACTACATCTACTGAACACGAAGTTGTGAAAATTTCGGTGAATGATTAATGATTTTAACATTGACGTGTCATTGGGAAGAAGTAGTTTGTTTCGGTGCTATGAAAAATCGATGATCAGCTGGATTTTTTATGGAAGTTGTTAAATATAGGGACTACAAAATAAATATAAGGACTGGCTTTGTTTTTAAGCTAAAAATGTGATTTTGAAGACGTCAAGAATTGTTATTTCGACCAGGACAAAGTGGATATCACTGCTATGCAAAATATGTTTTCAATAAGGCATTAAATGACTCCAGTAACTAACCATTTATGGACCAACTAAATAATTGTTTTTGTTTTGTTTTACTATAATTATAAATTGTTATAAATAAATATTAAAATTAAAAAATTTATATGCTTTTCAATAGAATAGTTACAAAAAGTTTATTTTTATGACTTCATAAGTAGGGGTTAATATCAACATTTTGTAAGTTGCTTAAAATGACTTCTTACAAATCGAAAAACTTGTAATATTAACTTCTTTGAATGTTCTGAAAAAGAGATTCGTAAAGAAAAACATGCATTTTATTTTGCTGGAATATTTATAAATCATAAAATTACTTTCTTAAATTTGATGACTGACGACTTTTAGATGATATGTTTAAAATTAAAAGAATATATACTTTTTCTAGTAATTGTCAATAAAAATTAGTCAAATTTTTTCAAACTCTAATAATATATGTATGCTAAAAATGAGCGCTAAATTTGTCAATATTATTAAAAAGGAGCACAAAGTTTGACATTAATACAATAAAAAAAAAAAAAAAAATTTATTTTGGGGGGGGGGGGGGGGCAGTTGGTATCAAACCCATAATATGCGACGTGTAGTGTGTAAACAAAAATCTTAGCCTATTTTTGGAGTACCATTATATCAGATCTATACGTGACCAGCTTTTACCAAAATCAAAACCTTCGTCCTAAGGCCGATGAGAGTCAGCGTACTATTTCGGAATTGATTGGTTTACCAAAAGTCCACATAGCTAGTTATTTATTCTTACATTGGAAAGAGTTTTATTTCAATTGAAGTTTTAGTCTAAGAAGATTTTCTTTTTTAGTATTCATTAAAAAAAAACATTTGCTATACATTATAATTATGTCTTGACATTACTACAGTATTTTTAGTTGTTATAAAGGGTGGTTAAATTTTAAGGGCCGATGTTGAATGTGAACCACACCTAAACGTCAAGTTTTTTCTGCATTTCATTTGACATTTCTCAATTTCAGACTTACTCAATTTGAACCATGGAAAGATACACAATCGAGCAACGCGTTAAAGTTATTCAGGCTTATTATGAAAATGGGCGTTCAAATCAAAGTACATTTCGTGGTTTTCGTGATTTTGTTTGTTCAGCATAATCGACCAAATGTGTCCACAATCGGGAGAATTGTGGGCGAATTTCAGCAAACATTGCTGTTGTTCGCGATAGTGCATCATGAGGTCGGCCAAGCATTTACCGTGAATGGTGTTCGCTATCACGAGATGATAACGAGCTTATTGTGGCCAGGAATTGAGCATATGGCCCTGGACGATATGTGGTTTCAAAAGGACGGTTCCACTTGTCACACAGCTAACGAAATATTCAAATGGCCGTGTTATCTCACGTGGTAGCGATGATAATTGACCGACAAGATCATGTGATTTGACGCCGTTGGACTTCTTTCTTTGGGGTTATTTGAAAGAAAAGATGTACGTCGATAAGCCAGCAACAATTCAAAAGCTAAAGGATGAGATAATTCGGCACATTAACCGCATAGAACCTCAATTATGCCTCAGCGTCATCGAAAATTTGGACCATTGGATGGAGGTGTGCCGCCGTGGTCGCGGCGGCCATTTGGCCGATATTTTGTTCTATACATAATTGAACCATACCATATTATCATAATAAAAAGAAATGACAATAATTTCTTAAATAATTTGTGTTTTATTCAAAATCAACATCGGCCCTTAAAATTTAACCACACTTTATTATTGTTTTACCCAGTGTAGAACTTCTTATTATAGTCTTTTATTGCCTGATCGTAATCATTAAATGCTTAAAGAACTAATTCGGGAATATAAATAATTAATTTTTCTTAATTTAATTTTTCTTATTTTTAGAAAGAACTTGACAATCTGTCAAACAAACTAATTGACTCGTTTAAAACTTAGTGGTTTGTCCTATCAACAAAATGGGATTTCTAAAAAACGTACGTCGTTGACGAATGTATGACTGCATGTCTTATGAAAACACCACCTTAATTGATGCAATTAAAAATGTTGTTGAACTAAAAAGATTATTTTAACCATTATTTCATGAAAATTTTGTCATGATATTGTCATCAACAATTTTTCGAGTTTTTCCAATTCAACAATTTATATTTTCATCCAATGTAACATTTCACTATATTTATAAAACTTTTCATTACACTAAAATTGTTATATAAATGGTTTAAAAATATGGTGAAACTTTTTTTCGATATTAAAACCAACAATCCGAATTTTAAACATTAGCAATTATAATGCGATTAGTGAATTGGACTATGTATAAGAAGAGGAACTTTCATTGAAATTCAAATGTCTTAAATGTTAAAAGCACACACTTCTCATCTACACATACAGAACATTTAAATCTCTATAAAGAAATCTAACATAGAAAAGTGTGAAAAACTTGTTTTGGAACTTTGTTAGGGGTTAGAAAAGTTTTGTTTTTCCAACTTTTCCTAATAAAATTCCAAAAAAAATCAAGTAACATCAGCAAAAACTAAAAAAAAAAACTTATAAGAAGCAGAACCAAATAATACAAACATTGATAACAAAAATATCCAAAATGGCAAAAAAAATAAAATCAAATCGTATAGAATGGAAATGAAAGTCATACATGTACACTTAAAGAATTTTGTTCGACAAATTAACCTAAAGTAACATAAAATACTAGTTAACATAATCATTAAAGTTTTTAACAAAAGAACAAAGTCAACTAACAAAACTGCTACATACCAAAATCTTACCCGGAGTAAGTTAAACTAAATAAAATATGATTCAAAATCTGTTTTTCGCAAATAGCCAAAATTGGAACAATTTACTTTTTTTTAATTGTACATTTTAAAAATATGTACTACAGAGTTTTAAATACTTTTATTCAGTAATTCGTTTAATTAGGAACCATAAATCCGATAACTTAGTCTATTTAGGATATAAAATAAAAACAAACAAAAAAACAATTAACCTGGTCACAATGGGTTTGCTAAGTATTGTATGTTATTGTATGCTTTGGGAAACAGAGTTGTTAAAATTTAATTTTAATAATTATAAAATTTTTCTGAGTGTATAAAACTAACAAATTTAGTTTTGTTATTTTCTCACACTTTGATATCAATGTTTCTGTTTTGCATTTGATATTCATATAATACTATTTAGTCGTAGTACAGAAGAATAAACTAACAACAAATAAATTTGCCATCGAATACCGACATATGTATGACGGGGATGTTTTTTTTTTTTTCTTTTCCTCTGTTATTTCTACTGATATTTTGTAATGAAAGTTAAAAGAAAAAATTTCAGTTAATGTTCTTGTTTTGTTTTTCATAGGGAAAACCTCCCTCAACGTAATAACAAAGTTCAAACTTATAAAACTAGTATAGAGTATAAAGGTATAATGGCGTTTGTTTTTAGAAAAAATATGTCCCAGCATTAAAAAGTTTGAATGCTGTTCGAGAAAAATTTATTTTGTCAATGACACAATTTTCAACAAATTGTCAATGTTAAAACATCAAATTATATATTCTTGTTAAAAAAAAAACTTGTCCCGTAATTAATTTTTAAGAAGAAAACTTTTTGCTGGGCTATATCAATTTGAAAGTGTTACTACAACTTTCAATTTATATTCCTTTTCTTTTTATTTTTTTATTTATTTATTTTTTTTTTTTTGCAGCAGGATATAGAGTATATTTTTGCATTTTGGAAATAACTATTACTTTAAGAGTTTTAAGATAGCATTTAATTTATAAAATCTCTTCAGCTAAAGAAATCGTATATCAATGTAAAACCTATAAAAATATTATTTTTAATTAACATAAGGGTTACAATTGACTGATTCAAAAAATAAGAAGACGTCATATAAAATATCTTTATAAGATTTCCATTATCCGTGAGCCGGGTCACCATTCTCTCTAAAATTGGTAAAGAAATAATATTTAAATTATTAACAAATATTTATTTTAAATAAATAATAAATTAATAATTTATCTTTAAATAAATAATATTTAAATTATTAACAAATATTTATCTTTAAATGCCTATGGACATTTTTTCATTTGAAACTCTTCACACATGGTTTATTGACGATGGTAAGTACAAATCTTAACTTGGATTTTTAAAATTTTAAATAACGGTTGCAATATGGCAGCTTATTTTTTAGTTCCTAAAATTTGGAAAATAAAAAATATAGTTTTTATACAATATCTAAACTTTAATTAAAATTTTAAATATTGAAAAAATATATTTTTCATGTTCAACTTCGGACTCTTAAGAATGTCTCATATTTACTTCCGGATATGTAAAACTTTTATAAAATATTTCACTTTAACAACATAGTAAATTTATTATTGAAAGTAATTGTCCTTCATTTTATCAAGGTTTCACTGTTGGAATATGTATGTGTATGCATTGATTCCCATATGGGTGGAGATTTACTTGGTTACTTTTTGTTGAAACTTGTTTTTCCCAAAACTTCAAAAAATGTAAAATAAACACCCTGCTGTAGTTAAGGTTTTATCAAGTTTTTATACCCCAACAAAATTCTAATGATTTTTTGTTACTTCCCTAGAGTATTCTTTGTTAATAAAAAACAAACAGAATAATTTTGGTTGCTATTAAAGTTAGTAAAAAAAAGTTTAGAAAACTATGCAATTTACTTGAATTATTGATTAAACAAAATTTATTGAATTCAAATTTCCTAACAATCAAAACTCTGATTTGAAATTACACATGGAGTATATTCTAACTAAAACCAGAGCGTTTCCAAAAACTTCAGAACAAAAAATTTTAAGTTATATTTAATATCTTTAAAAAATTATAATTTATAATAATATTAACAAATATATATATAATTTATAATAATTTGAACAAAGAAATTAATTGTATTTACAAATTTGTCTTAACAAACATGTCAAATTTTAATTTTATATAAGTTAGATAGCGGAATTGCATTATATTCAAATTATATTGTATTTTTGAGGATTTCTATAAATTTCTTTATAATATAAATTAAAAATGTATCTATACAAAACATTGACTAAAGTTTATAGTATCTCCTGAAGAAAACTTTCACAATTATATGATGGATTTGCTAAAAAGAAAAATGGTGCTTCATGCAAATTCCACATTTCATACCCAAAATGCTTTAATGTGGTTGTGCAAATCAACAAAACAATAGAGTTTCGGGATAATATTTTTTTTTTATAAAAATTACAATAAGCAAAAATTAAAGACATTTCTTGCCAATTTTCGTAGTGTTTATTTAGTAGTAAATCTCAATAGAAATATGCTCATAGTTAGAAATTTCGGAAAATTTATACTACATGGGTTGAAATGTACGTGGCCTCACATACACTTAAAAAAGTTTGTAAGTTAAAATAACTGAAAATATCATTTAAAAGAAATGATGTTTCATTTAAAAACCGGTCAACTTAATTTTCATTTAAATTAAATGCCATATGTTATTTATTTTTAAATGTTAATAAATCAACTGACACATCCGTAAGAAACAACTGATATAATCAGTTAAAATAAATATCAAAATTTTTTATTTTTTTTTTTAATATACTCGTACAATACAAAATGTATGTATGCATATGAAGCTATAAACACTTTTTGTGTGAATGTATTTGTATATGTATGTGTGTTTATGAAGTTCTTGTAAATTGTATTGAAAAATTTTGTATATATACAACCAATTTAAATAAAAAAACAAATTGAAATTATTTGAATATTTTTTTTTGAAACAGACAGCAAACAAAATTTAAATTTATAATAACTGTTACGGACACAAATAAACCACAAGTTTCCGTTTTGTGGGTAAATTTTTATTAAATTTCAAACAAATGAAAAAAATAAATGAAACTGAAAAAAATCGGTAAATGATAGTAAATTATTTCGAATAAATGTATAAAAAAGTTAATATAGATGTTTCTTTGAAAAATAAATGTATCTTCCTTTATTTTTAAATGGAACGGAAAACTTTTTTATTAAACTACAAACAGTTAACTACATAATATTCTGAGTGTAGAGATGCCGTGGCAATATTTTTCGTTTATTCAGTAGGGCCAATTGTTAGAAAAATTGTATCAAAATTTCATGTTATTTAATTAATTAGAAAAAAAGTTACCGTAATAAAAATGATGCTGCTATTGAAGTTTGAGTTTCGTGTTTTGATTAAACATTGTTTTTAAGTGGGAAAAATACTGTCCAAGCCAAAGAATGGATTGATAAACATTTGTGTAAATCTTCGCCATCATATTTAATGATTAAACGTGGTCGTACGAACATAAATGATGCATAATGGTCCTGGTCGTTTAAATGAGGCAGTTCCAGAAAAAAACTTAAGAGAAGTGCATCAGAAGTGAGTGAGATTGCTTGCATCATAAAGATATCAACAGAGCGAGCTCTGCATATATTAAATGATAATTTAAATATGAAAAAGCTTTTTGCTCGATGGCTGCCGCATTTTTCACAGCTGAACAAAAACTGAAACGTGTTCATGATTCAAAGTATGTTTCGAGATGTTTGAAGTAAATTCAACAGAATTTACAAGCGTGCGAAAGCCGACCAAAGCGGCCAAACATTCAACAATCGGCTGGAAAGGTAATGGCCAGTGTGTTTTTGGATGCAGGTGGTATAATATTTATTGATTACTTGGGGTTATTGGACAGATTGGATGAAGAAATTAAGAAAAAACGACCCCACTTAAATAAGAAAAAAATATTGTACCATCATGACAATGCACGGCGTATCCATCTGCTTTGGCTTCAGAAAAATTTAAGTCTTTATATTACGAGTTTCTTACCCACCCCCCGTGTTCACCGGATCTGGCCCAAAGCGATTATTATTTGTTCCCCAACTTGAAAATATGTCTCCAGGGAAAGAGATTTTCAACAAAGCAAGAAGTCATATCAGAGACGGAAGCCTATTTTGAAGAGTTTGACAAATCATATTTTTTCAAGGGTATCAAGATGTTAGAGCATCGTTGGATGAAGTGCATTTCACTTAACGGAGATTACGTTGAGGATTGAAATTGATTTCAAATCCAAAAAACTGTTTTTTCATTGTTAGGCCACGGAGTTTTAATCCATGTAGTATCACATATTATACATAGACGTGAAACAAGTTCATATATTAAAAATTTTTCTATTAAACCTTTAGTATAAGACAGAATATAAGTTCTACTTATAGTTTGTATTGTGTGATATATTCTGATATTTTCCTATCAAAAAACTCTCAGACACTGATAAATTATTTTATAGAAAAATGCTTTGAATATGTTCGTCTTAGGTACTGTTTTTTAAATAGTGTTTTTTAAAGATATACATTGTTTGTAATTTTTACAGCTTTTTTATGTTTTGGCTGAAACTTTGTGTTTTAAAAGGGATCTATTTTAGATTAAACGACAATCCGGTTTTTAAAAAAACGGTTATTTGGAAACACTACTTGCAACACTGTTAATATGTCCTTGTAAAATACTCTAGAGATTTAATTAGGGAAACACGAAAAAATTACACATTCTCGCATTAATTTTAAAAACAAAAGTGGTTGTGTGGTTGTACGTTGCTCATACAACATAAGGTTGACATTTTATTTAATCAGAGTAATTTTGCATTAAGACTGATTATGCTTTTAGTTTTGTAAATGTTTTTAATGGGCGTATACTGGTATTTCTGTATGATTCTGGAGAAGAAAAAAAGTAAGCAACATTTCATTTAATTTAACTTCACTTCATCATGTTGCCAACTAAACAAATTTTATGAAAGTTGACATAACCACACATGTACTAACAAACAAGCAACACTACCGCCATTTCCACCCATTCCATACAACATTATGTCCTATTTTAACCCCACTCAAACTAAAAAACTATGCGAAAACAAATATGTATAATGCTTTACATAAGTAAAATTTACAAAAAATAATAACAACAAAATATAAAACCACGACCATAACAGAAATAAAATACCCGGTAGTAGAGCTTTTATTGCTGCTGCTTTAAACAAAGTCTATAGAATTGCCCCATGGAATTACCCCATGGTTGTGAGGTTTATTTGCTCATTCGTTCGTCGGTCGTTAGTGTTTCTTTTTTCTTTTGACTGAATTAACATTGACGTGTGTTATTTGTGCAAACTCTCTTAGCCCAAGAGCTATATGGCCTAACCTAGGCAGGTTATACAACGTTACATTTATGTTTTTTTGTTTTTGAAGTTAATGTTTGTAAATGAGTATTGTATGAGAGTACACAAATGTGTTTAATTCTAGGAGTACATTACTTTTACATTACATTTTATTTTGTGTTAAAATTTGTAGGATCTTTTATATGTGGAGTTTATTTTATGTATGTTTGTGTTCTGTTGTAAATGTTTGAAAGGTTTACCACAACAAAATATAATTATCAAATTAGTGTGCAACCAATGGAGGCTAATGAGTTTGTGGTTAACACATACATTTAGCAAACAGTAATATGTTTTTAACAGAATTATTTAAAAAAATAGCAATATTAAAAAAAAAAAATTAATGTGAAATTATGCTTTTACTTAATAAAATGTCTCCTAAGCGTATATATTAAATTTAAGCTTGATTCATTTGCTAACGATCAATACTAACCATTTGCCAGTATTGGCGATAAAAATGAAATTAAAAAAAAATTATAAAAATTTGGGCGTCCCAAAAAAAGAGAACAAATTTGGGACGTAAATTCATCTTTTTAGGCCTTTTTGCATTGCAGAAGGACTTCAAAATAAAAATGACCCCAGCAGTTTGGGGTCAAAAAGCATTTTTGTAAATGAGGTCATTATGAAATTTAAACCCAATTTTTTCAAATGAAAAATGTCCCCATTTTGTCTTATATAAAATTTGGGGCCAAATTGCATTTTTATTAAATTTGTGTTTTTTAGTGAAATACGAAATTTTATTACGGTATTGGTTTATGTTGGTTTTGATTTTGTTAAAGTTGTAACATTATTTCTTAGAAAAGAATTAGTTTGCTAATGCAATACGTCGACGATAGTCGTGAAAAAGTGATTAATAAAAAACAATAGAAGAGCCATCAATTTCCGATATGCTGTTTTAGCAGCACCCGACAATCTTAGCGCGAATCGTTTTTCATGACATTGCGTCTATAATAATGAAACCTGTTAAAAATTTTATTTGATCTTAATGTATGACAAATAAAATGAAAATTATTTACCAAAAATCGTTCGACTTTTGTTAAAAAATTTTTCTTTTTTTTCGTATATTAACAGTTGTAGAAGTTTGCGTCGCAGGCGACAATTTTTTATACATTGAGAACAAATATAATTCTTAATAGGTTTCAAAATAGTGAAGCTCTAATTAAAAGTTTCCTTGTTGTAGAGCGGATGTTATTGATTCCATGCAAGTTTTCACTTAATCCAAAATAATCTCCAAACTTAATTTTGGGGCTAATTTGCATTTGGTTGGAGTCGTTTTTAATTATTTTTTTTTGGTTAATTTTCATTATGAGATTTTGCTCCAGGAAATGGAGCTTAACTCCATCTTCAGATTGGGGTCATGTTTCTTGGGGCCATTTTTCACCACGCCAAAAATTTGTTAATTCGTACTGGAAAATAATAGTGCGATTCTTTTTCATTCCCTGCGGGAAAATTTTATTAGGAATCCAAAAATTTATCTATTCGAGGCGCTTTTAGGATCCGTGTTTCTTATAGATCGAAAATTTTTTATAAAAATAATACTTCACAAATTAACCGCGAAATGTCCAAGAAGCTGTTTTTATACTACACATAGCTAATTCAGTAGACACAGCGATGATAAACCTAAGATAAATGGCTCAGTTTTCACATACCACAGGACTAGTACTTTTAGAACCACCACGTGATAGAGACTTTTAAACCGGTCAGATTATAGGTATTTTAAGAACCGGTCCTGTTTTTACTTATTACGGTATTGTTTTTACTTACCATTGGTCTGGTACTTTCAGACCCACCACATGACAGAGACTTTAAACGTGGTAGGTTCTTTTGGTAATTTTTTTTTCACCTATCACGTGATCAATATTTAAGGAACCAGTTTTGTTTCTACCTTTTCCCAACTGACCCATTTTTCCCACGGAGTAGTACAACAGTTAGTAGCACAATTTTGGTCAATTTTGGCTAACCTTTTTTGAATTCTCGAGATCTTTCTGCAAAGTTGATTATTTTTGAAAATTTTCCGTTCAGTTTTTTTTTTAATATTACAAATAGATCTTACTTCTTTTAAGACTCTGTTATCTCTTTCCAATTCATTTGTATTTTATATTGCTACCTCCATTCCAACAACCTCACTTTAACTTCTTTAAACAATTTTCTTTGAGTGTATATAATAAAATAGCGGTAGTAGCAAAAAAAACTTTTTTCTTCTATTTTGGTTTTGTTAATTTTGTTGCTCATGGCCTGTCACAAAAATGTCAGCCTTCAGTAAGACAAGCATAAGCAAATCTTCTAGACTTGAGATATACTTACCCAATATACAATCAAATTCGTTTACACACATACATTTCATTGAGCCAAATTACAATTTAAACGACAGGCTACAATACAATATGTATAAACATTTTTAGGCGGCAGACTGCATTCAAAGTAAAAGCTTCATCATAATTATGAAAACTTTCATAAACTTTATTTCGTTTAATGAAACTTTTCATAAATATGAAAATCTTGCATACAAACATAACTGACAGGTTCTAGTTCGGAATTTCATCCTGATAAGACCGATGTTTATTTTCATACCGGTGATTTAAAAACCATGTTTAAAAACCACTGAAGTAGCAAATACTCGAATATTTAAAGCAGCAGTTACTCGAATCGTCGAATCGCTTAATATTTTTGCAATATTCTTCTCTACAGTCTTCATTGAGTATAGTAATATACGATATTTGAATATTTTTGGGGAAATAATTTTTTTTGTTTTCAAATTTACAAGGAAACTATCCCAAACGCTTCTCTCCAATTTTAATGAAATTCGGATATGTAATAAATAAAAAACATCCGACCCGTATTTGTTAGCGGCCTAATATCATGCTTAGAGGACTTTTAATTTTCTCTCCTCTATCACATATTCAAATTTCCTCATATTTCATGCGCATTTTCCGCAACGCCAGCTGCCTTGTTACCGCTTTTGTAAATCTAAAACGGTCAAAAATTTATGCTAGAACTTTCTAAAAATATCGCTTTTATCGCTTTTCCTCTAAAAGCATTATTTTAATACAGTTTTAGCTAGTTTTTAACTTCAAAAAACTCTCTTTACTAACTATCCTTAAAATACATTTACCAAAATAACCGAAATACCGTTATCCTTAAAATGCCAATACCAAAATAAATGAAATATCAATAACCTAAAATAATATCAAACAATAATATCAATAGCCTAAAACAAATTGAAATAATAACTTCATTTTATTTATTTCAATTTATTTTAGGTCCTTTAAATATTATTACGTTATTTTAAAATATCTGGTTACGCTAATTGCGCTTGGTTTGTATATTTGTTTAAAATTTTACTCTATGTTTAAAATTTTACTCCCGTTTTGTAGCCTAGTGTTCCAATTGTAGTTAGCTACCTTAACACAAAACGTAACAGAAAAAATAACTAATGAATTATTTAAGTCTTTAAATATAAAGAAAATGAAAACAAAATAACAAAAGTAACAAGCTGACAGTAAGAAATTTTCTTTAAGTAGCAGCAAAAAAATTAAATAAAAGTTGTGAAAAAAAATTAAAACATGCAACAAAATATTTGTCAGTTTTGTTTCATGAAATGGTGCCAAGAATATTATAATTTCTTTCAACTATTTTTTTTTTTGTTATTCTTGTTGTTGGTTTGTCATTTTATTTAACAACAAAGAAGACATATTTTGAGTAGGCTTTTTTAGAACAAAAATTAAACGAAACAAAAATAATAAATGTGGTTCTGAAATATGAAAAATTAATATACAATATAAATAAGACAAATGACAATTTAAAAAGTCTTAAATTGTTTGTGGAATTTAATCTTTTGATGAAGTGTGAACGATTATTTAAAGAAGCAAAGGTTAGGAAAGAGCTATTTTGGGTAATAATTACCGAATCCAGAAATTTTATAGTGACAGAATGTCATTACCGAAACTTTAGATTGTGTAAAGTCTGCTCAAACAAATCTTGTTAGTTTACAGTAAATTATAATAAATAAGTTGATATTTTGAAGATTTTTATCATTTATTATAAATTAAAATCTGATAATTTTTGTTTAATTACCTGTGATATAATGTACATATTACCATTATTATTCTCTCTTCACTCTAATCGATCATTATGATATGTATTGATTTAATCTATAAGTTGTTGTATTTTTATCTGTATGTGACAATTAGATTTATTATCACAAAATGTTATTTAAACTGATTCACTGTCAATGATAATATTCTGATGTGTATACTTAAGTAGTTGGTGGCTGGTTGGAAAAACTATAAAAATGATCACAGATCAAAAATTGTTAATTTTTTTCTTTTATATTTTTTCAGACTTAACTTAAACTGTCTAAATGACTGTTACTTGTCGATATCTTTCGTTTTTGTTGTATTGTTTTCATAACTTTGTGCACGCGTTATAAAATGCATTTACACAAGTTAAATATATTCCCAATGGTAATAATATTACATCTTATAGTAATGTTTGTTTAGAAAAAAAATATTAAAAAAAATGAACAATCTTTAAGATGCACGTCTTGATTTTAAAATAAATGCAGAATAAACAAAAAAAAAAAAAACTCCAACATTTGAAAGAAAAAACAAATCTAGACTTTGTTGTTTAGTTTATGCTGTTGTTTCTCCCCTGACGCAATCATTTAGTAAAGCTTAACTTTAAAATGTTTGTTGCTTTTTTAAAAGAAAACTTTATAAAAAGAGTTCACATATTGTGGAAACTTGTCTTCTTCGGCTACATAAATACTATTAGCGAACATATACCACTATCCACACTAACCAAGCAACAAACCACTGGCACTCACTCACTGACTACACTATACGAGTACTATTAATGCTAAAGTATATTAACTGTCAAACTTTGACAGCGCATACTGATTGTGTGAAGTGGTGTTGAACTTTTAAACAGGTGCAAGCAGAGATTGTCTGCCATTCTCTTAAACCCTCGACTACACTACTCCTAAGTATTAAATGTATATAATTTCGACTAGGCTTTGTTCTGTCTCGTATGCTGCAGTCCGTCATTTGTGGCAGTTTCCAATACTGTTTATGGTCACAAGACGCACTTTTTTGTTATGGTGCTTTGTTGCAAGTTTCCATGTTGTATGTGTCTTTTTCGACAGTTTTTTTTAATATTTCTCTTTTTTATTGTTCATTTGGTGTCATTTACTATTTATAATTTAATACAATTATCAAATAAAAATCATGTATATTTTTATATCTATATAATAATACCTCAATACTTCAAAATATTTCCCGCAGTTTCCGTAGGTGATTGATTATATTTACCATTTTTAAATGCTAATATTGATTCGGAAAGCCAATTATAGATAAAAATGTATGGCTAGAAGTATAAAAGGAAAGGGATATATATTTCAATACAAAAGCAAAAAGAAAATCAAAAGTGGTTTTTATAGAAGTGTTTTATTAGAAGTGTTGTCAGAAAAGATTGAGCATACAGTTTTATGTTAGGAATAAATTTTAAAAGGTGTGAATTATTTAAAAGTGTTAGTAGTTCGTACGCCAATATGTTGGCTATACGTAATGTTTATCTGAAGTTTGAACTATAATGTGTTCCAAATTTTGTTGGTGTAGTGTAAATGGAAATTGAGAAATTGATCATGTAAAAAAAGTGATTGTGTAAAGGCACCCTAAAAATACTTGTCTATATGAGTAATGAATTAGCAAAGAAACGATATAAAATACTTAGACAAAACTGTCATAATTATAATGCAAACTAAACTTCTTTTCAAAAAAAAAACAATAGCGAAATTAATTGGAATTATGTAGACACAAATATTTATTAAAAATATTGATAGTGTTAATTACCCCTAAGAAATATCTTAATTAAATATTTTATTTACTTTAAAAATACTTCAATTACTTTTTCAATTATGGTTAAAATCGATAACAAAAGTTTTAAGTGTAAGGACCACCTTAAAAACCACAAAAATTCAGCCAAAAGATCAAAATGATATAAATAAAATTCAAATGCTATTTTATATTTAAAAATTTTTTATTTAAAAATTAATACATAGAGTTTATTTTTAAATGAAGAATCAATTGAAATTCATGGAAATATATTTTAACTATTTGAATCAGTCATTCAAAAAATATAGACTTACAGTAGGAGTTAATATTTTCTGTTAAATGTAAAATTTTATATTTTCTAGAAATTTAAATAATTCCTTTTTGATTTCAATAAAAATTACAAGAAGTTATTCAAATATACATACACACTTTTAAATTAAAAATATATACATCTGTGTGTGTGTGTTGTATTTTGTAATTACATACAAATAAAAAAATTTCGATTTGAAACACAAACCACAAAAAAATCTTTTTTTTTCTAACGTTTTGTCAGTTAAAAATTTATGATTATTTTAAACGACTTTCGATTGTTTTTACTCCTTTTTTTAATTATTAACCAATGACTGAAAATAAACAACTAAATTGGCTTTATATAATAAAATATTAGTAATCCAGTTTAATTATTAACAAGCTGACAGTAACAGTTAAATAATAATTTAATAAATATAGGTTTAACATAATTCAAGAAATGGTGATATAAATCAACAACAAAGATAAATAGAGTAAGGGTCACCTTAAAAAATACATCACAAAAATGACAGATGAAAGGTCAAAAACCTTAACCCGAGTTTTTAAATTTTAGAAAAATTGAATAAATTTGTACAATCTCAATATTATTTTGTTAAAACAATCTAAAATTTAATATGTATCTTAGATTTTTTTTAACGAAATATCTAAAATAAAAGAGGACTACTATTTCATTATATTCAGCCAATTTTGTTGTTTATTTTCAATCATAGCTTAGTAATCCACAAAAGTAGTAATAATCGAAAGTCGTTTGAAATACTCATCAAGTTTTAAGTGACAAAATGTTAGAAAAAAAACTATTTTTGTAGTTTGTTTTTCAAATTGAAACTTTTTTAATTGAATTTATATTTATCGGTAAAAACACTTATTTCAGTAAAGTAATTAAATGTGCTAAAATCCCACAAAACTTTTAACAAATTGTGAAAATAATTTGCTGTAGGCTGGTCCCTATCCAGATTTCATTCTTGTCTAAGTATTTCATCAGGGGACGATGTTTTTAGAATTTCTAGAGATATTTGTTAGATTAAATTACAAACTCCGTAAAAATTTCTTGTTCTGCTCAAAAGTAGTAAACACAATCTAAAGTCGAATTGAATTTTTTTTTTAATTTGAATATATATTTTTGGGAAAACACTAATTTCATTAAAGTAATTAAATGTGCTAAGATCCCGCAAAGCTTTTGACAAATTCTGAAAATAATTTGTTGTAAGCTGGTCCTTATCCGGATTTCATTCTACCTAAGGAAGTTTGTGGAATTTTCATTAATTTTTTTATTTGTATGTAATTTCAAAACACAATACACACATACGATCACATTTTTTTATATGTTTTCATGTATGTGTGAAAATTTTATTGTAATTTGTATTGAAATAATTTTGTATTTAAACAAAATATTTTGATAAGAAAACTAAATATTTGAATTAATATTTTTAAAAAAGAGAAAACAAAAAATTTTATATATAACCGAATGACTGATTCAAAAGTTAAAAAATATATTTCTATGAATTTTAATTACTTATTTACTTAAAAAGAAATAAGAATACAATTGGTAACGGAAAATATATGTATTGTAAGTGTAAATCTTTCGGCATATCAAATATTAAAAAATTTGGGATTTTACTAAAATTTTATTTAAGAAAAACTTTAGTATTAGTGCTGACTATAAAACTGACCGATTGAGTATATTTTCTTTAGTAGTATATCAACAATCTTAAAAAAAATATAGATTATTTTAGATGAAAATTAAAACGTTTATTGTGTTAAGGCCTGCATAAATTTTGTCAGATTTTCGTATTTTTTAGTTTTGATTCACATGTTTAATCAGAAACTGGTTCAAAAAATATGTAATACGAAAACTGAGTAACTTTTTAAATTTGTGTAAGCCAATTAAACGGAGTTCTTTTAAACATTGACTGAAAAAATTGATATCCCTTTGGACCTAATTCAAATCTTTTAATTTATATTCTTACAAAACTGTATTCCTTCAGTGACATAATATTAATACATCAGAAGAGTAACAAACTTTCAATAAGTTTTCATAAAAATATGTTGCATGTTTATTGTTCTGCAACAAAATAAATACACTGGTCCTTTTATGTCATTCAAAATAGGTTTTATTCATTACCAACATTATCAGACCACAACATTATCAGAACTTTTTGGAATATTAACATTATTATTGTAGCTCAAAAACTTGATGCACTGCAGTGGTTTAAGTTGAACAAGTTGCATAGTACATCCTACTCTGCAATCCTATTTAATCAGTCACAGTTTAAGGTAAAAAACTAAAATTTCGCTGCATGTAAGTTGTTTTAGATTGGCACACGGGTAACGTGGCTTACTTCAAATTTTGGTGAAAATTGTATATGTGATAGAAGGCGCGGAAAAGAGATGCCACCATCTCACGTATAAAGGTTATCTCGACTTTTGTTTTTTTAGTTTTGTAAAAAAATATATACAAATTTGCTGTTAAAGGAAAGGTATTGTTATGTATATCCATTGAAGTACTCGTATGTGTGTGATGTATTAAATATTTAAACAAAAAAGATTCGTAAAATTTTGGAATAAAATTTTACCCTTTGAGAATAGTACACTCAGAAAAAAAAGTTAGTAGAAAAATTTGTAAACGGTTTTCAATCCCACTTTACTATTTTCGTACTGATTTTTAGTAAAAAAAATATTATTTAGCAAATCTTTTTGCTATTTACATTTTACAAATTACAGAATTTTACAGAATATTTACAAATTTTCGTTGCTAATTTCAGAAATCATTTTACAAATTTTTGAAAACCGATTTGATAAAATTAGCAAAAAAAATTACTAATTTTAAAAAAGACGATATTGAAGGAAATGTTATTTCTAATAATTAAAACTTTATATACAAACTTAAATTGACCTAAAATGTTACATAGGATTAAAAAGGATCGAAAGTGAAGATACCGACTCATGTCTAAAAATAGGTCATTCACTGAAAATAGCACTAAAACGGGTTTTTTAGTTCTAAAAATCAGCTCTAAAAACAATTAAATTTAACCTTAAAAGTAAAAAAAAAAATGGCTAAATATTTTTCAAAAAGAAAACTACCAAATTAAAACAAAATAATAAATTCGTTTATGTTTTAATAATTTTTAAGATTTATAAGCCTTTGATTTTTTTTCATTTTGTATAAAATATTTTTTAAAAAATATAATCAAAATTTTTGATGCTTGATAAAAAAAATTAATCAAAAACTTTGTACTAATATTATTAGTAATTAGTAATTTTTTTTGCTGATTTTAGCAAACAGATTTTAAATTCCACTTTACAAAAAGTCTACTAAAATTTAGTAGCGGCCACTAATTTTTGTACTAATTTCATTGTACTACACGTCAGCAGACATGTGTTGCTAAGATTAGCAAAAAATACCGCTGGGCTCAAATAAGCAGAATTTCCCGTAGTAACAGCAACATTTTCAGTTGCCATTATAGACTTTTTTTGGTGAGTGTAAAAGTTTTACAGTGAAAAAATTTCACCCAAACTTCAATGGCCTTAAATCATAATTTAAATTGTAAAAATTAATTTACTTCTTATTTTATACGACAAGATAGACATATTAAAATCAAAATGACACTTTTTCATTAGAAAAATAATACTCTTGTATGTTATATTATATTTGGAAATTGATTGTCGGGAAAAAAAATTTTTTATATGGATCTTTTCACGTGAAATCGGAACAACTTACTATGCTTTAAATATTAACTTGGAAAATACATTTCTTACCGAAAACCTTTTAAATTGGCTCCTCTATCGCATATCAAAATTTCATCAAATTTGAGGGAACCCGCAAAAAAACCCCTTGTAAGACACGTTATTCCGCCTATCATAAAAAGTTTTTAGGATCCGACAGTAATAACAATTTGTCTTTGGAATGAATTCTGCGTTAGGCCCACTTTTTATGTCGGTTGCGCTCTAGGTTAACCGAGATATTGGTGTTCAATAATAAAACTTATAAAAATTAATTATTACATTTCCTTTTTCAATTTCGGAAGCGTTTTTGGAAATGAAGTTTTGGTTATGAACCAAAAATAGCTCAATTTCTAGTTTCTGCGTCATCAGAAATATACAAATATTAAATACATAAAAATTGAAAATTATTCTCTAAAAAAAATTTTGCTGGGGGTTTTCATGTCGCGCAACAAACTGACCTAAAATTTTCACACGCAATCATTGTCCCCCCTCAATAGTTTAAAGTTAGAGACGCAACATGATACAATATTGTCTAAATAGGCAACAAAAAAGTTTGAAATGAAAATGTTAATCATTAAACATTTCAATTGGTGACCAAAGACACACAATACTAGCAACAAAAAAACGGGAAAAAAGTATTTATTTTTTTGATAGAACACTTAAAAAGCCATTAACTAGCAAACAACCTTTTTATTTTCTAGAATTTCCTAAAGTTTTTAATAAAGAAAATTGGCTGGAATCTTAAAAAGACGGAAAAACAAAGCGACAAGCAAAAAATCAGCAATGGCCCAAGAAATGCCTGCCTTGCTTGGCCTGCCAATGTAAAGGAGGACAATACTTTTGGTATTGCGTGTTTTTACGCATATCTGTTGAGTTTTGTTGTCTTTTTTACTGGTGCGTTTCTTCTTGAAAAGATCATGATGTTATTTTCAACTTCTTCCTTTTCTTTTGATGATGACGTATTTATTTAAACTTCGTTTTTTTTTTTGTTGAAAAGTCTTTAGTGGTGAAATATAAAAAGTCTCACACAAATCAAATTGTGCGATCGTGCTGGATATGGAGTTTGAATTTTGTTGTGTAGTATTGAAAATGTTTGTTTTATGTACATTTTGTTGAATCGGGCTCATGTGCCAATCAATATGCCATGATGAAGTTACAATTTCTTAAATTTTTTGTATGTGTTCTTTGGAACACTAAGGCGCTATAGACGCGAGTGTGGACAAAACAGACAGCAAACACAATAACACATCAGATGTTGTTATTGTGAACAATGTTGATTGGACATTAAAAAAAACTCAACTAAGTAACCAACCTTTGTAATCGATCTTTATTTCTTGTAATGTGATCGTTAGATAGCACTAGGCAACAGCCATTTTGTTATTTGGTTCTAGCATACTTTTTCTCATGGATTTGGACCTACTGGACACGAAAATGAATTTTAAAAATTTTTCTGTCGATTGGTTTGCGAGATACAAATTTTTTAATTTTTTTTTTTAATTTTTGGAGGTACACTTACTATTTTGAGCATATCTTTAGTCTTCTTTGACCTATTTTATCCTACTACTACTCAAATTAAAGACAATTGAGCCGTCTACAACTTATTCTCAGAAAATTTTCAAATCGGGTTAGTAGTTTTGATGTTGGCGGCTTAAAAAGGTTAAAAAACTGCGTTTTTTTAGTAAAAATGTGGCTGAAAAATTCATATAAAAATTCATATAAAATGTAAAACGCGATGTTAACAGCGATTTTAATTTTTTTACGTATAGCTGACACTTTTCCAAAGAAAATAAGCCCTTACTTAACAAAATCTGATGACAAATGGCCGACTTATTATTTTTTTGGTAAACGACCGAAATTCCGCTATTTCACGATTTTTTGATTTTCATTATTTGCACAGCTTACCTACCCAACGCAAACGAATAAATACATTTGAACTTAATTTAAAATAAACAAAGTAGTCTTCGTATATTTTTTTTTAATTTATTTACAGCACTACATGCTCATACATATTTAAACATAAGGAGACACGGTTATCAATTGCATTTCAAAACTGTCTGTGAAAGTGTAAAGAAGTTAATATTTAGAAAACGCAAGGAAGACAATGAGTAAAAGACTACGTGTGTTCGAGTGTTTGAACGATCCAGACAATTTCTGCAATGTTTGTGGCCAGTTTATAAAAAAAAATCACGCACACAAGTTTACTCCAGCAGTACAATTGCACTATTTGAATTATTTTGGTATTTCACCAAATATCACAGAACCATGGACACCTAAGTCGCTGTGTGATCTTTGCTATATAATCTTAACCAACTGGGCAGCTGGCGGAAGGTAAGAATTTTTATTTAAACACATTATACATAGCGAATATAGTAATTTATTTTAATTTTAGCCGCCATATGAAATTCGATACACCAATGATGTGGAAAAAGCCGCTATGCCATTCCACAGACTGTTATTTTTGCCTCACCACAAACAGTGGGGTAGGAAGATTTTTTAAATGGAACTACGCTCAAGTGGGATCGTTTGCGCTTCCAGTACCACATTCGCATGATGTGCCATATCCAGTGTGCCCTGGTGCATCTCTTCAAAAAGCAGAATCGTCAGAAGAAGAGTCTGAGTCAAATGCAAGCGAATTTGAGCCGGGTGCAAAGCGAAAATTACTGTCACAGGCCGAACTAAACGATTGGGTGCGCGATTTTGGTCTCACTAAGGAGAAATCCGAACTTTTTGCGTCTCGGATGATACAGTGTGGATTTGCGGCTTCAGAAGTGAAAGTATCAGCGTACAGAAACCGTCACAAGGAGTATGCAAAATTTTATACAAAGAAAGACCAAATATGTTTTTGCAGCGACATTTCAGGCTTGTTCCAAGAGCTTCACCAAATTCACAACCCCAACGAATGGAGGTTGTTTATTGACAGCAACAAAGAGAGCTTGAAGGCAGTTCTCTTACATAATGGGAATGAAAAGCCATCTGTTCCTATTGCTCATGCGGTTCATTCAAAGGAGAACTATGAAACTATGGACATTTTGCTGAAATGCATAGAGTATAGGAAATACAATTGGAAAATATGCGGACTCCAAGGAGGCTATACGCGACATTGCTGTTTTCTGTGCCTTTGGAATAGCCGCGCTGATGATCAGCATTATATAAAAAAAAAATGGCCGGTACGATCGAAACCTGTAGTTGGAGAAGCGAATGTTCAGCGCAAACCACTAATAGAGAACCGTGAAAATATAATACTTCCGCCGCTGCACATAAAATTGGGTTTGATTAAAAATTTTGCCAAAAAATTAGACAAAGAAGGTGAAGCTTTTGCCTATTTACGGTCAATTTTCCCTTACCTTTCGCCGGCAAAAATTAAAGAAGGAGTCTTCGCAGGACCCGAGATAAAAAAAATGTTGAAAGATGAAAAATTCCCAAAGCTGTTATCACCCATCGAAGCCGCAGCATGGAATTCCTTCAGGCTTGTTGTGGAAAACTTTTTAGGAAACAACAAAAGCCCGAATTATAAGGACATAGTTGAGGATCTGGTAAAGAACTATGAAGCCATGGGAGTGCACATGTCACTTAAAATACACTTTCTGGATTCTCATTTGGATTTTTTCCCTGAGAATTTAGGAGACGTGAGCGACGAACACGGCGAGCGCTTTCATCAGGAATTGAAGGCTATGGAACGACGCTATCAGGGCAACTATGACACGGCTATGATGGGTGACTATATTTGGACCCTAATACGTGAGACCGATTGCAGCGAATACAAAAAACAAAGAAGAAGTCAGCAGTTTTTCCACATGGCATAAAATGTACACTTATATCTTTGTTTTTACTCATTTTTTTGTGCGTTGATTTGCTTAATTTAATTAGTTAGTTTAATTTCGTTAGTTTAGCTAATTGTGCGATACATTGAGCATGTAGTGCTGTAAATAAATTAAAAAATAATATACGAAGACTACTTTGTTTATTTTAAATTAAGTTCAAATGTATTTATTCGTTTGCGTTGGGTAGGTAAGCTGTGCAAATAATGAAAATCAAAAAATCGTGAAATAGCGGAATTTCGGTCGTTTACCAAAAAAATAATAAGTCGGCCATTTGTCATCAGATTTTGTTAAGTAAGGGCTTATTTTCTTTGGAAAAGTGTCAGCTATACGTAAAAAAATTAAAATCGCTGTTAACATCGCGTTTTACATTTTATATGAATTTTTATATGAATTTTTCAGCCACATTTTTACTAAAAAAACGCAGTTTTTTAACCTTTTTAAGCCGCCAACATCAAAACTACTAACCCGATTTGAAAATTTTCTGAGAATAAGTTGTAGACGGCTCAATTGCCTTTAATTTGAGTAGTAGTAGGATAAAATAGGTCAAAGAAGACTAAAGATATGCTCAAAATAGTAAGTGTACCTCCAAAAATTAAAAAAAAAAAATTAAAAAATTTGTATCTCGCAAACCAATCGACAGAAAAATTTTTAAAATTCATTTTCGTGTTCAGTAGGTCCAAATCCATGAGAAAAAGTATGCTAGAAACAAATAACAGACAAAAGTTTGTTATTTGTGACCTAGTGTAGTACGACTAAACAGTTTTAAAATAGTTAGTTGATTTGTAACATATTTTTATATTGTTATTGGTAAATAACATAAATACAATTTCACTTATTAAACCATTAAAAAAGGACACGATAAAAATATTTTTTTTTTAATAAAACCTTTTTTTAATAAAACCTAAGGTAGACTTAACCTTATTTTAAAACTATCAGCTCACTGTATCTCGTTCGAGATACAGTGAGCTGCCAAAGTCTTAGTACTCTTGAAAATGCAAAACTTTATTAAAATTTTACGATTTTTGGACTGGATTGCTTTATCTCATGCTTAGTACGATATCCCTTAAGTCGTAGAACTTCATTCAACCATGTTGGCATTGAGTGCACTAGCTTTCTGGTGTAGTCTCCGGATATTTGACCACATTTAGTCAAAAGTATTACTCTAACTCAGCCCAATGAAAAATTGTGTCATTTTGTAAGCGATTTTCAGAATTTTTAGCATATGAGATGTGTTATATACGATTCACGTCTTAATTATCTGGAATAATTTTTCACTTTTCTCTATTATTGAGCTTTAGTGGACGGCCTTTTAACGGCTTATTTTCAATTATTTTTTCTCTTTTAAGCCAATTTATAAGATTTTCCCTGTTTATTTGTTCTTATTTATAATTTTAGCAATTTTTTATGATTTACCCATTTCGTCACTATTGATTATTATTTTTCGTTCATCTATAAACAAATGCTTTCTGAAAATTTGGAAGCACCGCCAAAAATTTTTAAAAGGAAATTAACAAAAGTCTATGGGGTGCCAACAGTTTTGCAATAAATCAAATATAAGGCCGTTTAGGGGTTGCATGACTTAGGCTGTTCTTAAATATGGAGATATATTAGTCTAAAATCTTTATAAGTTTTATTAAGTTAAATAAGTGAAATATTTTATGGATTTGCTGTAGTACACAAGTAAAGTCACAATAAAAATAAGTGTCACATTTACTGTTATGTAATTTTTAAGTAACCACGAACCACGATGTGGGGAATATTGTGCTGATCATAAAAACCTTTTGCTATTGTCATTATTTTTAACGATTTCTTAAAATAATTTCTGACATTATTATACTCAACTGAATGATCATTTAAGGCAAAAAGCTCAAATTTCTAGTAATAGCAAAATTTCTAGTAATAGCAAAATTTAAACAAATTCTGAATATGTATAAAAAGTCGCCACAATTTGAAAATTGTTTAATTTTGTTAAATTTTTTACTAAACTCGGTTCAACAAAGTGATATTACTTGAAAATTATATATTTCTTGAGAAATTATTGCAAAAAAAAAAAAATAATAAATTCAAGGCATTTGGTGCCCATGTCTATCAACATGTATGTATGTTACTGTAGGGTGAGCTTTAATATATTTGATAGACTTGTGCCAATTCACTTGACTCGAACCATAAAGTAATTCAACATAGTGTTTCCGATTTACTCTGCACCAAATTTAACCTGAACAATGATTCAGTTTCACATAACTCACCATCAACAATGTTTATATTTGTTCGTATTAAGAGAGAGGTGAGTTCGAAAAGAGCCAACTTAAATTTCTATGTTCAATTAATCAATGGACGAATATGCATTTCCCTTTACTCTGAATTAGAAATGGGCTCGTGATTGATTTTTGGCTAACTCTCACGGCGGCTCACAAACAAAATAAATAATCACGCCCGACTTACGCAAGAGAAATTTTTCTTACACACGTAATATAGTAAAAAAAACTTCTTAAGATTACGAATGTCTCACAAAAAGTAGTAAAAATACTTAACTCACGCTCGGGATTTTCTTCTTACTCACGTCCTAATCACGTTAGTATAATAATTATTACTAATAATCGTGTGGGATTCACGGGTGAAATAAGTGGTTCATGAACTTCTCATGTCGCGCGCCCATCTCTACTCTGAGTTATCCTTTATTCCACCAAATAATTTGTTAATTTTATTGGATAATTCGCAATAATCGTTATAGTAAACTAAATCCCAATTAAATCAATTCTTCAACATCCCAATATACCATATATCAATCAAACTGCAATACAACTTGAGAATAAGCTTATATAAATAATGTATTTTTAAGCTTTTCTTAATTTCGCTTATTATAATGTTTTTAAAATGTGAATTCACAAGCAGTATTTTACAATGCTTGAGAAAAGATTATTATTCATAACTTTTTCTAAAGTATGCTTATAAACAACATACACATATTGAACAACGCAATATGACGATTGAAAAAAAAATATTTTTCAATACATTCTAGTCTTGTTGTCTTTGTTCTACGCTTATAATGCTTACAACAAGTGCCATTACTTTTTCTTTAAATTAGTCAAACGTGTTTTGCGAGTACATTTAGTTGTAAATTTTTTATAGTGAACGTGCAATTGCATATTAAATTAAATTATTTTTATTTATGGTTAAAATTAATTATTATTATTTATATTTAAAATAAATTATTATTATATTATATTAAAAAAGAATTATTATAATTTATTTTTAAAATTAAAATAAAAAATAAATGAAATTAAAGAAAATAATTATGATTTTTCTTTTTCGACTATTAATAATATATTATTTTTGTAAGCTTATTCTACAATTGCAAGAATAAGTTTATAGTAATCATACACACATACTATTTTGACGAGGGTTCCGTTTTGATTTTTCTACAATTGTTACGATAGCCTTTTTCAATATATTCTCAAGTCTTTCTCAAACTTAAGGCTTGTGTTTGTAAGCTTATAATAATATTTTTCTCAAATCATTTGGTATGTTGGGATTTTATACTCAATTTTACCGACGGCCATTATTCATTTTCCAATCGGCTTTAGCTAAGACATTTACCCTAAAATTTAGATTTTTAAGCCCAACCCACAAATGACCATACCAATGCATGGGTAATTTAACATATTAAAATTCCGTTATACTACTCTTTCAACTTGCTATTCTCACATTAACAACAACAATAATAATCTTAGGCCAGTTAATCTACTTTCGAAAGCTTAAAAAATAATATCTATATTAAGACACTCTCTGTAAATAATACAACTACTAACTACCATTGACTATATATTAGAAACACCTTGACTTATATAGATGAACAAAAACAATAAATTTATGATTTTTTAAGCCACCATCACACAAACCCTATATAACAACAAATCAGTTATGTGAAAAAGAGATAACAGCCAAACACACAAGCATGATTTTGTAGGCTGCTCACTCTCTTAAAAGTAATCAATCATTCTTCAATCGCATGCATGTGAATTGGGGATGATAAATAAAACTTTGAACTAGGTACCAAATATTGTTAAAAATAGTACTTTTTTAACCAGAATAGTAACCCAAGGCGATTTTTTTGTAAGTTCATTGAATATTATTATTTAAAAAATTTTCGAAAACTTGGAAATAAAATATTAAGTTAAACCCGGTTTTTATATGAGTAAAACTTTATCAATGTTTTTTTATAAAATTTTTCAAAAATCAATTGAACATCTCAAACCTTACTTACAAAAAAACTATCCAAATTAATACCCTAATCAAATAAATAATAAGTTAATAGAAAAATTAATGTATATAAAGTATAGTAATTTTCAGAATTTCTTTGACATATTTTAAAACGTGTTCTCACGATTAGAACAACAAATTTTAAAAAATCATGCAAAAAGTAAACAAAAATACTCTAGACTGTCAAATAAAAATCCAAATTCATCCTAATGACCTTACCTGGTATTGTTTTGTCATGTTTTTGATGAAATTCTGTGTCGAGTAAAAATTGTTGTTATATTTTTCAACAATAAACTAACTAAAGTAATATTTTACTATTATTTTACTATTATTTTGTTAACATAATTTAAATTGTTTTTTTTTATATATATTTTTAGATTTTCAATTAAATCGTGTTGATAATGCGAAAGTCTGAATATTTTTCTATTTTGCAAAGTTTAGTAAATTATTTTCAGAATCACACAAAAAAGAAAAGCAATGTCTAGGTCTAATTTTTCCGCAAATAATTAGTTAAATATATATTTTGTAAAAATTTTTATTTTTTATTTTTCGTCCACTAATATTCAGCCTAAAATTTCAAAAGATTTTTTATTTACAACCGAAGAAGTGATAGCAAAACTTTAGCTGAGTTTTATAATTTTTTGGTAAAAATTAGCTTGCTGATTTTCACCAACACGATTTTGCTAGTATTAACAAGATTTCTTCCTGACTATAATTTTGCTGACTTTACTGACATTTTTTGCTGACTTTACTAACTTTTATTTTAGCTTATTGACAAAATTTAACCACTTAATAGTGATTTAAATTTTTGATATCTATGCCAGAGCCAGTGAGAGAGCGCTTAAAATAATTGAGCGAATTGCATAGAACCTTGTGAAATCACTAGAAATATTCTGAAATAGTACTACCAAATGGAATACTTTAATTCTAGTCGAAAAATTACCAAAAAGTACTATATTAAAAAAAAAGTATCATCTCTGATATGAATACACTCGTCCATTACCATCGTATGGTGAGAAAACTAAAAGTCGCATACAAAACCCACTATAGATGTTAATGTGTGTTTGTTTAGTTTAGTTTACTAGAGTTTACTTGAAAGTTTCTTTGGCCAATGTAGACTGTTTATACAGCCATAATTTAAAAGCAGTGACATGGAACTTTGGAAGGAGTTTTTGGATAATATACTTTGTACTATTATGCATGTACAATGGAACCATTATAATTCAAATAAAAAAAAATTGTATCCACAAAATTTGTTGCCAATCCAATTCTGTCGATTACGACGATTTTTCCGGTATTGAACCAGGATATTAAATGATGCAATTATGTGAACTATGCACCACAACTACTTAATCATTTGAATAAATTACTTTAATTGAATTACTTTAATTAAATAACTTTAATTAAATGTTTGCGTATTCGGGAATTTAAACTATTAAATACACAGATGTACTTATATTTAAATATGTCATTAGGAAGGCAAATGTCTAAAATAATTTTATCAATTCCAATCATTAAGTTAAGTTAAGTCTATTATCAATATAATCCACAATTTTTTTGGTTCTACAGAATTTCTAATTTAGTAGCATACTTGATTAGGATAACCATACTTGTAGTTACAATCTTTTAATATCGATAATTTTTAAATAAATTTAATCGATTGTACCAATTTTCTAATATATTCACTAAATAAATGGTTGCTAGAACTATACAAAGTTACTAAACGAATCATATTTTTAAAGTTAATTGATGCATAGGGGTTTCAACCTATTATTTATAAAAGGCTTTGGGACGGAAATCGAATGTGAGCGAATAAGCCGACGACGACTCAAGCCTTAAAAGAGGAAATTGGACGCTGCATTAATGAAATACCGCAGCATTCATACAAAACGGTCATTGAAAATTTCATTAAAAGATCGCGTGCATGCCAGCAAAGCCGCGGCGGCCATCTGCACGATATATTGTTCCATACATAACCTCATTCTGTCTTCTTTACGATATAATAAAGTTTCACGATTTTTTTTTTTAATATCTGTGTTTTATTTAAAATTTAAAAATTGCGTTCTTCTTGGGACACCCTTTATATTTTTGGGTTTATGGTTGTGCCAACCATAGTCGTACTATATTATGAATATCATACTATGATAATGAAAAAAAAAACATATTTTACCATAAAATAGTCCCTACAGTTATATTATGATTCAAAAATTACCATATTATTGTCCTAACTAAACATGTTATAATGAATTTATCATGAATGTTATAATGAATTTACGTGCGAACCATAGTATTCTCAAAATCTTATTATATTATGGTTCATCATTACTATATTATGATTCCTGGATTGTCATTATATGATCCATAATCTAAGAAAATTTCTTAAAGGAAAAGTTCTTAGAAACTATAAAAAAGCTCTTAAAATATAAGAATATTTCCTTTAGAAATGTTTTTTTCTAAAAAAAATATTAATAAAGACTTTTTGAAGAAAAATTGTTAAGGAAAAAATCATAGACTTTAAGAACTTTACTTTCTAGAAAACTTTTTTTTAAATTCTAATAACTTTTTTAATAAAAAAAATCTTAAGACATTTTTGAGATTTTTTTAGAAAGTTTTTAGAAATTTTTCTTTAAGAAAAAGTCTAAGAATATTTCTACTAGAAAAAGTTTGGAGAATCTAAGAATTTTAGTTTAAGGAAAAGTCTATAGAATCTAAAAATGTTTATATCAGATAAATTTATTTTGTGTAAGAAACCTTTTCGTACAAAAAAAAATCTTGGGTTCTACAGACTTTTTCTTATAAAAAATATTTTATTAATATTTTGAGAACTTTTTACAAGAAATGAATTAGTAAACATATTTATTTAAAAAAAAATTCTAATTGTTTTTATTGAAAATAATTAAAAACTATAAAATCCTTCAATAAAATCTTTTTCACAATGAATTGATTAGTGTAAATAATATTATATGTATAAAGAATTTTTGAAAAACCCCTTTAAAAAAATCTAAAGCTAAAAAAAAAATTAACTTGATATTAATGGGTCAATTGATGAAATGTTTAAATGATATTTTCTACCCATCTGATATTTGTCCAGTTTAAGTAAACAATAAAGCATTGTTTTTTAAGACATTTTGAAGTTAAAACAAACTGACTTAACTGATAAAATTTTGGTTTTTATAAAAACAAGACAATATTATGACTGTAAATGTAAAGTCATGTTTTATTTGATGTATAATTATTTATTGATTGTTGCCAGCATTTAATCGTTGCATAATTATAAATCTGACTATGAAGTCAGATTTTTTTTTAGCACAGTATGGTTTCAGCCAATCATGATATAAAATAGAAGGTGCCAATCATAAAATAGTAAAACATTTACTAAATAATGATGGTAGCGACCATGTTGATGGTTAGAAAACCAATTCCTTGGTTGTGACAACCACACCTGATTGCAGCAAGCACAATATAGTAGCAGTGATCATACTGCAACCATGTTTTTTCTCTACATGGCCTGTGTCCTTAATAACTTATATAGTATTTTGGAGGGTAAATATCATTTATTCTGACTTAGTCACTGAACGAAATAGTGTAAGCAACAGCATCATTTGCGGGAAGTTTTGATTTACTTCTTCAATTTGAAAAAAAAGCTGAAGCAGATCGATTGCTCACCGAAGCTTATACGAAATATGTTTCATCCATTTCAACGCCCGAGGAATGGTTTGTACGGCTTAGATGTGGTGATTTTGACACGGAAGACAAAGACCAAAAAAGTGGGAAGATGATAAATTGAATTTAATACTTAACGAATATTGTTGCCCAACACAAGAAGAACTTGCAAAATTACTCAAACAGCGATTTGAAATTGTTTGCAGCAGCAGGTTTCATCCAAATGCAGGAAAATTGGGTAGCACACGAGTTGAAGCCGAGAGACGTTGCAATACGATTTAGCATGTCCGAAATGCCAATTCAACGCCATAAAAAGAAGTAATTTTTTTAATCAAATCATTACTAACGATGAGAAGTGGATCCGTTACGATAACCCGATATGCAATAGTATGTGAATCCCGCTAGGGTAATTCTGGTGGGACCAGAAGGGTTCCATCTATTATGAGCTACTGAAATCTGGAACCTGTACCGAACACAACTGATTCGTTTAAAGCGCGCGTTAACTGAAAAACGCCTGAAATATGCGACCGGCCATGAAGCCGTATATTCCATCATGAAAACGGTCGGCTTCATGTTGCAAGACCGGTTAAAGACTATTAAGTCCATTTGTTTCGATCAATGCAGAACGCTTTCACTAGAATACGCTTTACTTCAGAACAGGGTATCCGAAATTGGTTTGATTCGCTCTTCACCTCAAAAAATGAGGGCGCAATCTATATATTGCCAGAATAATGGGAAAAGGTCATAGCTAACGATGGGCAATACTTAGAATAAATTTGTTTTATTTGTTTATATTAATCATATAATTACTAATTATATCCTAATATCCAAACCGAGCACTATCAAAGGTCATGGGCTCTTTGTAGCGAAAAAAGACCAGAGCCTCTGGTGGGAATTGAACCCACGACCCCCGCACTGATAGGCTAGCAAGCTACCAACTATCATACCTGGGCACTCGGAATAAATTTATATTGTACCAATATTTCACAATAAACGCACAAAAAGTTACAAAAAATAACGCATTTTCAAATTATACATTAAATATAAAATAAAATAATTTTTAAATAAAATCTTATAACGACCAAAGAACAAAATGGTCTCAAAATTGTATCTCCAAAAGCGACCAAAAGTTTTAATCTACATTTTTATGATGAATTTTTTCTCAAGAATTTTTCAAAATCAAAATTACGGATAAAACCAATTTGTCAGTCAAGCTACAAATTATTTATAACATATGTATATCAATCTGAAGAACTGAGAAATGTCAGGTGCCAAATTACGGCATTCGTCATCGAACGAAATTGTTCGAAAACTGTTTTTTAAAAAAGTTACCACAATAATACTAATAATGAGTACACCAACTTTAACTTTTATTTCCAATCTGGGGCCAAACTACAACATCCCTGATGGAAAATATTCCGTTCTAATGTTTGATTTTTAGAAATAAAAAACTAATTTTGATCGAAAAATTACGATCACGAATGCCGTAATTCGACCCCAGAATTTTTCAATATGTATGGTCCTTAAGTTTTACCTGTATGGTATTTACTTAACAATCTTTGAAAGTGGTAGGCAACTCCCTCGTATAGCCGGATGCTACAAAGGAAATATTTATTGTAATTGCGGAACTTTAAACATTCATTATAAACAGTTACAGTCTTTACCTAGCACCCCTTCCAAAAGATACTTTTTACAGCACACCACTGTCAACGCAAAGATATTTTTTGTATTGTTGTAAAAATGGCATATGATGTTGATTGAAGTCGAATGAACGATTACAACTTGCTTCGGTTGCTTATGCTCTTCTTTCCACTTTTTTTTTTGTAATATTTTTTTTTTTCAATATGTATTTATTTTTTCGTCTAATGTCTACTCATCGTACTTAGTAAATACTACAATTGTTTTTTTCAAACATTTTAACTATCAGCCATTTTGATTTACGACTTTTATGTATTGTGTTGCTTTTAGAAGCGTAGAAACTCAGTGATGCGTCGTCATCATCATCATCGCTTCTACATTTGTACTTTCGACTTTGCCCATCAGTGATGTTTTTATACCCTACACCACTACGTATTTAGGTTATACAGATGTTTGTAACAACGAAAAATTTTGAACACAGACTCACCTGTACGGATCGATTTAGAACAGTGGTCGGCAGAAAGAGAGAATATGAATGTATTGGTGTTTCACACCGTAAGAAATTATTTTATCTTTCTAGATAAATGAATGAATAAATAAATTAATAAATGAATTAATCGATAAATTAAATTGAATTAAAATAGTTCATGTTTTTGTTTTCTCTATTACAAAAAATAAAAATAATTCATAATAATGATAATAATAATTTTTTGACTGCATACAAGGCACTCTGCCTCATTTAATATATTTCAAGAAAATAAAACAAAAACTTCTTTCCACTTACATTCCACATTTTTAATTTAAAATATAAACGAAAAACAAAATAAATACCTACAATAAAAAATACCTATAATAAAAAAACAAACAAATTTTTAGAGTGTACTTTATTTCTTCAACAAAGCGGCATATACTTGCTCTGTTGAAAGTCAGCGTACTACCAAAAAGTATATAATTTACTATAGATTGTTAGAAACACTCTACCAGAAATTCAACATGCTACAGAGTTCAGCGGCAACATGTTTAAAAGAGTGGGCAACATTTTAAAATTTGCTTAAGTGTTGAAAAACATTAATTTTAATAATTTTTATCCTAGTTTTTGGAATTCTTAACTGTTTTCCAGTTTTTTCATGAAAACAACTGTTCAAATTTATGCATTTTTTATAGTTTTTGTAATTATATGTTGCAACAATTAATAGTATATTTGTTCTCTTTATTATATATTTTTACCATAGAAATGGGAAATAATGGATATGAATAGACAGAGTTGGTCAAAATGTGTTTCAGTTTAATACTTTTCATGTCATAATGTTATGTTTGAATTCGTAACTATTTGTTAACACAATTGCAAAGTTTGGTTGTATTTTTTACTTAAACATGTCGAATTTTAGTAAAAATAAATAGTATATTGAACGAATATTATATTTTTATATGAAAAATCTGAAAAAATACATGAATAAAATAAAAAAACATTTTTATTATGAAAAAATCTGAAGAATCTCTAGCATCCCAAAAAACGGCAAAAAAATTGTTAAAATTGGTTATATGGTAGCACCGCTAAACACCACTAAAAGTTGCCGACCAAAACTCACATTTGTTGCAGCCAAACTATGTTCGTGTTCTAAGAGAGTTCTAAAAAATTCGTGAGAGCGAACTATACTCTTGCGAATTAAATACTTTTTAGTACTACTGAATGAAATAATTGTATTTTTTGTGCTGTTAGCTGTGAGATTTGTTGACGATCTTGTAGTGTGCGTGTCAATTGCCGATTGTGTTCGACCCATGAGTGCTATGAGTGTCGATCACTGATTTAGAATCAATTTAGTCGCAAACACAAAGATAATTTGATGAAATGAGCTACATTAGCTCATTTTAGCCCAATGACGAGCCCAATTGGTTTTGAATGAAATCGGAATTAATCGGTCCGCGTCTAAATATAGTGATCATACAAATATCTTCGGGATTGGATAGCAAATATAAGAATATTTTCATGCAATTTGGTGCACAGACTCATGTAACCGGGGAAAAACACAATTGATTTTAGTTTTAAAAAGCCAATTTTTGAACCAGTTCCAATGTAATCAGTTTGGTCAAAAATACATAAACTAAATTTTGCATAGACATTGTATTTAATCATGGATCGATCAGACTTAATAAACATTTTTAAACATCAACTTTTATGAAATTTTACGTAGAGTGGTGTATCATATAATCGGTCTTGACCGACTTTCGTTTTTGCTTGTTATTTTTTCTTTCTATTGTTAAATCTAACTATTTTATTCACACACTAACTGAACAAGAGGGCATTGTATTTAACATTTATGCTTGGAAGGGGATATTATACGTCTCCCCTTTAGAAAATATATTATGTTATGCAGACAAAAAATGGTGTGTATAAATGGTGAATCTCTTCTTTGACTTCCGTTTTACATAAAGCTGAATTTGACAGTCTTATTTTCTTCTTTTGTCTTTAGACAAAACTTTTTTTTAATTATTTTTACTGCCATTTATCCACTTAGACTGAAGTGAGCTTAAAAATAGACCCATAATTAAAAATACCCTATTTTTTAATAGCCGAGATCCATAAGAAAAAACAAAAATTATAATGTTTTATTTTTGTTTCCGAGAAAAAAATTTAAAACAAAAATAAAAAACGATATAACTAAACTACACACTTGAACGCACATTTCGAGTGTGTTCTTTTACTGATTGCCGGTGTATGGCTGGCATTTTTCATGTGCCTTTATGTGAGGAGGGTTTTTAGTAAGTTTTTGTTCCCTTTACTTTTGTTTTGTAGTTTTATTGGAATTTACCGCCATCATCACGAAATTGTAGGCGTTCTTTTTTTTTCTTACGTGTATATGGTCAATACTTTTTTGTTGTACGAATTGCCATTTTATGGTTTGTAATTTCATAAAAGATTCTTATGACGACGTCGTCAATAAGGAGGATGTTGATGGGAGCGGTCGCATATGCTGTGTTTCAATTGTTTTTTTAATAAAATTTAAGCATTTAGTATTAATAATCGAAAAGTGGTTGATTTTTAAATGGTTGAATTTATTATTGATATGTACTTTTATTGAACGTTCTTCTATTTAAATGTTTTAAAATGTTTTTAATTGTAGAGTTTCAAAAATATTTTGGGGGTAAATTAAAAATTTCATGCTAAATTCAACTTTAAACCAGGGAAACAAAAAAAAACATAGTTTCTTTTTGTCGCTTACTTTTTAAATCCATTCTCATTATATCATACAGGGGACTAATGAATTGACTGGACTAATTAATTGATGATTTCAGTAACATTGCTTTGACAATAATTGTAATGAAATAAACTGCATTACCATTGTTTCAATTAATGATCTGATTTCATTGATTAATGCCAATGTTTCAAAATTCAACATCAACCATCCGCCCCCTTAATAACTTTATAAAAAATACCAGTAATTAGAAGCAGGTTAATATTTGTATATTTTGTTTAACTATTTCCTGTATTAAACTTCTTTAATAATATTCATATCGTAGCAACTCTTTGTTTACAAAAACTTAAAGAAACTCTATAACACTTTTTTTACAAACGCTGTTGACAACCATACTTCAGAATGTTCTTATTTATATATGTATGTAGTGTAGTGGCAATGCCGGAAACATCGAGTGTGTTCTAGTCTCTGCTTCCAGAATTATCCACCAAATGCTAATGCAGTTAAATTCTAACATGATAGTGAAGAATTGCCATTGATGGCAATTGACTTACATTTTAGGGCTGATATATAAGAATTTCTATTTTTTCGAGTAAATGGAAATTGATGAATTGAATTTGCGTAACAATATAAATTAAAAAAAGAAACAAGCTTGGTTTGATTTTATAACAGTTTCTATTTTATTTAATCTTGTTTCTGCTTGATTCTAAAACTCTTTTACTAGGTTCTTAAAACATAATTAATTCCCAATAGAATGATTCGGGTTTGCTTACCGATTTTTTCGGTTGGGACAATCAGTTGATATGACAGTAATATGACTAGGACAACAGACCCAGCAGAAAATCGGTGGTTACTGGATTTGGTTGCAATCGTCATGCACATAAATTAGTAAGAGCAGACGATTTAACTATTGACGTATAAAAATGCATGAGAAAACAGCTACAACACGATATCTATCTAACTAGTGTCACAAAGCAAGAACACGTGTGAATATACAAAAAGAAAACAGATTCATTGTAACAACCGAATTTCCAAATTTTGGTAATGTAACAGAATTTCGGTTGAAACCAAATACTTCGAATGTATCGGGAAAACATTTGGTTGGGACAACTAAACAATTCGGTTGCTGCAACCAAAATATTCAGTTGGCGAGAAATTCGGTTGTCATAATGAATATATTTTCTCTGTGTAGGCATATTAAAGAAAAATATAAAATATTGAGTATATACGTTTCTATCTATTTTGTGATAGAACCATTATATTGACAATAAATTCGGGTGTCATCACAAAACTCTTTTCCGAGTAAAAAAATAAATTATCAAACAGGGTTTCGAGTATTGTTCATTTTCCAAATAAAATAAAATATTGAAAAGATTTTCAATGAAATCGTAAAACTTGTTTCATAAAATTATATTAAAACTTTCATCATATGTATGAAAACTTCATAAATATGACAATTCTTAATAGATTTTCGTAAAATGAAACTGTTTCATTAATATGATTATGGAAATACTTTGTAAATATGAATTTTTGTAGTCTCTATTTTCGAATCTAACATCAGATTTTAAAACTCAAAATAAAAAATAAATAGATTTTTTTCATTTATTTTAAATTGTTTCGGTTTTAGTTTGTTTTTTAATCTACAAAATGTATGCATGGATGTGTAAAGACACATTTTGTGTTAATTTTTATATATGTGTGTGTGTGTTTATTAATTTCTTGTAAATTGAATTAAAATAATTTTGTACATAAACTCTTAAAATAACAAACGAATTGGAATTTCTTGAATATTTTTTTATTTGAAACAGACAGCAAACAAAATTTAAATTTGTAATTAATGTAACGGACGCAAACAAACCACAAATTTCCGTATTGCGAGGAAATTTTTATTAAATTTCAAACAAACGAACAAATAAACAAGTAAAAAAGGGCTAAATTCGGCTGTGCCGAATCTTTGAATACCCTCCACCATAGGGGCTGGAGATGATATACGTATATACTAAATTTTGCATGAACTGTAATATGAATATGTTTTGTCAATTTATGTAAGGAACTTTTGTTATTTAGTTTAGTAATGTTATTTATTTAGTTTTAGCAATGTTATTTACAGAGGTCTGCTCTGTTAGCGGCTTTAACATTGTTGATTTTTACGTTAACTTAGTTATCAGAGTAACACACATATAGCTCTAAGAATGTTATTATTCTCTATGTAAGACAATAAATGTTATCGAACAATAAGAAGACTTAATAACATTTTTACTTACTAACAGAAAATAAAAATAGATATAGAAAAATTGTACAAATTTGTATGGAAAATTTAGAGGTACCTTCACATTTTCACTCATAACTTTTGAACCGCTTAACCGATTTTGGTCATTTTAAATACCAAACTGCTCGGGAGGATGTTCAATAATCTGGGTAAAAATAGGCACCCCCGCTTGCGTCTTCGGGTCGTGATCGCCATTTCAACAGACAGACAGACAGACAGACATCGCTAAATCGACTTAAAATTGCATAAGGATCACGAATATATATACTTTATGGGGTCTTAAACCTATATTTCGACATGTTACAAACGGAATGACAAACTGATATATACCCTCACCATATATGGTGGAGGGTATAATGAAGCTGAAAAAAATCGGTAAATGAGATTAAATCATTTTGAACAAATGTATGAAAAATAAATTTTTGTTCCTTTATTTTGAAATAGAACGGATTTTTCTTAAAAACTCCTCATAATTTTTATGAAACTAGCTTTTAATGGAACTTCTTCATTAGGTATATACAATTTTTAATAAATAGAATGAAGATATTTTATAAGGTTTTATAAAAGCAAATTTTCTAAACCACAATATCCATCAAAGGTAATTAAATTGTAAAACTTTTGTTTTGTGTCGGGTCAATTACTTAAATGTGTCAAAATACAAATTTTTAAACTTATTTGAATCCAAAAATTTCCAGTTGTAATTTGACATAAACTGCTAAAAGTTTTTTGTAGTGGTTTTAGTACTACATATTTATAATAAAAATTATGCATTTCAACGTTATTGCGTTTTTCACCCTCCCAAAGGTGTTGGGTTGATTGTCATTTAAAATGTTGTTTCTATTTCTGTCCAACTTTTGCTGTTTTCCTCTAAAAAAAAAAATCTAGCAAAAAAAAAACTAGAAACAAGCTGTCAGCCGAGCCGGCCTTAATGCAAAACCATTGGCAAATATATGAAAAAAGAAATACCAAAAATTTCACAATTGAGCCACCAATCTCATCTCTGATACCACACCCCCTATTGACACGTAGCAAAAGCTTGTGTACATTATCCGAGACGTCCACCACTCCATTCTAATTAGCGAAGAACCAAATGATTGATAGCTTTCAACATTGCACACTAGATGGCAGCTTATGGAATTTTCTTAACCCACCCCGAAGATATGCTATCGCTTTTTAAAAAAGTATGTTAAATCATGGTAATGTTTTTACTTAGAACGATTTTAAAAGTGAAATTTGGTATTATTATTTGCAAAAACTAACACAAAAGATTTTTTAATCGAAAAATGTTTTAATTTTAATTCGAATTTTAAGACGAGTTACTTTTTTGTTGTTTCTGATGATATTGTTAATAACAATTAAAGATCATTATCATTGATCAATAAAATTAAATCCTAACTTAATATATATTCAAAAAATGGTTTTGCAAATAATTTCATTACAATTAAAATCAATGCAACGCTAATGAACTTATCAATGAATTATGTCTCAACTGCAATTGGCGAAGTTTATTATTCCTCCGGAGGAATTGTATGTATTTTTTTTCTTGTTATAATAAAATACACACAATTTCCCGGCGGAAGCATTCCCTTCGTTATATAAAAAGTGGTTGGGGGGGGGGGGGGGGGGAATGTTTGCCCTTTTTTTAAAGGAGAATGGTATAATTCTCCGGTGGAATTGTATGTGTTTTATTTTTGTTCTTCTGGCGAAATTACCCCGTTTGCCTTATAAAAACATTCTTATATATTTGAAAGATAAAATCCTTTTTGCTTGGTGTATTTTCTTTGTTTTTTAATAAAAAAAAAGGGGAAGCCTGATATCACTATGAATGGCAGACATTAGCCAACATCCGTTTGCACACATTCCAATGTCTATATACAATTTATGTCCGTCTGTGCAACTGTCTGTTTGTGGTCCTTAACTTACAGGTTTGTTTGCTTGTTATGCTTAAATTGCCTGCTGCTATTACTTTTGTTGCCGTAGATGTTGTTGCTGCGCTCTTGTTGTTGGTGTTGTCGCATATTTGCTTCCGGTATGGTATTGTTCTGCCATACCGACATTCAAAATAATTGAAACGGAAGCTTTGGTTTTGTCAGTTTTACTGAATGCTTTACTTTCTCCCCCGCCGCAGACAGATTACTGATTGTTACAGAGAAAAATATGGTAGTGAAAAATATACATTATATTAGAAATGTAAAAAAATATTTTTTTTAAAGATTCTATTGTTTATTATAAAAAAGATGAAAACTCAAAATATCCCTACATATTTATATTTGAAATTATTATGTTTATGAAAACAATGGCATTTTTAAAGAAATATAAAATCGTAAAAAACTCACATTTTCTTTCTGTGTATTGTTGTCTCATTGTCAATGACCATGATTTTGGTATTCATAAGAAGTCATATTTTGTTACTACATACTGACTTTTACTAGAAATTAAACCCTTTTTCTCATTATATGTAGTACATTTCACCTTTTTGTTATGTGGTTTGAAATGAAACTTTATAAATTCCATTCATATGTTTGAGGCTGTAAACAAGCATGTATTGTTTGGAATTTTATGATTTATGGGGTCAAATGTTATATAAATAAAGGTCTAGGAAATTAAATCAATTTTAACGGAAGGATGGTGGGGTCAAAGTAATTATTATTATAGTAAAATGAATTAAATAACACAATAAATAGTATGAAAATATTAAAACAATTGTAAATTATTTTATAAAATTATGTATTGTTTACAATAAAAAAACCATTAAACTACACCCAAAATTTTTTGCAGGTTTGGCCACAAAATTTTATTGCCAATCGAATTCTGTCGGTTAGGAAAAAGTGTATTTTAAGTCGTGTAAGCCAAATTTTAATTGCCTAATTTAGTAGTATATTCCTCTTAAATATTATTACGAACTAATAAAAATAATAATAATTACAAATTATATCCTAACACCCTAACCAAGCACTAGCAACAAAGGCTATCCGCCCGTTGTAGCGAAAACAGACCAGAGCCTCTGGTGGGAATCGAATCCACGACCCCCGCACTGATAAGCTATCACGCTATCAACTAGCCTAACGGGACGCTCAAATAAATTATTTTAATTTCCATTTCAATATTTGCTATTTAAACATTTGAATATTTTATTTTATTTATGTTGTCTTGTTTTATTCTTTTTCCGAATAATTTTTTCCAAACCTGTAAGTTTGAAACAAATATTATTAAGCAAAAGAAATAAAAATATTGTCAATTTTAAAATTGACATTCTTTTATTTCTATTTTGATTTAAGCATTAAAAAATAAAAATATTGCCCTTACTCTATAACTTTTAAACTGACGATAACATGTCAATAACATGATTTTTTTGGGTTAACTATTCTGTACATGTTATTTAACAGAACATCCCAGCAAAAATGAAGCTGCCAAAGAAGCAATAAAAGCATCACTACTATGGCAAAGGCATCACTTCTTTTCTGATGGTTTCATCGATGAATTTAACATTGGCGTGTCATAGGATGGAAGTATTCAAATAGAGCTACTAGCATTACTTATACTTTACTCTAAGGAAGCAATGATAATACAATGATTAGATATTCTGATGCATGAGTGGAAAATGATCATATACTTTGTAGTATTTAAGCTTTGATGAAAATTTAATTCATAAAAATGCAGAAAAATAAGTTAAAAGAAGAGAAATTTATGCATTGATATACAAATACTTTTTATTAAAACAAATAAATAATTTTTACACAATTTTAAAATTATTTTGATAAATTCTGAATTATTTAAAACTGGAAATGGTGTAGTGTTAAATAATAAACATAATGCAAAACTGCACAGATTGCGTCCTCATAAATATTTAAGGCTGAAAAAAATGCAAATGACAGGGCAGCTAGTTTCAATTAAAGGTTAAAAAAAAAATCTGTTTTTTTTTATTTTTCAAAACTTTTATAAAAATTGCAAAACTGCATAAACTCTTACCCTCATAAAATTTTAAACTAAAATATAAAAAATGATTTAATAAAAAAATTCAAAAATTTTATCAGAACTATTATTTCAATTTGAATAAATGCTTTAGATTCAAAAAATATACGATATACTATAACTTATGCTTTAGAAGTAATGAAGAGTGAACTTTTAAGACATGCATCGGGTTTATATCCAGATCACTGCATTTGAAATATGAACACATGAATTCTTTTGGAAGTGCCTTAGAATAACACCAAAAAATCATAAAAGAATGTCAACTGAAGTTTAGGAAGCAATGAAGGAAGTTATAGTCACAGAATGACTACCATTTTTTTTTTGCTGGGATATTATTTTACAGAAAGAAACCCTATTGTTGTTTGAAAACTGTTAAAGTGATAAAAATTTCTTGTCAAATTGGACGATCAATAATTTTGCCATGACAAGAAATAAAAACGCGAGTTTTGATATTTCTAATATAATAAATACCTCTGAAAATTATCATAATGTAACATAAACCTAAGTTTTGTTATTGAAAAACAAATTATTTATTTTATACATTTATCTTTTAACTATTTTTTTAACTGAAAAGAAAATCACCAAGGAATACAGTGTCTGTATTTCTTGTTGATTTTCTTTTTTTTGTTCATTAATTAAAAGAACAAGAATCTTTTTTTATAAAAATAAAAATATTAAAAAAAAAACTGTAAAATATAAAGGATAAATATAAATTGTTAAATTTCGTTGATGTTAGTCTAATTGTGTTGTTGTTTACAAGTTTGTTAATTTGTTTCCTTACACTCAATATAAAATAGACAATCATCAACAAGCAATGATCGCAAAGGGAGAAGAAGAGCATGGATATTGACAAGGTTGGGTAGCGCCAACCGAAAATACTAAGTATTCTATCCTGCTGGCTCAGTGGAATTTCTCAATTTTTATTCTCTATAACTTACTAATAAAAATGTTCATGTTTCTTTACAATAAAAATAATTAAAAAGAATATGATATGATCTTAAAATCCTACTATACTATTCACTTAATATTAAAAAACAATTTTTTTGAACAAGTAAATTTATTCAAAAGTCATTTTGAAGTATTTTAACTGCCATATTTGAAAGAAAAACAGAAAAGAGCTTATAGCTTTCATATAATAATTTTGAAATTGTTATATTTTTCAAATATGGTAGCTAAGAAATTTGATTATCTTAACATGACACAAAAATACATGTTATCGATTCACGAGAGTAACATAATTAAAATTTAAAATGCTAACTTTTCCATTTATGTTAACTTATTGAATTATTTAAAAAATTCAGAATATGGGCATATATATATTTTTTTCTTAAACGTATATTAATAGCCAGTGGATGAATTCTTTGGCCAAGAAATAATTGATAGATAATATGTAAAAATTATTATACTGCGAAAATATATTTTAGGTCTACAGATTTTGTTTGAAAAATTTTTTCGAGCAAAAATAAAAACAATATTAAAAAATTAGCATTTTGCTGATTTTGTACATAAAAACTCTTTATACTTTTTATATATTTTTTTTATAAACTTGATTCCATACAATAAACAAGTAAACACTACTTTTAATTCAGTTACCAGGTTTTATGTCAGTCCAATTTTCAAGTCAATTATTGAAAAGTATTTAAATTCAAGCTAATACTTGAAAAAGAAACTAAAGTATAATTTGATTGAATCTTGAATTTGAGTAGTGTTTACTATAGCTTAATATAAAAAATCTATACTATTCAATTAAGGTTATTATTGCAAAAGACTATAAAGTATTCACTTAAATTCTCAAATAAAAATTCTGTCTGTTACATCTTAGAACTTCTATCTAAGTCAACTGAAGTATCGCAGTTCAAGCAGTGTAAGGCCACTTGTTTGTAAATTTTTTACTAAATTAACAATATTTCCATAATTAGAGGCAGCTAAATTATTAAATCTATTTAGGATTTTGTAAGATTTCTTGCGCAACTTTTATTCATTGAGCATCTTTATTATTTAGCATATCTAAAACTTCTAAAACTTTTTTATAGTTATTGACATAATGATTTACGGCTTCAAACAATGTTCCCCAACGGGTTGTAATCGGCTCTGGCGGTAAAAGTAGGTCAGGGTGAGTTTTCTTAAGAAGTTCTACTGCATTCGGAGCTTTTAAAAAAACCTTCTTTACATTGCCAATAACTTTATTAACGTTTTCGTACGAATCCCTATTCCGTTCACAAATTCGATGAAGTCCGTGGACAATACACATCACATGTGTTATCCTTGCATAAAAAACTTGATTTTGCTGTTTGTGACAGCCATACATGGTAAAAGCAGCCAACCATGTATTGTGCAGCATCTGTCACAAACCGCAAAATCATATCTTTCTTAAAATTAGGCTCCAGTCTTTTTATCGAGTCGCCGAAAAGCGTTGCAATGGTCGAATGATTTGTCTAATTCACAGCGGTGTTAATTAAGAACTTTTTCTTGGTCTTATCTTCGTTAGAATCCTAACAATGACGTTTGTCACATTTCTACTTGTTGCATTGGTAGTTTCGTATATTGAAATCCATAGATACTCATATTTAATGTATATAGGTATATTTTCCATGCAATTCTTCGACCGATAATTTAATTTTCCTTTTTTTATATATTATTTCCCTGTTTATTTATTTTTTATATAACGCTTGACAAAGGGAGTAAATTCAACAAGTATATACCACTCGATACTTTTTCAATGCATTTATATCTGAACTAACGATCATTCCTAGCGATTTTGCAACAAATTTGTTCGTTCATTTTTGTGTTCACAGTTTTCAGTCTTGAATGTGTTTTTATTTATAAAATAAAAATTAAAAAATAAAATGAAATTAAAAAAATTGGCAGCGCAAAAACAAAAAAGTGATTTTTAAGAGAAAATAAATATGCTTATATTCCAAAATATGGTCTTTAAGAAAAAATATGCTTTTATGTCAAAATATGTTTTTATGTCAAAATATGTAAAAATATGCTCTAAAAAATCGATGACAAAATTCTGAAATTGTTCTGAAACAGATAAATATTATATTCATTATTCAATACGGGGCTAAGGGAAAAACATGATAGAGTATATTTCTGGTTACTCTGGCCATAACTAAACAAATGCGGCAACAAAACAATAAAAACTGGGTTATCAAAAACTAAATGTAACAACCCTGATTACTTTAACAATAAAGTACATTACAATATTGTTATTTTTAATTTAAAATTAAATAAAAAAAAAAAACAAAATTTTTAAGTTTGTTAATATTAAAATATTAAAGTTGTCTGCTTTCCAAAATCCTCCCAAATCATTTCTTTGAGTTTAACGGGTTTATATTTGCCATACTTTTGTCGTACAATCATGGATTCTGATGAACTGTCCCTATAATTAAAAATGAAAGATAAAACAATAAATATATACTATATTTAACACAGAGCACAATATTTAATTTAAAAGATTTACTTACCTCCATTTTATAATAACAAATATGTTTTTTCTTGTTTATTTATTTCTCCTTCTTTATTTATTATTTTAAATTTGTTTTCATTTGCAACTACCTTTACTTTTAAAATCGTTGTCAAAATCGAATTTTCAAATGCAAAGCGCTGCCGTTGCGTTACCGCCGCATTTCATTCATTTTGCTTCATACAAATTGTATGGGCATGAGAATTTTTGACAGCTAGAAAACGCTTTCCGCTCTTCTTTAGATGTGGCTGATATACAGGCGACTTCGCTTAAAAAAGCCGCAGTAGGAAAACATTTCTATCTCGATAGATTTCGGATTTACATGGTCATTGTCCTATATATGCATATGTTATACGCTCGATTAATAAAGAGTATTAAAAACGGCAATACATTTTTTTTGATTTAAAAAATATTAGTTATTTTAACTAAAAGTATTTCAAATCTAATTATTAATTTTATTTTTCATTTTTTCTTTCAGAGTTTCAAACACAAATCAAATTTTTTTGGACAAAATATCACCTAAAAGCCTGAAATACAAACTAAATAAAACAACTAATTTTTGGAAATATATTTTTGCTGCTATTCTCCAATTTTTCTTTATACACACCTTTACGAAAATTTAAAAAAAAAAATATTTAAACAAATCCCAAATTAAATCTAAAGAAGAAGAAAACTAAAAGGAACATCAAACAAACGTAATAATTTTATACCTCAACTCTTTAACGCTAAGATCACTAAATTGTATATTTGTACTTAAGTGTTTAAATTTAAGGTGAGTATAAAATAATATAAAATTTAAGACATTGTTACTAAATTTTTATTGTATTTTCAGGTTTACACTGAGAAAAAGTTCTAGTAATTTATATTTAAAATATAAGTTGTATAGATAAAATTAGCTTCAAGCAATTTAAAAAAGTATAGATTAAATTCTTAAAAACCACCCGGAACAATAAAACAGTTATAAAAATTTTGCATAGGATAAAGTCATTTGCTTTATAGCAAAGAGTCACTAGATTTTAAGTTTAATTTTGCACTTATTTCCTCAAAAAAAAAAAAAACACACACACACAGCAACAACCTTTAAGATGACTATGAGTACAAATAATTGCGAAAGTATGACTTCATACTTTACCAACTCCTATATGGGTGCTGATATGCACCATGGTCACTATCCGGGTAATGGTGTTACCGATCTCGATGCGCAGCAAATGCATCATTATAGTCAGACACCAAATCATCAAGGCAATTTGCCTTACCCACGTTTCCCGCCTTATGATCGTATGCCCTACTACAATGGTCAGGTCATGGACCAACATGGTGTATACTCCAGACCAGACAGTCCCTCAAGTCAAGTGGGCGGTATGCCGCCTTCGCAGGCGAATGGTGGTCAAATGTTAACCCAACAACAGCAGCAACAACAAGCTCAACCTCAACAGCAGCAACCACTTCCCGATGCACACCAACAACATCATCCGCAAGTGACGCAACAGGTGACAACGCATCAACATCTGCAGCAACAACAGCAGCAACCTGTCGTCTATGCCAGTTGTAAACTGCAAGCGGCCGTTGGTGGCTTAGGTATGGTTCCCGAAGGTGGTTCACCACCATTGGTGGATCAAATGGTTGGTGGTCATCAAATGAATCCACAAATGACAATGCCACATCATATGCAACATGCACAAGCTCAGGTGAGAAAGAAAATAAAGTTGCACTAAGATACAGTACTAGCATGAAGTTCACCTAAAATAATATGTCAGAACAAAATCTGTCAAACGTATTTCAAATCAAATTTTTTAATTTACAACAATTTTTTTTGTCAGTTATTAAAATTATTTATAACTAATTTTTAAGAACCCCTTAGTTACATTTAAAAAAACTTATTGTTAAAATATGTACAATGTTTTCAAGGTTTTGCTGTTACCATGTAGATGTCACTAACAGTGTATCCAAGGTTTAAAAGATGGTGTTATTTCGTTCCCTCCTGAATTTTTAAGAGGGCTGATATCTTGGAACTAAGAATTTTGTGTCCAGTGAAAAGGTCATCTCTATACAGAAATTTATTTTTTATAAAATGGCCTATATCTCAACAACTAATATTGATAGAGAAAATGAACAAAATATTTGCTCCTATGGAGTATCAAAACATGCCTTAATGGACCAGGTCCGGGAATGGTCCTTTGACCCTATAATTTAAACAAGTTTCACACTTCATTAAAATTATAAATAAAACTATAGTTTTACTATTTTTCTTGTTAAATATAGGTTTGTTAAATTTAACGAAAACTCCGTTTAAATTATCCAATGTTATTATAAGTCAAAAAAAAGGAATAAAATTAGTAACATTAAAAAATTCTCTGTTACATAAACAGACATATTATTATGAGTATTTATTCAAATTTTGAAGTATGAATTTTTGTTTCAAAATTTTGTAAAAAATTCTCTTTGGAATAAAAAAAAGATATAGATCTTAACAATAAATGAATGATTTTAGTTCGATTTGAGATCAATTTTCACATTTTTCTGCAAACTAAAAACAAAAAAAAATAAAAATTAGGATTATATTTTATTAATGCAATTTTGAGAATAAAATTTAAAAAAAGGTCAGTGGGGTAGAATACGTATTTTCGGGTTCCGTCACGACAGCCATCTTTAGTTTTCATGCCCTTTTAGAATTTATATGAAATTCTTTATTAGTTCAAAGATAAAGTATATTACAATAAGTAGTCTCTCAGCGCCCAAAGGTTTTTTAAAAACTAATTTTAAAACATATTCACAACAAAAGAAAATAATACATAAAATACCTCAGGATTGCCAAGAAGATTAAACCGCTACAAACCTCATGATCCTAAATGGCGCTTCAGCCAGTAAGACAAAAAAGTCAAATTTATTTATTTTATTTAAATATGTAATATGTATTTAAATATGTAATTTATTACATATTTTTAACAACTGTGACCAAGGGTCTTCTGATTTTCTTCATATTTTGCACAGAGAGACTTTATGGAGCCATATAGAAAATTCCGTTTCTAGATCATTTAAAACTGACGATTTTATTCGCGTTTTTCATTTTTCACAAACATCACAAAATGCTAAAAATAATAAACTTTAAAGAGAAATAATTTCTTAAGTACATGGACGATTTCTAAAATTTAAAAAGAATCTGCAATTGCAAAGCTGCAATTGTCTACTTTACGATGTGTTATTCAGAAAAGAACTGTTCATTAAAAAATGCACTTATAATACATATGCAATTTTAGAATGAGGTTTGCGCTTTTTCCCCCACTTCGATTTATGTAAATTTTACAGTTTTGGAAAATTTACGGTTTTTGGTATAAAATTTTGAAGTATGAATTTTTGTTTCAAAATTTTGTAAAAAATTCTCTTTGGAATAAAAAAAAGATATAGATCTTAACAATAAATGAATGATTTTAGTTCGATTTGAGATCAATTTTCACATTTTTCTGCAAACTAAAAACAAAAAAAAATAAAAATTAGGATTATATTTTATTAATGCAATTTTGAGAATAAAATTTAAAAAAAGGTCAGTGGGGTAGAATACGTATTTTCGGGTTCCGTCACGACAGCCATCTTTAGTTTTCATGCCCTTTTAGAATTTATATGAAATTCTTTATTAGTTCAAAGATAAAGTATATTACAATAAGTAGTCTCTCAGCGCCCAAAGGTTTTTTAAAAACTAATTTTAAAACATATTCACAACAAAAGAAAATAATACATAAAATACCTCAGGATTGCCAAGAAGATTAAACCGCTACAAACCTCATGATCCTAAATGGCGCTTCAGCCAAGAGGGTTAACTATTTTTAATGATTTTTTAAAAAAGTTTACTACATTTTTTATATAAAAGCAGATTTTTTATGATTTTTAATTTTTTTTTTTAAATATAAAAATACATCAAAACAATAACATTAATAACAATTGAAAGTTTTTATTGTCTTCTATGTTATAATATAAATAATAAATTAATCACATTTTTATATAGTGATATTAAATAATAATTATTATTAATTAAATTATCATTTATTGCACTTTATAACTTTAGATTTTAAATGTACATTTGAGTTTGAAGTTTTTTTTTACCATTAGTATGCCTTCATCTAAGGAAATAAATGAGTGGTATTTTTGAGTTCCCTTTACGCCTATTACCTTGCTAAATATTTCCTGACATCTTTCAGCAGTTTCCCTGTACAGAACAGAATCAAAGTAAAAAAATTTCATATTTTTATATTATCAGCTGCCCATTTGTAAAGTTGTTCAGCGGTTGTTATAACCATCTTTGGATGTTGCAAGCAGTATGTTCTGTCTGGCAAGTCTCTTAACAGTACCGCCAATTCCGCAACAAGACACTTTGCAACACTTTGACAAATCGCAATTTATTATAAATTCGTTAACTTTTAAATTTTTTTGTGCGGATTTGAAAAATTTTAACTCCATCACACTTTCTCCGATTTTAATGTATATCTTTTTGGTTTATTTTTCTCTTTTTCATTACATCAGAAATTGTTGAATTGTAATATTTTTTTTCAGTTAACTTAACGTTATTATTCATTTCGAGTTTTCAACAATTTTCACATATCATTTTTCTAAAATTTTTGTTAAATTTTTTAGTTATTTCTATTTGTTTAATTGTAATTTTTTTGAGAGATTCAGATTTTTTTTTATTTTTATGCTTTAAAACTTGTCTTGCATTTGAAAATTTCATTAATATCAGATAATTTTTTAACTAAAAGTATTATAATACCTTTCACTTGTTGTTTTAATTATCACAATACAATACCGCATTTCAGATATATGCCTACATAAAATTTTATACAATACTGATAAACATAAAAATGTATATTTTCTATATAACAAAACTTAGTAAGCTCTTTTTATAAAAATTATTAAAAATAGTTAAGCCTCTTGGCCCAAAAAAATTTAGAGTCTTGTTTTATACCAAAATTACTGAATTTTCCAAAAATGTAAAATTTTCAAAAACCGAAGTGGGGGAAGAAGCGTAAAATGCATTGTAAAATTGCATTTGCATTACAAGTGCATTTTTTAAAGAAGGTGTTCTGTTCTAAATAACACATCGTAAAGTAGATAAAAGCAGCTTTCTTTTCTTTTTAAATTTTAGAAATCGTACATGTACTAAATGAATTATGGCTCTTCAAAGCTCAATACTTTTAGCATTTTTTGATGTTTTTAAAAAATAAAAAACATGAATAAAATCGCGAGTTTTAAAAATTTTTATGATCTAGAAACGGAATCGTCTATATAGCTCCAAAGAGTGTCTATGTGCAAAATATGAAAAAAATCAGAAGACATGAGATTAAAAAATGCTGATTTTGTAATGTTCATTCATGGAATGAACGATATACATTTAATGGGAAAAAGAAATAATGACAAAAATCGCAAGTTAGGGATCACCCCATTATGCTTAGCCGGCCCACTTTTTTTAATTGTAACAAAAAACTGTTATAATTAAAAATTTGTACTTACTTTCAATTTAGATGTAATTTAATTGAGTTTTTAATTGCAGTAATTGTGATAAAGATTATTTCCAAATTTCAATTGCAATTATTTGTAATTGAAAATTTTTAATTACATTCTACACGTAATTTAAATGTAAGTAAGCCCCCAAATCTGTCAAATATTGATTGGATTTATTTCTAAGATATTTTGAATATTTTCTTTTAAAACATAATTTAAAATTGAATTAAAACAATGTCCGTTTACATGTATGTCCTTTTTATTTTAGTTGGGTTACAATGATGTCGGAGTACCCGATGTTACGGAGGTAAGAACTAATTTATTCGTGTCTAAATTAATGTAATATCCCAGGTAAAAATCGACATATATGGATCCATATAAGTTTAATGTATGTTCGTTCATGCTCATAAACATGCAAAAAAGTCCATTCACGGGTACATAAGTGTCACAACTTTGAGTTGGCATCACTGCTTTACTACAGCGTACTACATGGCGGCTACAGCTTTTTCAGTAACAGTAAATGTGGTCCGAAAACGATCTATTGTTCTTCGAATTAGCCACTTTGAAGGACGATTATGTACGCCATAAAATGGAAGAAGTACACAATGAGTTTGACGAATAGAACAATTATGTTGATTAAAAATTTCAACAATTTGCACGCGTTGCTCTGGTATAAGTCGATTCAAAATAAAATTTCAAGCAAACTAAACAAAAAGCAACTATCAGCTGTTAAATGGGTTGTCAAATAAAGCAGTGATACCAACTTAAAGTTGTGACACTCTAAAAAAAGACACCCTTTATATGTGCATGCATATACATTGACAAAATAAAAGGAAATAAAAGGAAACATCTACATACATACATATTTCTGACCACATACATTACACTTATGTATATAGATCTTTACATGTCGATTCTTAGCCAGGATATAACCTCCAATAAATAGAATAGAAAGTATATATGTATGTAAATATTAATGTAGATTATTTGATTAATATCATTTTTTTTTTGTAATTTTTTCAAGTAGAAACACTTTAATTTTATTATTTCCATATTTAATAATATTTTTGCAGTCAAGCATTTCCTTTGAAATCGTTTTAGAAGTAAATTAATTAATTTTTTCGATGAGCCAATTAGGTCTTAAGTTATTATTCAGTGTAAATAAAAAGCAGCTTAAATTAGGTTTTCTTTTAATGTTTAAAAAATTTGCAAAGAAAAAATGGAAAATTATTTATACGTTTCATTTTACAAAATGACATCTTTAGGATTTCGAAAAGTTTTTGTACAAATTTTAAACGAAACGTAAAACATAAATCTATGGTTTGAGGTGCATTATTAGATTATTCTATACATTTATGCTCAGCATAAAATTGTTTAAAACTTGTATAAAAATATACAATAGTTTTGTTTAAAACGAATTTCAAACGAAATGAAAAAAGTAAAAATATGGAATTTGATAATAAGTTTTTTATGTTTATTTATGTTTTTTAAATATTCTTATGCAGTATTTTCATATTATTTTTCTTTTTTACATAAGGTTCATCAAAGTCATCATAATATGGGCATGTATGGTCAACAACAAACTGGTGTACCATCCGTGGGAGGAGTGCCACCACAAGGTATGGGTATGCATCAAGGTCAGGGACCACCACAAATGCATCAAGGACATCCTGGTCAACATACACCACCATCACAAAATCCAAATTCGCAACCATCAGGGATGCCTTCGCCTCTGTATCCCTGGATGCGAAGTCAATTTGGTAAGTGTCAAGGAAAGTGATCGACAATTCCATGAAACGTATTAAGTGGAATTTTTTTTTCTCCTACAAAAAGTAGTTGTTTGAGTGTAGTTAGAGAGTTTTTTGCATAGGGATGCCAACTTATATTTGATGTAAACATTATATGTGATTGTCTGATAAATAATGTAAAAATAAGAGCATACCATGAGGATATAAAACGGGACACTTGGGATCATTAGTATTTTTTTTTAAGGAGAAGCAATACATAAAATTCTTCCTACTAATTAATGTGTTGCTTTCTTTGGGAACGTGATAGACGAGAGTTGAAAGGTGGTGAAACATGAAAGGCTTCAAATATGGCAAGACTGTAATTGCAAGACTGAGATAACAAATTTTAGAACAGTTGTTACTCGTCATTTAATGAAGAGTTGAGGAAATTGTTGAAGCTTTTTAGTTCATACCATGTTTTAAGTGCTAAAGGAGGACGTTGCGATATGTATATATTATATTTCTAAAACTGATGTTGCCGTCGCTGGGGATCGAACCCGCAACCTTTTGTGTAATAGTCCAATGCGCAAACCATAACACCAACGTAGAGGAATTATAAAAAGAAATACTTCAAAATTTTAAAGGTAAAGGCTTATGACCAAGTCATAAAATTTTTTTAAATATTCGTAAAACTTGTCATAACAAAAAAATATTTTGGTAATTTATAAACATTTTTCCGAAATTATTTGAGGTGTTTTATTCGGGAAAAGTTCATTATTACTTGGGTTTTTAGATAGTTTTTATATAGTGAGAGACATCCTTGTATGTTATAGCTGGTTATCATAAATAAGTTTTTGATGATTTTTTCTGGAATTTGTAACATCATTTAATTACATTATTTAAGTTTTAGTGAAAATAATTACTGATTATTTATTATAAAATAAATAAATAAATATTAATATTTATCGTATTTCCCTTAACTGTCTTAAAAATCCTATCCCAAAATTATTTATATTCCTATGTATTTTTGGGGCTCAGCAATTATGACTCCAAAATATGAATATTAGACTTTAAAATAAAAGATAATTATCCCATGTTTATTAAGTTTTTTATGTTCATATCTGCAAAATTTAAATTTCGCTTAAGGCTCATATTTGAGAACTTCTTAGATGACATACAGCTATGATTTTAAAAGATTTCAGGGCTCTTTTTAAACTGTTTCGAACTCCAATTGCACACTAGATTGTTTAAAATTTTTGAGTAAAATAGAATTTTATTTGGGTTTTTTTTTTTAAATTCTTCAAATAAACCTTCAAAATATTGGAAAAACTTATCGAAAACTGCTTATGATTTGTGGAATTTCCTTGAGTCATTTTAAGAAGCGATGAAACATTATATTTGGTCGATAAAAAATTACAGTTTTTATCACTTCGCAGTAATAAAACCATTCAGAATCGGTACCCTGATATAAATTTACATTCACATCCTTTCTGTAACTCATTGTGTGCAGCTATATGTTTTAAACATACGAATAATTTATATAAAACATATTTTATTTGGTATTGGCAAATACACAGAAACTATTAATTTTAAACTTTTTTGATAAAAGAACTGGGATTAATAAAAAGAAACTAAGTTGGCATCCCTAGAGTAAATGTTGTGTAAAGTAGTATTGATTTGAAAGTAAAGTAGATTTTTAGTTAAAATTTTTTTATTTCATAACAAAACAAAAAATATATATATAGGAAAATTAAAAATTGAAGGGAATTAACGACTGTAAACGTTTTGTGTGTAAATATATGTGAATACCCTTTATGTTTGTTTCTTAAAATTGGAATAAAGTCAGTAGATCATCAAAAGAAACTGATTTGGTTTTAATGGGAAATGTGTTACTACTTAATACTTTTACCCAATTTATTTCATATGTGTAAACTATCAAGTGACACTTTACCGACTTTGGTTTATCTTGTTAATATATATATTCTTGATTGAAAGTGCTGCCAAATTGGGGGTTTTTGCTGCAAATTGGCTTAGGGACGGACTTCAAGATTTGGGGATTTTATTAAATATTGGTGAAAACTGGTTTTCAGTTATCGGGAGTTTTCTACACTCCAGCGGGTTAAGATCAATTGACTACAACTTAGAAGGTTGGCGTCTTTACTAAAATACATTACAGTAGTTCCGCATATGAACGTGAGTGGCTAAACGTGTATTTTTGTTCTTCCTTTAATTTATTTACAATCTCTGGTTAAGAGAGATGTTGCCAGAGAAGATTTAATTCAGAAACCCATTTAACAATTTAAAATCCCCAAAAAGTTCGCAGTGTCTACGAATTTGCCTTCATTGATTAAAAAATGGTCGTAATTGCAAAATCAGTGATATTTCAAAAACGATGCTCTCAGGGAACGTGATTTGAAACCAATTTGGTATAATTAGCAAAAACAAAAATGGAAGTACTAAAAAATGAAATCTTTTTTATTTATTTTATATAATATTTTAAACGATTGAAATTGACAAAAAAAAATGCAAAGGGAATTTAATTATGTTTTTTATTTTCAGTCACTTAGGCAAACATATTTCATCTTATTAATACAACTTTTTCATAAATCATTCTGTTTGCCTCAACAAACCTTAAAAACAAAAAATGTGTATATGAATGAAATACGGATTTACGCTTGTGTCGTACTAATGCCCAGCAAAAACATGGTAATGACAAGTCATCACTGTGTAGATTACTATGTAATGATAGGTCGTTACCTTTTGCATTATTTTATAATACAAAATAATGACCTACTGATAATGGATGGCAGAAGTACTTATATGACAATGCAAAATAATTATTTACTAGCATTTACTGAAATAAGTACTGAATTCGTATTTCTGTTTTTTTTTTTATATTTATTGATTTTTTTTTAAATCTACACAACAAAATAGAAAATTCTCTGCTGTAAAAGGTGATTTTGCAAAAATTTTAAGATTTTAAAGGGTTTCTAATGTGGAATAGAAAATTTAACTTGAGAAAGGTCCACTAAAATTAACTACTTACTTTACTATTGTAAGTAACCACTTATTTGTCCTCTATGAGAAACCATGCTGGTAATTCATTATTCTCACTTTTATTTGTAATGACCACCCATGAATTTTGAGACATCGCGAACAAAAGTATTTAAGCGAGTAAATAGCCTGGTAACTAGTGAAACTTTTTGTGGGCTACTTACTCCCTTAATTACTTTGTAATGTCTGTAATGTCTGGGTGCTAAAGGCTTATTTTATTCTTGAAACCCTGAGATTTGCAAATCACGTTCACTAAGAACGGCGTTAAAGAAAATCACCGGATCACATATGTCTAGTTTTTAATAAAATTTTAAAGAAATCCTCTTTTTAAGAGAAATAGTTTATCCAGTCAATATATTTTGCAGTGCTGCCAATATTGTCGAAATCCACAGTTTTTATGAAATACCCTAACACTTTCGCACAAAATTTTTCCCCATGCCAAAGTTGGAAAAGTTTTGGACAAATTCCATTAAGATGCACTGTTTAAGAAAATATTTTTCATGCCTGAAAGTAGACTTCGATTTTATTTCTAAGATGTATTAGTTTATTTTCAATGGTCTAACTTTAGTGCATTTTTAATTCAATATATATTTGTTTTATCCCAGTCAACATTTTGTTTGTGTATACCAAGAGAAATCACATGACATTATAAAGTAAAAATGACCTTGTTTTGTCAAATTTTTGTTTCAATTTGTTACAGTTTTTTTTTTTCAAATTGTAGTCCTTATATTTTATTCCATTATTTGGATTACATTATCTTTTATTTACATATGGCTGACTACATTTTTAATATCTTACATATGTGCAATATATATATCTACAATAAACTGCATGTAACTAAATATTTTACACAATATTTTGTACTTCTGCGTTGCATACAAATTCGTAACTTACTCCAATAATGTATTATGAAAAATAAGAAGTGCAAGAGAATAAAACAAAAAACACTTGTTGCGAAAATTTGTTGAATGTCGCTAAAATTTATGACCTTAACACATTCATGTATTTAGTTATATTAAAATGTAAAAGTATATTTTTGGACTAAAAATTAAATAAATTATCTATAAAACGAAAATAAAGCCCGTATGACATTAGCTTTTTCCAAACTTTTTCTTTACTTGTTTTTTGGGGATTTATTAATTTTTTTGTCATTTATGAAAAATTTAAAATTGTATAGAAACAAAAATAAAATAAAACTGTGAAAAAAGTCAAGAAAATGTTAAGAGAAAAGATAGTGTCAGACGGGCTAAAGGAAGGTTATTAAACTTTAAAATTAATATGCATAAGTGAAGAAAGAAAGAGGTGCCGTATTTTTCCCTACAAATTGGCAAGTAAAACATGTTGCAGTTGTGAAATAGAGTATTTTTTTTACAATTAATATATAATTTTTTTTGTTTCTCATTTTCAAAATTTAAAAATGTTTTTTGTAAACAAAAAACATATGACTAGTAAATATTACACATAGTACATATATTCTGCGGCACCATCTGCTCGTAGTGTACCAGAGAATGTACTAACTAATATAAATCATCTTATTGTGTGTAGTTCCTAAATATTTATTGATATAAATAATAAAATTTTGTTTGGTTTAATAAGCGAAAAATAATACATATGAAAAAAAGGATCTCTGCTGCATTCTATACACCAAAATAATCATACACTTTTTAGTCACTATCGTACACTGTTATTTTGAACGTATTTCCTCTCACAGCAACAATCGTTATACGTTACGTTGTTATTCTGCGTAGACAATAAATGTCTTATAATACACTATAAATAATAAGTCAGTAAAAAAATCGATCAATTGTGTTTCAAATCAATTTCACTAATATACATGAGGTATTCTTTGTCAACTGGTCCAGACTTCTCTTTTAATTTTAATTTTAAAAATCATTAAAAAATATTTACTTTTCATTGCCGACTGTTTGTTTTTAAAATTCAATATGTCAGAGCTAATATAGCGGGCAATTCTTTAAAAGTGATTTAATTCTCCTGAAATTTTTTACTCACGAGATCTTAGGGTTTGTAAATCAGAATCTGTGAGATTTTTAAAATTGCGGATCTAAAATTTTTGAATTTAATAGATTCACTATGTTGAATTTTGAAAATTTTTATTTTCTTCTCTCCAATATTGGAGAGAAAGGTTTTCCTTTCTGTGTAGATTCTGGTGTTGGTTAAAAATATTACTCGTTATAATAACAAAATTCAATATGTCGCATCCAAGAAGGAGATTAAAAGTTATCGAATTAATTTAAAACTATTTAGATACAGACTTTTGGGGTTGGTTACCAAGAATTTAAAGTTAAATTTTCAAAATTCAAAAAAAAAAAAATGTCAATATTCTCTGCAATATTGGATCATTCATATTAAGACTTAAAAGTCGGCACCTGGCATCAAAAGTAAGTATTTTAAAACCCATAATTTGAACATACAGCAAATTTTTCTGAATCACTGTTTTAACAAATACTTTATTTTTTTCGATTAACTCAATACTAAAAACGTTTACAAAATTTACACAAATATAAAAAATATGGCAAATTTGGGATACTTCTTAAATATTTATCTACCCAAGTATTTTATTTTGTAAACAAAAAGTGTCTAAAAACCCTAACTTTAAAAATAGTATAATTTTAGGTTCATATTGCACAGATTCTCTGTTGTCTCTGTTAGGTTGCTGGTAGAATTAGAAAAACAAATTTTAATTTAGAAGCCCAACATTATTAGTGATCTGACATTATTTTTTTTTGGGAGGAAATTTTTTTTGTTTCATTTATTTACTTTTTGAACGCGCAATTTTTTTTTAGTTCTAAATTGCTTAATTTTTTCTTAAGAATATATTTTGTTGGTACAAATTTTTCTAATTATTTAATTATATTCCTTGAACGTAAATAATTTCTTATTTATTTGGCCTTTTATCCTTTCATTTACATTTAACTGTCCATTTTAATTAAATAACCTTGACTTTAACAAACGTTTATTTTAACCTTGATATTAGACATAGAAAATTTATGGGCCTTTACCAATCAATCAATTCATTTGCAAACTATAAAATACAAAAACACCGGCATAAGAAATACCTGACATTTGCAAAAAGTTTTAGTATTTGGCAAAAAATTTCCTCTTAAATACGTTTTAAACAAAAGTGAAATTCTAACACATTTGCTTAAGTCAGAGTACAATACAATAATATCAAAGGATTCTATTGAAAGGGGATTTAAGATTGTTAAAACAGCAAAAAGGATAACAAGCAAAAAGGAAAATATGTTTGCTTGTATTGAAAAGAATAAAAGGCGGCATACAAATAATGTTAATTGTCGACAACAATTTGCAACAAATCAGAGCGTAACTAATTAAAAGGTTTAAACTAAAACATGTTGGCTTTGAAAGTAGACAAGGATTTTGGTTTTCAAAATTGTTTCAAAAACATGATGTAAAATTTTGTAATGTTTCGAAAAAAGATATTTGTAACATATGAATTGAGATATATCCTGGTGTTTTAAATATATTCCGCAAAAAATACTTGTTAAATATTATTTAAATTTTTTTTGACCATATGTTTATTTGTTATAGAATTTCTTCAAAAATGTTATATTTATAAATAGTTTTAGTATGATCCTGGATTGTTTTCAATCATTTGTTTCTTTCTTCATTTTTTGCACTCTACGGTTTAGTTTTCGTGTTGTATTTTATATTTGCTAGATTGAGATGTAAAGCAAAATTGATTACAGCCATTAGTTACACGTTATATGCTGCAATGGATGCCATCAATTTATTAATCTTTGGAACACGACGGTTCGCGTTTTTTGTATTATTTTAATGCAACAACAATATTTTTGTTTATTTGTTGTTTTCCAAACACAATTCCATTCAATTCATTCATGTATTTTTTAAGCTTTAACCATATTCTCAAGTTTAAAAACTCACGCATTGTAAAAATGCTTGAAAACAGTCAGCCAAGCCAAACCAGCCAGCTAACCGACCTAGCTTGGGTTGGTTAGTTTTATGCAAAAATTGTATATTGTATATAGTGTTTTCATTGCATAAACCACATGCTGTCGTCCAACAAAAAAGCTAAGTAACAGTGTTTTGGCCAACTCAAAAATTGTTAAGAAATTATTATATTTAAGCGATTTTTAAGATATTCCTTTGTTTAAACCACTGTATTTGTCGTTTATAACCACTTAACGCCTGTTTAAGTTGCTTGTATCCATTAAAATTATAAATGACCATCTATGGTCTCCAATATCAAAAGAAAACAAAACTTGTGGTGTTATTTAGGCTGAAGTTTTATAAACGTGACTAAGTTTTAAAATATGTTTACCAAAATCAAAAGCAGATCCCTTTTGAGAAAAAAAAACACAGCCTTACTTTGATCTAAGGTCACGATTACTAACAAACGGAAAGAAAATGCAACGAGAAATTCAACCATATTTTGGAATTAAGTTGTTTAAGAAAATTAGCAAATAAAGATTAAGTTACTTTAAACACATTAAAGAAAAAAACTGATTTAAAATATATAAAAATTTTCATTGAAACTAAGAGCTTGTTTTTTTTCAAAGAATGACAGATGCATTTCGTTCAAATAACAAACGAATATCAATTTTCAATTTTTATTGCCGAATAGACGAATACGTAAAGATTCGATTAAAAATTTCAGTTTTATAACAACTATTTAAATTTTAAATGCAAGGACTGGGAAACAATAGCATTTACAGAGTTGAAATCCATAAATTAAAAACCATATATATTTTTGTATGATAGCACATTTTAATAAGATACCCAGCAAAAAAAAAAAAAAATGGTAGTCATTCTGTCATTGCTTCAGTTGACATTCTTTTATGATTTTTTGGCGTTATTCTAAGGCACTTCCAAACGAATTCATGTGTACATATTTCAAATGCAGTGATCTGGATATAAACCCAATGCATATCTTAAAATATCACTCTTCATTACTTCTAAAGCAAAAGTTATAGTATATCGTATATTTTTTTGAATCTAAAGCATTTATTCTAATTGAGAAAATAGTTCTGATGAACTTTTTTAATTTTTTATTAATTCATTTTTTATATTTTAGTTTAAAATTTCATAAGGTTTAGAATTTATGCAGTTTTGCAATTTTTATAAAAGTTTTGAAAAATCAAGAAAAACAGATTTCTTTTTACCTTTAATTGAAACTAGCTGGCATGTCATTTACATTTTTTCAGCCTTAAATATTTATGACGACACAATCTATGCATTTTTTCATTATGAATTTACATCATTTACAGTTTTAATTCAGAATTTACAAAATAATTTTAAAATTGTGTAAAAATTATTTTAAATTGCCCAAAAAGGTTTTAAAATTGTGCAAAAATTATTTAAAATTGTTCAAAAATATTTTAAAACTGTTTAAAAATTGTACAACAAGTTTTTAAATTATCCAAAAATATTTTAAAATTTGTCTAAAAATTCATTAAAATTTTTGAAAAATGTTTCAAAAATGCTTTTTCACTTATGCAGAATTATTTATTTATTTTAATAAACAGTATTTGTATATCAATGCCTAAATTTCGCTTCTTTAAACTTATTTTTCTGCATTCTTTTGAATTAAATTTTCATCAAAGCTTAAATATTACAAAGTATATGAACATTTTCCACTCAAGCATCGGAATAGCTAATCACTCTATTATCATTGCTTCCTTAGAGTAAAGTATGAGTAATGCTAGTAGCTATATTTTAATACTTCCATCCTATGACACGCTAATGTTAAATTCATCGATGAAACCATCAGAAAAGAAGTGATGCCTTTGCCATAGTAGTGATGCTTTTATTGCTTCTTTGGCAGCTTCATTTTTGCTGGGTATGAGTTATAATTATATAAGATTCAGTCTGATCAGAAATTTTTTTGATATGATATAAGATATAATTATAGATGATTCAATATTTTGCCTCATATCAAAAACATTGTTTTAATTGTTTTAATATGTAATTATACATGGTAAAATATTTGCCAACAAATTTGAGATACAACTATATATGATTCCATATCAAGAGTATGTTTGATATAATATAATATATAATTAGATATTATTATATATGCATCCATGTTTGAATTTACTTCTGAGCCTCGATATGATTTGAATGTCGTTACATTGCGTCCCTGGATATTTTCTCTATCATATATCAGAATTCTTTTATATTAGAAAGACTTTAACTCGATGTTGCTTTGTAAGTTAGAATGCACATGCATTATTAGTAAATTTCAAAGCCTTGTAAACGCGTTATTATTTTAAAATACATTTTCATATACCCTATGATTTTTATTTAACAAAAAAAAAAAAACAACTATTTAAAGTCAGCTTCAACTATTACTTAAAGTTTTCAACGCTATTTTCTGCAGCCATACCAACGAAGTCATCAAGCTAAAACAATATAAAAACTTTATTGCTTTGTCAGTTTTTTCTTCAGGTTTTTTTCTTTTTATACTTGTGCTAAAAAAGTTTTTGTTAAGGATTTTCTTAAAAACTACTTTGAACGCTAACGTCAAGGATATTCAAAAGAAAAAGACAACAACTACTTAAAAAGACGATTTTCTAAGCTTAAAACTATGAAGAAAAATAAAGTGACGTAAATGTCTTAAGAAAATTGTGTTTTAAAAAGCAGAAGAAAAGAAATGTGTACTAAAAAAACTAAATGTGTTTAAGAATAAAGGTTATATTTCATAATACAGCGATCAAAAAATTTGACAAATTTTAAATGCATACTTTAATAGTGAGGTAGATATACAAATCTATCAATTTTTAAAGGTACTAACACAAAAAAAAGAAACTTTTCATAATCCGCCAAATATGTGTACTTTAACTTTTTATGCATGGTAAATAAATGATTTTCGTTTGATTTGGGATCATATTATTACATTTTTCAAAAAGTTTTAATTGAAAAGAAAAAGGTTATTTTCTATAATTTGTTATTAATATTTATCATTTTTCTTTTTTTTTTTAAATTTAGAGAAAATTTAAAATTTGATTTTTGTTCGATTTGAGATCAAAAATTTAAAATTTTTGATCTCAAATCGAACAAAAATCTCTCACTTATTATGAATTCTTTTAATAATTATTGTGTCGAAATTTTTAAATTATTTTTAAAAATTAGAAATGTAAACGCGAACGATTTTTGACTCACGGTCGCAAACGTTCACGAAGCAAAAACTCACGATCACGCACAAAGATTGTTTTCTAATCACGCTAACGCATTTTTTTAAATTTATTTAAAAAATTCTCTTTTTATTAATTTGTCATAAAATTTAATAAAAAGCTCGAAAAAGAATTATTTTTGGGGAAAAAAATAATTACGATAAAGTGTAATGCATTCATTTGATAAATTATGTACCCAAGAAAAGTACCTTAAAAATTTTTCCAAAAATAAAAATCACTATAATATATTTGCTAAAAATTAGTAAGATAAAAACAGTAATAATTAAAACAGAAAAAAGATAAAAACAGTTAAAATTTTTTTAATTTTTGTATGAAAAATTGAGACGTTTATCATAGTATATACTGGATATTTTTATTATAATACATATCTTCAGGTTTACCTGTACGCCAAAAAGTACCCAGCAAAAATGAAGCTGCCAAAGAAGCAATAAAAGCATCACTACTATGGCAAAGGCATCACTTCTTTTCTGATGGTTTCATCGATGAATTTAACATTAGCGTGTCATAGGATGGAAGTATTCAAATGTAGCTACTAGCATTACTCATACTTTACTCTGAGGAAGCAATGATAATACAATGATTAGATATTCTGATGCATGAGTGGAAAATGTTCATATACTTTGTAATATATAAGCTTTGATGAAAATTTAATTCATAAGAATGCAGAAAAATAAGTTTAAAGAAGCGAAATTTATGCATTGATATACAAATACTCTTTATTAAAACAAATAAATAATTCTGCATTAGTGAAAAAGCATTTTTGAAACTTTTTCAAAAATTTTAATGAATTTTTAGACAAAATTTCAAATATTTTTTGATAATTTAAAAACTGGTTGTACAATTTGGAAACATTTTTAGACAATTTTAAAATACTTTTGAACAATTTTAAATAATATTTGCACAATTTTAAAACATTTTTGGGCAATTTGAAATAATTTTTACACAATTTTAAAATTATTTTGGTAAATTCTGAATTAAAACTGGAAATGATGTAGTGTTAAATAAAATACAAATGAAGAGTGATATTTTAAGATATGCATCGAGTTTATATCCATATCACTGCATTTGAAATATGGACACATGAATGCTTTTGGAAGTGCCTTAGAATAACACCAAAAACTCATAAAAGAATGTCAACTGAAGTTCAGGAAGCAATGAAAGAAGTCATAGTCACAGAATGACTACCATTTTTTTTTGCTGGATAGTTATCGAGAAAAACGATAATCAAGGTTAACAGTTTTTAATTTTTGTATGCAAATATGGCATTTTTGTAAATATACAAAAATAAAGCAAATTAAGGATTTTTATCTGGGTTGATACATGAATTTCTATCCGGCAAAAGATCTTTTCAGAATCTTAAGTTTTAGACAAGCTAGAGCTTCCAGAAAAGCACGCTATAAACAAGCAATAAGTAATCAAAAAACCTCGAGGTATAAAAATAACTAGAATTATTTTGCTTAAATACTTTGCGATTTAAATGACTTGTTAGCATTGGCAGTATATTTATTTCCTTAAGTGTATACTTAACATAAATAAAATAAAATTTTAATGTTTATTTATAGTTAAACTGTAATATTTAAGCTTTGACTTTAAAACTGGGATTGCTTAGGAAACAATCGAGAAAATTTTCTTTTAATATGTTTTTCGAAACTTTTTTGTTTTTTTAGCGGAATATTAAACATTATTAAAAGCGGGAGTGGGAATTCAGTTTACTAATGTTTACTATATCTTATTTTAAAATTTTATTTCAGCATTATGGTATTGTTTTCTTATAAACAAAATACCATTAGAGTAAATGTTGTTAAACTAAAGTTTAGCATTTTGTTTATACTTTTATTTTCTTTTTGCTTTTTTTTCTATACTAAAGTATGCGGATCAAAAGATAATTTTCAACTTGCGTGAAGATTTTTTCGAAGCAAAAAAAAAAATGTAGAAACTTTTTTGGCTTTACTTTTTTAAGTCATTCAATGAATAACAAATAGTTAAGACAAAAAAAAAAAATGTGTGAAAAAGTATATGTATAAATGTCACGTGGAAAATATGATTAGGAGTTAAGTTTAAAATGTAATACGAATAAGAAATACGATAATGAAATTCAATATTATTAATTGTAATGGAATCAAGTTTTGTCGGTGCATTTAGCTAATTTTCCTTAATAACCTACTAATTTTCCATAATAAACTGCTAAAAAATATAGGATTTTTTTTCAAATTGAGAATCGCCTCGTTTTATATACTCTGAGTTATTCAGATTTTCTATAGAAATTTACACGAAGAACTTGTCTTAATTGTGTTAAAGAAGTCACTTGTTCATATTTGTAAGATTACTTTGTAATTTACTGTAATTTCTAACAAAAAATTTAATGGGTTCTTTACAAAAAAAAAAAAAAAAAATACCAAAACAAAAATGGATTTCTTTCTTATACTCCACCTAACACAGAAAACTATAAAATATTTTTTCATTCTGGTTGGTTAACTAACATTACCAAATACAGTCATACGAACACCATATATATAACTAACATACAACATGTAAATATTTTTCAGTATTTTTATTTCAAAATATTATCGTACAATTTTTGTTTGTGCTTCACTGGACGCTTCGCAATGGGACATGGGCTTCACATGGCATGTTTTAGTCAGCTGTCAAATATTTTGACATGGGTTCCAAGCTGAAAATTCCAAAATGGTAAAAATTGTTCGAATTTTGTTGTTATAACAAACTGAGAATTGAACAAAAAATTAAACGAATGAAATGTGAATAGAAAAATAACAAAATATGCATATGAAGGTTTTACGTAGGAGCATTAAAAGAAAACTATAGTTAGATATTTTTTTGTTAAAGCAAAACTCTTCATTTAATACAGATTTGATTACAAACACACAAAAAAATGTTGCTATTTAAGAATTTTTAATTTTCAAAAATAAGATGGTTCAAACAGGTTGATTAGTTAACAAAATGTGAATACAACTTAACTCTTAAAAACAAAGGATATTGTAAATTCCCTAAAGATTTCTAAATGAGGAAATTAAAAATGTACAAAAGGTAATTTATACTAAAATAAATACATTGGGCCTTACTATAAAAGAATATTTCAAATTTAAAGTCGAGTTTAATTTTTATTAATTTTATGTACGAGAATACTACAAAAATATATTTTTTTACATTTGTATTGGTTAAAAATAAAACAACCAATGACAATGCTTATTAAGTAAACCAAGCCAAAACATATTACCACTAAAAATTTTAAATCTAAAATAAAAATATACTTTAAACACTTGTATAGTAAGGATGACTTTTTTGGATTATTTTCTGCATAAAAAACCTTAATTAAAATTGTGCTTTTCGGTTTATTTAATCCAATTTATAAAAAAATTAAAAAATATATGTACCTATTTCTTTTGTTGAAAAGAAAATAACACAAACAGACCACAAAATCTCTGGAAATTACTTCAACAAAAAAGTTACATATGGCTTATAGCCCTTAGTTTTTTTACTCCCTCTTTCATCTTCCATATCTGACTGACAACTTCCCTTTTATCCTTTTTTTTCAGTATAATCTAATATAAAGTTATTTTGTGTGTATGTAGATATTGTATGGTCAGACACTGTCAAGAGCCATCAAACCATTTTTGCATTTGTTACAAATATAAAAATATCATTTATATGTATGTGCAAAAATTTGTTTCCATAAAAAATTTGATATAAGGCAGAGGTGGCCGAACTTATTGGTTATCGAAAAAAAAAATTAATTCATATAATACTTATCAAATATACTGGAACTCGTTTATTGAATTTTTTAGTGCAAGCTTATAAAAATATAAATTTTGTTATTTAAAGTTCCATACACTTAATGAAAAATTTCATTTACAAATTAATTAATAAAATTTTAAAATTTTTTTTAGTTTACTGAAAAATTTCAGTTTTTTGTTCAATAAAATTCTCTCAGTATTATGAATACCATATATTCATTAACAACTTTTGAAAATCCTTGGACCGATTTTGTCAAAGAGAATTTCAAAACCATTTTTTAAGGACTCAGAGTCCCCACTAATTTATTGAAAGCGTAAATTACGTTCTATTAGCCAAATATGCATCCAGAGAAAATCTTCATAAATTTTCTGCAAACGTAACAATTTCATAAATATTTATGAAACATTTTATAAATAACATGAAAAATATTGAACATTAAACACTATAGCCGTCAATAATAATGTGAGGTATGACATTTTATAAATATTATGGAATTATTTTTGAGTTTAATAAAATGTTTTATAAATATGAACTATGAACATTGGGCCACTCAAATTAATAAAAATTTGTATTAAAAGATAAAAGTATTTTTTTTTGAAATATTATTGACAATCTTCGTAATTATTATAAAATTTCAAATGTTTTTATTAAATGTATAATATATTTAATATAAAGAATATGAGAATGTTTTTCATCAAATTTTTTGAATAATTTCAGTATAAACTTAATCGATTTATAAATATTTCGCTTAGTGTAGATTGTTTCAACGATAAATAAGGCTTATGAAGTTCCTGAACTATTTTTCTATTCGAAACCAGGTTTTAGTGATGATTTAGCTAGAATTCATGCCTACAGAAAATTTTGGACTTCTACGATAAAATAGCGGTTTTATGAACAAATTCGAAGACATTTTATTTTTTTCACATTTATTTCACTAAGTAATTATATAATAATTCTATAATCAAAATTAAAAATTTTTTTGTTTAAAAATCTTAGTTATGTAGTTTTGCATTCCCAATAAGAGATAAAACATTTCCTGAAGTTTTATATTGTGTGCCATATTTTTCTTCTCACTGATATGGAAAATAATCATGGTTCTGGTGTTAGAAAGAAGAGTAACACACATACATATACGGTTAAAAAAGTTAACATAACAGCTGAAATGTGTCAAAAAACTAAAATAAAAGTTTTGGGAAGTTGACTTTTGGGAATATCATTTCTGTTCTATAACATTCGCTCAAACCAAATAATAATAAAAAATAAAATTATATAAAAATATGAAAAATATTGGGTTTATCCCAAGTGAAAACAAAATTACGTTTTCATTTCCACCAAGCCAAAGAAATATGTGTGGTCCGGTAAATCTCTAAAGTCTTAGGATTTTACCATTTTTTTTAATCTCAAAAAATACATAACATTAGTGTCCTTTTGCACCACAACAAAAAAAATTTAATATTTTTCTTATTATTTTGGGAGATTCTTTATTACATTTTAATTTCTTTAAACTTTATATGTATTTTTTTTTTTTCATTTCCATTCTTTGTAACTAAATGACTTGACCATTCACTACTTGACCCTCCCTTTCCAAGATATTTTTACGATGATTTTGCTGTTTTTTTTTTGTTTTATTTCAAAGATTTATTGAAATTAAAAAAAATCTAAAATATTTAGTCAACTGTCCATTTCTTATGTACTTGGTGGATACATTGGCTACGATGATTTGTTTGGTTGAATTGTTGTTGATGACATTACAAATGCCACACACGAATTTTTATATTATTTTGCGAAATGTTTTTGTTGTTTTTCTTTTTTTGTAATAAATTTATAAACATTAATAATGTGTGGTTGGTTTCTTGTGACCATTTTTTTCGTTGTACAATGATGAGGGCAGACTAGGGCGCCAGTTTTGTTATAATGCTGTCATGACTAAACGAACACTCTCTGACATGTCACTGGTTTTTTGGAATTGATTTGTTTGAACACAGTTTTTTTCCTTCTGGATATATTGTTAAGGTTTAAAAGCACAATTATGTGTAGTAAAAAATGTTTTAATAATTATTTTAAAAATTTTTAAAATGCTTTTTGTAGGTATATTTAATATTTTTCTGATTGACTAGGAAAACAACATTTTTTCTCGAAAATTATAAAATTTAATTCTGCGCAGTGATTTATTTGTTTCAACTAAAAATGGGAATTTCATCATAAACTAGCAGTTCTTACTACAAAATTTACACAAAAAACTTTTTTTAATTTAAAAATTTAAGAAAATGAAGAATATCTGAAGAAGCATAAAATGGTACGAAATTGTACTACAAAATCATAAAAATTTCATATGAAATGCTCAAAGTAAAATTACACTAAAACAGTATTTTTAACTTATAAATAGTAATGTTTCTCAGATTTGGAGATTAGCAGAGGTGCTGAATGTACCCCAGTCTACCCTACATGACAATAATTGTGTCTTGAATAAGGCCTTTGATAGAATGTATGAATGACAAAAGAATTATGGTATTTAAGATGCCTTTTTCATAATTTTAAGAGTTCTTTTCTTTTTTCTGCTTAAACTTATAATTTCCGCAATTATAAAAACATTTAGTGCATTGTTATTTGTTTTATTATTTCTTTCTTACAAGAAATGATTGATTTACATTTTTAAATTGTTATCACTTTGCACACTATCATTGCAAAAGGTTTTTGTACTAATTTTTCTTTCAAAACTATTTAGAATTTACAATACTTGATATAATATATGAAGCTTAAGAAATTGTGAATTAGGAAAAGAAAATTTACCCCTAGTGACGTGTCACCAAATTGTGTTTTTTAAGAGAATCGAATGACTTGTCTTAGATTAGTTATGTGACATGTAAATGCGACATATCTATATCATATAGCACACCGGTTCTTTGGTAGTTCTTATAAAATTTACAAGTTTCTTAACTTTCAATCATTTTATACAAAAATTACATGAGCATGAAAAACTGAGGGAGATTGTACAAAATTTATAAATGTTTAGGATAGTTTTAGAAAATTTAATTTTTGATTCCGTAATCAAATGTTTATTTTCATAAAATTTCAAAAGTACTAAAATTTAAACTTGATATTTTTTCTCCAAGTTATACGTAGTTCAATTACCTCACGTTTAATCGATTAATAGCTCCAACATAAATATTTTTTCTGTTTACCTGATCTGGAAATTAATGTTACTTTATTTTTAAAAACATTATTAAATTTAAGAATCAAACAAAAAATAATCAAATGTTAGTATTAAATGAAGATGCTATTAAAAAAAAAATAAAATGTCTTCACTGAATTTTATATCGAATTAAATTAAAATTTTCCAATTTTAATTTCGTATAATTGATAGATATTTAGAAAACTTAAACGATGAACTTATTAGAATATTTTTTAATACTCTATTGATTAATTTGCATTTCAAAATAATTTCTTTGTGTTTTGTATTAAAAAAGAAATTATTTGGTTTATATGTATAAATTTCTAATGTTATTTATTTTCTTATTTCTTTATATAGTTTTAATCTTTTTTACCATAATTAAAAAGTAATATTAATTTATATTGCAAAACCCATAAAATATAATTATTTTTAATGATTTCCTTTAAGTTGAAACAAACTAAAACGCACTCATTTGCCAGACTTCATTTTCAAAACCTGGTTGGCAGTAGTAAGTGGTCTTCGTCGTTGATAGTGGTTAACTACTATAAAAGTAACATGGCCAATGGCCAACTTTAATATGGAGAATGGTTTTTAATATAGACGGTGTACTAAGGAGAAGAAGTACAACAATAATATAATAAAATAAACTACTGGTAAAAATATATATATATATATTTTTTAATAAAAATGGTGGCCTAATCGCTATTTAATTACAATACGCTTTCATATCAAAAAACATTACACGAATAAAAAAAATGGTTTTGTGGAGAATGAGTTTTGTTTATACCAAAACTATGGTAGTAAATGTATATTCTTTCTAATACTATTTTTGTTTTGTTTTTTGTTTTGAAAATAATTTGTATACCGTTGTGTATTTATTTATAAATTATTTGATGGAACTCTAACTCTTGGGTAATTTGACTACAATTTTGTAGTCGTTTTAAACAATTTTTCATTAAAGTTTTGTATTAAAAAAAAAAAACAGAAAAACAAGAAAAAAAAAATGCCGCTTAAATATATATTTTTTTGATGTTTTGATGAACAATATCAATTTAATCAAATTTATCACTTTATGTTTGAACACAAAAATATAAAAAAAAAAAAAATGATAAACGCGTTAAAGGCGCCTTGCGCCATGTGGAAATATATTATTTTTTTCTTTGCTGTTGTTTTTTTTTTAAGATTCTTCTTTTGCAGGTCATCTCTACACCAAAGTCATTAAAATGTAATTTTGTTTATAAAAGCCATTCCCCCTCTCTTTATTTAAGACAAAAGACGAACTGCCGAGGTTTATATCAAAAACAAAAAAACAAAAAAAACAATTCAAGGTGTAAAATTCATATTTATAATGATATTTTTCCCTAAGATTTCATAAGATTTTGCGTAATTTATCAACTGTATTTAAGGCAGGCATGCCTTCATTCAAAACTGCAAAAAATCATATACAGCACCATCACCATGGGAGATCGCCTTAACGAAAATACAAAAAAACTTACAAAAATACAAACTCAAACAAATCATAGACAAAAACGGCTTATAACATGGTTAGATTGGCGCAAAAAGTTGCATTTTTATATCAAACATTATTTACCAGTTTCATAGAAATTTTGACTTTAAGGCAAATTCTCATTATGATTATGATAACATAAAATTAATTTTTCTTATGCATGATATTGTTTTTTACCTTTTACAATTGTGTAGGAATTAGGAAAATAGGTTATGGGAAGGAGAAAAGAGGGAGTATACTACTCTGTTGACATTTGACTTGAATTCATCTATATTGTATATCAGAGGGAAGACTTCTGTGGGGAGCGAATTTTCCCTGCAATACGTGTGTGATTCATTGTGGAAAACAATCAGATATGCTATAGGCAATATAAACCCGGACACTAGCGCCCAGTCAATTTATCCCGGGAGAGCAATTCCCATGGCAATATCGATAGAACAATGACACCCTACCCATATTCCTACGATGTTCCAATAACTCAGTAGAGCTACTACCCTACTGTCATTAATAAGTGTCGACGACCTCCTTTGTACACATAACAAATGCTCTAAAATAGTCTTTGAAGCTACTGTCCATATATGGGAGTTGTATTCCATCTTTGATGGATATAAGTGGTGTAGTTATAAGTGGATCAGATGGAGTGAAGTATTTCTTATATCGTTCTTGGAAACAAACATGTATGTAACATATCTCAACTGATATAACACTAATTTTTCATGCCCAAAACATCAAAAGTACACAGAGAATACAGATTCATTTGGACAACCGAATTCCTTGCTAACTATATAATTTGGTTGCAGCATTTGAATTATTTGGTTGTGGTAATCAAATACATCCTGAAGCAATTGAAATATTTTGCTTTAACCAAAATTCTCTTGTATTTACCGAAGTTCTGTTGTATTATTCGAATTTTGCCACAAACAAATACATCGGTAGCCTCAACCATTCGGTTGGAAAAAAATTTGGTTGTCACAATGAATCTGTTTTCTCTGTGTATCCGACTTCTCGATATTGACACCACCGATATTAACCGATGTAATTGACGACACTACAGCCCTATGGGTCAACATACAACATTGGGTCTTATTTTCATTGAAATAAACTCTATTAGCAAGGTCCCACATCGGTATAAGTTATTACCGACGCCAAAAGCAATAAGCTTCAATAGCAGTGCGCTGTGCCATAAGCATTCGAAAACCTTGGAAATATCTAGAGCAATCACTTTACTTTCACCAACACTCCGAAAGTAACGCTAACATGTCTATTTATGAAATTAATTTTCATTATTCTGTTTGTAATTTAGTATACTTCTCTACTCACTTAAATATTTATTGATAAAACTTCTTCGCAAATATCGTGAAACTGTTATAACAATAGTATTACGAATCTGTTTAAAAAATATAATGAAAGTTTTTTTCTAAATATAATAAAATGTTTCATAAACGTTCAATTCATGAAAAAAAACTCTAAAACATTTTACAAATAACTATTTTTTTATATTATTGTACGTACATAGCGAAATAATGTTCTTCTCTCAAATAATTTATGCAAATTATGGAAATTATACCAAAGTATTTGGGTATTTTTTTTAAATACATGTCTGCATCACTATGGTTTTTCCTTTAATTTTATAGAGAAAAATAAAATTTCATAACTTCAATTAATAATTTTATTGGGTAAATCCCAAAGAAATTTTGTAATATTTTTTTTATTTTTCATTTATAAACTAACAATTCCTTAATACTATAGATATATAGTCTGTCAGTGTAGAAGTTAAAAAAAGTGTCGCGTTCATCGAGGTTTTTATCGAAACTCAATTTGTCTCATATTTATGTTGTAATCTAAACGCGGTATTACAATCACATAACGAAAATAAGCAGTAAAAACAGATGAAACCAAACAAAAAATGTACTAAAAAAGTTTGCTACAAATCCCATTTTTTTACATCAACCAATGATTAAATATGGCCGCCTTAGGTTGTAGACAGACAGAAATACAGAGATAGACAGACATTTATGGACACGATAGACAGACATTTAGAGCACTAAAGCTACGGTTGGTCATGTCATTAACAGAACACAGAAAAACCCATAGTAGAAAACAAATATGTATATAAAGCATTTTTTAGGACAAATATAAAACTCCAAAAAATCAACAGCCATTTTTAATATTTAGTTTTTTATTTGAATTTATCAAACAGGAAGTGGTTTTATTTTATTCATTTAAAAAAATTGTGTCGTTATTTTTTTCTTCTGTTTTTTTTTCGTTTGAAAAGAATTTGTTATATTTACAGTTGATTACATTTTGGCGTGGTCAAATCATGGCAGAATTGAAATTGTTTCGGTTTTCTACGATTTATCCCACATCTAATTTTATTTTTTCAAAATAATTATTATATTAACCCTATAGAATTAGAAACCACAGAAAGAAACTTTTTTTTTTTTAAAGAAATTAACTTTCAAATACATGTACATTAGAATGTACCGAATGTCTTGGTTATGGGAATATAAACGATTTTATCAATGGTATTTACAGCTGGCTACCAGCCCTTTTGATTAGTTTGGTCCAAACTCTGTAATAAACTCTGGTCCAAACTCTGAAATTTTACTTTTTTTTTACCAAAGAATACAAATTTTGCCAACATAAAGCGCTGCTAGCCAGCGAAGATTTGCTTTAACAACAACAATATATATTTGTGCTTTAAAAATCGAAATTCTTGTAAATTTTAAAAATGTTTCTAAAATAATAGTATTCTAGTAGAAAAAAAATTTTATAACAAAAATAGTCTATTTTTGTTTGCTACTTTGAGTCTACAAATCATTACAGTGCACACCAGGAAATGTTTCGCAGACCTTTGGTAGCAATTTTTAAGTACCCTTCATTTTTTTTTTGTTACAGTTCTTAATATGTGTCATTTAAGTGCTCTTCCGTAGGAAAATTCGCAAGTGAATAATGTTCAGGACACTATAATATGTATATTACATATATGATTTCTAAAGTTTCATTTAAAAATCTCACGGTTGACATTATTTCGTTCATTTTGAAATATACCTTATATAAACAAACTTTGTAATTACTTCCGTCTATTTAGTTTGTAATAGCACATTTTTTTATATCATCAATTTACATCTTTCTATTATAATAAATGCCATTAGCGTAATTGTTTTACATACAATAAAAAAATGATCTAAAACTTTTTTACTATTGTTTTAGTTTAATTTTTTGGGGGACGAACAATACTATATTTAAATTATTTTTTTCATTAATTTTTATATCAAGATTAGAAAACATAAAATGTAATCCAAAACGATCTCTCGTATACAAAATATTTAAGTCGGGCACCAAGTATAATTTTTATTATTTTTATATAGAACGAAATCGGACAAAAATATAAAAACAAAGTAATCTACAAATAATTTGTTTACAAGATTGTACTTAATCACACTTAATATTTAATGGGAACTAAATAATTATGCAAACATATAAGCATTTAATTAAATTTTTATTTAAATTTTTACTAAAATCAAATATATGGAGGGACGTAAACATAGAGGAAAAATCGATCCTCAACAGAATTTCTCTCTTCATATACGTTGTTTATGTGTTCACTGGATATAAAATATATATAGAAAATACAAGATATTCTATTCTCATTTAACTTAAATAACCAAAGTGTAGTGCCTTATTTAGTAATGAATGTCAAATCTGTAAAGAAATATACAATAAAAAAAAGACATGAACTAAAAATTAATGAAAAATTTCTTTTAAAATAGCTTAAAAATTTTTCTCAATTCAAGTCAAATTTTATTAAAACTTAGAAACATTTTGAGTAAACACAAAATAGTTTATCTACTCAGAAATAGTTCATATCTTTCCTAAGTAATATTTCTTAATTAAAAAAAAAATAAGTATATTAACTATAACTTACTTACTTTTCATGTTTCTTTACAATAAAAATAATTAATAAAAAGAATATGATATGATCTTAAATCCTACTATACTATTCTCTTAATTTATAAATTTAAAAACAAAACATCTTAGTTTCAAGAAATATGCATATTCAATTTTAAAAATCAAAAAATTTTTAGCATAATTTACTCACATTTAGTTAAAAAAATGTGTAACTTAAAATGAGAAAGTACTTGAACTTAATGTGTGTTCATTTTTATTCGCGAGTCGTAAAATGAACTAAATTTTAATCTTAGTTCAGTTTTTAAGCCTACCATTTTCTAATTTTTAAGAATTGTTTTCTAAAAATTAGTTCAGATAATTAAAAAAAAGTAATAAATTTTTTTCTAAGTAATAATAAACATTTATTTGGTTTTAGAAACTGATGAACTATATCGAGGAAAAATTTTCATGCAACTTATTTCAGATAAATTTTAAAAATTTTAAAAAAATATTCTTTTTTTTTCAAGTAAAAGTTTCTCTAGTTTTTGATAAAAAAAATTATCAATATGTAAACTTAAATAAAATATATTTTTTTTAACCAAGGAAAAATTTTCTTACTTATTGAAAAATTTAAGATGATATATAAACTAATTAAGAGAAAATTTTGCTATGTTTTCTAATAAAAATGTAGCTCTCAATTTTAAAATTTTTCTATAATTTAAAAATTTTGACCAATTTGTAAGTAAAATTTATTTCTTAATTTCAAGGAAAATTTTATTAAATTTTTCTAAAAAGTGTCTTTGTCGCCGTTTTTATTAAAATTTTTTCTCCAAATCAGTTAATTTGTTTAAATTTTAATTCGTTTTTTGTGTGTATGAAGTTAACGTTTAACTTATGTGGTTTTTGAATAATTTACCCGATCTGAATTTATTATCAAAGTCGTAGACATAAGTAATGAAGCTCACCGCAGGCCTTCCGTCTGATTTGGATAAAATTTTAATATGTGATAGAGAGGACAGAGAAACAGAGAATGCTTACAAAACACGATTTCAATTAATTTTTTATACATATGGAATTTTAAAGTCTTACTGAATTTAGTTTTGTTTCCTTGTTTAAATAAAATTTTTAAAACATCAAAAAAAGGTGTATTATTTTACATAAATTTTTTTCGATTAATCGATTAATTATAAAATTTTGTTCGATTAACTGCATAAGTAAAAAAGTCCGAATAATTATTTAAACGATTAATCGACTACCTAGTACCCTAGTACAAGGTCAAAATATGGTCCTATTTCCTTCAAATTTGGAGACGTTTATAAACCTAATACCTTCAAATAAAATTACCTCATATTTAGCTAAAATTTAGTTGATCTAACAATTTTTTTGCTGTTTTTTGCATTCAGGTAATTTTTTTTCTGATTTAAGCAGAGTAGGTTGTCATTTTCCTTGAACTCAAAAAAACGAAAATTTAGTAGATTTAAAAGTTTTAACTTTAATAAAAGGTGATTATTTGCTATTTTGTGTAACAAAAAGATTCGTGACATGTGGCAATGCCACAAATGCTCAGTAAGTCACTATGATTAGACTAGTACAAGAACATCGCTTGCAATCATTAAATTTTCTTATAAAAATTCATGCTATGTGAGATATGTTGTAAATTGTAGAAAATTCTCTTCAGCGACGAAGCTAATTTTTTGACTCAATGGGTACGTCAAATTTGGTGTAAAGATCAGCCAGAGGCAGTTCAAGAGCTGCCAGTGCACTGTTTGGCGCGGCTTGTGAGCCGGCGGCATCATTGGACCGTACTTCTTCGAACGATGAAAATTGCAACGTTACAGTCAATGAAGCCAGGTACCATGCGATGATTGAGGAGTTTTTTTCGCCCAAAATGGAAGAATTGAACTTGGTTGACATATGGTTTCAACAAGAGGGTGCCACATGCCATGCGGCATGCGATACCATGAACCCGTTGAGAAACGAGTTTGGTGAGAAATTAATCTCACGTTTTGGAGCAGTCCATTGGCCGCAAAGTTCATGCGATTTGACCTCACTAGACTATTTTTTGTGGGGATACGTGAAGTCTCTCGTGTACAGGGACAAGACAGTCACAGTTGTAACCCTAGAAGACAACATTACAGCTGCTATTTGTGAGATACCGGTCGACATGCTGGAAAAAGTGTGCCAAAATTGGAACTTACGGATGGACCACCTACGGCGTAGCCGCGGGCAAAATTTACATGAAGTAATCTTCAAAAAGTAAATGGCAGGCATTCTTTTATCGCCCAATAAATATTTCATCCACTTTTGCAAATTTCCTATGTTATTTTCAATTTTCAAAACCCAAACAGTTAAAAAATCACCCGATTTTTTTCAAGCTTTTCTTAATAATTGTTTAGTATATTTTTCTGACATTTACATAGATTTATTTTTTTTAAGTTTTCTACTAACACACGTATTTTTTAGTACATAAGTAAAAATTCGATAATTTAAAAATATATTAGCATTATTCTATTACCATTTTCTATCGTTCAAATTAAAAAAATCTCTTACTCTTCACCTAAAAGATCTCAAAAAAAAAAATAAATATTAATCTTAAATATCACCTATTTTATATTACAAAAACAAATCTTTTTCAATTCAGTGACACTTTCATTTCAATCTTGATTAATTGCTCTTGTCTAGTAAACGTGCAAAGTGCATAATATATTTTTTCGTTTGAGGTAAATTTGAAATCTTTGATATCGTTGTTGCATGCCACCGACTAGTGACTAATTCTAGGAGTGATGTTGCCAGCCAAAACTGCTCTTTAATAAATGTTTTTAAAGGCAGTGCGTATAATTAGTTAACATTTTTGATTTGAAGAAGAAAAAGCAAGGTTCTTGTCTCTCGAAAAGATTTTATGTTTTTTTCATCTTAAGATACACTTTTATATAAAATCATATGTATGTATGATTGTAGTATATGATGATGATAATAAGCATGAAAATCCCATTTTGGATTTAATAAGACGACCACAACACAACACATGTTGTGAATTTGACAAGTACAAATGCTAAGAAGGGGGTTTGAAAAAAAAAAAAAAAACGTCGAATAAGGTTGTGTTTTTTGAGGAATATTTATTTATTTTTATTTTAAAAGCATGTTGTTTTATTTTGGTATTGTATTATTTTAGTAATAAAGTAGTTGTGGATGAATTTTTTTTTAATTTACTTTAACAATAATAATAATTTTATATAATTCTTTCTTTCTTATCACCTACAGAACGTAAACGTGGCCGTCAAACTTATACTCGCTATCAAACTTTGGAATTGGAAAAGGAGTTTCATTTCAATCGTTATTTAACACGAAGAAGACGTATTGAAATTGCTCATGCTTTATGTTTAACTGAGAGACAAATTAAAATCTGGTTCCAAAATAGACGCATGAAGTGGAAAAAAGAAAATAAAACTAAGGGTGAACCTGGCTCTGGAGGTGAAGGTGACGAAATTACACCACCAAATAGTCCACAATAAAATTAAACAACAAACCAACAACAGACATTACTACTATCTACTATAAAAAATTATATATTTAAAATAAAAAATCTATAGACAAAAATTTGACTTTATTCTTTAAGATGGGTTTTATATAAAATTATAATTTAAAAATTATTAGAATTGTTTTAATTTAGAAAGAAAATTTATTTAAATTTACACAAGTGTTAAGAATAATATAACAGATCAGCTAAGGATTTATCATACTTGTTTTATAAAGTTTTATATGTATATTTTTACTCTCTACAGAAAGTTTAAAAAATCTTTATTTTTTTTAATTTATTTTTAATTTTTTACTTATTTGAAAATTCCATCAAACTTTATGCACGTTTTCTAAATAATATAACAATTAGCAAACATTTTAAACAGTTTTGTAATATTCAACATTTGTTGCTTAAATTACTTTTTCCAAATTACTTAACAAAATATGACCTCAATAGAAATTAATTTATCTTCTATTTGGCGTTAATATGAAATAATGTATATACTCAATAAAAGAAAATTTTCTCGTATGGTGCGTATCGATGAGAATATGGCTGCTGTTACCCAAAGTGTGCAACTCAATCCAAGAACATCGATTCGCCATCGATCCCAACAACGTGGAATTTTATTCACCAACATGATGAGATTTTTCAACAAAGATCCCGGATTATTCGTATCAAGGTCCAATTGACTTATTACTTAAAGGAAAATGACTTCGTAGCGGCTTCTCAGTTTGTGCATTACATAAGGTCCAATTGGACATAGAATTTCGCCGAAAACCCGTTTTTCTGACGGGGGCACATTTTCATATCGGCGGCTATGGGAACTAACAAAATTCCCGCATCTTGGGATCGAAAAACCCACAGGTCATTGTCGAATTGCCAGTACAGCCGTAGAGAGGTGTGGATTTTAGAGTGGAAGTATCATTGGACCATTTTTTCGAAAATGCTGCTGGAAACGCCATTTCAGTCAACGAGAAGAGTTACGGAGCTATTATTACGGACTTTTTATGCTGAAGTTAAGTATATGAACTTGGATAATCTTTGGTCTCATCAGACAATCTATCTTTTATCTTGGCCGTCTTGGCGATGTCATTTGGACGCTTCGCAGCTGCGTTTTGACTCCATTAAAATTTTTCTTGTGGGGTGCTGTTAAGCACGGATGCTATGCGAATAATGCAGAAATGCTTCACACCCTTATCGTCCGAGCCATTCGTGAGATAGTACAAGAAACAGTTAACAAAGTCTTCGAAAAGTGAACTGACAAGATTGGCTACTGCTAAGCCAGCCGCGACAGCCACATGAATGACATCGTGTTCCATAAAAAATGAAAATATTTGCTATTTCTAATAAAGCTATAATATACCAAAAGAAATTAAATATAGTTAATTTTTTTCAATTTTTAAAAAGATACTTGCACTGGGACCACTCTTTGCATTTAGATACAAAATTGGGTAGGATTTCCAAAAATGGTGACAAATTTAATGATTTTTTTGTACGAAGCTTTTTTTAAAGTTTTTTGTTTCTGTTTGTAAAATGTTTAAACCTTAACATTTTTGATGTTATAATTGAAATAAAAAGTGGTAATACAGGAAAATAAAATAAAAAACGAAATACGAAGTGGTTTGAAGAATTTTTTTTATTTAGATAATTAGTGCCGCAGACAAAATTGTTTGGAAAAATCGTGGAATTTAAAAAAAATGTGTAATTTTTGGTCGTCTTGGATGTTATTTGGATCCGTCGGCGATGCGATTTGACTCCTTGAGAATGCTAATTGTGGCGTGCTGTAAAACGCTATCGTCCGAGCCATTCGTAAGAAATATTTGTTATTTCTAATGAAATTAAAAGTGATTTTTTAGGCTTTACTTTACTACCTAAAAGATTTCCATTTTAATTTTTGGTTAGAAAATTCCGGTTTGTTTAATGCGCAAATGTTATTTTAGAATCAATTAAATGGTTAAAGTGGGAACCATATTAGATGGATATAAAATAAATTGTATCGCGAGTAAATTTCCTTTCATTTGAGTACCCATGCTCATATGTCAATAAAGATTTTGTTAAAACAAGAAAATATTGAATTTTAAATATATATATGTAATTTTAACATTACTTGTTTAAAATTGCTGTATTTTACTCCAACAACTTGTGTAAATTTCAAAATTTCTTGATATTATTTATTTTTTTTTGTTTTTGTAATTCTTTAAATGTTTTGTTTTATTATTTCTTTCTAATTTGAAAATTTGTAACTTCAGCTTGGTCTATTTCATAATTTTTAAATGTAAAATATTAAAAAAAAAAATAATAGCAAAGTAAACTCAAACAAAACCAACTCATGTGACCTCAAATTTAAATAAGTTATTTAATATAAATAATAAAGAATAAAAAGAAATTTAAAAATAATTTTATTTTAAATGATAAGTAAAGAAATTATTATAAATATTAAAGATCCCCCTTAGAATTACTATTATAAATATAAAAAGAGTTACTTATAAAATAAATAAAAATTTAAAAAAAGTTGCAATGTATAAAAAAATAATCAATATGGTGTATTTAAAAATCTATTTATATATAAACTAAAAAATAATTTAATAATTATTAAAATGTAATGTATTATTAAAAAAAACAAAATTATAAAAGAATTGCAGATGTAATTTTACACGAGTAATATTTTTAATTTTGCAAAAAAAACTTTAAATTAGACAAAGATATACCAAACGATATACAATAATAATTATTAAATAAATTTAACATGTTTTTAAACTACATACACTTTAACACAAACAAAACAAACACAAAAATAAATTATTATAAAAAATAAAAAATTACACAAAAAACACAAAATTCTAAATTTTTATTTAACATTATTTTATTTTATCTTTGGTTTAGTGTTTGACATTTTAACAAAAGAAAATTAGTATAATATAATAACAGGATATAAAGTATACCGAATTATAAAAAGATAACGCGAACAAAAATTGGCACATTTAAATTGAAAAATATACACTTTTTTCATAAATTTCTCCTTTTTTAATGTAAATTAGTAAAATATTGTTTGTAGAATTCAAGGGATTGTTTCTTAACATACCTTTAAAATACCAAAGTCACATAAATGTAATAGAAAATCTGTACACTCTTTATGAATTCCTATTATTCGAGAAAAGCTTTTTAAATTGTTTTCTCTCTTCAGAAAACCCAGAATCCTTTACATATGTTTTTCTGATATATTTTGATGGCCAAAAAAGACAGCACATAATTTTTGCAACGAAATTGAATTGGCTATAAAAAAAGTACTAAATATTTTTCAAATTTCTGGATTTATTAGAAAGGTTGAACTTTGTCATTTAAGAATGGAACACAATATCATTCACATCACTACCACGACAGGGCCACTTTTCTTCGAAAATGAGCAAGGATTCGCCGTTACCGTTAACGGTGAGCGTTACCGTGCCATGCTCAACGAATTTTTGTTTCCACAAATTCAAGGAAATGATATGGACGACATTTGGTTTCAACAAGATGGGGCCACATGTCAGACAGCCAACGCAACCATCGATATTATACGCACTTTTTTTGAAAATCGAATAAACAACCGAATAAACAATCGAAGTTGTCATTGAAGATACTCGAACCGAAACAATCGAAAATGTGCTGAAATATTGGGTGGATCGGATGAGGTAATGCCGAGCCAGTCGTGGTAGTCATATGAATGATATTGTGTTCCATTCTTAAATGACAAAGTTCAACCCTTCCAATAAAACCAGAAATTTGAAAAAATAATCAGTACTTTTTTTTATAGCCGATTAAAATTTATAATTTTTAATGGCCCATCCTGTATGTACACTCATATAAATAAAACTGTTCTATAGCAGAGAAAGCTACTAAAAAATAGTTAAAAAGGGTACTACGGAAAAACTGCTAAGATCGGCAGACACTGTTTGCTAAATATTTATAAGTAAGATAAAAACAGTAAAAATAAAACTGTTAAACCCAGCAAAAACATGGTATCAACTACTTACCAGGCTATTTACTCGCTTAATTATTTTTGTTCGCGATGCCCAAAAAATAATGGCTGTTTGTAAGCGAGATGGTAATGACCACCCATTACTTTGTGTTTTTTGTAAGTGAGAAGATAACGACCACTCATTACTTTTGGGACATCGCGAGAAAAAGTAATTATGCGAGTATATAGCCTGGTAAGTAGTTGATACCATGTTTTTGCTGGGAATAAATAAAATTTTTGTTGTGTATGAGTTAAATTTTATTTGTTATATTTTAGTAATTTTTATTTATCAATAACAATCTATTCTGCTTAAATCTGTAAAAATACTTCCTAAATATTTGTAGACATAAAACAACAACAATAGTTAGTAAATATCCTCCAAGTTTTAAAATGCTAGATTGTATATATCACGGTTTTTTCTGATGCTCTTAGTCCAATAATATTCAGCAATTTTTTTGCAGGTATTAGAGGGGTAAATTGCCATTTACAATTAACTGATATTTAATTCAAGTATAACTGATATTTAATTCTAGTATAACCAACATTTTGTAAATTTTTTATCTCACTAATATTAGCAAACAAGTTCTGCTAATTTCACCATTTTTTTTTTGCATGGCATTTTTAAAACAATTTTTAGTTAAAATAGCAGAATTTTTTACAAAAAAGAAAACTAATAAAAAAGTATAATATCCTTCAAAATTACGATAGTGTAAAATTTTTCATAAACAAAAGTGTAATAATAAATAGTATTAAAAAAATATATATAGTTAATTTATATTAGCAGCACTTACCTTTAGCATGGCTTGGAGATAAATAAAATTAATTAATGAAACACTAAATTTTTTAAAAGAAAAATTAACTAGACTGAAAACATTATCTTACGATCTTAAAAAAATTTTGCATAAAACCAATGAAGTTGCACTGAAACTCGTCTATTCAATTTTTTCATTTAGTTAATGCAAGTTTTCATAATATGTGAAAAAAATCATTTTATTTATTAATATTCAGAGAAAACAGATTCAGATTCAGTTGGAACATTCTATTTCAACTAGCGGGCAAAGCCCGCTACGTTTTTACAGTAAGAAAATGTGGACCGAGCTAAAGGCCGGGATTATCCGAAGTCCCTAGATGAAATGGGTCATTAAGGTTCTATAAAATAAAAGTCCCCGCAGATGCGAATGTTTATAAGAAGCTTATGCAAAAAATAAATAATTGAGAAAGTTATTATTTAGAGGTAACTAAAGGCTGATAAGGTTAAAAGTTAAAACCCGCGTATTTCTTGAATTAATTTCGAGCATTCACGATTCCACTATAATTTTGATTGAAAATTAACGATCGTTAACAGATAACGCAATAATATAATTTCAATAGCGGACACACGGCGTATGCTACTACGCTAAAAAAATAAATACATTTTTTGGTGTCAATTAAAAATTTAAATATTTAAATTTTCAAAATTTCGGAAATTGTTTGTGTGGGAAAACTCTAAAACAGACTTCATTAATGGACCGAATGTGCCTAATGTATTGCTTTAGTGGTCTAAGACCATATTCGCATTATTGCCATCTAATTAAACCGTTTTGGGGCACATCGGTTGGATGGTTTCAAAGTCTATAACGGGCAAATGTAGGTAGAAATATTTGAGTGTGACAACAAAAACATTCGATTGCTACAACAAAACCATTCAGTTGCCAAGAAATTGAGTTGTCAAAATGAATCTTTTTTTGCGTGTAGTTTCAAACATTTCATAAAAAGGATGAAGCTTTTTATTAATTTTAAGAAAATTAGCGTTCACTTTATAAAGAAAGTCTAATACGACTTTCACTTTCGTTGACATCCTTTACCAAAGTAAAAAGGATGAAAAAAATTAAACGAAAAGCAACAATAATCGATAATTTAACTTGGTATCAATTTTCTATGTCATGAGTTATGAATATTTCGTGTAAGTAAATAAAATTTTTAAATGATAAACTGCATTTTATCAAAGAAAAGAAAAATTATTCCTACACTGAGAGAATTATTTCGACCATGTTAATAAATTTTTGCGTGAAACAAAAATAATAACTTTGGATAGGTAAAATTGGACCTTAATTAAAAAAATTTCAATTTGAAAAAAAATTTCAATTTGAAAAACAAACCACAAAAATTGCTTTTTCTACGTTTTGTCAGTTAAAAAATGGTGGATCTCTTTGTTTTGTTGGATCCGTTCAAAAAAAAAAAAAAAAAAAACAATCGCTTAAAATTGTTTAAGTTAAATTATGTTTAGTCTGCGAAGATTGTTAATAGTTGTAATCAACCAGACCTATAACCTACACAAGTTCTTTTTCAAATAGTACACACAATATTATTTCGTTAACAATAATCTAAAATACATATTAAATTAATCGAAAATACAATCAAAAAGAGGGCTACTGATTTTTCATTATATTCAACCCATTTTGTTGTTTATTTTCAATCATTGTTGAATAAAATAACCACCAATTTTTAACTGACAAAAAGTAGAAAAAAACGATTTTTGTGGTTTGTTTTTCAAATTGAAATTTTTTTTTATTTGTATGTAATTTTATAAAACACAACACACAGAGATGCACCATATATATTTTTATTTTCTGTGTGTATCTATATTTGAATAATTTGTTGTAATTTTTATTGAAATAATTTTGTATATAAACAAACTATTTTTGTAAAAAACCAATAAGGAATGAATTAATATTTTTTTTAAACAGAAAAGATAAAATTTTACATTTAACAGAAAATATCAACTCCTACTGAATGTCTGTAAATTTTTATAGTTTGTTTTTTGAATGACTGATTCAAATAGTTAAAAAATATATTTCTATGAATTTCAATTGATTCTTCGTTTAAAAACAAACTTTACGTATTACTTTTTAAATAAACTACAGTTGGTAACGGAAAATATATTGTGAGTGTATATATAGGGTCCGCCAAATAACTTTTTTTTTGAAAATGCTATAAAAAAATTACTAAATATTTTCTCAAATTTCTTTTTTTATTTGAAAGTGTTAATAATGGAAAATAATTTCATTCAAATGGCTACCTCGGCTGGCCATGCAGTAGCCTACACGACCGGTCCAATTTTTAAGCACATTATCGATTGTGTGCAGCTGTATTTCACCAATGGCTTCACGAATATTGTTCTTTAAAGCGTCAATTGTCTCTGGCTTGTCGGCGTAACACTTATTTTTGACGGCACCCCACAAATAATAGTCCAACGGTGTCAAATCGCAGCTCCGAGGTGGCCAAACGACATCAGTTCTGCGGCTGATAACGCGATTTTCAAAAACAGGGCGCAAAACATCGAGTGTAGCTTCGGCTGTGTGGCACGTAGCTACCAAATGTTGCCAATATCCTCCTCTTCAATGTTTTTGAACAAAAATTCGTTCAACCGATAACGATCCCCATTGACTGTAACGGCCACTCCTTGCTCATTTTCGAAGAAAAATGGTCCAATTATGCCTCTGGACCAAAATCCGCACCAAACAGTGACTCGTTTTGGGTGCATCGGCTTTTCAATGTATGCGTGCGGGTTTTCTGTGCCCTAAATGCGACAATTTTGCTTGTTTACATACCCGCCAAGATCAAAATAAGATTCATCAGAAAAGATGACATTCTGCAACATTACCATGATTTTCAAAGTAATGTCGCAATATTTCCCAGCGTTGTTCAAGCGTATACACAACCATATTCGTTCAGCGGAAGGATAAAACTAATTATGTGTCAAATCAGACATGAGCTAATTGTTACCATTCACAAAATAAGCACTAGTTGAAAAAAAACGTTAGATGGCGGACCCTATATTAAAACATTGTGTTATCGCCAATTCAGCAATTTCTATAGGGTTCGTCAACTTAGGTCTTAAATTGTATCCAATTATCTTTTAAAGGCGTTATTATAGATTGGGCCTCATTCGAAAATTTTATTAAAGTTCTGAGGTACCACAAGTAGATATACTCGTATCTACACTCATAACATTATTTCGTTAAAAACAACTTAAAATACATATTATGCAAATAAATCGAAAATACAATTAAAAAGAGGACTACTGATTTTCCATTATATTCAACCTATTTTGTTGTTTATTTTTAATCATTGTTTAATAATCGACAAAAGTAAAAACAATAGAAAGTCGTTTAAAATAACCATACAATTTTTACCGACAAAAAGTTAAAAAAACTACTTTTGTGGTTTGTTTTTTAAATTGAAAGTTTTTTTTATTTGTATGTAATTACAAAACAGAACACAACACATGCAGATGTATATATTTTTATTGGCTTTGTGTGTATGTATATTTGAATAATTTCTTGTAATTTTTATTGAAATAATTTTGTATATAAACAAACTATTTTGGTAAAAAAAATCAATAATGATTATATGAATTTCTATTTTTTGAAGCAGAAAACATAAAATTTTACAATTAACTGAAAATATCAACTCCTACTGAATGTCTGTAAATTTTTATAGTTTGTTTTTTGAATTCAAATAGTTAAAAAATATATTTCTATGAATTTCAATTGATTCTTCATTTAAAAACAAACTTTTTAAATAAACAACAGTCGGCAACGGAAAATATATTGTGAGTGTACTATTTTGCCTTTTGTTTGCAAATTATCTTTCTTGGGTCGTAGGTCAAGCTTTGTGGAGTTTTGGAGTAAAAGGTAGATCATGAATGATATGCCCAATTGTGATTATTCGACAATTTCTAAGTGGGATCGTGTGAACAAGGTCGATTTTAATACACGGAAGATACAATATTTTCTGTTAAGGTTTTGCGCGGTAGAGTAAAAAATCTCTTTGTACACTCACAATATTATTTCGTTAAAATTAATCTAAAATACATATTATATTAATCGAAAATACAACCAAAAAGGGGACAACTGATTTTTTATTATATTCAGCCCATTTTGTTGTTTATTTTCAATCATTGTTTAATAATCGACAAAGGTAGTAAAAGAAATCGAAAGTTGTTTTAAATAACCATCAATTTTTAACTAACTAATAGTAAAAAAAACGATTTTTGTGGTTTGTTTTTCAAATTGAAAATTTGTTTATTTGTATGTAATTTTACAAAACACAACACAACACACACAGATATATACATATTTTTATTTTCTTGTGTGTTACTATATTAATTTCTTGTAATTTTCATTGAAATAATTTTGTATATGTATATACAAACTATTTTGTTAAAAAAACAAGAAAAAATTATATCAATTTTAATTTAAAAAAACAGAAAACATAAAATTTTGCATTTAACAGAAAATATCAACTCCTACACTCACAAAATATTTTCCGTTACCGATTGTAGTTTATTTAAAAAGTAATACGTAAAGTTTGTTTTTCAACGAAGAATCAATTGAAATTCATAGAAATATATGTTTTAACTATTTGAATCAGTCATTCAAAAAACAAACTATAAAAATTTACAGACATTCAGTACGAGTTGATATTTTCAGTTAAATGTAAAATTTTATGTTTTCTGCTTAAAAAAATAAAAATTCATGTTATTCCTTTTTATTTTTTTAATAAAATAGTTTGTATATATACAAAATTATTTCAATAAAAATAACAAGAAATTATTCAAATATACATACACACAAAGCCCATAAAAATATATACATCTACATGTGTTGTGTTCTGTTTTGTAATTATGTACATACAAAAAAAAAAACTTTCAATTTGAAAAACAAACCACAAAAGTAGTTTTTTCTAACTTTTTGTCAGTAAAAAAATTATGGTTATTTTAAGCACCTTTCTATTCTTTTTAATTATGTCGATTATTAAGCAGTGATTAAAAATAAACAACAAAATGGGTTGAATATAATGGAAAATCAGTAGTCCTCTTTTTGATTAATTTAATATGTATTATAAGTTGTTTTTAACGAAATAATATTGTTAGTGTACTGAATGTCTGTAAATTTTTTATAGTTTGTTTTTTGAATGACTGATTCAAACTTTGCGTATTACTTTTTAAATAAACTACAGTCGGTAACGGAAAAAATATTGTGAGTGTATATATGTTAGATACTCGTAACGTCTATAAAATATTTGCAGCAATATAGACATTTATGGCAACCATTTTTGAACTTAGAAGGGAAATTTTAGATTTAGCCATTATTTTAGACATTTTTAGAAAATGTTTGGCCCTTTTATAGTTTTATTTACGGTTTTCTAGAAAATTGTTACAAAATTAAATAAAATTATTACAAAATTAAAGGCATTAGTATGGATAAAAATTTCAAACGATTTCTTCGTTTTATAATATTATGATGTAAAAATAAATATCTATGATTTTGCAAAAATATATTTGTTTTTTAATTTCGGCAAAATCTTAAATTTGTATTTAATTGAAATAAAAATATATTACTGTAAAGAAAATAAAATGGAATATTAAACACCTAAAGAGAGCAGTTTTATGCATCTTTTTATTTTAAATCATTTTCTCGTGGTGACTAATATACATAAGTTATAATGCAATTTTCAGAATAAAATAAAGTACTTACTTTTCCAAACATGTCTGTTAAAGTCTGGTAAACAGCGTCAATAATAAAACTTATAAAAGGAAGTTATGATGTAAAAACGGTAAAACGTTATATTGGAATTAAAATGTATTACTTTTTTTTTATCAAAACGTTTTATGTATCGTTTAAAGCTGCTGTAGGGGATTCCAATCAAAGAACCATGTTTAGAATTTGCAAACAATTTATTATTCAGTTAATTCGTCACAACTTTATAATTGTGTAATTTCTATAAAAAATTTAATATTAAAAAACTGCTTTCTCAACAAGAATTAATTCTTGAAATATTGGAAATGCAAATTTTTATTAATCTGTATCTCTAATTTTTGTTTCCGAGGTAAAGTCACATAAAAACTAATAATACTACGTATTTCATTTTTCAAAACAATTTTCATTTAGAAAAGAAGTTTTTGAAAATCTTTTGAGAGTGTACTGGATTTTTTATTTGTAAATATTTAGTTCTAAAATACAACACAGCAATTTTTATTTTTTTTTTTAATAAAGCTAAAAAATACGTAAAAGAATTAACCCATTGTGATTGTTTTCATCTAAAAATTATCAATTGAAAAAATTATAAAAAAATCCTTGTCTGCAGATTATTTTCTTAACAAATTGTGATGATTATAAATGAAAAAAATAAACTAAAATATTAAAATTCATTACTTTTGATTAAATTTTAGAATATAATTAATTGGAATATTGATTTTCAAAATTAAAAATAAATATTAAATTTAAAAATGGTAGTTGGCACAAAAAATGTTCCATGATACGTAATTTCGTTAAGCCTGTTTCTGTAAGAAATTATCAAAAAGAAAAACAAAAAATAATAAGCATTTTACAAAAAAAAAAAATAAAAACTTAAAAAACGACACTTTAAATGTATTTACATACAATGAATTATATAAAATAAAAAAAATTAAAAATATTTGTAATATTATTAATAAAACAAAAAAATCAAACTTACTATTGTATATAAATATTATACTTTTTAGAGTAAAGAAATCAGAAATAAAATAATAAAACAAAATATTAAAAAAAAATTTCAATTTGTTTTTTTTATACAATAATTGTTTGCCTTTCCTGCCTAATATATAATTATTTTGATAAAATTATTAGATTTATATATATTTTTTCTAATAAATTTATCAGATTATGTATTTTGTAAAAATACATAAATTTTAAATTGGGTAGCAGTTATAGAAAAATATTTGAAAAGTCATATAAAAGTAAAACAGTGTGGGGTACAATTGGATCCAAACGAATAGTATTCTAATTTTGTTTTAATCGAATTGTTAATTAGACACCTAAAAACACATTTTAAGATAAAAATTATCCCACAAATATGATCTACAGGATCGAAATTATCTAACGACCTCTAAAATCTGCAATTAAATGGTTTACGATTTTGGATCTATTTTACTAAAACTATTATATTTAATCATTAAAAACATATTGTTACGATTTTTACTCTTTATAAAATCGTTCATTTATTTACCTTTTAAATAAATCCTTCTATATTGCAAATAATAAACACCGTTTGAAATTATTTATAGCACTATTTATTTACAACAGGTACTAAAATTACAGAAACACTTTAATAGCAAACTTTATTTAAACGTTAGCCACACTTTAGTTCTTAATACTTCAGCGTTTTATTTAAAACTGAAACTGCTGCATAACCAAGTACCCGTATTTGTATGATTAGTCAGGTATTCTAGTTATTTCCAGCTATTACTACACTAGATTTTTCCAGCTGTCAAAGAATTTACTATTGATGAAATTTCTAGTACAGAAAATTCTATAACACTGCCGCCCACTTAAGCCTGTTCTTTCCGAACAGACATAGCTATTCATTTCCCATAGTTGGCTAGTTGCTCTAGATGCACAACCTTCATTTTGGACCTTGGGTTCTGATTTTTCTAAATTCTGTATACCACATTATTCAACCTTATTCAACCGTCCTAATGCGTTTGTAATTTGGGAGTTAGTCCTTCAGAATTCGCTGCTCGATCGTACCTCGCCTTCATCTTATTGCTGACTATTTTTATTCGATTGCGGACGAACTTATGAAGCTCGTTGAGGTTTCTGAGGAGCGTTGTCGTTGTCTTCATCTTCTTCCATGGATTGTTCTTGGAGGTGTCCGTTAGGTGAAGTCGTGAGTTGTCCACGATTTCTTCCTACTGGTTATTGGCTGCCATGCTATCCAATCGCCTACAGCTAGTTGACAGCCGACCCAGTAAAACCGTTGTTTTAACATCTCTATGGTTTTTGTGACACCAAGAAAACCGTCATGGAACTCCTTTAATACCTCGTTTATTCTATAGGGTCCGCCATCTAACGTTTTTTTTTTCAACTAGTGCTTATTTCGTGAATGGTAACACTTAGCTCATGTCAGATTTGACAGATAATTAGTTTTATCCTTCCGCCCTGTTTTTGAAGATCGCATTATCAGCCGCAGAGCTGATGTCGTTTGGCCACCTCGGAGCTGCGATTTGACACCGTTGGACTATTATTTGTGGGGTGCCGTCAAAGATAAGTGTTACGCCGACAAGCCTTAAAGGACAATATTCGTGAAGCCATTGGTGAAATACAGCTGCACACAATCGATAATGTGCTTAAAAATTTTGACCGATCGTGTAGGATACTGCATGGACTGCCGAGGCAGCCATTTGAATGAAATTATTTTCCATTATTAACCGGAAGGATTGTACTTTCAAATAAAAAAAGAAATTTGAGAAAATATTAAGTACTTTTTTTTATAGCATTTTCAAAAAAAAAAAAGTTATTTGACGGACCCTATAGATGCCGGCACCACAATCAATTTAATTTTAGCTTTGCCGTCTACACTTTTCCATATACGGTATAAGCAACCATTTAACACCTGTAGGCTATTCCACTGGCCCAATATGCCTTCATCTTCACAAACATGGGGTCATTCCGTTGCGCCGCTGACCAGGCTTAACTCGACTCGATATGTGTTTGTCGAATGTCCACTATACAATCTTTTCCGTCAGCCTTTAAACAGTGCTTGCTCTGCTCAACCGGCTTCCTTACTTGAGGCTTGTGCTGATATCTAACATCAAGGGGTATTTCAACATTCTGCCAAATCATAACTCTTTGCCCCATATGCAGATTAATGTCGTCATTAATCATGAAATCTGCACCAATTATTACTTCGTCCACAATATCGGCAAGAATGGAAACATGATTGACGCTTATGTTGGCAATTGTTAATTTTACATTCACTTTGCCATAGACAGTACCAGTAGCAGTGCGCTTTCTGCCGTTGAGTCAGCTGCACCAACCGCTCAATTTCTGTCGCAAAATCTTGCAACGACTAGTTTGCTTTCTGCAGTCTACATCTTGGTTCCATTCGGTAAATTTCCGTCTTGTGTTCGCCACCATACTTTCGTTGCAGTGCCACCATTATGTCATCATAATTATTTCGGCAGGTGATTGGCACACTTTCTAGAATTTCTGCAGCGTTTCCTTTTAAAGTACATACATTTCTGGCAGCAACTGTATCGAACTGGAACTTAAATCTTGTAGTTATTTCTCGACATCTTTGGCTTGTATTTCTACGCCATTCTCTAAGTCAGAAACTCTATTAATGAAATTAGTAGAACAAAATTGTAAGAGAGTTAATAACCGCTACTACACCCAGAGAAAATATTGGTTGCAATTCAATCAAAACTATTACCATTTATTTGTAAGGATTTAATAAAGCAAACATTTTGTTTTAAAAATTAAGAAAAGGCAAAATAAACTAAAAATCAATCCCTTTATTCAATTATTGGTATTTCCAATCAACTTTAAAAATAAAATTCGTTTAGTATTTGTGTGCGGTGGAAACAACTATTTATTTAGGGAATATATTAGTAATTTGGTATAATCTATCAAATTTATTAAAAAATTGTCGATATTCAAAAGTGATAACTAATTAGGATTTCAGTAGAAGCAACCGAATTGTGGATTGTATTGAAAATAGACGTCACTAATGATTGGTATTGATAAAAAAATTTTATATTATATTTGTTTTTCTAACAAATTGTTTAAGTTCAAAATTAGACATCAAAATTTATAAGTGTTTGTGGTGTAGTGGGTAGAGAGGTAGCTCAGAACTCTAAATTTCCGAGTTCACATCCCGGAAAAGGCAAACATTTAAAAAATATTTTTTTTTAATAAAAATCAACTATTAAAATGTTTAAATGGTAAATATATCAAAGAAAATTAAAATTAGCTGTGGTACAGTTAGCAAGAGCGTGAACTATGAATCTGAAAGCAGAGGTTTGATACCGGAAAAATCTAAAAATATAATTTTTCTTAAAATAAAATTTTGTGGAACGTAATAATATTACTGTGGATTATAAATATTAACGTGTACAACTGAGTATTGGCTTTCACAACTAAAAATATAATTTAAGATAAAGACAGTTGTCGTAACTGTCAGAATTCGATTGGCAACAAATTCCGTGGCCATAACTGATACTATTTTCTGGGTGTTAGGTAAAAATTACTCAGTTGTAAGAAAAATGCTCTAGATTATAATAAAGGTTAAAAATCCAAAAGTATCTTCACTTCCGACCTCTTTTTTCAACCTATGTAATATTTTAAGTCAATGATTTGCATTATGTAATTTTAATGGAATTTCTTGCCGATTTATACAATTACGTACGAAAGTGAAATTGAGCAAACGCTTTATTTTGTTAATTATACACTCACAATATATTTTCCGTTACCGACTGTAGTTTATTTAAAAAGTTATACGTAAAGTTTGTTTTTAAACGAAGAATCAATTGAAATTCATAGAAATATATTTTTTTAACTTTTTGAATCAGTCATTCAAAAAACTAACTATAAATATTTACCGACATTCAGAAGGAGTTGATATTTTCTGTTAAATGTAAAATTTTATGTTTTCTATTTTTAAAAATATAAATTCATATAATTCCTTATTGTTATTTAGTTTGATTTTTTCGACCTTTTTAATATAAATTCCAGGTAAAAAGTAGTCAATCTTGACCTTGAACTTGACTACTTATTACCTGGAATTCCTTATTGTTTTTTTACCAAAATAGTTTGTATATATACAAAAGTATTTCAATAAAAATTACAACAAATTATTCAAATATAGATATACACAGAAAATAAAAATATATATGTTACATCTTTGTGTGTTGTGTTTTGTAAAATTAAATACAAATAAAAAAATTTTTGATTTGAAAAACAAACCAAAAAAACCGTTTTTTCTACTTTTTGTCTGATAAAAATTGATGGTTATTTTAAACTACTTTCGATTGCTTTTACTTCTTATGTCGGTTATTAAATAATGATTGAAAATAAACAACAAAATGGGCTGAATATAATAAAAATCAGTAGTTTTCTTTTTGATTGTATTTTCGATTAATTTAATATGTATTTTAGATTATTTTTAACGAAATAATATTGTGAGTGTTCAAATTAACAAACTTTAAATTTGTAAGCCAAAATAGAGATTTTCGAAAGTGGATTAAAAATTTGATGTGTTGGCAAATTCTTTTGATTTCATAAATTTTTCAACATATTACTTAAATTTGGTGTAAAAAATTGTTTTGCAAAATGTTTTCTTTTTAAAGCATTGTCAATGTGTTCAAAATTGTTTCTTTGGCAATGTTTTTATTTCATAAACTCTAGAATGTAAACAATCAAAATTCTATCTACACTCAGAAAAAAAAGTTAGTAGAAAAATTTGTAAACGGTTTTCAATCCCACTTTACTATTTTTGTACTGATTTTTAGTAAAAAAATTATTATTTAGCAAATGTTTCTGCTATTTACATTTTACAAATTACAGAATTTTCACAGAATATCTACAAATTTTCGTTGCTAATTTCAGAAATCATTTTACAAAAAAAATTACTAAATTTAAAAAAGTCGATATTGAAGGAAATGTTATTTCTAATAATTTAAACTTATACATACAAACTTAAATTGCCCTAAAATGTTACATAGGATTAAAAAAGGGATCGGAAGTGAAGATACCGACTCATGTCTAAAAAGAGGACATCCACTTAAAATAGCACTAAAAAGGGTTATTTAGTTATAAAAATCAGCCCTAAAAACAATTAAATTTAACCTTAAAAGTAAAAAAAAAAATTGACTAAAATATTTTTTAAAACAGAAATTAACAAATTAAAACAAAATGATAAATTCGTTTATGTTTTAACAATTTTTAAGATTTTTAAGCCTTTGATTTTTTTTTTTTCATTTTGTATAAAACATCTTTTAAAAAACATAATCAAAATTTTTGATGCTCGATAAAACAAATAAATCTAAAATTTTGTACCAATATTAATAGTATTTAGTAATTTTTTTTGCTGATTTTAGCAAACAGATTTTAAACTCCACTTTACAAAAAGTCTACTAAAATTTAGTAGCGGCTACTAATTTTTCTACTAATTTCATTGTACTACACGTCAGCAGACATGTGTTGCTAAGATTAGCAAAAAATACCGCTGGGCTCAAATTAGCAGAATTTCCCGTAATAACAGCAAAATTTTCAGTTGCCATTACAGACTTTTTTTGGTGAGTGTAATGACTTTACATGGTATTGTTGTAACCCAGAAAACAGATTAATTTTTACAACAGAATATTTTTCCAACTGCATGTTTCCCGATGGTGTACCTCTATGATTACTTGTCGGTACACAATCAAAATAATCGATTGATAGCACCGGTGTATAAAGAACACTTTAACCGCTTTAATGTTTTTTGGGGCTTCAAATAAGTTTCATGGAAAATGTTTATTGCACTCAAGCAGAAACTTAATTTGCCTGGTGATCTTCTAGAAGAAAATTCAGATGATCCTCCTAATGATCCCGAAATCTCTAAAGATTAAAATGAACTAGTCAAAGCCAGTTCCACCAATCCATAAAACCAACCGTACAGTATTAGTTTCTCAAATGTGTTTTTGTACGAGAAGACCGTTTTAAAAAATCACTTTAAACCCCATACCAAGGACTGTTTCGTGTTGTCCAGAAATATGAAACATTTTTATACCTTAGATATCAATAGAAGAAAGTTAGTAACTAGTAGCCATAGCCCGCTGGCATTGCTCGCGGAGAACGGTTCCTTACTAATGAAAGTACACCTATTTTAAATTTCAGAGTTAAAAACCTACATAAAAGAAGGGCAGACCGCCAAAGAGGAGACATTGCCAATTCTCGTAGAAATTTCCAAAATTCTGGTCTTGTCAGTAGTTAGCAAAAATTCCAAGAAACAGGTATATCAAGGGGTTTGTACAGTACGTCTGGCCCTTTTTGCAACTAACCGTATACTCACAATATTATTTCATTAAAAATAATCTAAAATACATATTAAATTAAACGAATATACAATCAAAAAGAGGACTACTGATATTTTTATCATATTCAGCCCATTTTGTTGTTTATTTTCAATCATTGTTTAATAATCGACAAAAGTAGTACAAACAATAGAAAGTCGTTTAAAATAACCATAAATTTTTTACTGACAAAAGTTAGAAAAAACTACTTCTGTGGTTTGTTTTTCATATTGGAAGTTTTTTTTTTTTATTTGTATGTAATAACAAAACACAACACACAGATATATTTATTGGCTTTGTGTGTATGTATATTTGAATAATTTCTTGAAATTTTTATTGAAATATTTTTGTATTAATACAAACTATTTTGGTAAAAAAAAAGAATTATATGAATTTAAATTTTTAGAAACAAAAAACATAAAATTTTACATTTAACAGAAAATCTCAACTCCTACTGAATGTCTGTAAATTTGTATAGTTTGTTGTTTGAATGACTGATTAAAATAGTTAAAGAATATATTTCTATGAATTTCAATTGATTCTCCATTTCAAAACAAACTTTACGTATAACGGCAACGGAAACTATATTGTGAGTGTATAAATGTCCCAAAATTTTGTCTTACCAGTTAAAGCATGGGCTAACTCTAGCGAACATGTATTTCAAATTTTAGGTTTCTATCCGAAGGTTTGAGCAGGCTATCATGAGAAAGACTTTTCTCCCTTTTGCTTCTCCCCGAAATTTTTTTAAAAAATTAAGTATATATTTTTATTGACTTTGTGTATATGTATATTCGAATAATTTTTATTGAAATAATTTTATATATTACAAATTATTTTGGTAAAAAAACAAAAAAGGATTATATGAATTTCAATTTTTAGAAACAGCAAACATAAAATTTTACATTTAATAGAAAACAAACAACTCCTACTGAATGTCTGTAAATTTTTGAAGTTTGTTTTTTGAATGACTGATTCAAATAGTTAAAAAATATATTTCTATAAATTTCAAGTGATTTTTCATTTAAAAACAAACTTTACATATTACTTCTTAAATGAACTACAGTCGGTAACAGAAAATATATTGTGAGTGTACTTACTGATGAGTTAGCCCATGTTCCAGGGAAGACATATTTCAGATTTCAAGTCGTTAGGAGAGAATTTTCTCCTTTTTTTTGGGGGGGGGGGCCCTTATTTGAAATTGCAAACGGGTTTTGTTAAGGGGAACACTTGTTTAATATATAACTGTTAAAAACTTGGATTATGCCCGTTTTTACAATCCTCCCAGTTTGTTGGCAGTGCTTAAAATTTTTTTACAACATATTTAAGTTCCAAGCCACAATATGCTTGGAACTTTAATATGTTGTTTAAATATGCTGGCCAACCTTTGCCGTTGTAAATCATTTCACAATCCTGGGTTGTAAGGACGTGCCACGCCTTTTCTTCCATTTTCGTCCATATTTGGCACAGTGTTCAGGAATTACTAAAAGATGTCGTACACAATTTTGTTCAAAACCGTTTAACATGAGTTGAGGAATATATAGTTAAAAATTTAACCCTTTGATGTCAGAATTAAAGTGGCGTGGTTAAAAATATTTTGAATATATTTATTAGGTTATTGGTTGAGCCTTGAGTACGAGCTGATATCAGTTTCAAGCCTCTATCACACATATCAGTTGGAAAAAACCGTTAGCAAAAATAACAAAATCTACACTCACAATATATTTTACGTTACCGACTGTAGTTATTTAAAAAGTAATACGTAAAGTTTGTTTTTAAATGAAGAATCAATTGAAATTCATAAAAATATATTGTTTAACTATTTAAATCAGTCATTCAAAAAACAAACTATAGAAATTTACAGACATTCAGTAGGAGTTGATATTTTCAGTTAAATTTAAAATTTTATGTTTTCTGCTTCAAAAAATAGAAATTCATATAATTCTTTTTTGTTTTTTTTACCAAAATAATTTGTATATAAAGGGTGTCCCAAGAAGAACGCAATTTTTAAATCTGGCAACATTCGAAGTGTCATTGTTTGACATTTTAACAATTGTTATTGGTTGCTAGTAGAAGGTACGAGGTTAGTACAAATGGAGCGCTACACGAATGAACAACGCATTCTCATTGTGAAATTGTTTTACCAAAATGGTGAAAGTTTTGCGGCTACAGTTCGCAAATTGCGATCAATTTGGGGTCACAATAATGCTCCAAAAGAGTCAACTGTAAAGAGATTAATGGATAAATTTGCCGAAACTGGGTCTGTTAGTGATGTAAAGACAACAACGCGCCATCGACCAGGTCGATCGACCGAAAATGTCGCAGTTGTACGTGATGATGTCGCTCAAACTCCATCCACCTCAATTCGACACCGAGCAGCGAATTTTGACGAAAGATTTGCATTTTCATGCATACAAAGTTCAATTGACTAAGGAACTGAAGCCAGCTGACCATGGACAGCGAAGGGAGTTCGTTAATTGGGTATTGGAGAGACAACATGAAAATGCTGATTTTGCCGATAAAATCATCTTCAGTGACGAGGCCCATTTTCATCTTGATGGTTTCGTCAATAGGCAGAATTGTCGTATTTGGGGTGAGGAAAATCCTCGAGTGATTCACGAGAAGCAAATGCATCCTCAACGTGTCACTGTGTGGTGTGGTTTTTGGGCTGGAGGAATCATTGGACCTTTCTTTTATGAAAATGAGGCAGGTCAAGCGCAAACAGTCAATGGTGTTCGGTATCGTGAAATGATAACCAGTTTTTTCTTGCCTAGAATTGAAGAAATTAATGTGGAGGGCATGTGGTTCCAACAAGACGGCGCCACATGTCATACAGCCAGAGAAACAATTCAATTGTTGCATCAGTCATTTCCCGGTCGCGTTTTGGAGATCAGAATTTGCCGCCTAGATCGTGCGATTTAACACCATTAGATTTTTTTCTTTGGGGTTTTTTAAAATCGATGTTTTACGCGAATAAGCCGACGACGACTCAAGCCTTAAAAGAGGAAATTGGACGCTGCATTAATGAAATACCGCAGCATTCATGCAAAACGGTCATTGAAAATTTCATTAAAAGATCGCGTGCATGCCAGCAAAGCCGCGGCGGCCATCTGCACGATATATTGTTCTGTCTACTTTACGATATAATAAAGTTTCACGATTTTTTTTTTAATATCTGTGTTTTATTTAAAATTTAAAAATTGCGTTCTTCTTGGGACACCCTTTATACAAAATTATTTCAATAAAAATTACAAGAAATTATTCAAATATACACACACACAAAGCCAATAAAAATATATACAACTGGATGTGTTGTGCTCTGTTTTGGAATTACATACAAATAAAAAAACTTTTAATTTGAAAAACAAACCACAAAAGTAGTTTTTTCTAACTTTTTGTCGGTAAAAATTTGATGGTTATTTTAAACAACTTTCTATTGTTTTTACTTTTGTTGATTATTAAACAATGATTAAAAATAAACAACAAAATGGGTTGAATATTATGGAAAATCAGTAGTCCTCTTTTGATTGTATTTTCGATTAATTTAATATGCATTTTAAATTGTTTTTGACGGAATAATATTGTGAGTGTATAGCAGCTATGACCAAAAATATACAATGTTGCCTACAAGCAACATTTGACAATAAAGGGTTAAGGTTAAATGGAGTCTGCGTTATTTTGCCATGCCCTATTTTTCCAATCTCGCCCACATTTTTGTTAAAACCGTAGTGACGTACAACATATGCCGAGCTAAATTGAAGGTTGTATTGCATGTGCTACGCCTTTTCGTCCAATCGCGCCCACTTTTGAGTAAATTATTAAAAATTTTGTTGCAATTCACCATGCTGAATTTCACTTCAATACGAATTACAGCACCAAAAATAAAGTTATTTAAAATTCTTGGTTGTTTGGGAGATAACACGTCCACTGCTTCTATGATACCCACCTTTGGTGTAAAGTTAAAAAACATTGTTACACAATTTGGGTAAAAAATTTTCTTCAAATATGTGTTAGAGGAGCGGATTTAAAATTTTTGGTTGTATAGGAGTTGCCACGCCCCTTTCACCTAACTCCTCCAACGAAGGTTACGGGTTGGATCTCCCAGAGCTGGCAACATCAATTTAGAAAAATAATATGTTTGAGTTTCAATCTCTCATATATATCGCAACGTCCTCCCATAGCACTTAACCCCACCGACGTAAAATAACATAACAGGGCTATGAACTAAAACGCTTCAACAATTCAGCCAACTCTTTATCCGATGACGGATAACAACTGTTCTAAGAAGTATCATAACGCGCAATTGCAGTGTTGCCATATTTGAAGCCCTTTACTTTCACCAACTTTCACCTCTTCTCTATCCCCTCTCCCAAAGAGCAACACATTAATTAGTAGGTAAAATTTCCTGTTGATTCTCTTAAAAAAAATAAAAGAAATAAAAAAAAAAGTAAAAAAAGTCAAAGAAATTAAAATTAAAAAATAAGAAAAAGAAAAATTAAAATATGTAAATAAAAAAAATCAATTTAAAAATTTGGGTTATACACTTAAAAAAGTTTGTACGTTAAAATAACTGAAAATATCATTTAAAAGAAATGATATTTCATTTGAAAACCGGTCTACTTAATTTTCATTTAAATTAAATGCCATTTGTTATTTATTTTTAAATGTTGATTAATCAACTGACACATCCGTAAGAAACAACTGATATAATCAGTTAAAAAAAATGTCAAAAATTTACCCACCAATCCTTAAAAAAATAAATGTTTTTTTCATTTATTTGAAATTATTTCCGTTTTTGTATTTTTTGTTTTTTTTTGTTTTAATATACTCGTACAATACAAAATGTATGTATGCATATGAAGCTATGAGCACTTTTTGTGTGAATGTTTTTGTGTATGTATGTGTGTTTATGAAGTTCTTGTAATTTGTATTGAAAAATTTTGTATATATACAACCAATTTAAATAAAAAAACAAATTGAAATTTTTTGAATATTTTTTTTTGAAACAGACAGCAAACAAAATTTAAATTTGTAATAACTGTTACGGACACAAATAAACCACAAGTTTCCGTTTTGTGGGTAAATTTTTATTAAATTTCAAACAAATGAAAAAAATAAATGAAACTGAAAAAAATCGGTAAATGATAGTAAATTATTTCGAATAAATGTATAAAAAAGTTAATTTAGATGTTTCTTTAAAAAATAAATGTATCTTCCTTTATTTTTAAATGGAACGGAAAACTTTTTTATTAAACTACAAACAGTTAACTACATAATATTCTGAGTGTAGTAGTTTCCTACTCTCAAAAAAAAAAGACGTGAACTACAAATTAATCCAAGATTTTCTTCGAAATAGTTCAACAATTTTTCTTAACTTAAGTCAAATTTTATTAAAACTTCGAAAAAATTTCTTAAAAGCAATAGATATTCCTAAGTATGAGTAAAAATAAAATAGTTTAAGTATATTAAATAAAAATTTATGAATTTAAAAAAAAAAACTTCTTAGTTTTAAGAAATTTGCATACTAAAGTATAATAAAACTAAGTTTAGTTAAAAAAAATTTAGAATTATTTTCTAAAAAGTAATAAATTTTTTCCTATGTTATAATAAAAATTTATTTGGTTTTAGAAACTGATGAAATAATTCTAGGAAAAATGTGTATGCAACTTAGTTCAGATAAATTTTTAAAATTTGAATAAAATATTTTTTTTTAAGTAAAAGTTTTCTAATTTTGGGAAATAATAAACTTAGGTATAGAATTTTTTTCCTAAATTTTTTTTTAGATAAATTAAAAAAAAACCATGAATTTCTCAATTATATTATTCTGATGTCAACAAATGCTAATTAAAGAATGATTTAAAGTTAATGTATGTATTACATAAACTTCTGCCATACAATACAAGCCAATTTTTAATTTTAGTATAATTATTAAACAAAAAAGTTATTATTTATTTAAAAAATCAGTCAACAATTTTTATAAAAAGTTTTTTTTATAAAAATTAAAAGAATAACATAAATTTAAAGAGTGAATTATAACTTTATATATTAGTGCTCAAATTTATGTAATGACTTTTTAAAAACAAACAGTTTGGGTCTCAGAAAAATTCAATATTACCAAATGAGTGAAAGAAGTACCGTAGTACTTTCATGTCTTTAATGGTACCACAAAAAGTACTTAAGTAAAAGCTTTGTCATCACAGTGCTTTTCAGTGTTTTGGTACAAATAATAAAAAAAAAATTAAAAGTTAAATAATGGAGGTGAAAAAATTTTTGTGGTGGAAAAAAATTATAAGGTGAAAAAAAATTATAGCGGTGAAAAAAATTGAGGTGAATATAAAATATTATTTACTTCTAAGCGACTGGTGCAAAACTAAGAGAATTTTATGTCAGTCCATACTTTGAAATTTTTAAATAATACCTTATGAAATAAAAAAAAGTTTTTTTTAAGAGAAATGTTTTATTAATGAAAATAATTTATTTATTTATGTATTTATTTATTTATTTATTTATTTATTTATTTATTTATTTATTTGTTTATTTATTTTTTTATTTATTTATTTATTTATTTATTTATTTATTTATTTTTTTATTTATTTATTTATTTATTTATTTATTTATTTATTTATTTACATATTATACTTATAACTAAACTATACTAATAATAAATGGAATTCTTGAGTTTGTTGATATGTATGTGATTAACTCGAAAAAAGATGATCAATGCTGATTGGATTGTATTGGATAATATTGAAAGGATTTTATCAATAATATGTGAGAGAGAAATTAAGATGTGACCAAGTCTCAAACAAATTATATTAATTTGATTTTTCCACGCGAGGGTGTTATTGTCTATATTTTTAAAGATACTATTATCTGCATTGAACTTCTTAGGGTTATTTTTCTTGTACCAATCAATGGTTTGCCTCCAATTGTCAAATTTTCTAGCTTAAAATTGTATTTTTAAAAAAATGTTTATGTCTTCTGAAGATAGGTTTGGTGTAGTTATGAGTGGCTGGGCAAGAACAGTTTAAGCACTGATATCGGCGGCCTTATCCAAATCAGTTGCCTGGAATCCAAATCAATTGATTTCGGATTGTCTCTCAATTATTAATTGTTGAATAAAGTGTGGATATAATTGTTCATTGTTCAAATTTCTGATTGCATTTAATGCCGAAAGAGAGTCAGTGCAACTTGCAAATTTACCTTTTGAGTTCCTTATGAGTTTATTAGTCTCGTGAATAGCAATACTTTCAGCGAAAAATTTGTACTAATTCTATTAATTGTTCTAGAGCCGTCTGTATAAAGAAAGTGATGGTCATCTAAATCGTGTTGAATATCTTTAAATGTCTGTTTATATATTTTAAATTTGTTGCGGATTTTTTATTTTTTAGACAGATCAATTTTCCAGTTGGGATTTTTTCTCAAAGATGGCTGATGAGTATTTACGAGAATATTGTGATTTTTGCAAAGATGAACAATACGATTTAATGTTGATGGATTTTAACGAAACTTTTTCTGATGGATTGATAATTGTCACTTAACATTATGGATTTAAATAGTTTTGCAGTGGCAAACTCTCTGTGTTGTTAAATTGTTATTGTACCTGCTTCAAAGATTATGTTACATATGGGAGAGGTTATAAACGTTTCTATTGGGAGACGTTAGGCTGAATCAAAGTATGTCTTTAGTTTCTTTTAAGTACTCTTGGCTGAAAACCCATGAAGGTATATCCCGCAGATTATTTTTGAGATTATGAGCGACTTGACAATATGTATGAGAGAGGATGTATTGCAACTTGAGAATAAAATTATAAAAATCAAATTTTCAATAATAACAATAACAATGAACATTAAAATTATTTTTAAAAAGCTTTCAAAATAAATTGAAATTAAGAAAATGATATTCGGCTTTAACTTGTTTATAATCAAGTGTGTCACACTTCTTCTACTAATTATTGTACTATTTGAATTACTTTATATTGCAGAGAATAAATTAAAATAATTCAACTTGGCTTTCGATATTCAATATAATACATGTTTAAAATAAGCTATAGTAAAGTAAAAATAATTACATTTTAATTATACTACATTAGTGATAGATTTATTTAGCTTTTAAAAATTTTTTTTATATATATTATAATTTATGTTACAAAAATGTTTACGAACATTGATTTTCACATAGCCATAAATACTTAAAATCTGAAAAACTCGCAAAAAAAAAAAAAATGAACGAAGCACCGTATGAAAATACTTTTCTAATTGTGAATGAAACAAGAATTTTAAATTAATTTCAACAGACCGAAAATCTAACATTCTTCATAAAATTCAAACATGAAAGAGACACGTTTTCTCTAAGGATTGTTTACGGTTGGAACGACTTTTGATAGTACTCTACTGCATGCAAATGTAATTAAGTATATGTAAAAATGATTTTAAGTTTTATGAACGTTTTATAAGAAACAGTGAAATACGGTTATAACAACCTAAATTATACCGACAATTTTGCAAATAAGCAGCAAGGTATGTATAAAATAATAAAGTTTTAATTGTTTTAATAGATTTTTAAGAGTATAATATAATAAACAATAATAATAATATACAGGGTGATTCAGTCACGACCCACCAAATTTCACCAGCGTATTCCGTGGCTTATTTCATGAAAATATGTCCATTTCGACCATCGCCGAAAATACAAGTGCGCGAAATGGCAGCGCTTTGAAAATTCTCGGATTTGGTGGTCGGAGGGTAGTAGGGTAAAATTGCTAACCTCTGAACCAGTGGTCTTTCTTTAAGGCATTTTGGAAAGGTAAGAGGTAGGGCTATTTAAAAAAAAATAAAAGCATAAGTTACCTGCCATCTGGCTGTCTTTTTCCAATTTTTATTCATAAGCTCTGTATCTCAGCAATTTCACTTTTTTTAATATTTACTTTATTGATTCAGAAAGGTCTCCCAAAGACCTTTCCAACAAGCCTAAAAAAAAACGACCACTGGGATCGGTTAACAATATTACCCTTCTACCCTCCGACCACCAATCCGGAAATTTTGAAACCGCTGCCATTTCGCGTACTTGCATTTTCGGGGATGGTCGGATATTTCCTTGAAATTCGGCGGGTCGTGACTGAATCGCCTTGTACACTAATATAATATATAATAAAAAACTTTATAATTTACAACCAAATTTATTGTAGTTTTTACAGCAAATTTAAAAATGTTGCACTTCATGTTAGGTCTACACTCATGAAAAAAGTATGTAATAGCTACAGAAAATTGTTCTGGTAATACATCAAATTTAACTATTAAAGCCCTGTTACATTTTTTTTGCTAAATTTAATAACACATGTAACATATCCTGGCTAGTACAATGAAATTATTTGAACAAATGAGTAGCAACTACTAAATCCTGGTAAATTTGTTGTAAGCTGCAAATGAAAATTGAGTTGCTAAAATCACAAATAATTATACTAAATATTAGTATAATGAATCTAGTAAAAGCAGTTAGTAAACGCTATTTAATTTTTGTAAAAAGGTTTTAAAACTGCCGAAATTTCCTAAAAACTACTACACAGAGAAAACTGGTTCGTGCTAACAACCGAATTCGTAGCCAATCGAATAGTTTGTTAATGATTATAATAAATAATAAGCGAATTTTTCATTTGCGACAGCAGAAAACCGATTCAGACATGAATAATTTTATTCTGACAACAGTATTTGGGTTGCCTCAACAACAATTCGGTTGTCAGCACGAATTTGTTTTCTGGGTGTAAGATTTGCTAAAATCAGCAAAAGGTATTATTGATTATAACTATCACTTAAGGGTAAAACATAATCATATTTATAAAAAGTGAAAATGTGATGAACTTGATTCTTCCTATTGGGAGCGTTGATTAGAAAAAACTACTGCTTCAGAATTATTACCTCGTTTGTTAGCTCGACAGATTATTGGTATAGAAATATATGAAAGAAAATGCACTATGTTAAGGAATATTCTTTTTCCTTAATATGAAATAAAAAGACCTTACCAATGTTCGTATTCAACAGTTGTTCACAAAGTGACTTTATTTTATAATATTAGTTAACACAACGGTTTTAATATCGTAACTTAAAACTACATTTGTATAACTACAATGGGCAAATAACGCCATCTGTATTTCAATATTCATTTAATTCAAAAAGTAATCATTTAAATTTGAAAAAAGTAATCACTTAGATTTTTAACGTAAACATTCCGGGCCCCTTGATGGGTACCATCAATTAAAATTTATACAATACAAATTCAGGAATTCAAAAATAAATTGTTAAGTAATAATTTTAATAATTCAATACATGAGTAATATTTAATGTAAATATTTTAAATAGTTTTTTAAAAAAGTGGTTCTAAAGTTTGAATTTTGAGTTTTCCAACTAAGCTGAACAGGTTCCGGATAAAATCCATCCAAATATAGAATTTTGTGCAATAGGAAGGCCATCGTGATTTGGTAATATGCCATTGAGAATAATCTTGGGATAATAATCCGATCCTAACACCATAAAAATAGGACTACATTCGTAAAAAGACGAATCTGCAAGCACCAAATTTACAAATTTTTCACGAAATGTTGTAGGTAGAGATTTGCTTGGAGTTTTCATCGTAATTCGATTGTCAACACGCACAACAACTTCGAGGCGAATGGATTTAACAGATTGCGATCGAATAGCGACATTACATACTGTGAGGTCATCAACAAGCTGGGTTTTAATTCTCAATTTTGAAACTATTGTCTTTGAAATACGGCTTACGCAAGATCCACTGTCAAAAAGTATTCGAATTGGGTGAAGACGACCATTAACCGAAATTTTTGCGACTGCTGTCGGTAAGATAGTAATAGCTTGTTGGGAAGTATCACATTACTTTTATTTAATGGGATTGTTGTAATACTTCGTCGATTTATCTGAAAATTTTCATCTGTATGGAGCAAAGTATGATGGTTACGTCTACAAATGTGACATCCGGACTTAGAAAAGCAAATTTGGTGTGAGTGTTTGTGTGCTAAACAATTCAGACAATATTTTAGTTGTTTAGCGGTCTTTCTTTTTTTGGCTGCATCCATGGATCAGAAACGCTTACATAATCGAAGTGGATGAAATACGCGACACTGAAATGGTCTTTTTATTTCCTGAGACGCTCCATCGCGGTTGTAGTTACGATTAGTGATGATTCGGGGCATTCTGAAAATATTGAGAGGAAAACAAACAAAAGAACCTTTAAATTGAAGAAAAGAGTGGAATGGATTACTGAGTAGGAAGTAGAACTAGCTTCACTATCGGCCGTTTAATAGTGCCTTTTTGAGTGTAGACATCAGCAACTCGGACTTTATTATCCAATCCTAAATAAACGCGTACAACCCGACCTATTCTCCACTCGTTTGGTGGAAGATTTTCGTCGCGAACTACTACAATCGAATCGGTTTTTATATTTTCTTCTGGATTTTTCCACTTATTGCGTTTGTGGAGTTCTTTCAAATACTCGGTTTTCCATCGTTGGCAAAACTGTTGTTGAAGAACTTTAACACGCTGCCATCTATTAAATACGGATTCCGGATGAGAATCAATAGAAGGTTCAGGAGGAGCTAGAATTAATCCACCTGTGAGAAAATGACCAGGGGTGAGTGGATTTAAGTCTGTAGGATTTTCAGACATAATGGAAATTGGCCGTGAATTAAGACATGTCTCAATTCTTGATAATAAAAGTACAAAATTCCTCAAATGTGTATTTGAATGAAATAGCTACTTTTTTGAGATGGGTCTTGAAACTCTTGACCCCTGCCTCCCATAGTCCACCCATATGGGGTGCACCTGGGGGTATGAAATGCCAGGATAAATTTTGGTGTAGAAAATTGGAAACAATATCAGAACGGGCAGCAGCTAAAAAGTCTTTAGCGATTTCTTTAGAGGCGCCTACAAAGTTTTTTCCATTGTCGGAGTATATGTGTAATGGACAACCTCGTCTTGAAATGAAACGATGAAAAGCAGCTAAAAATGTAGAAGTAGATAAAGATGAAGTGGCTTCCAGGTGAATAGCTTTGGTGGAAAAACAGATAAACACGCATACATATCCCTTAGTTACCCTACTTCCTCTGCCAGAAAAATTGGTTATTTCAAAAGGACCGGCGAAGTCTATACCGGTACAATGAAAAGGACGATTTATACTAGTTCTCTCTGGAGAAAGAGCGCTTATTAATTGAGTTTGAACCTTTTTCTTGTGAAGAACGCATATTTTACAATTGTGAATGGTAGTTTTAATGAGATTTCTTAGTTTTGGAATCCAAAATTGCATTCGAATAAGACATAAAACTTGTTGATTTCCTCCATGAAGGGTAATGATATGAACGAATTGAACAAGAAGTCGAGAAAACTGACAGTTATATGGTAAAATTATGGGATATTTCTCATCATAACTTAAAGATGGTGAGTTGGCAAGTCTACCATGAGCACGAATAAGGCCTTTTTCGTCAAGGAAGGGGTTCAAATTAAGAATGTCAGACGATTTAGGAACTGACTCGCTTTGGAGTAAGGCTTTATAAGTTTCGGGAAATATGGATTTCTGTGCCAGAACCATAAGTTTGTTTTTTACAGTGACGACTTCCGCTGATGTTATCTCCGTAGTAGGATGAGAAAGTGAAGAGCTGTGCTTGGATCGTGCATGGTGAATGAACCGAAATACGTAACACAAAACCCGAATAGCCCTATTAAATGATGAAAAACGATCAAGAATATCTTGATATTGTGAAAAAAAATGTAAAGTTTACACGTAGAGGTTTCAGTTCTAGTTCCGTGTCTGGAAAATCCCGTTTAATAGGCCAAAATTCAGAAGATTTTCTTAACCAATCCGGGCCGTGCCACCACAAACAGTTATCACCTAACTCATGTGGATATACTCCACGGCTAGCCAGCTCAGCTGGATTGGATTTTGAATCCACATGGAACCAGTTTTCTGAACCTGCCTTTTGAACTATATTGGAAATTCGGTTTGCAACAAATACCTTCCAATTGCAAGGATCTTTTTTGAGCCAGGCCAATACTATGGTAGAGTCAGTCCATTTGAAAACCTCGTAATTTAAAATGTTTAATGATGGAATGACGGAATCTATCATATCAGCTAATAGTGCAGCTGCACAGAGTTCCAATTTTGGAATTGAAAGGTTTTTTACTGGGGAAACCCTGGATTTAGAAGTAAGCAAATTAACAAAGACTGAATGGTTTTCTAATTGAACTCGAGTATAAATGGCGGCGGCATAAGCGTCTTCCGACGCATCGCAAAATGCATGAAATTGTATGTTGCAATTGGGAGAAAATGAAATCCATCTTGGTATCTGTATAGAATCTATCCTTGGATAATATTCGAGGAATTTTTTCCAATCTTGTAGACAATTCGGGGATAAAGTTTCGTCCCAATCGATTTTTGATACCCAAATGTTCCTCATAAGAATTTTGGCCAGAACCACTACTGGAGATAACCAACCAGCTGGATCGAATAGTTTTGAAATATCAGAAAGAACCTCCCTTTTTGTAAAATTGGATTTGTTAGAAAGAGATTTGGAATCGAAAAGGAATTTGTCAGACTTCGCATTCCACTTTACGCCCAAAGTTTTTGTCTGACTGCTATCCTCAAAACTTAAAAAATCTTCTTTTAAAAGATGACTTTTATTAAGGCCCTTGAAAAAATCACTGGAATTAGAAGTCCACTTTCGAAGAGGAAAGCAGAAATAAGTTGATCTCGTGTTTGTATAGCTGAACTCAAATCATGGGTTCATGGAATTCTCCAGAACTTGACTGGCTAATGGAAGAGAATTCTTTACATCCTGTGACAATTGTAGAAGCGTTCTAATCGCGAGATAAGGAGCACAGTTAACTCCAAATGTCACAGTTTTTAACTCAAAATCTTGGATAGTATTGGAAGGAGACGATCTAAACAATATTCTCTGAAATGAAGTTTGGTTTGGATTAACCTTTATTTGGCGGTACATTTTTTCTATGTCCGCATTAAAAACAAAGCGATATAATCGCCACTTTAACAATAAAAGTGTAAGACCCTTTTGCAAAATAGGACCAGTATATAGAATGTCATTTAACGAATTTCCCGAGGAAGTGGGACATGAAGCTTAAAGACTACACGTATCTTTGTAGTGGTTCGTTCAGGTTTGATAACTGCGTGGTGTGGAAGATAGAAGTGATTAGGAAAATTTTCGGGGAGTGGGGAAGATAATGGTTCCATATGGCCCATATCTACATATTCTTGAATAACTGAATCATATTTTAGTTTCTGGTCGAGATTCTTTAATAGACGCGTTTCGTTTCTCAAAAATTGAGAATAAGCACTAGGTCTCGATTGACCTAATTGAATAGATTTATCGTGAAAAAATTTTTTTAAATGGCAGTGATACTATGAATCTACCGTCACTATCTCTGATGGTAGTTTTCGCATATAAATTTTCGCAATGTATATCAGATGGGGATAAAATAGGATTTTGTGGAATATCCTCCACCTCCCAAAAACGCTTTAGCTGTTTTTCTAAAGTATTTTCCCCTACAAATGAAGCAAACGTTGACACGGACGATATTTGTTGATCAGGTTGGACAGATCCAGTAATTATCCATCCGAATATCGTTTCTTGGGCAACTAACGAACCACAAACATTACGTTCTACTTTATCAAGAAGAATTTTATTAAAAATATCTGCACCAATTAAAAGATCAATGCGAGAACTTTCGTAGAATTTTGAATCTGCTAGTTTGACATTTGGAAGATCCGAAAAATCTAAGGGATCTATTGAACTTGAGGGTAGGTTGCCTGAGAGATGAGGTACAACCAAAGCATTAATTTGAAGTTCCAAATTAGAATCAAAACGTGAACTGATAGAAAAGGAAGATAATTTTCTCGATTTGGCTGATGTAGTACCATTTAAGCCTGAAATGTCAACGTCAATGCGTTTAAATGGCAGTTTAAGAATATTAAATATTCTTTCGGAAATAAAAGTTCCCTGTGACCCGGAATCAATCAAAGCACGAGCAGAATATTTTAGACTCAAATGATTTATTTCAATTATGGCTGTTCCCAAAAGAACGCCATGGGAATGAGAAGTATGGTAAGTGTGTATGTGATCTTTAGAAGTTGAAGGATCAAAAGATAATTCATTGGAATGTTTCGGAGTTGGAATAGTAATCTAGGAGAAGTTGTATTTGAAATCTTTGATTTTGAGTAAGAATTGGATTTTGAAGAACTATTTAAATTATCGTTATGTAAAACAGTGTTATGGCGCTTATTGCACGTGAAACAATTAAAATTGCTTTTGCAATCTTTGACCATGTGAGCACTTGAGAAACAGTTAAGACATAGATTTAGACTTTTGACACAGGAAGACCTTTTGTCTATATTCATTCCGATAAATGTTGGACATTTTCGGATAGTATGATGATTATTATTAGGACATAATTTGCAAGGTGTAGTGTATGGTGGAGAAATTCTGGTGTGATTACTACTCACTTGTTTTTGCGAAAGTTTCTTTGAATTTAAAGAAGAATTTTTAGTTAAATTTACGGAACCCCTTGGTTCCGATATAGTCTCTAGAGTTTGAACTCTGCTGGACAAAAATAAGCTTAATTCAGACCATTTCGATACATCCTTTTTGTTCTGACTGTTCCCACAAAGCTAAAGTCGTTCTCGGGAGTTTTGTGTAACAAATGTAATCAAATATACTATCCCAACTTGTAAGATCTATGGCATACACCTTAAAACATGAAACACATGCACCTATGTATATTACGTTGAAGGCGTTTAATATCCTCGCTGGATTCTGATGAGATTGATGGAAGATTGAATAGTATGTGTAATTGACTACGAATTAATAAACGTTTGTTCTCGAATTGGTCTTTAAGGTCTTTCCATGCTATTTCAAAACCACTATCGGTCAATGGAGCTTTGGCGACAATATCAAATGCATCTGACTGGGTCTTTTCCCTTAAATAGAAGAGTTTCTGAATGCCAGAGAGGCTTGAATCTTTTATATACATGGCAGAGAACATATCTCTGAAAGACGGCCAAGACATATAATCTCCTTTAAAGATTTTAATGTCACAAGCAGGTAAATGAAAATTTTACCTAGTACGAATTATATTGGCATTCGATGCAAGATTTTGAGAACGTTCCTGTATAGCAGCACTAATCTTAGATACGATTTTTACATAGGTTTCATATGAGGACTGGTACCTGGAATTGATTGATTCAAGATCAGACTCATCCTGTGCAGTCTGTTCTGCAGAGCGCTTATCAGGTGTTGAAATTGCTTCACCACATTTTTCATATATGCATTTAATGTTCTCCCATATAGATTTAAGTTCATCTCGATGAACTTCTAATGCAAAAACGGTTGATTGGGAAATAGTGTTTTCATGAAGCCCTTGTTCGAAATTTACAAGTTTGACGTTTGCCTGTATAAATTTAACGCAGTCATGTTTTGAAAAATATTTCAATAAAAAATTATTTCAATAAAAATATTTCAATAAAAATAACAGTTTTCGAAAAATATTTCTATAATTAATAATAAAATTATTAAGAATTAAGCCAAATAAATTTCGAAAAACAATTGTGAACAAAAAAAGGGACCGATCTAATTGTCTGCAAGAAATGTGTGTCAAGCAAATATTGAGAGATATTACAAAAACAATTTTTTATTTTCCTTTGATCAAAAAAAATAAAACGAAAATGTAAAATATTTGCACCTTGAAATTAAATTAAATTTTATAAATTGTTATTATAAAAGTGTAATACAATGCAATCTATTATTGTATTTAATTATTTATTGTAATAATTTGTTTCGTAAAATTTTCTTTTTATGATCTGTTTTACAAACTGTTTTTGAAAAAAAAAATATTTTACTGAAAAAAAATTCTATTTCTATTTCTCTTTGTTTTTGTATTATGTTTTAAATAAATGTCAAATGAATTTGTCTTAAAAGACATTTAACTTTGAAACAGTTAAAATTGAAACAAAATTATTTTTTTTTGAATAATTTGCTTTAGCTTTTACAAACTGGTTTTTGCAAGAATATTTAATGGAGAAAAAATTCTATCACTCTTTGCTTTCGGATTATGTTTCTTTAGTTAATGTAAAAATAATATGTCTTAAAAGACAGTTAACTTTGAAATCGTTGGGATTGAAACAAAATTATTTTTCAATTTAAAACAAAAGTAGCGAGTGATAACAAAGAGAGTGATATAACCAACTAGTAACTTTATTAATTTATTGGAAGGCGCAAAGTCTCTCTCTCTTTTACTTTTTATATTCTTTGTAAATATGTAACTGCAAAAAATAGGATAAGATCGACATACCAGTAGAAAAACCAACAATTTGCATATAAAAAATGGAGGTGAAATCAAAAACTTTTCTCTTGTAGAGGTTATGTAGAGGTTATTTTTCAAAAATTTAATATTTGAGGTTATGAATTTTATACCACATTTATGAATTTTTATGATTTTTTTTCTTGGAATTTTTTCCCTTTTTTGTGTGGATTTTTCTAAATCTCACTGCACTGAAAATTGTGGTCGTACAATTTTGTAATTTTCTTAAATATCACAATTTTTTGTTTCAGAAAAACGCACTTTCTTTGTGATTTTATAATTTTAGGTTTAAGATTTCGAATTAATTCTTTAGTATATGAAAATACTCTTTAATTTTTTGAAAAAATCACTTTAATTTTAGCTAATTACAATTTTTATGAATTTTAATGAAATTTACACTTCCGAACACTATTTTTCTTAATTTTTTTTTTTTTTTTTTTATTTTATAGAAAATATTGTAAGAATTTAGGATTACCGTTTACGCTCACTCTTTTCTTGTTGGTTGATGTTATAAACTAGTCTGACATGTACATACCATAGGGAATAGAAAGAATTGACATAAATGCAAACCTGGAATAATTCGGCAGAATGTAGCGAGATGATCCCAATGATGTTGAAGTAGTAGTACTTGGTATAATCGATTACCCAATGTGGAAATCTGGTTCGAATAGGACCAAAATGAAAATGTGATGAACTTGATTCTTCCTATTGGGAGCGTTTATTAGAAAAAACTACTGCTTCAGAATTATCACCACGTTTGTTAGCTCAACAGATTACACTAGGTCACAAATAACAAACTTTTGTCTGTTATTTGTTTCTAGCATACTTTTTCTCATGGATTTGGACCTACTGAACACGAAAATGAATTTTAAAAATTTTTCTGTCGATTGGTTTGCGAGATACAAATTTTTTAATTTTTTTTTTTAATTTTTGGAGGTACACTTACTATTTTGAGCATATCTTTAGTCTTCTTTGACCTATTTTATCCTACTACTACTCAAATTAAAGACAATTGAGCCGTCTACAACTTATTCTCAGAAAATTTTCAAATCGGGTTAGTAGTTTTGATGTTGGCGGCTTAAAAAGGTTAAAAAACTGCGTTTTTTTAGTAAAAATGTGGCTGAAAAATTCATATAAAAATTCATATAAAATGTAAAACGCGATGTTAACAGCGATTTTAATTTTTTTACGTATAGCTGACACTTTTCCAAAGAAAATAAGCCCTTACTTAACAAAATCTGATGACAAATGGCCGACTTATTATTTTTTTGGTAAACGACCGAAATTCCGCTATTTCACGATTTTTTGATTTTCATTATTTGCACAGCTTACCTACCCAACGCAAACGAATAAATACATTTGAACTTAATTTAAAATAAACAAAGTAGTCTTCGTATATTTTTTTTTAATTTATTTACAGCACTACATGCTCATACATATTTAAACATAAGGAGACACGGTTATCAATTGCATTTCAAAACTGTCTGTGAAAGTGTAAAGAAGTTAATATTTAGAAAACGCAAGGAAGACAATGAGTAAAAGACTACGTGTGTTCGAGTGTTTGAACGATCCAGACAATTTCTGCAATGTTTGTGGCCAGTTTATAAAAAAAAATCACGCACACAAGTTTACTCCAGCAGTACAATTGCACTATTTGAATTATTTTGGTATTTCACCAAATATCACAGAACCATGGACAAATAAGTCGCTGTGTGATCTTTGCTATATAATCTTAACCAACTGGGCAGCTGGCGGAAGGTAAGAATTTTTATTTAAACACATTATACATAGCGAATATAGTAATTTATTTTAATTTTAGCCGCCATATGAAATTCGATACACCAATGATGTGGAAAAAGCCGCTATGCCATTCCACAGACTGTTATTTTTGCCTCACCACAAACAGTGGGGTAGGAAGATTTTTTAAATGGAACTACGCTCAAGTGGGATCGTTTGCGCTTCCAGTACCACATTCGCATGATGTGCCATATCCAGTGTGCCCTGGTGCATCTCTTCAAAAAGCAGAATCGTCAGAAGAAGAGTCTGAGTCAAATGCAAGCGAATTTGAGCCGGGTGCAAAGCGAAAATTACTGTCACAGGCCGAACTAAACGATTGGGTGCGCGATTTTGGTCTCACTAAGGAGAAATCCGAACTTTTTGCGTCTCGGATGATACAGTGTGGATTTGCGGCTTCAGAAGTGAAAGTATCAGCGTACAGAAACCGTCACAAGGAGTATGCAAAATTTTATACAAAGAAAGACCAAATATGTTTTTGCAGCGACATTTCAGGCTTGTTCCAAGAGCTTCACCAAATTCACAACCCCAACGAATGGAGGTTGTTTATTGACAGCAACAAAGAGAGCTTGAAGGCAGTTCTCTTACATAATGGGAATGAAAAGCCATCTGTTCCTATTGCTCATGCGGTTCATTCAAAGGAGAACTATGAAACTATGGACATTTTGCTGAAATGCATAGAGTATAGGAAATACAATTGGAAAATATGCGCCGACCTTAAAGTTGTGGCCATTCTGTGTGGACTCCAAGGAGGCTATACGCGACATTGCTGTTTTCTGTGCCTTTGGAATAGCCGCGCTGATGATCAGCATTATATAAAAAAAAATGGCCGGTACGAACGAAACCTGTAGTTGGAGAAGCGAATGTTCAGCGCAAACCACTAATAGAGAACCGTGAAAATATAATACTTCCGCCGCTGCACATAAAATTGGGTTTGATTAAAAATTTTGCCAAAAAATTAGACAAAGAAGGTGAAGCTTTTGCCTATTTACGGTCAATTTTCCCTTACCTTTCGCTGGCAAAAATTAAAGAAGGAGTCTTCGCAGGACCCGAGATAAAAAAAATGTTGAAAGATGAAAAATTCCCAAAGCTGTTATCACCCATCGAAGCCGCAGCATGGAATTCCTTCAGGCTTGTTGTGGAAAACTTTTTAGGAAACAACAAAAGCCCGAATTATAAGGACATAGTTGAGGATCTGGTAAAGAACTATGAAGCCATGGGAGTGCACATGTCACTTAAAATACACTTTCTGGATTCTCATTTGGATTTTTTCCCTGAGAATTTAGGAGACGTGAGCGACGAACACGGCGAGCGCTTTCATCAGGAATTGAAGGCTATGGAACGACGCTATCAGGGCAACTATGACACGGCTATGATGGGTGACTATATTTGGACCCTAATACGTGAGACCGATTGCAGCGAATACAAAAAACAAAGAAGAAGTCAGCAGTTTTTCCACATGGCATAAAACGTACACTTATATCTTTGTTTTTACTCATTTTTTTGTGCGTTGATTTGCTTAATTTAATTAGTTAGTTTCATTTCGTTAGTTTAGCTAATTGTGCGATACATTGAGCATGTAGTGCTGTAAATAAATTAAAAAATAATATACGAAGACTACTTTGTTTATTTTAAATTAAGTTCAAATGTATTTATTCGTTTGCGTTGGGTAGGTAAGCTGTGCAAATAATGAAAATCAAAAAATCGTGAAATAGCGGAATTTCGGTCGTTTACCAAAAAAATAATAAGTCGGCCATTTGTCATCAGATTTTGTTAAGTAAGGGCTTATTTTCTTTGGAAAAGTGTCAGCTATACATAAAAAAATTAAAATCGCTGTTAACATCGCGTTTTACATTTTATATGAATTTTTATATGAATTTTTCAGCCACATTTTTACTAAAAAAACGCAGTTTTTTAACCTTTTTAAGCCGCCAACATCAAAACTACTAACCCGATTTGAAAATTTTCTGAGAATAAGTTGTAGACGGCTCAATTGTCTTTAATTTGAGTAGTAGTAGGATAAAATAGGTCAAATAAGACTAAAGATATGCTCAAAATAGTAAGTGTACCTCCAAAAATTAAAAAAAAAAATTAAAAAATTTGTATCTCGCAAACCAATCGACAGAAAAATTTTTAAAATTCATTTTCGTGTTCAGTAGGTCCAAATCCATGAGAAAAAGTATGCTAGAACCAAATAACAAAATGGCTGTTGCCTAGTGTTATTGGTATAGAAATATATGAAAGAAAATGCACTATGTTAAGGAATATTCTTTTTCCTTAACATGAAATAAAAAGACCTTACCAATGTTCGTATTCAACAGTTGTTCACAAAGTGACTTTATTTTATAATATTAGTTAACACAACGGTTTTAATATCGTAACTTAAAACTACATTTGTATAACTACATTTGTATAACTACAATGGGCAAATAACGTTATCTGTATTTCAATATTCATTAAATTCAAAAAGTAATCATTTAAATTTGAAAAAAGTAATCACTTGGATTTTTAACGTAAACAAAAAGCTTCATAAATATAATGAAAAATTGTACAGATTTTCGTGTAATGTAAGACTTCATTCATTGTATGTTATTTTTAATTAAAGTGCGAATTTTTTCAACTGACATGGTAAAATAAGACATGCTAGTTTTTCTTCTTAGGCAACGGAAATAAAATATACATGTATTTTTGTGCCTATAATAAATGTCGATTTCGATCGTTAAAAATATCAACGTAATATATCATCTTTTTTATAGTTTGAATTGTGGTGCTAGAAGATTTATTTATTATAAAAAAAAAATTTTTTCTGTAAAAGTTTTTGTTAATTTCACCAACTCTGTTTTCACAATTTTGTAAAATGTTTTCTGAATCATTAACAAAACTTTGTAGTCTTAAAAAGTTTGTAATGGTCATACACTCACAATATTATTTCGTTAAAAACAACTTAAAATACATATAAAATTAATCGAATATATAATCAAAAAGAGGACTACTAATTTTTCATTATATTCAACCCATTTTGTTGTTTATTTTCAATCGTTGTTTAATAATCGACAAAAGTAAAAACAATATAAAGTCGTTTAAAATAACCATCAAATTTTTACTGTAAAAAAGTTAGAAAAAAATACTTTTGTGGTTTGCTTTTAAAATTGAAAGATTTTTTATTTGTATGTAATTACAAAACAGAAGACAACACACGCAGATGTATATATTTTTATTGCATTTGTGTGTATGTATATTTGAATAATTTTGTATATATACAAACTATTTTGGTAAAAAAACAAAAAGGAATTATATCAATTTCTATTTTTTGAAGCAGAAAACATCAAATTTTACATTTAATTGAAAATACCAACTCCTACTGAATGTCTGTAAATTTGTATAGTTTGTTTTTGAATGACTGATTCAAATAGTTAAAAAATATATTTCTATGAATTTCAATTTAAAAACAACCATTTAAAAACAATCTTTACGTATTACTTTTTAAATAAACCATAGTCGATTACGGAAAATATATTATGAGTGTATGCATTACAAAAATGTTTCTAATTACCTAAAATATATGCTCATGCATTAAAGATATTTTTAGACACATTAAATTCAAATTTAAACAAATTAAAATGTTGATGTACCTCTTTGATTCAAATAAAAGGCTCACATTGTGGCTACACTTAAAAAAATAAGTTAGTAAAAAATTTGTGAAATTGATTTTTTTTGTTCAAATACTGGTTTAACTAAATACTTTAGTTTTCTTCTTTATTTAACACAATACATATATTCAACACAATACATACTTCAAAGCTTTAATTAATTTTAAATGATAATTTCAAAACTTATTTACGATTACTTGCAGTGTGTCCAAAGTTTTAAATATTTTTTCTCCTCCCGATTTTTGAAAATAATAGAGATAGAGCGACTACCTCTGGACTTTGTTAGGTCATTTGACTCTCGAAAACTAAGCGAGGTAGAAATGTATAAATTTCAGTATATTTACATATAAAATTGTAGTTTTACTATTTTTTAAGCTAAACAAAAATTGCGTTAAAATTAACAAATCTGTTTCTACAACAATTTTAAGCCAAAAACAGGAATAACGTTTGTTAATAAATTAAGTTTTCTGTCGTCCAAATTTTAAGTATCAGTACCAATTTTAAGTTTCAGCGCCATGGACATACCTCTCTTCTACCATCCCAACTCAACTCTACATCTAACTATCAGAATTCGGTTGGCAAAAAAATCAGTTGGAGAAATACCCAGCAAAACCACACATTACCAAATAATGTTTTAAGTATTTATAAGTAAGGTAATGTATTAGTATATGACACCCATTACCAAAGTTTTGCTACACTTAAAAAAGTTTGTAAGTTAAAATAACTGAAAATGTCATTTAAAATAAATGATATTTCATTTAAAAACCGGTCTACTTAATTTTCATTTAAATTAAATGCCATTTGTTATTTATTTTTAAATGTTGATTTATCAACTGACACATCCGTAAGAAACAACTGATATAATCAGTAAAAATAAATGCCAAAATTTTACCCACCAATCCTTAAAAAATAAATGTTTTTTTCATTTATTTGAAATTATTTCCGTTTTTGTATTTTTTGTTTTTTTTTTTACTATACTCGTACAATACAAAATGTATGTATGCATATGAAGCTTTAAACACTTTTTGTGTTAATGTGTTTGTGTATGTATGTTTTTATGAATTTCTTGTAATTTGTATTGAAAAATTTTGTATATATACAACCAATTTAAATAAAAAAACAAATTGAAATTTTTTGAATATTTTTTTTGAAACAGACAGCAAACAAAATTTAAATTTGTAATAACTGTTACGGACACAAATAAACCACAAGTTTCCGTTTTGTGGGTAAATTTTTATTAAATTTCAAACAAATGAAAAAAATAAATGAAACTGAAATAAATCGGTAAATGATAGTAAATTATTTTGAATAAATGTATAAAAAAGTTAATATGGATATTTCTTTGAAAAATAAATGTATCTTCCTTTATTTTTAAATGTAACGGAAAACTTTTTTATTAAACTACAAACAGTTAACTACATAATATTCTGAGTGTAGGTAAATCTGTTTTGTATTTATATATTTTATAATCAATACATATAATTACATAAAGTTTTATTTAATTGATATGGGGTTAATATTTCCTTTTTACCATAGTAAATAATAAAAAATGAAAACAAAAAAATATAAAATTTGTATTTTAGATTAAATTTTCTGGAAATTTTGATGTACTTTTGTATATGATATGATTTTTTTAATAAAATTGTTTATATGTAATTATATCATACTTGGGAATTTTTCATTACCATTGAAATTTCATTTTCGTTAGCTGACACTAATGCAAATAAAAACCATTTCATTACTATTTAATGGTAATGAAATTTTTTCCATTAAAAACTTCATTAATAATGGTAATGGAATAGCACAAATGCAAAAAAAAAATTTTATAATTAAATGAAAAATCATTTGTTTACAAAAAAGTTTTTACGATTTGAAAATTATCAAAGTAGCTTTATACATACAGAAAATAATAAAACAAAATATCAAATTTACAAATGTTAACCCGCATAAATAAATATTAAAACATAAAATGACGGTTAATAATGCTAATAGTTTCTTTTAATTGATGCTTTAGTAATGGCAATGAAATTCTAAAACATTGTCATTGATCAATGAAATAAAATCCTTAAATCATTACCATTAATTAAAACAATGGTAATGAAATTTATTTCATTACCATTACTATAAATGTAATGATAATGAAATTATCAATTAATTAGTCCAATCACTACATTAGTCCCATGTATGAATTATTTGTGGCTTTATATAATAACAAGTTATGAGATATTATATCATATGTCGACATACAACACCATATATACAGGTTGGTTGAAAAGTTCCTGCGCTCGAAATGAAAGAATACTGTTTTTGTTACGAACTATATTTTTTATTTAATATAATGTAGAAGCTCAATACACGTGTTCCAATGATCTTCCAATAATTTTTATCAAATCCTTATAATGGTTTTCCGGATGCTCTGCAAAATAACCGTCTACGGCTGCTATGGCCTCTTCATTCGACGAAAAATGCTTTCCACGAAGGAATTGTTTGAGATTTTTGAAGAGATAGTAGTCACTGGGAGCCAAATCTGGTGAATACGGTGGATGTTCAAGCAATTCGTACTTTTGTGAGCTGGTGCATTGTCTTGATGAAAAATGATTTTTTCTTCTTTAAACCAGGTCTTTTCTCACGAATTTTTTCATCCAGCTGATCCAAAAGGCTGCAATAATATTCAGAGTTGATTGTTTTACCTTTCTGAAGATAATCAATCAACAAAATTCTTTTTGTATTCAAAAAAACTGGTCGTCCTTCGCGTGGATCGTCTTCAAGGCTGGTACGACCACGTTTAAATTCACGGTGCGTTTTGAACGTGAGGACTCCTTATACACTTCTAACAGTTGTTCATAAATTTCCTTTGCTTTTAAACCCTTCAAAACAAAGAATCTAATGACTGCACGATATTAAATTTTTTCCATATTAAAAAAAATCAATGACACGTCAACTTCAAATGGCTTGTAAACAAAGAAATAATTGACATAATGACTTGCAACTTTGCATGTGTTCTCAGGACAGTTATACCACCTTGAGAAAAAAAAGTTTGGAGCTAGCAGTGACATATCTTGGTGAGCGCAGGAACTTTTCAACCAACCTGTACATACACTATATATTACATTATTTGTTTAAAATCATCTTAAACTGTGCCATATATAACCATATCTCGTTATATAATGATCTTTATAAAATTAGATATGTGGTATATTATACCACATACAATTATATGAAATACTTTATATAATTATATGTAACTAGTATAAAAATTTATTTGACGCAATATTTAATCATATCCAATATCTTACTTAGCTAATGTTATTTGATCTGAAAAATGACAGATCAAACAAGATCCAGCAATATATTTGGGGATTTAGAAGAATCTAAATTGATCCGAAACTACCGATCCGAGACTACTCAGATAAGGTGAAGTACTCTTGAGATATCCTTCACCTGGAATGATCATCTTGACTCGTTTTCCAAAAAGGCCACCAGTGCATTCTAAGCCTGCCAGAGGCTCTTTGGTGGGATATGGGGTCAGATACCGCATATGTTTTACAGATCATTCAAAACTATTCTTAGACCTATGATCACCCATGCGGCTATCGCGGGGGATAATCTCAAGGGGATCTATCGACTGGCGTGTATTGGTATTACGGGCGCCAGCAGGATGTATCCTACGGATGGCATCGGTGCTATGCTTTGTTGCATATTTCCGTAATAGAGGCGGCCTTTGTGGGCTCGACCAGACTTAGGGAATTCGGTAGCATGAAATGTGGTGACTTAAAGGGTCACATAATGACCCGATCTCAAGAGTCGCGGGCAGGATGTTACAGGAACAAGTTCTCGTCAGGAATTTTGACATGGTGTTGTTTGATAGGATCATATGGAAAATGAGAAATCTTCACCATATGTATTTGTGCGGCAAAGTGCCTTTGGAAGCGTAAGATCTCGCATTCTTTCTGACAGCCTAGCGGCACTCAGGGCTCTTATTTTGCCATAGTGTTATTTTTTTTTTATTGTATAAAAAAATATTTTAACACCTACTTATGTTTTTTTTCTATTCCAATATTTGATACTTTTATTCTAATATTTTTTGCTTTAATAACATTGAATTTTGCAATGTTTTTATATTCTCTGGTAATAATAAACTTAAATACTATTAAATTGTGGTTCTTTATAAAATAAAACTCATGTGTGAGCTATTGATACAAATATAGTACTTTTCGCGTTTTCTCACAACCCTTAATTGCTCTCTAATTGTGGACTACGCCATTCCACGGCATATTAATGAATTCGGATATAGTCATCAATTAATAAGACTATATAAAATTCAGTTCGTATTTTAAGGGTGTAATAGTTCGAATATAAATACGATGTTTCAAAAGCTTTGGCTCATCATCCGACTACGATTTTAGGAATAACCATCTTAAAATTTTAAATGCTTTAGAACGATGTTTGCTATTGAGAACAATTTTGAATATCTTTTACCTTAAATTTTATATGCAATTGTGTTTTAGAGGACAGTAAAAGCTCTTAATTTAAAAGTTATAGCTATTATAACAGATAAGTGCTGTAAATAGAAAATACAAAAAATGAAAGTGTATTATTTCAGGTATTTTTTTAAGAAAATTAACATTTACCCAGTAAACATAGCAATACGAAGACGATTCCTCAATCGTATTGCCTAAATGAATAATTTTATTGCGGCAGTAATTGCATCCGTATTACGGAAGATAAAGTGGGGTATCCCGAAAGCAATACGTAAGCAATTTTTCTAGAACAGCAATAGACAATATTGTCAAACTAGCAAGCATCATCTGGAAGTTAAAAAGAAGATATCACCTGATTAATAAAATTCTTAAAAAGTTTAATTATTTTGGAGAAAATGGGACTCGTTTGAAATACGTGAGATTATAAAAAATGCATATTCTGAGCATAAACCATATTCTGAAATAAGAAAATTGGTTGGATGTTCCAATTAAATGATTATAAATACACAGAGAAGACAGATTCATTTCGACAACCGAATTTCTTGCCAGCCGAATGGTTTGGTTGCAGCAACAGAATTATTTGGTTGTCGCAACTATCATGAATATAATACAATTGAAATATATTGTTTCAACCGAAATATTTTTTTATTATCCGAGTTTTAATTAACACAAACAATTACATTAGTGTCTCCAACCAAACCATTCGGTTGAAAAGAAATTCGGTTGTCACAATGAATCTGTATTTTCTGTGTATTATGAATAAAAGTTACTAAAAAAATTTTAAACACATAGTCGTAAGAGACTTTTGTCGCCGTTGATGGTTAAAGTTTTGGTCAGACAATGTAAAAAGGACCAATTTATGCCAGCTAGATAACTAAATGTAACATCCTGTGTTTAAACTATTCGTCGAAGATTACGAGGCAACAACTTGAATGCATGCGGTTCCCGAAAATTGCCACTGCTCTAACTTAAGAGTTGGCTTAAGATTATTTTGAGTGGCTAGCTTAAAAGTGGAGAAATGTTCTTTAAACACATGTTCAAAATTGATTTATTTGGAGGCAAGTAATTACGATCCTACGTCAGAAGAACACGCACTTCAAAATCCAACGTCCTACATCAGAAGGACACGTATGTTACTTCAAAATCCAAAATTCACAAAAAAAAACTATTTAACATGGTGGTTTAAGCATTATGGTATAATGATGCTTGTCTTACCCATGTATTGACTCAGAAAAGTCATGAATAAGACAATTTACTATAATATCCTCCAGGAAGTAACACCACCATATGGTTTTGGGGAAATACCGCTGCAACAATAGTGGTTCCAGGACAACAAAATGAACTCGAAGGAAACTTAAACAAGGGAGTGACTAAAATACAACCAACTAGTAATGAGTTCATTAAATATTGAACTCAATTTCGAAGGAAAAAATTCAATATCTATTGAATTCGATACCATAATATTGTGCAAAGGTTGTTGCCAAAAGAGGTCATCACAATAAAATATTAATTTTAACATGTAAAGACATCATAAAAACAGCCCAGCAAAACCACACATTACCAAATAATGTGTTCAGTAAAATATAGCCATCGGCCCAAGGCATTACTTTACACCTTATTTAATAGATTAAAATTCATCGATGAGCGATGAGCCTCAAAGTAATGTATGGATTATGGATGTATGGTGATAAAGTAAGTGATACTTATATGGTTACAAGGATTAGAAAAGTATTATATCTAAAAATAGATATTGATTAAATACATTTTTATTAAATAACAAAATTATTACAAATAGTTCAAAAGTTATTAAATACAACGTGGTCACGATGGGATTCGAACCTGGAACTCTGATTGCGAGACGAAAACTCTACCCAGTGAGCTATTGACGCATACAACATTTGATTTCTTTGAACATAAATGAATATTTTCCTTCGTGTTTTCGTTTGTGATGTCGAAACGTACATACATTACATTACAAAAAAAACACAAGGTAATGAGTTTAAAATAGATTTTTAAAATTTTTAATAACCCTGCAAAACGTTGGTAATGGGTCCGATATTCTCATGCGTTACCTTGTAACGATAGCTCGTTACCTTTTTCATTATTTGCAAGCATAAAGTAATAACTTACTGATTATTGATTACGTAATATATGATTTATAAATGTAAAGTAATAATTGAAATATTTTTAAAAATCTATTTTTAGATATATTACTTTGTGTTTTTTTGTAATCAAAAGGGTAATGTATGTTTGTTTTGACAACACTAGCAATAAAATACTCAGTGGGTAGAGTTCTTGGCTGGCAGTCAGAGTTCCGTGGTTCGATTCCCATCATGCCCACATTATTTTTAATAACGTTTAAAATATTTGTATTATTTTTTTTAACAAAAATTCCTCTTTTTTACTTTTTCCATTCTCGTAACCATATAAGTAACCCTTTACATTATCACCTCTAAAGTAATGGGTATATACATTACTTTGAGGCTCATCACCTGTAAAATTCATCAGTGAAGTAAGGTGTAAAGTAATCCATGAGCACTTATGGCTACACATTACTTTACACATTATTTGGTAATGTGTGGTTTTGCTGGAAAATTTACATTTATAAATTATACAATACGTTATCAATGATCGGTAACTCATTACTTTATGCTTGCAAATAATGTTATCATTACAAAGATAATGCATAAGTATATCGCACAAATTACCAAACTTTTGCTTTCAACGAATTCATTTCATTTTCAATGAAATCAGATCAACGTATATAAAAATATATAACGAATAAAATTTTTGTTTAGCTTTAGCTCGCAAATTATAATAGTTATTATTTATTTTTAGATTTAAACATTAGATTTCAAAATTAAAATTTTAGAAAATCACTTAACTGAAGTTTTATTTTTTTACTTTTTATACCCTCCACCATATATGGTGGTGAGTGTATATATCAGTTTGTCATTACGTTTGTAACATATCGAAATATAGGTTTAAGACCCCATAAAGTATATATATTCGTGATCCTTATGCAATTTTAAGTCGATTAAGAGGGGGTGCCTATTTTTACCCAGATTATTGAACATCCTCCCGAGCAGTTTGGTATTGAAAATCAGCAAAATCGGTCAAGAGGTTCAAAAGTTATGAGTGAAAATGTGAAGGTACCTCTAAATTTTCCATACAAATTGGTACAATTTTTCTGTATCTAATTTTTTTCTGTTAAGTAAGCAAGTAAACATTTTATTAAGTCTTCTTCTTTTTCGATTACATTGATTGTCTTACATACTATGAGAATAATAACATTCTTAGAGCTATATGTATCTTTCTCTAATAACTAAGTTAACGTAAAACGCAACATTGCTAAAGTGTGATAGAATATGTAAAAAAAGTACAAAATTAAAAGTTTGACAAGGCTTGCTTTAGGCCTTTCAAGTCCCTAACAGAGCAGACATCTGTAAATAACATTACAAAAACTAAATAAATAACATTACTAAAACTAAATAAATAACATTACTAAAACTAAATAACAAAAGTTCTGTTACATAAATTGACAAAACATATTCATATTACAGTTCATGCAATATTTAGTATATACGTATATCATCTTCAGCCCCTATGATTGCCGGATATAGCCTTGGATTAGGCTTTCAATTAATTTATTTACCAAAAATATTAAATTAACTACATTCTTTAAATTCTAATGCATTCAGATGTTACTAGGGGACTTATTACATAATTTTAAAGTCAATTTTTAAAATGTTTGACGTAATAAAAGCATTTGTTTCCCATTTTTAAAAAAGAAATTTTCATAAAGGAAAATAGTATTTTTTTTGAGAATTTAGGGATTGGCAAATGTATATTTATGTTATTTTTTTTGTATAAAAAAATACACATGAATAAAGTGCAATATGAATAAATGAATATTGATTTAAAAAATTAAGGTATAATATGCATATAAAACATATATTTTTTATTGTTTTTGTCAAATATTCATTTATGTTACGAAGAAAATAGAAAATCAATAATACTCTATTGCATATTGTAGCACAATATGGCTAATGGAGACTAGCTCTGCAGCAAAATATGCCTAATGGAGAGAATGCACCATCTATTGACAAATAGTTACAACTCATGTTCTTTCTTTAACAAATTAATTCTTTGCTGTATTCTCTCCATTAGACAAACACACTTAAGTTTTTTAAAGAAAGAACAACTATTTATTAATACATGGCGCATCAGAAAGTGCATTCTCCACATTAGGCATATTCAGCTGCAGAGCTAGTCCCCATTAGCGGGAACAAAATTGAGTATTTGACTATGCATTAAAATGTGTTTTTTGTGCAGTCCATGGTTAAAAAAATCTAGTGAAAATGTAAAGGTGCCTCTAAATTGCCCATACAAATTTAGTAAAATTTCATAGTAGCGACTGGTGCATAACATATTTTCTCATATTTTTTTTCACCAGTCGCTTAGCAGTAAATATTTTGTATTCACCTCAAAAATTTTTTTACTACTAAAATTTTTTTCACCTCAAATATTTTTAACCACTAAAATTTTTTTTCACCACAAAACATTTTTTCACCTCAAAAATTTTTTTTCACCTCTAAATCTTTTTTCTAACCAAAAAAGTTCTTTTCACATCTAAAAAACTTTTTCACCTCAAAAAATTATTCACCTACATAATTTTACTTCAAAAGTTTTCTTATATTATTTGTAGAGAACATCTCTTTAGGATATTGGTGGAGGGTATTCAAAGATTCGGCACAGCCGAATTGAGCCTTTTTACTTGTTTTTTTTATTGATTTTAACAAGTAAATTTTAATTTGCAAATAAATAAAATTTTCTTACAAAATTTTTCAAAATGGCAGACCTAGAATGAAGCAATAAAACACAATTTCTTTCTCCATTTTATTTTTTACATATATTTGTGTTAGCCCAAAAGGAAATTTGAGATAAGGTGGAAAAAAATCAAAAGAAAAATTTAAAATTAAAGGCAATTAAAGTCATTTAATTTAAGTTTGCAAAAGACAAAAATAAGAAGGGCAAACAAGTTATTGAATTCAGTATGTACTGAGAACTATATTTAGCATCCGTACAAGCTATTGTCTAATCCCGCCAATTTTTTTGCTTATTGCCAAAATTCATATCTCTGCTTAAAATGGCGAAAACTTGTGGGGACCTTGAATTTAACTTTCATGTTCTTTAGACATGAAAGGACAAATCTAAAATTAAAATACTATTAAAGCCGTTTAATAAAAGTTTACAAAAGACAAAAATAAAAAGAGCAAACAAGTTATTGAATTCAGTATGTACTGAGAACAATATTTAGCACCGGTGCAAGTTATTGTCTAATCCCGCCAATTTTTTTGCTAAGTGCTAAAATTCATATGTCTGCTTAAAATGGCGAAATCTTGTGAAGACCCCGAATTCAACTTTCATGTTTTTTAGACATCTCTAAAGCTCATCCATGAAAACATGTGTGGTCACATAAAAAAGTTTGTAAACTAAAATAACATAAAATGCCATTTACATGAAATGATCCTTCATTTAAAAACCGGTCTACTTACTTTTTATTTAAATGAAATGAAATGTTTTTTTATTTAAAACTAAATGTTGTTTAAACAACTGACACATCTGTAAGAAACAAATTTATTAATCAGTAAAAATAAATGTTAAAATTTTACCAACCAATTCCGTAAAAATAACTGATTTTTTCACTTATTTGAAATTGTTTCCGTTTTTGTATTTTTGTTTTTTTTTTTTTGTTTTATAAAATGTATGTATGTGTATAGAAATAATTTTGTTATACATAAACAAGCAATTTAAGTAAAAAACAAATTTGAAATTTTCGAATATTTTTTCTTGAAACAGACAACAAACAAAATTTAAATTTGTAATAAATAAAACAAAAATTTAAGTTTTGTGATTAAATTTTTATTAAATTTTAAACAAATGAAAAAATAAATAAAACTGAAAAAATGGTTAAATGTATAAAAAAGTTAAAATAGATTCTTTGAAAAAGTCTCAATTTTCACTGAACTATAAGAACCACTTTAGATACAATGAAAAAGGATCATAAAAGAAAACTTCCACCCTATGACATCCCTATGTAAAAAGCATAGGTTCCGATCCAAATTTTCACAACACTTTTATCAAAATCACTGCTTCTTCATTTGCTAATTTTTTTGCTGGGAATGTTCTGAGTATAGCAGTGATTTTGATTCAGAAGCAGTGATTTTTATTCCCCTGAAAATTTGGATCGGAACCAATGATTTTTAAATAGGGGTCTCATAGGCTGGATGTTTTCATATAATATGATCCTTTTTCGTTGCATCTAAAGCAGTTATTTTGGTTTAATGAGAAATAAGATCTTTTGATGTTCCCAAAAAAATTTTCAATTTAAATTTTAATATGATGAAGCTTCGGATATCGATAAGGAACAAGGATGGGAGATGGAAGAAAATAATTACAGTGACGAAGTTGAAGATGATATTTGGACAGTTACAAAGTGCAGTCAGAGGGAAATGTAATAGACCGAACTTCGAATTTTTATGGAAATGATGGCTCAAAATGGAGCAAAGTGCCACCAGTTGCCGCTCGTATCCCTATGCACTTTATTGAAGGTGCTGTTCAAAGAAATTCAATTCCAGTGTGGAAGACAATCACAGAAGTTGAGTTAGATGCTTTCATTGGTATTCTTTTAAATTCTGGTAAGCCATAACAATATGCAGCATGGATCTGCATCCTCTGGAAAACTAAAAGTCTACCAATTTTTAGACCAACAATGTCAATCGCTTTATCTTTTTATTGCGTTATATCCGAAACTGATAAAGCTGCACCAATTAGCTGCACCTAAATGAGAATCTGGAATCTTTCCTCGGCCGAACTTTATTGGTAATTTTATTTCTAATATTTGTAGTATATATTATAAATTTGTTTCTTTTTATTTTTTTCAGGTAACTACAACAATTGTTATATCTCGAGCGGAGCCAACGTAATGGAGAAGTGACCAGACTGAAAGTTATGTAATGTCCGTAATACGTCCTAAAAGTGGATTCTTTTGTGAAAAATGATTGCAGCCCGTATATCAGCAACTCTAAAGATGCGTCTATAGATGAATGAGGAGCTACAATACAAAATTAAGTATTTTCCTCTCTGGTTTTTAATTATTTAATCCTGAACTATTATTATTATTGTTATTATGATTCACCCTTATTCTAGTTGTCGTTATCAATGTCGTCGTCGTTTTTGAGTCAACATCACTTTGCTTCGACGTCGACATCACTTCGACACCAAATTGGTATTCTAAAACAGTGTTGTAACGACGTTGACAGTTTATCGATTTAAACAAAAACACATCTCTAAAAATTGAGTCGGCAGATTTATTTTGTTTATTATTTTTGCGAAAAAATGTTTTTTATGTGTAATTTAAATTCTGATACCAGTGATGAAGAAAATAAAGAAAATCTAGTACTGGAAAGAAGACTTCTCATACAGAAATCCAATATCTTTAATCTGCCGGATAACAAGTGAGTAGCAAAATCAAAGTCTGTCACTTTAGAGAATGTTAATCTTCTAATTTTTTTAAAAGGTTTGAAAGTTACTTTTGGCTGAATAAAACAGCCTTCAAAGATGTGCTGTAAACAATAGCACCTAATTTGAAAACCGGAATCAAGTCCACATTTATTTCCAAAACAATAAAGTTGGCAGCTACATTAAGATTTTTAGCCCAGGGGTCGTACCAGCTCAGTGTTGGAAACGACTTTACCTTAGGGTTCAGCTGTTTCTGAAACTGTAGAAGATTTGCCACAGCTTCCTCCAGCGGGCTCAATATAAATTGCTTGAATCTTCCGCCACCTGTAGCATTACACTCGGCTTTGCTGGCTACCATTTTCTCTTTAACTTTAAATTGTAAGTCTCGCCAAACCTATTGATAAATTTTGTTATATTTTTATAATCACTTTATATAATAATGCTTTCTTTACCTTCTGCCATCCATCTCACATTATTAGATTTCATCGTAAGCAGCGGCCAAATTAACTTTCGTACATATTACAATACCAACTGAGAGAAAATTGAGCAAATTTACTTCAAATCTGGTAAAACCCAATTAGACTTGCAAAAATCAATTGGAAACAATTGATTTCGTGTTGAGTAGGGGGGAAGGGGGGTGGCCCTCCCACCTGGGCACGTCAGTGGTACTTCACCATAGTTTAATACATATGGTTAATGTTAACGTTTGTAGTTTTTAAAATAAGTTACCCGTCTTAGATTTGAAAAGAGTTAAATTTCATTAAAAAGAACTTCTTTAGAAGAGGAAAATCAAAGCTAAATGATACTTTGGAATAATTAAAAATTAATTCCAATAGAAATACTTCCATGCGCTACATCAATTTTATAGATAAATTTTCCCTGTTCATTGAAGTCTTTGTCAATCGCGCTACCGACCGATTTGATCCACAATAAGAATTTTTAAAAAACTTCACCCGGTATTGAAAAGTAAATATTTTTAATAATTTTTAATATTATAATAGATTTTTTAATTTTCAAGAAAAGGATGGCTATTTTGGAAAATAATTAAAATCATCGGTTATAGTCTTAAAACTCATTAAAAAAAAATGTATCCTTTTTTGATACTATTTTTTAAAAATTGTTTAATTCACTGAATACTCCTCACACATTGACTTTTGAGGTCGGTTAATAAGAATCTGAAGTTGGATTTAAATAACAAAATGTTATTTAAGGCAAATTTGAAAAACATATGTAATTAAGAAAAAGCTGTATTTTTGGGGCTCGAGGAACACATGTTATTGCAAATAACATTTTATCGGGCTTAAAATTTTCATATGTACATGTGTACATATATTGCTTTGTCAACTATCGAAATCGAAAAAAAAACACTTTCCACGATCCAGCCTAAATTAATTCACTTTTACAGATTCAAAACGTATTTATTTATGCTTTGATAAAAAATATTTTATGAAATTTATCATTTTATTCCATGTCACACTGCAGTTAACAAAACACTGAAGTCAAAAACTGCATTACCGATGAATACTTGTCGACTCACAGTTGGTATCTTTATTAATTGAATGTGTTTGAGTTTTTAATAAAATATAAATTTTTGTTTGCATACGCGTGAATGTCTCTATAAAAAACTCATAAAACTGTGGTATCTACAATTATACAACCCAGCAAAACAGAAGATCAGCAGAAATAAACAGGCGAACCCTGATTTGCGTCACTTTTGATAGAAACGAAAATCGAGAAAGCTGTCCTGTTAATCAGGATTTTTGAGCATTGGTTTTTTATGAAGAAATCAAAATACTCGTATAATAATTTAAAATAAGCTGTTCAATAAAATCACTGTCTTAAAATTGTGAAAACTTTGTTATTAGTATTTTCGCTCGCTGGCGTGATCGGCGGCACGATGGCTTTCATTCTGCAGTGCAGTGGCACTGATGATTCAGTAGTACATTGTTAGTCCAATTTGCAAAACAAGTCTAAATTCAGCTTAATTACCATACGGGATATTTATAAAATGGGGTATTTCGCTTTTTCCTATTAAAATATACTGTATTTTTTTTAACAATTTTAAATAAGATTCTCAAATTATATAGTGCATATCCCATATTTTGTTATCTGTTATCATTTTTATATCAAAACATATGTATTTAAAATTGCAAATATTTAATTAACAACTTAACTTATATAGACTTTCAAAGCAGTTATTGTAGTTAAAAAGTAAGAATTTATTAAAATGCTGACAAGTCTTGAAAATTCTTCGGTTTTCTCTTTTAAATGTAAACAAAACTATTTGTCATACAAATATTTGAAATTTTTTCATTTGATTCAAAAGTTTTTGAAACAATCTAATTGTTTTGAAATCGTTGTCCTTGGATTTAAGTAAAAAATTTGCACGTGGCTATTCCACGTTCCCACGATATCTGTGCTGTTTTTTTTTTGTTGTTTTTGAAAATTCGATCTAGTTCACGGTGGCGTTGTGCCCAAAAAAATATGACCCAATCTTAAAATGTAATAAGCCCCATATTTTGGGGCAAAATTTGATAATGAAAATTAACCCTAAAAATATATAATGAAAAATTACCCCAAATAAATGAAAATTAGCCCCAAAAATTTAGGTTAGGGCATATTTGCATTGATTAGATTGAGGCTTTAATTCATAAAGCAAAATGAAAAACTAACCCTAATATGATGAAATAAAAAATGACCCCCAAATGAACAGCATTATACGCATTTATATTACATGTAATCAATAACATCCGAATCTACTCCTTATAAACACTGAAGTTACTTGGGCCAACCTAAATTGATATATTTTAAAGAATTGGAATCAAAATCAATTTAAATAAATGAAATATTCTAGTGATGCGCAACCACTGCCTTTCAAAAAAGTTCAAAAATTAACTAAATTTCTACTCTCCGTCCATGAGTTGCGTCGCGTGTCCTTCCAGCCAGTTCTTTATAAATTGTTGGTAATAATGGAAGATCAATCAATTTCCGATATTCGGTGTTTGCAGCATTCGACAGTCTTATACAATTTTAGAGCAAATGATTTTCCATGACATTGCGTCTTACAGCTTGGCAATATTAAGAATTATATTTATTCCTAATGTATGAAAAACAAAATTTTCGCCTGCAGCGCAAACTTCTACAACTATTAATATACGAAAACAAAATGAAAATTTTTTAATAAAAATCGCGCGAATTTTGGTCTTTTATTGAGCCACAAAATATAATAATTTACTATTATATTTTTTCCCACAAGCAAAAATACACCCCATTTCTTCGGTCTATAGTAGTCACTATTTCACGACTTTCGTCAACGTATTCTATCAAAATAATTCTTTTCTAATAAATAATGTTACAACTTTCACAAAACAAAACAAACGAGGAGGAGTTTATTATTTAAGACTACTTAAATCGTAAAGCTGTATGGTATAGAACCAGAATTACTAAGACGGGTAGGAGAACAAGAATACTATTCAAATTTACAAACAGATAAATCCAACGGATTATTACAGATCTAATTCATTCCATATTTTGTTGAAATAATCTCAAGTATGACAAATAGATTTTCCGGTCACGATAGTGTGGTAAAGAATTTATACAATATTGCACCAAGCCGAGTCTTTGACGTCTCGTTAAAAGAATTTTGTAACCTAATAGATTTTTATCAAAATGATCTAAAAGCGGAGAAGCTTTACAATACAAAAATAATCAAAACGTACTGAAGAAAATTATTGGGCGACCTTAGACAGTCTGCATTGGCACGAATGTCTATATATCGTGAAAAGGTAAACCCAGACAAAGTTGTTGATAGTTTTATGTCGAAAAATCGTCGTATTAATTTTTAAGTTCAATATTAAATGTATACATTAGATCTCAGTCAATGTGATAAATAAGAATTAAATAATAATTGTATATGAATTTAAAGCTGTTAATTTTGTTTTAAATGCTTTCAATAGGTAAAAATAATTAGGTTTAGAAAGTGCCAGCTTTTAAACAAAATTTTTGGAAAATATATTTTGCCCCCCCACCCAATCCTGGGCACGCCACTGATCGCGATTAACGGTTAATGACTCTTACTATGAAACATTTAAATCAATAATAAAACACAAAATTAAATAATAATATGTAATGCAAAAACAAACAACAGAAAAATAGGAGTAGAATTCAATTAGAAATTTTGTTTGAAAAATTCAATATTGGCAAATCCTGGATTAAAGAAATTTTTATCTTGGCCTTTAAAATGAGATACCTTCCACTTAAACATGGTGTTTAGTGGGAATTAAGTGTACTTTCGAATGGCATAAAACATAATTTTTTAACAGGTTTTTCATGCGAAATAATTAATCCCAAAATTTTGTGACGCGCGCTACAAAAAATGGAGGTAACTTGGAAAGTTGATGTATGTTTTAGTAATTGTTAGCGAATTTTGTATAATAAAGCAGACAAAATCTATGATAATACATAAAAGAAAGATGAATATAAGACAATTCTAAAATAACTTATTTACAGTCAAAAAAAATTATCGTTTTTAAGCAAAAGCCGTGAACCCTTTGTGACGCACGCTACGTGAAACACGTTACATATCTTCTAGTAGTATATAAATAAACACAATTGAATTTGTTTAAACCAACAAATTAATTTAATTTGTTAATAACATTTCTTAATACAAATTTTTAACATTTTTAACCATCCAAATCAAAGCAAGTGCTATGTAGCCTTAATAGACAATAAACAACTTTTAATTTTTGTTCTAATTCCTTAAAAATTTCTAAATCATGTAAATTATATTTTCATGTATTTCAAGACAAGGTTGCATTTGTTTTCGATGTCATAACAGAAAAATTAAATTTTTAACTCTAGGAATTCTTCAAATAAAATTCTTTTAAAATCGGTTCCTAACCGAATTTATTCTACAACATATTATTTTATAACAAATTCCATAGATGATAAGATACAATATAACTAACTAGAACTAGCTCCAGAAGTGTTTCTAGGAATTTCTGGTTTCTTTTGGAATAATTTCAAACAAAAATTATAGGTGTTTAAACCGACAGAAAACAGACTATATAAGGCAAGATGTTGTTCAACAAGTCGTTCTCAGAAACAGAAAATTTGCCTGTAAAATTATTGATATAGTGCCCAGATTCTATAAGACGAGCGACGATTATTGTCCACTACTTACCAAACTGTTGAACTATAAGATTAAAAATTATTGTCGTTTACCAAATTTGTAACAACAGCTTACAATTTTCATGTAATATGGTAGATATTTAATTTTGAAAGTGGATGATAAACGATAACCGTCTTTTAAAACCTGGGCACAGAAACAAAATTAACTCTACAATCTAAAGCTACAATCTAACTTTACAATCTAAAGATATATATAAAAGCTAAAGCCTCCAGAATAGGCAGATGTTTAAAAAAACATTTTAAAATGCATATTTTGTTCCAATAAATCGAACACATGGCTAAGTATTTTTCTAAAGAGCACAATAACGTTACTGTTTTTTTATTTATTTATATTTGCATTTCATGTACAGTTATAATTCAGTATTATTTTGGCCTCAGCACCAAAACAACATTTTAAAATTGTTTGCAATTGGAAATAACGAAATGTTTAAGAACTGAAAAAAGTCGATTTGTCATAAAATTTAGAAAGCGTAGAACAGCTTAAGTAGAACTCAAAAAAAATCGTTATTAATGACCTGACAGGAACATGCGTATTAAAAAGTTTTATAGACTACAAGAATTTCTGAGCTTTTTCAAGAAAAACCCCTTTTAAGCCCAAAACAGAAGATTAAGATGGCAGCGACAGTGCTATCAAACTTTATAAATTTGGCAAAAATAATACAATATTTTTTAAAATTATTCATTGATTAATCAACCCGAATAACTGATTAAACAACTTTCGGCATTTTTCGAATAATGCCCTAACCGGTAGACCGGCAGGGTCGAATAATTGGAAACACTTTAATGTAATTTTTGAGAAAACTCAAATCGCACGCTACAGAAATTAATATGCATTTTTTTTTAAATTTTTTTAGTAAAATTTAAGAGAATTGAGTGAATAAAAATTTGGTGTTCCATCGGACACTAAGGTAATGATATGAACACCTTAAAATAATATAAAGACCTAAAAGTAATAATTTTTGTGCAATATTAGGTATCTAGTCTAATGTTCCATTAAAAAAATTAAGTTGAATGAATTTAAAAAATTTTTGCTTGCTGGACTGTTTCTGGGACTTGCCCATATAAACAATTTTCAAAAATTTTATAAAACGTACACTCACCAAAAAAAGTCTGTAATGGCAACTGAAAATTTTGCTGTTACTACGGGAAATTCTGCTAATTTGAGCCCAGCGGTATTTTTTGCTAATCTTAGCAACACATGTCTGCTGACGTGTAGTACAATGAAATTAGTAGAAAAATTAGTAGCCGCCACTAAATTTTAGTAGACTTTTTGTAAAGTGGAATTTAAAATCTGTTTGCTAAAATCAGCAAAAAAAATTACTAAATACTAATAATATTAGTACAAAGTTTTAGATTAATTTTTTTTATCGAGCATCAAAAATTTTGATTATATTTTTTAAAAAATATTTTATACAAAATGAAAAAATAAAATCAAAGGCTTAAAAATCTTAAAAATTGTTAAAACATAAAAGAATTTATTATTTTGTTTTAATTTCCTTTTTGAAAAATATTTTAGTCAATTTTTTTTTAAATTTAATTGTTTTTAGGGCCGAATTTTAAAACTAAAAAACCTTTTTTAGTGATATTTTAAGTGGATGTCCTATTTTCAGACATGAGTCGGTATCTTCACTTTCGATCCCATTTTTAATCCTTTGTAACATTTTAGGGCAATTTAAGTTTGTATGTATAAGTTTTAATTATAAATAACATTTCCTTCAATATCGACTTTTTAAAATTAGTAATTTTTTTTTGCTAATTTTAGCAAATCGGTTTTCAAAAATTTGTAAAATGATTTCTGAAATTAGCAACGAAAATTTGTAAATATTCTGTAAATATTCTATAATTTGTAAAATGTAAATAGCAAAAAGATTTGCTAAATAATATTTTTTTTACTAAAAATCAGTACGAAAATAGTAAAGTGGGATTGAAAACCGTTTACAAATTTTTCTACTAACTTTTTTTTCTGAGTGTATATAAGAAATGACTAAAAAAAACTGTTACTAATTTTAAAAAATACAAATTAATAAAAAAAATAAATTATTTTTCTCAAGTCAGTGTCATTTTTGAATTCTGGATGCGTTAATTTAAAACTATACAAATATTCAGCACCAATTTATCAATAGTTTTAATAAAATATAATATCATGCTTCCACACAAAAAGAAAAAAATTACAAAAAGTAGATTAATATAATAATTTTTGAGATAAGTTTTATTCAACAGAATTCCTTTGAAATTTATAGCTAGAAAATTGTGTTTGAAACATATATATTTTTTATAAACATTTCTAAATTTATTAAAATTATAAAATTTTTACAGGTGCTTAGTTCTAATTTTCAATTATTTTAATACGAGTATTTATTTTAAATAGAAATCTTTTAAAATTTAGACACATTTTCTCTCCGAAAATTTTCTGATTTTGTTGAATGATTTCTTGGCTTTTTTATGAGAAAATTCAAAAACTAACGACAAGATTCGATAAATATATATCAACTTATCAATAGCAAAGATTTTGAAGTTAAAATTACCAATATTTGTTTCAAAACAATAAAATTAATTTTGTGGGTAATCAAATAAAAAATAATTTCAGAATAAGCTTTTCGTTAACTCAACCGACAACTGTCTTTAGATTTATATCTATATACACGTTGATCATCACTGTCTACTTTTTTCCAATATTGGGTATACGAAATGTCAATTTCAAAAGATGGTTTACAAAAATTTGTCAATCCATGTTGCCAATAATGTATCAAAGCCAGAAATGTAGCATTTGTTAACTATGTTTTAAAACTTTTGCTGGGTTCAATTCTGACTTCTAAGAATAAAAGCAACCACAATGTGTTGGTTGACTATATAATCTTAATATTGTTGTTTCTATTCAAGTATTTTGTACAACTTAGTCTTGGTATTGGTCAACTTTTGGTTTTATGCATTCAGTGGCGATTGAGCTAAACAAACATATAAAAAACGAATACAATTCATTCCAATACAATGAAACGCAATAATATATAATTTGTTTATAATACCAATTGATTAATGACTTATTATGATGTCAGATTATTAAGATCGTTTTAAAGAAGGACACACGAGTAATCAATTCGGTTTATGAATTTATAAAATTTGTAAAATTTTTTTTGAACACATCATAGATGCACAAAAAGAAGTCAAGTTAAACATGAATTTGGTTAATATTCTTATGAACAGGATATGGTTTATACAATTATGATATCATACGTTGATAGGTAGGTTATAATACATGTAATACATGTGATACAATCCCGATCTAAATTGTAATACGGCTTCACCTGAAATTGGCATTAAGCTATGATATTTTTTAGCAACGATATTGTGAAGTGTTCTCCATTACAGTATTTAGACGCTTCTCTGCAATTAGTTTTTCTTTTCGTTGTATGTAAACCCACCGATTTAAAAATTGTTCCCCAAAAATTAAAAACAAGAGAACCTACCGACCAAAAAAATTAAAACTTTAACAATTAAATTGAATAACCTGGTTTATCTTAATGTAGACTATATTTTACTATTTTTGCAAAATTGTTTATCCGACTTCGCAATAGCCAAATCTGATTAATTACTTTGTGAAAAATTTTTTAGCAGCAACAACCAAAATGTTTACGAATACATTCGAATACATTCGAATATGGCTCTACAAAACGAATTTATTGGATGTAGCAATAAAAATGCACTATTCAATTCGGTTGCCACTTTATTTTTCTGTATTTACATTTATTACAGTGAAGGTCTACGAAATGTTATAAAACAAAATTATAAAAATACAATATCAAAGCAGTATAACTAAAAATTAAACAATTGTAGGCAGTGGCGTACCCAGGGGGGAGCAGGGGCCCGGCCCCCTCCCGATATGATTTCACAAATACAATAGCTTTTATTATGTTTAGTATACATATATACAAAAAAGGTTGTATTTTTTTGTTTTCAATTGATTTTGTTTGCAAGACTAACTGATTTGTATGTAAGTCCAATTGGAGTTTACTAGATTTCAGGAACATTTTCTAAAATTTGCAAAATTTTCTTTAAAATCAGGGAAATTTTCTCAATTTTCTATCAGTAACCGAACCTTGTAATATGTAAAAAAATTTTATGGCCGCTGCTTATGATAAAATCTCTATACTTATCCTTCCTCTATAATTAATAATTACTACACTCGTAATATTTTTTATGGCAAAAACAACCAAAATTACACTCTCAAGTGGGTAAAACCCCGATCAGTTGGCTTTTAATTTAACGCCATTTATCTTTTCCGAACGTTTTCTAAAAAAGGCTTAATAAAAGGTTGATTGACATGTCGACTACCTTTATCTACTATTATTCAATGTTAGGTTTAAACCCGGCAAAACAACAAAATAATACAAACGTTAGAAAAAATATATGTAGTTTATTGTTTTTAAATATTGTATTTAGTGTGGGTGTGAGCCGGCTAAATAAAATCTAAACTAAATTCAGGTTTTAAAATTTCTATGATATTTGAAAAATTTTACAAATATTTTTCAAAGAAATTTCAAAACCTTTCGTCAATTTGGAATTATTGTAATGGAATTATTAAAATTGTAAATTTTCTTTTAAAACAATAAAATTAGTGATTCTAATTGAACGAACGTAAGACAATAAATCCGTCACTTTTTGAATTTTCCTCCTCTTAACTAAAAGGGCAACACTTCTCCTATCAAGAGGTATCTGTCAGTTCACTCCTGCCAAAATTTGAACAACGGCGGCATTTGATTTGTGTTTGACAGCCACTGATAGCACACTACCAAGCCTGAAAAAATGGATGGGGAAAAAATATTTGACACCAACAATGAACACATCTCACAAACAAACCTATTTGAATAACCTGGTAAATCTGATTTTTCGGAAGGGATAAAAAAATTGGAATAAGGTTGGACAAAGTGTATAGAGCTCAAAGAAGACTATGTTGAAAAATTAAATGATTTTTATCCATAAACCTGTCTTTCATTCCAAAAGACATGGACTTATTGACCCGCCATTATTTGTTTTTTTATTTTTTTTTAATTAAAAATCTGAGATTCCAATATTTCAGAATTATAAGTTTATTTTTATATCAACACATATACGATATATTTAAAATTGAAAATACTAAATTAACGACGTTTTATTTTTGAGTGTAGTGATTTTTTAATAAATCATGCCATTAGTTTTTTGTATTTTATTTGCCAGTTGTTAAATTTTATTTAACGTCTCATGCAACAAATCTATTAGTTCTTAAATAGATATAAAATTTAAAAAAACTAATAATTTTTATATAAAGAAAATATTTGTCAGTGTTGCCATAATAAAAATTTAAACTTATCCATATAAATCTGCCAAAAAATGAGAACTAAAATTAAAAAAAAACCTGAATTAAAAGAACACGATTTAAATTCAAAAAATTACAAATAAAATTAAAAAATTCATAATTGATACACAGAAAAGATAAAATCAAATTAAAAAATACCAAACGCAATTAAAAAACTTATTGAAATACAACAAATATTTATTTAATTTGGTGTTTTTGATTTTCATTTATAAATTAGATTTGGATTCATTTCAAATATTAAAGTCAAAAATTGGCACGTGGTAATTCCATGTTCCCAGGATATATGTGTTGTGTTTTGTTTTTCGAAATTCGATGTAGTTTATAGTGTATCGCGACTCAAAGTTGGCCACTGCACGTTTTGCATTTTTGCTATATTTCTGTAAAGAAACAGTTTATTTTTCAAACAATTATCTAAAAATATAAGAAAAATAATTGCTTAATAATTTAGATGAGCCGCTAAAAATATTTAACTCTTAGCATCGACACATCGCGAGATTTAAAAACTAAAACATCTCCAAATTTCCAATCATCTCCATAGAGTTACTCATTCGTTTTTTTAATAGCATTTCATATTTTTTAATTTTAATTGATATTATTCGAATTTCAAATGGTGTTTTTTTTTTAATTTTGAATAATATTCGATTAGTTTAAAATGTAACTTTTAGATTCAAATTGCTATTTTTTAAAATGAAAGTGCTTTTTTTATATAAATGTTGCAATTAAAATTACTTATTAATTATTAATTAATTAGTAAATCTTAATAAAAAGATGTAATGTGAACATATCAATTTACTAATTGACATGTTGGGTTCGATGCGGTGAAATGCTGAGAAATGCCAGAATAACCAAGATGGGTAGGAACACAAAAATACCGTTCAAATTTACAAAAGGATCATCCAATGGAATATTACAGATCAGTCTTATTCATTCCAATTTTATAAAAAATAATATCAAGTATGACAAAAAGATTTTCGGGTCATGAAAATATGGTAAAGCCGAGTTGTAGACGTCTCGTCAAAATAATTTTGTAGCCTCATTTAATTTTATCAAAATTATCTAAAAGCGCAGAGAAGCAACACAAAACGTATAATAAGTTAGAAAGTTTTTTCTAACTTATTATTTTTTTTGTGGTTTGTTTTTCAAACTGAGTTTTTTTTTATTTGTGTGTAATTACAAAACAGAACACAACACATGCAGGTGTATATATTTTAATGGCTTTGTGTGTATGTATATTTGAATAATTGAAGCACCCAATGCAACAACCGGATAACTCCACTTTTTTGCGAAATAGCTTTTTTAATGCAGAAAAACCCAAAAAAAAAATCTGCGTCGTTCGGTGCAAAAAAAAAAAGTGGAGTTATCTTGTTGTTGCACTGGGTGCTTCAATTTCTTGTAATCTTTATTGAAATAATTTTGTATATATACAAACTATTTTGTTAAAAAAACAAAAAGGAATTATATGAATTTATATTTTTTGAAACATAAAATTTTACATTTAACTGAAAATATCAACTCCTACTGAATATCTGTAAATTTTTATAGTTTGTTTTTTGAATGACTGATTTGAATAGTGAAAAAATATATTTCTATGAATTTCAATTGATTCTTCATTTAAAAACAAACTTTACGTATTACTTTTTAAATAAACTACAGTCGGTAACGGAAAATATATTGTGAGTGTACACGCAAAGAAAAAACATGGTTGGGAGAATCATATTCGAAGAGCATCATATATTTTGGGTTTAGGATTGTGCCAACTATAGTCGTACTATATTATGGTTATCATATTATGATAAAAAAATATCCATAATTTTACCATAATACTGACCTTACAGTTATATTATGATTCTAAATAAACTTATTATGATGTTGAATTTATCATAATATGATTGCATGTAATCATAGTATGCTCAAAATATTATTACATTATGGTCCCCATAACTATATTATGATTTCTGGATTATCATAATATGATCCATATAAAATCTTTATGTAGAATCTTTTTGACAATGAATTGATTATTGTAAATTATATTACATGTATAAGGAATTTTCGAAAAAACCCTCAACAAAAATCTTCTAAAGTTAAAAAAAAAATAAACTGGATCTTAATAGGTTAATTGATGAAATGTTTTAATGCCACATACAAGGTATTTTCTGTCCAGTTTTAGCAAACAATATATGATTGTATTTAAAGACATTTTGGTTTTTATGAAAACAAGACAATACTCGTATTAGGACTGTAAATTTCAAAGTTATGTTTTATTTGATGTATAATTATTCATTGATTGTTGACAGCATTTTATGGTTACATAATTATCATATTTTTTCATAGTCAGAATTTTTGTTACCACAGTATGGTTACAGCCAATCATGTTATAAAATACAAGGTGTCAATCATAAAATAGTGAAATATTTACTATAATAATGATGGTAGCGACCATGTTGATGGTTAGACAACCAATAATATGGTTGAGACAACCATACCTGATTGCAGAAAGCACAATATAGTAGCAGTGATCATGTTGCAACCATGTTTTTTCTCTGCGTGTTGGTGGTCGATTATGAGCAAAAACAGCAAAAGTTGTTAAACGCAAAGTAAATGACGAATCTTGCTCAAAATTTGACAGTAGTCTATTAAAAGGTGGTACTTAATAAGAGCGGTGTTGCATTTCATATAACTACGAGGGAAGCTCGAAAAGTCACGGACTATATTGATCGTATTTGGCACTTATGAGCAATTAAATTAATGTTGAAAAAAGTAGAATTCCAGACTTGATTTTGAAATTTGTGAAGGCTAAAATTTTATTCTAGTAGCATTCTACAACAAAAAGGTAATAAAACCTGAAGTTTAAAACATTTTTGGTACTTTTAAAAATGCTAGAACTTGAAATCTACTTTAATTTAAACAAAATTAAAAGCACTTGCATTTTGCAGAACATTAGTGGTTATTAGTACAGGAAAATATATGCAAATGTTATATTACTCAGATTCATGTTTTTATTTCTTATTAAGAAATTGAAAGTATATGAGTAGAAATTGTATCAGTAGATGCGCGAATTTAGATTTTAATATTTCTATATTTAATGAAATACACATACTTAAAAGACCTTTGATTTTAAATTTGTTTTATTATAATATAATTATTGTCATATATTTCCTTTTAATACGATAAAAATATATTAAAAATATAAACTCTGAGCTGTATATTAGTCAGTAAAATTTGTTACCCAAATTTAACTAATGGTCTCTTATGTATAAAAAATCAGTTATTGTTTTACATAATAATTTTTTTAATAAGGCTGTTATAAAAATACACAAAATGATTATGCATTTGACTACTTATCTGTATTTAATATAAAAATTAAAAGTAAAATACTTTATTTTTTAAAATTTGTGTTAAAAAATCTTTGTTAAAACCTGCGGAAGCACTGACCCATTAGTAAAAAAAAAGAATTCCCCAATAAAATCAGCGTGTCCAAAATATATAGTACTCGTACTCATTTTTATTCCCTCCACCATATATGGTGAGGGTAAACATACATATATCAGTTTGTATTTTCGTTTGTAATATGTCGAAATAAAAGTATGAGACTCCATAAAGTATATATATTCGTGATCCTTATTTAATTTAAAGTCGAATTAGCGATGTCCGTCTGTCTGTTGAAATGGCGATAATGACGCGAAGACGCAAGCAGGGGTGCTCATTTTTACCTAGATTAATGGACATCCTCCGAGTAGTTTGGTATTGAAAATGAGCAAAATCGATCCAGCGGTTAAAAAGTTGAGTGAAAATGTAAAGGTACCTCTAAATTTTCCATACAAATTGGTGGATTTTAGTACAATTTCATAGAAGCGACTGGTACATAATATATTTTCTTATATTTTGTCAGCAGTTGCTTAGAAGCAGGGTACGTATTTGGTGTTCTTTATTATTTCATTTTCACGAAAGAAAATATTTGTGGTCAGTTATCTTGTATCACTGTACATGAATGAAATATAATCAATGTGTTTCATTTTTCATTTATGGTAATTTCATTTCATTTTCTCATTGTGGTATATTGTGTCTCATGTTTTTATTCTCATTCATGTTATGAAAATTGAAATTTATTTTTATATACCACAAAATGAAAAAGTGAGTGAGACTGCTTTTGAAAATTTTCATGATATGCTTCGTGATACTTTTTTCATGATACACTTCGTGATACTCTTTTCATGATACACTTCGTGATACAAACTTATTTTCATTTTTTTCAATTTTTTCTTCGTAGCTAAATTATGCACTTGTAAAATTTAATGTAAAACACAAAATTAAGGTCTAAATTAAAATAATTTATAATTAATTTGTTTTTTAAATTGATATTTCTAAAACTAAATCATAGATATTCAATGTCAAATTAAATTAAGCACCCGGAGAAAAGATTGGTTGGAATTCGATTAAGACCATTTTGCGATTTTGTTAGATTTATATATTGGAGTTATTTTTTCATTTTTAAAAACCACGTGCTTTTGTTTAAACATTTTTTTGTTACTATAACTGCAGGTAGAAGAAATTGTGAAGGACGATGATACAGCTGATGAAAATGACACAATTGATGAAAATGTACACAATGTACACAATACGTTTTACAATGATAAATATAAACAAACAGTTATAAAAACAAAATAACATTTAAACAAAAGCATGGGTTTTTAAAAATGAAAATAACTCCAATATATAAATCCAACAAAATCGCAAAAATATATTATATTTAATAAAAAATATATCATTCCACAATATATTGCAATGAGTTAAATAAAATTAAACCCAAAGAAAAAAAATTAAAAATTAGCTTGTTCTGAAACTTTTTACATCTGTTTTCTTGTACATGGGTTAGCATGCAAACAACAAAATTAAAAAAAATCGTGTTTTTTTAAAAATCTATATCAAATTAAAAAAAAAAAAAAAAATTTAAAAAGGAAGAATTTTTTCCTACCCTGATCCCTGCTACCCTAATTAAATGGTACATTTGATTAGGATAACCATATTTGTAGTACCCACTTTTGAATATTGACATATTTTTAATAATTGTGATAGATTGCACCGATTATCTAGTATTTTAACTAAATAAATGGTTCCTGTACAGTAGGTACACAGTTAAAAAATTTTAAATTAATTTTATTTAAAAAGTTGATTGGAAGTACCAATAATTGGATAATAGGATAGTTTTTAGTTCCTTTTCCCTCTTTTTATTTCTATAGCAATATTTAAGCATTATTAATTGATTATAGGTAATTCTAAATTTCTTAAGAAATATATTTTAATGGTCTTAATCGAATTCCAACCAATCTTTTCTCCGGGTGCTTAATTAATTTGGCATTGAATATCTATGATTTAGTTTTAGAAATATCAATTTAAAAAACAAATTAATTAAAAATTATTTTAATTTAGACCTTAATTTTGTGTTTTACATTAAATTTTACAAGTGCATAATTTAGCTACGAAGAAAAAATTGAAAAAAATGAAAATAAGTATGTATCACGAAGTGTATCATGAAAAGAGTATCACGAAGTGTATCATGAAGCATATCATGAAAATTTTCAGAAGCAGTCTCACTCACTTTTTAATTTTGTGGTATATGAATATAAAATGTGTTATTTCATGTTTCACACGAGAACATGTTGTGTAAATTTCAATTTTCATAACATGAATGAGAATAAAAACATGAGACACAATATACCACAATAAGAAAATGAAATGTGTGCATAAGAAGAAATTACCATAAATGAAAAATGAAACACATTGATTATATTTCATTCATGTACAGTGATACATGAAAGAAGTAAAATGAGCACTTCGTGGTGTGCAAATACGAACTCTGCTTAGAAGTGAATAATATTATACATTCAGCTCAAAAAAATTTTTCCACCACTAAATTTTATTTCACCACAAAAAATTTTTTCACCTCAAACAATTTTTTCAACTCAAAATTTACTTTCCACCAAAAAATTTGTCTTTATATCCAAAAAAAAGTTTTTCACCTCAAAAAAGTTTTTCACTTCCATAATTATTCTTCAAAAGTTTTTTACATTATTTGTATCAAAATCAGTAGAGAACATTTTTTTAGATATTGGTGGAGGGTATTCAAAGATTCGGCACATCTGAATTTAAGCCTTTGTTACTTGTTTTAAATCTATTTACTAAATATTTAATTAATATAAAGTTTTTATATTTATTTAACATAAAGTTTACAGAAAAACAAAATATTTTGTCACCTAAACTGCAAACCAGCAACAAAAGTGTCAAACTTCTTGAATTAATATATTGTTGCAGAAATTTCTAAGCACTAGAAATTTCATCACAAACTCTTTGACAGCTGGAAAAATCTAGTGAAGTAATAACTGGAAATAACTAGAATACCTGACTACTCATATAAATATAAATACTAGTACTTGGTGACGCAGTAGTTCAGTTGATAATAAAACTCTGTGTTAAGAATTAAGTGTGGCTAACGTTTAGTTTATCTACACCGTATAAATAAAGTGTGCTATTAAAGTGTATTTCTGTAGTTTTTAGTGACTGTTATAAAAAAATAGAGCTATAAACAATTTCAAACAGTGTTTATTATTTGCAATATAGAAACAGTGGCGTAGCTAAGTCATCAAGGCCCCATGTGCAAAACATCAAATTGGGCCCCTAATTAAAAAAAACTGACAAGTACAAAAATATCATATCATTAAACTAACAAATTTTTAGCCACCCATGATGCCATGAAGCCATGTTGCCAAATGATGCGACTACAAAAATTCTTAGCCGAGACCACAACAATCTTAGCCGATTTTCAGAAAAACTTAGCCTCTAGCAAGCACTTGCTAAGGTCACAAGAATTGTGTAAAATAATAGCATTGCTGTAAAGACTTCCGTCATGTCGCTAAAATTTGTAATAATTTTTTGAAAAACTTGATGCATATTATGCTATGCTGGTTTTTCCAACATTTGGCCTTAGTAGGTGCATCCTTGTTTGTACTTTTTGACGTTATTTCAAACAGTGCTTTTATGTTAAAAAAACGAATTTTAATGGCAGAGATCGTGGAAATTTCACTTGACCAAGCGGTCAATATACTATCAAGCATGCTGTACAGCATGGCTTCATGACTCCGTGTATTTGATTTTGTAATGGCAATCAAACAAAGCGATACATTATTAAATGCTGGACATGTTGTACAGCATGATTGATCATCTAAGGCCCCTTTAACATTTTATTTACATTCTATTACTAATATTGAAATCCTTAAAAAAAATTGTATGCAAATAATATTCTTATTTTAACGTAGAATTTTTTGTACATTTAAAAAATACACAAATACATTAAACAAAAAAAAAAAATATCTACTACTCGCAACAAAGGGCTCCTGTGCAGTGCATCAACCAGCGACCATGAACTTACGCCACGGTATAGAAAGAACTCGTTTTATTTAAAAGGTAAATACCTATTTTATAAAGGTAAAACCGTAACAATTGGTGTCAGAAGTGGGATTGCAAAATAATAAGCAGTCATGAAATTGGAGGAGCTTAAGGTAGAACAGCTCAAGAAGGAATTGAGCAAATTGGCGCTACCGACAGCAGGAAATAAATTCGAATTGCAAAAGAGACTCATAGAGGAATTTGAGCGGCGTAACATTGACATTGCTACCTAAGAATTTGACGAAAAAGAAGAAATGAAGGTTAGTACCCGTAAAACAGAAAGTAACATGGAGTTAAGCACAATGTTGGCTGCTATGATGCAAAAGATGGAAGATAAAAAAAAACTGCTAGAAACTTCTAGAAACTTCTAGAACAGACAACGAAAAATTATTAGCTAAACTTCAAGCATCTAGAGCCGACAACGAGAAACGGCTAACTAAGATAAAAACGGAACTGCTAGAAACATCGAGAGCAGACAACGAGAAATTGTTAGCTTAGGTGGAAGGAAAGCTTCAGGAAACTTTTAAAGCTACTAATGAAAAAATTTCTGTGGTTGAAAATCGATTTTCTGACTTAATGTCAAGAGGGCTCGGTACGAATTATTTCGGAAGCTTCTGGTAGAGCAAAAGCCCCTACTTTTGACGGCAGCGTACCGTTTAATGTTTTTAAGTTCCAGTTTGATACAGTGGCCGCCAGAAATATGTGAAACAGAGAAGAAAAGGCTATAGAGTTAATTCTGGCCTTAAAAGGAAGCGCTGCAGAAATTCTGGAAAGTGTGCCAATTACCTGCAGAAATAATTATGACGACATAATGGTGGCACTGCAGCGAAAGTATGGTGGCGAACACAAACAAGAAATATACAGAATGGAACTTAGAGGTAGATTTCAAAAAGCAAATGAGTCGTTGCAAGATTTTGCAACAGAAATTGAACGATTGGTGCAGCTGTCATATCCGGGCGAAAATCATCCATTATTAGATGAATTCAAAGTTGAAGCGTTTGTGAGTGGAATTCGTGATCCTGATGTAAGGTACGCGGTGTGTGCTACACGAAAATCATCTTTTGCGGAAACTGTTCATTTGCGCTGTCACAGGAGACTGCGAAAATAATTGCTAAGCCGCAAATATTTAATGTGCGAAACCTCGAAGTAACTGCTCAAAAAGAGGAAGATACTTATATCTTGTTAAGATAGCTAAAAGAGGCAAATCGAAGGACAAATGTTACAACTGCGGTAAAGTGGGACACTTTCAGCGAAACTGCAAAGCACCAAGGAATAGCCGATCACCGATTAACCCAGGAGCCACCGTTAAAGCTAAAGAGAGATAGCACTGCGGGGCACGATCCCGCTTGTAGAAACAAGGGCCCCACAATCTCCATATCAGTGACACAGCAGGGAAAAAGCAATCTTACTGCTTGCGGATATATCAACGGCAGAAAGCACATTTGTACTATAGACACAGGAGCATCACAGTCTGCCATCAGACCCGATTTAGTTAAGGAGGCAATTGAACCATTATATGGGGTGAGACTGCGCACAGCTACTGGGGAGACTGGTACTGTCTATGGCAAAGTGAATGTAAAACTAACGATTTCCAACGTAAGCGTCAATCATGTATTTTTGTTGCCGATATTGTGGACGAAGTAATCATTGGTGCAGATTTCATGATTAGTCACGGCATTAATCTGCATGTGGGGCAAAAAGTTATGATTTGGCGGAATGTGGAAATACCCCTTGATGTTGGATAGGAGCGCAAGGCTCAAGTAAGAAAACCGGTTACCATTGAGCACAGAGTCGAGTGAAGCCTGGTCAGCGGCGCAGCGGAGTGGCCACATGTTGGCAAAGATTATGTCAGCCAAAGAAGAAAATAGGAGGCCTACCCGTGAGCAGATATCAGCTGAAAGTCCGCTGATGAAGGCGTATTAGGCCCAGTGGAATAGCCTACAGGTGTTAGATAGTTCCTTATACCGCACATGGGAAAGTGCCGACGGCAAAAATGTGGCCAATTTAATTGTGGTGCCGGCATCTAGAATAAACGAGGTATTGAGGGAGTTCCATGACCGTCCCAGTGCTGGTCATCTTGGTGTCACAAAAACCATAGAGAAGTTAAAGCAACGGTTTTACTGGGTCGGCTGTCAACAAGCTGTAGGCGATAGCAAAGGATAGCAAATTGCGCGCACTGCATCGCAGCCAAAGGACCAGTAAGAAGAAGTCATGGACAACTTCAGGTGTGCAAATCGACCGCTCACGATTCCACCTCCCGGACACCTGCAAAAATTATATTCGGAACGGAACTTAAATTGCCTGAAGATTTAGAATTTGGTGTTAAGCCCGCCGCTATAGATAAAGACATCGACAACGCTTCCCGGGAACAAGAAGACCTTAACGAGCGTCATGAGTTTGTCCGCAATCGAGTTAAAATAGCGAGCAGCGAATTCTTAAGGATTTAATGAGGGCGAGCTGGTCCTGCTGTTTAATTTCAGAACAAACTCTTTGACAGCTGAAAAAATCTAGTAAAGCAATAACTGGAAATAACTAGAATACCTGACTACTCATATAAATACTGGTACTTGGTGACGCAGTAGTTCAGTTGATAATGAAACTCTGTATTAAGAACTAAAGTGTGGCAATCGTTTAGTCTATCTACACCGTGTAAATAAAGTGTGCTATTAAAGAGTTTTTCTGTAATTTTTAGTGACTGTTATAAATAAATAAAGCTTTAAACAATTGCAAACAGTGTTTATTATTTGCAATATAGAAAGAACTCGATTTATTTAAAAGGTAAATAAATCAACTATTTTATAAAGGGTAAAATCGTAAGAATATTAATTTATTCCAAAAATATGTAAAGAAACTTAAATTTTATTTAAAAAATTAATTTGCCATTCTCTTTTTAGCCAAAAAAGAAATAAATTCTTGCAAATAGCTGAAGCAATATTTATCTAAGAACGTTTTTTCTCTACAAAAGATTTTAAAAAGTGTTGTTACTTTGGTTTGCGTTAAAGGTGACCATCTATGAATTTTTTTAAATTTCTTTTTGAGCGGTAGGTTTTTGTTTTTAAAATGACTAGAAAAACTATTTGTACTATCAATTAAGTTTTGCCTATCATAAGGTAATATGTAAAATAAAAAAGATATGAACTCAAACCTCGTTTTATGCGCTTGATTCGTTTCGCAAAAGTTCGCATGAAACGAATTCGCATAAATCGATATACTATGTAGCCATGATTCATTCCTGAATTTATGATTCATTCCTGAATTTAAAAAATGCGTTTAAATTCAAATCAAAGCAACAAAAGCCATTCAATATCGCATAAGGAAAAAAAATTATTTCATTTACTTAAAAAAAAAAAAAAATAATTAGGTAAAAGTTAACAAAGATTAAACATTTAAATTTAATTATTTTTATAAGATTTTATGTATCAAAATCCCTTAATAACCGCTTGCATCGTTTTTGAATTGTTTCCATATCGGTTTCATCACTAGAGGAACATCACTTTCATTACTTGAAATATTCTCATTATGACAAAAGACACGCCGAGGATTCTTCAAGAGCTTCTTTGTTAAAATGTGTAATAATAACGCCAAAACCAAAATAAACAAACATCTTAAAACCGCGTAAATTTTAACTCGTATAAAACGAGGTTTGATTGTGTAAAGTTTTGCAATGGTTAAGGGAAATTACAAGTATGCACATTGCATTTCAAACTGCAAAAAAAAATTGACGATTTTATTATTGTGGTAAAATATTAAAACATCTTAACAAAAAGATGTTACCAAAACACATGAAATAAAATATATAATTCATATTTAATTTGTATTAAAAAAAAAACATAAAACACATCATAAGAAAATAAAAAACAATTTTTTTCAAAATTATAATTAAGTAATCCAATGACGCGCTGATTTAGAAAAAAAAAATACAAGACAAATTAAAAACAACACGACATAGAATTCTCATAAATCATTAATCAACAACAAGAAAAAGTAAAAAAATAAAATAAATACAAAAACAACGAATCATGAGTGGCACTGATGAAGATGATAGAGAGATGATGGTGGTGTTGATGATATACCCAAAAAAGGCAGAAGACGATATAGGAAGAGGCGGAGATTTAAGGAAGATGTCTTTCGTTAACTTGGTACCACTTGAAATAACTACACTATACGCCCACCACACTAAATATCAAGGTTGGCAAACAATAACCCTAAAATGCTGTTACCGAGTTAAAACCCCTTCAAAAGACTATCCAGTCTGATCAGCAAATATAGTTGTTTACACTTGTACATATAAGGGCATAGGCAGTGACGGTTATTGAAGTCCAAGGACTATTGTTAACCTTAAAATATGACTAACTAAATTACTTAAAATACAGTTTATGTACTTTAAAATAATATAACGAAATTACTTAAAATATTGTTAGCCCTTAAATAATCTAAAATAGTCCTAAAATAATTTAAAATACTGTTATCCAATATCATTAACCTTATTAAACATTTACCAACCCTGCTAAATATAACAAATATCGTAATGATGGTTAATGAAGATGAAATTTTACAAGTGATCATCATATGTTTGTCTTTTTGTACATACACAAATGTATTAGAAGAACGGGACAGACATACAGCAGGTTCACATCATCGATCATCTGATCGATCTACTAGCCAAGCTTAATAAATTGTAAATAATTTACAATAATAATATTGATTGTTATATTAACCATCGCTGGTAACATTGAAGTTGTTGGGTTTCCCCCCATTGAGTTCAAAATATAACTTAAATAGAAATACAACACGCTGAACTTCAAAAATAGAAACCCTTTTACAAAATAAGCTATAAATCAAGTAAGTGAATATAAGTAATAATGTAAGTTATAATTGCAATATTTAAAAGTATATTCATGACTTTATACTAATGCAATTCCATACAAATTTTGTATCAAAATTTACAGCCGTATGCATAGACATTCAGTTGCATCTTACATCAGTCTTATAATGCAAATTTGTTTTTTGCATATTAATTTGATTTATAAGTGCGTTATAAAAATCAACAAAATGTTGAAGTATTACGGCTTTAAGTCTGGTCGCATATTTCATTTGTTTTTCGGTCAATTCTCTCTTCAAACCAATTAATTGGATTTGGTACAGGTCCCCTGTGATCATAAGAGATGGCCTTCACATACGATTTCTTGCGCTTCGGGTCGTCGTAATGGATCCACTTTTTATCGCCAGTAATGATTCGATGCAAAAATAACTGCTCTTTATGGTTTTCAAGCATGTTTTCGGACATGCAAAATTGTCCTTTAACATCTCTTGGCTTTGCCTCGTGTGGTATTCAATTTCCTTGCACGGCTTTTGCCTTCCGTATCAGGCACAGTACTTCTGAACCGTTTAAACCATCGATTGAAGAATATTAAGTATGAAATCCATGCAACATATTAAGTATAAGCTTCATTGAGAAATCGATGTGCTTTAGCTGCACTTCTATTCAAATTGAAGAACTAAAGCTAAACTTCCCGCAAATCACGATTCGTTGGCACAAAATTCGAGATTTTTGAAGCAAAAAAAAAACCTTGTTGTTTACACTATTTATCCAAAATGTCATATAAGTTGTTAAAGGCACAAACCATGTGTGAAAGATACACCATCTATTGTGAATCCTTTGTATTTAATTTATATTCCCAATAAACAATCACTTACTTTTCTTCTGTCTCCAATATTTATGATCATGCGTATTACAAAAGGAAATTTTTAACTGTTTGGGTTTTGAAAATGAAAAAGAACACATATAATTTGAGTATTTATTTGGGGCGATAAGTAAATGCCTGCCGTTTACTTTTAAAAGACTATTACACAAGCCCAATTGTTCACAACGGCAACGAATTGACATATCGCTATCTTCGTTGACACTGGACGACAGCAGCAATATTATCCTCGGTACGCACTTTTCGCATACGGGAATTTATTTACGACACACATTTCTTACACAGCACAAATTTTGGTAATAAAATTCGATGATTTGCAAGCGTAATTTGTTTGTTAATCTATTAATGGTGAAATAGCAAAAAGTACTGAACATTTTTGGTGTTGCCACATGTCACGAATCTTTTATTTACATTGAAAAAATCTACACTGAAAACAAAAAAATTACCCTTTAGAAAAATACCTCTTCTATTAATTTGTCTAAAATAAAAACATTATTTATATTATTATATTTGCACACACAATTGAATTCGACTTATTTTGTTTATTATATTAAAATTAGAGCTGCAGGTAATTTTTTCAACACAATGAACTAATTTTAAAATTGAATTATAAATCAAAATATATTTTCTTGAAGTATTTCATCAAAAGGACCCATATGCAAATGTGGTATCGTTATTTTGAGTTGTATAAGGTCGGCTAACTTATGTTAAAGTAAGCCCAATTTAATGCTATCCAGACCTATGTATGTTCATACAAATTTCACTCTTGATTAGGGTTGCAAAGTTGGTGTTTCATTCAACGACCGATGATAGTGATGAGCTTACTTTTAGAAAAACAATTCGATAATTTGGTTCGGTTACTTCACAATAGTACTGAAATATTTATATTTTCTTTAATAGATAGAGCTTCTAAACAAATGCTGGTTTTTGCTGTAAAAGTTTTGAAAAATATAAAAAAAATAACTTTTGATGGACTTTTATATTCTAGATACACCCAGAAAAAATGAACTAATATTTAAAAAATTAACTTTTTTGGAGGAAAAATTGAAATGGAAACGGCAGCAAAGACACTATTTAGCAAAATTTAATAAAATTTTCCTTAAAATTAAGAAACAAATTTTACTTAAAATTTGTTAAAAATTTTTAAATTATAGAAAAATTTAACTGTTGAGAACTAAATTTTTATTTATTTTAGAAAATATAGAAAAATTTCCTCTTAATTAGTTCATATATCATCTTAAATTGAACTTTTAGTTAGCGAATGTTCTCTTCGTTTTAAGAAAAATTTTATTAAATTTTTTTACTAAAAACTAGGAATAACTCCCAAAAATTAGAAAATATTTTCTTACATCAAGTTAAATAGCACCTCCTGTAAGTGAAAATTATTATTAAATTTGATAAAAATTTTGTAATAAATGTGAAGCTGTTTCTATGGTAAAGCTAATACATATATGTTACCATATATTTTAAAGTACTTTACAATTATTGTGTCCATATTTTCCCACACTCACAATATATTTGCCGTTGCCGACTGTAGTTTATTAAAAAAGTAATACGTAAAGTTTGTTTTTAAAAGAAGAATCAATTGAAATTCATAGAAATATATTTTTTAACTATTTGAACCAGTCATTCAAAAAACAAACTTTTAAAATTTACAGACATTCAGTAGGAGTTGATATTTTCTGGTAAATGTAAAATTTTATGTTTTTAAAAATTGAAATTGATATATTTCTTTTTTGTTTTTTTTACCAAAAAAGTTTTATTTCAATAAAAATTACAAGAAATTATTCAAATATACACACATCCACAGAAAATAAAAATATATACATATGTGTGTGTTGTGTTTTGTGAAATTTCATACAAATAGAAGAAAATTTGAAAAATCTTTTTTTCTACTCTTTGTAAGTTAAAAAATGTATGGTTACTTTAAACAACTTTCTATTGTTTTAACTACTTTTGTCAATTATTAAACAATGATTGGAAACAAACAACAAAATGGGCTGAATATAATAAAAAAATCAGTAGTCCTCTTTTTGATTGTATTTTCAATTAATGTAATATGTATTTTAATATGTATTTTAGAATATTTTTAACGAAATAATATTGTGAGTGCACTATCGGAGGACTTCCGCATTGTGAGGACACTGCTTTTAACAAGCTTTTTGCTATACACTTTTATCTTTGAATTGAACTTATGTATTTAAAATATAAGTTAAATTTTATTAGCAAAAACGTTAACAGATTAAAAATTTGTACTGCAGGATATCCTGAATCGCAATAAAATTTGACAAAACTAGATCCTATTTGTAGTTAATTAATGGTTCTCCTCGAGAGAACTAAGTGCCCTAAGTGACACACGGCATCTGTGGCTAAGGAATACTGGGGATCCTTTGTCATCTTAAATTAACTAATATAAGAAAATTTGCGAAAATGCAAAATATCACAGTAACATTTCTTGTTATTATTAGAAAATGGAAAAAGGCCATAAGTTTATTCATGAAATTTTAGGCTTTAACTTGAATTTTGACTTTTTAATTATTAACTGAAAAAAATAGTTTTAGTGCCTTAGATAATAAAAAGTTTAAAAGGCGCAACAACAATTACAGGAAGGCCACTATGGCGTAATGTATAACATGTGCTTGCCATATTTTTTATTGTAGTCAGCAAACAACGAGCAAATTCGAAATTTATTACCTTTTGCTAACGAAATTTTAAAATATTCCCAAAAATTAGAAAACTTTTAGTTGAAAAAAAAAAAAATTAATATTTTATTCAAGTTTTTTAAATTTAACTGAAAATTGAAAATTGAAATTGAAAATTTCGCTGGAAATTGTTCATCAGTTTCTAAAACCAAATAAATTGTTATTATTACATAGAAAAAATGTATTACTTTTGGTTTTTAATTGTCTAAATTAATTTTTAGAGAACAATTCTTAAAAATTAGAAAGTGGTACACTCACAATATATTTTCCGTTACCGACTGTAGTTTATTTAAAAAGTAATACGTAAAGTTTGTTTTTAAATGAAGAATCAATTGAAATTCATAGAAATATATGTTTTAACTATTTGAATCAGTCATTCAAAAAACAAACTATAAAAATTTACAGACATTCAGTAGGAGTTGATATTTTCAGTTAAATGTAAAATTTTATGTTTTCTGCTTCAAAAAATAGAAATTCATATAATTCCTTTTTGTTTTTTACCAAAATAGTTTGTATATATACAAAATTATTTGAATAAAAATTACAAGAAATTATTCAAATATACATACACACAAAGACAACAAAAATATATACATATGCATGTGTTGTGTTCTGTTTTGTAATTACATACAAATAAAAAAAACTTTCAATTTGAAAAACAAACCACAAAATAGTTTTTTCTAACTTTTTGCCGGTAAAAATTTGATGGTTATTTAAAACGACTTTCTATTGTTTTTACTTTTGTCGATTATTAAACAATGAGTGAAAATAAACAACAAAATTTATTTTCGATTAATTTAATATGTATTTGAAGTTGTTTTTAACGAAATAATTTTGTGAGTGTAGACTTAAAAACTGTATTTAGAAGTGGCTATCAAAAATTTAGTTAATTTTACTACTCGTAAAAAAATTAACTCACATTAAGTTGAAGTACTTTCTCATTTTAAGTTACACATTTTTTTAGCCAACTGGAAGTAAATTACCTTAAAAAATTTTTGAAATTAACATAGTTTTATTATATTTTAGTATGCAAATTTCTTAAAACTAAATGTTTTTATAAATTTTTGTTTAATATCCTGTTTTTTTCCTAAAATCGAGAAATATTACTTAGGAAAGATATGTTCTATTTTTAAGTATATAAACTATATCGTTTTAACTCAAATATAGGAATTTTTATTCTTTTTAAGAAAAACTTTCTACGTTTTAGTAAACTTTGACTTAAATTGAGGAAAATTTTTTAAGCTATGTTAAGGAAATTTTGGATAAAATTTTAGTTCATTTAGTTTTCATTTAGTATACTTGTAATAACGGTGTAAGGAAGACTTCTATCAATCATAACAAAGGAGATACTAACAGAATAAAATATGGAGAATTATGCTTTTCATAATAAGCTCTTAAAATGTGTATTTTTAATTAATTAAACAAGTGGATTTTCTTCGAAAGTGCACTGAAATAAATAAAGATGTACATATTTAGTCGGCCAACTAAAGAGCTAACTATATTATACTTTTGCTAGCTTAAGCAAATGTGCAAATACATGTAATCAAATGTGTATAACTATATTGTACTTAACAAACTTTTCGTTAAGTTTCGTCAGGTTTCATTTGCTTAAGCAAAAAGGGAAACTGACCGCACTTTACTTAAGGAATCAACTCTTTTTAGAAAAACTCATTATGAAAAAAAAAACAAGTTGCTATGTACATGGAAAATAGTTTTATAGAAAATTTAATTGAAAATTATAAAAATACAAACACGCATGTATGACAAAAGGGATGGCTTTTCTTATTGTTTTTCGATTGAGATGCAGGCAATGTTGCATTTTATAGTACTTTTTATTTATGTTTTGAAACGTTTCTTTAAATTATTTAAAATAAATATAGATTTATTCGTTAATTGTAAAATATTTATAAATAGTAGATATTAAATAATATTTTTCGAAAAAATACACATATTTAGGAAATATAAGAAGAAAACAGTTTTTGCAAAAGTACAAATATTTGTAACCAAATAAGTTGAAAAGCATTTGAAAGACGTTTCGTTAATTTTTGGCAGTAGCTTAAATTAACAAAAGTATAATATAGCTAGCCTTTAAGGCTGAAAACTGCAGGAGAATATTTACTCTCCCCATTGGATAAAGGGCAACCTGAGAAATATCACGTTAATTTTTATTACAGTTACATACATTAGATATAAGTACAAAATCGTGTTGGTAAAAACTATTTTAATTGCTTGTAAATAAAAAATCCTTGCAAAAACCAATAAAATTTTTTGCTGAATATTAGACTAAAAAAAACTCAAAAAATGTTTAGAAATATTATATTTTAGTCAATTTATTTGCTGAAAATTTAGATCTAGAAATTGTTTTTTTGTGATTCTGAAAAAAATGTTCAAAACTTTGTAAAATACAAAAATATTGAGTCATCCACTTTGTCGACAAGATGTAATTGAAAATTTGAAAATATATTAAAATAATTACAAATAAAATAGAAACAAAATTATCTCAATTACTTGCATGCTGCGTATTTGTTTTCTTTTCGCTTAATCCCTTAATCCCGTATGTCACCTGCATTTTTTCGTACATATTAATAAAAATTTTGAGAGCAGTGCAAATCTATTGACATAGCAGAATTATACAAGTAGAAAGAGTACAAAGAGTACAACCATACTTTAAAAATGCAGAAAACGTCATTGTCAATACTAAATGTTATCGATAAATCAGTAATTTCAATGAGAAACTGTCAAAAAAATGTAAAAATTTTCAACTTTAAAATGACATTTACTACTTGATTTATTAACACTGTCAATTTCTACAGTTTCCCTTTGATTGTAGCGCTTTTTCTTACTTACAGCAATTTTTAATAATTGTTTAGCAATTTTTTGTGGAACAAAAGTATGCACCACTGTTTATATTTTTACTTTCTAGAAAAACAAATTGTTTTGTTTATTCTCTCTAGCATTTGCTGTTTCATTCCATCAATTCTATATCAATTTAATAAAAAAAAAACAGATGTCAAACGGACTTTAAGGGATCATTATTTACAAATATTTTTAATACACACATTTAAAGCCGTATTTATATAAAAATCTTAATTCCGGTTTCAAATACAAAGTAGTTAAAAAAAGTTTTAAACCTAAAAAAGCTTTGTTAAAAATTCGTATTCATAATCAGTATTTTAAGTAATAAACGATTTAACGTGTTGGAAACTCGAGGATGGCAACACTATATTTTTTATTTGTCACTTGAATTGTACGGTACTCGTTTCTATATTTTTTTGTCGTATTAGAGGAAATTATTATTTTTATAAGATATAAAATGTATGATAATTTGTTTATTAATTTAAAAAAAGGTCAATACAAAATGCTCGGTAAAAGTGTAATTAAGATGATGATTTTATTGCAGATAAAAAATATTTGAATAACCAGCTATATTTTATGTTTTGATTTTTTACACATTACTAGTTCAATGTGAAAAGACAGCTGGACGGGTCGCTCCTCTTTTTGTAAATTTTTGTCTGACGATCTTTTGAATTTTGGGAAATAACATCTTTTATAAATAAAATACAGTTAAAAACATAAAATTTTTTAAATAGAAATGGTTCTCAGTCGCATTTCACATAGAACAGCTTTTGTTGCGGCAATTCTTGTCAATTCTCTTTAAAAGTTGACTTTATGTTTCACACAGTGAATATTTTGCAGTCATTTTCCTCTAAATTTGGTTAAAATTAATGAAAAATAAAACGAAGAATGAAAAAACAAAACGAACTGCCTAGAACAAGCAACTCCGTACCAATTACCACTCTTCTTTTCCCACTCTGCTACAAACTCAAGAGTTGCAACACAAGTTTCTCTGTGTGAAATGGACTTACCATTTTTTTTTATTAAATATATATATATATATTTCGCAAAAATATTCAAAATGAAAATAAACGCAAAGCCAAAATGTCATTTAAAAATAGTTGTAAACTAGGGTCAAACCAATTTTAAAATTCGTTTATTTACACAAGGTTTCAAATGGATATTTTCAGTGGCGTAAGTTCATGGTCGCTGGGTGGTGCACTGCACAAGGCAGACAGAGACCCTTTGTTGATAGTAGTAAATAGTTTTTTTTTATGAATTTATTTATTTGTGTACTTTTTATATGTATAAAAATGTCAATGCCAAAATAAGAAAATTGTTTGAATAAAATTTTTTTTAAGTAGTTCAATATATTAGTAACCAAATAATAATCACAGTACTGTCTTTATTAAATAATTTCGCGAAAAAAAATAATTCTCTTAGTATATCTGCGAGTTGATTCAATATTTTATAATTCAATTCATTAAATCAGATTTAAAATTATAACTGATTAATCAATTTCATTTGAATTAAATCATTTCAAACATTATTCTTTTTTTAATTCACGAATTAAATAACATTGATTTGACTTGCGAATTTAAACAAAACAGAAAAACATTGAAATTGACTTGCAAATCTTGCTTTTTTTAGATATTCGCCATTTTGTAAAATGGTTATTTTTTAAATGGGAAAAATTGACGAAATGTTAGCTCTAATAGAGTATTAATATACTACGATAATAAAAATATGGCAGGTCCGAAAGACATCCCGAGGAATCTATTTTTATAAAACAGCCACAAAAGTGTGTTAATTATAAAGGGTGGTTAAATTTTAAGGGCTAATGTTGAATGTGAACCACACCTAAACCTCAAGTTTTTTTCAGCATTTTATTTGACATTTCTCAGATTCAGACTAACACAATTTGAACCATAGAAAGATACACAATCGAGCAACGCGTTAAAGTTATTCAGGCTTGTTATGAAAATGGGCGTTCAAATCAAAATGCATTTCGTGAATTGTGGGCAAATTTTAGCAAACACGGAAAACCTTGCTGTTGTTCGCGATAGTGTGTCATAAAGTCGGCCCAGCATTTACCGTGAATGGCATTCGCTATCGCGAGATGATATCGAACTTATTGTGGCCAGGAATTGAGGATATGACCCCGGATGATATGTGGTTTCAACAGGACGGTGCCACTTGCCACACAGCTAACGAAACAATGGCTCTTGTGTACGACAAATTCAATGACCGTGTTATCTCACGAGGTGGCGATGTCAATTGGCCGCCAAGATCATGTGATTTGACACCGTTGGACTTCTTCAATTATTCCTCAGCGTCATTGAAAATTTGGACCATCTGATGGAGGTGTGCCGCCGAGATCACGGTGGCCATTTGACCGACATTTTGTTCCGTACATAATTGAACCATACCATATTATCATAATAAAAAGAAATTACAATAATTTCCTAAATAATTTGTGATTTATTCAAAATCAACATCGGCCCTTAAATTCATATTCGGAGTGTGTTAATTTATATTATCATATTAATTGATAACAAAATATTCACCTTGTGGCTGTTTTATAAAAACCGAATCGAAGCGTAACCTTTGACGAATTTAGACTATAGTTTTAATCTGAATTCATTTTGTAGAATATTTGACATTTTTTGACAAATTAACGAGGCAAGCTTAGAAAAGAAATGCGATACTTTTAAAGAAAATATTTTTAAATAATAAACCAAATCTTTAATCATCAGTTCCTTAGTATTTATATTTTACAATCTCCTTTAATCGGAAATAGCAGTAGATCATAATATGTTTTAGGTTTAGCTAAAAATGATAACAAATTTTAGCGCAATTGAATGTGACATGACAAAAGTCTATTTTATTTTATTCAATTCCAGTGACCTCTGCAAGTGCTGAAAGGTCATTTAGTACATTAAAAATTATTTGAGAAAAAAAGGCCAAACCAGAATATCCAATCTGGCAACGATTGTAATAGAAAATGAAATGGCATCAAAATTAGGTGTAACAAAATGAATAGAAAATTTTGCAAATCTAAAAGCATGTAAACAATTCCACCATCATTTCTAATGATATTTTTTAATTTAGTTATTAGGATTTTTTGTTTCTGTTAGTGATTTTGATTTTTTTAGGGCGCTAATTTGATGTTTTGCACACGGGCCCTTTATGACTTAGTTACGCCACTGGGTATTTTAAGATAATATTGGTTTATGAATACAATTTTATCGAATTTTGCTTAATACAGCTATTATACTTTATCTTTATTAAATTTAAATATTTTATTTTGTCTATAATTTAAATCATAATCAACTACTTCAACAAATCTGAGTTAATACAATAATTTATTTTAATATATTCACATTTTCTAGACGTACACATTTTTGGCGTCCTTTTATTATATGGATGTATGAAAGATAAATACAAAAATCTTACACGGTCATTTTTTATAAGCCTTGGATGAGTTTTGTTTTTTTAGTGTTATTTTTTGTCTGTACGACATTTATCTGATAGTTTTCCTCACTGTAAATGTGTTCTTCAGCACAATTTTTTTTTTAACAAATTGAATTAGTTAATAATAAGTTCAAAGCTAGTTTATCGCTCAAAAAATTTAATTAAAATATTTGCCGAAAACACAATTTCTGCAAAAAATTTGCTGAAATATTCTTGCTATACTTATTTTTCTACTAAATTATTTTCTTGAGTGCATGACTGAAAACTGCACCAAAAATTTTACTCTCACTTTTGGACCAGGAACAACCTGAAAAAACTTGTTTACTGCCAAATGCATTAATTTAATTTTTATTACAGTCATATAGATCAAATTAACATGTTAAACAACTACCAATTGGATATATAAGACGAAGTGTATCATTAAAATTCAATTGCAAATCTAAAAACATCCAAGTCATTAGATAAATTTCAGTTTACCTATATTTGTATCACTGATTGATATAATCACCCATATTCTAGTTGTCGTCATCGACACAAGACAATGTCGTCTTGGGATTTTTTTTTTGAAATTGGTATTCCCGTTGTCGTTATCGAAAATAATTGATAACTGTCGACAAGTATTTTGTATTCTGTTAGAAAATGTGACGACGATATTGTCTTGAAACGACTCTGATTTTGTCGACACAATTTTTAGTAACTACTTGAGGAAAAGTAATGAGTGAAAAAAAAACAGAAAAAAGGAAGAAATATCAAATTTTGAAATGCACTTAGCCCACCGACAATAATGTGAGAGGGATGGCAGAAGGTAAAGAAAGCATGATCATATAAAGTGCATTATAAAAATATAACAAAATTTATAGGTATGGCGAGACTTAAAATTTAAAGTTAAAAAGAAAATGGTAGCCAATAAAGCCGAGTGTAATGCTAAAGGTGGCGGAAGATTCAAGCAATTTATATTGAGCCCGCTGGAGGAAGCTGTGGCAAATCTTCTACAGTTTCAGAAACAGCTGAACCCTAAGTTAAAGTCGTTTCCAACAGTGAGCTGGAATGACCCCTGGGCTAAAAATCTTAATGTAGCTGCCAACTTTATTGTTTTGGAAATAAATGTGGACTTGATTCCGGTTTTCAAATTAGGTGCTGTTGTTTCCAGCACATCTTTGAAGGCTGTTTTATTCAGCCGAAAGTAACTTTCAAACCTTTTAAAAAAATTAGAAGATTAACATTCTTTAAAGTAACAGACTTTGATTTTGCTACTCACTTGTTATCCGGCAGATTAAAGACATTGGATTTCTGTATGAGAAGTCTTCTTTCCAATACTAGATTTTCATTATTTTTTTCATCACTGGTATCAGAATTTAAATTACACATAAAAAACATTTTTTTGCAAAAATAATAAACAAAATAAATCTGCCGACTCAATTTTTAGAGATAAATCGATAAACTGTCGACGTCGTTACAACACTGTTTTAGAATACCAATTTGGTGTCGAAGTGATGTCGACGTAGAAGCAAAGTGATGTTGACTCAAAAACGACGACGACATTGATAACGACAACTAGAATAAGGGTGAATACTCATATATTATAGAGAGCAAACGTATTTCAGCAGCCCATCATTCTTACCATCAAAATTAACCTTTATTATAAATAATAATTAAAAATATTGGTTTATTGATTTTAAAAGTAATACCAAAGTAAATTTTTAGAATCGGTTACCTGTGAATATATTCTTATTACCGGATCCATGAAAAATGATCTAGATCTGGTTACTTGGAGTCCAGAAAGTCCTTACCAGTTCTAAGACTGCTTCTATAACAATTTCAAAAGCAGCCTGTTCTAATGTGTAGGAAAATTTTTTTCTAATAGGTCAAACTCAATACAAAAGAACCGACAGTGGAACATAAATTAGAACTTAAGATAATGGAGTATAAGGTATTCTGCGAACTGTTTTATAAATTTTACATATTTACTGGGTAGTATTGAAATCTCTTTTTTATAAATACATAAACTTTATAAGGGAACAAACCCCATTCAAAAAATAGTTTGGCTACCACAACCGATTTCTGTTGCAGCGACTCCATTGAAATTGAAGTTTTGGTAATCAAATTCGGTTGCAACAACCGAATTGAGCTTATTAAAGATAAAACAACCAAAATGGGGTTGAAACTACCGAGATTGCAGCAACTTAATTCTAACAGAAATCTTCTTACGGTACCGGATTGCTGTGCGATCAGAATTGCTCCATATCTCGAAAAATTCCCGCTTGTCTGTCACCACTTCTATTTCTGCAGTGTTAATCTTTATATTTAAATAAATTCAAACACATTACAATATTATTTCAATTCATTGTTTTGTTAATTTAAATTTCATTGCTTTTTTATGTATTTATTTAAAATTTCATATATCAATTCAATATACTTCTAACAGATAATACAACTAAAAAAATATACATACATTCCTACATACGATTATTTGAGTAAATAAATGAAATGTTTTTGATGTTGTTGTTGTGCGGTTAAAATAAAAAATTGCATTACCATTAAACTAAATTACTAAAATGGTAGAGCAAAACGACAAAATAGAAATTTCAGACATAATTACTAAGGACATTAGTATACATTACAATTATACCAACATATATACTCGTTCATTCAAATCAATTTCTCACATACAGGAAACAGAAAACCTACAGAACAATATCCTTCTACAACATTTTGATGGCAATCGCCACAAATGAACCTTTAATAGAATATTAACTTATAAAAAAACTGAATACAATTTTGGTATTGTGGTCTTGTATCGTTTTATTTTGTTTTTGTACAAAAAATTTACATTTATGTGAGTATAAAAACAGGTAGGTGTATGTTTTAATAGTAACTTACCGAGAGAGAATTGAAATAATCATAAAATTCGTAAACGAAATTCTGATAGAGGAAAACAAAATTCTATAACGAAAACTTGAAAACATTTTATTGGATTCGTGAGTTAAATATCGAAACTACTACATAGAACGTTAACGATATTTATGAATTTCAAATTTCGAAAACCTATTGTAACCAACACAATTACAATGTTTACCCATACACACACGTATTAAAAAAATTCGACATTAAGGTTTCTTAAAATTCGAAAAATTTATTTAGTTTACAAAAAGTCCTGCTACAGGCAACTACAAAATTTTTAAAGCATGCGCACGAAACAAACGGAATAAGGCACAATCATCATTTACGAAAGCAATACTGTCTATCTATTCTATTGAAATATTGTCTCATCTATATAGTGGTGCTGTACACACTCTAACAATACAGCCATAATGAATTTCAACCAAGCTGAACCACGGCAGCAAATACAATACACTCAAACAAACACTTGTTATTTTGTACTATATCACCAACCACTAGAATAGCTGCCAAGCCGTATGAAAAGAACTCCGCCTACGTTTTCGAAATACTTGAATGAATTTCAATATGGCTGCTTTTTAGCATGTGTGGGGGAGAGTACATGAGTAAAATCCAATTTTTGGAGCGCCATCATTTCCTTCATACGCACACAAATATTACAGTAGCACTTTTTTTTACAAACAAACAAAAATTGTATTTTATTTGGGGATCCCCAACTCAAATTGTGTTCTACGAACTAAAAAAAAAAAATCAAAATAAAAACATGTGTGAGAAATGTGTTTATCAAACCATACCGGTGATACTTAGTAGAGAGAGAGTACATATATTTGAAATATATTCTTGATTCCTCCATTTAGAATATGCGTAAGCATTATATTTCATGTTTTTCACGTCGTCTTTAAAAATTTTGTTTTGAAATTTGAAACTATCAGCCGGCGCGCGCCTCATTTACTTTGACATTTGTTTAAATTTAATTTTATGTGTTTCTCTGTTTTTGTTTTTGTTTCACTTTTGCCTTTCCGTTGGCTATTTCCCCATTACCATGACATACAATAAAAAAAATTATTAAGTGTTGACATTGATTTGAATATCTTAATTTTGGTTTTTGTTTTTAAAATAAATAAAATTTATTTGAATTAGTTTTTGTTTATTTTGTTTTCTTTGCTAAATAAATGATTGAACATTATTTTTAATTTCCTACCTACATTTTTTACATTAATTTATTTTTGTTTTATGTGGACAAATTTATTTCAATTCCAATGATAATGAAGTTATGAAAACGTTTGTCATTAATATGGCAAACTGCCGTCGCATTTTTTTACAAGACTTAAAAATATTAGTTATAAAATCTATAGTATTTTAAAGCTATTTAATGCGATTCTAAGATAAAAGAAATTGTGAATCATGGTCTGCTAATTTGAGTAAGCTAAACTATTAAACACATACTGTCATATGCATAGACATTTTGTTGATTTTTATAACACACTTATAAATCGAATTCACATGTAAAACAACAACAAATTTTCCTTATAAGAGTGTTATAAGAATCAACTAAATGTCTTTGCATATGGGGGATAGACTATTAAATTTAAATTAGCTAAGAATTTTAAGCCACATTAAACAGAATATTTTCTGCTAAAAGAATGTGTATGGTCCCTTTGGATCTGACCCGAGACAAACTCATATACATTATAGGATGGCGCTATTGCAAATATGTTAGTTCATTTTAAATAAAGTTACCGTGTACAATTTTTTAACAGCAATTTCAGTAAGTTTTAACAAAATTATTCTCTGAGTGAACAAGTATTTGCAACAGAATAGCATCGATTTGTTTTTGCATATTTGTGCATATTTTGTTATAATTACATATTTTTGCATTTTTGGCTTTTAATTTTTAGTGCATATTTTTTAATGCATATTTTGTTTTAATTGCATATTTAAAAAAATAAAAATGGTTGTTACATTGTATTACATTACATCTGACGATATTAACAAAGGCAATGGTAGGAAATGGTATGTCATATAAAGTTGGTAAGTTTGCGAGTTTTATATCAAAAAAAAAATTAGATTTTTACAGATCACACTAGGGTTCTCTAAACTTAAGGAGGAATGAAGTTGTGAGCTATTGACCGGGCCACTGTTAGAAACATTTATTTGGGTGTAATATCACGTCTTCAAAAAAGTGGGATAATCGATTGAAATTTAAAAAAACGGATTACAACGGAAAAATATGAGTTTTTGTTAATTTTCTGAAATATTTTATTATTTTAAATCGAATTTGCTACAAATATGTATAAATTTTTAATATATATATTTTTAATTGAATGTGAATAAAAAGCATTAAAAAATCGTGATTTGCAGTAAAGAAGCTTTCTAATAAGGCAATACAAACTTAAATGGGTTAAAAAGCAGCCAAATTATTTTCCTTCCTTCGTATACTGTTATATCGCAGAACCAAATTTTAAAATTTATTGAAATAATCGACTATGAAAACATATTTTCTATTCTTCAGGTCCCAATATACTGAAATAAAAACTATGTATATTTCATCTTGTGCTTTGTTAACATCTATTGATTTTTGTTCGTCTACACGGTAGGTAACTAAGCACTGGTAGGTATATATTGCTTGAAATTACGGGCATTAAAGTTTTTATTGAACACAAATTAAAATCCACAAAAATTGAAGAACCTTCTTTGAACGTTTGGATATTTCAGCTATGTTATTTCAGCAGATTTTGAGAGAATAGTATAAGGTATAATGTTAAATTATATGACATTAAAATTTTTATTTAATTAACAGATATTCTGAGGATATATTAACGAAACTACTTCATATAATTTTGTTAGATCTAATTTGAATTTTTAAAATACTTTTAAAAATTTTTTCATCATAGGGTCTATTAAGCGTTTAAAAATTCTGACCTTTTGGAATTAATTTAAAATGCGTTATCAGTTACTATGACTGTGATCCCTAAAAGACAATTTTAATTAACTTTAAAAAACTAAAATAAAATAAAATAGCAACAAAGTTTACCAAACTTTTATATTTTTTTGTTATATAATAAAAAGGCTTAGGATTACTGTTTATTCCCCATAAGCCCCACGCTGTAAAAAGCATATGATATTAACTAATAGCCAATACAGTGAAGATGATTGTAGCTGGCAGCATGTTCCTATAAACTCGAAACGATCAAGTACAAAGGCACCCCTAAATAACCTTCCAAAACGCCAATACTTGAAAGAAAGTCCAACAACGCCAAATCGATATACTACTTTTGCTGGTAATGATGCCAATGAAGAATATAGTGAAAACAACAGGCCATCTATCCCGCGGCTCCAAAACCACCTCCAATCCCTAATGTAGATAAATCGTTACTAATTTAAGTAAAGTTAATCCAGATGCTGATTATTACTATAAACTGCACGAAAACTGTTGAATCTTATCGCAAATTAGTTAATATCTTGATAGAAGTAATATCACATTTCATACGTATCAGATTAAAAAGGAACGCGCTTTTAGTATTGATATAAAGGGTATCAGCATTCTACTCCAATGTGAGGAGTGTATAAAACAACAAAAGTAAAACTACAAAGCAAAACCTTCCAAAGTTTTTTGTGCACCAAGATCCCAAACCAAAAAATAAGGAAATTTACAAAATGCGGTCATTTGATAATGCTATTATTGAAATTGATGCCCAAAGGAATTTGATAACATTGTCCAATGTTTTAGATGTAAACAATTCAAACAAATCTAATTGTATAAAACCTTTCAGATGCGTAAAATGTACTATGCGGAATGTACTAGGTACCCGAATATTCCTCCTCAATGTGTACACTGTTTAAGCAACCATACGGCTAACTATAAGGACTCTAAAGTTTATCAAAACTTATTTACAAGAGAACTAACACAAAAAACAATATGATCAATAATGAACAAGTAAGTCATAAATATGCATTTAATAATGTTAATAATTTTTAATAAACTCAATACTTTATCATATGCTTAAGCTTTCAGAGGTTCCGAATCTGTTGTTAACAATGTTTTGCAGAAAATTGAATCAATGCTTGCTAAACAAACAGAATTAACCAATACTCTAATGAATATGATGTCAATGATAATGACAAAACTATGCATTATAATAAAAAATATTTTTGAAAAACACCTATATTTACTATATTTTATTAGTATCCGAAACGCATCTTAAGCGAGCCAAAGACGATTAATTCGTGCGTGTGTTTTGTTCGCGTACCATTTCTCCACATACAACAAACAAATCGCAATTAACTTATCGTCAAAGAGACAACATCAATTGAGAAGTGGTTGATGCAATTGCTCTTTTGATAATTTTTTGTGTACGCAACAAAAAAATAGAATTATTACAAACAGAAAATGGATGAACTATTGGCTTTTAAGAACAAATAAAGGTTCACATGTAATATTATTAAAAATAATGGTAATTGCGGAACACTATAATTTTTTTTGCTTGCTACCCATCTCCGAAAAATAAAATTGTCAAGTGTTCGTGCACAAGCCCACTAACATATCGAATAAATCACAGGAATTTGAAAATTTTTAATATCTTGTAATTTGTGCTCGCACAGCCCCATTAACATGTAACAAGACGTCGATCACGAAGAAATCTGTCGTCTGTGGATACCTTTACCAGTAGCTGTGATATATACCCAGAGAAAAGCTTGTTTGCAATTCGATCAAAACCGTTAACATTTATTTGTGAGGATTTAATTTTATTTTGAATAACTTAACATCCATTAATAGAGCAAAAATGTTGTATTGGGAATTAAAAAAAGGGAAAAGAAACTAAAAATCAATTCTATTATTCAATTATTGGTATTTCCAATCATCTTTAAAAATAAAATTCGTTTGGTATTTGTGTGCGGTGGAAGCAACCATTTATTTAGGGAATATATTAGTAATTTGGTACAATCTATCAAATTTATTTAAAAAATTGTCGATATTCAAAAGTGGTAACTGCAAGTACGGTTATACTGATCAAATGTATCATTTAATTAGGGTTTCAGTAGAAGCAACCGAATTGGGGATTGTATTGATAATAGAAAATTAGCCATCAAAATTTAGAAGTGTTTGTAGTACTCCGAATTTCCAAATTCAAATACCGAAAAAGGAAAACATTTAAAAAATATATTTTTTTTAATTTGAATAGAAAATATATCAAAGTAAATTAAAATTAGTTGTGGTGCAGTAAGCAAGAGTGTGAACTATGAATCTGATTGCCCAGATTCAATACCGAAAAAATCTAAAAATAATTTTTTTTTAAATAAAATTTTGTGGAACGTAATAAAATTTCTGTGGAATATAAATATTAAATTATACAACTGAATATTGTCTTTCGCAACTAAAAATATAATTTAATATGAAAACAGTTGTCGTAACCGCCAGAATTCGATTGGCAACAAATTCGGTGGCCACAACTGATACTGTTATCTGGGTTTAGTCAAAGCATGTTTTTGCAATCAGAAGAGATATAATACTTTATCTTTTCAATTCTATTGTTATCTCTTTTTCACAAGTGGTTATCACATAATGATGTTCTTTATTCGCATTCAATAGTTGGATACCAATTGCAAGTCAAAGAATTTTCCACAGTACAAATTTTGTTCAAAATAGTTTTAATTCCTGCACGATGTCTTTGGAATACTTGTATTTTTGCAATAAAAATTTTTGTTATAGGTTATGAATTTAATATGGTTTTGAAACTGATCACGGTATTAATAATAAGGTTTCGGTTGGCATCCTTGAAAACATTAAATTCTTTCCATTAATTTATGGATTGCTTTCTTTGTAAAGGAGATAGAGTAAAGATTAAAGGAGTTAAGTGCTTGAGGAATACCGAAGAAAGGCGTTGCGATATATGAGGGATAGAAAATTCATACATTATTTGTTAAATTAATGTTTCCGTCGCCGGGAATCGAACCCTCAACCTTCTGTGTAAAATTGTGACTTAAGTTGTTTATACATTGGGGTAATTCTATTTATAACCTGTATTATTCTTCTTTAATTTAATTTGCGGTTTAAAGCGTTAATGACAATGGTTGGTAACTCTTTATGTCACTATATAATCCAAAAACTACTACTATTGCGTTCGTATTTTGCTACTAAATCCAATGTCATTTCTTAGATCTAAATGCTTAAAGGGTGACAAATATACATACAAGAAAATACATTGAATCTAATGAGAAGGCACTTAACAGTTTTAAGATTTTTGTTGTTGTTTTTATACAGATGCGAACAATGTTAATGGAAATGATTTCACAATAAAAGCTACAAAAAATATACTAACCAACTATTTATTTTTATGGCCATGGGTAACAAAGTCATTATTATGAGTTTATAAACTCATACAACTATGCATTCAAACATAAACTGTGGTCAAAAGGTATTCAGAATTAATTAATATATTTTCCTTAAAACACAAACCAATAACAAATTTAAGGTGTCTTGAATTGTCCCTTACTCTAGTTTTTGAAATCATGTCCGAAATTTGTTCGGTCATATTCTATCCAGTTAATCCAAATTTATCTTAACTCACAATAAAAATCACAACGTAAACGCACAACCGTGACATATTTGTAACCCAGCCTATTTGAACGATTTAACAAATTTTGTTGATTAGTTTTGATTTGTGTATTAATTTTTTTTTTTTTAATTTTTATGTATAAATTTTAATAAAGTACAGTGAAAACTATTTCTAATGAAAGCGTTTAAAAAATTATAAACCGGTATAAAGGTAATTTATAGTTAAGTTTTAGAACAAACACATTATCGTAGAAAACATAACACAACATCCAGAAAAACGAAAAATAAAAACTCGTAAATGTTGTATTATGAAGCATTCTAAAAGAATAACAACATGCTTAAATTACTCTGAACGAAATTTCTGTTTTGGTTTTATTGGTTGTAAAATTAAAGTTTTTTGTAGTCGTAGCTACAGATACATAAACATTTAAACATGTTTAACTCTTTAGTTATTAAATGATTTTTGACGACCATACATTTTTGACGTTTGTATTGGAAATTGTCGTTGGTTTGTTTTCAAATTTACATATAATAATGCCTATTTAATTTTCGGTATTCGTTATCTTCCAGCTTCTAGGCGACTTTCCCTGAAGAATTTTTTTCACTTATATTTTAATAAATGGCAACTCTCTGTCATAGGCAATGTGGGTATCAAAATTTTCGTTTTCTCGATTCATTCAACAGTGCATACAAATAAGTATGAGTTTCGTAAATTTCTGACTTCAAAATGTAATATATCTTGACCCCACCTCTTTGCACCTTAAACGTGAGATTGGGGAACATTACTTGTCTATTATTTTCGTCTCCTATATCAGTCTCCGAATTTCATTGTAATCGGAGAGAACCCTTCTGTTAGGCCGAACGAAAGCTGACCATTTGTGGATTTTAGAATTTACTTTAATTTTTTTTAACGCCTTTAATGTACATTTATTATACCCTCCACCATATATGGTGAGGGTATATATCAGTTTGTCATTCCGTTTGTAACATGTCGAAATATAGGTCTATATATTCCATAAAGTATATATATTCGTGATCCTTATGCAATTTTAAGTCGATTTAGCGATGCCCGTCTGTCTGTCTGTTGAAATGGCGATCACGACGCGATGACGCAAGCGGGGGTGCCTATTTTTACCCAGATTATTGAACATCCTCCCGAGCAGTTTGGTATTGAAAAAGCAAAATCGGTCCAGCGGTTAAAAAGTTATGGGTGAAAATGTGAAGAAACCTCTAAATTTTCCATACAAATTGGTGTATTTTAGTACAATTTCATAGTAGCGACTGGTATACAATATATTTTCTTATATTTTTTCACCAATCGCTTAGAAATTAATAATATTTTGTACACCTCAAATATTTTCACCTCAAAAAATTTTTTCCTCCACAAAAATTTTTTTCACCACAAAAAATTTTTTTCACCTAAAAACATTTTTTCACCTCAAAATTTTTTTCACGTAAAAAATTCGTTTCCGCATCTAAAAAAGTTTTTCACCTCAAAAATTTTTTTTACCTCCATAATCTTACTTCTAAAGTTTTTTACATTATTTGTATCAAAAACAATAGAGAACATTGGTGGGGGGTATTCAAAGATTCGGTACAACCGAATTTATGCCTTTTTTACTTTTTTTATATGACTAAACTACACTAAGAATATTATGTAGTTTACTGTTTGTAGTTTAATATAAAAGTTTTCCGTTCCATTTAAAAATAAAGCAACATACATTTATTTTTCAAAGAAATATATATTTTAACTTTTTTATACATTTGTTAGAAGTAATTTACTATCATTTACCGATTTTTTCAGTTTCATTTATTTTTTTTTGTATGGAATTTAAAAAAAATTTACTCACAAAGCGGAAATTTGTGGTTTATTTGTGCCCGGTTTGTGGTTTTGTTTGCTGTCTGTTTCAAAACAAATATTCAAATAATTCCAATTTGTTTTTTATATAAATTGATTTCATATATACAAAATTATTTCAATTCAAATTACAAGAGCTTCATAAACACATACATTTTGTAGATTAAAAAAATAAAAAAAAAAAATACAAAAACGGAAACAGAAACAGATACAATTTCAAATATTGGATATACAAGTTAATAATGTCGATTTTTTGCTTGAAAAATGCATTTATTATAATAACATAATAAATTGATACATTATTCAAAGTATTGTCCATCGTTAGCCACTACTTTTTCCCATCTTTCTGGTAGTATATGGATTCCGCGCCAATAGAACTGCTCCGGTTTTTAGGTAAAGAATGAATTAAGTAAATTTTCTAAAACCCTGTTCTGAAACAAATGGTAGTCAGAAGGGGCAAGGTCTAGGCTATAAGGCGGGTGAGCCAAAACTTTCCATCCACTGTTTTACCAATAGTTTTCGACCGGTCTTACAACATGTGTCCGAGCGTAGTCATGATGGAAGATTATAGCCTCGTATCTGGTCGAATATTCTGGTCGTTTTTCGTTGATTGCTCTCTTCAAATGAATCAATTGTGTGATCGTCTAACCCGATTTAAACAGCACATAATACAAAACACCCTTCTGATCCCACCACATACAGAGCATTACCTTGGCGCCATTGATATTCGGCTTCGGCGTTAATTTGGCTGGTTGGCCGGGCTTTACATATGACTTTTTGCGCTTGGGGTTATCATAATGTATCCATTTTTCATCACCAGTAATAATACGATGCAAAAATGACTTCTTTTTGTAGCGTTCAAGCAGCATTTCCGACATGCAAAATCACCTCTCAACGTCTCTCGTCTTCAATTCATATCGGACCCAATTTCCTTGCTTTTGAATGAATCCCAATGATTTTTAACGTAGGGAAATTGCTTGTTGTGTAACTCCCAATGATAATGCAAGTTCTTTTTGCGTTTGACAACAATCTTCGTCGAGTAATGCTTCCAATTCCTCATCTTCAAACTTTTTCGTCTGACCAGGCCTCTCCTTGTCTTCTGTGTCGATATCACCACTTTTGAATTGCGCAATCCATCGTTCACAAGTTTTTTGAGTTGGTGCATGTTAACCGTCGATTACTTGGTGCATGTTTATGTCGATTTTTGTTTATGGAAAATGTCACGACGAAGCAGAACAAGTACGGAGTGTAATAAGCAGAAAAAAAATCAAACTTTTGACCATGAGTGAAGAAGAAATTGAAGATTTGATGGATTCAATTGAAGATGAATTCGAAGACGATGATGATATCTTCGAAGATCCAGATTATCACTGTGATGAGATCGAACCTAAAGATAGTGCAATGAGAAGTGATGGTTTGCAACTACTTGATTTGAGTTCTTTGTTTTATATGATAGTAATGGCTACTCGTACCGTTTTGAAATATACACTGGGGCCAGAAATGATGACATCATTTCCCCCGGTACACCAAACATTGGAGCAACAGAATATGTAGTAGTCAGGTAAGTCAATATATATATTTTTTTTTAGAGTAAATGTTAGTTTTACTATATTAAAAAATTCTTTGATTTATATATCTCGAAACAGATTGTCGCAAACGGTACCAAACTTTTTAATTCATATAATATATTTCGACAATTTCTACACATCTCTACCGCTTATGGTATATCTTGGAGCGCGTGGCATTTATAGTCTAGGCACTGTGAGAGCGAATCGCATTTCTAACTGCAAACTTCCAATTGATAAAAGCGAAGAACTCAAAAAGCAGCTCGGGGTTATTCAACGGATGTATGTTGGCACTAAGCCTTTCCAAAGATCCAATTCAGTAAGTGAGCCATCGAAAATTAGTCGTTACCATAGGAAAGAAAGATCTTATGATACCATTGATTGTCCACAAATAATCCGTGAGTACAACGCGCATATGGGCGGTGTCGATATAATGGATTCCTATATGGGTCGAAATGGACTTAAAATAAAAACAAGAGATATGGCCACAAGAATTTTTTTCATCTTGGACATGGCTACGACTAATTCTTTAACTGTATATCGCAAACTTAACACTGAAAAAAATAAAGCTGCAGATATTGTTGAAAAAAATCAAGACATGACAATGTGTGAATTTCGTTTGAGCATTGCAAAAGGACTCTGTGCTTCGGATGAAAAACGATCCGTTAACCGTCCATCACACACCTCAGAGCCAATGTTGGTGAAAAAGCAGCTCATCCAGTGGTCAGCGTCAGATTTGATGAAATAAATCACTTCCCTGAATGGGAATCGAAAAAATCGGGCATATTTTGTAAAAAATCAGATACACACTCTTTTTGTACCAAATGTAAGATTCATTTGTGTTTTTCAAAAGCAAAAAACTGTTTTAAAATGTATCACGTCAACAAAAGATTATTTTTCTATTAGTATAAGTCTTTTTAGAGCAATGAATTAACAATTAATTTGAATAAAAATAATTTTTTTCATTCTTGAATTGTATAACTCCTGTTTTAATTTTTTTCAGCTAAACCACTAAGACCGTCTACAGACGGTCTTTCGACTTTTCCATCTGGCGCTTGCAGGTAAACTTTTTTTTAAAAACGGACATCAGATTCGTATTTTTCAGCCAAAAATCATACTAGAACCAAAATTATCATATCAAAATGCCTTATATTTATATTCCAGTGGTTTAAGGGTTATTAAAATCATTTATTTTATAAGGAATTGGTAGGTAAAATTTTAACATTTATTTTTACTGATTAATCATTAGTTTCTTACGGATGTGTCAGTTGTTTACACAATATTTAAAAAGGTTTAAATGGAAATTAAGTAGACTGATTTTTTAATTAAATTTCAGTTCTTGTAAATGACATTTTCTTTCATATTAACTTACAAGCTATTTTAAGTATAAAAACAGTAAACTACATATTATTATGAGTGTTTTTCCAACTTCCAGTGTGGAAGTCGTTATGTCGAAAAAATTTCCTGAATTAACGTAATTGCTGTTGGGATTAAGACATGGCAACGAATGAAGCCTATTAAACAATTCGTAGTCAAAAGAATAAATTCATTCTTTTAAAGCTCTGTGGTTACGTATGCGGGGTTATGAATAAAGCCAAAATTCACTATGGCTAAAGGCACGATAGCTGAATATAATTCTAGGGATAGTGATACATTTTCTTTTGTAAAATTTAAGTCTGATGTCATTTAATTTAATGGTATACTCAAAATACTTTTGGAGCACAGTGTACACAGTGTAAGTAAGGATATATATATGTATGTATGAACAATATTGCACTTTACACACAATTCACACAGTATTACTACATGGTTAAAGAAGTTGTTACTATATTGTTCAAATAATATAGAAATCCTAAAAAATATATAAAATAAACACAAGCCAGTACAACATCAAACTACTTGAGAGTTTTGTTGAATATTGTACAATATTTAGTTTGAGTGTTTTTGAAACAAATCGACAACAATTTCATTAAATGAGTATGATATTAAATTTAATGATGCAACAGTATTTCAGTTTTGTTCTACTTGTTCTTTTTTCTGCACCTCCTTTCTCTCCTCCTACTTTTAATTTTTCTATATATACTTATAAGCTTTTAGCAACAGAAGCAGCATTACTAGGATATTCAATTAATCGACTTTTCATTTTAGTCGATTAATAGTTCAAATAATCATTCGGGGTTGTTTCTTAACAAATAAATCGAATAAAATTTAAAAATTGATTGATAATTAGAGCACAAAATATTTAAAATAATATATTTGTTTTTTAAATTGGCGTTTTAAGTTTTGTAGTTCAATAATGGTAACTTTGAGATATTTGAAGTTAAACTTTGGAAAATTTTTGATTTGTTTCTAAACAATTAATACACTGTTGTTAGTTGTTAATTGATGTTGTGATATGTAGGTATCATATGGTGTCAAAAATCCAAAACATACAATTTTGACCCAAACTCATGATTTGTCTTGTACTGAAAATTTTACTCTGACAAGAAAAGGTCCTTTTCACTAGTTGAAAACACAGGGCTCTGTAATACATTCATTTCGGATATCGTATCTACAAATAACTTATCTAAAAATAACTTGAGTTAAACGATAAAATAAGATATTTCCATATAAATTTGATTTAAAATAATAATAAGAATAATGTAGCAGGTATGAATGAGTTTAATGAGAATAGAAAATATGGTATTTTGATTTTTGTACCTGTCGTAGTAGAATTTATTTTTAGATCCGATTTTTGCTTATGTTTATTTTTTTGCAGGGAGTTTTTAAAAATGGTATCATTAGTTTTTTAAAAATGTGTTCTAAAGGCCGTATGACATTAACTTGTTTCTAGTAATTTTGCTAGATTATTTGTAGAACGAAACAGTAAATGAAAGATTGAAATAGAAACATTATAAAAAATTTGCTGTTTCTAATTTTTTTTAAATATTCTTCTGATCTTTACACTCCTTTTAATTTTCCATTAGCATATACATAAGGCCATAAAAAGCTAGTGTCAAAACGGAGTTCGCTGAAATGGTTTCTGAAAAACTCATTTGTATGCTTGTATAATTTACCTGTTTATTGAATTTGTGTTTTATTATTTATTTATTATCCTTTGATCAAGGATATTATAGCAACAAAATAGACGGTAAATAAAAATAAAAAAAATTTGGTGCATCGGGGATGCGAGTAATCATTTCTTATAGACTTTGGGATGCAGATCACTAATGTGGTCTAGAAATTATAAGTTAGCTGTAGTTAAGAAATATTAGCGAAACTAATTCTGTAGGAAAGTAGGATTTTTTTTATAAATTTTACAATTATATTTTGCAACATTTAAAGTATTTAAAGTTGAAATTTCTATTTTTTCAGAGGGTACTCAATTGATGAAAAAATAACGTACTTTCTGTTTTAATTTATTTATATTTATATTTATTGATTTCAGTCTATGGATACAATAACTATTCTTACAGACTAATAACTTATATCAATAATTAATAAATTAAAATATCTTATTTAATAAAACTTTAAATTGAGAATGGGGAACACTTATATCTAATTGGTTACAATAACTATTAAATAGTTTCAAAGCTTTAGCTTTATTGAAAGGATTATTTGAAGCATAATTACAAAAATTACAAAAAAAGTTTGTTAGTTAAAATTACGGAAAATGCCATTTACAAGAAATGATTTTTCATTTAAAAACTGGTCTACTCAATTCTCATTTAAACAAAATGACTTTTGTTCTTTTTTTATTGTTTTTAAACAATTGACACATCCGTAAGAAACAAATGATATGATGAGTAAAAATAAATGTTAAAATTTTACTAACCAATTCCTTAAAAAATAAATGTCTTTATCATTTATTTGAAATTGTTTCCGTTTGTATTTTTTGTTTTATTTTTTAATCTACAAAATGTATGTATGCATGGCTATAGACACTTTTGTGTGAATGTGCTTGTGCATTTATGTGTGTTTATGAAGTTCTTAAATTTTAAATTGAAATAAGTTTGTAAATAAGCAACCAATTTAAATAAAAACAATGGATTTTTTAATATTTTATTTTAAAGAGACAGCAAATAAAATTTGAATTTGTAATAACTGTAACGGAAACAAATAACAAATTTCTGACTTGTGGGTCAATTTGTATTAAATTTCAAACAAATGAAAAAAATAAATGAAACAGAAAAAAATCGGTAACTGATAGTAAATCATATCGAGTAAATATATAAAAAAGTTAATATAGATATTTCTTTGAAAAATAAATATATGTTCCTTTATTTTTCAAATGAACAGAAAACTGTTTTTTATTAAACTATAAACAGTAAGCTACATAATATTCTGGATGTGTATACTTCAAAAGTTAGGAGTCTGTGACAAAATTATGGTACAAGATCCTAAAAAACAAAGGCTATGAAATATGCATGTTGAAAAAATGTTATTAAATTTGTATTTTCTGAATGAATTAAGGGGGATGTGAACTAAGACAATGTGTTAAAGTTTTGGAAATCCAATCAAAATATTTTATAATATTCGTTTATAAGAAAATTATAGTAATTTTACATTTAATTTCAAGAATGACCTACATCCTTCATCTAATTTAAATAAATTCAAATTGGGTTTAAAGCTTAAAGTTCATACTTTATTATACTTATGTAGTTTACCTATGTATATAAATTAATAAGAAATTTTTAGAGCCTTTTCGGTAAAAGGTAACTTTACGAATATTTCGTGTTTACTTGGTATTCATTTACTTGATTTACATTATAAAATTTTTAAGAATTTGTGAGTTGCTATCCGATGCAATTTTTTGTATTTTACTTTAAAAAAATCTTAAGAAAATTTCGAAGAAGTGGAGAAGAAACTTTATTTTTACAAAGTTTCCAGAATCTGATGAAGGTATTTCTTTGGGAAGATTTTGCAGAATCTGATAATTTTTACATGAGAAATCCATAATATTTTGAGGCATTTTCCTTGATATCTGAAGGTTTTTCTGTTATAAAAAATCCGCATAATATAAAGCATTCTCTATACGAAAGCGTCTTCAAAATCTAAGAATTTTTATTTAGGAAGAAATTGCTAGCATTTAGAGGACCTTTTCTAAAGAAAAATGTCCTTACATCTGACATTTGCTCTACCTAAAAAGGTTTTCAGAATATAAGGGTATATCTTAGGGCAAAAGCCTTTAGAATTTTAGAACTTTTCATAGGAAAATCGCCATATTTTGATGTATTATTCGTATATAAAAATCATCACATTCTAAAGGCCTTTTTTTTGCAAGCAAAACTTTGGAATACTCCCAGGTTTTGAGTTTCTTTAAGTTTCCGAACAATTGTGGAAACACCTTTTCTCTTCAAAAACAACGCCTTAGTTTCTGAGGACTTTTACATATAGCAAACCATTAGATTATGATTGCTTTTCCGTTAAAAAAGTACTTAGATTCTGAGGACTCTTTCTATTCATTTTATACATAAAGGATTCTGATCATCAGATTCCAATGACGTTTTTCTTTGTAAAGATTTTTACATTCTATTTTTGCCTATAAAAAACTCTTCCGATTCTGAAGACTTTTTCATATAGATGAAAAAGTTTTAGAATTGCAAGGTTTTTCTGTAAAAATATTTTTTAGAAAAAGTCTTCTATATAAAGAAATATTGTTTTATAAAATAAGTTCTCTAAGAAATACCCAGCATCAAAAAATTACATTTGAAGAATATTTTGTGAACCACTGGTACCTGCATCATCTGTTAAAAGTCCCAAAAAAACGTTTAGTGAGTACGATGTTTCACAGAAATAAATTTGTAGTTCTTTCTGAAATGGTAAGGTACAAATATAATTCTGATCTGCCCAATAGCAACAATTTTTTAAATGTACGCCATGTTGAACAGTTCTGAAACAGTGCATCATTTATAGAAAGAAAGTAATTTTCATTCTTAAAATTTCTTATGGTATTCAGTATCTGAAAAGGACTTTTATGATTTTTAAAATATATTTTTTAATTTACTCTTAATCTACCCACTTTTAGTAAATAATTAATATAGATTAATTTAAGTGTTTTTCATTTTTTCATTTTCACTTAATTTGTTTTATAATTTGGTTCGGTTTTCTTCACTTAATCTTTAACATCGACAATATCTTCTAAAACTTTTTATATTTCAGTAATTTATATTTCTTTATTTATATTTTGATATTTTGGCTATTACTATATAAAATATGTACAGTTACGCATATTATGTCTAATATGAAAATTTAGGCATATTGTGTGTAATTGTAAAAATTAAATGTTTATAAGCTTATAAACATGTATCCAAACATGCAAAATACTACACTTGTGTGTAGATTTGTAAACAAAAGTGTTTAACTAAATTTTGTACACATTTTGTGCTCAACATTACTCATTTTATGCAATTTTAAATTAAAACTTACTTTGTTAATAACAGTAATTTTATACATAAATAAATTTTATACATAAATTTTTGACTAATATTAGTGAAGTAATCTAAATTTAAATAAATAAGATACAGAAACGTTGAAATAGTATATGCATTACGAAGTTTGAGAATGACCCAAATAAGGGTATATTAAGCTGTAAAACTCCATATAAAAAATAATTTTTCGCTTTTATTATACTCTGGAACATTTTTTCTTTCATAGTTTTAATTGAAAGCTAATATTAAATTAATGTATCAGTTAAAATAACAGAAAATACTATTAAAAAGAAATTATATTATTTAAAAATCGGTCTACTTACTTTTTATTTAAATCAAATGGTCTTTGTTATTTGTTTTTAATTATTGTTTAAATAACTGAAACATCAGTAAAAAACAAATGATTAGTTAAGTTAAAAAAAAAGTTAAAAGTGTGCCTAGTAATTCTGTAAAAAATTACTGAATAATTCATTTATTTGAAATTGTTTCCCTTTTTTGGTATTTTTGTCTATAAAATGTAAACTCACATTGTCTATAGATACATTTTGTGTGAATGATATGCGTATGAATGCCTGTTTTCGAAGTTATTGTAATTTAAATTGAAATAACTTAAATAAAAAACAAATTGGTATTTTTTTAATATTTTTTTTTTTTTGTAATAATTGTAACAGAAACAAATAAACCACAAATTTCCGTTTTGTGGGTAAATTGTTATTAAATTTCAAAGAAATAAAAAAATAAATAAATAAAACATAAAGAAATCGGTAAATGAAAGTAAATTATTTTGAACAAATGTATAAAACAGTTTAAATAAATATTTCTTTGAAAAATAAATGTATAATCCTTTATTTTTAAATGAACTGGAAACAGTTTTATTAAAGTAAAAACAGTAAACTACATAATATGCTTAGTGTATGTTGTTCTAAAAATAAGTTATAAATTTAACTGTGGCATTTTTTTTTAAAAATGGCGATATTTAGAGAAAACATAAAATTTCTGAAATTTAATAATTCGATCAGACTGGTATTTATCTAAAATAATTGAAATTTTGTGAAAAACAATTAGGTTAAAAAATATTTTTTATTGAGTGCGATTAACCGTTAACAGCGATGAACTGCATCTTTTTTAACCATAGCCGCGGTTAAGAAAAATTGCGGTTAAACACAAACACAATATTTGTTTAAACAATTGCCAAGAAATCAATAAAAAATTAATTACTCTTAAAAATATTTATTCGAATTCGAATAAAAATTTCGCTCAAAGTACAGAAAATGTTCTTATGGTATGTTAGCTCTATAAGTATTAAAAATATTTAATCTATGTTTTATAAGGATGTATGTTATGAAAATGTATTATTTAAAAGCAAAATTTAAGATTTTTTAATATAAAATTTCTTATAAAATTGTTTTTGCCAAACTCACTCGAAAAACAAAGAATTTAAATTAAATCTCAAATTGTCGAAAAATATGTAGTAATTTTTAAAGAAAAAGTTTCTCACTCCAATTTTGTACTTTATTTAGGATAATTTTTCCTGTTTGATATTTATGTATGTGTGATAGTGTGTGTAAAAATATAAATTATAATAGAAAAAATAGAAAGTATGTGTAGTAGTAAGTATATTAATAAGTTTAGTCCATTAGAAGTTTGTGAGGCATCGATTGATGGGTGCAGAACAATGACGAGGGGAAATTAACCAATTTATCTTTGTTTTCTGTAAACGAACAAAACAATATAACATTCCGAAGAGACTCACACACATAATCATATATCCTAAGTTTATATAGAAAACGAAGAATAACAACAAAAAAATGAAATTTATAATAGAAAAACGAGAAAAAGCACAATCACAACCATGATACGATGTAAAAATCGAAATAATAAAAAAAAATATTCTCTAACATCAGCGACAATGATAGAAAGCTTTAGCAAAAATAAAATAAAGAAAAACGGATTCAGCTATTAAGTACAAAAAGGGTAGACTGGGGAGCATATTCCACGCAACATATCTCAAAATTTAAGAACTTTATAATTGATACTTTGCAATTTGTCATCGATCTCCGTATTTTCACACCTTTAAATTTATCGTTTAAAAGCTGTTGGGACCTGGCGCGTTTAGTGTTTTAAGATTTTGTTATTTTTTATAACTTTCGCTTGAAAGTTATGAATTTCTGCATAGTTTCAATGAAAATTTGGAACTCGTCCATTGAAATTTTTGAAAGCACTGATCACGATTTCTTTCAACTTCTCTTAATTATGATCTCGAAAATGCGTAAATAACCCATAAAAATGAGCCTATTTACCATTCGTAAAAATCGCAAAAATCCGTTAATATTTGCCCTCTGTTTAATTATAAACACATAATGTATATTATTACATTGTATGTGCACTAAACAGTTCACATATTTTGTGTTTATATTTACTCACTATGCGTTATAATACACAAAAAATTTTCCATTTTATAGTAATAAATTTACAGACATTTTTTTTAAAAGTAAAGTTAAATGCAACACTCAGTTTCCTAGTTTTGGCTCCGGCGACAACATTGGAATAGTGGCGGGAACCACCATCAACAAAGTAAACAATATTTGTTGTAAATAGTCATCCCTTGTTAAAAATACTTTTAAAGCAATCTTTATTAATCTTTAAGATTGTTTCTTTCATCTTGGTAATAAATTGTTCACTCCGCCATTAAATTAATGTTTTTTAGAAACATATTTAACTTAAGGCTTTTTTTTTATTCTGTTTTGTTTACAAAATGTTAATGTTGTCAAATCGAAATCCGCTTTAGCTGTCAAATTTCGTAATGTAAAAGGTGGTTATTTGAAACTGGATTCAACTCGATTTTAAATGAGATTTCGGTATAGTGTAAATTCAATGTAAGTGCAAAAAGTACACTAGAATTCAATATCTTTTCAATACTTTTTCTAATAGGTAATTTCTCATAATTTGTATTTATTTATTTTTTAAAATTAAAGAATTATTTAACTTAGACAAATAAATTACAAATATTAAAGTAATTTTAGAGTAATAACACTATGGAACATTTTTGGGATTATTGTCTGGGGGGTGATGGTACTAGGTCAGTATAGTAAAACCCTCAAAGGGTTTGGCGTTCGTATGTGTCAGTTTTTTTTTATGACCTTTTAAATTTTTTCCTTATCTTGATGCTTTTTCGCTTAGTTGTAACATTTTGGCAAAAACATAGTTTAACATAACTCGAGAACCACTTTTCCGATTTTGCTAAAACAAACTCAAAAAAATTTAGAATTACAATTTCTTTAATCCGTTCATATAACGTTTTTCTTTATAATCAACAGTTTTGCCGGTAAAAATAAATTTGTGGAGAAAAAAAATTAAATTTTTTTTTTTTTTAAATTCATAGAAAATCCAAAACGGAAAAAAGGATCAAGTGTTATTAATTTCATATAAAGTCACATAACCTATAAACAAAATGCGGCATAGATCATAGAAATCGATTAACGCGTTCTGCTTTTATTTACAATTAAGTGAAGGTATCCCATTTTGACAAGAATATTGATATTTGTTTTTATTCAAAAAAGTGTCATTTATCGCCTTTTTTTATAAATTTTCCCCAATAACTCCAGACTTCTGGCCATAAACTACTAAAAAAATTAAGTAAACATTTTTATAATTTTTTATTTTTATTTTATTTATTTATTTTTATTTATTTTAATTGCCTAGACTTTTTCGATGGTGGTTGTTCGGGACTAGTGGCATCGCATTCATCGCTATCATCAGTTTCTGAACCACACATAATGTCAATGTGTTACTCCACTGTTGGCCCTTCTGCCTGCCATGCATTCAATTCAGCGTCAATCAAAATATTGTTGAATGCGTCACTTTTAATCAGCTTTCGTATATCTGGACCATTTACTACGCCTGATTGGAAAAAATTAATTTGTTAAGATGGAAAAGCATGGGAAATGAATGTGATATTATAACTTACCTTCTTTAATTTTATTTTCGCTGAGTCTCGGGTAAATTAGTTTCAAACACAAGAAAACTTCATCACTTTTGGCGACAGTTTTGATAAAATTCTTAACAATTCCAAGTTTAATATGAAGTGGAGGCAGCAAAATCTTCTCCTTCGGCACTAGAGGCTCACGAATTATATTGGCCATTTGTAACCTGCTGTGCTCTCTGAGTTTCCATCCGTGGCATGCATATTGGTCACCGGAAAATCGTGTGTCCCATTCGCACAAAAAGCACATATATTTTATATAGCCGCTTTGATGACCGTAAAGCATTGCTACAACTTTTAAATCGCAGCATATGCGCCATATATGTTTGGCGTAGTTAACCATTTTTTAAATATTTTCCAGTGCATCATATGTTTCTTTCGTTTCTGTACTATAGGCGATTGGAACTGAAGGTTTTTTATTGGTCTTATGCAGTAAAACCGCCTTCAAGCTGAGTTTTGAACTGTCAATAAATAATCTCCAGTCATCTGCTTCATATTTTATTTCCATTGCGTCCATCAATTTTCCTACATCCGGGCAATATGCAGAAGTTTTTTCATCATTCACAAGGAATAAACTTTGGAGTGTTGCCTGACGACTTCGATAAGCTGTGACTTTCACACCGGGTGCCAAAAAATTGTTTGATTTCAAAATGGAAGCCAGCTCTTCCGATTTATGCTGTGTTAATTCCAACTTGGCAACAATTGAATCAAGCTTATTTTGATTTATTAAAATTGGCTCATTGGATACTGATGGCTCATATGGGGGATCATCACGTGCATCATATGTCGGAGCAGTCGTAGAAGAGAAAATATCTGGGCTAGAAGCTTTTGGCACAGGAATGTGGTCCGAATGAGGCAATGGTGTTGCGGCACTTGCAACACCAACGTAATTATACGATTTTCTTATCCTTTTTGCGGCTCCTTTATTCGCACATGCATAGCAATTCAATGGATTGTGACCTTCGTCAGGATTAGTCCAAGTCATTGGGATACCGAATGGCATACTTTCACGTCTTCTATTTTTCCAATCCATTAGACGGTTGTAGCAGCTTTTACACACTATATTTGTTACCCAATTTTCGTTCACTATAACATTTTGGTTGAAGTACATCTCGTATGTTTGAACAAAATCAGTACTGAAATTTCCCCTTTTTTTATGTGTTGAGACATATTGACCACAGCAGTAGCAAAAGCTATTTATATCTGGCTTGCACAGTTCCATATTGTGTTCAGTTTTGGTTACTTTTAAAAAACTGGAGAAAAATCACTTTTACTGTTCGCGTTCGTCGGCACTTGTTGAATGACAAAAATCACAGAACCAGTGTGAGAAAGAGAAGAAGTATAATGACAATGCATGTTTTATGTGAACATTACAGAACCAGTGTTGCCACATTAATATTTCTCTTTTAGTACAGTAGAAAAATATGAGAGAGTTCGGCTTGTGAGTGTCAATGTTTTCTCCAAATAATGTTGTGCATATCTGGAGCAAATTTTTGAAATTCATACATTTACCTAATTGTGAATAAATGAGAAACCCGTACATCGATTTTCATGATCTATGCCTTTTTTGCTCATGAGTTATGTGACTTTACGCGAAATTAATTAGTTTTGGCACTTTTTCCATTTGGATTTTTTATGAATTTAAAAAAAAAAAATATTTAAGTTTTTTAGGCAAAAAATACTTTTTTCCCTTCATACATTCATTTTTAACTTCGAAAGTGTTGCACATATAGGAAAACGGTAAAGAAACAGATTAGAGAAATTGTAATTCTTAATTTTTCTAAATTTGTTTCATCAAAATCGGACAAGTGGTTCTCGAGTTATGTTAAACTACGTTTTTGCCAAAATGTTACAACTAAGCGAAAAAACATCAAGATAAGGAAAAAATTTAAAAGGTCATAAAATAAAACTGACACATACGAACGCCAAACCCTTTGAGGGTTTTACTATTACCATCACCCTGACTTGGAATTTCTCACCCCCCAGATTGGCTGTTGTACTGTTTAATGCTTTAGAAGCAATAATTAAGTGATATTTTATATGCTGTTCAGAATTACTTAAAATATACTTACGAATACTTTGGAAGTAATGAAAGAAGTAGTTTTTTGGAGTTCTTCAGAATTGATAAAATAGTAGAAAATTATATTCAGAATTCCCATATATTTTTTTGAAAAAATCAAATCGCTCAGGTCAAAAGTGTGGCACTCTCACTAGCGCTGATCCTCACATTTTTTTCATGTTCTCTTAATTATGATCTGGAACCCAAAAAAAATTCTAAAATAAAATTTATATTTTTAATTTTTTTTTTTAAATTTTTAAAAAATTTTTGAATTTTTTACTGAATTTATGGATTTTGATCAAATTTATCAATTAATATGGAATATCTCAATATTTATAAAAATTTTCAAATTTTTTGGTTTTAAAAAAATTTTGAAATTTTTAAAAATTTTACGATTTTTAAAAAAAAATTCGATTTTTTAATAAAATTTCTATTGTAAAAATACAAACTATTGATTTTTATAAAATTTTTCGATTATTACAAAATTTTCCGATTTTTATAAAATTTTTCGATTTGAAAAAAATTTATAATAATAACCCGTTTCCTATGTTAATTAAATGTTGTATCGAAAAAACATAACTTTTTCCCAATCAAAGTGAGAACATTTTTAAACACAGCCGTAAAAGTCAAAAGTGCCTAAAGACAGCCTTAAGCATGAACAATTATTCAACATATTGGTCTTCAACATTTACATTAATATTATTACTTGACATCACTTTACTTTAAAAATAGTAGTGTGTGACACATTTCTGCTTTTAAAGGCTATTGCATTTGCAAAGCTTTTAACTCTGGTATAATCGATCAAGCATTTGATTAAACGCTGTTTTTATTTCGCTGTAATTTTTTTCTCATTCGCACTACTTAGGTTTTCTTTTTGCTTGCTGTACACTAAAATACAGGGTTTAATAAGTTTGTATTTCGTTTTGTAGCAGTCATTACACTGAGAGTATAATGTTCATGAAAATGATGAATTTTTAAATAAAAGCAATCAAATTGCACTCCATTGAAACTTTTCAATCATTTAAGCAAATTTTGTGTAAGATATCATTTAAGATATTAACTCAATAAAAAAGTTTCATTAATGGGCTAGTTTTATAAATTTTACGAAATTTTTCAATCACTTTGTGAGGAAAAGTTTTATTAGTTTGCTAAAAAAATTTATTATATTTTGTTCAATAATATTCTCTCTATGTAGAAATTTTAACTAATCTAATATCAGCGACATTATTTACACTAAGCCCTTGTGCACTACAGTGTTAACATAAAACAAAAATTATAAGCCCTTAACCCTTTAGGGACGGAATTTTATTTTGAAAACCCAGATATTTTTGCTGTCATTTAAGCATATTCTTAGAAACATGGTTAAGAAACTTCCGTTCTGCATACCCAGAAATCCCAATCCCCTGGGATATATAATTCCAATAAGCATATTTCATTGTAATTTCTTTGCTTCGGAAAATTATTTAAGCAAAATAGTTTTTGGGCTACTGAATACAAATATTCAATTGCACGAAAGACACTGCCTTGAACGTCATTGATGATTTTTTCAATTACAGTATTATTTGAATAAAACATTTTTGGTCAACAACATTTTTAATTAGGGAATTTAAGAGATATTGGATCGTGCGCAGGGCACTGTAAAGGAAGTAGCTAAATTTGCTTATTTTGCAGGGAAAAGTATCTAAATTTGGCATAAATGTAGAGCACCATTAGATCAGTCTACGTTAAAATTACCTTTTTTAAAGTTTAGCTTTTTAAAGAGTCTGGTTTTGCTTGAATAGTATGTGTACTTCTTCATATAAAGACATTCATTCACATATAAATGCGAAAAATTGGTCCCTTTTTATTTTTATTTTTTGCATTTATTTTTATTCTTTTTTCTATAAAAATAAAAAGGTTTAAAAAACGAAATAAAAAACACAATACTTCTAATGTGTATAATAAAAACCTTAATGACAATCCATTTATTAACACTATAATGTAGATTCTATGTAATGTTATCCTCATGTTTTTAGCATGAGTTATATATATATTTTTTATAATTTACACTATGCTCTAAAATTAAAAAGATTTATATTTTCAATAGAAGGTAAGAAGGTAGAAACGTAAGAAAGTAGAAATTAAGCCAAATCGGTAAAATATAATTACCACACACTGAAAAAGACATGTTGACCTTGTTTACAATCATTTATATGTATATACATATAAACATATATATAATGAGTGGTCCAAATACATGTATCTTAATAAAACTAAATAAAATAAAATGAACTAAACTAAATTCCTTTTGTTATATTATGGCATTATTAGAAATAAAAAATATTCCCATTATTTGTGGAGCATGATTTCATTCCTGCGGCTTATACTGTCAGTCCAATTTTACAAGGGTGTGGATCGTTTCTGAATTATTCGCATAATATTGTTATTTAAAGGAACCCCATCAGAAAAAGACAAAACGTGTCAAATCGCATCTTTGATGCGCAAATTGACATCGACAAAACGGATGATAACATGATTATCGAACTAAGTTTCCAAAAAACCGATTGTTGGATGAGCTGAAACCAAAGATTGTCCAAGTTCATATTTTTCATTTCAGCCCATAAAAAGTCCGTAATCATGGCGTTTCTATCAGCATTTGGGAATGTTGCCACCACTTCAATATTCACACCAAACTGTCACTCCGTTGCTGCAATTTTGTTTGTTGACAAAATTCGCCTTGTCAGAAAATATGATATTTCGGCCAAATTTGATGTCCAATTGGAGCTTCTGTAAGTCCCAATGCCTTCCATTGGACCTTTTAAGCGAATAATCCGAGATTGTTGTGCAAAGTTCTCATCATGATATTGCGTGGAATGCCGAGTTGTTAAGATCGGTGGCGAGTCGATGTGTTTGGGTTCAGTTGCACCCTTTCGGCTACAACAGCCACATTCTTATCAGTACGAACCTTACGACGACATGTTGGCCACTAGCAAGCCAGTCTTACGAACTTTTTGCACAAAATTGCGTTAAAAAGATACCTGTATTTGCACCACCATGTGCTTACTTAATAAGTAGTTGCTTTTACTGTGCGCAATTACTAAACGAATTTTAATTGGAAATACCAATAATTGGATAATAGATATGTTTTTTTACTTAATTTTTTCTATTTTTCATTTCTAATACAAGAATGTAATTTTAATGGTTTTTATCGAATTCCAACTAATCTTCTCTTCTGAAATTAGATTGGTTTTCCAAAAGCCAATTGAATCGAAAGGTGTATTTTGGTGCGAAATCTGATGTTCAAACCAATTCTTGATTCTTCTATGAAACTTATATATACACAGACATGTCATACATCTGAATTTCGTTAGAAAATGAAAACAAAAATTACTTTTCTAAAAATAAAAATTGTTTTTGCAAATTTTGACCGAACAAAATGAACATAGCTATTTTAAAGTAAACAATGTTGTTTTTATTAAAAACACTTAAAAAATATATTAGTGGACACATTTTAAGTTTTTATAAACATTTAGTATGGAATTTTTATGACTTCTCAGTACAATTCCGCAACGTTTTACGTATTCAGATATTTTTCGTTTTCGCAAATTCTAAAATGCTAAAAAAAATTATTCTTGTAAAAATTTTATGATCCAACTGCTAGTTTTTGATAAAAGTACCTATTTATAGTTGCAACTAATAAATTACTGAGCAGAATTATTTTTTCTTTAATTTATATGTTTTGCTAATCCATCAGAAAAATATTGAATTTACCTACAAAAAGTATTTTTAGTGCACATTTTTAACTGAACTCATAAATAGCACTAGTGAACAGTGGTTTTTTGAGTTTAAGTTTCTTTAAATATCAATTTCACTTTGGTTTTTGAAAGTGGAATAAAAACGTTTTGTCTTTTGTTTTACATTTTCTGCAGAAGCCTTAAACATTTTACTACCACTCTAACGCCTCTGGCATTGCCAATGCTAATGAAGTTTTTATTGCACAATAAAAAATTATACTTAGCAACCTAAACTACGAATCAAGAAGGAAAAAAGCTGCTTTGAAACATTTCAGGATAAAGTGAAGGGAAGTAAAATTATGAAATCAAATCAATGCCTAAAAAAACCTGTGATATGCCTGATAATATCACTGGAATCCATTCAATATAATTTTTAAATTTTCTATATTTGTTTGAAGTAAATGTGTTTTTCTTTAACTGGATGCACTAATGGGTTAAAAAAATTGGTTACACAAAACGCGTTTGCATAACATATTGTTCTTTACTTCTTTCCGCTATATTTAAATCCATAGAACTTTCCATACCTACTCTAAACTAAAGTAAATTTGTGTTAAATATTTAAAGTTGTGATATATAGTTTGTGATAAAAAGTGTTAAAAAAAAACTAAATTAAATATTCCTAAAAAGTGTTAAACTAAAATCCAGCGCTAAACATTTGATGCTAAATCACAAAAAAAGAACTAGCACACAAAATACCCAGATCTCAGTATAAAGAAAGGGGACTATACCACTTCCAAAATAAATATATGGAATGATGAAAATATGACAAATGGTCAGCCTAGCTGCAAATAGGCATTTCGTCGAAATCGCGTGTCTATATCTCATCTCAAGATTAATCGTTTTGTTAAAATATTTTATTTAATATATTGAAAAGAAAAATATCTTTAAAGATTTTGAATACATTAATTATGAAATGACTAAAATATGAACAAAATTGTCAATAGCTATTTATGATCAAGATGCAGAACATACAAATGATTGTAATTAGCACTAAATGGTGAAAAATATGAAAATTTTTCTGTAGCATACGAGAACATCCTTACCAAGTACATAATTCACTGTAAATACTTGCATTTAATAAAATTGTTTTAAAAAGCAGTAGTAAGTATCAATTAAGTGTACTTTAAAATGGAGCATAATATGCTTTAACTCAGAAGACCAAAACATAACATGGCCACTATAATAAAGCCATTAAAATATCACCCTTATTACAATGTTTAAAGTGATTGCAAAAATTAAGCGTGGACGATGACCACTAAGTATAAGAATATTTAAATATATTATGGATATATTCGCACTTTTTTACCTTCCTTCTTATCAGGTGCATGGCGTGAAAGTTGTACCTGTTGTTGTATATTGTACAATTTAAATAAGTATTGAAATCATCAACATTATTTGATGTGTTCGTGTGACATGATGTTGATTTAAAAATGTCTTCATTTTATATGCGCATATTGGATTTATAATATGCAGTATACGATATTGTTATTAAATATATAATAAAATACTCAACCTTTCGTATGTATGAATGAAATTGTTATTTTTAATAATAAAATTAACTTTAAAATATTCTTTGAAGAACGTATAAAGAAAACTAAAAAAACACAAGCTGCAAGGAAGCAATTTCATATAATTGCTACAATTCTTGTTAATCGTACACCTTTCCCATGCCCCCACGTGCATGTACATATGTGTTGGATTGTACTAGTACACCATAAAACAGTCTATATGAAAAATATAAAATTCTCACTTATTGAATCTAAACTTCATTAACATGATAACAATATACATAAAATATAATTAAAAATTTCATTAAGATAATGAAATATTTTTTTGCGTTTTATGAAATGCTTCACAAATACTATGAAACCTTACATTGGACAAAAATCACTGAAACATTTCAAAGACATGATGAAGTTATTTCTTTTAGTGTAAAAACGTCAACTTTTATTATTTTTATGAAAACATGTTAATTTATAATTCATTTAAAAGAACATGATAACATATTAATGTTTTTTTATTAACATAATTGCAATTTATATACTGCTTTATACAAAACTTTCAAAAACGAAATACACCAAAATCAAATTAAATTTACGACTTTTGGTCAAAGTGTTGTATCTTGAAACTGTTATATCTTCGAATGATGTCTTGAACCGTTTTATTTCATTTATGTTGAAATCAAAAAATTAATTAACTGCTGTGTTGACATTACTAATACTATTTTCTTATTATGTTTTATATATGGAATATGGTAACTCTCGAGTTACATTAAATAAATTTGTCATTATACTTTTTATACTGAATAGAATTTGACGTGTTTCAATCATCATTGAATATAATAGAATTTTCCTCAAGTAATTGCAACAGGTTATGGTACCAAGTAGTTGCAACAATTTATAAAAAAGTTATTTTATACAAGGTCAATTATTTTGCTCTATAGCCAATGTAAAGCTAAAATTTATGTCTATTAGGTCTGTAAATTGCTAAGCAAAACGGTAAGTGTACCTTGAAATGCTAAAAGTAATAGCACATATTTTTGAAATAAAATTCTTTAGATGCTTTCTCTTTGTTTGTATAACAACGTTATTAGCAGGGAAATATGACCAAAAAGTGTATTTTAAAAAAATTACCTAATCAACTTTCAAAACAGATTAAAATTTGGTGTTAATATTGATTTTTTTTTATTTTAGATATTCTTGTAAAGATCTCGATTTTTCATTCCAAAACCGTAAAGAAATATAAAATCTTTAAAAAAACAAGTAAAATCATTAAATTCGGTTTTACCGAGTTTTTTATACCGTTCAATAGCGCTGATAAATTATAATTTCAAACACTTGCATGCCCAGGTGGCTCAAAAATCAACAAATTTTGCAGATCCCACAGATCTGGCGCAATATCAGATCAGATCTGCCCGTAAATGTATCACATATGCCATATCTAATCACAAGTCTGAAAACAGGTAAAAATCGCAGCGAGCCAAATCTGGCGAATATGGTGGGTGCGGAAGCAACTGAAAGTGTAATTCGTACAATTTGGTCATGGTATCCAACGACTTGTGACACGGCGCATTGTCTTGGCGAAGATCAAACGCAGCACTCATTTCGAAAACAGCTTTCTCACGAAGAAATGTTCATGCAAAATAGTAAGATCAATATCTTTAAGGTATCAGCTGTCTATTGTAATTTGCGGTCTGCCATTGATGTTTTGCAGTATCACCACCTCTTTTAGGCGACCATCGTGTTTGTACGACCACGTTTAAAGTCACCAAACAACTTTTCTACCATTTTTTTCGATGGAGCCCGCATAACACTTATCAAGCCAAGCTTTGGCTTCAATGGCGTTTTTTCTTTTAAAAATAAATTATAAATCAACACACGAAATAGCTTGAATCCACCTGAAGGTTGGAAGTTTCAAAAACTCACGGATTTTTCAATAGTAAAACTACCTAGGTGTCAACCTACGGGATTTCAGCCGATGTGTTACAATCAAATAAAATTGATAAGCTTTTATTAAATACGTAAGTAAATATGTAAGTGCGTATTATATTTTAAAATAGCAAAGAATATGAGGTAAGAGTTACGTGGCTTTTTAGAATGGCCGCATCTTACGATGAAATATCCATAGTTATCCTCCCTCCATGACACCTAAATTATTGTTTCCACATTCATAATATTATTTGCTTAAAAATAACTGTAAATATTCTTTCAAGTCGTTAAATCCTGATCAATTGGAATTTTATTTAATTTAACGCCTTTTATCTTTTTTCGATCGTTTTCTAAAAGAGGAGTAATTAAAGTTTGATTTATACGTCGACTACCCTTATCTACTATTACTTAGAATTGGATTTCCAAATTTCTACGAAATTTTAAAAGTTTTTCAAAGAAATTTTCAGACTTATGTTAATTTTTATTTAATTTAGTATTTATTTAGCTACCTAGGCAGGCGTGGATCCAGGGGAATAGGGTGATATATCCCAAAACCATAAAAAACATAAAAAATTAATACAATACACAACTAATTTAGTTATTAAAAATGTTAAGTGCCATCTTAATGGTAATAGAAAAATACGATTTGGTTTGGGAATGCGTTAATCTTTTACTATTATCTAGTAATGAAATTATATATATATATTATTATAAATTATTTTAAATCTTTTGTGACGAAAATATGTTATGCCATTAATTGTCCCAGTCCTATAATATAAGAACTGTTCTTGTTGTACTGGTTTGTCAAATCAGAATAAATAGATAGATAAATAAATAAATAAAAATAAAATAAAATAAAATAAATTCTAAAGCAGCAATGATAATTAACATGTCAATGATTTTGTTTTGAGAACTTCCTCTTACGAGGAAAATATTTTTTTATTGGATATTATTTTAAACACAAATGTGATTTAATTGAATTATTTTTGTTTTGTTAGACTTTCTTTCTGCACTTATTATTGACTTTTATTCCCGAAAATAAAAAAAAAAAAAGTGAAAATGATTTGGAATTTTTTTTTTTATTGCTTTTGAACCAAAGAAGCAAAAAGTTTAAATTTATAGTATAAGATAAAATTTATAAAAAAAAAAAATTGAAATCTTGTTAGTGTAAAAAACTAGCAAAGCAAGGGCTGGATCCGCCCTTGCTTAAAAGAATTATTTAAATTGTATATTTTCTTTTAATACAATAAAATTCGTGATTCCAATTGTATTACTTTTTTTTAAATTAAATATCTTAGATTTTAATACCATATATTTTCTTAACTGGAATTTCAGAATTATGAGTTTATTTTTATATCTATTGTTATATGTATTACCTATTAATATACTTTCACGTTTTATTTTTGAGTGCACTGAAGTTTTGTTTTAATAAATTATGCAATTTTTTGTATTTCATATCCCAGTTGTAAACTTGTATTTAACTTCTTATCCAACAAATCTATCAGTCCTATATATACACGACGCGTGCTTTACTCATTCTATCGTTGTCCTTTTAGGTTTGTATTTTTCGAATTTTATATAAATATTCCATACAAATTTACAAATGCTAAGTAGTTATATTTATATAGATATATGCTTTAAAATTTGAGAATTCATAAAAATGGTGCCAAGTCTTGGAAATTCTTGGATTTTCTCTTTTAAATGAAAACAGAAATGTTTGTCATAAAAATATTTGAAAATTTTTAATGTGATAAAATATTAAAAACAAAAAAGCTAACAAATGAGTTTGGTAAATCAAAGGTAAATCAGGGTACACAATATAATTGCTCTATTTCATGTTCCGGCGAATTCCCTATACGAAGACATTTTTCATACAAAGGCGGCCCCATATGTTCAAACTGTATTTTTATAAAAAAATAAAGAAGTCAGGTAAGTTGGGATCGTCGTTTTGTTTACAAGTAGTTACGTATAGATATTTCATTTCATTGCTTTTATTAATGCAAAGGGTACCTACCCGTGCTAAGATATGGATAATTTTTTGTTCGTGTACACGGTAGATATCTAAGCGCCAGTAGGTATCTTTGCTTGAAATTACTGGCATAAGGCTAGATACAAAATATATCAATATATGTGTATTTATAAAAAAGTTAAAAATTTACAATTACATATTAAAATTTAATAATAGATTTTAGGAAAACTGGAACGGACGAAATTTATCATTAGCAGAAAGCCACGATGCCAAAAAGTCAGTTTGAGAAACTCCAGTTGAGTTGCAAGCGTTGCGACACTATTAATACGTTGGTTTTAGCAAGGACTATAAGACTTTTGCTACCAACTTAAGTCTAATAAAAATTTTTTATAATTAGCAATCTTTTTATTTTTTTATTTTGCACATAATTAGCAAACAGGGTTTGTAAATTTTACCACAGGGCGTTTTTTACAAAAATTTTAGTAACATTTTCTTTTATTTTTGACAGATTTTTGATTTTGGCTGAAGAACTAGTAGTATTTTCATACCAATTTCTTAAAATTAATTTAAAAAATGGGATTTTAACTTGAAATAATTAAAACTCTTAATTCAATTCGGCTGCGCCGATTATTTGAATACCCTCCACCAATATCCTAAAAAATGTTCTCTACTGTTTTTGATACAAATAATGTCGAAAACTTAAAAAGTTAAATTATAGAGGTGAAGAAATTTTTTTGTGGTGAAAATAAATTTTAGTGGTAAAAAATTTTCAGAGGTGAATATAAAATATTATTTAATTCTAAGTGACTGGAGAAATGCAAGTCAAAATATTTTACTTGTATGGAAAATTTAGAGGTACCTTCACATTTTAACTCATAGCTTTTTAACCGCTGGAAGGGTTTTGCTCATTTTCAGTAGGATTCTGATAGGATGCTCATTTTCGGGAGGATGTCCATTAATCTAGGTAAAAATAAGCACCCCCGCTTGCCTCTTCGCCATTTCAACAGACACACGTATACACATCGCTTGATTGGCTTAAAATATCATAAGGATCACGACAAGTCCTAAAATAACTTCAATGCCAATCAGAGAACTGCATTTGCTGATTGCAAAACGTTCATACGCAATCAACAAAAGAATAAATATGTGTTTGCGTTCAAACGCTGAATATACTCCAACACACATATTCGTTGATGATTTTAAATCAATCAAACGACGTGCAAATTGTTTTGTCACTGATTTATAATCATCGGTCGTTGTTAAACCATTGATTTTATTCTGTTCATTCGAGCCAACAATAATTATTTTAATGTAGAATAAATCAGAAAAAACAACAAACAACGTGTATGAGTGTAATCATAATTAAAACAAAACAGTTTCTTATCTATAAAAAGGGGGTGGTTTTGTAGAAACACATTTCATAAATGTTATATGTATATTAGGGTGGGTCTAAAATTCGTTTTTTTAGAATTTTTATTAGGAATACCAAAAATATTGTTCTCTGTGAAATTTTTTTTTTTAATTTAGGTCGACATTTCAGGCTCACCCAATCCGGTTAAAGTTAAATATTGCCTAATTTTTCAATCAAAATAGATGAAAAAAAATTTAGACAATATTTAAATTTTTCCGGATTAGGCAAGCCTGAGATATCGACCTAAATCAAGAAAAAAGTTGATTTTGCAGTCTCTGATGCCAATCCAATCAATGTTGCAACCCAATATATGCTTATCCTAGAGGACAAAAATTCTTTGCTTAATAATTATGAGGGGATGTGTAGTACCTAGATAAATTAATAATTTAAGAAATTCAAAAGTCAGTATATGTTCATAGACAAGATTGTTAATTATAAATAAAATTTAGCTAAACTCACATTGATGCCTCCATTTTGTCTAAATATCTTCTAGATTTCACTTCATTATTACAACAAATATAAATACCCCTGAATAAGCCAACAAAAAACTACTACAAAGAACGTAGCAATGCTATTTGATCGCCCGAAATACTTGTCTTGACTGTGTAGCTTATCTTAAATTTGTATTTCAATTTTGTCTGTTTTTGGTACTCATTAAGGCACACCAGTCTTGTAGTAGTTGGTTTCTTTTGACAGGTAGAAAATTTATTTCTTTTGTATTTCTTAAATGTTGTGTGTAAGTTTAATGTATAGAAATCTCTAATGCTCGTAGAATAACGTTAAAAAAACTAAAACAAAATTAAATGAAAAACCGGTTAAAAGGTGGTAATCAAAACTGCCTGCCGGTGGTAGTTGTTGTTGGTGTATTTGTATAAGGTCAATGGCTGATCACTGTCGATATTGTTGTTTTTAGAATACCGCTGATTATGGTAGAGGCAGGTAAATTACTAAATATTAAAATAACTTTTTCACGATATGTACGAGTATTTAAGAATATTTAAAAATGTTTAGATATTTGAATTAATAGTATTTTTAATATACATGTTTGTATAAGATTAGTCATGAAAAAAAAATGTTATTTATTGCTCGTGCATATTCTCATAATAAAATTTTATCAAAAAGGAGGAGAAAGTATGTGCTTTAATGTTTCTAAACCTTGAAAGTTTGACTTTTCACTTCTTTTTCAAGGTTTTTATTGAAAGGTTGAACTTTGTAATTTAAGAATGGAAGACAATATCATTCATATGACTACCACTACTGGCTCGGTAGGAGATGAAGAATTTTACCGGAAAATCGTGTTTTCAGATGTTTTCATCTCGGTTACTATGCCAATAAGCATATGGGATCAGAGAACTCACACGTGACTATTGAGAAACCAATAATGCATTCACAATGAGTCACTGTTTGGTGTGGATTTTGGGCTGGCGGAATCATGGGGCAATTTTACTTCGAATGTTGAGCATGCCCGTTACCGTGCCATGCTAAAAAAATTTTTGTTTCAAAAAATTCACGACATTTGGTTTCAACAAGACGAGGCCACATGTCACAAAGCTAACGGAACCACCGATATTTTACGCACTGTTTTTGAAAATCGAATAATCAGCCGAAATTGTAATGTCAATTGGCCGCGTCGGAGCTGTGATTTAAGCCCTTTGGATTATTTCCTGTGGGGAGCCATTAAGGAAAAATGTTACGCAAACCATCCAGAGGCAATTGTGAAGCATTGAAATATGAAATCGAAATTGCCATTGAAGAGATTCGAGCCGAAACAATCGACAATGTGCTGAAAAATTATGTTGATTGTATGAGATACTGCCAAGACAGTCGTGATGACTACCACGAATGAATGATATTGTGTTCTATTCTTAAATGACAAAGTTTAACCTTTCCAATAAAACCAGAAATTCGCAAAAATAATCAGTAATTTTTTTAAAGCCGATTCAAATTTCAAATTTTAATTGGCCCACCCTGTGGTTTAAATTAAATAAAAGTGTTCATCAAAATAAATGAAAAAATGCCGGTCTACTTATTTTTCGTTTAAATCAAAAGAAATTTTAATTAATATTATACAATTCACGTAAATAATCAATGATGTTTAATTTTTTTTAACTGTTAACTAACTAACCTCAATTCCGAAAAACCAATGATATTACCTTTTTTATTTATTTTAACTGTCAACTAATTAAGTACAAAATCCGTAAAAAGTAATGATTTTTCCTTTTTAAACTTTCAATAAATTAACTACAAAATCCGTTGAAATAAATGATATTATTTTTTCATTTCGTTTTTTAAAAGTCATAAAAATTAACTACAAAATTTGTTTAAAATTTAGTTATATTTTACTAAAATTTTTATTGAATACAAATAACAATCTACCCTGCTAAAATCAAAATTTTTACCTATAATGTTTGCTATTTTAATGCTCCTAATATTCAGCAAATATTTCTTCTTGCATTTAATAAAAATTTTGATATATATTATTACAAAATTTTTGTAATTCATCTAATATTTAGCAAAATTATTCAGCGTAAAATTATGATTTTTAGCAAATCAGAACATGACTTGATCAGTTTCATAATTTTCAGGATATTCTGGGTAGGGTTCTAAATTCGTTAGGTGTTAAGTCAGAATTTTGATACTATTAATTGTATTTCATAATATTTAACATAATTTTTCGTATTTATTGGCAAGTACATTGGATTGTTATAGGATAATGATCAAAATATTTCCAAATTTCGCGGTTCATTTTAATTAAAAACACTGTATTTCTTTAAAATATTCTTTTTTGGTTTGATCGTGATTTTTCGCGTATAATTATAAGACTATATACGATATTATCATATTTATTGCAGCTGTTTTTTTATATCATATAGAGAAAGATATTTCGTTTGTTCACCGTACTAATTGATAATGGTCAAGTTGTTTTAATTATATTTTAGAAAGTTAATAGGAAAATGGTTGTATTAGCTAACTGCGCAAATTTTTCTTTACAACCTGTTAATAATTTTTGTTACAACATGGTTATAATTTTATAAATTCCCAAAGAATAAGCTTTATTTGTAGCGAAAACATTTATTTATTTATTCATTTGGTAATATAAGTACACCTAGAGAAAAGATTGGTTGCAATTCGATCAAACCCATTAACATTCATTTGTGAGGATTTAATTTTATTTGGAATAACCTAAAATCCATTAATAAAGCAAAAATTAAATAAAATTAAAAAAAAACTAAAAATCAATCCTATTATTTAAATATTGGTATTTCCAATCATCTTTAAAATTAAATTCCTTTGGTATTTATGTGCGGTGAAAGCAACCATTTATTTAGTGAATATATATATTAGAAATTTGGTACAATCTATCAAATTGATTAAAAAATTGTCGATATTCACAACTGATAACTACAAATACGGTTATCCTGATCAAATATATCATTTAATTAGGGTATCAGTAGAAGCAACCGAATTGTGGATTGTATTGATAATAGACGTCACTAATGATAGGAATACTTATATTTGTTTTCCTTACAAATTGTTTAAATTCAAAATTAGCCGTCAAAATTTATAAGTATTTGTGGAGTGGTGGGTAGAGAGGTAGCTCAGTACTCCAAATTTCCGAGTACAAATCCCAGAAAAGGTAAACATTTAAAAAAATTATTTTTTTTTTAATTAAAATAAATTAATCAAAAGTTTAAATGGCAAATATATCAAGAGCAAGAGTGTGAACTATGAATCTGATTGCCAAGGTTCAATACCAGAAAAATTTCAAAATAAAATTTAAATATAAAATTTTGAGGAACGTAATAATATTTCAGTGGAATATAAATATTAAATTGTACAACTGAATATTGGCTTTCACAACTAAAAATATAATTTAATATGAAAACAGTTGTCGTAACCGGCAGAATTCGATTGGCAACAAATTCGGTGGACACAATTAATGTTTTCTGGGTGTATATTTTCTTTCTTCACGTACAAATCGCCCGTTGAAACGGAGCATTAAAACATTTTCGTTACACTTTACCAAATAATTTACAAAATAATAGGTATTTTGGATTCCTAACTTGATTTTTTTGTCGATTTAACATAAAACCTTTGACCTTTTGAGATTAGGACAAAGCCATGAATTTAGGTTCCAAAAACAAATTGGTGCATTACTCCTACATCACAGGTTTTTATTTATTGGCAAAGGGCGTTAAAGAAAATTCAAAAATAGGATTAATAAAAGAGGAGTGTTCACTTTTCGATGCTGGAACGAGTTTTGTGAAAAATTACGTATTAGCAGAGTAGTAAAGTGATGGAACAATTTTATAGTCAGTTTCGGAGTCAGCGCGCCAAAGGACTTTGGGAAAGTAAACTTACACTGATCGCATGGTCAAAACAATATCGGCCTGTTCAATGTTTAATTTAACAAAAGTAGGAAAACGATTTGGAATTAAAAGTTTATATAAGAAATATAATATTTTAACTTCTTTAAATATTTAGGCTGTAGTGAATAAAATTTCTGAAGTTTGTGTTAAGGTAGAAAATTACCCTATTATATCTTTATTAAAAAATTTATGCATAATCGCATAATCGTTTACTTTTGGCAACAGTCTTATTTAATTTCTCTCCACTTTCAAATAAATTGTTAGTGATTCATAAAATTGGTGAACGATTGACTCCTTAATCGTAGAAGAATAAAGTTGTTCAGCAGATTTTATGAATAACAAGTAAGAGCGGCTAAATTCGGCTATGCCGCATCTTACCCTTCACCATGGTTGGGAAAAAAGTGAAGTTTATATATGGACATATATGGAATGGACAAATTTATATATGGACATCTTTAAGAGAAAATTTACCATTGAGTTTGGTGATAAAACTTGGACACGGGAAGATTTATGGTTCCCGAAAATAGGTATTTAAAAAAATGTATGTTTTGGTCATAACTATTTTCAGCAAATATGTTCTACTAAAGATTTTCGATCTTTGGATATATAAGACGTATCCATAGGTGATATTACAGCTCTAAAATTTTAGTTTTTATAAAAATTTTGATGTGTTTAGCTCAGTTATGGAGTATTTAATTACGGTCTTACCGTCCTTAAGATATAAATTAATCAATTTGGGCCACGCCCAATTCAAGGATCCCGCCCACATTTGGTCAGATGTTGTGTATTGATAACCAAGATGCCAATTATACAGAAAAGCTGACCGACATCGTTAAACCTACTGTGCTGGACGTATTTGTTTTGTTAAAAAAAAATAAAAAATAATAATAAAAAAAGTGTTAAAAAAGTATAAAAATTAAAAATTGTGCAAAAAAAGTTGAATAGACGGGGATCGAACCCGCGCCGAAGAGAAAAAAACTATTTGTGACATAGCGCTTAGACCACTGAGCCATTCAAGCTTATATGCAACCATCGTTAATAGAAGTAAAAATAAACAGTTTTCGTTTAAAACAGATTTGTTTGGCTTTTATTTTAATGACAAATCTTTGTATGTGTTTGTTGTTTGTGTATAAAAGGTGAAGAGGTGAAAGACAAAAAGTTCAACAAATAAAATAAAAACAACAACAATCACGATCATAATGCCAATCAGTGTTGTCTTATTTTTTTTTTTCAAAAATCCCTTTTTTTACATTAGTTAAAAGATTTCACTAGAACTGCATGTGTTTTATTTCTACAAAAACGTTTAATTTAGTTGGCAAATTTGCATCTGGGATTTTATTTCGCTTTTTTATTAAAAAAAATTTAATTTCTTTAGCTTAATTTTAAAAATTTGAAGGAAAATAGTTTATAATTTTTTTTTTGTATAAATTATTATAAGTTATGGCCTAAAATAGTTCCACTCAAGGGGGAATTATGTATAAAATTTTCTTAATATATGAGAAATAAAATGGTTTAAAAATATTTTTATAAATTCTTTTAAATCGGAGCAAAAAATAGAAATAAAACCGTTTGTATTTTGTTTGTATCAGAGGGTTTTTATACAAATTTTGATGTATTTAGCCTATTTATGAATTATTTAATTGTTAATTTAAAATTTTATTTAAATTAATTACTTAATGTTAAAAAAACAAAAAATTAAAGTAAAAAAGTCTTAAGAAAATATAAAAAAAATTGTACAAAAAAAAAGTTGAATAGACTAAAAGAAAAAAAGTATTTGCGACACAGCGCTTATACAACTGAGCCATTGATACTGATGTAAAATCATTGTTAATAGAGGTATATAAAAAGTTTTTGTTCATAAGAGATTTGTTTGGTTTTTATGTTAATGACAAATCTTCGTATTGGTTTGTTGTTTGTGTATAAAAAGTGAAGAGGTCAAAGAAAATATTTTCAACAAATGGTTGTGTTTGTTATGCGTAATATTCAACATACATATAAAAACAAAGGGATTTTACGGAAAAAATTAGAGGTAGTCGTGGTTTTTTGCTAATATCTCAGCCATTTATCAACCGATCTGGCTGATTTTCAATAGCAAACAGAAATGGATCACATGTACTAGAAATATATAACAGTCAAGTCCTCATCATGTCTGGGGTCTTCGGAAAACCCATTTAAAAACACAGACGGACATCCTTAAATCAACTTCGCTCTTCATAAGGACCCAGAATATATATACTTTATAGGGTCTAAGATAAATATTGTAGAAATTACAAATGGAATGACAAACTTATATATACCCTTCCACCTGTGATGAAGGGTATAAAAATAGTTTATAATAAATCGAGACATGATTAAAAAAAATAAAATTTTAAACATAACAATTTAACGAGTATGTTATATTTAATTGAACATCATTATTTTGTATAATTAATTTCTTCACAGAGAAAATAGATCCATTGTCACAACCGAATTTCTTGCCAACTGAATGGTTTCGTTGCAGCAACCGAATTTTTTGGTTGTCACAACTAAATGTTTTCCTCAAACAAATATGTCGGTGGCTCCAAACAAACCATTCCGTTGGAAAGGAATTCTGTTGTCACAATGAATCCGTTTCCTCTGTGTTCCTATATTTTTATATTGTAGCAATTTAAAAATTTTATAAAAGTACAGTCAAAATATATTTCCCGTTACCGACTGTAGTTTATTTAAAAAGTAATACGTAAAGTTTGTTTTTAAATGAAGAATCAATTGAAATTCATAGAAATATATTTTTTAACTATCTGAATCAGTTATTCAAAAAACAAACTATAAAAATCTACAGACATTCAGTAGGAGTTGATATTTTCAGGTAAATGTAAAATTTTATGTTTTCTGCTTCCAAAAATAGAACTTCATATAATTCCTTTTTGTTTTTTTATCAAAATAGTTTGTATATATACAAAATTATTTCAATAAAAATTACAAGAAATTATTCAAAATACATACACACAAAGCCAATAAAAATATATACATCTGCATGTGTTGTATTCTGTTTTGTAATTACATACAAATAAAAAAACTTTTAATTTGAAAAACAAACCACAAAAGTACACTTAAAAAAGTTTGTAAGTTAAAATAATTGAAAATATAATTTAAAAGAAATGATATTTCATTTAAAAACCGGTCAACTTAATTTTCATTTAAATTAAATGCCATTTGTTATTTATTTTTAAATGTTGATTAATCAACTGACACATCCGTAAGAAACAAATGATGTAATCAGTTAAAATAAATGTCAAAATTTTACCTACCAATCATTAAAAAATAAATGTTTTTTTCATTTATTTGAAATTATTTCCGTTTTTTGTATTTTCTGTTTTTTTTTTTAATATACTCGTACAATACAAAATGTATGTATGCATATGAAGCTATAAACACTTTTTGTGTGAATGTATTTGTATATGTATGTGTGTTTATGAAGTTCTTATAAATTGTATTGAAAAATTTTGTATATATACAACCAATTTAAATAAAAAAACAAATTGAAATTTTTTGAATATTTTTTTTTGAAATATACAGCAAACAAAATTTAAATTTGTAATAACTGTTACGGACACAAATAAACCACAAGTTTCCGTTTTGTGGGTAAATTTTTATTAAATTTCAAACAAATGAAAAAAATAAATGAAACTGAAAAAAATCGGTAAATAATAGTAAATTATTTCAAATAAATGTATAAAAAAGTTAATATAGATATTTCTTTGAAAAATAAATGTATGTTCCTTTATTTTTAAATGAAACGGAAAACTTTTTTATTAAACTACAAACAGTTAACTACATAATATTCTGAGTGTAGTTTTTTTAACTTTTTGTCGTGAAAATTGGATGGTTACTTTAACCGACTTTCTATTGTTTTTACTTTTGTCGATTATTAAACAATAATTGAAAATACACTCTAATTGATTTCTGTTGAAATTTACCCAACTTATAGTAGGAAACTGTACTCCTACTATAAGTTGGGTAAATTTACTCTGTGTGCGTAAATAAAAATATGCACACATTATGCGTAAGTTGATGAACACAAAATAGGTTAAATTACATTAAAAGTGCGTACAAATTCAATGAAATTTTAAAATAAAAGAGTAAATTCACCAAATTGGTGCGTAAAGAAACACGTTTTTCCTGCAAATGTACATAAAAATGCGGAAAAATCCTACAAAAATGCGCACATTTTCTACCATGATATTGAAAATTATAAAGCAAAAAAATTTTGTTTTGTAATAAAAAACAATAAATTTATTATTTAGTAATTCACAATAAAAACCATAATTTTATTGTTTGTTAACTCACAGCAAGAATAAACACAATACATTTATTGTTTAGAAATTCCAAATAATTGATAAATTTAAAAAATTAATGAATCTATTTTTTAGGTTTGAATATTTTATCGATTTTTTTTTTTTAATTTCAAAGTGTCATATTTTTTTACTACTATAAGTTAGTATATTTACAATCTTTGTGCGTAAAATTTTTATTTAACAAAACAATACTAATTTTAGGCATAATGTGTTTAATTGTAAACAAATAGTGTCTAAAAATACTGCGTGTGTGTATTTTTGTATAAGAAAGTGTGCACAAAAAAGTTTTACACATTTGGTGTTTATATTTACCGAATTTTCGTAATATTACATAAAACTTTGCCCATTTTATAGTAGTAATTTTACTAGCATTTTTTAGAGTGTAAACAACAAAATCGTCTGAATATAATGAAAAATCAGTTGTCCTCTTTTTTATTGTATTTTCGATTAATTTAATATGTATTTTAAGTTGTTTTTAACGAAATAATATTGTGAGTGTAGACTTAATCGGGGCAATTGTGGTAGATTTCTTTAATTTGTTGTGTACAGAACGTTGGGTTCTACTTATTCTTGGGTGGATGACCCTTGAAAAGTCGTTAAATAATTTGAAACACAAATATTATGATTTTAACACTGACATTCATTTTCCAACCATTGCGTAATGCTTTTTTTAGATTTATCCTTCTTTAGTTGATTAAAAAGCTAGTTTTTCGTTATAAAACAGTTCATACACGGAGAAAGCAGACTAATTGTGATAATAGAAATTCTTGCTAACTGAATAAATCTGTTTTACCAACCGATTTAATCGATTGTCGTAACCAAATGTACTCCTGATCGGATTGAAATATACCATATATTTCAACCTAAATTCTGTTGTAAAGGGTGATTTTTTAGCAACTTTCTTTTTGGCAACACTGTTTTTGGCAGCTCAGTTGTTGTCGTGTAACATGTTACTGTCAAACATGTTCAGTTTGGTCTATAATTTAACCATGTCGTATTACAAACGAATGGTGAATAGATGCTGGCAAAGTTGGATGAAGAAAATTGTATTCAGCGACGAAGCTCATTTCTGGTTGGATGGGTACGTGAACAGACAAAATTGCCGTATTTGGTGTGATGAGCAGTAAAAAGCATTGCAAGAACTGCCAATGCATCCTGAAAATACACTGGTTGGTGTGGATTTTGGGCCGGTGGCATCATTGGACAACGTTACTGTGAATGTCGAGCGCTACCGTGCAATAATTACAAACTTTTTTTTGAACAAAAATTGATAAGCTGGACTTGGCTGAAATGTGGTTTCAACAAGACGATGCAAAATCCCACACAGCATGCAAAACAATGGCCCAATTGAGAGGCGAGTTCGGTGAACAGTTTCCTTCATATCTGGTGTCGGTCAATTGGACGCCTAGATCTATAGGGACAAGCCCGCAACGGTTGACGCACTGAAAGCCAATATTGAAGAATTTATTCGTGAGATACCGGCCGATAAGTTGGAGAGAATATGCCAAAATTGTACCCAGCGTATGAACCATTTGAGGTGTATCCGCAGGCGCCGCCGCAGGCCCAGCCGTTCTATCGACTCAAAAAAAGATTTCATATATTTCTCTAAATTTTATGTGTTTTTTTAAATCAAATCCGAATGCTCTTAAAAAATCACCCCTTATTAACCGAATATATTGGTGGCTACAACCAAACCATTCTGTTGTTAAAATTTCGGTTGTTTAACAGGGGTCGCAAACCACTATTTTCAAACGTTTGAAAATCATCGCAATTTAATTCTCTGCCATTGCTAATTTTTGGTACCATAGTAAAACAAAGTTTTGCCAACATTTTGCTTTTTTACCATCGCGCATCGGCAATTTTTTGACAGGGTAATCTTTGTTGCTATTGATATTGAAACGTGAGTTCAACATGCTTGAATGTTTAAGTCTGAAGTTTATTATTTAGATTTATCATAGACTTTAGTAAGATATGAAAAATTAAAATTGTTCAGTTTTCGTCACTATATTTTTAAAACTAAAAAATTAAGTAATTATGTGATTTTTTTTATAATTTAACCGTGTTGTTTACTAAAGATACATACATATTAAAATTTTTGATTTTCATTTCGGTATTGATTTTTATTGCCGAAATCGTGAAATCGTAAAAAAGGGAAATTTCAAATTTAAATAATATAACCTATACCTAAATACATGTATTTTAGGTTATACTCGTATTGTATCCTATTTGAATTTTGCAAAATATAGCGTTATTTTTTCAATTTTGTATGTATTTTTGGGAATGTTTATTAAAAATATATATTTTTCTACAGAAGCTTTTTTACAAATATTTCTTTAACTAGTTTTAATGGTCCAAAGCCGTATTCGAGATTTCCGTCCAAAAGCCTATTAGAAGTTATGTATTTAGAAAATAGTAGTACAAATATAGAGAGAGAAAAAACGTTTTAATAAATAAAACAGAATTTGTGCGATTTATCAGAGAAAAAAATGTCGGAGAGCTTGAAGGGGTTTTTCCTTATAAAATTTCATATACACATAAAAATGCTTCTTAGAATCTGAGTAAATTGTAATATAAACTTTGATTCTAACGATATTCTATAAAAATCGTGGTTTTTTAGCATATTTCTTTAGAAGAAATGAGGAAATAATATTTATAAATTAACGCGGATTTCAATAACTGTCATGCGTAATAGAAAATTTTCTATTTAAATTAATTGCAATTGCAGTTTTAAAACAAACTCAATTACAATTCATTTATTAAAGAAAAAAACGATACTCCAATTTTTAGTTGCATTATTAATATTTCTTTTCTCAAATAATATAATTAATATTTCTTTCAACTACAAAAACATGACATTTAAATTTTAGTAATAACAATTACATGTAATTGTAATTTATTTTGTAAAATAACAATCTCAATTACAGTTCCGTAATTTCATTTGAAATTATGTAATGCTAATACCCAGTTCTGCTATTTATGTATATGTCACATTTAAGTTGACCACACACACATTTTTCTCATTCATGGTCATCATCATTAGAAAACTAAATTATCCTTTTTGATAACCACTTGCAATATAAGAAAAAATCTTATGTATTTTTGATGTTTTTTGAAATTATTAATCTTTATTCTTCATTAAGTTCATCATTGTTGTCTTTTTCTCATCAAATGCATGGACACATGTTTGTGCAAATGTATAATTTAAAAGTTTTTTTTTTTTAAATTATTGTGAATTTTTTTCTCATCGTGATTTTGGATGATTAATTTTGAATTACTAACGCACTTTCGCCATTCCACTTTTATGCACATTTAACACGTTAACATGAGATGATCTAAAACAACTCTGTGTGCAGTCCGTAAAATAACAATGAAGTTTATTGGTAATCTGTATAAATGTTATGTGAGATGTTTCTCGTTCGGTTAAACATCATGAACATTTTTATTTCCAAATGATCAGAAATACTAGTAAAAAGATTAATAGCCTGTTCCTCTATTTCGAAAGAACACGTTCGTTCGCTTTCTAGTCGAAAGAAAACTGATTTGGGTTTCTCTAACTCTATTTCTATGCGAACGATGACTCGAACGACAAGTCGAATGAAAACGTAACTGTTTTCATACAAAATTTGGTTTCTCTATTTCGAACAGCTCGAACGCAAATGTCAAAATCAGTCACTTGCTATTTTTTGTCGAGTAAATATATATTTGATATTTTTAAAAGCAAAATGAAGTAAAGAAGCAATGGATAACAAAAAGTAAGTACAAAATAATACAAATATTTATAGTTTATTAAAATTTTAAATTTTAGTTAAAAAAAAATCAACAATGGACCATCCGAAGACGCTTGTATTTTATATGGAAGAAAGGCCTGATTTTGCCAGAAGGACTCTGGTGTTCGGAGCAAACAAATTTTCCGCAGAGGATGAAAATTTGACCAGAAAACTAAACTCCGTTTCACCCCCTATTACGCTGTTGCTGAGTGGAAAAGGTATGTGTGTGTTGTTTGTGGCTTACGTTTGCCCAAGAAACTCATATACACATTTTTTATTTTACATCTTTTATTTTACAAGGACTTTAGCAGTGACCGCACCGAACAGACAACAGGCAACAGAAAAGCTCTTCAAACAACAATTTCACCCACAACCAATCGATAACAAAAATTTTCACAAATAAACATACTTTCCAAATAAAAATTGATTTGTTGATTGTTATTGTTTTTTTTATTTCATTTGTCATATATAGCTGATCACTGTTAAACAGGGTTGTTTTTGTCTTTAAGCAGTTTAGTAGTATTTTTGCTACTTTTAAAGAAAATTTTAGCAAATGCTCAAAATATATGATCTGGCATCTCTGTGATTTGTAAATGCGTAAGAAACAAAAATTGACACACGTAAGTCAAGTCGATCGAAGCCTTTCGAAATAGAGAAACCCAAATTGACTCGAATTCGAGTGACTTGCTATCGTTCGACTAGTTTTTCGTTCGAGATCGAGGAACAGGCTATAAGATCCTTTAAGCCGACTAGTATCATTTGGGTCAATTTGCGGAAAGCCGTACAATTTCCCGAAAGGCTCCTTATCGTTTTTCTATGAACAAGGCGGAAATTATAGAGATAAATCTGGATGAAAGTACAAAAGTTCATTTAAGAAAATACCGGGAAGACGTGTTTAAATGATGATCTAAATATCATCCGATTTTCTTAAAATTTTGGAGGCTTGAATTATTTTTCCTCATATCATTTACAATGCTATTTAACCACATAATTACACAAAAAATACCTTGCTGTGGGAGGTGAGTTAAATTCAATAGAGTACGTCCCTGAACCAATAAAGACCTATGTATGTGCCAAATTCAATACAAAATATCTTTATATTTGCGAACTGTATTTTGATCAAAATATAAATACTGGCAAGGCTGGTTTGTATCCCATTTTTTGCAATTTGAGGCGTGATTTATGGTGCCACATAACATTTATAACCCATATTTCAGCAGATATAGTAGGTCTTGTTTGTCTAAATACCATTTAAGTCCAAATTAGAAAGAACCTTTTTATCAGAGAAAAGTCTTAAGATATACGACTTATAACCGAATCGTCCTTAGGCAATAGAAATACGTATCAAATTTCATTACATATCTTTATGTTTGCTAGCTGTAGTTTGATTACAACTGTGTATAATAAGTGATTTTAAAACGTTCTGTACAAGTTTTAAGCCTCAAGGATAGAGCGATTTTTTACAAGGAGTTCTTATAAATTATTTAATTTTTAGAACTGTGTTTAATAAAAATTGTTGATATTTTTGTTTAAATCAGTGTTTTTTAGAAAATAAAATTCAAAAAAGTGTGTAATTTTAAATGGCTGGGAATTCAGTTTTCAATACTCTACAAGTGTGTTAATTTCATATTAATGTTCCTAACAAAACACACTTTCTTCAGAATAGTAACATTTAAATGCTGATAAATATATTGTCTACACTTTAGGTTAAAACTGCCTAAACTTATAATATATAAACCTAAATAACTTATAATATATAATTGACACAATTTTATTAAAAAGTCACAGAATCTGCCATGAATTTGAATAGTTTGCCCCCACCGTTTTGAGAAATAGTCAACGTGATGCGGATTTACCTTGAAATTTTGTAGTTTGGGCGTCTTGGGCATACAATTTTTGCATCTGTACAGGAAACAGAAAAAGTAAACCACTATGAGAACTTTATTGTAGATTCTCAAAATAACGTTAAATATACCTACCACCAACTTAAAATTAGCATGTTACAATTTGATGAAACAAATATTGTTAAAACTCTTTAATGTTGGCGAAATATAGCTATTTTTATGACTTTTTATTAACATTTGCCTTTGTATACATTTTTTCAATAACAAATAATTTTTGACAAACTTTAGTTAACACAAATTATTTTAGGAAAAGGCACAAATGCCTAAAATTTAAATATAATATAAATTTGCTCTTAATTAATCATATATTACAATAAATTATTACAAAAGTGTGTAAAATAATGTTTCAAGTTTATAGTGCGTTATTTAAAGCATTGTGTTTGGTTTTAAATAAAAAGTTGCACACAATATTGTTGTAAATTTCAATGTAATTTTAAGAGTGTAGTGAACTAAATTTGAAACACTTCTTAGATTTATTTCCTCATGTAACACGCAAAGAAAAAATATGGTTGAGGCAATCATATACGAAGAGTATCATATATTTTTGGGTTTATGGTTGTACCAACCATAATCGTACTTAATTATGGTTATCATATTATAATAATAAAATAACCATATTTTTACCATAATATAGTCCCTACAGTTATATTATGATTCAAAAATTAACATATTATTGTCCTAAATAAACATGTTATATTGAATTTATCATAATATGATCCCACGCAATCATAGTATGCTCAAAATGTTAGCATATTATGGCCCTTCATAGCTATATTATGATTCCTGGATAATCTTAATGGAAAAGTTCTTAGAAACTATGAAAAAGCTTTTTAAATTTTAAATTATTTCCTTTTGAAATGCTTTTTCTATAAAAAAAAACTAATATTTGGGACTTTTTGAAGAATAATTGTTAGGGAAAAAATCACAGACTTTAAGATTTTTTCTTTCTTTGATTGTATAATTATTTATTGATTGCTGCCATCATTTTATCGTTGCATACTTATCATATTTTTTTCATAGTCAGAATTTTTGTTACCACAGTAAGGTTACAGCCAATAATGATATAAAATAGAAGGTGCCAATCATAAAATAGTAAACTATTTAGTAAATAATGATGGTAGCGACCATGTTGATGGTTAAAATACCAACCCATTTGCATCAAGCACAATATAGTAGCAGTGATCATATTACAACCATGTTTTTTCTCTTCGTGAATGAACATTGTATTATTATAATAAATATTTGTTAATATCACTGTGTTAGAATTGAATTTTTTTTTAACCGACAAGTGTGTCCCAGTGGGTTAAACTAAATCGACTTGGCTGAATCCAATGTCGCTAACTGTTTTTCTAGGTTAGCTCTTAAAAAAAAGTTAGCATGATGAAAAATTTTGGTTTTGTAACCAGACAAAACTTTGTGTATAAGCCTGCATTGGACCACTGTGCCTCAAATTAAGTTATTTTACATTTTTTGTAATACTTGTTATATATTCCAAGTTTAAATCCAAATCATTTTTTGAATTTTGCACAACAAAAGATAATTTTAAACTATTTCTTTTTGCGTATTACAATAAAATTTATTTTTCTTATAAATATTTTTTATACTTATTTTATATTATTATATATTATATTTACTTTAATCATAGTCTGTAAGGAGTTTTGTGTCCATAGACTTAAATAAATTATCTTTTCATTTTTGGAACTAGTTTATACAAAACATTCCAACAATATTAAGCCTAAAAGTCTAAGAAATCGTCAAAAATCTGCTTCAAATTTGGTTTATTTATTTACTGTTTTTTTTTTTTTGGCAAAAACACAATTTTCTTAAAATTTTTTTCAAATATTCGAAAACTTTTTTTTAACGTAATGTAAACAAAAAAATATGGATGAAAAATTAGAATCTCAATATGGCACTAACGGGCTTAGGAAGTTGTACTTTTTCGAACCCGAGTGTATTTATTTTTTGTGTTATTTTAGAAAGTTTGTAAATTGTACCAAATTAGTCATTAGTGTACCATTATACTTTTTAAAATGGTCCATTGCTATCAACCCGCCCAACCATGCTGTCTTTCATCCGAATACCAGACAGCCCACAAATAATTTTGTTATCCATTGTAACAAATTAATACAATTTATTAATAAAATTTAACGAATACAACAAATAATAATATAAGAACATAATTTAAAGTTTAGAATTTATCGATTATTCTTGCGAGTAATAAAAAAAATTTAATTGGATACTAATTGAAATTTTATAAATAGTGTTATATAATACTACTAATAATTGAATATGATGACAAGTTGAATTATTAGAGAATTAATTTAAATTTATGGTTTATATATATTGATATTCAATCATTAGAAAATGTAGTGATAATAAAAGACAAAATCCAAAAATGTAATTCAATTAAATTCAAAACAATAACCAATATCAAAATTTTCTTTTTTTTTCGTGATGAAGGATAAAGGCTTCCGTTCGAGATGATTCAGAATAGTTATCGCTAAATTCTTCCTTCTATTAAAACAAAACAACACAATGTTAATCAGAAATATCCCATAGGTTCACTAGTTGGTTCCGATCCAAACTTTTACAACACCGAAACCAAAATCACTGCTTCTCTTTCTGTCCTTTTGCTCCTTTTTTTTTGCTGGGTAATTTAAAAAGTTCTATTCCGATAGCACTAAACATAAATATTAAAGAGACATACGCATAAAAAATAATAATAACGGAGTTAAATCAAAATATGAAGAGCAGAAGTGGAAAATAAATAATTTAAAAGTTGTGGCTGTTTTATGAGGCATGCAATTGGGCTAAACCAAAAATATGTGTTTCATGTGCTTATGGAATACACGTTTTGATGGCGACTAGTTTAATACACGGGATTGGCCTTTAAGTGAGGAAATCAGATTGCAAAGAAATAATATAATTGAATTTCCACTTGTGCCGATAGAAAAGGCTTTGCTTCCTCCACTCCACTTAAAACTTGGAATTGAAAAAAATTGTACAAAAGCATTGAACCCAGTTGGGAATGCTTTTACCGAATAGCGCCGAATTTTCTCACGGTTAAGCGTCATGAAAGTAAAAGAAGGTATGAACTCTAAACTGCTTTATTAAATTAAATTTATATTTCATATCATAATGTTTTTATTTTACAGGGATAATTAATCGACCTGAAATTCCTTGTCCAATAATCTGAAGTTACTTTGAATAATATCGAGCTATTGGCCTGGAATTGTTTGAAATCAGTAATTGAAAATGTTTTAGAAAATCATCGGACTGAAATTTTTTTAATTGAAAATATGTTTTTACCCAAATAATATTGAGTCTTGCAAAAATTATTTAGGTAACAAAGGTTCGGTAACTGAGATAAAATTTAGCAAATTTCCCTGATTTCAAAGCAAATTTACCCCTTTCTGCATAAATTTGAGTAAATTTCCTTGAAATTTGCTAAAAATCCAATTGGACTTGCCAAAACTCAATTAGTATTGCAAAGAAAACAATTGCAATCGCAAAAAAAACTATTAGAAAAATGATTTTAATAAAAGTAATGTTTTGAAATATTTGCTTACTAACAGACATAAAAGAAATCATCAGTAATAATAATAAAAATAGTTTTTGATTAGCGAATTATATACTGATTTTTTGATTCCCACAAATTATATTTTCCAAATTTTGATTCGTGAGTTAAAATTGTTTGTTAACGATTGCCAATTATTCTAATCCTTAAATACATATCCTTTGTAAGAAAGAAAGCAATTTTCATTTAAACATTGATTTAATACAAATTTGAAGTACCAAATTAATTTTACTCCAATTAAATCAATATTTTTAATGAAAATCGAGTCCTTTCAACGATTTAAAAACTTGATATTAATTTACGTATTAAAACCAAAAATTGATTCGCGAGCCAATAAATCTAAAACATTTCACAGAAATTATATTCTTATTTTTTGATTCAAAAGTTAATAAATATTTTTTTTGAATCATTGAAAATAATTCCAATTCTTTCAAATTCTGCTTACTAAATTGCATTTTTCTTTGTTTTTTTTTTAAATGTTAATTTTAAATGTTGTTGAAAAATGCTTAAAACAAAAAATGTTTGAGAACAGCTGTTGTCATTTCCTAAATGTTATCACTTTTCATTTCAAACAACCCGAGTACTTTGACCTACATTTACATACATACAAACCGCCTACATGCTATTGACTTTTGTCGTAACAAATCTTGTCCTTGATATTTTTATGACGTTTAGTGTGCATAACAAAAGAAAATGCAAATATTTGCCTTAGAAATTGTTCCAGCAATAAGTTAATCTGTTTCAGTTAAATCCTTTTAAAAAAATATAGAGAGTATAAGCGCTTCTGCCAATCTGACCCAGACCTACTGTTGTGTGTTAAAAGTCATTGAAGTCAATCCTATTTAGCACTATTGATACATTAACGAACATATATACGATATTTGTTTTTCAATTTAAATCGTTGTCAATTGTCTGGATCCTTGCAAATATACTGCCTTTTGTTTTAGTGACATTTTATGATGTCGTATATACTGTTGTTAAGGTCATATCTTGTTTTGTATTTTATTGCATATTTGTTTTTCCGCCTCTGTTTGTTGTTTTGTTTTTCAAAGTTATTTCTCGAAACAATGCGAATTGATTTACGATATTTGCAAGTTATATGTTGAGTAGTCTATTTTTAATAGATTCATATTGTGTTTACTGCTGTTCCAGTAGTTTTTGTGGGTTATGTACGGGCATATACCGTTTTCACTTTTAATTTCATGTTAAGAAACTGAAAGCAACTGGATATGGGAAGTAAAATGTCGACATTTCGCCTGGCGTAGTCGTTATCACAAAATATATATTATTTTCGCGATAACAAATTTTGCGATACTTTTACCTGAATTAGGGTACCTATCAGAATATAGTTGTAGTATCATTTAATAATCATATATGGCCTTAATGGTTTGGTTATATAAATTTAAGAAAATAAATTTCACATTTATTATTAAAAAAAATCGTTTACAAACAAGTAAAAAAGGCTTTGAGGTGAAAAACTTTTTTTGGATGCACAAACAAATATATTGGTGGAAAAACAATTTTGAGGTGAAAAAAATTTTTTGAGGAGAAAATGAGTACGCGAAGTTACATTACATTACCCGTACAAATGAGCTTTTCCATCTATTTATAGAAATACACTTTGGCAACCATCTTCGATTTTCGAAGCACAAATTGACAGGGTTGCCATTTATATAATTGTCTTTTGACTATTTGTCCAACATCTACTATTAGTAAAAGAGTATTTTCCACTTCTAGCTTTATCAAAAGCAAACAAAAAATCGTCTTAAAACAAAACATTTAAATTGCATATTATTTCTAAAATATTATTTTAGAACTGAAAAATAGATTTTCTTTTACATATTAAAAATGTAATATTATTATTTTATCAGGCTCAAGATCATAATTTTTTAATGTTACTAACAAATAGATTTTATTAAATGGAAAAAATTGGAAGGATCAAACATTAAAATCAATAAATAAAATGTTGAAATGACATACAATTAAAAAATATTATAAAATATTTTTTTTTCAAAGAATGTATTTTTTTATTTTTATTACTTTATATATTAAATTTAATTTTTTTTGTTTGTAATTAAAACAACAAATTATATAAGCCTCTTATTCAAATTAAAAAAAAAAACAAAAAAAGGCCGTTTTTTTGAATACTCTATTTATCAGGCTCGAGATAAATTTTTTCCATTTAATAAAAAAATTAGTGTTTACTATTCATTAGTAACATTAAAAATTATGATCTCGAGCCTGATAAAATTAAAAATATATAATTAAAACAGACAGATCGAAAAATATACAAAATTTACAAAAAAAAAAATTATTAATTTTAAAAAAGTGGATATTGAAGGAAATGTTATTTCTAATAATTAAAATCTACACCTACAAACTTAAATTGCCTTAAAAAGTTACATACATTAAAAAGAGGGATCGGAATTGAATATACTGATTGATGTCTAAAAATAGTACATCTACTTAAAATAGCACTAAAATATTTTTAGTTCTAAAAATCAGCACTAAAACCAATTAAAATTTTAACTAAAAAAATTGACTAAAATATTTTTCAAAACAGAAATTACCAAATTTAAACAAAATGGTAAATTCGTTTATGTTTTAACAATTTTTAAGCCTTTATTTTTTTTTTTAATTTTGTATGAAATATTTTTTGAAAAAAATAAATAAAATAAAAAAATCTTCATGCTCAATAAAAAAAATAAATTTAAAATTTTGTACTAATATTAATAATATTTAGTAATTTTTTTTGCTGATTTTTGGACAAAGATTTTAAATTCCACATTACCAAAAGTTGACTAATTTCATTGTGCTACACGTCAGCAGACATGTGTTGCTAAGATTAACAAAAAATACCGCTGGGCTCAAATTAGCAAAATTTTCCGTAATAACAGAAAAATTTTCATATGCCATTGCAGACTTTTTTTGGTGAGTGTAAAGCAATAAATGGAGTAAGATGTTGGGCATATATAATAATATCAAGTATAATAATATCATTTATAAAAATTGTCGATGTGGTTGTGCATAATTATGTACATACGTCTTGTACGTAATTAGATAAGTCAATTAAAGTCAGATAGAACTCAATCGCATTATATATGATTATATGTTACTATTTTAACCCCAGTAGGTTAAAAATGTTTACCAATTTTCCAACTATGTCTGTAATTACTTAATAGGTTTAAATTATTGAAGAACTCATAATGAATGAAGCTTAAAGGACAATTCTAAAATATTTCGTTTTCGAACTAATTATATATTTCCCGACATGATTATACCTTAATAACCCAGCAAAAATAAATGGAAGTGATTCTTAAGGAATTAATTTTTCATTGATTCCAAAGTATCGTTTGGTTCTGATTTTTCTCTTCCAAGGCAGTTCATTTTCACAACTTTCAAAAATGTGATTTTTTGAAGAAATTTAACACTTTTTGTATCTATGACGGGAAACTTATTTTAAAAACAACCAAAGTTAAACATTAATCATAGATATTTCTCTATAAATTTGACATTTATAACTATGCTTTAAGTTTAAGAGATTTAAAATTCTTTAAATTGTAGTTATTACACAGTACGACAAAATCAAACTTTGAGTACACATGAGAAATGTTAACAGAATATGAAAATAAGCTTAAAATAACGAAATACTCTCGGCGTTTTGCTGTAGCACGTCACAATAATGAGAAAATCGATTTCGTACATTTTTGCTTCTTTTTTAACTTTACATGTAAATTAATAAAAAAAAATCCACATTTAATTTCCTTTTCAAAACTGGCTCAAGTATGAAAATCGGTTGACCCATTCTGTTTTTATAGAACTTTTTATAATAGTATTACATTACAAGTGAACCTCCACGGTCCTTCGAAGTTTAAAAATCGATTTTCTCAAAATTCTGACGGGCTACAGTAAAACGCCGAGACACGTATTTCTTTATTTTAAGCCTATTTTCATATTCTTTTAACATTTCTTATGTGTACCAACCACTGTCGTACTGTGTTATTGATACAAAAAGTAAAAAATTTATTGTGGAAAAAATTGCAAGAATTTCGAATAAAGTAATTTAATAAATAAGGCCCGTTTACTGAATGTCCCGTTAAAACCAATAGTCAAACTCAAACTTTATATGGGAAACCTCAACAAAAGTGTCAGTTAAATTCCCAGAATGAAGCTAACGGGAGTTTGTGAAAATGTGGCTTAGGCCCGATTATTGATGTCCTGTTTAAATCTAAATTACAAATTCAAAATTTATTTGGGAACATCAAAAGATCCCATTTTTCACTGAACCATAAGAAGGGCTTTTGATGCAATGAAAAAGGATCATAAAAGAAAACTTCCACCCTATGTAAAAATCATTGGTTCCGATCCAAATTTTCACAACATTGGAATCAAAATCACAGCTTCTTTTTCTCTTCTTTTGCTACTTTTTTTTTTTTTTGCTGGGTAAAGGTAATTTATATAGAATTAAAATTAATTAAAAATAAAATATTTTGAATTCTAAGCAATGTCTTCAAATATTTACATACACGTAAAATAGTTTGTATGTTATAATAACAGAAAATATCATTAAAAAGGAATGATATTTCATTTCAAACCGGTCATTTAAATAAAATGGTTTTTGATACTTATTTTTTAATGGTGTTAACAACTGTCACATAAGTAAAACAATTGATTGATCAAATAAAAATAAATCTTCAAAATTCACCTACCAATTCCATAAAAATAACTATTAATTTATATGAAAATCTGTTGGGTTTTTAAATTTTTGTTGATTTTTTAATCTACAAAATGTATACTCAGACAGTCTATGGACACATTTTGTGGGAATGACCATATGTGGGTATGTGTGGGTGTTTATGAAGTTCTTGTTATTTGAATTGAAATAATTTTGTAACCAATTTAAATAAAAAACAAGTAAGAGCGGCTAAATTCGGCTATGCCGAATCTTATATACCCTTCACCATGGTTGGGAAAAAAGTGAAGTTTATATATGGACATATATGGAATGGACAGATTTATATACGGACATCTTTAAGAGGAAATTTACCATTTAGTTTGGTGATAAAACTAGGACTCGGGAAGATTTATGGTTCCCGAAATAGGTATTTAAAGAAATGTTTGTTTTGGTCATAACTATTTTCAGCAAATATGTTCTACTAAAGATTTTCGATCTTTGGATATATAAGACGTATCCATAGGCATATTACAGCTGTAAAACTTTAGTTTTTATAAAAATGTTGATGTTCTTAGCCAATTTATGGAGTATTTAATATCAGTCTTACCGTTCTTAAGATATAAATTAATGTATTTTGTGCCACGTTCAATTCAAGGATCCCGCCCACATTTGGTCAGATGTTGTGTATTGATAACCAAGATAAGTGTACCTTATTTGGAAACTTTTCCTCTTTCCGTTCTCCAATTATACAGAAAAGCTGACCGACACGTTAAGCCAACTGTGCTGGACGTATTTGTTTTGTTAAAAAAAAAATAAAAAAATAACAATAAAAATGTCTTAAGAAAATAAAAAAAAAGTGTTAAAAAATATAAAAATAAAAAATTGTACAAAAAAAGTTGAGTAGACGGGGCTCGATCGCGCGACTAAAAGAAAAAAAGTATTTGTGACAAAGCGCTTAGACCACTGAGCCATTGAAGGACATAAGCAAACGTCGTTAATAGAAGTAAATAAAGAGTTTACGTTTAAGACAGATTTGTTTGGGTTTTATTTAAATGACAAACCTTTGTATGGATTTGTTGTTTGTGTATAAAAGATGAAGAGGTGAAAGACAAAAAGTTCAAAAAATAAAATAAAAACAACAACAATCACGATCATAATGCCAATCAGTGTTGTCATATTTTTTTCAAAAATATTTTTAGTTCTAAAAAAAGATTTTTTCGACCAAAAAAATATTTGTTTAAAAATCGTTAAAAGATTTCACTAGAACTGCATGTGTTTTATTTCTATTATTTCTTTTAGCTGGCAAATTTGCATTTGGGATATTATTTCGGCTTTTTAAAAAATGTTTTTAATTTCTTTAGCTTAATTTTAAAAATTTAAAGAAAAATAGTTCATAATAATATGTTTTATAAATTATTATCAGTTATGACCTAAAATAGTTGCACTCAAAAAGGAATTATGTATAAAATTTTCTTAATATTTGAGAAATAAAATGGTTTAAAAATCTTTTTATAAATTCTTTTAAATCGGAGCAAAAAATAGAAAGAAACCCGTTTGTATTTTGTTTGTATAGAAGGGTTTTTATAAAAATGTTGATGTTTTTAGCATATTTATGGATTATTTAATTATTAATTTAAAATTAGTTATTAAAATTAGTTGTAAATGTTAAAAAAAAAATAAACAAAAAAAAAAGTCTTAAGAAAATATAAAAAAATTGAACAAAAAAGTTAAATAGACGGGGATCGAACCCGCGCCTATGAGAAAAAAACTATTTGTGACATAGCGCTTAGATCACTGAGCCATTGAAGCGTATATGCAACCGTCGTTAATATAAGTAAAAAATAAACATTTTTTGTTTAAAACAGATTTGTTTGGTTTTTATTTAAATGACAAATCTTTGTATGTGTTTGTTATTTGGTGAAAAAAAAAAGAATTTCAACAAATAGATGTGTTTGTTTTACGTTAAATTCTACATATATATTAAACAAAGGGATTTTACGGAAAAAATTAGAGGTAGTCCTGGTTTTTTGCTAATATCTCAGCCGTTTATCAACCGATCTGGCTGATTATCAATAGCAAACAGAAATGGATCACATTTAACAGAAATATATAACAATCAAGTCCTCATAATGTCTGGGGTCTTCGGCAAACCCATTTCAACACACAGACGGACATCGTTAAATCAACTTCGCTCTTCGTAAGGACCTAGAATATATAAACTTTATAGGGATTTTTTTTGAATGCGTGTGTGTGTGTATACAAAGTTCTTGTAATTCGAATTCAAATAATTTTGTATATAAATAAACAATTTAAATAAAAAAATGGAATTTTTGCATATTTATTTATTTATTTATTTATTTTTTTGAAACAGTCAACAAACAAAATTTCAATTTGTAATAACTGTAACGACAACAAATAAACCACAAATAAACCACAAATTTGCGTTTTGTGGGTAAATTTTTATTTAATTTCAAACAAATGAAAAAAAAAATAAATGAAACTGAAAAAAAAAATCGGTAAATCATTTCGAACAAATGTACCAAAAAGTTTAAATAATTATTTCTTTGAAAAATAATTGTATGTTCCATTATTTTTAACTGAACTGAAATTTTTTTTTAAACTACAAACAGTAAACTACATGATATTCTGAGTGTATTTTTTTTTAATATTTTTATAGGGTTAATTTTGGAAGTTTATTGGACATTTTAAGGAATTTTTTCAGTATTTTAAAGGTAAGGCTTTTTTTTTATTTCGGTAACGGTATTTTAAAGGCTACGATATTTCAGTAATTTCGGTAACGGTATTTTACGGGAAACGATTTTTAGTTATTTCGGTAACGGTATTTTAACGATAACAACATTTTACTTATTTCGGTATTAGTATTTTAGGGGAAGGGTTTTGAATCGATGACCGTATTTAGTGGTATTGCCTGCCAACCTAGAGTTATATTTAATTTTTATTAATGTTTTAAAAATTTCAAAGTTGTATCTTGAATCCTAAAGCCTATATAAGGCTGCTGGTTTGATACTCGTTAACGGCATATACTTTGTATAAAAAAAGACATTTTAATATAGACACAATTTAATAATAAAAATAAAAAAAAAACTGCTTCAATAAAAATGTCTTCTTACAATAAATTAACACTTTTGAAAAAATCTTTAGTAGGAGTAATTAATTATAATATTAATTTATAAATTGTCTGTTTTTTAAATAAGAGTGGCACAGTCATTTTATAAATCTTTAAAAACAAATAGTTTGAATTTTTATTCAATTTTTAACTGATCTTATTAAAAATTGAATTGGTCCAAATTAAATTTAATTTTTAATTATATTTACAAATATTTAAATTGGAACTTATCCCATAATTTGCTAATTTTTCTTTATGCTAATAGAACCGTTCTCCTCCACTTGCATTTAGAAAAAAAGCTTTATCATATTTATGAAAAACTTTAATCGGACACGACCCAAAATCATTATTGAAGTGGGGTGTTACTCCACTAGACTAAATAATGTGTCCGTTTTGCCCCATTTGGCACATGATCGGTCATCCGACGCAACTCTTCGTTTCTACACATATTAAATAAATTGGTTGGAATTGGAATTCCATTATTTTGTAAAAATTTATACTGAAGAAAAACTTTATAAATTTCTTTAAATTTGTTATAAACTAAAGAAGTTTTTATGTAGTGTTGATCTGTTATTTTAGTTAATGAATTTGGTTAATGCTTTGATGATTGCCTATTTTATATTGAGTGTTTGGAAACAAATAAACAAACACGAAAACAACATCCAATTAGACTAACATAAACGTAATAAGCTTATTTTTAAAGCTTATGTGCAAAAAATAAACTGAAATCTTAGTTTTAGAAATGTTTCTTGATTAATTCAAGTATTTTCGATTTAATTTTTTTCGTCCTAAATCACATAAAACCAAATCTCTTAATGTATAAAATATTAATTTAGTTCAAATTAGTAAAATAATAATCTCATTACAGGTTGAATTAGTCCAAATAAAGGGTGTCCCAAGAAGAACGCAATTTTTAAATCTAACAACATTCGAAGTGTCATTGTTTGACATTTGAACAATTGTTATTGTTTGCTAGTAGAAGGTACGAGGTTAGTAAAAATGGAGCGCTACACGAATGAACAACGCATTCTCATTGTGAAATTGTTTTACCAAAATGGTGAAAGTTTTGCGGCTACAGTTCGCGAATTGCGATCAATTTGGGGTCACAATAATGCTCCAAAAGAGTCAACTGTAAAGAGATTAATGGATAAATTTGCCGAAACTGGGTCTGTTAGTGATGTAAAGACAACAACGCGCCATCGACCAGGTCGATCGACCGAAAATGTCGCAGCTGTACGTTATGATGTCGCTCAAACTCCATCCACCTCAATTCGACACCGAGCTCAGCAAATTGGTGTCTCCAAATCCACTTTGCAGCGAATTTTGACGAAAGATTTGCATCCTCATGCATACAAAGTTCAATTGACTCAGGAACTGAAGCCAGCTGACCATGGACAGCGAAGGGAGTTCGTTAATTGGGTATTGGAGAGACAACATGAAAATGCTGATTTTGCCGATAAAATCATCTTCAGTGACGAGGCCCATTTTCATCTTGATGGCTTCGTCAATAGGCAGAATTGTCGCATTTGGGGTGAGGAAAATCCTCGAGTGATTCACGAGATGCAAATGCATCCTCAACGTGTCACTGTGTGGTGTGGTTTTTGGGCTGGAGGAATCATTGGACCTTTTTTTTATGAAAATGAGGCAGGTCAAGCGCAAACAGTCAATGGTGTTCGGTATCGTGAAATGATAACCAGTTTTTTCTTGCCTAGAATTGAAGAAATGAATGTGGAGGGCATGTGGTTCCAACAAGACGGCGCCACATGTCATACAGCCAGAGAAACAATTCAATTGCTGCATCAGTCATTTCCCTGTCGTGTTATTTCGCGTTTTGGAGATCAGAATTGGCCGCCTAGATCGTGCGATTTAACACCATTAGATTTTTTTCTTTGGGGTTTTTTGAAGTCGATGGTTTACGCGAATAAGCCGACGACGACTCAAGCCCTAAAAGAGAAAATTGGACGCTGCATTAATGAAATACCGCAGCATTCATGCAAAACGGTCATTGAAAATTTCATTAAAAACCGCGTGCATGCCAGCAAAGCCGCGGCGGCCATCTGCACGATATATTGTTCCATACATAACCTCATTCTGTCTACTTTACGATATAATAAAGTTTCACCATTTTTTTTTTAAATATCTGTGTTTTATTTAAAATTTAAAAATTGCGTTCTTCTTGGGACACCCTTTAGAAAATGTAAATATTTTTAAAACTTAATTAGCATTATACGTTTCTGAAATCGTAGTTCAGCTTTTTAAAATCTATAAAAGAAATGTTTTAATCAAGTTTATTTTCTGATTTGTTAAAACTCATTACTTCACGCTGAATAATTGTTTAGTAATAAAAATTTTGTTTTGGCAAAATTTTAGTTAAATGCAAATAAGAATCTATCTTACTGAAATCAAAAAAAATATTTTCTGAATATTAGGATTATATAAGGTTAATATTTCTAAGTTCAGAAGGGTACATTGTAATATGCATTACATTAAAATATTAGTCAAATACAGTTACATTTTTTTTTATAAAATAGTTTTTCATGTCATTTATATTTAATTAAAATTCCACTCATACATGAGGCTTTCCAAAGGAGATGTGCAGAACTGTCCGGATAAAATGGTGCTCAATTATATGCTAATATTTATTAAAATTGAATATTAAAAATTCGACCAATTTTATAAACTATTGTTTTAATGACAATAAATTTTTTGCACTAAAATAACCCTCCACAAATATCAAAATATTGTGTAATTAATACATATTATCGATAAAGTTTTGTAAACTCTTTATATAGTGTACTAGAGAGCCAGTTTAAAGGACTATCTATAATACTTAAGTTATGTTTACTACTGTTTGTTTATTTATAGTTAAATATATGGATTTTATCTAAATAAACCTCAAAGAAAAAAAATCAAAATCAAAAATCACAATTAAGAGAACAATTCTAAAATAAAAATTAAAACTTACAGATCGCAATAATACACAACAAACTAACATACCATACATAGGGAATACGAGTAATCGAATGATCTGATGGAAAATTTAATGGATGAAACAACACTCAAATATATGTCGGAAAATATTAGTATGCACGCCAGATTGGGAATCTGGAATCGTTTCCAGAAATGGAAACATTAGCAGTTGGGTTACCAACCCTGTTAATTTGTGTTTCGAAAATTAAAAATGATTACCAATGGTAAGTTCTATAATTAGATGGAAAAGCTCATTTGTACGGGTAATCATTAACTGTGTAAAAGTAAATTCGCATAACCCTTTTGCTTTGCGTGCCTGTTAAAAAACGAGTTGTTGTGGGTAGTGGTGCAGAATTAGACTCGCGATTACCTGGTCGCTGAGGCCGAAAGTGTGATACTCCCTCTAGCGCTGATTATCACGATTTTTTTCTATCTTCTCTTAATTATGATCTCGAACCAAAATAGTTTTAAAATACAAATATTTAAGGACACTTTACAATATGAGTTGTAGATCCAACCAAATTTTATTCTGAATTGAAAGTAAAGTTAAATGCAGTACCAAGTTTCTTATTTTGCCTTCTGCGAAAAATCCTTGCAAACAACATTAGAATAGTTCCGAAAAGACCATGAACAAAGTGAAAATTCTTGCTTCTTATAAGCTACTCGTATATTAAAATTATTTATTTCATCATGGTAATAAATTTTTCACTCCACCGTTAAATTATAGGTTCTTATACCCTTCACCACAGGTGGCGAAAAATTTTTAATATTGATCTTAGACCCTATAAAGTATGTATATTCTGGGTACTTATGAAGAGCGAAGTCTATTTAACGATGTCCGACTGTCCGTGTGTGTGTTGAAATGGGTTTTCCGAAGACCCCAGACATGATGAGGACTTGCTTGATATATATGTATTTCTGTTACATGTGATCCATTTCAGTTTGCCAGATCCGTTGATAAATATAAGCAAAAAACCAGAACTACCTCTAATTTTTTCCGTAAAATCCCTTCATTGAATATGTATGTTGAATTTTTTCGCAAAACAAACACATCCATTTGTTGAACTTATTTTCTTTCACCTCTTCACCTTTTATACACAAACAACAAACACATATGAAGATTTGTCATTTAAAACCAAACAAATTTCTTTTAAACGAAAACTGTTTATTTACTTCTATTAACGACGATTGCGTATGTCTTTCAATGGCTCAGTGGTCTAAACGCTTTGTCACAAATAGTTTTTATCTTTTAGTCGCGCGATCGATCTCCCGTCTATTCAACTTTATTTGTAAAATTTTTTTAATATTTCTTAAGACTTTTTTTTGTTTTTTTTTTATTTTTTTTTTTTTTAACATAACAAATACGTAAAGCACAGTTGACTTAACGATGTCGGTCAGTTTTTATGAAAATTTGGAGAACGGAAAGAAGAAAAGTTTCCAATTGGTTATCAATGCACAACATCTAACCAAATGTGGGCGGGATTCGTGAATTAAGCGTGGCACAAAAAAGATTAATTATTATCTTAAAACCGGTAAGACCGTAATTAAATAGTCCATACATCGGCTAAAAACATCAAAAGTTTTATAAAAACCCTCTGATACAAACAAAATACAATCGGTTTTATTTATTTATAAAAAGATTTTGCGACCATTTTATTTCTCATATATTAATAAAATTTTGTACATAATTTGGGTGCAACTATTTTAGGTTACAACTTATAATAATTTATAAAAAAAATTTATAAACTATTTTCCTTCAAATTTTTAAAATTAAGCTAAAGAAATTAAAATTAAAAACATTTTTTAATAAAAAAGCGAAATGGAATCCCAAATCCAAATTTGATAGCTAAATCAAACTTTTTTGTAGAAATAAAACACATGCAGTTCTAGTGATTTCTTTTAATGATTTGTAAAAAAATATTTTTTGGGTCGAAAATAGTTTTTTTTACAACTAAAAAGATTTTTGAAAAAAACTATGACAACACTGATTGGCATTGTGAAAACTGTTTATTTACTTCAATTAACGATGTTCACGTATATCCTTCAATGGCTCAGTGGTCTAAGCGCTTTCTCATAGATAGTTTTTTCTTTTAGTCGCGTGATCGATCCCCGTCTATTCAACTTTTTTTGTACAATTTTTTTTTACATTTTCTTAAGACTTTTTTTTTTTATTTTTTTTTTAACATAACAAATCGTACAGCACATTTGACTTAAGGATGTCGGTCAGTTTTTCTGTATATTTGGAGAACGGAAAGAAGAAAAGTTCCCAAATAAGCATCTTGGTTATCAATACACAACACCTGACCAAATGTGGGTGGGATCCGTGAATTAGGCGTGTCACAAAATAGATTACTTTATATCTTAATAACGGTAAGACCGTAATTAAATAATCCATTAATGGGCTAAAAACATCAAAATTTGTATAAAAACTAAAATTTTAGAGCTGTAATATGACCTATGGATGCGTCTTATATAGCAAAAGATCGAAAATTTTTAGTATAACATATTTGCTGAAAAACTCGGAAATATCGGTTCAGGTACAAAAAAGTTATGATCAAAACATAAATTTTTTTTAAATACCTATTTTCGGGAACCATAAATCTTCCCGAGTGCAAGTTTTATCACCAAACTAAATTGTTAATTTCCTCTTAAAGACGTCCGTATATAAATCTGTCCATTCCATATATGTCCATGAATAAACTTCAGTTTTTTCCCAACCATGGTGAAGGGTATATAAGATTCGGCATAGCCGCTCTTGTTTTGTTTTGTTTACAAAATGTTATTGTTGTCAAATCAAAATCTAGTTTAGCTGTCAAAATTCATAGTGTTAACGGCGCAATTGTAAACTGGATTTAAATCGATTTTAAACGGGATTTCGATATAGTTATAAGTTCAAAAGGTGCAATTTAATACTTTTCTCTAAAAAGCAATTTTTATTTATTTTTAAAAATGAAAGAAATATTTAAATTAGACAAATAAATTATAAATATTAAAGGACTTTTAGAGTAATAATGATTTGGAAGCAATAATTAAGTGATATTTTGGACGTTGTTCAGGATTTTTTTACATCAGATTTAAGATTATGGAAAAAAATATTGAAACAAATTTATACATTTTAATATTTAAACGACCTAAGTACTACCCACGGGTTTTTTTTCGAAAATTATAAATATTAAAGGACTTTTAGAGTAACAATGATTTGGAAGCAATAATTAAGTGATATTTTGGACGTTGTTTAGGATTTTTTTACATCAGATTTAAGATTATGGAAAAAAATATTGAAACAAATTTATACATTTTAATATTTAAACGACCTAAGTACTACCCTCGGGTATTTTTCGAAAATTATAAATATTAAAGGACTTTTAAAGTAACAATGATTTGGAAGCAATAATTAAGTGATATTTTGGACGTTGTTCAGGATTTTTTTACATCAGATTTAAGATTATTGAAACAAATTTATACATTATAATATTTTAACGACCTAAGTACTGTACTACCCACGGTTTTTTTTTTCGAAAATACATATTTTTATTATAAAAGTTTATCCAATTTTATTTCAAGTCTATAAAATTGTCACTCACATAACATCTATATATTGTACTCAGATCAGAGGTTTCAGATTTGTTAGAGATATTTCTCATAGGTTTTTTACATAGGAATGAAATCAAGATTTTAGTTTTTTAACTTTGAGTACACAATTTTTTAAATACTATATATAGACAATAACCTAAGGTTTTCATTGGGTTGTAAAATATATTCTTATCTATTAAAATGACCAAGTTATTGACAATATTTGAAACCATTAACCTGATAAGGAAAACATAGGCTTCATTTGGAAAATAATTTTATTTATATGGCGATATAACTCTATAACTTTCGCCCTCTAAAAACGGTGCATCACACTTAAAACTGGTTGACATATTAAAATTCTAAGCATTTATTTTTTCAAAAATTTTATGTATGTTAAAAAACATCAAATAGAAATTAACACTCGGCGTAGAATAACGAATATTTTACTAAATTAATTTGTTGCATTTTGTTGCTTTTGATATGTGCAACAACTTAACTATATGTATAATTTTAACTGTATTTAACTGTAACATTACTTAGCATGGACAAAAAGTTTAAAAAAATACGAAACAAACTAAAAAAAGGAGAAGAAAAATAAAAAAAATATTATCGGTTTACTTGATTTATTGCCTGAAATTGATCGATTATTCGTTAATAGAAATTGGCTATTTTGAATTACACGAAAAATTATTAATTAAATATTTTATATAAATAAAATAGTCAATTTCGAATCCGACGGCACCCAAATTTCGTAAAAAAATTAAAGACAGCATATTGTATATATTTTTAATTTTAACTGTTTAGCTGGCAAAACGCACTAAAAATAAATTCATGCAAACAACATTAATCAATATTTAAATAAACGTTACACACCTGTTGGGCAAGAAAATATTAAAAAGAAGGACAAAAATATGAAGTATAAAAAATATAACAAACAAAACTAACAAGAACATCCAAAAAAACTATATATGTAGTTACATACATATTTTAAGGAATTTCGTAACACTTATCCTCGTACCCTTAGACACTTGGCAACTATTTTTAAAGGAAAATTAATGATTCGCGGTCGATGCAACAGCGATCGATCGATTGATAGGTTTATATGAAAGTAAACAACAGTTTGCTGCTAGACATACATATTTATATCTTTTTTGAAGTATATGTGGAAGTGGCCGGAAATCAGCAACTCAGAGAGAGGGGAGGTTGCAGTTGTTAATAGTCCCAGGTTATTGATCATCATCATCACAAGTAGTGTAAAGTTAATGGTCGAATTTATCGATGGCTTAATGTAGGCCCTAACTACATTGATTTTTTCTTTAGAGAAGCAAAATAAACTTAATTTAATCTAAAAAACTTTAATATAATATTTCTTTCAATTCAATTGTTCATCAATATTGGCAACAATAAAATAAAAAAAAAATATTTATTTTTCAGATTTAATTAAGTTTATTCCTTCTCCTCTAAAAAATAAAAAAATATAGTTAGGGCCTGTCTACATTAAGTCATCCATATGTAGTTAATGTTGTGTTTTTTATTGGTAGCATGAGACGTTTAGCGTTAAGCTTCAAATCAATCGATCTGTCATTTATTATTTACCACTGTTATTCTTTTACAATATTTATTTAGCCTTTGGTTTGTTAGCCACTGAAACTTGAAAATAAATTGTTTAGCACATCATTTATCAAAATAATAAAAGAGTAAAAAATAAAAGATTTCACAAAATAAACATTTCATGATAATTTGTAATACATTGTATTTATATCAATATAATTCTTAAGTGTTTTGAATTCCTTAAAACTGAGATGTCAAACTCAAGGTTCGCAAGGCCATTTAGTTTTTGTACCCTTCACTTTACTGCAATAATGGGTAAATTTTTATTTATCATTACGCAATTAGGGTATTCAAACGATTAATCGTTATTCGATTAATCAAACGATTCTCTAAAATCATTGTTCGAATTATTTAAAATGCATTAATTTCGAATAACTAATGCGATTAATGGAAATTGGTAAAATAATACAAAAATGTTTTCTAACATATCGTTTCTGTATTTTTTTTTAAATCTGGTAATAAGAAAACCTTAATTTTTCGACCTATTCGAAGCACTTAACCCTTTCGGCTCGACATTCGAATAGCAATGCTGCAATAAAATTTATGGTAGCAGTAGGTTATTTAAGTAACAAATAAGGTATCGACGAATGAAAATCTGAAAGCTGGGGGATTGGTGGTAAACCATTGTACCACTCGGGATGTTAAGTAACTAAATCAAAAAGAAGTATAGGAAATAATATATCATATTTTTTTTATGTATTGAAAAAGAAAAGTATACAGAGGTTATAAAAAATTGTTTTTACATTAAATGTATGTAAGATATGGTGCAAAGAACATTTTGCACAGTGCCACATGACCTTCCTTGCAGATTGTCTTGTTACGAGTCTGTTTCTTTTGAGCTCTGCAGTTGGTACAACGACATCGGAAAGTTTCTTCAATAGGAAAATGCATTGGCTTGCGATTGGCAGTTTGTGGTGCTGGGGCTGGTTTTATTGATCGACGAACCGCTGTAGATTTTATGCCTTCCTTGATCAATGTCTCTGCACACGTAACTAAAAATGACTTGAATTGCATCTTTTTCGATTGAGAACATTATAAATGACCCAGGAATTCACGGCTGTCATCATTATCAAAAGATAAAAACTTTTCTTCCACCACATATTCGACTTTCGATCATATTCGCCAAGTCAACGCCTCCCATGTTCTTGCTATAAAATTTAATTTAGTTGGGACATTGGACTTCAATCTTTTCGCCTGTTTTCAATGTTTTTGTAACAGTTGTTAATGTTGCGTCGTGACAATTACTTTATATCAAAACTTCTTTGGTGTCTTGCCATTTTGCGCATTTTCTGCTTCACCCCTTTTTAACTTGTTGCCAAAAAATTTAGGCAAAATTTAGTCTGGAAAAGAAATATCTCTTAAAAAATTCACAGAAATTTGAAGATGATGTGATATATTTCAGAACACATCAACATTCAATTTTAAACTTTTTGAAACGTTTAAACTTTAAGTGGTACACATATGTACCATTTTAATATTGAACTTAAAAATTAATGCGACGATTTTTCGACATAAAACTATCAACAATTTCGTTTTCACAATATACAGACATTATAGCCATTGATAAAATTCTATTAGGCTAAAAAATTATTTTGACAAAACGTCAACGACTCGGCTTGGTACATTATGTTTAAACTCTTTACCACATTTTTACGACCAGAAAATCTATTTGTCATACTTGAGATTATTTCATCTAAATATGGTTTGAATAAGACTGATTTGTAATATTCCGTTTGATCATCTGTTTGTAAGTTTGAATGGCTTTTTGTGTTCCTACCAGTATTGGATCTATACCAGACAACTTTACGATTTCAGTAGTCTCCATATAAATAATAACAGACCCCTCAGCATTTCTCCGCTTCGAATTCAACAGTAATTGATATTACTAAATTGATATGTTAATAAGCCTTTATTAGTAAAAAGTAATTTTTATTACAACATTTATTAAAAAGATTAGCATTTTTATTTTCAAAATAGGAATTGTAAATCTAAAAGTCGCATTTTAAATTTAAAATATATTATTTCAAATTAAAAATCCGCATTTGAAATTCAAAAATATCAATTGGAATTAAAAAATAAAAAATGATATTAAAAACAACAATGAAAGAAAAAACAAAGAATCATCCTATGTACATATATCACTGAAAATTTGAACATGTATGTATGAATATAAATATCAGTGCTGTGTTGGTGCTTGAAAATTCAGGGAGTATCGATGCTAAAAGTTTGATACTTTTAGCGGCTCAAAGTTGGATAAATACCTCATGGTTGAACTGATCTAACTTTTTAAGCAATTATTTTTACAAATCGTATCTCATATGAAATCTTTGATCTTCTGCATTTCGATAATTGTTTCGAATATAAGTGTTTTCTTTACCGATATATTGCAAATATTAAAAAAAAACCGTCTTTGATTCAAAAGTGGCCAACTTTGAGACGCGATAGACCGTGAACTACAACTAGTTTTATAAAACAAAACAAAAAAAACGGCACATGCGAACGTGGAATATCTACGTGTAAATTTTTAGTCAAATCCAATGACCATTTCATGTTTATAAAACATCAATTGAAATTCAAAAACACCAAATTAAATTAAATACATATTTGTTGAACTTAAATAATTTTTTTAATTGCATTTGGTATTTTTTAATTTAAGTTGACCTTTTTGGTATCAATTACGATTTTTGTAATGTTATTTGTAGTTTTGTGAATTTAAATTGTGTTTTTATAATTCGGATTTTTTTAATTTCTTTTGGCATTATGGGCAATTATGTCTAGATTTATGGGTAATTTTAAATTTTTATTATGGCAACACTGACTTATATATTTAATTTTTATAAAAAAGCTTTGTGTTTTCGAATTGTATCTCAATTTATATTATTATTTGTAAAGAAAACGACTATCCCTATTTACCTGACTTTTCTTTATTTATTGTAAACAAATACAATTTGAACCTTTGGGGCCGACTTTGTACGAAAGCTATTTTCGTACATGGACTTGCTCTGCTCAAACATAATAAATTCGTTGGCTATTGTTGTTTTTAATATTTTATCAAATTACAAATAAAAAATATATCAAATATTTTTATGACAAATATTTTTGTTTACATTTAAAAGAAAAAAACCAAGAAGTTCCAAAATTTGGCAGCATTTTCATAAATTCTAAATTTTATGGCAGCTATGTCTATAACTACTAAGCAAAACTATAATATCTTTTATTTTTTTCGAAAAAACAAACATAAAATCAAAGGTTAAAGAATAGAATAGAATGAGTGTAGCACGCGTCGTGAATATGTTATATAAGGACAGATAGATATATGAGTGAGGAGTTGAATACAATTGTACAACTGTTGAATAAAATTCAAAAAACTAATGACATATTTCATCAAAAATAAAACGTGAAAGTATAGTAATAAGTAACATACATATCAATACTTTAAGTTGAATAAAAATATTTCAATTTTAAATACAAATGCTTTGATATAAAATTTGGATATTCCACTTAAGGCTTTGTGTGGTATTGGAATTTCAGATATTTAATTTAAAAAAAGTAATACAATTGGAATCAAGAATTTTATTGTTTTAAAAGAAAATATACAATTTAAATAATTCCATTAAGGACCTGTGCGAAGTAGCTTAATAAATTTTTAACTAGAGATGGGCACGTGAGCAATTTTTGATCACGAACCAAAAATTAGAATCACGCGTGATCACGCACGAAGTTTTTTTTCTACTTATGAAAATTTAAATGGAGATCCATAAGCTGCCAAAATGCTGGGTTTTCTATAATTTTTTGCTCATGGTTGTTCATCGAAATTAATTTTTTTTAATAAACATTTCCTGTAAGACATTCTTATTCAAAATCTAGTTTTTGGACGGCAGCGATTTAAATGCCATTAAAAGTTTGGCTATAAAATTCCAATTAACTTGATCTTCCAACAATTCATCAAAAAAAAAAAGTTGAGCATTTTTAACAGATTGTATCATTTCGTACGTAGAATTTCATCAGTTGGAGTATCTAGTAACGGTATTTCAATTTCATTATTTTCCCTTCTGATGTGGATCCGAACAATTTTTACAAATTTTTTTATATCGTGACGAACCCATTGGAGTATATGTGCCGCAAAGTTTCAAATAATGTGGACTTACAGTAGCCGATATTAAAATAATAGTTTCATTCTTTCTCAGAATGAAGATGAAAGCAAAAACTGGTTAGATTTGATATGAAGAATTTATCATAATATCAGCATAAATAAATAATGAAATTTTTAAAAGAACGCATTTGAAATTTCATTTGTCAAAAAGTAAATAATTTTTTAAGAGATTTCAGATTTGATTAAAATAAACTCAATGTTTAAAGGTAGACCCACAATATTATTTCCTTAAAAACAGCTTAAAATACATATTAAATTAATCGAGAATACAGTGAAAAACAGGATTTTACATTACATTCAATCCATTCTGTTGCTTATTTTCAATCATTGTTTAATAATCGACAAAGGTAGAATAGAATTTAAAATAACCATAAATTTGTAACTGGCAAAAGTTAGAAAAAATTACTTTTGTGCTTTGTTTTTCAAATTAAAGTTTTTTTATTTGTATGTAATTACAAAACACAACACACACAGATGAATATATTTTCATTGGCTTTGTGTATATGCATATTTGAATAATTTCTTGTAATTTTTATTAAAATAATTTTGTATATGTATATACAAACTATTTTGTAAAAAAAAAACAAAAAAGAGTTATATTATAATTTTTAGAAACAGAAAACATAGAATGTATGTAAATTTTTAATGTTTGGTTTTTTGAATGACTGATTCAAATAGTTAAAAGATAAAGTTTTATGAATTTCAATTGATTCCTCATTTAGAAACAAACTTTACGTATTACTTTTTTAATGAACTACAGTCTGTAACGAAAAATATATTGTGAGTATAATTTCATTTGAATGTTGACCGCGGCTGCGCCTGAAATTGTTCATAAGCTGAGTCTAATTTTGGCATACTCTCTCCAACATATCGGCCGGAATCTCACGAATAAATTCTTCAATATTGGCTTCCAGTGCGTCAACCGTTGCGGGCTTATACCTATAGACATGAGCCTTAACATATCCCCACAAAAAATAATCTAAAGGCGTTAAATCGCACGTTCTAAGCGTCCAATTGACCGGAACAGTAACATGGTACACGAAAACAGCTAAGCTGCCAAAAAGAAAGTTGCTAAAAAATCACCCTTTAGTAGTTAAAACAGAAATCTGGTATTCTTGTAAACAGGCAATATCTTTTTCTTTGAGATTCAGGGCTGAGTGCCCTTTTTTTTATTTGTATCATTCCGAGGGTCAAAATTTTTATTTTCCATCGGATATTAACGCGCGAGTTTATTCCTAAAATATGCTTGTCCAGCCTTGCCCCGATATCTATTTTTATAGATAGCATTTTGTTTTTAAGTTTTCCTTGAATAGTTTGTTTTATCTTCGTTGAAAAGCATGCCACATGATTATGTACACACAGAAAATTAATAAGTTGGAAATCGACTACAACTGCCTTTATTTTACTTTCATAATAAACTTTTTAGCTCAAAAAAAATTGCATTAGTAAAACATTGGTTTCGATGACTAAAAACTTTAACCTTTATTTAAAGAAAGTTATTTGCACTATAAAAATCGGGTTTCCTGACCAATTCAAAACAATATATATATTATTTTATTTGGTAGTGCCAACTATTTGTAAAACTCAATACTTAACGTTTCCCCCTATATGACTAAAGAATTTAAAATTTTGTACTTTTCCTTTGTATGGTGCTAACATTTCCCAGCAAAAACAGACATTACCAAGTAATAAAGGGAGTAAGTCGCACACAAAGGCTTTCACTAGTTACCAGGCTATTAACTCGCTCAGTTTCTCTTGTTCGCGATGTCTCAAAATTCATGGGAGGCCATTACCCTCTCCCTTACAAAGAAGTGAGAATAATGAATTATCAGCCTGGTTACTTATAGCAAATAAATAAGTGGTAAAGTAAGTAGTCACTCTTAGTAAAATAATAGTGGACCTTTTTCAAGTAAAATTTTCTTACTTAAAGAAATCGATAAAAATAATTTGCATTTAAATTTATAAAAAAATAATTAATTTTTGCATTAATTAATTTAAGTTTATATACTCGTAGATGCAATGCTGTTTCAAATTAAAAACCATTTAAAATCTTAAAATTTTTGCAAAATCACTTCTTACAGCAGATAATTTGCTATTTTGTTTACAAAATTACATGTAGTGAAGAAATTTTTGGTTACCTACAATAATAATGTAAGTAGTTATTCTTAATAAAATAATATTCAGTTTTATCCTAATTCTCTTTGTAAAATTTTATTACTAAAGGATCTATTTAGTAATAAAATAATTTTTATTTAAATTTATTTAACCAACTTTTTGGATAAAAAAATTATGGTCATAATTCAATGCTATTTTCACATTAAAAAGCCTTCAAAATATTAAATTTCAAATCACTTTTTCTGGCAGAATTTTCTATAATTGTTGTAAAGTTTTTCAAAACAAATTAATAAATATAATAGTAAATATACTACCAGTAACCCATTATTTTGTATGTACATATAAGTACTTCTTTCACATATTATCAGTAGATCATTATTTTTTTTTAAAGTAATGTAAAAAGTAACGACTTATTATTAACGCCTAAATACCGCGATTTCATAGTCCTTGGTTGTTGTGTCATATCAGCTATCACTTGACAATAAAGCTGAAACCATTTAAAATATCTGCGAAATAGCGCCATAATATCGCGATTTTTTCGCGCCAAATGGTGAGATTTTTTTGAATTAATGAAATTGTAAGAATACACTAAATCATTTTCAATTAAATATTATTTTTTTTATACTTAAATGAAATACAAAAAAAATTAATATATCATTTTTTAATAGTTTTCATGGTCTATACGTCTATGCGATGAAGAATTTGACATTTGTAAAAAATGTAAAAAAGTTATAACCCTAATGGGCATATATTAATTTATTCTGCATACAAAAATAAACTTCACATATTACTTTTTAAATGGAATGTAATCGGTAAAGAAAAAATTCCGAGTGTTTAATACAATTTGTTTGATATTTTGATTTTATTGTGAGTTTTATTTCTATAAATTATTAATTTGTACAATTTTAATTACGATTTGATTTATAAAAGATTAAGTGAAATTTTTTTGACAAGAAAAACAATTTTCCGTGCTTTAATAAATTATCCTTTTTTAAGACGATATTAATAAATCTTAAATGACAAGCAAACTCTGAAATAATTCTTTTTAGCCGAAAGTTGGATGTTTTTGATTGAAAAAGTTTTTCAAAACGATGGGACTTTCAAGTTAGTACGTATTAATTATGATAAATGGTAATTTTCAATGTTTAAACTGCTATTTAAGCCTAAAAATTCCTATTTATATAATTTAAAATGTATATTTTATGTACGTAACCCTGCGGGAAAAAAAGGGGTCAGTTGGGAATTGGAACCTGTCCCGGGATAGGTGAAAACTGAACCGGTTCCGAAAAAACATATCACGAGGTAGGTGAAAAGAGCACCGGTTCCTAAAATACATATCACGTGACCGGTTTAAAAGTCACGACTTGTCCTTTTAGACCAGTCCTGTGACATGTCACATCTGTCCCGTGACCGGTTTGTAAATGCCATTATCGAAAATATGGGCTTAATATATGCAGTAACAAAAAAACAAACAAAATGTGCATAACAATTTGCACTTATTCGATTATAAGTATGCACTAAAAACTAAATATAATAAATACAAAAATATGTACTAAAAATAAAAAAATAAAATTTGCCGATTTTTATAATTCATACACCCAAAAAACAGTATCAGTTGTGGCCACCGAATTTGTTGCCAATCGAATTCGGCCGGATTTGATAACTGTCTTTATATTTAAGTATCCAGCAAAAAAAAGTAGCAAAAGAAAAGAAAAAGAAGCAGTGATTTTGATTCCAGTGTTGTGAAAATTTGGATCGGAAACAATGATTTTTACATAGGGGTGTCATAGGGTGGAAGTTTTCTTTTATGATCTTTTTTCATTGCATCTAAAGCCCTTCTTATGGTTTAGTGAAAAATGAAATCTTTTGTTCTTCCCAAATAAATTTTGAATTAGTAATTTACATTTCTACAGGACATCAGTAATCGGTCATTAGCCTCATTTTCACAACCTCCCGTTAGCTTCTACCTGGGAATTTAACTGACAGATTTGTTGTTGTTTCCTATATAAAGTTTGAGTTTTACTGTTCGTTAAAGTTTAGCGTGAAATTCAGCAATCGGGCCTTATTTATCTCTATTCGAAATTCTTGCGATTTTTACTACAATAATTTTTTTACTATTTGTAGCGTCATAGATTTGAAAAGTGTTAAATTTTATTAAAAATCACATTTTTATAAGTTGTGAAAAAGAACTGCCTTAGAAGAGAAAAATCAGAACTAAACGATACTTTAGAATCAATGAAAAATTAATTCTATAAGAATGACTTCCATTTATTTTTGCTGGGTATATTTTCAATGTTCAGTTGTCTTATTTTTTATTATATTTTAAACGAATATTATTATTACAAACACTTATAAGTTTTAATATATTATTTATATTATTTGTTAGGAAAACAAATATATGTTAGTATAATATTCATTAAACAATACTATTCAGTACCCAGCAAAAAAAAGGTGGAAAAGAAGAGAAAAAGAAGCAGTGATTTTGTTTCCGATGTTGTGAAAATTTGGATCGGAATCAATGATTTTTACATAGAGGTGTCATAGGGTGGAAGTTTTCTTTTATAATCCTTTTTCATTGCATCTAAAGCCCTTCTTATGGTTTAGTGAAAAATGAGATCTTTTGATCTTCCCGAATAAATTTTGAATTTTAATTTTAACAGGACATTAGTAATCGGGCCTAAGACTCATTTTCGCAATCTTCCGTTAGCTTCTACCTGAGAATTTAACTGGCACAAACAAATCACTTTAACTTAAACCATAGTTATACAATAAGTGTCAAATTTTTATAGAAATATATATGATTAGTGTTTAACTTTGGTTAAAAATTAATTCATTAAAAATCACATTTTTGGAAGTTGTGAAAAAGAACTTCCTTAGAAAAGAAAAATCAGGACTAAACGATACTTTGGAATCAATGAAAAATTAATTCCTTAAGAATCACTTCCATTTATTTTTGCTGGGTAGTGACGAAAATGTCAAAAAAATAAAAAAGTAGTAGGACGAAACAATTGTAAAAACAGTAAACAAATGGAAAAAACTTGCACCGAATGCAAACTTTAAAGCGAATCGCAAAACTTAATTAATTTCATAACGATTTGCATAAAAATGTGTTAAGTATTATCCTTTGTTTATTAAAGACTAGTGTTTACTATTTTTATTTGTACTCGAACGGATTTTTGAGCAACAAACAGAACTAAATATTTATTCTAACTTACACTCTAAAAAAAAATGTTTGTAAAATTGCTATTATAAAAAAGGTAAAGTTTTTTGTAATATTACGAAAATTTGGTAAATATAAGCAAGAAATGCGTAAATTGTTTTGTATACACTTTCATATAAAAAAATACAGACACAATGAATTTTTAGACATAATGTGTTTACTATTTAACACCTTATGGCTAAAATTAGTATTAATTTGTTACATTAAAATTTTACGCATAAATATTATAAATATAGAACCTAGAATGGTAACAAATATTTTGATATTTTGAAATTGGAAAATTATAAAAGAATTCCAAAATAAATCTAAAAGCCAATAATAATAAAAAATAATATTATTAATTTTTGAACAAAAATGTTTATAAACATAAATTATTTGGTCAATCAAATTTTGGTCCTTTAAAATGAAGAAGAGGATACAAATCATATCGTACTTTACAATATGACCTCTTGAAAGCTCCAATAAAACTAAATGTATTTTAATTAATAAAATTAAATTTGTTGTTTTATAAAAAAAGGTTTTTGTGCAGTTGAATTTAAAATATGCGCGTTGCATTTTTTTAAATTTTAAGCGTTCAGAAATGCATTTTAGTTCTTTTATGCGCATATTTACTTTTAGAACAAACTTTTTTACTCACAATTTTAGAAAATGTACAAGTTAAAATTGCCTTTAATTTTTACGCGCTTTCAATGTAAATTTACACATAATATTACCCATTATGTATTAATTTTTTTTCGTTTACACACACTCAGTAAATTTACCCAATTTGAGTTAATAAGAGTGTACTACATTTATTCTAATTTAAGCAAAATAATGTCATCAATTAAAATTTGTTTTTCCTTAAAAATGGAAGCTTTCTCTTTGAAAGCCACTATCTTAAGAATATTCTAAAAAAAACTTGGACCTCCAATATGTTAACAAAATAATTTGGAAATATCATGATGGATGACTGAATATTTCGCATCCCAAATTTGCGTTAAAAAAAGAGTTTAACTAATGAACCTGTATTTCGCATCAACTAACAAACTTAGCAAGGTTCATTAAATGTGTTATCCCGACAAAAAATAAAAAAAAAAAACTTCTAAAGAATATTTCGGATATACATTTACAATATATTTTCCGTTACCGACTGTTTAAATGAAGAATAAATTGAAATTGACAGAAAAATATATTTTTAAACCATTTGAATGTCATTCAAAAAATACATACTTTCAGTATAAGTTAGTTTTTCTGTTAAATGTAACTTTTTTTTGTAAAAATTTGTTATTCTTAAAATAAAATTTGTGGAACTCGTTTCTATTAATAGAATATTCATTTTTCATCAAAGAGCAAAGTATATATAGAAAATTAATCCGTTATTACAACAGTATTAAAAATTAACAAAAGTTAGGCAGATGGAACTACAAAAAATCGGTTGCAACTACAAATATGTTTGCTGTGTGAATTTTTTCATAAACAGTGGCTTACAGCTTATTTGACCCACATTATACACTCAGAATATTATGTAGTTAACTGTTTGTAGTTTAATAAAAAAGTTTTCCGTTACATTTAAAAATAAAGGAAGATACATTTATTTTTCAAAGAAATATCTATATTAACTTTTTTATACATTTATTCGAAATAATTTACTATCATTTACTGATTTTTTTCAGTTTCATTTATTTTTTTCATTTGTTTGAAATTTAATAAAAATTTACCCACAAAACGGAAACTTGTGGTTTATTTGTGTCCGTAACAGTTATTACAAATTTAAATTTTGTTTGCTGTCGGTTTCAAAAAAAAAAATATTCAAAAAATTTCAATTTGTTTTTTTATTTAAATTGGTTGTATATATACAAAATTTTTCAATACAAATTACAAGAACTTCATACATACACAAAAACATTCACACAATAAGTCTCTATAGCTTCATACGCATACATACATTTTGTATTGTACGAGTATAATAAAAAAAACAAAAATTCAAAAACGGAAATAATTTCAAATAAATGAAAAAAACATTTATTTTTTAAGGATTGGTGGGTAAAATTTTGGCATTTATTTTAACTGATTATATCATTTGTTTCTTACGGATGTGTCAGTTGATTAATAAACATTTAAAAATAAATAACAAATGGCATTTAATTTAAATGAAAATTAAGTAGACCGGTTTTTAAATGAAATATCATTTCTTTTAAATGATATTTTCCGTTATTTTAACTTACACACTTTTTTAAGTGTATTTAAAATTTAAAATAAGTATATCTTTTTAACCACAACAGACATCAAGAAAATAAAAATGCAGAATGGTTAATGGAGATGTTGACTTAAACAAAATATTTTCATTTATTTATTTTAAAAAACAGTTTCATAATTTTTTAACAAAAACCAAAAATATTTAATATTTTAATGTCACAGCTTATTTGACTCACTGTGTTAAATGATCAGCTGTTATCGCAAATAATTTCGGTTAACGGTACTTGTTATGTCTATGTTTTAGTCACAATTATAAATCTCATGTTGAGTTCGATTTCATCAAGAAAACCCGTGTTACGACGATGGGAAAGCGCACAACAATTGAGCAACGGGAGTTGGTGCTTCGTCACCATAAAAATGGGCTTTCTCGCCGGAAAATAGCTCGAATGGTAGATTTACCAGAGGGCACAGTTAAGGGCATTATCCATCGATTTTTTTTTTTTTTTTTGGGAAAATCGTGTGAAAAACAAAGAAAGAAACTCTTTGAACAAAATGTTTTGTGCTTCAGATGAACGATTCATAGTCCAAAAAGTTACGAAAAATCCAAAGACATCGGCACCAAAATTGGTTACTGAAATTCAGAGCATAACAGGAAAGTCATTTTGTACAGAAACCATCAGACTAAGGAATAATGATTTCCACGGAAGAGCTGCACGTAGAACGCCGTTTTTAAATAAGAAACACCGTGATAGGACTTAGTATTGTGGGAGGAAGTCATATTTGCCGATGAGTCCAAATTCAACATTTTTGGATCCGATGGGCAATCCTGTGTGTGGCGGAAAGCTGCAGGATAAGCACTTAAGGCCAACTGTTATACTTGGCGTTGGTCATGTCATGGTATGGGCCTGTATGTCACCAGCGGGTGTTGGAAAGCTACAGTTTATTGAAAGTACAATAGATAAAATTGTTTACCTCAATATCCTAAAGGACAACTTGCTCCAAAGTTCTGAGGATTTGGGAATAAAAGACACTTTTCGACTTTACCAGGACAATGACCCAAAGCATACTTCGGGAATTATCCAAACTTGGCTTATCTACAATTGTCCCCACGTTATGAAACCGCCAGCACAATCACCAGATCTAAATGCCATTGAAAATCTGTGGGATATTTTCGACACCAATATCCAAAAATGTAACGTTTCGAATTAAAACGATTTAAAAAACCCCCTTAATTGAGGAATGGGCTAAAATACCTTCGGAAACTACAAAGAAATTGGTAGAATCTTTTTCAAATCGCCTTAAATTGGTTATAGAAATATTAAGCTCTCCAACAATATTTGTTGTAATTTTTCTATTAATTTGTTTAAAATATGGGTCAAATAAGCTGTGACATTGAAATAATAAATATTTTAATTTTTCGTTAAAGAAATATGAATCTGTTTTTTAAAATAAATAAATGAAAATATTTTTTTAAGTTAATATCTCAATTAACCATTCAGCACGTTTATTTTGTTGATATCTGTTTTGGTTTAAAAGATATACTGATTTAAAATTTTAAATATGAGGTGGGTCAAATAAGCTGTGAGCCACTATATCCTAGATTAAGGTGTGAGTCATACTACTACATCATCAACTCAAAAATTGCTTTTTTTAGTTTTGCTGGTCTTCTCGCAAATGAGCCACATATCAAATTTAATTTTATTTTGTATGAAATTAACTTTTTGAGGCAGTTAAAGTATATAATGTGGATTATATCTCTAAATGAACTATATTGGAGTGGACTGTAGCCGAAAAGTACTGTACTACATAGCACAGATATGGTTGAACATTTCTGTTTTGAAAAATTTCAAGATATAATTTTAATCAGTCCAAATGTTTGTAAATTCGTAAAAATATTTTTAAAACATAAGTGGATCAATCCATTAAACAATTTGTCAAGTACTTGTCTGCATCATTAACAAGATTCAATTAATTAAAACCGAAAAAATAAACCAGTGTATAAATATGTTGATATAAAAAACTATGTATATATTTTTGAATGGTAGCAACATGCAGTCTAGCAAATTTTTTAATATCAAGATTGAAATTAGACTAAATGCCTATAATAAACTACATCCACCCACTTTTTCCCAGGTGATAACATGATCGACACACTTTTTTGTGATTAAATTTGTATCTAATGAATTCAAATGTTTATGTTTTCTAAATTGACATAAACATTAAAATTTTGTAAATGATACATTGTTTTATTATTGTAGTGTTTGAGTGAAATTTTTCAACAAAACTTCATTAATTTTCCTCTTAAGGACCCATTATTTAATGATGGGCTTTACCCTGTGGTGTGGCCAAGCAGTTAGCACCACGTATTTGTATATTGGAATTAAAAACTACTGGTAGACTTCTTGGCAATTTGAAAACTGTTTATAAATATTTAATGATTTTTATTTCTTTTCCAAACTCTTACAAATTCGAGTTGAAATCATTAATCTGAAAATTCTTGTTGTGTTCTGTTATTAATGATGTTCGACAAAATGTGGAATATAAAAGTGTTTAGTAGGACTATTTGTTTTGTTTTTTGTTGTTCTTGGGTTTCATGTTGTTGTTGATAAAATTCCTAAAATAACAGTCATAATAATATTGTTGTTTTATTGTTTTGATATTGCATATCTGAAAAGATGTTTTCAGTTAATTTATTTTATTTTTATTATTATGACCTGATATGTTTTTGCTGTGGTGGTGGTTTTGTTAAGATTCCTTGAAATGTTGTTTATTTTGCATTATTATTGGTCTGAATGTTGTGAATGATGTCGTGGCAATGTTTTGACAGTTCCTGTTGTGTTAAACTGTTACATTCGTCATGTTTTAGTAGGATATTCTTAGTGTTCAGTTTTTTTTCGAGTGATTAATGTTTAGAATATTTAATACCGAAATGCGTGAAATTATATAATTACTAATATTGTAATTAAATTTATATTTTTAATTAGAAGTCTATTTTGAAATTAATCATTATTTTTAGAACTTGTTGGGATAATCGAAATAATTATAAAAGTAACTAATTCCGTAATATGCTACGAACAGCAGGTGAATATAGTGTTTTCAATTAACAAATTAGAGGACCACCCTGTCGCTAAAGAGCATAAACCAATTGTCAAGGACAGTTATTTGCGACGGTTTACAGATCAATGATATTTCAATATTCAGAAACATGCACCCAGAGAAAAAATGGCACCATCCGTGTACAAAGTGACCACATTAGTTGTCGATAGTATACAGAACACGTTTGTGGTTAAATTGTACACGCCGTTGTCAATTCGACAACGAATTATTGACAACTATATCGTTGTTAAACCGATAACAAAAGTGTACAAATTGACACCCACACGGTGTCGATTAGACACCGTTTGTGGTTGATTTAAAAATTTACGTTCATTTCCCATCCGTTCCCAATCTGCCTTTTCTCAAACTATTTAGTAATTAAAACGATCAAAATTCATTATTTTTTTGTTTTATAAACACATTTAATTTAAATAATGTATGTATTTTAATTCAAAGAACGAAAACTTAAGTAACCTTAATTCTAAAATAAATTTTTCCATTGTTCATAGGATATAAATGAAACGGAGGAGTTATAAAATCTAAAATTGGTATTAAATTAGTAGTATCATTGTTTAATAAAACAATTTCATATGATTGTAAATGCGAATCAAAATTTTAAATGTTAACTACACAAAACATAAATATTTCCATTTTCAATAATATAACTTTAAGTTTTGAAAAGTTCAATTGACGGTTTGTTGGTAGCTAAATAATAATTTGCTTTATAGAGAGTTCCTTTTAAGACAAGATAATAAGAAACTTTGCAATTTTGTAAATTTAAATTTGAATTATTTTCTTTGTAACAATACTCTTTTGTTAATAAATTTACAGTCTTATAAGAATTTAAACTAAAAATAGGTTCTAAATTATCTTCATGATTTAGTTATTAAAATTAGATCTTAATTATTAGTGCAAAAATTAATAGGTGATGTTATATTAGGTGACTTATTATCATATGCAGTTGAATTTCGTAAAAAAAAATTGCATAAAAATCCATGGTTGAAGCATGTGTCCAAACAATCAATAAATGAATTTAATTTGAGCAAATTATTATTAAAAATAAAAAGTATATAAAAGCCTTTTATATCTTTATCGGACAAGCCTTCCACAATAACAAAGGGCTGTATAGTTATACCAGCACTGTAATATTTTTCTATGATTGCATTTATTTGGAAGTTGTAATCAACGAAGCTTTCCTGTGAATCTGCTATTGCTACATTTTTTCTGAGTTTAGCATCTCCGCACTTAAATCTAGCTGGTGATCGTAAAACCGCATTAAGCAAAATGGTGTAAATATTGTCTTGTGCATCTGTGAAATATAGAAAATAATAAGATAAATTACATTTAAACAATAAATTATGTATATTATTCGATAATTACCTATACTGGTCGTCGACTGAAGATTTGTAAACAGTTGTTTACAATATTCATTATGGTTTTTTTTTGCATAATAGTTTCGAATGCCCTTCAATCAGACAATTTAGGCCATTCTTGAAGAAACTCGACACTCTTTAATTTTTGTAAGTGTTTTTGGCGTATGTTGAAATATCTTTTCCATTTTTCACACACTTCTCCCCAATTGTCGTATACTCTGACTAAGGAAGTTTTCAATGTAACAGCAACTGATTCAACAAGTTCTTTGTCAGGAGAATGCAAATACGTGGGAGTTTCAAGGGTGCTACGGCTACTGGTTGGTAAAGAGTCCAAAAGCTTTCTATTTCAAGTCTTCAAGAATTACATTAATTATGTGATCTCTATGATCAGACGCCCATATAATGTTTTGACCGGCATATTCAAGTATTGCCTTCCTTTTAAAGACTTACTTAACAATGTCTTTAAGTCCTAAATTTAATTATAATGCTATGATATGTTACATATAACCTATTTAATTTGTCCTACCTTTAATAAAACTCTGCCGTTTTTGAACAGTGTGATTCCGATGTGTTGGTGGTATTTTCGTTACGTCTCCACCATTCCTCCACTTTAGATGGCACTGACATTGTCTCATCATCAATTCCTAACTATATAAATTCACACAAACATAAACAAACCATTGTGCATCAGAGTCATATCACTATATTTTCCTCCTTTTTTTTCAGGTAAAAAGTTTTTCCCTGAACTCCACCCTCAGCCCTACTGGTGGCAAGCTTCTAAATGTGATGCCAAAAAAAAAAAAAAAAAATATATATTTCTTACTGTTCCTTCTACGTCGTTTTCTCAAACATTGATTTACTTACATTTTAAGTATTGAAAAATTGTTTCCATGTTAATGGTTTTTAAAAATTTTTTAGTTGGACATCGATGGCATGAAACGCTGACCATTACAATTTCACCATTTACTTCTAATAATTCATCAACAAAATTTACGTCCTCAGGTAATTGAATTTCGTGGCTTTGTTCAATTTTTAATTATATTGGAAAAAAATACTTTTCCACGCACTGACTTAACCAAAACAATGAAAAATTCTTAAAGTTTCGGCGTTAGCAGAGAATTAGACAACGTTACGTTGTCAATTTGAACACGTTCGTTGTCAATTTGTAAACGTGCGTTGTCAAATATTAAAAATTTTGCGTTAGCAGAGAATTTGACAACATAACGGTGTCCATTCATACACGTTCGTTGTCAAGTTTTAAACATGCGTTCTTAAATATTAAAAATTTTGGTGTTAGCAGAGAGTTTGACAACATAACGTTGTCGATTCATACACGTTCGTTTACAATTTGATACCGGGCGTTGTTAAAAAAAATTGAAAATGTAGTGGTGTAATATTGACCACCACCGTTGTCGATTTTGCAACGTCATTTTTCCCTGAGTGTGGGCATGAGGCATAAGCAATAGAGACTAAATAATTTTTGTAAATTCGATATCACACCCATGAGCAAGAAGTAACGCTATGCAATCATCCTAGATTTCTAGAAAAGAAATATTGAAAGAAATTTAACTAACAACGCGCCATAAAAAAAAATGTTGTTCCCGGATCGTAAACCTTATTAGCGGGAATCGAATTCGGTATAATTTTCATATATCAAATCTTATAAATCCTGTTTGCAGATTCTGAGAAGCAAAATCGGAAAATTTATAACAAAAATGATAAACAAAGGTTGATAATAAGAAGATATAGTGCTTGATTAAAAGAAATTATGTAATATTTGAAATTTCCTTTAAATAAAAAGAAAACGTAAAGAAAGGGTTAAATAAAACAATATTTCAGAAAATTAATATTGGAATTAAATATATCTACGTACTACTGTGCTATTAAAAAAATAAAACTGAATTAAATTAAAAGTTAAAGTATTTGAAAAATATACTACCATATATATAACAGCCGTTTTTATGGGGAACGGCATAATTTAGAAGTTGAGAACTAAAATTCTCAACCCTATTCACAAAGGTATCGTTTTAAAATAGAGCTTCTTATCAAATATATATTTACTCAATTTCAATAGTAAATGTGTGTTGGGTTTATTTTCCATAATAACTAACACATTACAAGGTGTAGAACTTGTTAGCAATGCAATGGTAATGAAGGAAAGAATTAAAAAAATATCTATAAATTCGAAAAAAAAACTTTAGAAAATTTTAAATTTTAGGCTTACAATTTTTAGTTTTATAGACTTTTTAAATTGGGACGTTTTTCCTCAATTATGGCGTTTTAACACAATTTGTTAAATTTATTGCGATTTTTTCAATTTTTGCAATTTTTTAATTTTCGCTATATCGTGATCACTCAATACCTTCCAAATCTTATGTATAATCACTTCTTCTACTATTTGATGTCAAAATCAAAGCTCGTTGAATTCTTTGGTGTTGTAAACTTTACTTAATTTGGATTTTCTAAACTTTTTCCCAAACAAAAAAAAAATAATAATAATAACAATAATGTAAGTCGTTAGTCATTTTGTAAAGTGTTGAAAATTCCCAGAATAATAATAAAGTGTTAATTATTTTATGGCTTTCAAAAGTTAAAGTTTACGCATTTAGTTGGTACATTACTTTTTTTGGTAACACATACCGCAAATTATCATTCAAGATACCCATCGATTTCACCACAAAACGCTTAAACTGAAAACGAGTTACACACACAAGCATTCCATTCATTGTTGCAACCCTGTAGGAAATGGTGATAGTGAAACTGTACTGATTCACTATTGACTTTGTCACCAGTACTACTGACTAATTATGCCCCAGCCAACGCTTTCTGCTGTAGACATTTAACATGTGCGTGTCATTGCGAATCTACTCAACTATTGACTAGGTGTAGACATTGGAACCAGAGATTCACTAGTACATTTTAGTAATTCTAGTCTACACTTTTGGAGTTTTTTACTAGATTTCCACACTAGGAAGCAAATAAGATTAAACAGGTGCATTTATTTTGTTAAATTAGATATTTTATTAATAAAATTTTTTTATAAAGTAAAAAAAATGTCGTGCAAATTTAATTTTGGAGTAGACAAATCTTCAAAAGACTCCACAAAATCATCCACAGGCTCCGTAAAATCTTCATCAGGCTCCACAAAATCTCTAGAGTTGCAACTTTCACTAAAAATTGTTGCCTCTTTCTTGATACTTTTATTTTTATACAAAATTGATTGTTTTTTCATAAGTTTTTTGTAATTTCTTTTGCTCATTATATATTTTGTTCAAATTTGTAAATTACGTTTTAAATTAATTTTTCTTTATATTTTCATTAAATTTTCCATGCAGCTATGAACATGTATTTTCAACAAAATAAAACAATAAAAAAAACAAGATCAAGCACAGCTTTGCAGCTGCAAAAAGGAATTTAAAAAGAATAGACGCTTTGTGGACATATCCCCAAAATAGTCGACAAAAGTGGTGACTTGTAGAAACTTGACTTCCTACAGGGAAACAACCTACACTCATACAATCAAAACCTCATATACGTACACTATAGCAGTAGTTACATTTCCTTTGGAATAATAATGAAACTTCCGGTGTTTGAAAATAAGTCTTTTTAAAAGTTGTATGGTTGGTATTATTACTGTGTTCTTTTGTTGTTGTTGTTGTGATATTGTTGGCAAGCAAATATTACACCCACTTTCTTCTTTTCTTACTTGGTACAAAAAATACTACGAATAAATAGTAGCAGCAATGTTTGGGGCAAAACTAATGTGATGCCATCAGTTGACGATGGCATTCAGATTAAGCTTCTGGCAATGAATGAATGAACTCTGAGCGGTGATAAAAGCATTAATCATCAAACGTAAAAAACAACTACAACAAAACAATGGCTGTTACACAATTTACAGTTACAGGAGGTGTGTTTTGCAATGAAAATGTTAAAATAATGAAGAAAGTTTTAGGTATTTTAACTTTTCTGTGTGGGGGAATATGGAAATGTTTTGTTACAGTGTTGAAAAATGATTTAAATTTAATTAAATGTTAATTATTAAATAATATCTGGACAAGTATTTAAATATCTAAATATTTTAATATTAAAATATTTTTAATTAAATAGGTTTAAAATGAAAGTAAGTTTTACTTAAGCAATTAAAACAGTTATTTCAAGTTATAATTTTTCAAGACGATCCTAGAGTTTACAATTACAAAAATCTACACTCACAATATAGTTTCCGTTGCCGACTGTGGTTTATTAAAAATGTAATACGTAGAGTTTGTTTTTAAATGAAGAATCATTTGAAATTCATAGAAATATATTTTTTAACTATTTGAATCAGTCATTAAAAAGCAAACTATAAAAATTTACAGACATTCAGTAGGAGTTGATATTTTCTGTTAAATGTCAAATTTTATGTTTTCAGTTTCGAAAAATATAAATTCATATAATTCCTTTTTGTTTTATTTACCAAAAATGTTTGTTTATACACAAAATTATTTCAATAAAAAATACAAGAAATTATTCAAATATACACACTTCCACAGAAAATAAAAATGTTGTGTTTTTGTTAAATTACAAAGAAAAAAATTTTAATTTGAAAATCGTTTTTTCTACTTTTTTGCAGTTCAAAATCGATGGTTATTTTAAACGACTTTCGATTGCTTTTACTAATTTGTCGATTATTAAACAATATTTGAAAATAAACAACAAAATGGGCTGAATATAATAAAAAATCAGTAGTACTCTTTTTAATTGTATTTTCCATTAATTTAATATGTATTTTAGATTATTTTTAACGAAATAATATTGTGAGTGTATTTGCAAAAAGTTCTATAACTGCAAAAGCTATTCACTAAATATTATTAGCTAAGTACATATTTAAGTTATATAAGAACAACCTTTCCAAACGTTTTTGTAAGAATTTTCGCATATACTATACTTGCAAAAAAAGATACTACATAGATGTATCAAATATAGATCGATTCGGTTAACTTTCTAAGCAATATGAAATCCTTTCTCATAGACATTAAAAACAGCAATATTGCAGAATGTCACGAGCAATATTGCACTCAAATAACATGATTCAAATCAAAATACCATAATAATATATCCATCACAAGGAAAATAAAATATTTAATTTGTATTCAAAATTTTATACTTAGAACAAAAAATTAAAAAAAAAAATGGGTTTAAAATTTTATATTTTTAAAAGTTTTTTTTTTTTTTTAATTTGATGTATATTGTACCAAAACATATTTTTTGAGGGATATTTTAATTTTAACGTAAATTTGAATCTATTTTTTGAGTAAGAAAAATGCTTAAAATTCAAATGTTATTTAGTTTTGACAGAAACTAAAAAATAAAAGGGTTTCGCGTTACTGATTTTTTCGCACGCGTTGTCATAAAAATTTATAATTATATGTTATAATGTAAAAAAATAAAAAATATAATAATGAAATTTAATAAATAAATAACTAAATAAAAAAATACAAATTTTTTTTTGTCAAATTTCAAATAGTTTTTTTTAACTTCTTCTGTAATACCTATACACGCGTGCGGTCTCACAGACCGAAAGTTTGAAACATTGTTTCATAGTTTTCCCTAATAGAACCTACACTGAACAAAAAGTTGTAAGTAAAATCAATAAAAAAATTTTGTTAACTTTTATCAAAACTAATTATTAAAATAATTTTTTTTATTTATTTCAGTTAATGTGTGTTTTTCTAAAGTCAACAAATTTTATTAAAATGCACATTTTTATTGTCGGCACATATACTTTACGCAGCAATTGTCATTTTGACAAAATTTTGTTAATGCTACAAAAGTTTTTAAAAAGAGAAGTAAAGTTAATTTGATAAAAATAAGTCAAAAAGTGTTGTAGCTGTTTGCTAAGTCTGACGCTATAAGTACAAGAAAGCTAACGGTTACATTTAACAATATTTTAAGATATGTCTTCAATTTAAGACGATATGATCGCACCTCACTATATGAAAAACGTCTTTATGGTGTGACCCTGACTGACTTTTTAAAGATAAGATCATTACTACTGCTACATAAGATAAAGTTTACGAAGGAACCTGACTATTTGTTTCATAGATTAATTCCAACCTATTCAAGTCGTATTAGGGATTAAGTACCGCTCAGTCGAAGAACTCTAGTCTCTGGTTGGCAATTTTACATTTCTACAATTAGTCTCTGGAACAGCCTGCCAACTAACATAGGCAACGCTATGCAATTCAAAAGAGCTCTTTTACAATTTTATAATTTTAATCAATTTTATAATTGAAAACATAAGCTGTTTGATTGCTTTACTTTTCTTTAATTTAATTTTTATAAACTTTGTTATAATTTTTGTAAAATTCAAGTTATTTTTGTAATTATATCTTAATTTTATATAATTTTTATAATAATTTCATCAATATTGTTAAATACGCTATACTTATTCTGTACTATTATTATAAGATTTTAAATCTTGTACGAAAAACCAAATCAAATAAACTACACAAAAAAAAGTATAATAATTTAGTGTTGTTAAAAAGGGGTCAGTTGGGAATTGGGACCTGTACCGTTATGGGTGAAAACTGGATCGGTTTCGAAAATACATGTCACGAGATAGGTGAAAAGAGGTCCGGTTCCTAAAGGCTTTCCACGTGACTGGTTTAAGAGTTATGACATGTTCTTTTGCGTTGGTTCTATGATATGTTCCTTTGGGTTAGTTGTGTGACATGTCTTGTACACCAGTCCTGTGACATGTCACAGAGAGCAATTGACCCCCTCCTAGGTCAAGCCCATGTTAAAGCGAACGGTCCTTTTCATAATTTTATTTTATGCGAATTGAATTTGAGTAATATCATAATTGAATTTGAGTAATATCATAATTTGTTCTATTCTCTCTTCAAATAAATGCTTTACATGATATTTTTCTGCTTTAATTTATTTATACAGCTTTGTATATATAAAATGTTCATGTGTTTTGTAAGTTATTGACAAATTTTATATACTTTACTATAATTTTTAATCTCAGGCATTTTATCAAATAAACTAATTTTCTCAAAAACGTTAACATACGAAATACGTTTATTAGAAAAAATGTAAAAAATAATGAAATATGAACCTAAAAATTAATTAGTTGAAAAAATGCATAAATCGAACATACAAAATAATTATTAAAATTGATTAAATAGAATTGTTTACATAACAAATATTTTGTCAAAACAACACAACATTAAACGTCACAATATTTGTTTACTAAACAATGTGTTAAATCAACGAACGGGTTTTGTTAGCTGTATTGTGATCACCCATTCATTAATTTTATATGGGTTTCACAGCTGTTTTTGATTCAGTGTATATAGATAATATTTTTTTAACATAGATACATCATACATATAATGTAAAAAGTTAAACTATGCAGTAACTTAATTTTCATTAATTTTATCGATTTTCAGTCTTTTACAAAACATCTTTAAAATAAATAAATTTGAAAAAGTGTTTCTCGGTTTCACAGACAAACGCGGGGGCATAGGAAGGTTAATTTTGACGAAAATTTAAGGCTCTGCTAAAATTTTTACCGAAGCTTTTTGGAGTTACAAAAATCGAAAAATCGTTTTTAAAGTCCAGTCTAGAGTGTGTTTATACGATAAAAAATTTTTTCTGTTCTTTGTTTCTCTATTTCTAAAGAAAACTGATTTTTTTTAGATTCATTCTTTTGTTGTTTGGTTAGGATATACACAATATGAAATATGTATGGTTGTTTTATTTTAGTCACATTAAAGATTTTACGTAATACGACATAACAGAGGGGTTGACTGATGTGACGGACAGACGTCATCGTTTTTCGTCATCTTTTCTATGTTGTCATTTACGGGTGTACGCACTATTATGCGTATTTATTGCCCTCCATTGTAAGGCGACAATACATTATTGTAAATGTTGGTAGTGTAGTACTGTCGAGTAGCATTATGCCTGCCAATGATTATGGTATGATGATCACGATGATTGCTGTAGTGGTGGTGGTTGTTGCTTGCTTGGCTTTTTTGTGCGTATTTTTTGTGTCACATTCCAATCTATATCAATCTTATGTTCGCAATGACGGATGACATTTGTCAATGTCAGACATTTTTGTTTTTCCATTTCTTTGTACTTATAAAGAAAATTTCTAATGTAACTGAAAAACATAAAAAAATTCACGTAAAACAAAGTAAAAGGTGTCTTCGGGGGTTGTAGAATTTGAAGTGATATTAAAGTGTCGTGTCTAACGGTAAGGACAACTTCAGTTAGTCAATATTTTAGAATTCATCAAAAATGCTTTTACCGTATGTTTGTTAATAAATAAATACAGCCACCATTACACTGTTAAGTTACTTACACCGTGTTTAAAAAGTAGACAATCAAAGTTAATTATCCCATATTTGTTCACCCAGAAAACAGTATCAATTGTAGCCACCAAATTTATTGCCAATCGAATTATGGCTGTTACGACAACTAACACATAGGCTGAAAAATCTGTAGGATGACACATAGGCGCCAATGATAAAAAGCCCATGTGATTTTTTGGAACTACCAACCTTAGTTCATTAGTGAACAAGTTACAATGGATTCAAAGCAATTTCGTGTATTGATTTATCATTGCTATTTAATGGATTTTGCTCCATTGAGACAAATGGTAGAAAAGTGGTTTGCTGACTTTAAACGTGGCCGTACAAATACCGATAAAGATGAAGAGACGGTGATACTGGAAAACATCGAAAATTTTTGGCAGATCGTTAATTGCAAGAGACGGCTGATACCTTAAAGATATTACTTTGCATGAACATTTGCCGGTGAGAAAGCTGTTTTTGAAACGGGTTTGCTCAAGTGGCTAAATTGCACGAATTACACCTTCGATAACTTCCGCACCCACCTTATTCGCCAGATTTGGCTCCAGCGATTTTTACCTGTTTTTAGACCTCAAAAAAATGGTCGCTGGAAAGAGATTTGGTTCGAATGAAGAGGTGATTGCGAACAGAGGCGAAAATAAATCATTCTAAAAAAATATCGAACTATTAGAAAAGCGTTGGAGTTACATACAGTTATCATGAAATACATTTGACTTTGTAAAAATAGCTTTTCTGTCATATGTTAATGAGTAAAATTTCAAACTAAAACTGCAATTCCTAAAAAAATCAAATACGCCCAAATTTTGGTTATATCAACTTACATTTTTTTTCACCACACAAATTTTTTTTGCCTCAAAATTTTTTTTACCTCAAATATTTTTTCCACCACAAAATTTGTTTTCACATCCAAAAAAGTTTTTCACCTCAAAAATTTTGTTCACCTCCATAATTTTACTTCAAAATTTTCTTACATTATTTGTATCAAAAACAGTAGAGAACATTTTTTTAAGACATTGGTGGAGGGTATTCAAAGACTTTGCACAGCCGAATTCATGGCTTTTTTACTTGATTTTTGTTATATCATGACCAACACTTTGGACATCTGAGTAACTGGGCTACAAAATATGGGCTGAGAATGATCTAGAGTAAAACTAAAATTTAAATTTTCACTACAATAGTCTAAATGTGATTTTGGCTTCAATGCTTGGAGCTTTCCCTTTCCGAACACGACTTTGAGATTATCCCTTAAAACCTCATGGAAACTTTTCACTGAACACAGAATGAAAAATGTAACAGTTACATACCAGTGGGAATATGTCTGTATCGAAATATGGACTGTATTCGAAAAAGGTTTTATTGCCGTACAAGAATTATTCATTAAAAAACAAGGTATATATAGACGGCTCTGGGGATATAAAGTTCAGAGATATTAAGCACTTTCCGACAGACAGATGACACTTATTATATCTTCTTTGTGGACAGTGTATAGTAGAAATATAAATATCAATATGGGTCTCCGACCTGTCTTAAGTCCCAACGATAAATGTACATTTTTAATACAAAACTTCCACATACTTTTCAAGCACAATATATACTTACAATTTCTACCACCCCTCTCTCATGAGTTTGATGAATTTGTTGTCAAATATTTTTTGTTTTGTTTTATTTTTTTTTTTTATTAAAATTATTTCCCAGAATTGGCTTCTGTATTCGTGTGGATTTTTGGGAGTGTCACAGGGTGCTTTGAAATTTCTCATGGGGAATAAAAATCGCTGGATGTGTTTGTTTTAAATGTTTTTGTATTTTACTCTATCGTTTCTTATACAAATATTTGCATTATTTGGGGCAAGCAAACACCCTCGCTGTGTAAAGTAGTACTCGTACATTGACTTAAGGTAGGCAGTAATGCCAACTCTTGTGAGTAAAAATCGTAACAGAATATGTAGAAAGCTTAATTTTTTGGTTATAGAAACATTTTTAAAGAAATTTATACAGTTTTAGAAATTTATGAATATTACTAATTTTTTTGTTGATAATTAAGAAATATAAGTTAACTCATAAAGTTTGAAATGATGTAAAAAAATCTCATCTTTATTGATTTTGAGCTCTTTGAATGTCATCATGTTGGAGCTTAAAACACCTTTGTAGCTATTATTCTTTTTCGCTGTTAAATGAATTTCTCGGCAAGAAAAGCAAATTTTAACCATATTTTCTTTTATTGCCGAAAAACATCAAAATAGTGTGTAATTTAAAGTAACTGAAAATGGAATTTAAAATAAATGAAAAATCACTTAAAAACCAGTCTACTAACTTTTCATTAAAATAACTTTTTATTTATTATTAAATGTTAGTTAATATACATATATAATTACAATATCCATAAATAAGAAATGATTTTTCATTTATTATAACTGCCAACAAAATAACCCACTCCGTAAAACCAAATGATATTATATTTATTTATTCGTAATGATTTTTCCATTATTTTGTTTTTTAACTATCAATAAATTAACTACAAATCCCTAAAAATAAATGATATTTCGTAAATATAAACGATTTTTCAATTTAAATTTTAGTATCTTTTGCCGGATCGAAATGCATGATCAACTAAGCTAAAAATCGTTGATTGGCTTTGTTTTTGTAAATATACGGACTAGCAATAACTTTTAATGTCTTTATTTTAACTATCACACAACCATAAAAAAATAAAAACATTTTTTTACAAATCTCTTTTAATGAAAACATGAATACATCAACTTAGTAACTTTTAATATTTTAGCATCATGAGTAAATTGTTGGCTTCAAAAAGCACCATATATAGTGCCAAAAGCACCGAGTTGGCATCAGTTTTTAGGGGGTCTTCGACATGTGTGTGATATTTATCATTTTTCTTTGTTTGAGTAGTGGTAGAATGTTTGGTATTCTAGGACAACACTTATAATTTTAGTCCACATTTTATAAATGCTTTTCTTTTTCCTGTCAGTGCAGCTACTTTCACATAAGTAGTACAATGTAGTGAAGTCTTTTACGCAGGAAATTGGATTTAAAATTTGTAATTGATGCGTAAAGTGCATTTTTTGCTACTATTATTTTGATAAATGTTTCTTGTCAATCTATGTATTAAACAACTGTCGTAATTTTATCAATTCTTTAAAAAAAATAAAGTTACGAATGTACACTTTATGTTTATTTATACAGTTTGTATGGAATGTATGTTGGCCTATTGTAAATAAAAAAAATGGTAAAATATCCAAAACTTGTGAATTATTGCGGCCTTGAGTTTCACAGAAGCATGAAAAATATATCAGTATACTTTGTATAACATTACTAGAAATCTAATCCACTTCAGTGGCGGATCCAGTCCATGCTTTTGTGGTCGGATAATTTTTAGTTTTTACATTGACAACATTTTAATGCTTTTTTCTAAAACTTACCTCAAACCTCTATTTCTTTTAATTTCAATTTTTTGATTCTTTGGTTCGAAATCAATGAAAAAATACCAAAAACAAAAAATCCAAATCATATTCACTATTTTTGGACAAGTGCAGAAAAAAAGTTTAGTTGGTGCGCCGTCGTATTTTTTTTAGCCTATTTTGTAATGCATTTATCCACCAAAGCGTTTCGAGTTATCTAAACTAGTTTCGAAGTTAGTAAAATCACACATACAAGGAACGGAACGACACGTTAAATTGCTAGCTAGCGTTTCCAAACGAGTTATACCGGGATATGTAGAGGCTGTTATGGCGACGACATTAGAGAGCCGTGCGAAATTGCCAGACTTGAAAGCAAAAACGACTTCAAACAATATTTTTTTTTAGTTTCTTCTCTATTACTAAGTTAAATTAATTTTTTCATTTACATATGTTCTGACTAAATAAATTTCTAAAGAGAAAAATAAACTCCAAAAAGAAAAAAATATAGCCATTTTGCTGATTTTTTTATGTATAGTGCCAAAAGTGATTTTTTGAAATATTTGTATGGGGAACCCCCCAGGGGGTTTCCAGAGGGTGTGCCACTGGAATGGTCATACATTTGGACTCGATTGGGGCACTCTAAATGGGTCGACGTGGGATTTTTCAAAATTTTACCCTACGGGTCAAAATTCGTTTTAGAGGTATGGTTCCTTCGGCAAAGTTTCTTATTTTGATCCCTAGAATACGATTTTCCTTGTACGTTGTGCGATTTTTAAATCGACCCGCCCTAATACATATATATGGCTTGTACAGAAAAAAATATATTCATATATGCTAGCTCATATCTGAGAAATAATAATATATGGCCTCTTATATATAATTATATATGTGCACAGCACATGTTCCGGGGACGGGTTTTCGTTCCACAAGTTACTATGAAGACATTTTGTTACTTTGGGGACTGTCCTTAAACTTTTCGTTATTCTAGTGTTTACTCTGAAGACATTTTACTGGACACAGCGCATATTACAGGGACTTTTTTGGCTGTATATACAACCAAAAAAGTCCCTATAAAATGCTCTGTGTGCATATGCAACATATGCTGTGCACATATATATATATATATATATATATATATATATATATATATATATATATATATATATATATGTAAACACAGTCCCCAAAGTAACAAAATGTCTTCATATCATATCTGAGAAATAATATATATATATATATATATATATATATATATATATATATATGCATTACATATACTTTGAAGGCATCTGTATATACAGCCAAAAAAGTCTCTATAATATGCGCTGTATCCAGTAAAATGTCTTTAGTGTATACAGTAGAATAATTAAAAGTTTGAGGACGGTCCCCAATGTAACAAAATGTCTTCTTAGTAACTTGAGGAACGAAAAACCGTCCCCGAAACATGTCCTGTGCACATATATATATATATATATATATATATATATATATGTGTGCACAGCACATGTTGCGGGGACAGGTTTTCGTTCCACAAGTTACTATGAAGACATTTTGTTACTTTGGGGACTGTGCTGTGCACATATATATATATATATATATATATATATATATATATATATTATTTCTCAGATATGAGCTAGCATATATGAATATATTTTTTTCTGTATAAGCCATATATATGTATTAGGGCGGGTCGATTTAAAAATCAGTTGAATTCCCAGGCAGAAGCTAACAGGAGTTTGTAAAAATGAGGCTAAGGCCCGAAAACTGATGTCGTGCTTCAGTAATCTAAATTAAATCTAAATTACAAATTCAAAATTTATTTGGGAACATCAAAGAACTCATTATTCACTAATCCATATGAAGGGCTTTAGATCGATTGAAAAAGAATCATAAAAGAAAACTTCCACCCATATGTAAAAATCATTGGTTCCGATCCAAATTTTCACAACACCGGAACCAAAATTACTGCTTCTTTTCCTCTTCTTTTTATAATTATCGACCCAGCAGAAATAAATGGAAGTGATTTTAAGGAATCAATTTTTCATTGATTCCAAAGTATCATTTAGTTCTGATTTTGCTCTTCTAAAGCAGTTACTTTCACAGCTTCAAAAAATGTGATTTTGAATGAAATTAACTCTTTTCAAATCTAAGACGGGTAACTTATTTTAAAAACAACTGTTACACATTAACCACGGATATTTCCATATAAACTTTTGTTATTTTAAAACAAGTTATCAGGTTTAAGTGATTTGTATCAATGTTTAACTTACAAGTTAGCAGATTTTAGATTCTTAATATCTTGGTTATGAACACAAAATTAAAAAAATTATTGTAGTAAAAATTGCAAGAATAACGTAATTTAATAATGTCCCAGTATAATTTAAACAACAGTCAAACTCAAACTTTATATACAACAACAAATTGTGAGAATGAGGCCCGATTACTGATGGCCTGTCATTGGTTCCGATCCAAATTTTAATAATATTGGAATCAAAATTACTGCTTCTTTTTCCCTTCCTTTGATCCTTTTTTTTCTGGGCTAGGTACATAATTAAATTTTATTTAAGATCTTTGTTTCCAAAATCCTATTAGTGGTGAAAATTTATAATATTTTCATTTTTTCTACACAATTTTTTTTTAGTCCATTAGATAAGATTATATAGTACTATGTATAATTATAATCAGATGCAACCATGATATATACATTTTCTTTACATTTTTCCAAATTCACTAATATATTTTTAAAAGATAAGAGGGCGGATCTAGAAGTCCGTGACTTTTAAAATGAAACACAGTTTTTTTTTTTTGCAAGAAAAAAAAATTTTTCAACATAATCTCCTTTTCGCTCAATACACTTAGTCCAACGTTTCTCCAATTTTTGTATGCCTTCCCAAAAATAGGATTTTTCGAGGTCCATACGAAGGTGGGTCAATAAGTCCGTGACTTTTTGAATGAAACACAGTTTTTTTGCAAAAAAAATTTATTTTGCAACATAACCTCCTTTTAGCTCAATACACTTAGTCCAACGTTTCTCCAATTTTTGTATCCCTTCCAAAAAATAGGATTTTCGAGGTCCATAAAATAGGCATTTGTATGATCAATAATTTCATCGTTGGAGCTAAATCTCTTTCCACCGAGCCATTTCTTTAGGTTTGAACATAGGATATAGTTACTGGGGTCTAAATCCGGGGAATAAGGCGAATGAGGGGGCAATTTGTAGTATACTTCATGCATTTTTGCCATGGAAACTAAGCTGTCACACGATTCCGTTGGTGGTCGATTGTGAGCAAACGCGGCAGCCATCTTGCGAAAAGCTTTCTCATACCCAAGTTATCGTTCAAAAATGAAACTACTGACCCATGTGAGATGCCTATGTCTTCCACAATCTATCGCACATTCAATCTCCGATCGGCCAACACCGTATCGTCAATTTTTTCAATTGTTTTGGGTTTAGAGACCTCAACTGGGAGTCCAGAACGTTCGGCAACTTTCGTGCTTGTAAGTCCACAACGAAAGTCAGTAAACCACTTTTTTACCGTTGAAATCGATGACGAAAGTCAGTAAACCACTTTTTTACCATTGAAATTGATGGTGCAGAGTCCCCATAGTATTTATCAAGCTTTTCCTTGGTTTGATTGACGGTTTTTTTTCGCAAAAAATAATGAATAATGAACACTCGAAATTCACTTTTTTCCATTTTTAAAAAAATCCACGAGGTTGTATGTTCTGAACAGCTGTTAAACGCAAAGTAAATGACGGAACTTGCTCAAAATTTGACAGTAGTCTATCAACAGGTGGTACTTAATGGGAGCAGTGTTTGATTTTATATAACTACGAGGGAAGTTTGAAAAGTCACGGACTTATTAATCCACCCTCGTAAAATATGCATCTGTTTGATCAATAATTTCATCGTTAGAGCTAATTTCTTTAGGTTTGGAAATAGGAAATAGTGACTGAGGGCTAAATCCAGAGAATATGGCGGATGAGGTACCAATTCGTAGCCCAATTCATGAAATTTTGCCATTGCGACTACACAAGTGTGAGAGCAAACGCGGCACCCATCTTGAAGACAGCTTTCTTAAATCCGACTGATCATTTAAAATCGAAACCACACTGCCATATGAAATGCCTATGGTATCAACAATTTCACGCACTTTCACTCTTCGATCGGCCAACACCATATCGTGGATTTTTTCTACATATTCGGGTGTATTGACCTCAATTGGCCGTCCAGAACGTTCAGCGTCATTTGTACTTGTGCGACCACACCGAAAGTCAGTAAACCATTTTTTTACCCCATAGTATTTATCAAGCTTTTCTGTGGTTTGATTGAAGGATTTTTTTGCAAAAAATAATGTTTAATGAGCACTCGAAATTCACTTTTTACCATTAAAAAAAACACGAGGTTGTATGCTTTAACAGCTGTTAAACGCAAAGTAAATGAAGGAACTTGCTCAATATATGACAGTAGTATTGTATTTCATATAACTAAGAGGGAAGTACGAAAAGTCACGGACTTACTGATCCGCCCTCGCATAAATATACGTTATATAATAAAATTGTAGAAAAAATGTAGTATAATAAAGTCAGCCATTATATCTGTGGCGAAAAGGAAAAACTGCTTAGGTCTGATTTTGTCATTTTGCAGGAGAGCACTTTCCAAGTGCAGGAGAGCACTTTCCAAGTTTAATCTTAATTTTTAAAAATTAATGGTGATTCTAGTATAAGTGAAAGTCATCCATCGAATCATTGCTAATTCAGGAATAAATTGTTCTACATTCCAATTAAGAAATTATTTAATTTAAGGAGCTAGAGTCAAAAAAAAACTCCTTCCTTTTTAACACAGATATATAGCAGTGTGTTACTCAGTGATTTAAGCGGTTGACTAGAGCTCTGCTTGACCGAGATCAAGGCATTGTTTTTTTGCATTTTAATTTTTTTATTTTTAATCTAAAATTTTTATTTTATTTTTTTATACGTTGGATCCAATCTGATACAATTCCATCTGTCATTACCGGATCAAATAAGATCAGCTAGATCTTACATCAGATATAAAAATATCACACTGTATATAAATAAATATTGTGCCAAATAAATTTTTTTACTCCATTTTTTTTTTACAAAATTTATCTCGATTTTTTTTTATAAAATTTGAACTTGGAGTTTTATACACGAATAACAAATTTAGAAAAACAATCAATTGCATTTTGGTCAATCGTAAGTTCAGAAGATTGATATGTTTTACGAAGTGGAACGATTCGCCAACTTTTTAAAACATGTATCAATTTCTAACAGCAGAAAAGCTCAAATTTCTAACTCTTCAAATAACATTTTGGCAGATGTCAATTTTTCAAGTTAGATGTGTAAGTTGAAACCACAACTTGGTTCAATAAAAATAATTTCTTAAGTATATGCAGTTACACGTGAATCTTTTCACACGTTGTAATTTTAATTACAAACAATCATGGTGAATTTGTTAAAATAATACAAGAGAAAAAGACATGATAAATTCCTTTGAAAATAAAAATTGTTATCAAACGTAAACTGAATAAAATAGAAATAAAATCAGCTTTAATGCTTAACCAAAACCACCCTAAGGTCTCTGTTTGTTAGCTGGTCGATTCTTTGGTTATTTCATTATAATCCCTTGATATTATTATTATTGTTACGATTTCCATCTTTTGAATTTCTAAGTAAGAGCATTCGAATGTATATTTTTTGTGTACAAAGAGCATTTTGGTCATAATACGAATATTATTTTTATTTTAATTTATATATATAAAATGTAGCAGCCAGCAGCACTCAGAAGATGATGGTAGTATTGAATGTGTATGTTTATCCTTTTTATAGTATTTGAGCTGTGTGCGTCATAGATTAATGACAGCGATTCATCAAAATCACTCGATGGACATGACGAGAACAAAGTGAACAAAAGAAGGGAAGCAAATTTACTACATTTAGAGAGTAGAGTTTTTTGGCTTAAATTTTTAATTTTTATGTTATTTTGTTAGATACTATACGTATATATTTGTAGTGGGAATTTATATCTTTGGTAGTTTAATTTAATTTTGTTCGATAAGCTTTAATTTTGCATGTAAATGAAGGCATTTAGTTGCATTTGACATCGTTGACATCGACTATGCAAATGGAGTGAATCCACGCCCAATGTTTTAGGAAGGAGAGCTTTACAAAATAGGTGTTTTTACCAGCTTTTGGGTCTTATACGTTTTGCCAAAAATGTATAAAAAATTTAAAAATAAAATTTAAACTTTTACTTTAATTCAATAAATTCAAACTGGTTGCCCATCTTTGAACTTCCTGTTTATCATTATGAACTTTAAGTCAAAGGTACGTTTACTAGAAAAGATTCTCTTGCAATAAAAAACATTGGAGAACCGTTTTTAAAAAAATCTGTTTCGAATTGCAAGCAATTCTAACAAGTTTTAATGCATATTCTGGATGGATTTTAAAAATCTTTTGTTTGTCTCAAAGACTTTTAAAGTCGTAAAGAACACTTTCCATCGCATATTCGCTAAAGAACCCGAATCCCGTGTCCTTGCTTTTACAAAAATATTCATCATTAAAAACACTGCATGAACTTTACGAGTTATACTAAAGCATAGAAATTTAACTGAAAAACTATCGGAAAAAGCTACTAAAAATAGTTTAAAATTAACATGTAGAAAAAAACTACTGAAATAAGAAGATTATGTTTGTTTAATTTTCGTAAGCTAACAATACCAAACTTAAAACTGTTATATGTATACACTCTAAAAAATGACTTTAAATTTACTACATTAAAGTGTGTAACATTTTATTTAAAATAACACAGAATGCATACATTTACGCACAAAATGCTTTTAATTTTTTTTTCAAACACTTTTGTTTGTTGGTAAGCATTTCTAAAAAACATTATGTGTGTAAAATTATTTTATTGTGTCTATTCTAATAAAAATGCAAAATCAAACATTTGTTGGTTTCCTTTTTTGAATTCTAAATTCAAAGTATTTAAATAAAAACATTTTGAAATCATATAAAAGCATTTGCTATTTGTTTATAAACATTCAAAAATGTATCCGTATTCATCTTTTTGTGTTTTTTTAGGCACATACATTCTATTTTTACACACATAGTGTTTTTCTATAATAATTTAAATTGTTTGAATACCAATTTATGTGTCTATGATTTTTTGACACATTGTGTCTACATATTTGAATTTTACACACTTTTAGTATTTTTAAGGTTTAAAATGTACCTACTATTATGGTTACCTACTATTATGGTAGTAAATTAAAATAAAAATTTATTAGAGTGTACACAAAAATTTAATTAATTGAAAAATGTATCCCGCTAAAATCAGAAAACAAAATCTTGCTGAATATTAATATTTGTTACTTATTTATTTGTTTTTTTTAAGTTAAATTTGGTTGAATGAAAATACTAGTCTATCCTGCTAAAAGGAATATTTGCTAAAAAAAAGAGTAAAAAACTAAATAATAGTAGATTTATAGTCGCATTAAAAAAACAATTATGTTGTTTACAAGGGTTGTACTAAGTCTTATCGTATATGTGTTATAAAGTGCGATTGGAAGCAGATTTGTTCAAATTGTTATTTTCAATAAGCTAAAATTTAACTTAAATATGATTAAGGTTGGCTAACTCATCTTAAAGAAAGCTCAATTTAACACTATCTAGAGTTATTTTAATACAATTTTTTTGTGTAAGGTAGCGTAGTTTTTCATTACCCTTGACCATTTGCAAAATTTGCGTAAAAATATCTCTACATAGTTTTAAAAGCCACTTTTTGGGTATGTTAGACGAGGTAAGTTTTATTTCTTTTCTTACCAATATCACAGTACAACAAAATGAATAATTTGATGCATCGGGTGGCGGCTTATCATTTCTAATATACTCTAGGACGCAAATCACGAAAGTTGTCTCAGAATTTCAAAGTTTAAGAAATATTTGCAAAAAAGTTTTTGTAGGAAATTTAAATTGTTTAATAAACTTTTTGCAAAAAAATACTAAATTGAAAATAACAACGTTCTGTTTTGCAACATTCAAATGGGATGAACTCTGAGCTTTAATAAGATATATTACAGGTTTCGACAGGTTCCTTAATATTCCCTATACTTGTATTTAAAGTTCAAATTCATATTTTTTCACGATTTTATTAATGAATAAGCTGCAAAAAAACCAAAAAAAAAAAGTTGTGGATCTTTTAATAGTAGTAAATACTACAGGTTGCTTAACTTATGAAAAAAGATCGCATACTCTCTCCTTTAATTTCAATTCAACATTTACTAAATCTGAAAATAATTGATTTTTTATACATCAAAAAAAAGTGTTAAAAAAATTTAGATAAAAATATTGAATTATGTAAAATACATGTTTTTTTGTTTTAACTAAAATGCAAAAATTTAAAATAAAAGATTTTAAGATATGTAGAATAAAAAATTTATTATAATTCTTTTGAAGATTGTAACTTCATACAAAACTAGTTTAATACAAAAATGTTATTAAGTATGTAGTTTAGATTAAATTTTCTGAAAATTCTGATGTAAAGGCTGTGATTCTTTTGATAAAATGAATTTAGTAGGATGTAAATTAACATCATGTGTAAAATTTTTCACATCGGATTAAAGGTTTTTTTAAAATTTGAATTTACAAAAGTAAGTGAAATTTTCACATTAATTGCAAGAATATAATAATTTGCACAATTAATCGTACAAATATCCTTTAAGGAAACTACAAAGCATTTTAAATATTTTTACTTGGCTAGGTGTGCGATTACTTATTAATTTTTTTTACCAGAAATAAATTGTACTCTTCTTCTTTCTCAGATGGTATATGTATGTAGTATTATTTAAAAATCATGTCGCATTTAATTCGACAATCGAAATGTGATTAATAACTATTGTCACACTGCAGTATTAAGAAACATGTATTTTTAAAAAACTTATAATAATCGAAAATAAATGTCTGTGTTATTCGATAAAAAAATATAAAGTACAAATTCTACGTATACAGCAATCTTTAGAATTTATTTTTCACTTTTGTTGAATAAACAGTTTTGAATTTCATGCGACTTTATATCACACTTGGGATTTTTTCATTGACATTGAAATTTCATTAGCATTTGTTGAGTAATTCTTATGCCAAAAATATTATTTATTTATTTATTTTATTTATATTAATCATATAATTACAAATTATATCCTAATACCCTAACCGTGCACTAGCAACAAAGCCCATCGGCGCGTTGTAGCGAAAACAGACCAGAGCCTCTGGTGGGAATCGAACCCACGACCCCCGCACTGATAAGCTAGCACGCTACCAACTAGCCTACCGGAGCGCTCTATGCCAAAAATATTTCATTACCATTTAAAATGAAATTTTCCTGCCTGAGCTTTTATCGTACTAATGCTAATGAAATCGTACTAATGCCTCAAAAACAAATTACAAATGTTCAAAAAAAGCATTAGCTTACAAAACACGGGATGTTTAAATTGATTTGCTTAGGCTCTTTTATAAAATGGATATCTCGGTATCTCTCACTGACCTGGCCTATTTTTGTTATCGCAATATATTAATACTATGAAAGAGAAACATTTTTCCGTTTTGCCCTATGACACTTATTTTTCGAGATATTCGCCATTTTGTGAAACGGCCATTTTTTAAAACCGACATAAATTTCCCTTTTTTAATACATCTTAATATCTAATGAAATGCTAATGAAATCATTAATTAATTGGTACAATCAATTAATTAGTCCCAAGATTGCTTTATATAAAAATAAATATACATATTCCGATATACTTGGCGCATCGTTGAATTCTTTGGTTTTTTTTTAGGGATTGAAATCAAAACTATGTTGTCCCTCGTAATTTTAACACAAAATTCTCTAGACAAAGTCATTAATAATAATTCTTGGAGTTTGTTGCGTGTTGTTTTTTTGTATAGTTGTATGTTTTCGGCTTGTTTTACATGCCAAGAAATAAAAATATCTACATCTTTTTTTCAGATTAAAATTTTTATTTTGTTTGTTAATTTAGACAAGACAATTTTTTGGTGAATAAATGCAGAAATACGATGCATTAACAAATTTAAAAATATTTTTACTGAAAGAAATTTGGACAACAATTTTATAAATTTCTGTCGTGTTGATTTAAAACCTAACACTGAACTCATAACCGGCTTTATAGCATCCCAAATTATCCCAGTAAAAATTAAAATTTCTAAGAACAGGCTGCAGAGCACCTTGTACTGCATTACATTCCTTGATTAGCATAGGTTCTAATTTATGTGCTACAACCGGTACATTTTTTTAGAACCGGAAATGGCGATAACAATCTATTCTAGTATAGATTCAGAGGTAATCGTTATCAAAAGAAAATTAATTATATTTTCAAAATTCTAATAACATCGAAAAAAAATTTTGCTGGGATAGTTAAGCCTTAAACACATGTTAAATAAATTTGCAAATTTCTTATAAGATCGAAATTTGAAGACCTGTTCGTGTCTTCGAATCCTGTTGTGAGTTTTATTATGACAGTTTTAAAAATTTCTTGATTATAATGCTTACGTAAAAGAGCAGTAGAATATCGCCTTGGGAGATTAAAAATCGTTTTTAAATTTGATTTTGAATAATCTGTGGATTTTTAAGATAAGTTTTGACACATCTCGGCACCCGTATGTCATAATTGGTCGTATACACATTTTATACAGTAACAATTAATTTTTGCGGTTAAGCCTAGACTTCCGGCTAAGTAAGGGATAAAGGGCTCCTCCGCATTCTAAGGCTTTATCACACGATTGCAGGACATGTTGTTTAAAAGTTAATTTCTTCTCAAAAATTACTAATCAACATTGTTTTTTTCTGACTTAATTAACTTTGTTTTTTTAGTGTAGTTTACATTATAAGAGAAATGTTTAATTTGGACTAGTGCCAAGCGAGGCTAAATAGGCATTTTTTATATTTTTCGATAGATAAATAAAAAAATAGTATAGAAATCGATATAATAATTTCCATTGCGTTATCTCCATGAACTTAAAAACTATCATAGTTGTTAGTAGTTTCTAATAAACACAACATAAAAATAAATAGTATTATTTCTTAATTTTAGTTAATATACCATAGAGTATGTATAACTGAAAAATCATTTGAGGTATGCCTTTATTCAGTTTACAGTGATATCATTTTATATATTATCATGGAAAAGTGTGTTTTGCCATTTCCGTGATTTTCCTAGCATTTATGATACGTTAAATCAAATATGTTTTTGCAACACAACGCCCCTAAAATAAAAGCCAAGCTTATGCTCAAAACAAAGTAAAATTATGTAAAATTCAAATATGTATGTAATAAATTATCGAATATAAGCGACAACTAAAGTTCATGAAACTTATTAAGTTGAACCTTCGTAATGTTCTTTTAAAGCCTGCAAAAGTTTAATTTATTCACACAATTATAAAACTTTTGTCAGTTTTCAAATGAAATTCAGTTACTACGACTAAAATAGTTTGATGCAACTAAATATTAGTTTCCACAAGAAAATTCGGTTCACCAAACTAATTTTTGGCTTTCACATTTTAATATGGTTTTACTAACATAATTTATTGGTTATCGCAATAAATATTGAATTTTCAATTATTTGACACTTTATTTTTCTGTGTGTAGTTAATATAATATCCTAATATCATTCAAATATCTAAAACATTAGAAAATATTGAAAAATATTTATAAATGTTAATTTAAAACAGTTTACCACGTTTTTGTCTTCTTTTATTCGAGATATTCAATTATATAATTTTTAATATTAGATATAAATCGAGAAAGGGGAATATTAAAATTTATATAGTGTTATCTTGAAAAAAAGTTTTTAAGTGCAAATTTGTGTTTGTGGAATAAAAATATTTTAGAAAAAAGCCAATTATGTAAAAGTCGGGGGAAAAACCTTGCAAGCTAGTGATATTATTAGTTTTTGTGCAGTAGAATCGCGAAAATTTGTAATCGAATTAGAGAGATTTACGAATTGTTGAGTTTTCGATTTATAGAGGTAAATTAAAAAACTTTTGAATTAAAAGGTTTTTTATTGCAGACATTGTAATCTTTTATTACTTTAGCAGCACACGCACCACAAATTTTAGTAAATGAAATATTGTTCCGCTGTTTATAACTGTCGAGCCAACCACTAGCTTTTTGGCAAAAAAAACTGCGTTCTTTCTATTAACAATGGGCCGCCCACAGGAATATTAGGCTGCCGACACTGCCTAAACCATAATAGAAGAAAATTCTCTATATAACCTTTTTTGACCCTTCATTTTACTTTGGGAGGGTCCTTGCTATATAAATTCTCTCTTGTGCAGTATTGAAGTGTTTATAGATCAATTTCAAATTCTTTAGCCACATCAATTTTGTTTTTCCATTATCAATAGCTGAAAAAATTTGTTGCTTTTTCAAGATAATGTTGTATGACTACGCTTTTTTTGACACTCCTACAGAAAGCACAAAAAATTTCAGTGTTGCAAATAACGTTAATAATATGCAGCTAATGTTATTCTAAAGAAATTTGCTTGTGCATTACGAATTGTAAGAGATTTTAAACAATCAATTACGATTTATAAGAGGTTTTGTATTGATCTTTTTAAAAAAAGTACGAAATATCGAGTGTAAATATTACGAATTATTGGAGTTTTCTCAGGGTACCGACAGTTTGTTTCGAATTATCAATTATTTCGAATTGTCGGCGTACGAATTATAGCGATTCTATAAAAAATTGTGGTTATTTTCTTATCGATTATATTTGAAAAATATTGTCGAAGAAGAATTTGATAGCTTTTTACAATTTTGTCCAATTATCCCAACAAAAACTTGGTAATGTTGGTGCTATAATGTATATTTCTTAGTAAAAACACTTACTGATATTGTGCTGCATTTAGATGTTTTAGTTACAATTCGCTTTTCTAAATAATTTATATTTTTGTTGCCTTGTAAAGGGCTAATTGAAGGATTTTCGATATTGTTTTGAATGATAATTTGTTTAACAAAAAATTAAAATATATTTTTTTTTAAATAATTTATAAATTTCAAATTGATTTTCGATTTAAAATTCAAAAAGAGTTAAGATTAATATGTTTCTAGGTAAGTTTGTTTATAAAGTTTATTGTTAAAATTTTGTCAATTTTAATTTATTACAATACTTAGGGTGTGTGCGAACTGTCTAAATACAACCTAAACTAAATTCAGGTTTCAAAATTTCCATGAAATTTGAAAATATTTTCGAATATTTAAAGTATATTTTCAATTTGAATTAAGTTTAGAATTAATTTAACCATCTTCTAAAGTAAATATAATGCCTGTTTTGCCCGTATTAAAATAATGGGTTTTATAATAGAAAAGAAAAAGGTTACCCACTATTATTTCTTATTATAAAACTCATTACCGGGTAATATAAGGTTTTGCATGGCTATGTCAATAAACACACATTAAAACAAAATTACCGCGTATGGTCACACAACTGATGAAATTAATCTAAAAAACTATGTGACTTGGTTGTCTGCTTTTGTCAGTCATGTTTCAAGTTTAAATGGTAAATGAATGCGATATATTCTATAATTTTTGTATAGATTTTTATCAACCTAAATGCATAGAATGTTCTATATGTTATGCTAAATTAGACAAAAAAATCATGATAAAAAATGTTATTAAACGCCATGTTTATTTTCCTCTTTCTTATAAAAAAAAATGATTTTGTTTGAAAAAGTCAGCCAAAAAATTGTTGATTTATTTTTATTTTTGAAACAAAAGGGATGAATTTGTTTTGCTTATGTTTTAAGGCCTACTAGGTATATAAGGGTGTCCCTTACATTACGAAATAATTAATTTCCATGCTATCACCACGGATTTTGTTCTATTTGGTCTTAATTGTACGAAGTTAAAAAATTTATTTTATACAACTTTAATATGTATCGAATCGCTTCCTAAGTTCCAGGGATTTTGATTATTATCAAAATATTAAATAATCTTCCTATATGCGAAAATATTAATATATTTTTAATCGGTCGAAGGATTCGCGAGTTATTGCTACATGGTTTTCGAGTTGTTGCTACTTAATTTTCACCAAAAATTGCACTTTTTGCTGTATTCAGAAAAAAAAACTAAATTTTGTTCGTGAAGGTATGTTTGATAGGAGTTTGGTTGAAGTAGGCTGACTGTCAGTTTCTGGTTTCAAATTTTCTTAAATAATAATGTAATATTGGTTTGTTTGCCTCTATATTAAAGTTTTATGAAATTAGCGACCGTGGAATTTTATCATCTGCCTTCTTTTACCATATATGCATATGAATGGATGAAATTTGTATTTCTTAAGTCGATGTAATCCAAGCTTTTATTATATTTATAATTTTCAAGGATCATTGAAAAAGTTTTCCTAAAAAATTTTATATTTCCTTCAACATTTTAGAGATTCCTAAGGTCAATTACTTCTTTTTATTTAGAAATTTGTGTTATAATACACATTTTGTGTCGATAATACATATTTCGTACCTTGATCTATTTCATTTCGCACCTTGTTTTAGGTTTTCCATTTCCGCTCGTTTGCCTATTTCTAATCTTTTCAATTTTGACCTATAGTCCATCCTACTATCGCAGTGCATTAATTAATATTATTGTATTTTTATTGAGATCATGAAGGACGAATTTTTATAAGATAGCTGCAGGGTGACTTGTCTCCTTTTTCCAAAAAAAAAAAACTTAGTTCGTTCCCGTTCCATTTCGTTCCCTGTGTTAAGTAATTCAATAACATCGGTTGCCTGTTCAATTTCAAATTTTTTCAATTGGGACCAATACTATATTTCATTATTAGAGTACACTAATTTGTATTATAACAAAAGTTAAAAAATAAGTCAACCTGTATTATGTACTTGATATTTTATTTAGCAAAAAAAGTTATTTTTGATGTAATTTTCAGGAGTCTGTTATGAATAAAAAAATATTTTCAATTGGAAAGCATTCTCTACTCAATTCTTTTAGAAACCTGTTTTTGTTTGTTCTTCTGTAAAATGTTTGTTTTCAAACTAATTTTTTACATGTGATATGCAAAAATTTATTAAATAAGGCTATATTAACCATATATATTTATATATAGTGTTATGAAATGATATCTACAATATTTTATCATATAAAACATATATTATGTATATAACTAGATGGAGTTATATATGTTTATGTAATTTTTTATTTTGTCTGTGGTAAAAACTAGTATTTGGTAAGTCAAGTTTTTTACTTTTAGTAAAAATAAATGTAATAACAGCCGATTTTAGTATTTCGAAAGTTATTTTTGTTGGTAAAAACAAGTAAACAGATCATTTAATTAGTTCATTATTACTATTGTTGGGGTTTCTTTTTGTTAGTACATTTAAACAGACCATAATGGACATAGGTACGAGTTATCGGCCTAGCATATATTTTTTTAACTCTGTAATTATGTATTTTCGTAGGTTGTTGCTTCTACAAATAAATGATATTGTACTTTAAAACAAAAAAACAATTCAAAACAAACAAGTTTTGATTATAGAAGTTCTCTAAATATAGTATAGAAAAAAAATTGATTCCGGTTCGAGACGGGTTAACGTTCTCCAAACAAAAAAATCATTTTTATACATGGAAAAAATTCATAATTTAAGGGACACCTTAATGTGTGAATGAATTAATGTTGTATAGAAAGTTATATAAAGCATTTTGACAAATTACCTGATTGGACATTGAAACATTTTATCTGCCAATGCGTTACCATTGGGATTTTGACGTGCTATTTTGGTCATTTATATGGACACTCCAAACCCAGCAGCCCTTTTTATATGGATAATAGGAAAAGGCAGTAGAGTTGGAGGGGGTCAGTTAAAAAGAGTTTGTAGACCATAAAAATGCTTTAGGCTGGTTGGAAGTAAACCGAAAACAAAAAAAAAAAAACCTTGCAAATGATGAATTGTCAAATGCTCAATGGATATTTATAACAAAACTACTATGTATGCATGCATAATGTTATTGTTAGCCACTCAACTGCGTAGTTATACTCAATGTTACCATCACTTACTAGGATATCGATGAAGTTACCAGGTGACATTTTGTTTCAAATAAACGAAAATACAATAACAAAACACATGCATGGAGCCTACTCATTGATACAATCCAAAAGTTTTGTAACAAAGTTAAATTTAAAATGGCAATACCTGTGAGGATTTTTGTTCCGCAAGAAGCTTATATCAAATTAATTTTGACGTTTTAATTATTAGTTTTTAATCAGTAAAACGAAATATCAATCCCAGACAAGATATACTCGTCTTACACAGTTAAGTGGTTAAAGTATTAAATATTTGCTACTTATACTTGATTATTTTAGTTCTTAACACAGTGGATCACGGTTATAACGAACTCGAGTTGAGCGGGAAAAACCATTCGTTATAGAAGTAGTTCATTATAGACGCAGTATATTGTTTTCACCTGGATTTCGGACCATATAAAGAAAACAAACGGAATATTCAAATTTTATAGAGATCAGCTATTATAACATATACTCTATATGGGCTTCTTTCGACTACAAACTATTTTCTTATAGAAAGTAAAATAAAAAAGTTATATGGTAACTTACAAAGCAACTTGAAAGTCTTACTTTATCGAGCCTTTCATAAAAGGGTATATAAAAAGGAGAAGATGATGTAAGAACGGGTAAAAGGGAATATTTAAATCTTCCATATACAAACAAAAACTTTTTTTGATCACAAATGCTTCAAACAAGTTCCTTATAATTGTGTGGCTTTAATGCAAAGGGGTAAAAGTCCAAAAAATAAGATTCTGAACAATTAAGGCCCCAAGTTTTTTGTTCCTATTAATTTTATACTTAATATTTTGGCTTTGTAATACAGAAAGTTTTTTTTAAAAAACTATTAAAGTGATCCACTACACTCAGAAAAAAAAGTTAGTAGAAAAATTTGTAAACTGTTCTCAATCCCACTTTACTATTTTTGTACTGATTTTTAGTAAAAAAGTTATTATTTAGCAAATCTTTTTGTTATTTACATTTTTCAAATTACAGAATTTTTACAGAATATTTACAAATTTTTGTAGCTAATTTCAGAAATCATTTTACAAATTTTTGAAGACCGATTTGTTAAAATTAGCAAAAAAAAATACTATAATTAGCAAAAAAAAATACTAAAAAGTGAATATTGAGGGAAATGTTATTTTTAATTAAAACTTATAGGATCGGAAGAGAATATACCGTCATCCATTTAAAATAGCACTAAAAAGTTTTTTTAGTTCTAAAAATCAGCCCTAAAAACAATTAAGATTTGATCTTAAAAGTAAAAAAAAAATAATATATTCGTTTATATTTTAACAAATTTTAAGATTTTTAAGCCTTTGATTTTTATTTAATTTTGTCTAGAATATTTTTTGAAAAAAATAAATAAAATAAAAAAATTTTTATGCTCGATAAAAAAATAAATTAGAAATTTTGAACTAATATTAATAATATTTAGTAATTTTTTTTTGCTGATTTTAGCAAACAGATTTTAAATTTCACTTTACAAAAAGTTTGCTAAAATTTAGTAGCTGCTACTAATTTTTCTACTAATTTTATTCTACTACACGTCAGCAGACATGTGTTGCTAAGATTAGCAAAAAATACCGCTGGGCTCAAATTAGCAGATTTTTCCGTAATAACAGCAAAATTTTCAGTTGCCATTACAGACTTTTTTTGGTGAGTGTAAGTAATATACAGTAAAAAAATATGTAATTAATATAAACAAAATTATGTTCCGCAAATTGTTCACTTGTACCCCTTTGCCAGTAAACAAAATTTAAATTGCCTTTACTGCATCAATTTTATTTTTATTTTATTCGTTACACTACTTGACCAAATGTATCTGACACCTAATCTTTATGTAAAATTGTGGTTTAAATAAACCGAAAATGGCAAAAAAGTTTTTTTTTTATAAAAAAAGTACTTTTCTTTTAATACAACCAGCAATATATGTAGTTATTTTTAATTTTTTTTAAATTTTAAAATAGTCATATTATACACCATCGTGTTTATTTATAATAGTCAAGGCAAACAGATTAAATAGGCAGTATAAAATGGTTAGTTAAAGAGTTAGTCCTCGTATTCTGATATAAGATCATCTGTGTGGTTGATATCATCTTCTTGGACATTATTTTTTTTTGTACCCTCTTCGTGTGGCAAAGCAATGAAAAACAGGTGGTGTACTGGCGGTATGAATGGTAAAACCTCTTGTAGGTTCCTTTATTTTGGGAGCTTTATTTACAACCCGCCCTCGTAAAGTTGTGATAGTTCAATGACGGATACACGCTACTCATCGACATAATTATATACATGACATAAATATACATGAATACTAATAAGAACTTATTAGTGGCTCATAAATCACTGAATGTTTAAACGCTGGTTTTAATATAAAACGCACTTGTACCCCTTTGGCACGAAACAGATGATTGATTTTAGTTAGTAGTAAAACTTTTGCTCCATAGAGTTCAGTTTGAGGTAATCACATAGGTCTGGATTTTTTTACAGTGATAAATATTAATATTTAGTGTTGATTGCCGTATCTACCTCAATTTTTTTAGTTTTGGCACTTGAACCCCTTTGGTTTAAAGCCCCACAATTATAAATTAAGCTATTTGCTAAATTTTATGCGAAACAATTTTTAAATTATATTAAAGGCTGGATTCATAAATGCAGTATGCATTGCAACACTTCATTGAATAGAGTTCATAAACGTCATTGCCTTTTTTTGGCAATGCCGTCAGTTCATTAATGCATGGTAGTCCTTTTGAATGCGCAACAGTTATCAAATTTGTGCAGTGTTTTTATTTGTGAAGCTTTGTGATTTTTGGCAATTGAAGTGACGGACATATTATCGTAAGTTAAAATTTAACATAATTTTTTACAAATAAAATTCATTAAGGTTTTTCTTGAATGATTATATATAATTTTATGTATTTATATAATAAAACAAAAGTGAAACCACGAGATGAAGACAGGAGAAGCAATATTAGCGTTTATAAGCGTTCCATACCGCGTTTATGAAGTCGTAAAATTAAAAAAAAAAAATACATATTTTAAAACTAAAAATAATTGATAACACAAATTTTAATGAAATTTGACATGAAAAATATGTTTAGTATTACTATCAAAGCGTTGGAGTTTGAAGAATATATATTAAATAGAAGGTGCAATTTCGCTTAATTTCACATTTTTCAAAAAACAAAATTCGCCATATCTTGTTAAGCAAAGATATCCTTTCTAAACATTCAATCTATCCTTAAGTAAGCAACGAAAAATTTTTTTGTAGAATAAGTAATCTATTATTTTTCGTGCCAAACGCATGGGAAATTACAATTGAAATTAATTATTTAAATATTTATGTCTCATTATTGCAGATATCGGAAGTTTTTTAAATTTTTGTATATATGTATTCAATAATTTCATTATGTTATTTTATTTAAATTGGTTGTTTATTAAGGTTATTCTGTAACTACGTGAAAATTTGTCACGCTCATATATGTATATCTGATATATTTAGCACAGGAAAATTTAACATAATGTGACTCTCCCTATCCCAAATATGGTAGAGTTGCATATTTCGATGTGACAACTTTTCAGATTAATATGAACGAAGTATCACATAGAAACCCATCGGTTGAAGCAATTTATTAAAATGGAACACATTGGATTGCAGATTGTTTTCTCTGTAACTATATATTTTGAACTCGTTTTTAGTCCTCCGATGTATGGAGCTATGAAGATTTATTCTTGCGTTTACATTAAAAGTTAATATAGTAAAAAGTCCACTGCAATTAAAAGACTTACCTTTTAATCTAAACACAGTAAATTACACAACTAATTAATAGTCATTCACTGATTACAACGAAAGATATTAATTACTTAAACAATATTTTGAAATTAACCACTAGCCCTTTAGCTTTTATCATTTCCAATACAGGTATATATTCTTATCGATTATCCAATCAAATAAGGGTGATGAAATAAAAGTGGCCATTTCTGGCTTAAACAATATTTGTAGTTGTATAAATTCAATTGCCCCCACTCTACAGTAGAAGGTGGTGTATTGTGTTTTTAATGTGAAAGTAATTTACCTAAGTTGTTTGATTATTATGGCGTCATCTAGGTAGTTTTAAATGGACTCTTATTTGATCTCTTTCACATCACACACACACAGTTTTACTAGTTTTTAAGTATTTCTGTATTAGAAGTTGCAATAATTATTTTGTGTAATTAGTTTCTAATCTTTCCGTGCATTTGGGTGCACAAATGTAGTTAAAATGTTTATTTTATTCATTCACTTTGTTTCCCCGCTAGTGTAAATGAAAATGAAAGGGAAAGTAAATAAATGAGTATATGTTCTTCTGTAATTAGTTTAATAAGGTAGTAGTTATGTTTTTGTAATATTATGTGAATGTTTTTGATAAATTAATACCTCGCCCATGTATATGAATTACAAATTTGGTAAAATATTTTCATCTCTCGGATAGTAAAATAACAAACAAATCTGTTTTGTTAACCTTCTCCACCAGTCATTTAACAAAATTAACAAAAATACGAACATTCTGTATAAGTTCAAATTTTTAGTTAGAACTTACACAGAATAAAATTACAAAATTTTGTTTGTAATATTGAACATCTTTCATAGAATATTTTTGTAAATGCAATAAAAATATTTTTTAAAAAGGCACCAACAATGAAATTTGTATATACAAAAATCGTTTTGTAACAATTTACAAACATTGTTAGAAATTGAATTTGAATTTTAACAAATATTTTTTATTACTTAAAATTTTGTGAACCTTTTTTCTATTATTTTAGTTATTTTAAAGGATTTTCCAATAAGGGCGGGTAGATGTTATCTGCTGGAACCACATATCGTCTATGTCCATATCGTTTAATTTCGGCTAAAAGAAATTGGTTACCATCGTTCGCCTTTGACGGTTATGGCAGCAGCACATATACGTCAATTTAGCCATTCATCCAGCGCCTCATCGCTTAAGATTATTTTGAGTTTTTATTTATCTTTTTTTATTTTTTTTTTGGACGTGCTGCTTGTCATGGTACTTTGGTAAAGATTAGACAGACGCCACCAAAGCAACATCGCGGTTACAGGCCGTCAACATCTACCAATTGCAAAACCTTATAGTATATTGAATATTAAAATACCGATATTGTCTTTTTTGGGTCTGCTCGTTTTAAAATATTCCGATATGATTATATATAGTCATATATATACATATAATTCCGTCACGTCAGATCTCATCGGATATAATTTGATCCGAAAAATGGATTCATCCGGTTTGATCAATTTGATGTAACTAGTTGCAGGCGAACGATGTTTGTCTCGTGAAATTTACCTAAAAAGTAACATTTGCATGTTTTAAAATGAAGAATCAATTAAAATACAAAGGAATATATTTTTGACTATTTGAATCAGCCATTCAAAAACAAACTATAAAAATATACGGACTTTCAGTAGAAGTTAATATTTTCATTTAAATGTTGAATTTTTTGTTTTCTGTTTCCAAAAATAAAATTTCAAATAATTCCTTTTCGTTTTTTATCAAAATGGCTTGTTTAAATAAAAAAAAAAATATTTCATTACAAATTGTTCACATATACATAACGTTTTGTCAGTTAAATATTGAAGATTATTTCGATTGTGTTTACAACTTTCGTCGATTATTTAACACTGATTGAAAATAAATAACAAAATGAGTTGAATAATCAATAATGAATAGTCATCTTTTGAACTGTATTTTCGATTAATTTAATATCCCGATGAAAAAAGTTCCGATATTATACATACATTGAAAATAATTTTAATTGTGTGCGCGACAACCAACTTTTTTGGGTGCGGCTCATATTTTCCAAGTTATAGAGCATTAAATCTTATATTTTTATATATAACAATTTAAATTCCGTTTTTTCTCCACTAAAGTTTTGTAACATCAGACCAATTTATACATCATGAATTTAATAACCCATTACTTAAACTAAATATAAAACACACTTTTTCTTTACATTTTTTTATTGAATCGTAGGTCAAATCGCCTCCACGGCTTTGCTGGCACCAAATTGACCAGGAAATGTCTCATGCAGTACAACACTGTGTTTTACTTATTTTATACTTTAAAAGAAATTAACTAAAAAATATTAGAAAATAATTAAATAAAATAATGATTTAAATCACAATATAAATAAATTTAAAGCTTATAAAAATGTCTTACTTATCAAAAGAAGTATCGTGTGGTTCTAAATTTTACTTCCGGCGGAAAAAAACAATGAAGAAAGCTTGGCAAATTATCTATTTTTCTCACATCAATATATTGAAAAATCTTGACTCTAGCTTGTGGTTCTAATAAAAAAAATAAATTTATTAACACAACTAGCGATCTTTACATAAGATCTTTACATAAAATAATGAAATTCGTTTTATATTAGTTTGGTTTATGTTTTATATTAGTTTGGTTTGTTTAAACATTCTGTGGTTGTCAAATTGAAATCTCGCTGAACGCAAATATAAACGGGCAAGATATCTGTGCAAGATATCCATTGAAAACTCGCGATTTAAAGCCAACTTTAAACGCAGAATAACAATCACTGCTTAACCAGCCTCAAAAGCCAAACTATCAGCTCTAAAACTTTTTTCTTCTGGTTCGCAACAATTTACTGCACAAATGGCGGCAAAAAAGCAAAAAACTGTCAAAAGTAAGAAGTTCGGGAAAAAAAACTTATTTAAAAAAAAAAAAACACTTTAAAGCAAACAAAATAGAGAAAAGCAATTTAAAGATCAAAAATGTTAAGAAAAAGCTACTTTAAAGCTCAAAACTGAAAAATAAAAAAATAGAAAATACATATACATATCAGTAAAAAATAAAAAGCGAAAACAGCAAAAAAATCAAATTTGTCTTTTTTGTTGATAACATGTAGTAATTCAAATTCGTACATACTCGAAACAGGAACCTATTATCATGAATGGGTAAATATGGTCATATAATATTTTTTATGTTCTATACTTATGTAATCAGAAAATTTCAAATTTTGAAAAATGTATGATTCAAAAAAATGTAATATTAAAAACGCGAGATTGCGATTAAAAAGTTGCTCCAAATGGTAGAACATTTATTTTAAATTTAAAATTAGTCAATTCTTGACTAAACTGAATTCCGTAAAATATACGAGTGTCGTATGTTCTACAAAAAAAAAATAACTACTAATGTTTTATTTTTTTCTTGAAAAATTACACATTTTTCAGTGTAGGATAACTCTCAGAGACATGAAAATGTAATATTTAAAATTTAACAAATGTGTTCTTAAAATTTACCTGGCTTTATCGAATAATATTTTGTCATATATTTCATATTATCTTATACTATATATGATCACATCTAGTTATATATTGAACTTTTTAAAGTTGGATATGCTCGCTATAAGTTACAATATATATTATATATATATATTTCATTACTATTAAATGGTAATGATTTTTTTTCATTTGCATTAGTGGCAACTAATGGTAATGAAATTTTAATGGTAATGAAAAATTCCCAAGTATGATATATATTCTTGATCCCTATACGATGTTTTCACATCCAAAAAAATTTCAAATCAAACATTTTCTTCACCTCCATAATTTCACTTCTATTAACAAAAACATTTTGGAGGACAGGGATTATAAAGTTCGTACTGAAGTACTTTTTGTGGTACTATTATAGCCTAAAAAGTACTATGATATTCCTTCTACTCATTTAGTACTATTCAAAAATGTTCTCTGTTTAATTTTTTTTTTTTTTTTTGTTTATTTATAACAACTTTTGTGATATAATTTCTTTTAAATGCTGTTTAATAACATATAAAATATTTTTTCGGGATGATATGGTTGATACTATAGTACATTTTGTGCAACAAATTAGAACCTCAAATGAGCTTTCGTACCTAAAAAAGTTAAATATATTAATTACGTTATTTGTACAATAATAAATATTAAAGTTTGTGATTTCTATAACATGGAGGATGTTAGAGATATTAAGAGATTTGTGGGTTTTAAAGTAGTTTCACACACTACAGTGGAATATATTGTTATTTTTTTTTCAAAATGATACCAGGCTCTAAAGTTTTTATACTTTCGATATGTACATAGCTGAAAATTTTAGCCGTTAAAAGGTATTTTTTTTTTTTTTAGTTTTGGTTAGCCGCTTAAGCTAACTGACTTTTTTGGACCCACTAACTCCCAACGTACACATATGTTTACGTTGTGCTTTTTAGAAAGCTTTGTAATTTATAGTTTTGGATAAATTTTTAATTTGTTTGTTCACAATTGCTCTCTAAGTATGCAAGGTAAATATGTGTTGAGCAAGCAAAAATGCTCAACACCTTTTGCTTTAAATTATTCTTTCTGAAAGTGCTCCCAAGATTAAATAAAAACGGACACAAAACAAATATGTTACAGATATATATTACCGAAAATATCGATTAAATTTTAAAATATTTTGTTGACATGTTTCCTTAGGACATGGGTGGAGTTGAAATTAATAGAAATAGAGGTTTAAGGTAAGTTTTACAACAAAAAAAAAATACTTGTTAGTGTAAAAACTAAAAGTAATCCTCCACTAAGAGTAAGGGCTGGATTCGCTACTGAATATAATATAGCATATCTAATTATACATACTCGGATGGTTCTCATATATAAATATATACAGTCCCGTGTGAGCCATAAATGAAATAAATGATAGTGATTATTAAGGAATTAATTTTTCATTGATTCCAAAGTATCGTTTAGTTCTGGTTTTTCTCTTCTAAGGTAGTTCTTTTTCACAACTTCCAAAAATGTAACTTTTTCATGAAGTTTAACACTTTTCAAATCTATGACGGGTAACTTATTTTAAAAACAAACAAAGTTAAACTTGAATCATAGATTTATTTATTTATTTATTTAATTTATTAATCATATAATTACAAATTATATGTTAATACCCTAACCGAGCACTAGCAACAAAGGCCTTCGGCTCTTCGGACCAGAGCCTCTGGTGGGAATTGAACCCACGACCCCCGCACTGATAAGCTAGCACGCTACCAACTAGCCTACCCGGGCGCTCAATGAATCATAGATATTTCTATATAAATTTGACATTTCTATGCTTTAAGTTTAAGTGATTTGTTTCAATCTTTAAGTTAAAATTTACCAGATTTTAAATTCTTATAATCCTAGTTATTATTGCTACAAAATTAAAGAAATTATTGTAGTAAAAATTGCACAGATTTCGAATAAAATAATTTAATAAATAATGCCCGATTACTGAATGTCCCGTTATAATCTAACCAACAGTCAAATTCAAACTTTATATGGGAAACAACAACAAATGTGTCATTCCTCATTTTCACAATCTCCCGAATTGTAAAAATGAGGATAAATCCCGATTACTAATGTCCTGTTCAAATTTAAATTACAAATTTAAAATTTATTTGGGAGCATCAAAAGATCTAATTTTTCACTAAGACATAAGAAAGGCTTTAGATTCAATGAATAAGGATCATAAAAAAATACTTCCACTCTATGATGTAGAAATCATTGGTTCCGATCCAAATTTTCACAACACCGGAATCAAAATCACTGCTTTTTTTTCTCTTCTTTTGCTACATTTTTTTTTGCTGGGATATGGCAAAGCCAAATATGCTTAGTGAGATTTATTTTTTCATCATGAATAGACCAAGAAACGAACGAAGCTTGCAAATCACTGAATTTAATTATAAAAATTTCTGATGTGTGAGAAATGTGTTTCGTAAATTACCTACATTTAATGGTCGTCATAATCGACCCACCGAACAGACTTTTCATGCTGTTGTGACCAAATTTCACAATAGTTTCACTTTATTGGACATTAATCCACCATTTATTCATTTTTCTATCGAAAGATTGTCTTCAGCGACGAAGCTCTTTTTTGGCTTCATGGATACGTCAAGAAACAGAATTGCTGAATTTAGTGTGAAGAGCAACCAGAGAGCGGAAAAATTGGACTTGGTCGACATGTGTTTTTAACAAGAACGTAGTGAGCAGTCCATTGGCTGCCAAGATCATGCGATGTAATCCTACTACACTACTTTTTGTGAGGATACGTGAAATCTCTCGTGTACAGGGACAAGCCAGCCACAATTCCAGCTCTGGAGGACAACATTACAGTTGCTATTGGTGACATACCGGCCGAAATGCTGAAAAAAGTATGCCAAAATTGGAGCTCTCGGATGAACCACCTACGGCGTAGCCGCGGGTAACATTTACATGAAATAATATTTAAAAAGTAAATGGCAGGTATTCATTTATTGCCAGAAAAATCATCCTTTATAAAATAAATGTAAACAGTCATATGTTATATCTTACTTCCTTTACAGTTTTATAGTGTTTATTTTTTGAATTGGCGAAAGAAACTATATTAGATTGGAAAAGAAGAATCAGAAGTGATTATACTTGTCACAACCGTCTTATGTCCAAAAATCGGGCCCAAAAGTCTTCTTGTTGTGGGTTCCCATGTAGATAAGATTTTTACTGAGGATCTGACCACTTCTCTACCTCAAACACCCGCCACATTTTCTGAGCTTGCGACCAGCTGACTTCAGTCAAGACAAGATTTCATAATAACACCTTTGGATTACTTCCCGTGGCCAAAATGAAATTCCAAATTGTACTTGCAATTTCTGATTTGGGTCATTCCTTGAAGGTGGCTCTTAATAAAGGGATATATTTGTAATTTATACTCTATTTTATATTATCTCTTTTATCGATAAAATTGGATTTCTCTATTCCGTAGCGTAGCTAAGTCATCAAGGGCCCATTTGCAAAACATCAAATTGGGCCCCTAACATAAATCACTAACAAGTACAAAAAATACTGAAAAATATAAAAAATATCATTAAGTGCTTTTACATTTGCAAAATTTTCTATTAATTTTGATACATCTAATTTTGATGCCATTTCGTTTTCCATGGCAATCATTGCCAGATTGGATAATCTGGATTGGCCTATTTTATTTCTCAAATAGTTTTTAATTATTTTTGATTTACTAAATGACCTTTCAGCACTTGTTGAGGTCACTGAAATTGTGTAAAATAATTGCATTGCTGTATAGACTTCCGTCATGTCGCATTAAATTGCGCTAAAATTTGGAATAATTTTTTGAAAAACTTGATGCATATTATGGTCTACATTTCCATTATTTTGGCCTCAGTACGTTAATCCTTGTTTGTACTTTTTAACGTTATTTCAAACAGTGCTTTTAATATGTAAAAAAACAATATTAATTGCAGAGATCGTGGAAATATTACTTGACCAAGCTGCCATAAGGCTCAAGTATGGCCAGCATGGCTTGATAACAACGTGTATTTGTTTTTGTAATGGTCGTCAAACAACGCTATATGTTGTACAGCATGGATATGTTGTACAGCATGATTGATCGTCTAAGGCCCCTTTAAAACATTATTTGATTATTAATATATTGAAATCCTTAAAAAAAATTGTATGCAAATAATTTTATTATTTTAACGTACAATTTTATATACATTTAAAAAATACATAAAACAAAAAAAAATATTTACTACTCTTAACAAAGGGCCCCTGTTGGATATGGGCCCTTGTGCAGTGCACCACACAGCGACCATGAACTTACTCCACTGTCTCTATTACACATCCAGTAATCAATTAATATTATTCTAGATGATTCTCAATATGCCCACGTTATTATTTAAAAATATTAAAAAAATAACATATTAGGAATACTTTAACATGCTTTGTATGTTTGAATATAAGTTTGTAATTAAAATTTTGCATGCATATAGAATACACCAAAGGGAGATCACTCAACACATTGAAAACAAACAATTTAAATATGGAAGTAAAGGCGTGTTTATAATAATAATGTTTTTTATTTGAATTTCAAAAACTACATTTTGATACCAAAACTATAAAAGGTGGTGTTTCCAGATGACGTTTCCTTCAGATGAACTAATATAAAATAACAAAATGCATGCAATACAAAAACAGAATGCATGTAGTCACTCATTAGTCTCGCGACGAACGTCTTAAGGAAACACCATGTAAATATTTATTTTTGATGTGATGTGATGTGGCAAGTTTTACGTCACACTAACATTATTTTCTAGACATTGGATTTCTTATTCTGTGTATTCATTTCATGCTGATTTAATCATAAAGTTCATTTTCACACTTGTCGCTCACACCCATTATTCATCGGATGTAAGTAAGGTAGTTTACAACGCCCAGTGTAGAAACAGTAATGGGAAATCATTAGTTCTTGGAATATCAATAATTATTTCTTCTTACCTTTTGCTTTATTTTAAAAGGTAAAATAATGAATATTCTTTGCATTACTTGAAAACATAAAATAGTAATTGTTTATTTATTTTAAAAATAAAGTAATTGCTTAGGCATTTTGTCAATATCTTATTGTGTTATGAAATTTAGAAGGAGAAGAAGTATCGATAAGCACGAGGGGATATTACAATATATATTCATGTGAGATTTCTGCATGGAATTTCAGGTTAAGAAAAAATAATTCTTTTTAATAAAAATTTGTTTTAGCTTGAAAATTTAATTTTAGATCCATTTTTTTTGCTTCCCTTTTAAAAGTAATAGAGTTGTATAAAGAAAAGAAACTAATTGCCATTACCAGGTAATTTGTTATATAACATGTTATTTGGTAATGTTTTTCTATACTGGGCATACTCATTAAATATATGCGAAAATTAGAGTTCGTTTGAAAAGTATAACATTTCTTTATTTTTAAAATGTTTCAGCATTAAAAAAAGGAATGGTGCATTAAAAAAGAGCTAAATGATCGGAGTTTGCATGAAATTTGAATTTTACCAGATAACCATTGAATTCAACAAGATAAAAATTGAATTTAACCAGATAACCATTGGGATGGTTGAAAAACACACTTTTCAAAACTTTTAAAAATATGTTAATTTGGGATTTATTGTATTTATTTATTTATTGTCAGGTTCAAGATTAAATGTTACTATGAAGTATAAAACACCAATTTTCACTAAGAGGAAATGCGATACACGAAATTACTTTTTCCCAGTGTTAGATAATTGATAACCCGTACAATGAGCTTTCCCATCTATTACATCGAGTGAAAAATCCGTAGGTAGGATACATAGGTGGCGCAACTAATATAAATCCATATGATTTTCAGAAGATACTTGTTAAAATTTATTGACAATTTGTTCATTAGTGAACAAGTTACAGTTGTTTAAGTGACGCTACTTTTGCGATTTGAAAACAATGGATTCAATGCAATTTCGTGTGTTAAACTATATTGCTTTTTACCCAAAGCTTGGCGTGGAAGTGTTTAGCGGACTTTGCTCGATTGAGACAAATGGTAGAAAAGTAGTTTGCTGAATTTAAACGTGGTCGTACAAACACCGATAATGGCGAAAGTTTCGGCTTTGTTTTACATGAACATTTATCCATCAGAAATCTGTTTTCGAAATGAATGTCGCGTTTGCTTATAATGTACTTAAAACTACGACGTGACGATGACTCCAAATGATGGCCAAATTGCACGAAATATATTTTAAATTTCTTCCCACCGTATTCGCTAGATTTGGCACCCAGCGATGCTTACCTGTTTTCAGACCTTAAAAAAAATGCTCACTAGAATGAGATTTGGATCAAATGAAGAGGTGATTGCCGAAACAGGGGCCTATTTTAAGGCCAAAGATAAATCATTCTAAAAAACCAATCAAAATGTTAGAAAGGCGTTGGAGTGATTTTATGGCTCTTCAAGGAGCCTTTTTTTGATGCATAGGCGAATTTTTTTAAAAAAAATTTTGTTTTATTGGTTATCCTACGGATTTTTCACCCGATGTGTTTTTTTATGACATCACTACTAATTACTACTACAACAACAACAACCTTTGATTCTCAAAAGTGTTTTAATCTAAGTTGAAAAGTGTATTTTAGTTGTTAAAACCAATAAATTCGGTTATGACAACCAAATTCAAATGTGATTGTTCAATATTTTTTGAGTGTTGCAATCAAAATTCAGTTGTATTAACCAAATTTTATGGTAGAAACCAAAATTCAGTTGTAATAACCGAGTTTAGTTGTAGTAACCGAATTTCAGTGAAAACGTGCAAAATTTTCATCTGTGTGCAGCTCTTTTTGCTCTGTAGCAAAATAGTTAAAAATTAAGACTAGAAATAAAACATCATCTCTTTTTTATACAAACATCTTCTTAAAATCAAATTTTAAAAACTAGCTCAAATATGTAATTACATGCTGTTATATATAATATTAAAAATAGATTTTATCGAATAAAGAAAGAAATAAATAACTATAAATGAGTTCCCACTCTTTAACCGCTAAAATTAAAACGGTGTTATCCTATAAAATAATTTTCTGTTTCAAATATTTTACAAAAGTATTCTATCCTGCTGGCTCTGTCAAATTTTTGTTCTCTATAATTTACTAATACCAGAGAGAATTTAAATTTAGAATATGCAATGATCATTTTATTTATATATAAATAAAAACGTTTGAATCCAAAGATTTTCAGAAAAAATAGTAGTAGTAAAAAATACGACAGATGGAATTGTAGAATTTTTAGAATTTAAGAGATTTACCAGATAAAATTTTTGGAAGAATCTTTCAATTTAATTACCCTTGAAAAACTTTAAAACTCTAGGATTTTTAGGTGTTTTCTATTAAAAAGCTTCTTAGTATCTGTGATTTTTTAATAGGTAAAATTCATTCTTAAGAACATTCTGATAATTTTTTAGCATCTTAAAACGTGTTCTGTAGAATAAATAAAAAATAATGTGTATTCAATTAAACAAAAAACAAGTGCCGGGGTCTGAAAAGTCTTAACAATTTCAATACCACAACCTTTGTCAGTTTCCTTTTTTTGATTTTTTAAATACAATTATAGCAACTGACATGGAAAATTATTTATTATTACGAGTACCTTCTATTTTTAAAGAAGTTTTTCCGAACTCTTCCTGGACCCCTTTGGATGCAGCTACGGACCCCCCCATTTGGGAACCGTTGCACCAAACAAACGAAAATTAAATTATCTTTTTATTCAGTTTGACTGCGACTTATTTTTATTCTTCTCATATTGCTCCTGTGCGATCATATGTTGTTGATACATTTTCTGCAGTACTTTTAAAGAATCTTCTAAATATTAAAACACATTTTTGAAATTAATCAAATGCACGGTCTGGAAATATGACTTTTTTTATATAGTATGATAAGTACGTAATATTCTGAACAGTTTTCGAAACTTTCAATATGGCATCGATTTTCTGTTACATATTTTGTTGTAAATTGAGATTTTTGCATCATTAGCTTCAAAGTGCATATTTTTGCATATTTAATGATTTTTATTGCATATTTTCGTAAAATAAAATAAAATTAAACTAAAATTTGTAAATCTTCAAAATGCACACACTATGAAAGGAAGAATCCTATTGACAATTATATTGCATTTAATTTTTAAACAAGAAAAGATGTATATTTTGCATAATATCAGGAAATAAATAATATCAGGAAACATATCAAAAGAAATATACAGATAATGCTGGAAATCAATTTAAAAGTAGATTTTGATAGATTTTGACGGAAATATAAAAAAAATTGGTATTTCAAACAAATTTCGCACACAAAATGATATCGAATTATTAACGTAAGGAATACAACTCTGAATTTGTCGATAAATCATAATTGTAGTTAGCAACGTTAGTATTTTAAAAATTTTTCGAAGTTTAATAAACCTATGTTTGATCCTCTTTCTTAGTAATAAAATTTATTTTGTAATACTATATGCGAAATAGGCTAATAAAATACTTTTTTACACTCAGAATATTATGTAGTTAACTGTTTGTAGTTTAATAAAAAAGTTTTCCGTTCCATTTAAAAATAAAGGAAGATACATTTATTTTTCAAAGAAACATCTATATTAACTTTTTTATACATTTATTCGAAATAATTTACTATCATTTACCGATTTTTTTTCAGTTTCATTTATTTTTTTCATTTGTTTGAAATTTAATAAAAATTTACCCACAAAACGGAAACTTGTGGTTTATTTGTGTCCGTAACAGTTATTACAAATTTAAATTTTTGTTTGCTGTCCTCGTTTCAAAAAAAAATATTCAAAAAAATTTCAATTTGTTTTTTTATTTAAATTGGTTGTATATATACAAAATTTTTCAATACAATTTACAAGAACTTCATAAACACACATACATATACAAATTCATTCACACAAAAATGTTTATAGCTTCATATGCATACATACATTTTGTATTGTACGAGTATTTAAAAAAAAAAACAAAAAATACAAAAACGGAAATAATTTCAAATAAATGAAAAAAACATTTATTTTTTAAGGATTGGTGGGTAAAATTTTGACATTTATTTTAACTGATTATATCAGTTGTTTCTTACGGATGTGTCAGTTGATTAATCAACATTTAAAAACAAATAACAAATGGCATTTAATTTAAATGAAAATTAAGTAGACCGGTTTTTAAATGAAATATCATTTCTTTTAAATGATATTTTCAGTTATTTTAACTTACAAACTTTTTTAAGTGTATTTAAAGTTTTCATATTATTGTTCATATTATTGTCAGCTATTTTTTGTATTATCGGTAAAGGTTTCTAGATATATTTCAAATATAAATCTACTAAAAAAGTTAAAATTTGATGGAAATCATCTATGATCTAATGTGATTAGGACTTCACGACCAAGTTATAAAGTTGCAAACATAATACTTAAAAAGTAAAATTGGATATATATTAGGTTATAATAATGGCCAAACAAAGTAATTTAATTTATTCTAAGATTTCATTCATTGAGTATCAAAATTTGTATACTATAGTAACATCATTTGTCGTCATGCTACGCAACATGGTATAATAACAACAACTAACTATTAAAGTATACAAGCTCAGTGTTGCCAAGTTTATTGGATACAAAATCGTAAACATTTCAGGAAAAATGTCATCACGTTTTGAAATTCTTCAAAAAATCATCAAAATAAAAATAATCTAAAGTGTTCAAACACAAGGAAGTTACCAGACTGCCGCAGTTTCGTTCCATCCAAGGACTCGTCAATTAGTTTATGTGTAAATTGAGCAAAGTATTTTTATTGTTAAATTGGCTATACATATAAAAATAATCTAAAGTGTTCAAACACAAGGAAGTTACCAGACTGCCGCAGTTTCGTTCCATCCAAGGACTCGTCAATTAGTTTACGTGTAAATTGAGCAAAGTATTTTTATTGTTAAATTGGCTATACATATATGAACAACTTTTTTTTTACAGTGTATGCCGTAACCGCGAATCAAATTGGTAGCCATATAATATATTTTCGTTGTTACAACTCTAAAGCTGTGATTAACATGAGAAGTTAATATGTATAGTAAAATGATTAGATTGGATTATTTTCAGTGAAAGCATTAACAGATAATCCACTTTTTATTATATTGACTTTTTCGCCACAAAGTCATCCTAATAATCAATGCTAGAATTGATTTTATTTAAAAGAATTCCCTAAAAATCAAATTTGATTTACCAAAATCGTTTACATTTACGAATATAAATTTTGCAGCAGTTTCTTAGTTCCTACATAAATTTTCTGCAATTTTACATTATTTTAAGAACAAAAAATCGACAAAGATTTTTGATTAAAAAAAATACTGTGTATTTTTACATTTCTTACTGCATTTGTATTAAAAAATCGCCAATTGAAATATGGTTATTTTTCTTTACAATTACGATAACTGATTAAGCTTGGCAACACTGTACACACTCCCAAGTATGTATGTGTATAACGAACGAATTCAACAAACTGTTTTGTAACAGTCTGATTTTGACATTGACGAATTCGTCGCCATTTGTCATTTGTACCCATAAGAGAAAAGAATACACAAAAAAAAATTGTATACAAAAAATGAAAGCAACACAATAGCAAGAACGATAACAACAACAAAAACAAAATTGAGAAAATATAATACAGAAAAAAGGTTACTCCTACCCTAAGCTTGACATCCTGCAGGCAGCATTCCGTCAGCCATCAGTAAAGTAGTAATTTTTCTTTTGCATACACACAATGTTGAATTATAAAAATACTTATTTGATGTGTAGTAAAAATGTTGATATTGCAGCATTATCCGTGTTGTGACTTAGTACAACCCTGATTTTTAATTTAGGTTAAATAAAAACATCGAATACGACTTACATGGATTGAAATATTTTGAAGGTTTTTTATGAAGCCATATGCTTCATAGAGTTTAAGTCATCTGGGTAATGCCACAGGTGCAGAAATATCTATGATTATCAAATTAATACATTTAATATGAATACCCAAAATTTGTTTAATTATTTAGTACATTCAAAATAAAATCTAAGCGGTTCTTATATAGGAAATCTCTCAAGTGATATGAAAAATCCGTCATATTTAATCCCCTAATTCTAGATTAATACAACAAAAAATTACGGTTCATTAGTTTAGTCTTCTCTATCACTTACAAATCTACTTTAAATATATTCCTTGTCAGAAAAAGAAATTTCTTGGATCACTAAATGATGACTTCCCAGTTATCATAATGTTGTTTTTAAGGATGTCTTACAGGAAGCATTGCTTTGTGGTTAGATGTAATTTGAATATGTTTTAGCAAAGACAAAATTAACGAATGCATGTATTTTTACCGGTACAACTTCATGTTTTTGTTGGATTTTTTCATAATTCTTCCAAGGAAAATATTATTTGTGGTGTAGTAGGTAAAGAGGTAGCCTTGTACTCCGAATTTCAAATCCCGGAAAAGGCAAACAATTAAAAAATAATAATTAAATAGTAAATATAACAAAGAAAAAATAAGAGTAGTTGTGGTGCAGTGATTGAGAGTATGAACTATGAATGTGCATGCCCTAGTTAGAAACCGGAAAAATCTAAAAATATAATTTTCCGTAAAAAAATGCTGTGGAATGTTATAATTTATTTATTTATGTGGATTATAAATACTGAATTAGTCAACTGAATATTGACATTCGCAAATAAAAATATAAAACGATGCGGTAAGCAGTAAGGGTAACGTTACTTAATATTATTTCTGTAACGTTTTTATAAGGGTAATTTTTATTCATTAATTTCGGTATCGTTGGTTTAAGGATAACGGTATTTCATTTATTTCCGCCTTCGTGCTTCTAGGACAACGGTGTTTAAAGGTTAATGATATTTGAGTTATTTCAGTAACTTTTGCATTTCTTAGCTAGGGGCACAGAAGAGTAATGCTTCAATGCTTTCCAAAATATATTGTTAAATGAGATCTACATTTCGGGGTTACATAATGGGTCTTAAATAGTTTCAAAGTTAATGTAACAAAAAAGTAAGACAGTGCAGACAAGGGTAAATTTTTGACTGAAATTCAAAAAGGCAGTTTAAAGGCTATTTTAAAAGATGTATTGGAAATGAAAATCGGACAAAAATAACTGACATAAACACCTCGTTTCCTCGAGTCTGTGGACAGATTTTTAAAATATTTTAATGCAGAATCGAATAATTCCAAAATATTTATTATATTTTGTCATTCATTAGGCAAAAAGCCTTACAGATTTTTTTTTTTATTTTAGATCCTTTTTTAACACCGTCCAGCTCACGAGATATAACCGCTAGAGCCAAAATATTTTGGGTGTCTTCATAAAACATGTCAAAGTTAATTTCAGGGAGTACTCTACAACTTTTTTTCTTAGTCACTCTAATGTATATACGAATACTTTAGGACATTTTAAAAAATATTTCGTTATTTCGCACCACAAAAATGAGCTGATTACTACACTATCATGTAGTAATCGTCAAAATTTTTGAGTGTTTTTTCCTAATTCTTGCGTGCTTTTTATGCTCATTTACATATATATATATATTTTTCTACATTTCTTTTTTTAAATTTTACTTGACCATTCTATCCAAAAAGAAAAATATTTTTTCAGTGTATTTTAATACAATATTTCATTAAATCGCCGTTATATTTTAAAATTTTTTATAAAAATTTTAATTTATTTTGGTACGTTTTATCAATTTTTGCGAAAATTTCTAAATTCTAAGTTAAAGTTTCTATTAAAAGAAATGTAGAGGAGAACACCTAGTTTCATATATGGTGGAGGGTTAAAAAAACTTGCGAAAGCCAATAAAAATTTTTGCTGAATATTAGTGGACTGCAAAAACTGAAAAGTTTGTTGAAAATTTTATTTTAGTTAATTTATTTGCAGAAAGTTTGTGATTTTTTGAATATTAATATTAATATTGTCGGCAAGATTTTATTTAAAATCTAAAAATATATTTAAAAAATTATAGATAACCTAATGTTTGCCCTCAATATTAGTATATTGCTCAGCACAAGTTTGTTACAAAAAAAAAAATAGAAAAACATTAGTTCAAAGTTAGTTTATTACTGAAAAAATATAACTAAAACTTTTGCTGAAAACATAACTTCAGCAAAAAACCAACTGCTGAAAACTAGTGCACTTGATATAAAAAACATTTAATTCATTTTTCTACTAACTTATGTTTTTGACTGTATCACACCGTTATATATTAAGTCGTGTTTTACGTTGTGGAAACGGATACACCAAATTGGAGACAAAACGTTTTGTTTTCGAGAATAGAAATGTTTCGTACACGGTTTAACGGATATATGTTTGCGGACTGTTAACACAAGGTAAAAGACGTATTTATGAACCCGTAGTATCCGTTAAAATGTTTCTTGTGAAAATATATACATTCTGTGTTCTTTTATGTGGCGTAGGTCCATTTTTCTTTAAATCGAGATATTAAAGCATTTCCGTGTCAAATATTTTCAATCTGTAAAATTGTTTGTACACATTCTTAGACTTTTCTTGGCATGTAAAATTTTCTGAATATACACCTAATCCTGTTTTTACACGGTATTTATAATTACAAAATGATCAAAATATGTGAATTAAAATTGACGATGGTATACTGAAGAACAAAATTTGTTTTTATATTACTGAGTTACTAATTTTTGTAGTTCTTTTGAGGCTGTTGAACCAATCTAATATTTTTTCTTTACGGTTTCTCTTTTAACACGGTATGTTCTGGAACGTATATTTCGCGTAAAAACAGTATTAGGTGCATTTAGAAAAAAAAAAAAAAAACAATGGAAGTTTAAAATAAAAATTTTTGTTGAATCGTTCCATGGTAGAAAAATTTTCCTTATCACCTTTAAAGTAGTTTTACTTTTTTAAACTGTTTAACTTTTGATATGTAGATCCAAAAAATTTTATCGAGCTCTATGATCTTCTCAGTTTAAACCAAAACTGGACTTACGCCAATTTCAAAATAACCATTTCTTAAAATTAAGTGTTTCAACAAAATATATGAGAAATATTTAAAAAGCCTTAATCATTTTATCAAAAACTTTCTAATTATTCTGTTTTATAATTATTTTATAAGATTAAAACAGTTCTGAGCATATTTATAAAAAGCTTTGCTTATTATACGATAATTTAAAAAAAATACTGCAGTTCAGTTTTTTTATTTAATTAAGAAAAACCTATGTGAAAAATGCAAAAGAAAAGATAATTTCAAGTTCTCTGAAAAGTTTCGAAGATGATGGTAAAATATTTAGTTGTAAAGGAACGAGTTAATCGATTTTTAATTTTTTTCATGAAAATATGTCCGATAATTAATTTATGAATCCCCCTAGCTAGCTACGCCAATGCATATTTATTATCTAATTAAAACCACAAATCCATTTAAGCTTCATAAATATTCAATGATTCCTAAATTTTTTCTTCACAACTAAAATTATATTCAATTTTTTTTAAAATAAGAGCTTAGCAAAAATATAATAAGAATAAGAAGAAGGTGTGTAAAAGCATTAATCAAACTATTAAAACGCCATTAAGTGTATGCGCCAACTTAGCTTTTCAAAAAACGAACACAAAAAGGTAGGAAACAGCACCAAAATAAAATACACATGCACAGGTAACATTTATTGTACACTGTTATGATGGCAAAGTGAATGAGTGGCATGATATTCCTACAAAAACATCATCATAGTTGTGTTAGTAGTCGCGATAACCACTATAAACACCAATATTTAAAACAATAACAACAATAAATAAAGGAACAATAACAGCAAAAATATATGAACCAGTAAGTACTCCTGCATAGGGTTTCTAGTTCCGGGAATTTTTAGATTCCCCAGGAAATATTTTTTTTTTTATTTTTCATTTATAAATCTTATCGGTAATACGGTTATCGAAACATCAATACTGGTATGTACCGTTTTTAATAAAATATTGCGTTTTCGCAATAAATCATGCGTTGCTGCAAAAAAAGCGACATGTTGAAAATTGATAATTGTAGGTAAAGTTATAAAGTTAAAGCCTATGTGATATAACCTTTTTTTTATGTTTCTCTTTAACTTTTTGTAAATAACCAAAACTTAAATAAAAACCCTAAAAAACTCAAGAAAAAGCTAAAAAAATGTAGTTTCATAAAGGTTTAAATAAATTTATAATACACATTGAGAACTCCTAATAGGTATTTGATTTCGATACAGAATTTCAGACTAGTTTTTCTAATAAGCAATCGAAAAATGGGAGTGTTTAGGTTTGAGTACTTTGCCTGTAAGATTTTTTTTAATTTTGTTTCAGCAAAACAACATATGTACTGTTACTAATAAAATTTCCAAGTCATAACCGCCCCGGTAGATGGGGGTCTGTTTACGCTACAGCGAGCCGATAGGCTCTGTTGCTAATACTCGGTTGGGGTATTTTTTCCATGGATTAGCTAAATCATGAGTTCCCTGGAGTATATGCCAATTCACTGATGTGGAACTTTTTGCAATTTTCGCCAGGAAAGTGGTAAATGTGAGGATTCAAAGGGGGGAATGTTCTAGACAAACGGCTTCGGCTGGAAGCTTGGTATTTTGAATATGAAAAAAATAGCAAATGAAGAGAAAAAGAGGTAGTGATCTTGATTTCGGTGGTTTGCGTTACTCCTCAAAACAAAACGCACAAATAGTAAGACACAATTTTAGAGATAGGCCCGACCATTTTGAATTAAGGAATTAGTAGGAATTTCTAAAAAGATTTAGACTTTCCAAAAAAGTGCAATGATGGTGTTGCAAAAAATTGAATCGAAGCTCACACATACAGTAGAGAGGTAAGTTTTCCAATAAATAACCTATTTTACGAAGAAATAATAGTTCAATTTAAGAAAAACTAACATTTCACCAAGCCTTCAACTGCTCTTTACACTAAGATTTTACGCATCCGGATGCTTCCAAATAACGGTGGCAGATTTTGGAGGAATTCACCAAACCACAGCTAGCAAAATTATTCGTAAAGTGTCTGCAGCAATAAGAACCCTATACAACGAATACGTACAACATCCACTAACGGAGGAAGAAATTTTGCACATTCAAACGAAAATTTATAAAATTGCAAATTTTCCCAGATGTGTTGGTGCCTTGGATTGTTCTCATGTAAAAATAATGTCTCCAGGTAAAACTTTTTCGAAACTATGAACATATTTCTTTAATAGTTTATAACTTTGCAGGTGGACCGTCTTCAAAAATTTTGTCATATTTGTGGACTGCGAACTAAAATATTCAAAAACCGAAACTGAAAACCGGTCAACCGGTTTTTTAAAACCGATCGGTTTCGAATATTTTGTAAATTCGAAGAAAACCGAAAACCGGTCTTTTTTGTACGGTTAACCGGTTTTTTTAATTACATCAGCAACTGGGTTACTTGGTCTCTTTTATTTTTTCCGAACACTCTTATAATCGTTTGGTTATGAAGATTAAGATGTAAGTCTGATAGATTCCGATGAAGACTTAACTTTGAATATTCCAAATTCAAATAGTTTAATTTCTGATCTAAATAACACAATAAACAGTATTCAAAATCCTAAAAAAGAGACTGTACAAAATCATTCATCATTATATGATGATTTCATATATCTTGATAAATGCGACAAAAGAACTGAAATGTTGGAAAATTTATATAATTGTCTTTTGACTATTTGTCCAACATGTACTTTTAGTGAAAGAGTATTTTCCACTTCTAACTTTATCAAAAGCAAACAAAAAAATGGTCATAAAACGAAAAATTTAAATTGCATATTATTTCTAAAATATTATTTTAGAACTGAAAAATAGATTTTCTTCTTTAATATTTAAAATATAATATTAAAAAAACTTATTTAATGCCAAACGTTTTAAACGTTCAAATTACTAACGTACTTATTTTACCCAATTTACAAACTTAATGATCTCTATTCATTTGATATGAATATAGTTTTATAATATTAATTTTTAAGATATTATATTAAAAAATATTAAAACCAATAAATAAAATGTTGAAATGAAATACAATAAAAAAATATTATAAAATATTTTTTTTTTCAAAGAATGTATTTTTTTATTTTTATTACTTTATATACACAGAATAAAATTACAAAATTCTGTTTGTAATATTGAACATCGTCCATAGAACATTTTTGTAAATACAAAAAAAATATTTTTCAAAAAGGGAACAACAATGGAATTTGTAAATACAAAAAACTTTTTGTTATTTTTTTGTTACTTAAATTTTTATTTTCAAAGAATTTTTATATGAAAAATGACAATTTACAAATATTTTAAACAAAAAATTGTTAGAAATCGAGTTTAAATTTTAACAAGTAATTTTTATTACTTTAAATTTTGTGATACTTTTTTCTGTGTATTAAATTTCTATTTTTTTGTTTGTAATTGAAACAATTAACGAATTATATAAGCTTTTTATTCAATTTAAAAAAAAACCGAAAAAATCGGTTGACCGGTTTTTTCTGCAAAAACCGAAACCGGTTTTTTAAAATTCGATTTTTCGAAGAAAACCGAAACCGGTTTTTCCAAAATGCCGGTTTTTAAATACTCTACTGCGAACCAAAATTAAAACGATATGATAAATTAACAGTAATAATTTCAACTTAAAGAATATAATTTTTCTGATTTGGAATATTTTTCCACAACTTTTCCGCAATAGTATTACATCAGAATCGAAAAATTTTCACCTTCGTTACACTGTAATAAGCATGTAACACTTTCCACCATTAAACTAACATACCTTTTATTTGATACCCATTTGTGTATAATATTTTTTTGTAACAATTATCTAAAAAACGCAAAAATTGGGGCAATTCTTGACCCTACATTTTGACACTTACAAGGAAACACAGTGGTGTAACCTACTATCTTAATGAAACTTGGATATATTGTAGAGAACAACAGATTTATATATGTTACTCTTTTTTATTAAGATCTGTGGGTTAAACCACTATGTAAATAGTTTTCTTCTTATAGGGAATAAAACTAAAAAGAAGCATCATTTTTGGGATTATGTTCCAAAGAAAAACCCCTAACACAAACATAACACAGTCATAATGAATGTGTTCGAAAGCATTCTTGTAGTCTTTTATCTTAAAGAAAAAGAAGAACATGATTAAAAACATAAATGGTTAAACTTAAACAAGAGGGAAGAAAAAGCATATTAAAGAAACAAAAGTTTTTTCAAAATCAACCCAACTGAAGGTCAAATTGAAAAAGGGTATAAAATGTAGGTATACTGTTTAAGTTAAAAAAAACTATTTGAATGGAATTCCATTTTGATTTTTTTGTTATATAGATAAACGGTGATTTAGTCGTTATTCGATAACCTTAAAGCATATGACAAATATATATAAGGGGTTATAGTACTCCAAAGTAGTAGACCAATGAGGCAGCCAAACCTACGAAATATAAAGCGAGACAGTCAACGACACAACAATAACAATGACAATAACAACGACTACAAAAAGAGTCAACTAATTAAATGATAAATACCTGCAATTAATCGTTTTATCATGTAAATTTTATACAGATACGAATATTTTCAATTTGAAAAAGTGACTGTAAACAATTTTCACCAGAACTTTAAGTTGTCGCCTTTTAATGAATATAATTTATTTAACAACAGAAAAAATACCAAAAACCCAAAAAATCTTCTTCCAAAAACGTATCATCACATGCAAACAGGTAATCCAAAAACACTCAACAAGATCCTTTTATTTTTGGAAGATCTTTATCGATACAAAAACCCAATCGAAATAGTGATTGTATCTTGTAGTCGCACAAGTATGGGACAATACTTATACAATTTATTTCTTATGTACTTTTCTCACATGGAAGTAAATGTCTGCATTTTAACTGGTTCTGTAATCGTAATTTTTTGTCTCAACCAATGTACCCGTCTGTGGAAATAAGTTGTAACCTGCGGAAATTAATTGAGTTGTTTAACTTTAAGATACTGAAAAGAACTGAAAGTTAAATTTTAGCGACACTATAATTAATAATAACTTAATTAACATACATATTGATATGATTGTTTTTGTATGTGTAATGAAGAATCCCAGCAAAGAAATTGCATTTACCAAAATGTTTCAAACAAATTATAAAGTTCACATTTTCATTCACAAAACGGCGGCTTACTTAAAGCAAAACTGGATGTAGGGCAATACTTCTACTGTGTTTTCCATTCTATTTTATGTTTGTTAAAAATCGAATTCGAAAAAGAAAATTTTATTATTACTCAAACCGATCTTGAATTATAAACTTCAATTGTTGTTTTTTACAACTCTTGTTTATTTATTGAATCTTCAATTAAATTATGTGATCTAACAATAAGATTTCAAATCTTAAAACTAAAACTTAACATTAAGTCCAGCCAGTGCCAGACGAAAATTTAATTTCTCACAAATTTATATTCGTGGATTTGTTAGCATATATGTATTCTTCCTTTATATCATTGACAGGTGTGCAGTGTCCCTCCTTCATAAGCGCGGGTGCCCATAATTATTTAATAGATTCCGTACTAGAGTATTGGGATGAGATTCCAGTTTCCTCATGTAATTGTTGCTATGTCTAGTGATTTCGTTACTAACTAAGGGTAGAGAGAGATCTTTATGAATGTTATCATTCCTAAAATACCAGGCTGCTCATGATCTTGTTCTGCCTCCCCTATATTTTGTAAGACGATGAGACAGTACCCCAAAGTTGAATTCCATGGCACTATTTGGGTTTTAGGATCGAGTTGTACAGTAAAAGTTTATAATCCAAAGCAAGTTTAGAATTTCTACCAAATTAACTTTATCTGGGTAAGTTTTGCTTCTACATGACTTTTCTATGTGAGACGACAGTCAAGATGGATACCAATGTATTTGACACAAGTATCCTGGAGTATAGTCTGATCATTAATCCCGATCGACGGACACGTTTCTCTTTTCGACATGAAAGTCATATGTATACATTTCTGTTCATTCACTTAATTCTCCATCTATCTAGCCAGTCCTCCAGTACTAAAGTGTTTTTTTTAGCAATCTAGATGCTATTTCCGGGTTATTATGAACGCTAAGTATTGCCGTATCATCAGCGAATGTTGAGGTGTGAGTGTTATCATTCATTGGTATGTCCGAGGTATATAATATATGCAGCAGTGTGCCCAATACACTACCTTGTGTCATTCTCGCCTGTTAAATTTTCTATTCGTGATATATCTCTCTAGCAGCTTATGGTTATTTCGGGATAACATAAGATTTATCTTATGCATATAATTGTCCCTCATGCCAGACTTAATCAAATTCTGGATATACGTCATTAAAAAGAGCAGAGCAGTATTTTTTATGTTCAAAAGCTTTTCTAACAACGGTTACTAATCCATGAACTTGCTCGATGGTGCCTTATGAAACCAAATTGGTGCGCTGGGATTAAGTTGCCTGGATCTACCAGTACTGTCAGCTTTCCAATTAGAAACTTTTCGAACAATTTACACATGTTTGACAAAAGATTGATTAATATATACCATGTTTGGCATTCAATATCTTTTCATAATAACGGTAGTTGGCTACCACAGCTACTTTAAGACCGATATGAAAATTTTAAAATGAAGATTCCATTAAATGCAAGTGTCTTTTTGTATAACTGAGTATATTGCGCTATTTAACAGGTTCAATTTTGACTACCTTTATAATAACGATAAACTACAGAAACACAGGTTTATAACGGTATTTTGCACAAAATTAAACAGGTAATATAAACACATGTCACTATTGGCATCGCAGTTTTAAAATTTTGGTATCAGTATTGATCAGAGCGTGAATGACAACTACCATTATCTATACGACCAATGGTCTATACGATTCGACTTTTGTGTGATCCTTACCTGGCTTGGGTATCATTTAAACGAGCTTTCCATTTTGGGGGATTACATTCTTGGTGTATTATAGCATTAAAAACAAAAAATATTATTTTTATTGCTCTGTGCTGGGGTACAAAATGCGGCAACTTTTTTAAAGAACGTGGTATATATATGCAACGTTAACACTTTCTTCAAATGTTGGACAAACAGATCTCCTTTTTTAGTATCATTTCGAGCCCATCCTCCGTTTGATTTCCGCAAGTAGGCTTACATGTGACAGGTCATTAAGATTTTTTGTAGCACGCCACAACAGGTACTCACTTCTTGATGTTGAATGCAAGTTTTCAAAAAATCTGTTAAGTAAAACAGATTTCTGGTGTTCAAGTAGCCGCTGTAAATTGTACGCTGTAAAATGTACATTCCTTTTAACGTTACATGAGTTGTGCGATTGCCACTCTCTACGAGTGCTTCTTTTTTCATTTAAGAGTCGTTCGACATTTGCAGAAAATATTATATTCTGTCTGCAGTGTTGGGGAGTAGCAAGTAGATCACCATGTTTGAGAATTGACTCTAAATTTCTTATCGAGTATCAATTTAGTCTGGTGTTCTTAGAAAAATTTTCTATATTTCGGCCAATCTGTTCTCCTGCCTGTCAATGCTAAGTTACCAGTGGGTGACACAATTTCTCTAGGGTTCATAATAGTAACAATAGTGGGTGTGTGATCTGAGGAGAGTTCCAACGGAGACTCTATGCTTATCAAGTTCCTGGGGATTCCCTTTGTCACGCCAAAATCAATAAATTCCGGTATTTTTTACATTAGTTCATATATTATCTTAAGTTTTACAGTTAGTAGGAAATGTTTGCTTGGTTTTAAGAAAAATTGTATTTGATTTAAGATAATTTTTTTCAAAAATACAAAACATCACATTTACATTTATTTTTATTATTGGAAAATGACATTTTTAGCCTTAACATTAAGTTTGTCTTTTTTAAATAAAGTTTAATAGGCGATAACTAAAAAGTTTAATAGGCGCAACGTTTAAGCTACTTTAAGTTCAATATTTAATACTGTTAAGATTAGAGATGGGCAGGTGAGTGATTTTTTGACTCACGCTCATGCGAACTAAAAATTACAATCATGTTTCCTGAAATTATATATTTTTCGTAACTAGTTTGTTTTTTATTTATTATGTTTTTTTGGAAAAAAATATTGAAAATAAGTTAAACGTTTTCCTAAAAGAACCAAATTTTTCCTCGATTTAAAGAAAATTTACTCAAGTTTATTTTAATTTATCTGAAGAAATTTTTAGAAAAAATATCCTGTACTCAAGTAATGAATACTTCCCAAAAATTAGAAAACATATTTTTTTATTAAAATTTTTAAAATTTATCTGAACTAAGTTGCATTCATCAGTTTCTAAAGCTACATAAATTTTTATTATTACATAGAAAAAAATTTATTTCTTTTTGGTTTTAATTATCTAAACTAATTTTTAGAAAATAATTCTTAAAAATTAGAAAGTTTCAGACTTAAAAACTGAATTTATAAATGACATTCTAAAATTTAGTTATTTTTACTACTCGCGAAAAAATGAACACACAATAAGTTACAGTACTTTCTCATTTAGACATTTTTTTAGAACTTAATGGGAGTAAATTATGTTTTAATTTTTTTTTTGACTAAACTTAGTTTTATTATATTTTATTATGCAAATTTATAAAACTAAGATGTTTTTCTTAGAAATTGATAAATTTTTATTGAATGCCTTTTTTAATCAAGAAGTATTTCCTAGGAAATGTATGAACTATTTTTGAGTACGATATGTACACCATTTTGTTTTTACTCATACACATGAATTTTTATTAATTTTAAGAAAATTTTAATAAAATTTTACTTAAATTGAAGATAATTTTTGAACTGTTTTCAAGGAAATTATTTTAGTTCATGTATTTTTTGAGTGCAAATAAAAAAATGACTTAAAAGCAATTTTACCTGAGAAATCCGGTACAAGAATTTTTGATATATCGCAATCTATTAAAAAGTTAAAAAGTTTCAAAAGTTTCCCACAAGTGCGTGATAAAAATAAACATTTCCATTTATTATAATTTAAAACAATTTTAAAATTGTTGTTGCCAGTCGATTCTTCCCTTCTTACTTACCTTCCCTTGTAATAAAAGTTATGTAATTTTATCAATCTTCACTTTTATGCAATACGGAAGAGACGTGACATTAAATAAGAGGATATTCCAAGGTTGTCCAAAAGACGATAAATCTTTGGCCTAATGAAAACGAACTTAAAAACTTAGGCTTTTACTTACTAAGGTTGAAACTATCTTAAAAAGAATGAGACCATTATTTTTGTTTATGCTGATAGAAGCTAAAAAAAAATTATATGCTCCAAAAACTTTATTTTTCTATGCGACCCCTAGTTGTGGCGCGCATAATTGTATTATTAGCAAAAAAAAAAAAATTGAGTAAACAAGGCCCCCCCCTTGTAACCATGTCTGAAACTTTCCAATATTAGATACACACATGTGATTTTTTGGACAATATCAAAAGTAGCACGAGAATATTACGTGGTAAATGGGTACCTTAAATCTGCTTTGGGAATTCAATCATTCAGCATATGTTCGGACCAGAAAATTGAGTTAAGTATTGAATTCATTTGAAGTTCTGATCAGGGACCTCTGGCACACACAAATTGTATCGCCAACGGTGACATTAAAACTTCGAATAGCAAATTTATAAATGATTTCAAAGCTAATAAACTTTACTGTAATTGTTACGGTTTCTAGACAATAGTAAAACAAAAGTAATTATAAAAAAATTAACCAACGGAATTGTAACTTTATTTGAAACATTTAATACAGTTAAATTTTTGAAGAAAATATGATAAAATCAAAATTAAAATAAAGTTAAAGATGTATAGTTGGTATATTCGACTATGAGATACTCTACCGATTCGCCGAATATGTTCCAAATCATTCTGTAGATTTGGATCATATTCTGCGAAGCGACCTTGTTCCTTTTATGAGATTTCCACAAGATTTTCGTCGAAAGACTTGCTAATTAAATATGTATATAAAATTTTTCTAGGCGAGAATAAAATTGAACAGGTCATTAGATTATACAAATATTTTTACATACTAGCGCGCTTTAAATTTTATTTTCGCTTATAAAAATTGTATTTACATATTTAAGATGCTTGTCTGAATAATCTTAAAAAAATAGCACCTGAGTATGGACGGAAAAATTAACGGTGCCATAAAAAGTTAATTTAAGCAAATAACGACATATCAAATATTTTGTGTGTTTAAATACCATTAAAGGCCAATTCAGATGGGACATTTCTATGGGAGGTAAGTTTGAATATGGACTGATTCCAACCTATAGATTTTGTCCATGATATAAGAGAAGCTCATGTGAACAATTTCAAATAAATATTTTTATATTTGTGAACTATAATTTGACCACAAGGTCTGGCCGTGTAGACAGGTGGACACCTCTACATATATCGACTCAAAACTTTTAGAAGTTAAAAACATCTCTCAACATACTTGTAGGGTATACAAATATACAAAAACAAGGTTATAGTTTGCATTATGTTACGTTTCTACATTTAATGTTATTATTAGTTTATTTTAATGACACAAGAAAAAGTAAAAGAAAATTATTTTATATACATACATTCATATAAAAGAGCTTTGATTGACGAATTGCGTGCGTATAATTGAACAATGATACATTTTTTTGTATTTACGGGTATGTACGAGTATGTGAGGGTAAATAATAACAAAAACGCCATATTTTTTACAATTTTCTTTAGTGGTTCAATAAGTTTAATTAGTTTCTATAAATGTACGTATGTGAGTGCTACCAGTAAAAAAGATAAATATCATCCTACAAATGCTCAAATAAAATTGAGTAAAACTCGATGATACACATATATACAAATAGCATAGATACATTTGTTTATCTGCATTACTTACTACGCAACATTTTTATGAAACATATGTTGCTATGTATTATGTTTCCCTATACAGATATAAGTAGCAGAGATGATAGTTTGTCCAAACAATATATTAATTTGGATTTATCTTTAAAAGTATGTATGTACCTTGATAATGTAGTGTTTCTTTTTACAGTACACAGAATTATAAAACATTTATTTAAAATAATTTTAATAGACTTTAAAATATTTCAATATATATTTTTTTAACACTTCCTATATTTTTTTAGTATTGTATAAAAACCAAATTCATTTGTTGTGCACAAACAAAACGAATACATATCCATACAAACTTTTTAACATTTTTACTTACTGCTTTAATTGATATAACTATAAATATACTATTTGCAAAATCAATTAAAATATTAATTGATATACTTAATTTCTGAATAAAATTAGTTTTTAATTTTTTCTTCTTTCCAATTCAATTATCATACAGAAATATCTAAAGTGGACTTCCATTTTAAGTTTAAAATTATTATATAAGTATTTTGATTGGCTGATTTATTTTTAGCCAATCAATATGTTTAAAAAATAAATACTTTGTAGGGTTATACACACAAAATGAATAAAACCGTGTGTTTAAAAGTAAAGTCGACTTTAAATTTAAAATGTTATTTTATGGTATGGCCCAATACTTCTAAAATTATATTTTTCAGTATAAATGTGCAACATATTGATATAAAAATACGTATTTAAAAAATAGGTACTCCCGTAACAGCATGAAAATCGAAATGTGTATAAAGGGTGGTCCAAAGACAGGTATCTTTACAAATCATATGTTGTTTTGACATTGATATATTTTTTTTTTTGTTCGAAATATTGTCTATCAGTCAGTATCATACCTCCGCTGACCAAATATTTTGAATAAGCCCACAAATTTAATTTCACATCTACAATTGGACAATGTACACTAATTTTGTTCCAACGCTTCAATTCATTGACCTCCAAACACGGAATTCTGCTTTTTTGGGATCAAAAACCCTTTATTTCTGCCAATTTTTTGAATAAAATTATGCAATAATATTCCGTTATTATTCTCAATTCGGCTCCTATCCGTAAAAAATATGGGTCATTTCAAAGCTATAGTTTTTTAATTTTTGTATTTTAAGTCGCTTTTCATGAACTGGTGGCTGGTTGAAAAATCTGTTCTTATAAATGTTTTTCTTAAAAAATGCATCGATTTTACTCTCTGGACTTAAGCAATGATTAGTCCAATGATCTCATATGTATACCAAGTAGCATCAAATCAGCCGTCACTATTTATATAAATATATTAACAAATTGCATTTAAAGAGCAAGTAATATGTTTACAATTACATTGCGAACATTAAAGAACAGACCGAAAATTAACAGATTTACACCCAGAAAACAGTGTCAGTTGTGGCCATCGAATATGTTGCCAACAAATTCTGGCAGTTATATCTTTGGTTAGAAAAGCTAATATTCAAGTGTCTTATTTAATATTTATATTCCACAAAAATATTATTATATTCCACAAAATTTTATTTTAAGTAAAATTTTCCGGAATCGAAACTGGGCGTTCAGATTCATAACTCAAACTCTTGCTTACTTTGATATTCTTTGAATATTTGCAATTTAAATATTGTAATATATTTTTTTTATTAAAAAATATATTTTTTAAATGTTTGCCGGGATTTAAACTCAGAAATTCGGAGTACTAGGGTACCTCTCTACCTAATACACCACAAATATTTATAAATTTTGATGGCTAACATTATTCCTACGCTAACTAGTATGTAAATATTTGTTTAATCGAATGGATAAAAATTGGATAAAAAGTTTTTCCACACGAAACTTTCCGGCGAGATGCAATCTTAATATAGTTTATGGGTTTTTAAAAGCACCCAGTGGACCTTGGTGTAAAATGGCTTGATTGGCAGTCAAAATAAAAATACTTAGAAATAAGAACTGTCAAATCTTAAAGAAAATTAGGTAATTTAAAAAATGTCAAAAAGTAGCTAAGAATAAAATTACTAAAAATTGTGCAATCTGGCGATAATATGTACCATATCATATAAAGCTTATATAATTTTATAAAGGTGGCAAAATATAAGATAAATTTAAAAGAATTAATGGAAACTATAATTTTATGTATTGGTGATCTTATATTTTGTAAATGAATGATATTTTCGTTGGATTTTAGACCATATAATCATATTCTTTATAAATTTTTCAAATGTAAGAAACATGAAAATTGTATTAGTAAATTATATTATATTTCAATTTTTTGTGATTTTTTTTCTTTTTTGTTATATTTCTGCCCACATAAAGGAACTATAATTATTTTATATGGTAATGCATACCGGCATATGGTAATACATACAGCAAGATGAAAAAAAAATCGCTAAATCAGCTTTGCTGCCAACCCACAATAATACTTTGCCAAAATACATATTTCTGTATATGTGTTACTAACTTACTACTCAAATAATAAAACCCTAATGCAAATATACACACACATTCATTCAACCAAATACTACTTATCTACTTTGCACTACCTTACCGACAATTTAACGAAATTTCTATATCTGGTTTGTGTCTAAACTATTTTGCAAATCGTTGTACCATTAAGAAAACAGGAAGTAGGATTTCCTGTTTAATCTTGAAAAAAATGGCAATATGTAAAAAACCGCAAATAAAAAAATCTGCTTCTAATGTGTAAATTGCAATAGTAAATTAAAGATCCTAATTCGAATCTGATCCTGACTGGGAATTTTCCTGTAGTATTATTATTCATATGCAGATGGTACTGCTTTGAAACCTGTTAATAATAACAGTTTTTCAAACATTTCAATTTATTTTTATTTCTCTATTTCTTCATTACTTGAGCGCAAACGTAACGCTTCGTAAACGTAAAAGGGGAACTTCTGTATAAGAACTTACTCAAATTACGGAAACGAGTCATAAGGTTTGACAATTGCAAAGTAAAAGTAAACAAACAAAAAAGTTTTGTATAATTTATAATAAAAAAATTAATTATATTAATTTATATTAAAAAATTAATTTAATTAAAAAAAGTATTCTAAATACATATATAAAAATATAAATCATTTCTTCAAGTTGTATGTGAAAAAATTTTTTTGACATAGCTGAATTGGAAGTTGTTACGATGGGTAAAGTTTTCAGGATTCTGCTTTGATTGGAGGTGTTTCAACGGTGGGTGTATCAATGTTAATTATTTAGGCGGGTGACATTGAACAAATATTTGATGGATTTTGTGAAAATCTGACGGTTAATCGTAGTGAAGATTGAGTTTCCTAAGATGATGGAATTTAAGGAGAAAATAACGATGATGATGAAGAAATAAAAAAAGTAAAAAATTTAAAACTGCGTTTTATTTCGTTAAAAAGATCTTATTTTTCATATTAACTGTCCATTAGTGGCCACCAATAAAAGTAGCACTACATCCTGCGGGAAGATTTTACATACGTTTTCCCTTACATATCGGTCGCGAAGGGATGTCCACCTTTTTTTTTCTCTATCAGTACAAACAAATTTCTTATATAAATAGTTTATTTTATTATTTTTATTTACCTGGACTCCCATTTGCTTTGCAACTTCCATCCAAGTTTTTTTTTTGTTCGGCAATATATACATAATATGGGCTACTTTTATTATACAGCACATGACATGCCGTGGACCAAAAATATCAGCTTTACATCATCCATTTTATGTTTTTTTATGTTTTTTTATGTTTTTCAGATTTTTTTTTTTTTGTAAATACACTTAAAATAGTTTGTAAGTTAAAATAACTGAAAATATCATTTAAAAGAAATGATATTTCATTTAAAAACCGGTCTACTTAATTTTCTTTTGAGCGCCCCGGTAGGCTAGTTGGTAGCGTGCTAGCTTATCAGTGCGGGGGTCGTGGGTTCGATTCCCACCAGAGGCTCTGGTCTGTTTTTGCTACAACGAGCTAAAGGCCTTCGTTGCTAGTGCTCGGTTAGGGTATTAAAATATAATTTGTAATTATATGTTTAATAAAATAACTAAGAAATAAAATAAATAAAAATAATTAATTTTCTTTTAAATTAAATGGCATTTGTTATTTATTTTTAAATGTTGATTAATCAACTGACACATCCGTAAGAAACAAATGATATAATCAGTTAAAATAAATGTCAAAATTTTACCTACCAATCCTTAAAAAATAAACGTTTTTTTTCATTTATTTGAAATTATTTCCGTTTTTGTATTTTTTGTTTTTTTTATAATACTCGTACAATACAAAATGTATGTATGCATGTGAAGCTATAAACACTTTTTGTATGAATGTGTTTGTATATGTATGTGTGTTTATGAAGTTCTTGTAATTTGTATTGAAAAATTTTGTATATATACAACCAATTTAAATAAAAAACAAATTGAAATTTTTTGAATATTTTTTTTTTGAAACAGACAGCAAACCAAATTTAAATTTGTAATAACTGTTACGGAGACAAATAAACCACAAGTTTCCGTTTTGTGGGTAAATTTTTATTTAATTTCAAACAAATGAAAAAAATAAATGAAACTGAAAAAAATCGGTAAATGATAGTAAATTACTTCGAATAAATGTATAAAAAAGTTAATATAGATATTTCTTTGAAAAATAAATGTATGTTCCTTTATTTTTTAATGAAACGGAAAACTTTTTTATTAAACTCCAAACAGTTAACTACATAATATTCTGAGTGTATTTTAAACTTTTTTATTCATTTTGATTTGTTTTTTAATTTTTTTTTTTTCACATAAACAAAAACTAATCTGTTTTTAACAGAATAGTCCGCAAAGTTACGAAACGTACACGTTCGAGTACTTATTTTAATATTCTCCTCATAAAGCTAACTGATCAGCTGATTGCGAACGTTTAAGTTTACGCTCAAGTAATTTGGGCGTTAGTCTGAAGATTTAAATGTTCAAGAATTTTATGTTAAATGGATTTTTGTTAATATAATTTTTTTCACAGACACATGTTATTCCATCTCGGCTTCTTTGTTTTGATGTTTTCCTTTTCAATTTGAATATTTTGTTTTTTTGCGATTATTGACTCGCTTTAGTTTTGCATGCCGCATATTATACTCATGCTACATGTGGTTGTTTTTGCAAATTAAAAAATCTTTTATGGCCCATTTAATTTTAACGGTCCTTGAAAGTCACCACATATATACTAATTTGCCTTTTTTAATATTTTTTTATTTTAAAATAAGAATTTTGATCACAGACGTATTCATTTAATAACACAGTGCAACACGAACAAATGTAACCATATATGGACACCACTACGTGATAAAAGACAAAAAAAGACCCTTGTCTCCCAATTTTACCCTAAGTCATGCACGTTTTTTATGGGCCCCCAAAGATTTGGGGCCTCGATGACATTTTTGCAAGTGATAATTTTCTATGGCTCATATCTTGCAAACCGTTCGGAATTTTGATTTACTCTCTGAGGCAAAGTTGCAGCTCTTGTCATAAAGAACAAAACAAAAATTGTGAACATATAAAATCAAAAAACTTCATCTTCAAGATTAAAAAATTCGATTTGTTTACCTTTTTTCCCTGTTCAGGTCCATAGGTAGCAAACCGTTTAAAATTCAGGGAAACAATCAACTACAATCACGCTCACATCGAGCCATTACACAGCGCGACGTCAACGAGAGCTCAGCAGTGAAAGTTATAGAGAAAGTGCTACAGCATAATTCGCAGACAACATTAGCAACTGACAATTTCAATATGCAATGTGAAAAAATTGATTTATTTTGCTGCGTTTGCGGTCATCAAATCAGAAAAAAAGTTCTACAAGATTTCAAAAAGGAAATAATCTTTTTACTAGTGAATTCTTTGGAGCATATAAGTTGTTTTTCGACGAAGTAGACTTGACCGGTGAAAATTACACACCTAATACAGTGTGTCGCCAATGTTATAACAATCTCATGACATGGTTGAGTTGAGGCAAAGTATTGTAAGCCGGTAAACTGGGTTAATCGCCCAGTTGCTATGCATGCGTAAATTACACATGTCGTCTAAATCGACATGCTGAGAAGAACAAAATTTATAAAGAAACTGTAGCAACCACACTACCAGTGCTTGCACAAGGCCGCCAACTCCAGATCGTACGAGAGAATATACAGGAATGAGTAGAGCAAGTGGTGTTACTTATGACGATACATTTGATACCACTTATGAGCCCCAACAGGGAAGAGATGGCCCGCAACTAATAACACAAATGGAAATGGATTTTATTGTGGCCATATTGGGACTATCGCAGCGACTTGCCATATTTTTGACAGCGTTTTAAAAGCAAAGAAAACTTACACATGCTAATGTTAACTCTACCTCGTACCGCAAACGGCAAGCTGAATTTCAGAGCCTCTACACTCTTCACTCAGAAAAAAAAGTTAGTAGAAAAATTTGTAAACGGTTTTCAATCCCACTTTACTATTTTTGTACTGATTTTTAGTAAAAAAATTATTATTTAGCAAATCTTTTTGCTATTTACATTTTACAAATTACAGAATTTTTACAGAATATCTACAAATTTTCGTTGCTAATTTCAGAAATCATTTTCCAAATTTTTGAAAACCGATTTGCTAAAATTAGCAAAAAAATTACTAATTTTAAAAAAGTCGATATTGAAGGAAATGTTATTTCTAATAATTTAAACTTATACATACAAACTTAAATTGCCCTAAAATGTTACATAGGATTAAAAAGGGATCGGAAGTGAAGATACCGACTTATCTCTAAAAAGAGGACATCCACTTAAAATAGCACTAAAAGGGTTTTTTAGTTCTAAAAACCAGCCCTAAAAACAATTAAATTTAACCTTAAAAGTAAAAAAAAATGACTAAAATATTTTTCAAAACAGAAATTACCAAATTAAAACAAAATGATAAATTCGTTTATGTTTTCACAATTAATAAGATTTTTAAGCCTTTGATTTTTTTTTTCATTTTGTATAAAACATCTTTTAAAAAATATAATCAAAATTTTTGATGCTCGATAAAAAAAATAAATCTAAAACTTTGTACTAATATTAATAGTATTTAGTAATTTTTTTTGCTGATTTTGGCAAACATATTTTAAATTCCACTTTACAAAAAGTCTACTAAAATTTAGTAGCCGCTACTAATATTTCTACTAGTTTCATTGTACTACACGTCAGCAGACATGTGTTGCTAAGATTAGCAAAAAATATCGCTGGGCTCAAATTAGCAGAATTTCAGGTAATAACAGCAAAATTTTCAGTTGCCATTACAGACTTTTTTTAGTGAGTGTAAATGGTGACAATTCGTTCGCTTACTGCAACAATATAAAAGCTTTGGTGGTAAAAATGGGAATGAACTACATCGCTAGTGAGTGGAGATTATTTATTTATGGTTCTGTTTCAAGCTTGAAAACAGTGTTGTTGCATGTGTCGACCCGAAAGCCTTCCATTCCGCTAGCAATGGGTATTAACATGAAAGAAATCTATGAAAAATTGAAAGATATAATGAAATAAATTAAATACTATGAAAATAAATGGAAGATTTGCTGTGATTTGAAGGTCATTAACATTTTGCAAGGGATCATTGATAAGGGCGGCTTCTCAAAATTCTTTTGTTTTCTTTGTAATTGGGATTTGCGCTCACCTCTGTATCAATACCAATGTAATTCGTGGAGACCAAGAGGAAGTGTGAAGGAACAAGTGAAACAACATAGACTGAATGCACCTTTAATTGACAATACTCAAGACATATTGCTGCCACCGCTTCACATAAAATTGGGAATTGTTAAAAACTCATCGACGTGGCCTTTGTAAATTGTCCAAACGCGTTCGACTATTTGAAAAGCGTTTTCCCAAAGCGTAGCGATCACAAAATTAAAAAAGGTATTGTAGTAAATTTTAAACGAATTTTTGTTCACCTCATTGTACTGTTTACAACATTGTTAATGTTTTCTTTTCTGTCTTTATTTTTTGTCTGCATTTAACAGTCGTGCTTAATGGCTCTGACATTAGAAATCCATTCAAGAATAACTTTATTTCTTTGCTTGATGAAAATGTTAATGAAGTATTTGAAGAAGAAAAAGCTGATGATGGAGGGCAGTCTGGAAGCACCGTGCCTGTAGACACCATAAGTTCTAAATCGGACGACGATTTGGATCCAAAACTTAAGAGAGTGCGATTTGCAAGTCCAGGGCCATCAATATTATAAACATAATACGAATATTTTTTTTATAATTTTTGTAATAGATAGCACAGTATCTCAAAATTAAAAAAATTTCGGGAAATTTTTCACTTTTGCCGCTACCTAAACGGTGTTAAGAATCATTCCTAGGAAGTTTATTTGTTCTAGAAATGTGTATCTTTATCTTAGGTACATTTTTGTAGTTGATTGTTTTCTTAAATTTTGAACGGCTTGCTACATATGAACCTGAACAGGGGAAAAAAGTAAAAAAAAATCGAATTTTTTTAAGTTTTTTGCGATTTTAATCTTGAAGATGAAGTTTTTTTGATTTTATATGTTCACAAGAGCTACAACTTTGCCTCAGAGAGTAAATCAAAATTCCGAACGGTTTGCAAGATATGAGCCTGAGAAAATTATCACTTTTTTTGCCCCAAATCTTTGGGGCCCATCAAAAAAAATGTGCATGTATATGGTTATATTTCCATGACTTACAAAATTACAGACAGTGTAAACAATTTGCTGTTAGTTTAAATTAAATTAACGGAGATGTGTTACATAGAACACAAATTCCAAAAAAGCTATATGGGCATGATAGTTGCTTCTTAGTTCCTGTCGTTGTTAAAATATGTATAGCTTGTGAAAAAACTATTTTCACTGCTCCTCAAGCCTCACACAAAGTACCAACCGAATTGAAAAATGTATTTTGGTTGCGACAACCAAAAATTTTCGTTAGCATAACCATATTCACATCTGTATGCTGAATATTTTGGGTGTTCCAACAAAAATTCAGGTGTGTTAATTTATTTTAGTTGTGGAAACCGAATTTCCGTTGGAAACTGACAAAATTTTTCTATGTGTGGGTCATCAATTAAACCGAAGACTTTATCTCTGTTTCACGTAGGTTACCGCTGGAACCCAATTTTACGGGAAAACGTTTCTATTGTCAAAATTATGTTAGATGTCTTTGTTTCGGATAATTTTTATTTCTGAGGGAACCTGTGGTAAATATGTAAAACAGATATTTTATCTATAAGATATTGATATCAATGGAGAGGACATAAATGAACGAAAAAGATTTAAAGAAAATAAATAAATAAAAAACAACAAGAGATAATATATGTATAATATTCACTTAACATACATTTTAAAATTGAAGTAAATTGTGTTTTTTAAATATAAGTAACATGTATTATGCATTAAGTAAAAGAAACTTGTTTTATGCAGATGAATACGAAGAATACAAATGCAAAGTATTTTTCCAAAAAGTTTTTCATAATGCTTATTTTTTAATTTAAGAATATATAATTCTTTAATTTTAATAAACTAGATAAAAATTTCAACGTTTTTATTTGAAATTCCAAAAAGTATCTCTTTCGCAAATTAATCCTATACTGCATAGTGTACATATTATTAATTTCAAAACGAAGCCAAACCCCTCCCCTCCTCCTAAAGAAAAGATCGAAATCCTGGCTTGGTGGATGCCTACCCCAGAGTAGGAACCCTGTTCTTTTTGGCAAATTTCCGGTTCCCAACTCGAGCGAACATTCAACATTTTTCAAAAACCGGTTTTTGGTTTTAGGGAAGGTCTTACGGTCTACCCGGTCTTTCGATCTGATCGGGTAGACCGAAAATCCGGATAGTGCGTATTTTTTTTTGAAAAACATACTACAAAATCCTGGGCACGCCACTGTATATTGATATACTTTTTATCTCCGAAATCCCTAAAGTAAGAAAAAAAACAGTATAACAGTATAGGTATTTTATGTCTATCTCTGTGACACATTTGCATTTCATCAAACCCAGAGTGTATAATAAAAAATGACATCACAGATACCCAACGATTTGTTTTGTCTATCACTGATAGAAACTTAGTAAAATGATTCTTAATGATACAAATTCTATTTAAGTGCAAATATTATCAATTTACACTCAAACGAAATTATTGACAGTGTTGCCTTAATCCATCTAAATTTCCTTAAAATTTTCTCTAGTTTTGGCATAATTACTTTTATGCAACTTTTCATCATATTATTTATGACTATTACATTTTACACAATTCTTATGCAAACAAATTCCAATGTATAACAACAATATATAATGGAGAGCGAGAAAAAAACAAATATTTATTTAAATATTTCACAGAATATGGTAGTATTCTAATATTTAAAACTAACACAGGAATCAATACAAACAATAGCTGGCAGATTGAAATTAGAGCAACTTTTCAAGAACACGTCCCTTTACTTTGTACTGATGACAATAGAAATTATACCTAAATTAGTCCAATTATCTCTTGACAATTCGGTTAACTAATACCCTACAATGAACAAAACTTATCTATGGATTTAAATAGAGCTGGGCGACAAAATTTGCTACATAATATTGTGTAACATAGTGACAATTTTTAAGATATACGACCCTATTTGGCTGTTTATACGATATATCTTTTAACAAGGAAGTACTGCGGCGTTATTCATTGGGATTCGGATAAATTAGCATATGTTGTAGAGGAAAAAAATTATCGACTCTTATTTTTTAACCCGTCAATCTCATGAAAAAAAGTTAGTATAATTTTTGTTGCTAACTTCAGAAATCATTTTACAAATTTTTGAAAACCGATTTGCTAAAATTAGCAAAAAAATTTACTAATTTTAAAAAAGTGGATTTTGAAACAAATGTTATTTCTGATATTTAAAACTTATAGATACAAACTAAAATTGCCTTAAAATGTCACATAGGTTGAAAAAAGGGATCGGAAGTGAAGACACTTTTCACAACCGACTCAAGTCCAAAACTAGGACATCCCAAAATAGCACCAAAAAGTCTGTAATACCAACTGAAAATTTTGCTGTTATTGCGGGAAATTTTGCTAATTTGAGCCCAGCGGTATTTTTTGCTGTATTTTTTGCAATTTGTAATTTTAGTAAACTTTTTGTTAAGTAGAATTTAAAATCTGTTTGCTAAAATCATTTTGTTTTTATTTCTGTTTCAAAAATATTTTTGTAATTTTTTTTACTTTTAAGGTCAAATTTTAATTGTTTTTGGGGCTGACAACTTTTTCACTTCCGATCCCTTTTTGTAGGTGTAAGTTTTAATTAGAAAAAATATTTTCTTCAATATCCACTTTTTTAAAATTAGTTTTTTTTTTTTTTTTTGCTAATTTTTAGCAAATCGGTTTTCAAAAATTTGTAAAATGATTTCTGAAATTAGCAACAAAAATTTGTAAATATTCTGTAAAAATTCTGTAATTTGTAAAATGTAAATATCAAAACGTTTCTTTTACTAAAAATCAGTGCAAGAATAGTAAAGTAGGATTGAAAACCGTTTACAAATTTTTTCTTAAAATCAGCCCTTAAAACAATCAAAATTTGACCTTAAAATCCAAAAAATATTTTTCAAAGCAAAAATTAGCAAATGAAAACAAACTGATAAATTCGTTTATGTTTTTATTATTTTTTTAGCCTTTAATTTTTTTTAATTTTGTCTAAAATATGTTTTTAAAAAAATAAATAAAATAAAAAAAAATGGTGCACGATAAAAAAAATATTAATTTGTACATTCGAATTCGTACGGCAATTTCAAAAGAAATGAGCAGCTTTAAAGTGTAACAAGTAGGTTTGTTTTTTTTTCGAATTTTATATAAATATTCCATACAAATTTAAGTAGATATAGACTTGCTAAGTAGTTATAGATATTGCTACTTAAAAATTAAGAATATATAAAAATGTTGCCAAGCCTAAGAAATTTTTGGTTTTTCTCGTTTAAATGTAAAGAAAAATATTTGTGATAGAAATATTTTGAACTTTAGAATTTTTAATTTAATAAAATATTAAAAACAACAAAAGAATTATGTGTTTGTAAGTAAAAGTAAAGCAGGGCAAACAATATAATTGCTCTATTTCGCGTTCCCGCGAAGTCCATATACAAAAACAGCTTTCGTACAAAGACGGCCCCAAATGTTCAAATTGTATTTGTTTACAAAAAATAAAGAAAAGTCAGCAAAGTAGGGATAGTCGTTTTCTTTACAAGTAGTTATAGATATAGATATAAAATTCGAAAAAAACAAACCTAGTGTATCTATTGAGTGAATTTAATAATTTTAATAATATTTTTTTAATACAAAAAATAAAGAAAAGTCAGCAAAGTAGGGATAGTCGTTTTCTTTACAAGTAGTTATAGATATAGATATAAAATTCGAACAAAAAACAAACCTAGTGTATCTATTGAGTGAATTTAATCATTTTAATAATATTTTTTTAATAAAAATTTTGCTATATTTACAATTCATTACTACTAATGTGATTGTATTAATATTAGTAATACTTAGTAAATTTTTTTTTGCTGATGTTAGCAAACCGATTTTAAAGTCCACTTAACAAAAGGTTTACTAAAATTTAGTACCGGCTACTAATGTTTTCTACTAATTTTTATTGTACTACACGTCAGCAGATTATTAAAAATACCGATGGGCTAAAATTAGCAAAATTTCCCGTTATAACAGCAAAATTTTCAATTGCCATTACAGACTTTTTTTGGTGAGTGTAGGAAAAATAGGCGTGATGATTTTTACAGAAAGAACTATATTTAATTGGGTATCAAATGGAAGTTATTTCAAAGATTTATATCTGAGTGCACAAAAAAAGCACCACCATGTTTGATTTTTTATACTACGAGTATGATTAATAACACATTAAAACATTAAAATTTTGGTGGTTTTGTATGAGGTGCTGCCACCAAATTTATGTAGGTTTTAATGTGATTTTATGTTTTTTAATGAAAACAAGGCTTAATTACTTTTGCTTTATTAATTTATTGATTAAAAAAATTATAAGTAATTGATTAAAATATTGATTGTGTATTGTTCAAGTTTCATAACGAGACAAAATGAAATATTTCCTCGTCCGTCTCTTCTAAACTTCACTCGCTAAGACCATTTTCATTTTGTCACATGCAGTGTTGAAAAAACAAGTATGTTTGTCCGCTTCCGGTCGTACCTCTGCTTAACCGTGGCCCCACATTTTTCTATAAATTATTCGTAATTCAATTTAAGCAAGGTGTGTCGATATTCGTAGCTTTTAGGTGTGTTTAGATATTCATAGTTTTTCTTATTTTAGGCGACTTTTCTCAAAGTGCTTGTATACTCTATTTATAAAATATTTAAAAATTGGGGCAACTCTGGATTTACAACATGTTCAATATGGGTGTCAACATTATTCGTTTTACGAGTACTTTAAAGCTAAATAAAAATATCAATTTTTTTTAATTACAGACATGCTTTCATACAAAGATCTTTATATTCGTTACCAACTTAATATTACATTGGGCCGAGAAAACTACATGTTCATTAATGTTGTCGCCTGTACAGCATATCTAAATTTTATCAAAATCGAAGAGAACCACTACGCCGACCTTTCTTGTAAAACAAACTGTCAGACAGGCACTCACAGAGAATAAATAAACCTAGAGCACTAGATCGTGTTAATTCGCTAGGGAGTTGTAAAGTAAATATTTACATTTATTATGCAAGGAAGGCTTCATTGTTTGTTTATATAACACAACGCGATCAGAGCGACCTTGTGTCACTAACTAATCACTTTTCCCATCGACAAATCAATAGGAAAAACTAAATATGCATAACATATATTTTGTGACTATATTTTGTGACTATATTTTTTGACTATATTTTGTGACTAGGGCTGGAGAACAACGTTAACCATTTACTTTTATTTTTTTTTTTTATTTTTTCAAATAAAAAATTACATGTTTTGAGATTTTACATTAGTATTACATCAAAGCCTAATATATATTAAGAATGACCATTTAGAATAAAATCCTTATAAATATTTTAACAACGTTAACCAAATATCTTTGTGAATAATCAAATTTTCATCGAATTGTTAATGCATATTTTTACATATATTGACATATTTAAAAATACTTTTTATCTAAAAACTAAACAAACCTATATATATATATAAAATTAAAGAGTTTAAGTAATACGCTTCGAACTTCTGTTTCTTAACAATTTTAATCAAAACCCAAAATTCTAACAAAACTTGCAAAAATCATTTTTTTCTTCTACAAGATACAAGAAATATAAGTTATTGACATTATTTAACGTTACTATTGCAAAGAAAAGAACCCAAGAACAAACCCAATACAAAGTTTTTATACAAGTTCAAATGTTTTTGAAAAAATACACTTACTAGAAAAATAATAGTCTTGTATATTAAATTTGCGTGAAACAAGTTTTTCAACAATAAAATTTCACGTAAAATTGATTATCGGGGAAAAAATATATAGAGATAACTTATTTGTTCACGTGAATCGAACAACTTACTGTACTTAATTAAATTTTTATCATTTTATTTTTTTGAGAAAAAAACAAAATTTATTTTTTTCGTTCTTCAATTTTGGTGCTTAAGCAAGCTTGTTTACAATTTCTAGTCAATTGGTCATTTAAGGGACGTATTTACATTTTGCTTTAGCAGACTTAAACATTAATTGAAAACATTGAACTTAGTCATATCGTTTAAGAACATGGAACCCCTAAAAACACCTAATACTTAAAACTCGTCCTTTAGTTGTTTGATTTTTTACCATATACCCAAATTTTATTAATATCTATATGATAAAGACTCCACCGTCTAACTTTCTTTAAAGTAAGAAAAATCATCAGATTATAAATAAAACCCCTTGAAATCTTATACATTTATTATGATTCTAGGCTTTTAAGTATTACTATGAGTACAAACTTACGAGTAAAAACTTAAAAAAGCTAAAAATGTATTTCAATCCACATGATTTATTTGGAAAAAATGCATGTATATAATAATATATATATGAAAAACCTTTTAATTAATGAAATATATTTAGTTTTAGAAATACATGGTGTCTGCAGAGAAGGTTTACTACTTTGTTTTGCCGCCATTTTGGTAAACATTAGTCTTGAAAGTTCATATTTGGCAGTTGTGAAGAAGACACTTGGCAAATTTGTTACGGAAAAAAATTCCATAAACCAACGTGTTTTAATCGATAAAACTCGCTCGCCCATGACAACCCCGATTTTCATGAAAAAATCATAATGAGTGACGAGGCACATTTTCATTTGAATGGATATGTGAAAAAACAGAATAGTCGGTTCTGGGAAATGTAAAACCCTCAAATTATTCATCAGTCATATTTGCTTCCATTAAAAAATGACAGTCTGCTGTGCAATTTGGTCAGGAGAATTCATTGGACCTTACTTCTTTGAAAATGAAAACGGCGTAACGGAAACAATGAATGGGGAGCTATATCGTGATGTGATTGAAAACTTTTTAACGCCACAACTGCATGCTTTGGGCAGAAACGCTTGAGCAACTCGAACAAAATATTCGTGATAAAATTAATGAAATACCGCGTGAAATGTGTGAGAATGTAATGAAAAATGAGCTCAGAAGGGCTCGCAGTCATGAGGCTAACAGAGGCGGACGTTTATCTGATATTGTTTTTCATACATAATTGCCGACATTAAATAAAACATCTATCAATATAAGATCCATTCTCTTTCATTTAATCAAAAATTATAAACAAACAAAGTAGTATACCTTCCCGGTGGACACCGTGTATTAATTTAGTTTTAGTTTTTAAAAATTCAAAATAATAAAAATGAAACAGTAAATTAGTTAAATCATTTTTAACAAGCATGTTTCTATAATTCGGTAGATATAATTAAAAATGTTCATATGCACAACCAAATAATTTAATTAATCTAATAGAATTTTTTGCCAAAAAATTCGGCTACAGCATTGAATCTGTTTTGTTTGTTGAAACGGTAATAAGTATCATTTTTTTGAACACCTAAAATAATTTGTAAGTTAAAATAACAAAAATTCATTTAAAAAAATGTCTACCTACTTTTCATTTAAATTAAATGGTTTTTATTACATATTTTTAAATGTTACAATTTCACCTACCAATTCCGTATAAAATAATTGATTATTAAATTATTGGAAATTGCTACCATAAACATACAATTTAAATAAAAAACAAATTGGAATTTTTTGATTTTTTTTTTTTTTTTGAAACAGACAGCAAAACAAAATTTAAATTTGTAAAAACTGAAACGAAAACAAATAAACCGCGAATTTCCGTTTTGTGTGTAAATTTAAATTAAAAAATAAATGAAACTGAAAAAAATCGGTAAATGACAGTTAATCACTTTGAACAAAAGCATAAAAAAGTTAAAATAAATATTTTTTGGAAAAATAAACTACAAACAGTAAGCTACATAATATTCGGAGTGTAACAACTTACTTTCTGAATTACTTTAAAACATACACTTATGTCAAAATAGTTTGTAATTTAAAACAACAGAAAATGTAATTTAAAAGAATTTAATTTTAATTTAAACCCGGTTTACTACTTTTCATATAAATCAAATGGGGTTTGTCATTTGTTTTTAAATGTTGTTTAAACAACTGACAGATCAGTAAAAACCAATGCAGCTTGTTAATTAGCATACGCTTTGTCATTATGAATAAGGGGGTTGAGTTTAAGATTATTTTTTATAATTGTTTTCCTACTATTATTGAATTTTCCTACTTTTTTCGTATAATTTTGGTTAACACGATAATTTAACAAAAACGAAAAATTTAACAAAAACGCAAAAAAATCAGTATTTTTCGGCAGCAGATTTTCAGCATATTTTTTACGTTTTTTGTTTGGCAGATTTTTAGCATATTTATTATTTCCACGATTTACCATATTCCTAATGAAAGTCACTGGAAGCACTGCTTTACGGTCAAATTTTAAGAAACCAATAAGAGGGACACGATATACATATCTAATCCTAAAATAATTATTGTGTTCAGAAACAATTTATCAATATATAATTTTCAACACCAGCAACAGTGGCTGTTATTAAAATTCAACTTACAAAATAATCTATCACAAAATTTCAATTATTTTAAAACATTTCCTTTGTTTTTCGCTGCATATATATGATCTTTTTCTGAAAACTATAAAATGTCATAAATGCAATTGTTCTGCATAAAAATTCCAATGCCAAAAAGTAGACTAATTTAAAAAAAAAACTATATCGCCCAAAAGACTTCCTATTTTTATGATCACATTGTCTGAAAAAATCTTTAAATGGATTTTTTTAAACTACTAAACATAATTTCATATGAATACAAATTTTTTTGTAGACGATGACAGTTCACAATAATGTTTAAAACGAAACTACACTAAACGAATATGTCAAAAAACTGGGTTTCTCAAGAATTCCATTCTAAAAACAACTGTCTTAAAAAAATATAGTTCAAAAACATTGTTAAACCTACTCCCATTTTTACGATTCTATGAAGGCAAAAACTCGCGCTTTTGTCTGACATAAACAATGAAAAAATCTTCTAGAAAACTTAAAAAATTAGGTCGAATGTTTTATGAACGTAAAAAAATTAGAAGACTAACTGCAGCGTATAAAAATTGTAAAATCCTAGCAGAAAACAAAAAATGATATTTCAATAATATGAAAAAAAACCGATACAGCAATAAAGACATTAAAGACGGTTTTCAAGGAAATATGACCTTGTCAACTTAAACTAAGAAATAAGTACAACGTGATGACAAATGCAACGAATTTCACGAATTTGTTTAGTTTAATGACTCTTCGCGCAGCAAAGGTACAAGAAATGGTCTTTATTGTTCTCGAGATATTTCACAGAGTATTGTAGTTTCTTAAAAATTAACAGTTTCCACTCAGACGATTTCTCTTTCTTGGTCACATCACTCTTTCTCTGTCAAAGTGAAAAATTAGCAAATTTAAAGAGTCATAAAGAGAAAACAAAATTTCTCCTCCATTTCAAGCTCAGCGAATATATAACGTCGTCGCGTGTGCACATCATTAAATATCCTTGTTAAATGTTTTCAAGGTTTATTTTAAATGAACCGTGTCATAGATTCTTATGCACTCTACTAATAGCTCACCTTCATTTTCGCTGTTAGAATTTTAAAATGTTTGTCGATTAAAGAATCCTACGTTGAAAATTATTGTCAGATCATAAAAAAATAAAATTGACAACAGGAGGCAAATCAGGGAAGAACAAATATCTCAGTCTGTCTTTTAAATATATATTTAGTATTCGTCGAAATTTTCGCGCACGACTTCCTTACTTGGGCGTACGACAACATGAATAAAATACAATTTGACATGAACAATTTTTATGTGAATTTTAACGAACAACGATATCCTAGTGTTAGTTGCATTGTAAATGGAAATTGTCAATATTAGTAACTGAAATCACTCGCTATACAAGCAAAGAATGCATCTAGTTAAAGTCATTATAATTCTTCCTCATCTTACCTTTTTAGCAATCGCCGTAATCCTCTCCTGTTTTGCCTGCTTGCTTTTGCAATTTTAACTATTTCCACATTTCGTTGTAAAAAAATTTATATGTCTTTGCATTTAAAAATTTTGTATAATAATTAATCAAAATTCGTATTGATCTATTGAATTTTTCCACCACCATACATAATTATTATTAATTCAATTTTGGTATATTTTAAACCATTTTGCAACTGTCCATCTTCACAAACTGTCACGTTTATCATTTCGATAGCAAAGCCCAAGCAAGATGTTGGGTTTATAATTAATGATTAAAATTAAAAGCTGGTCAATTTGAAGAACACATAATATCAGTACACACAGCTGTCTAATACAGGGCATACGATCAAACCTAAATGGCTTGACACTCGTGTAATAAACGAGTAGCTTGAGTTTAACGAGTAGTTGGAGTTGTAAAACGTTAGTTTTCGTTAGTTTGAACTCATATTATGTTAAAAAGGCAAATATTACAAATGTATACTTTTTGGAACTGTAGATATCCAAAAATCTCACATTAATTAGGCAAAAATTGGTCCAAAATATATATTGTAAAATTTTTTTAAAAGCTGGCAATTTCTAAACCTAAATTTTGTGACCTTTTTGAAGCATTTAAAACAAAATTTTCAGCTTTTAAATTCATAAACAATTCTTATTTAAAACTTATTTATTACATTGACTGATATCTAATGTATACGTTTAATATTAAGTACATTTTGATTGTTTTTGTAAATTATAAATTCATCACCAAATTATCGTGAACGGAAAATCTATTTGTCTATTTTATTAAAAATACGCGATTTTTGTTAAAAAATTTTCATTTTGTTTTTCGTATATTAATAGTTGCATAAGTTTTTCACACAAGTGGATAAAACGGTCAACTTCGATTTTATCTTTTTAAATATTAATCAGCAATTACAGAAAATAGTTTTGTCAAATTTCATCACAATAAAAAGATACCCCACGATTATTCATTGTCAATTTCATTTTGACCCAATTTTGGGAATATAGTTTGTGTCAAAACACTGAATAGCATGAATAAAAATAATAAAATTAATAAAAGCGGATCAATTTTACCATTGATCAAATTTTTTTTTTTTGCCAAAGAAAATATTTTCCTCGAAATCTGTCGAAATAAGTAAATTTCTTCACTATATTAAATGAGGGGTATATGTTTTTATTTCTTATGATGTACTTAATGAAACCCCAGTGTGCGAAACTTAAATTTTTTAGTTTTGTTGTGCAACACTTTACTCACTGAAGATAAAAGGCCAATTGGCCTATATGATAATGGGTTATCAGGATGTTTCTTGTGTTTTTATATACTACAAGGAGTGAAAATTCCGTGGCCTAGTTATGAAAAACCAGTTTTTTGGATTTGAAGTCAATTTTATTCTTTAACGCATAGTTAGGAATTTTTCATTACCATTAAAGTTTCGATACCATTAGTTGACAATAATGCAAAAAAATTTTATTAAAATTTAATGGTAATGAAATTTTTTCAATTAAAAATGTCATTACTAATGGTAATGAAATGCATAAAAAACTAACTATAATTTATTGAAAATTCATTTGTTTAAAAAAAGTTTATACGATTAGAAAATTATTAAAGTAGCTTTATACAGATAATAGTAACACAAAATATAAAATATACAAATGTCAACCCGCATAAATAAATATTAACATAAATATTACCACATGAAAGACGGCTAATAATGCTAACGGTTTCTTTTAATTGGTGCATTAGTAATGCTAACTTAATTTAAAAACAATGTCATTTACCAATGAAATCAGATCCTTAAATCCTTAATTCAAACAATGGTAATGGGGGGTGGTCAAGCAATTCGTAATGTCGGTACATTGTCATGATGGTACAAGATTTTTTTCTTATTTATGTGGGTTCGTTTTTATACCCTCCACCATATATGGTGAGGGTATATATCAGTTTGTCATTCCGTTTGTAACATGTCGAAATATAGGTTTAAGACCCCATAAAGTATATATATTCATGATCCTTATGCAATTTTAAGTCGATTTAGCGATGTCCGTCTGTCTGTCTGTCTGTCTGTCTGTCCGTCTGTTGAAATGGCGATCACGCGCGAAGACGCAAGCGGGGGTGCCTATTTTTATCCAGATTATTGAACATCCTCCCGAGCAGTTTGGTATTTAAAATGAGCAAAATCGGTTAAGCGGTTCGAAAGTTATGAGTGAAAATGTGAAGGTACCTCTAAATTTTCCATACAAATTTGTACAATTTTTCTGTATCTATTTTTTTTTTCTGTTAAGTAAGTAAAAATGTTATTAAGTCTTCTTATTGTTCGATTAACATTCTTAGAGCTTATATGTGTGTTACTCTGATAACTAAGTTAACGTAAAAATCAACAATGTTAAAGTCGCTAACAGAGCAGACCTCTGTAAATAACTTTGCTAAAACTAAATAAATAACATTACTAAAACTAAATAACAAAAGTTCGTTACATAAATTGACAAAACATATTCATATTACAGTTCATGCAAAGTTTAATATATACGTATATCATCTTCAGCCCCTATGGTGGAGGGTATTCAAAGATTTGGCACAGCCGAATTTAGCCCTTTTTTACTTGTTTCTTAATTTCTTCATCCAATCTGTCCATTAACTCAACATAGAACTTGGCAGTTATTGTTTTTCCCCTCTCCAAGTAATCAATGAATATTATACCACGCTTGTGGCCGACTGTCTATTGGATTCCGGTGTAAAATAATGAATCCACGTCTTCAAAATACGGCAGCCATCGAGCAGAAAGCTTTTTCATGTTTAAATGATCATCTAATACAGTGCAACCTCGCTTAACGCAACTAATAGTAATTTTGGCAGTTGCGAAAACTGAGGTTGTTGCGATAACCGAGTTCCTATTTTTTTACGGTTTAAATTAAAAAAGAAATTTTATCACACATTTAAATCATTTATTTAAAAAAAAAAATTTTATTGATTTTATTAAAAATAACACAAATAATAAATGAAAAATACACATTCTAATGTACAACGGATAAACAAATTAAATTTTTAAAATTAATGGTAACAAAACAATGGTTAAAAAAGTCAGAAATTTTTGACTGTGTTTTGAAATTTTTTTCTGCACTGCAATTTCACGAAGATTTTGGAGAAACAGACACTATTTTATTTTCCTTTTCCCATTGAAGACAAATGTTAAAAGAATCAATAGCATTCTGACATTTAATTTAAGGAAACTTTTTTAATTGATATTGTAAATTTGTAAACTTAATGCTAAGTTTACAAATTCAATTTGTATATCCGTTATACATTAAAATGTGTAGTTTTCATTTATAATTTGTGTTTTTAATGTTATTTTTAATAAAATCAATAAATTTATTTTACAAATAAATTATTTAAATGTGTGATTAAATTTCTTATTTTAATTTAAACCGCAAAAAAATAGAGACTCGGTTATTGCAACAAGCTCAATTTCGCAACTGCCTAAATATCTATAAGTTGCGTTAAACGAGGTTGCCCTGAATTTTAAAGACTTTTTATAATTTAAATACAAATTATTCTTGTCGATTTATTTGTGTAAGAAAATTTTACTTTATTAAGGTACACTATTGTTTTATTAAGAATAACTACATTAAGAATATTTTCCGTTCCATTTAAAAATATGGATCATACATTTATTTTTCCAAGAAATATCTATATTAAATTTTTATACATTTATTCGAAATAATTTACTATCATTTATAATCTTTTTCAGTTTCATTTATTTTTTTTTATTTGTTTGAAATTTAATAAAAATTTACCCACAAAACGGAAACTTGTGGTTTATTTGTGTCCGTAACAGTTATTATAAATTTAAATTTTGTTTGTTGTCTGTTTCAAAAAAATATTCAAAAAATTTCAAATCGTTTTTTTATTTAAATTGGTTGTATATATACAAAATTTTCCAATACAAATTACAAGAAATTCATAAAAAACACATACATACACAAACACATTCATATAAAAATTGTTTAAAGCTTCATATGCATACATACATTTTGTATTGTACGAGTATATTAAAAAAAAACAAAAATATTGTACGAGTATATTAAAAAAAAACAAAAATACAAAAACGGAAATAATTTCAAATAAATGAAAAAAAAACATTTATTTTTTAAGGATTGGTAGGTAAAATTTTGAAATTTATTTTAACTGATTATATAATTTGTTTCTTACGTATGTGTCAGTTGATTAATTAACATTTAAAATTAAGTAGACCGGTTTTTAAATGAAATATCATTTCTTTTAAATGATATTTTCAGTTATTTTCACTTATAAACTTTTTTAAGTGTACTTACTTTATTGTAGGTAAACACTTATTTCTTCACCATGAGTTACCATACTGGAAGTTCATTGCTCTCACTTTTTTTAAACCGAGAGGGTAATGACCATCAATGAATTTTGGACATCGCGAACAAAAGTAATTAAGCGACTAAATAGCCTGGTAACTAGTGAAACCCTTTGTGTGCTACTTACTCCCTTACTTGGTAATCTCTGTTTTTGCTGGGTTACGATGCCTCTATGTGAGGCTTGATATTTTCTATATATAATTTTAGATTCTTGGAAAATAGTACTCCTTTTTAATGAAGAGCTTTCAGGATCATATTATTAAAGAGACTTTTTGGTCTTCAATTTTTCTTAGTATATTTTTTAGAGCCCCCCATTACCCGGTCTTACGGTGACCGGTCTTTACGGTCTACCCGGGTAACCGGGTTGTAGTACTTTTTGTAAATGTACGCTTTTGGTACTTTTAATTAAATAATTAAAAAATTCACAAAATTTGTATAAATTTGTAAAAAAAACTAGAAAAATTTTATAAAAATCGAAAAACTTTTTAAAAATAGAGAATTTTTTTTAAATCGAAAAGATTTTTATAAATGGAAATTTTTTTTAAATCGAAAAAAATTTTAAAATTCGAAAAAATTTTTAAAAATCAAAATTTTTGTAAAAATCGAAAATTTTGTAAAGGACAATGCACTACTTTTCACCCCAGCAAAACCACACATTACCAAATAATGGGTAAAGTAATGTATAGCCATAGGGGCCGGTAGATTACTTTATACCTTAATTCATTGATGAATTTTACAGGCGATGAGCCTCAAAGTAATGGGTTCATTCTTACAATTATGCTTATTAAAAAATGAGAAGTAATGGGTTACTTTTTTGTAGATAGGGGTAAAAAATACTTGTCTTTTTATTTTTGTCTTTTTATTTTTTAACTTTAACTTTCCCCTTTCAATCCTTACTTTTTCCAACCAATTTAGCTTTTCTACAGACATACAAACTAATAAAAACACGAATGCTAGAGTTTCTAAAACTAAAAATGCTTGTTATCAATAGATGGTAGTAGATTTTAGATTTTACAGTAGTGTGCAATATAAGTAAATGCACATTCCGTAGTCCAGAATGGAGACAAATATGTGGACATATATTGCAGCAAACGTCAGAATTATCTTATCATCTGAGTGGATGACTCGATTTCGTAAATATTTATTTCCGGCAATTTATGTTGCAATAATTCTCCGGCAATATTCGTTATCAATTATTGTTATTACGTAAAATTCAACTGCCATTTTCATTTGACAATTATTAAAAAGGCGAAACAAAGAAAAAATCAAACAAAACATGATGAAATTTAAAAGAATTAAACAAATTTTAACAAATTATGAGAAATACCAAAACAATTTAAGATAAGCTCGGCGATGAGCAATTTTGTGCCGTTACTTTGCCGAAGCTTTGTACTTATTGCTAAGATTTTTTTCTCTAATATAGATAGGATGGGATACAAATTATAAAAGCGTACATTTGGAAAAAGTACTACTACCCGGTTAACCGGGTAGACCGGTCGTCCGGTCGACCGGTCTAGACTGTAAAGACCGGGTAGACCGCGAAAACCGGTTCTGACCGTAGGCTCTAATATTTTTAATATGATTCGGGGTAACTTAATTGGATGTTTTTGTTTTTCACTTGAAGTATTCAAACTTGAGATGACTTCTTCTACTTCTGCAATTGTTATAGCAAAATTAAAAGCCTAACAGGAAGCCAAATTTCAAAAGATGCAGTTTCAGCATTTGAGCATCAAGTTTCGCAAATTTTGACAAAGACTTTATTAACTATTATTTTTAAAAGCCAATAGCCTTGGCTACTCTGTACATTCTGAAAGTTTCATAGTCCTTGTTAAAGTCAACGTATTAGAAGTTGCGAAACTTGTCTCTCAAATGAAAGTTTCTGAAGTTTGACTTTCTGTTAGGCTTTTGATTCTGCATTTTGTACATCCTATAGTTTAATAAAGTCCTTGGTAGGATCAATAAAGTTTTCAGATGAAGAGCGGTTTGCAAAAACTTCTGCAAAAATATTGCTATTGTGTTTTAACGTAGAATTTTCATTCTACACATTTTATTGTAAATTCTTATGCTAAGTTTCCAATTTATATGTGCTAGAAGCTCTGTAACAGTATTTGTAAAAAATTTTTAGTATATGTAGATGGCAGGTTGCACAGTGCTTTGTTCCCATATAACGAGTGGACAAAAATAAAAGTAGTTATCGTAGCTTACTGAAATTTGGTACGCGTTTTTAGTTTGAGTTAGTTTGGAAAAATTTGTGCAAGAACACGCCTACTTTGCATTTATCTTGAAGTTTAAAAATGTAATAAAATCTTGAGAACATAACGAAAATTGATAATTGTTATTAAAACAAAGTTATTAACGTGCTTGCCAATTTTCTTTTCAATCAGAGCAAGGACTCGCTTACCTGTAAAATTAATTTAAATAAAAATAACAACGTGTATACTAAAATTCGTTCAATTCTGTTTTGTAACTAAAAAGTCATTAGTATATCCTTTTTTTTACAAAAAATACCCCCCAAAATATTGTTATATTTTTAAATAGCGTTACCCCTAAAATACTGCTACTGTGTTAAAGTTGAATAAATTTGTTTTTTGTTATTAATACTGGTAAGACTATCAAATTGTATCCATCAATTAGTCTGCTACTGATGTATAAAATCAGTTGACGATTGATCAAAAGTTATTTTTAATACTGCTGTGGTGTTGCTTAAACTTTACATTTATAAGGAAAAATAAGGTTTTTGTTTAATATTTTTTGAAAATATTATAGAAACATTTCTTCAATTTTGTATAAAAAAAACTTTATCTTTGTGTTTATTTACACGTAAAAATTATTTTGTTTCCAGCATTAAAATTCAAAGCCAGAAACAAAATTCGTTGAAGGTTTATATTAAAGATTATATTTTAAGTTTGATAATAAAATTAAAAAACCAAACATAAAATACTTTTATTAAAAAAATAATTTTTTAAATTAAATTAAAACTAGAGATTTCACGAATATTCGGTCTCTATTCGGTATTCGGCATGTTTTGGCTATTTACTGAATATTGCGAGTATTCATCCAAAAACCGACTATTACTACTATTTCGCCAAATTATTCGTTTTATAAAAATGTGCTAAAACTAATGATTTTTATTTAAAAGAATTCAAAACAAGTCCAAAATTTAAAAAAAAAAAAATTATAAAATCTGTTTAATATTTTTATTGACTAAAAGGGTTCTCTATTTGTGAAAATTAAGTGTTATAGTCGAAAAACGTTTATTTGTTGCCTAAGTGTAATCTTTTTATTATAAAAGTTATGAATATGCATTTTATATTCGCAATTTTGTTCTTTTTTTATTCTGCCGAATATTCGGTATTCAGTTTGAATCGAATACCGAATGTTCGGTATTTTGAATATACTATTTGTGAGGAATACACTTAAATACACTATTCGTGATATCTCTAATTAAAACCGTATTTAGCGCCCTCTAGTGGTGCAAATAAGAGTCAAATCTAATTTTTTTTTCACACAGCACTTTAGAATCTTTCTAAAAATATGGTTTTTTATAAATATATTATTTTATTTGACTTCATTTTAATTTTTTATACTACAAAATTGCATAACATTTATGAAAAAATCATGAAAATAGACATTTTTAAAAACATGATTTTTTATAATTTGTGGCAAAATATTAGTTCTATTCTTTTCATTATCTTTGAGATAATATTATAAAATTTGAAAAACGTCAAAAATACCCCTTTTCCTTTTTTGTTTTTTTTTTTACTCCATCATAGTTTTGTAAATTTTGGGTTTTCAACAAAACAAAATGTATAAATTAAAGCCACGAAAAAACTGTTTGAAAGAATTATATTAAAATTTACAATAAAATTTATATTTTGAGTTTATTACAAATATACTAGAACAATTAAATAAAAAAACTTTAAGCAATTTTTTAAAACACTTAATTTTAAAAATTTTGTTTTGTGAAACATCTAAAATTTTTGTTGTGTTTAACTTTTTTTGCTTCAAATTCTCTAAGTTTAGCGCCCTCTCGTGGGTCCAAAAAAAGGTGATACCAAAATATTTTTTAAACAATTTTAAGCTACTCTATAATTTTTCCAAAAATATATTTTTCATCCATATTTATGGTAAATATTTATTATTTTTTCGTCATTTCAAATTTTGGCACTTTAAAAGTAGAAAAAAATTTAGTATAAATTAAGAAAATAGACATATATAAAAACATGTTTGTTTGTAATTTGTGGCAAAAGCTTGGTTCTATACTTCTTATAATCTTTGAGATAATAGTATAAAATTTGGAAAACGTCAAAAAATCCTCCTTTTTCCGTATTTTTTTACTCCATCAAAGTTTTGTAAATTTCGATTTTTTAACACAAAAAAAAGTAATTTTCAGATCCATGAAAAATAATTGTACTAAAGATTTATACTGTACAGTATATTTTTAGTCGATTACAAATATATTAAGACAAAATAAAAACCAAACCTTAAATTAATTTTTTAAAAAATTAATATTTTTTTTCGTGAAACAACTAAAAGCCATATTTATTGTTAATCATTATTGCTTAAAATTGACACCAAAAAGAGTTAAACAAAAATGTTTTTTCATATCTTTAAGTTGCTTATAATCTTCCCGAAAATATGTTATTTATCAATATTCATGAAGAACATATTATTTTTGATTTTTGACTATGGAACAAAGCACTGTGGGTTGTTTGTAAGGAATCGATAATATTTTAACCAATTTTTAAAATCAAAATAAGAATTTTCTAAAAAGCTACAATTATATTTTATATATTTTATACTTGGTAATTTTTCATTGCCATTGAAATTTTATTAACATTTGTTAACACTAACGCAAATGAAAAAAAAATCGTTACCATTTAATGGTAATGGAATTTTTTCCATTAAATATTTCATTACTAATGGTTATAAAATAGCACAAATGTATAAAAAAAAACTAATTATAATTGATTGAAAAATCATTTTATACAAAAAGGTTTATATCGTACGATGTAAAAATTATCTAAATAGCTTTATACAGAAAATAATAAAACAAAATATATGATATACAAATGTTAATCCGCAAAAATAAATATTAACATAAATATTAATACATAAAATGAGGTAAATAATGCTAATGGTTTCTTTTTATTGTGCATTAGTAATTGTATTATTTGTAGTGAAATAGATTCTCCTGAATTATTAAAATTAATTCCTAATGATAAGTTCTTTTATATAGATTTGCATAAAACTGATTATTCTTAAAACGAAGCTCTTACCAAATCTATGAGGTTATGTAATAATTATTGTAATCAGTTGGATATAAGTCTTTCTTCGTTGAATTTTAAACCTCTCTTAAATAATTTACTTTAAATAACCCAGCAAAAAAAATGGTAGTCATTCTGTGATTATAACTTTTTTCATTGCTTCCTAAACTTCAGTTGACATTCTTTTATAATTTTTTGATGTTATTCTAAGGCACTTCCAAAAGAATTCATGTGTTTATATTCCAAATGCAGTGATCTGGATATAAACCCGAAGCATATCTTAAAATATCACTCCTTATTACTTCTAAAGCATAAGTTATAGTATATCGTACATTTTTTTTGAATCTTAAGTATTTATTCAAATTGAGGAAATAGTTCTGATGAACTTTTTTAATTTTTTATTAAATCATTTTTTAAATTTTAGTTGGAGCCAAGTGTTCCGTTGCATGGTTCCTAAAGTTCGGCGCAGTAATTATTACTAAATCGAAATTTAGGAGACAGGCAGCAAGAACACAGGGGGTCCTTGAAGCGTATACACAGCACATCGAACGATGGTGCCTTAGCCTATCAGGACCCCAATGACCGTCCATGCGTGGAGTTTAAGCTAGACTTATCCAGATGCAGACGTGGTTCCTTGTGATGAACAACACGGAGTCGCATCTGCGACTGGATAATCGATGCTTTAATCCACATCCTGCTCGAGGTGGCTCTGCATTTACAGAACATGGCGGATCTAGAGCGGACACTCGATAAAAACCCGTAATCCCAGGTGTTATCTGTACCGTGCCTATGGGACGAATAGCACTACGTTAGTGTGTTTTTGAACGGTGGCCTCCAGGTCGTGGCGTACCCTGGTTGTATCAGCTCACTAGTAGCACAGGGCTCTGCTACTATGTGTTCTGTTGTAATCCCTTATTTTTCTTTTCTTTTAGATGGACTCTAATAATCTATTAAATAAAGAGCAAGAGAAGACCGATGCAGGTCTCACCTTAGGTGGCAAAGAGGTTTCAAACCTAAAAGGCACAGAGGTAGCAATAGTTTTGGCTGAGCAGACATTGGGCGCTCTGGATTCCAATGTTGCCGAACCCATGGATGTTAGTAGTTTAACTCAGGACCCTCCGGGCCCCATTTCAGACACAACTACGAACATCCCAACGGACGAGGAGGATGAGCTGTTAAGCTCCCAGCCTGTAAGTGGCGTCACAGTCCCAGGCGATCGGTCGAAACCGAAGACTGAGCGCGTGAAGCTCTGCGGGGCGGCTCGCAAACGCTTGCGGACGTACCTGGATGAAGGTATTGACCTAGAGGTTGCGCGGCGGCTTTGTCAGTTGCCAATGCGCGAGGCCCGTAAGGAGGTCAAAGAGCTCACAGGTAGCAGGAAAAGGGTGCGCTCAGATGGCTCGACACCACCTGAAACTAGACATCCTGCAAAGCGGACAGCTGATATGGCTGCAGATGGCACACCTAGCAAGACTGTAGGCGCTATACTGCCGAAACCAGCCTTGCAAGTTCCGGCCAACCAGCGGAAACAAGAGGTATCCTACAAGGATGCAGTTGCCACCGTGAAGATTGGTGTTATTCCACCTGATTTCCCGGCAACTAGATGGACGGATGAGCAGCTCTACTCCATCCAAAGAGCTGTGCTGCACAAAATAGCGGAGCTGAGTAAGGGAACAATTAAGCCCAGTTTCTCGAGTTGCTCCTTTAAGCCAGGGTGTCTCAGTTTTGTTTGCCGCGACAAGGACACGGCGCAGTGGCTGGAGACTTATGTCCCCACTCTAAAGCCATGGAGCGACGCTGTGTTGAAGGTGGTTGCGGAGGAAAAAGTGTCGAAGGCCCAAGTGTTCGTGGGTTATTTTCCCGAGAAGGAGGACACGTCTAATGATCTAATTCTTAGACTAGTTGAGGGCCAGAACTGCGAGCTTTCGGTTGGGTATTGGAAGGTGTTGAATAGGGTTATCAAGGGTGGCATAGTTGAGCTCACCCTGTCTATTGACCTTATCTCAGCTGATATACTCAAGCGAAAGGATCACAGGGTGAACTTTGGGTTTGGAACAGCGCTGGTAAGACCCACCCGACAACAACATGGGGTCGGGCGCGACATACCCAAACAGGCAAAGGCAAGCTTTTCTGCAGCCACAGCCAAATCCGACACACGAGTTGTTACTAGCTCACACACGTCGGATGATAAACCGTGCTGTTCGAAGGACCTTGCTATGCCTAGTTCTACTGAGCCCACAACTAAAAAACGGGTCGATTTTAAGGCTTCCGGAAGGCGGAAAAAGGGTGAGCGGCACTCGGCAGAAGAAGCTGTGCTGCTTAACTCAAATCGTGGCAGAAAGGTGGCAAAGCGTGCTGCCAAACGCAAATAATGGCTGCCAAAAAAGCTGGAGCACCAAAGCACCTCAGGTGCTTACAGGTGAACCTTCACCATGCAAAGGCGGCATCGGACATCGCCAGCAGAAGGTTCACAACGGATGTCCTGGACGTAATGTTCATCCAGGAGCCTTGGGTGCACAATGGAGTCATAAAAGGGCTCAATGCAAGTCAAGGTAAGCTGATCTATAATTCTCAATTAACTAGGCCCAGAGTGGCCATCTTTGTGACGAATAGTCTAACCTTTCTTCCAATTGCAGAATTTGTCTTGGGAGATTTGGTAGCAATCTCCGCAATGTTACCCTCCCTATCCGGGGTACATGAGGTAGTACTCGCCTCCGCGTACTTGCCTGGCGACGCAGAAGCGGCACCAACAGCTGAGGTTTCGGCCTTGGTTGAATATTGCCGAAAGAGGTCAGTGAGCTGGATCCTAGCATGCGACGCCAACGCACATCACACGGTATGGGGGAGTAAGGATGTCAACAAACGTGGTGAGTACCTGCTAGAATTTATATGTAGGAATAATATAAACATAGCGAACAGGGGTGACGTACCGACTTTTAGGAATGCAATTAGGTCAGAGGTCTTGGATCTCACTCTTACGAGCTCCAATTTGTCTTTTGCCATCTCTAACTGGCATGTCTCCAACGAACTATCAATGTCTGACCATCAGCACCTGGTCTTTGATGTTATCGGTTCATTGGATTCCAATCAGGTTTATCGCAATCCTAGACGTACGAACTGGGAAAACTTCCGCCATCACTTGGGGGGCGACACCAACTTTTCCAAGGGGTTGATTCTGAGCTCAGGGGAAATTGATTATGAGGCGGCGGAAATTCAAGGGAATTTAACTTCTGCTTACGCTGCGAGCTGCCCACTAAAGACCAGGAGGACAAAGAGGGATGTTCCATGGTGGAACAGTGGTTTGGAGGAGCTCAAAAGTAAAGCCAGAAAGCTCTTTAATAATGCCAAACGAACAGGGGACTGGGTCACCTATAGGGCTGCACTCACTGCATATAACAAGGAACTACGCAGATCGAAAAGGTCCACGTGGCGCAGTTACTGTGAGAGGATCTCGAATCTTCCAGAAGCTGTGCGACTTCAAAAGGCCCTATCACAGGATCATACGAATGGTATCTGTACTCTGAGGAGACCAGATGGTTCCTACACTGAATCTCCCGTCGAAACCTGCAAACTCCTGCTAGATACGCACTTCCCGGGATGCGTAGTCTCCGGCGGGTCGGATGCTACTTGGGGAATCCCAAACCTAACGGGGAGGAATGTACGTCTATCGGGGTCTATCTTTCAGGAGAGCAGGGTAAGGTGGGCGGTGAATGAGTTTTCTCCATACAAATCTCCAGGTCTGGACGGGGTCTATCCATGCCTGTTGCAGCAGGGGTTTTACGCAATTATCCCAAGGCTGGTTAGGATATTTAGATCCAGTCTGCTATTTGGTCATGTACCATCACCTTGGAGAGAGGTGAAAGTGGTCTTCATACCAAAGGCAGGGAGAAAGTCCGAACAGTTGCCTAAATCGTATAGACCAATTAGCCTCAGCTCGTTTCTCCTTAAGACTATGGAGAAAGTCTTGGATCGCTATATTAGGGACACTTACCTCGCACGGAGACCGATACACGGTCTTCAGTTCGCGTATCAGCGGGGAAAGTCTACCGAAACAGCTGTTCATCACGTTGTCGATATGGTTGAGAGGGCACTAGGGGCAAAGCACATTGCCCTTTGTGCCTTTATAGATATCAAGGGCGCTTTTGACAACACGTCCTACGGTGCGATTAAAGGGGCCATGCTGCGTAAGGGTATCTCTCCAGTCATTGTGGACTGGACTCTAGAGATGCTAAGGTCCAGGGTAATCACCGTTGGTATAGGGTCTGCACTCAGGACTGTGAATGCGACCAGAGGGTGTCCTCAGGGGGGTGTCTTATCGCCATTATTATGGACACTGGTCATAGATGAGTTGCTCGAGGGTCTAAACGACCAGGGCTTCAAGACCTACGGCTATGCAGATGATCTTGTCATATCCGTCGTTGGATGGGATGACAGGACGATCTCAGAGCGCATGCAAGAGGCTCTGAACTTTACTCTTTCATGGTGCCAGGGAAAGGGCTTATCCATCAACCCGTCGAAGACGATACTGGTACCATTTACAAATAGAAGGAAGGTTAATCTATCAAGGCCCGTTGTGGGGGGCACGGTGATAGATTACTCTGATAAGGTTAGGTATTTGGGGGTTACTCTTGACAAATCTCTAACCTGGAATGATCATATTGACTCGCTGTCCAAAAAGGCCACCAGAGCTCTTTATGCCTGCCAAAGGCTCTTTGGGAAGACATGGGGTCTGAGTCCGCGGATGGTGTATTGGTCATTCATTACTATTGTCAGACCTATGATCACCTATGCGGCCATCGCATGGTGGCCTAAGGTCGAGCAGTCGAAAGCGATGAGTGCTCTTAAGAGGATCTACCGTTTGGCGTGCATTGGTATAACGGGCGCCAGCGGGACGTGTCCTACGGATGCCATCGGGGCCATGCTATGAATTCCTCCGTTGCATATCACTGTAATGGAGGCGGCCGTCATGGGCTCAACTAGACTTAGGGAATTCGGTAGCATGAGCGGCGGCGACCTAAGGGGTCACATGAGGATCGCCAAGATTCTTATGGACGACCCAATCAGGAAGGTCACAGATAAGATGCTGCCGGAACAGATTTTGGTCAGGTATTTTGACGCTATGTCTTTTGAAAGGAGCATGTGGACCAACCGGACTTGGGAACCTGAAGTTGGGGCCCAGTTATGGTTCACAGATGGCTCGAAACAGCTGAATAAGGATACGGGTGCGGGGGTTTTAGGACCCGGTTTCCAGCGCGCCCTTCCCATGGGCAAATATCCCTCCATTTTTCAGGCGGAAATCTACGCCATATGTGTGTGTGTGGAGGAATGCCTACGAAGGCGTGTGGTCAGATCTCGTATCTATATTCTCTTTGACAGTCAGGCGGCACTCAGGGCTCTTATGTCCCACGAGGTGTCATCTAAAATTGTCATGGAATGTATTACGGCACTCAACCGACTCGGTAGGAGCAACTCCCTTACCCTGGGTTGGATTCCGGGCCATGAGGGGCATGAGGGCAACGAAAGGGCGGTCTGTCTGGCCAACCGTGGTGCCCGCCGGCCCTTCATAGGCCCTGAACCTTTCTGCGGGGTGCCCATGGGCTACATTAAGGAGAGGCTCAGGTTGTGGAGAGAGTCGAAATTCTACGATTATTGGCAAACATCTCGTGGCCAACGACAGGCTAAGAGATTTATATCTATGCCCAGTGGTGGGTCTGGGCGACTACTGGCCCTTGGTCGAAGGGACCTAGGGACCCTGACTGCATACTTTACTGGACATTGCAACCTTAGGTACCATAAGCACAAGAAGGGTCAATCGGACACTGAACTGTGCAGGTTTTGCGGGTTGGAATCGGAGACGTCAGAGCATGTCCTCTGCGATTGTCCTGGGCTTTGTGTCAGGAGGATCAAGTTTTTGGGTGACCGTTTCTTGTCGCCTTCCGACATTTGGAACACTTCACCCGGCAAGGTTCTTGGCTTCATCAATAGCTTGAACCTTTAGGGTGATTCTAGGCAGCACAAAATACCTAATGTGGTCGCGGTGCGTAGTGCCATTTGAAATAATAATAAATTTTAGTTTAAAATTTTATGAGGGTTAGAATTTATGCAGTTTTGCAATTTTTATAAAAGTTTTGAAAAATCAAGAAAAACTGATTTTTTTTGACCTTTAATTGAAACTAGCTGGCTTGTCATTTACAGCCTCAAATATATATGACGACGCAATCTGTGCATTTTTGCATTTTGTATTTTATTAAACACTACATCATTTCCAGTTTTAATTCAGAATTTACCAAAATAATTTTAAAATTGTGTAAAAATTATTTCAAATTGCCCAAAAAGGTTTTAAAATTGTGCAAAAATTATTTAAAATTGTTCAAAAATATTTTAAAATTGTCTAAAAATGTTTCAAAATTGTACAACCAGTTTTCCAAAAATATTTTAAAATGTGTCTAAAAATTCATTAAGATTTTTGAAAAAATGATTCAAAAATGCTTTTTCACTAATGCAGAATTATTTATTTGTTTTAATAAAGAGTATTTGTATATCAATGCATACATTTTGCTTCTTTAAACTTATTTTTTCTGCATTCTTATGAATTAAATTTTCATCAAAGCTTAAATACTACAAAGTTAATGAACATTTTCCACCCATGCATCAGAATATCTAATCATTGTATTATCATTGCTTCCTTAGAGTAAAGTATGAACAATGCTACACTTAAAAAAGTTTGTAAGTTAAAATAACTGAAAATATCATTTAAAAGAAATGATATTTCATTTAAAAACCGGTCTACTTAATTTTCATTTAAATTAAATGTCATTTGTTATTTATTTTTAAATGTTGATTAATCAACTGACACATCCGTAAGAAACAACTGATATAATCAGTTAAAATAAATGTCAAAATTTTACCCACCAATACTAAAAAAATAAATGTTTTTTCATTTATTTGAAATTATTTCCGTTTTTGTATTTTTTGTTTTTTTTAATATACTCGTACAATACAAAATATATGTATGCATATGAAGCTATAAACACTTTTTGTGTGAATGTATATGTATGTGTGTTTATGAAGTTCTTGTAAATTGTATTGAAAAATTTTGTATATATACAACCAATTTAAATAAAAAAACAAATTGAAATTTTTTGAATATTTTTTTTGAAACAGACAGCAAACAAAATTTTAATTTGTAATAACTCATACGGACACAAATAAACCACAAGTTTCCGTTTTGTGGGTAAATTTTAATTAAATTTCAAACAAATGAAAAAAATAAATGAAACTGAAAAAATCGGTAAATGATAGTAAATTATTTCGAATAAATGTATAAAAAAGTTAATATAGATGTTTCTTTGAAAAATAAATGTATCTTCCTTTATTTTTAAATGGAACGGAAAACTTTTTTATTACACTACAGACAGTTAACTACATAATATTCTGAGTGTAGTAGCTACATTTGAATACTTCTATCCTATGACACACTAATGTTAAATTCATCGATGAAACCATTAGAAAAGAAGTGATGCCTTTGCCATAGTAGTGATGCTTTTATTGCTTCTTTGGCAGCTTCATTTTTGCTAGGAATTTAATAGTTTTCTATTAAAATTTCTTATCCTAAAAATTGTTTTTTACCTCAAAATTTTTTTTCATCACAAAACTTTTTCACATCCAGAAACATTTTCACCTCAAAAAATTTTGTTCACCTCCATAATTACAATTCTCAATTATTTTTAACAATAGCACTGTGGATGGCAGGTAAAGTTTGTACTTTAGTACTGTTTGTCGTACAATTAGAGCCTTAAAAGCTGTTTGGTATTATTTTGACCCCCGGTCACCTGAATTTAGAAATGATAAATTTTAAGTATATAAGAAAATTCTACAATTTTCCAAGAACTTACTTTATTCACAAGGTGATTAGCTCACTAATTGAAATCTCCTTAATTTCTACACATACAACGGTGAATTTTTTTACGGCATATATGAAATAAATACACAAAAAAAAAGTAAATAAATATAAATTACTTTATGACGAGGTCATGATAAATAAAATTATCTAAGTAAAAGAAATATTTGTAAAACAATGACAATAAGTGTGACAAAAATAATCAAAAATGATGTTCAAGAAAAAAAAACGAGTGAAGAAATAATATCATCAGACATACACTTCGAAAGCAATTGACATTGAACAAATATATGTATGAGTAAGAAGCAGAAGTAAAGTAGCATACTAAAGTGACAGCTAGTGACAACAACACTAGCAGCATGATTACAATAAGAATACAACTGATGTTAACTCCACAATGGAAATATTTGCACACAAAAATATCAAGCGGAAGAAATTTGTCTTCAAAAAAATATATATTCAACATTAAATAAAGAAGCACTTACACAAGGTCAACTTAATAAAGGATATAAATATTACTGGAGAGGGGAAATAGGGAACTTGTAAATATATTTGACTAACTTGATCATTGATAAACTGTGAAGGTCATGTTATTAAAATCTATAATCTATTTGATTTGGGAACAGATTCAGTGGAGGTCCCATAAAAATATCTGCCTTGCTACAAGGTCAGTGAAAACTGCTGACAAACAAAATGAGCCGTTGAAAATGTTAGTTACTTCATTTTTAATTTTTGGAAGAAAATCGAATACATCACGTTAACATGTTTAGAACACCACCTGATTTTTGGAGAAAAATTAAAAAAAGGTAATACATCACTACAATAATGCGTCAGTAAAAAATTTTTCAAACGTATTTCAAGTCGATTTGACTAATTATTTACAAGCTTTTTGTTGAAACAATGAATAAGATATGAATTTTCGTTATTTTCATTTTAAACTTTGTTAAATTTATTGTTAAGATATGTTTAATAATTTCATGTCTTTGCAATTACCCGATATTACCCGGGGAATTCCCAGGACGAAGCACCCTGTAAATTTACAGATTTTTCAATTCACAAATACCGGAAATTTAATTTCAGGGAATTAAAAATCCCACAGAAGCCAACAAATTAACAGATCTTGAAAACGTTATATCTTTTATAAATCTCTTTAACCTTTATGCGCTCGGGATTGTAAACTTACGTTGGCGGTCGGATGTCTACATTTGTAGCAAATATGTATTTGTATGGAAAACTATGGCAACATATAAAAAAACACTAGTACGCAGAGTGTTATACTTGAATACATATTTATTATAAAATATATGATTTTAAAATACAAAGTTAAGGTAAAAATTTTTAAATTTCATTAATGGAACAGCATTTACCCAAAGTATATGTAGTGGCATGTGTGTCACATACAGGTTTTTTACACCAACTGCAAATCTTACGTGTAGTTTTACGCTTTCCAACTTCATAATATAGACAACGAACAGGGTGCATAGGATACATGTCGTTAGAGATATCAGGCAAGTGGTTAATACTAGTGCCAGAAACAGGAGAACTACCTAGTGCCATTTCAATAGCCAGGCGTGTTGGAGCATGGCCTAATACCCTTGGATTTTCAAAACGCTGTTCAATTGTTGGCATGAAGAGCTGTTTTGCAAGGCTTGGCAGGAACTTTCGTTGTTTGTCTGTTTGGTGGATGTGGCCGTTGTTTTCCGAATATATAATAAATGCGGCTAAAGCGCTTATATTTAGCATGTTAAAAAACATTGCCAAAGGCCAGCGTTTTGCGTTTAGTTGAATATGCAGAAAGCATTTTGTCCATCGCATTCACGCCTCCTTTGGTTACCTTGTAGTCAAGGATATATTGTGGCTTGTTTTTCTTTTAAGGTACAATATCATTTGTCAAAGGCGTACTAGAAAGTAGTACAACTGATTTTCCCTTTTTTGCAAAAACTGTAGACTCTTCTGCTCGTTTGCGGTCTGCTTTCATTTCTTTTGGCACAAATGTTTTGTTTTGACGAACAGTACCAAGACGAGAGAGATTTTTGGACATCAAATGCCTACTCAGGTTCAATGACGTGAAAAAATTGTCACATATCATGGTTCTTCCGGTGTTTTCCCAAGGGTAGAAAAGTCTTTGCACGACACTTTCTCCTACATTTTTTGCACGACTTGCATTTTAGCTCTTTCCTGTATAAATCTAGCTGTTGAAAGGATAGAATGACTGCATCGCATGCGAACCAGACTTTTATGCCATACTTTGCAGGCTTGGATGGGATGTACTGGGTAAATCTAGTTCTTCCGCGATATGCAAATAGTTGTTCGTCAACTGTTATTTCACCCGATGGTTGATAGTACCGGCGAAGATTGTTGTTCATTAGAGCCCATAAAACAGAAATTGGAGCAGCATTATCGTTTACCAGCCGAGCAGCTCTAGTACGCTCACTATCAACCGAATGAACCGCAAAATTTCCTTGCGCCGAAATTTCGGCAGTACTGCACGCTAATAACAAACTGCTTCCGTACTCCACAATACATCTATATCTTCATCGTTTGATTTATTAACGCCTGCCAAAAATAAAAGCCCAATGAATGCTCTCAATTCAATACTTGTCACCTTATTCCAGACCCTCTCCTTTGCGGTGCGGTTTTGTCCGTTCCACTTTTGAAACGTTTTCTCGGCTTTTGCGTTAGTATCAATCAGAACTTGTTCGAGCATCGATGGGGTAAAAATCAAATCAAATACGGCTGACTCAATGAGCCCTTTCGTAGCACGAGATGGGCCAACAGCAGTGCCACGAAACACATTATGTGCACCCATTCCAATTGCTTGATTAGGAAGATTGGAAAGCCAGGTAGTATGGTCTTTTGAAACAAATGCACCAACACGATGTTCAAAAGCTGCCTCCTCCTCCTCAAAATCCATATCTTCCTCATAATCTGCTTCGAACAATTCGCCTTCTATCTGCTCATCGGATCTAATGTCGTCTTCTTCAAGTATAATTTTATATTCGGCATCAGATTCTTCGGGACTTACACCAATTGGACTACTTGCAGCAGCATCAAAAGCATCACTTGAACAGAAACTTTCATGGTGGTCAGGTGTTACGTAATCATCAGTCGAATCATCAAAATCTAGTCTCTCCTCTGTTTCTTCATCAAACTCGCTCAATAGCCTGTAATTACAATTTTTTTTTTATCATCCATATCATAGAACAATATACATTTACCGTTTAACCAATCTTTTTGGACGGTTTGAGACATGTCCAGACATGTTTATTGTTGTTTTTCCAAATATGTTTCAAATGATTAAGCTCCTCTAAATGAAAAAATGCCTGCAATTAGCTTGAGTAGCAATGCAAAACTAATCACTACAATATGAATATTGAATCACTACAATAACAATTATTGCGAAATAGGCAATAAAGTCAAATATGCAAGCACACACATGCATGCATACAGAAACTTGCACAGCACGACACGCCGCATTCAAAAACATTTGAGTTGAGTAAAAGAGTGATGTGAATTTCCATACATTTTATATGGTGTCTACATTTATAGACTACCGGCCAGGAGATGGTCATTTTGAAATGTAGGGTCTGGAGGGTGCTGTAAATTATTTTTTTAATGTGTTATTAGCCAAAACTGCCTAGAAATGATTTTTAGGAAGCTACTGAAAATTTCGGACACTGTTGTGGTGAAAATTTTTTTTTATTCAACTTTTTCTGCAAAAATGCTACAAATGTAGACTACCGAATATCCATCGAAGCCTTGATGCATAATAAGGCTGTAATTAAAACCTTAAAATCCTATATGCAAAGTACAAAAAAAAATTTATAAGAGAAACTTTTTAGTTTTCTCAATATGAAAAATTATAAAAATCTTCAGGTTCATATCATGAGAATTATGTTTTATTAAGTTTTTTTGTTCATTTTTTAGTACATCATTTATTTGTAGAGCTCAGAATGAAATATCTCACTTTTATTCTTGGTTTTTCAAAAATATACCTCCCATGAAATAAGTTGTAAGCCACTGTGTATCACTTGTTTTACATTTATGTACAGGTTGGTTGAAAAGTTCCTGCGCTCGAAATGAAAGAATACTGTTGTTGGTACGAAATATATTTTTTTATTCAATATAATCTCCTAGAAGCTCAATACACTTGTTCCAATGATCTTCCAATAATTTTATCCCATCCTTATAATGGTTTTCCGGAAGCTCTGCAAAATAAGCGTCTACGGCTGCTATGGCCTCTTCATTCGACGAAAAATGCTTTCCACGAAGGAATTGTTTGAGATTTCTGAAGAGATAGTAGTCACTGGGAGCCAAATCTGGTGAATACGGTGGATGTTCAAGCAATTCGTACTTTTATTCTTTGAATTTAGCCATCGTCAAAACACTTTTGTGAGCAGGTGCATTGTCTTGATGAAAAATATTTTTTTTCAAAATATGTAGATGCCTTATTCGGAATTTTAAAAACAGATCAAGTTGAGAATACTTTGAAGACATTGAATTCATTCAACAGACAGATACAGTTCACATTAGAGAGAGAAATGGATAACAAACTACCATATTTAGATTCCCTAGTCATCAGGGATGGCAATATAATTAAAATAAACTGGTATCAAAAACCTGTTTCTTCTGGCAGACTCATTAATTATTATTCCAAACACCCTAGAAGAATAATAATGAACACGGCTATAAACTTTATTACCAGAGTGCTGGGTACGAGTAATACGGAATTTCATAAGGAAAATAAAATAAAAATTGGACATATTTTACACAAAAATTATTTTCCATATATAACGATAGACAATTTGATAAAGTACACAGTAAATAAGATAAGATCTGACAACAATATAATAGACGCGAAACCTCCTAAAATTTACAAATCTATTGAATATATACCTGGATTATCAGAAGGAGTAAAGTACTCTGATATATACGATAAGGAAAAGTACATATTGGCTTTGAAGACGAGTAATACGACGAACAAATTATTTAACAACATGAAATCTTAATTAGACAAACTAGAAAAATCCATTCTGGTATACCAAATAGAATGCAACGGCGACGATACTGATATGTGTCGAAAAATATACATAGGTACAACGAAGACAAAATTGAAAACTAGATTATCATCACATAAATCAGACCTAAAATCAAATGACAAACTACTTTTACAAAAAACAGCACTTGCTGCCCACTGTACAATAACTGGACATCGACCAAACTTTGATAAAGTAAAAGTAATTGTGGAAGAGAAGAATATTAGTAAACGATATATGCAAGATGGTCTGAGATGCCTATGGCATTAGCAATTTCACGCTTAGTCAAACTTGGATCTTCACTAACCATATTATCTACCTGCTCAATGATTTCTGCTGTGGTTGCAGTTTTTGGTCGTCCTTCGCGTGGATCGTTTAAATTCATCAGCCCAAAATTCGCGGTGCGTTTTAAAGGTGAGGGCTCCTTATACACTTCTAACAATTGTTCATAAATATTCCTTGCTTTTAAACCCTTCAAAACAAAGAATCTAATGACTGCACGATATTAAATTTTTTTCATATTAAAAAAAATCAATGAAACGTCAACTTCAAATGGCTTGTAAACAAAGAAAGAATTGACAGAATGACTTGCATGTGTTCTCAGGACAGTTATACCAACTTGAGAAAAAAAAGTTTGGAGCTAGCAGTGCCATCTCTTGGTGAGCGCAGGAACTTTTCAACCAACCTGTATGATCATTGAATACCAGCATTCCAAGTATGTGTCGGTGCCGCAAACCTCTAGGTCAGCTTATTATTAGTTGATTCAATGGCAAAAAGTATATATTTTTAGTCTGATTCGAAATCATGGAAATTTTTTTTCAAATGAAATTTTTTTTTTGTAGTTTTTATATACTTCGAGGTTTTTTGTTTATTATTTCTAGTTTATAGCGAGCTTTCAACCTCCGTATATTTATAAAAACAAATCAAATTATCAATTTATAGCTAGGTTGATACATGTATTTCGATCCGGCAAAAGATCTCTTCAGAACCCAAAGAAGGCAAAGCCTGAACACATTTTTTTTCTTTCTTATTTAGTAATCATGAAGAATTCTCAGAAACAGGTATTTAGACACTAGCCGAATGGACTTAATAATTCTTTCTGTGTAATCTCCATGATTACTAAATAAGCAAAAAATAAAAATTTTTCATTTGATTTTTTACGAAAAATCGGAAGTAGATCAAAATCGATACTGGATATTTTAGATGTGATACGAAATATCAAGAAACGGGCTTTGGAATCAGAAAGTTGATATTTATATTATATCAAATCCATTCATTACTCAATTTTTGTAGGCTAAACCAAAAATAAAGAGATGTGGAAATTTCTCTGGTAAAAACGTTACTCCACCTTGACCTATAACTAGTAATAAATTTCATGAATATAACTAAATTCAGTTTCAGGTCTAAAATATTCAAATATATTCCAAATTTCAGAATAAATAGCTCGAAAAATAGTATGTGAGAAGTTATCGAAGTTGGCTTATGTAATCCGTATATAACTTTGATATAGCTAACGTTTTGTGTTAACGCTTAACTTTATTTAAGCCAAATTTTCAAATCCCTTTGCTTTTTGTTGCTTGCCTAGTTTCTTTCTATTTTGGATTTCTAATTAACTGGTGATTGAAGAAATCAAATTGATTGCATATTGATTTATTATCGTTTATATCATGCTGTGGTTTCAGCTTCTTTTCACAATTTATTTATACACAACGATTTCCCCTTTGTAACATGTTCCAATAATATTTACATAGGTTTCTTTCTATGATTATGTGTTTGTTAGAGACATATAGTCTGTCTGGGAGAACAATTTAAAAAGCATTTTTTGTTTTTTTTTTCTCCGTTATTAAGTATTATATAAACAAATAGTTTTTGTATTACTATATAGATTGTTATATATTTTTATATACCCTACAGCGTTTAATTGTTTTCATCCACTTATAGTAGCAGTGCTAAATAGACATGTAATACACTTTTTCTATCCTAGTTTAAATTGCAGATCGGAGATGTTGCATTATTGGTTCAGGAAGTCTCATAACACTCTTACAATATTATTGATTAAGGACGAAAATTTTGCTATTTAAAGACAAAAGGACGTTATTAAACTTTTTTTACACTGGTGATCAAATTTATAAAAAGTTGGTCTTCCCCGAATCAAACTATAACAAATGAAAAAAAAACTCTCTAAATGAACCACACTTTATTTGACTCAAAAGATTTTAGTCTCCTAATTCCAAAACAGCTTTCCGAATTTTCCATCACATACGAGATTTGAGCAAATCCCGATTTAAAATTTAAAAATTTTATATCTTTGAACTCTTTGGAAATGTTCAACCTCTTACTCTCAACATAGCGAAACCAAATTAGAACTAAAATTGGCAAGTCTAACTTTCGAAATTGGTATTAGTTTTTTGAATCTTTCCTACTTTTTAAGTGATCATGAAAAAAATCATAATTATAAGTATTGATTAAAATTAAATAACTTTTTTAAAATATATTTTATTCATATGACCATTTAAAATGTTGAGAAGATTCATAAAAACCAATACCATTTGCAAAATCTGCAGGTCCTAATATGCCTAAAACTGCATCAAATTTTGTTTCACAAAAGTATGAGTAAGCTGTTGAAGTCCCAAAATAGTGTTTGATCAGTGTTTTCATTTGATCAGTGTGTACATGAGTCTTATTTTTATGCAAACCTTTTTAAACTTTAAAAATTAAAATAATACGGTAACGCAGTTTTGTTTTCCAGCCAGGGAAAACTCAGAGGTGGTTGGGTCTATTAAAGGTCTGCTTCCTTTAATGAGTTGTAGAATCGTTTTCGTAAGTGAGAGAACGGAAAACGATTTATGGCATACACTCTTATTAAAAAAAGTGTACTCCTACTATAAGTTGGGTAAATTTACTCCGTGTGCGTAAACGAAAAAAAGTGCACACAATGGGTAATTTTACATCGAAATTGCGTAAAAATTAAATGAAATTTTAAAAATAATTCCCAAATTTACTAAAATTGTGCGTAAAAAACATATTTGAAGTGTAAATATACGCATGAAATGCGTAAAAATGCATTTCCAAATGCGTTAAAATACCAAAAAATGCTTATATTTACCAACACAATGCTTTAAATTAAACTGCACAAAAACTTTTGATTTATAAGGAAAAAAATATTTTTATTTCATACATTTATGATTAATTACCAATTATTTAAAAATATAATTGATAATGCATTAAGATATATTTACATGATTCAGCGCAGCTTTCGAATGGGCGTATTCAATAATGGTCACTTTCAATTTAAAGTGAGCGGCATGATTTGTATCATCATCCATTTTAAAGAGCAATCTTTGCAGATAAATAGATTTTAGTCATCCGTGCACTTACAAAGTTGCCTGTTGTCTTGAAAATATGTGAACCATGTATTTGAAAATTGTAATTCAGTTTATTTTGTAGTATGGACGTAGTATAAATGAATTTGATATTTATACGTTTTTTTCTTCTTTTAATATTTTCCAATTTTAAAATGACAAAATATTTATTACCATTCTAATGTAGTATAATTACAAAACTTGTGAGTGTAATTTTAATTTAATTAAATAATACTCATTTTAGGCACAAAGTGTTTAATTGTAGACATATTATGTCTAAAAATACTTTTTGTGTGTATTATTGTATATAAAAGTGTAAACAAAATATATTTACGCTTTTGATGTTTGTATTTACCGAATTTAGGTAATTTTACATAAAACTTTACCCATTTTATTGTAGTAAATTTACAAACGTTTTTTTTAATGTAGACAAGTTTCTTTTAGAGTTATAGCAACACTATTCTCTAAGTCGCAGTACGACAGGAAAAGGGTTTTAACTACAGTTAGGAAATACTTCTAAATAACTCACGAGAATATTCGGCAGGTGAGTCGGGTTAGAAAAGGTTCTAAGTATGATTAGTTAATACTTCTAAGTAACTCAAGAGAATAATCGGCAGGTGAGTCGGGTTAAATCGGTTCTAACTACGTTTACTATGTTTACGTGACTCACGAGAATTATCGGCATCTGAGTCGAGTTAAATCGGATCTAACTACGTTTACTATGTTTACGTGACTCACGAGAATAATCGGCGGGTGAGTCGGGTTAGATCGGGAAAGGGTTCGATGGTTAGTAAATAACTATAAGTTACGTGACTCATGAGAATAATCGGGAGGTGAGTCGGACTAGATCGGGCAAGGATTCTATGGTTAGTAAATAACTCTAAGTAACTCACGAGAATAATCGACAGGTGAGTCAGGTTAAGCCGGTTGGATCGGAAAAACGAGTATCTGGTTGCCTTACAAGCAGTGTTGCCATAAACTTTTTTGAAAAATCTGTTAATTTCAAAAAATAAATCTTTTTTTTGGACAAAAATCTGCTTTTAAATTTATAAAAAAAATAAAGAACACAATTTTTTTTTTCAATTTGTATTTATTGAAACAAAACGTAAAAACATATTCGAATATCTATTATATAGAACTTGTAACATCTACCTTTTAAAGCATTTCACAAGATGTATAAGAATCTTTTACTATATATTCATGTATTTTAAGATATAATCGTTTCATTTCACTGTTAAGTAAATGAGTTTAGGGACTTTCACTTTGAAATAATCGGTTCAACTTATTTATATCGGCTAATATATATTTTAAAAATTGTATATCTTATTTAAATTCAGCTTTGTTTAAATAGCCTAAAATTCTCTGAGTCGAATTGAATTTTTTTAATTCTCTGTGCAAAAAAAAAACAAAAAGTACATCGAACGACTAAGAAGCTGATTTACTGTTACTTCAAGTGAAAACCAACGTGTTTGAAAAGGGTGATCAATTTTTGGGGATTATAATCCAACAAAATTTGTACGTCTGCAAATAAACTTATTCTTTTTGGAATATTTTCAATTAAATTGTAAATATCTAATGAGCCTCCTTCGACAAAAACCACAAGTGTAATTTGCACACAACACTAAAGAACGGCAAATACATTTAAATATAATGAGGTTTAGGCAATCATCTTTCAGTACTAAAGCCACTGAATGGTTAGTGCCCGTCATGACGTTGGCTCCATCTGCTCCAAATCCTATTAAATTCTTCTTGTTATTAATATTATTTTGATGAAAAACATTTACAATTATTTTATAAATTCCATTGGCACTGCAATCTTTTACTAGTATGAGGTCAAAAAAAATCACATATCTTGCCTTTAAATTTCATTAAGGAGTAATAAAATATTATAGTATATAGTAGATATAGTAGCATTAAAAAGGCAAACACTTATTTTTAACACTGTTGCATAAAAAGTAATATTGTACTTTCATTTAAATTAAATTTTATCGAATTTTGTTATAGTTAATCAATCAAAATCAAAAAATCTTTTTTTTTTCGCAAAAATTTGTCCGGAACTTAAAAAATCTGTAAAAAAAAGATAAATCTGTCCATTTGGCAACACTGCCGAAGTATAACTCGAACTCCCACTGGATCCTAGTCCGCTCTTTTGGCCTCTAAACTTTGACACTATACGAATAAATTTTGCCAACTGAATGAGAATTACAAGAATAGAATATTGGTTATGGGCATCAGTAACTGTAGTAGGTATATGAATAAGTAGGTTATTTGTAACGTCACGTTACAATATTTATTTTTAATGTAATTAATATTAGCCACAAGTAGGGTGAAAGAAAGTCTATTTGTTTGGGCCCAAATTTGCACACAATTATTGCGAAATCGTTGCACAGTTGTTAGTTTAATATTTGAATACTCAGCATGTATTCCTATTGTATACTAATTAATAATTTATTTTCCAAATACAAATAGTGTTTGTATACTTTCTAAACAAAATAATATTTGCATTTAAATAAGCTATAAAAGCTCATGAAAATGCCAGATATTTGTTTTTGTTAGAATGTGCTACATCCAAGAATTTACATTTTTATTAGAAACTTACTACATTGCATTAAGCACTAAATATGTAAAAAAGTTAATTAGATACTCTTATTACAAAATTGAACATAACCCCGCAAACTTGGTATTACCAGGTAATGTTAAATGGAATAAGAAAAATATGTAAGGACTTACACTTTGGTTAAATAATACATTATTTTAACATGGGGGTGTAATTGGAATGGTGACCCAAATTTACATTAGGTCCTTACCAAGAAAGTACTGAAGTACAAATAACAGCTTATGCAATTAGGTATTTGTAGAGATAGAACTACTTATTTTAATCATTACATAAATAATTTTATTCATTGCATGAATAAATAAAAAATAAATAAAAATTTGCAAAATATTTTAAAATCTTTTCTTACAAACTTTAGTTTAATCAATTTTTGCATTATTTTTGATCCTTTTGAAATGTTGTATAACGTGCAAAAATAGTTTATAATTGGACCCATACGAGGCTTAGTTTTTCTGTAAATCGGCTAAGAATTTCGTGGTCTCGACTAAGAATTTTTTTGTAGTCGCACCATTTGGCATCATGGCATCATGGGTGGCTAAAAATTTGGTAGTTTGTTCATCCTGGTTTATAGTGTCCTTGATTCAAGCCTTAAATAAAACTGTACTTGTGAACTAAAATTCTTAACAAAAATTCTTAAATCTAAAAAAACAAATTAATTTACATCATTTAATATTAATAAATATTAATCTAGTAACTAAAAATTAAATAAATGAAATTTTGTTGAAAATATAAAAGATAAAATTATTTTTTTTTTCTTAATCACAAGTGCAGAAACAAAATTAGCTTTAATTAAAAATTGGGTAACATAAACAAACAAAATTACCTTTTTTCACTCCACACTGTTTAAAAATTCATCCACACATTTTAAAAATCTGTAGAATGATGATGTACTATGAATTTTTATAAAACCAACATTCTCATTATAAGTATATGGTTATACTAGCGGGCAAAGCCTGATACATTGATAGTGTAGAAAATTGTTGACCGGGCTAAAGCTCAGGTTTGGCCGGCCTTACGCCCGGGAGTACCCAGATAATTACTTGTATTCCGCCAATTTTATCATGTCCCTGGCCAAATTCTAAAATGTACTTTATCAATGAGTTAGCCCATACTCCAGGTAACACATATTTAAAATTCATGCATTTAAAATTCGTAGCTAAATCGGTGTCGGCAGGCCATCAAGAGGGAGACTTTTATCCGTGTTCCCACTTCCCGTTGGAATTTCAGAAATCCCGTTTGAGAGGATGTCTACGGCGGACGAGGAATCTTTTTTTTACCAAATTTTAACTTCCTGGCCCAAAAGGCTTAGGAAGGCTGTCAGTGGGAGACTTTTTGTCCCTTCCGGTATGTATTTCAAAAAATCACGTCTTAGTGGGTATCTACGCCGGAGGTAAAACCTCCTTAAATAGTTTGTTAGTTAAAATAAGAAAAAATGCCATTTACATGAAATGATATCTCATTTAAAAGCCGGTATACTTACTTTTCATTTAAATCAAATGGCTTTTGGTATTTATTTTTAAATGTTGTTTAGTGAGAAACATATGAATAATCAGTTAAAATAAATATTACTCTTCCTTATCTAATATATTTTAAGAAAATAAAAAAATTCTTCCTACTCAACGTACTCAATGTTAACGAAAAACAAAATAAATACCTACAATAAAAAAAAAAACCTATAATAAAAAAAAAACAAATTTTTAGAGTGTACTTTATTTCTTCAACAAAGCGGCATATACTTGCTCTGTTGAAAGTTAGCGTACTACTTACTGAATGATATAATTGTATTTTTTGTGCTTTAGCTATGAGATTTGTTAACATTCGTGTAGTGTACGTGTAAATTGCCGATTGTGTTCGGCCCCTGAGTGCTATGAGTGCCGATCACTGCTATAGACACTTTTTGTGTGAATGTGATTGTGTATGTATGTATGTGTTTTTTTGAAATTCTTGTAATTTGAATTGAAATAATTTTGTATATAAACAAACAATTTAAATAAAAACAAATTGGAATTTTTTTAATATTTTTTTGAAACAGACAGATAAAAAAATTTAAATTTGTAATAACTGTTACGGAACAAATAAACCACAAATTTAAGTTTTGTGGGTAAATTTTTATTTAATTTGAAACAAATGAAAGAAATAAATGAAACTCAAAAAATCGGTAAATAGTTTTCTATAATATACTGAGTGTAAATAACAAATTTCACCTCACTCGTTCCATCGGTTTTGGTAGTCCGTCAAAGGGAAAATTTCCACTTTTTGCCCCTCCCTGTAGGATTTTCTCAAAATTAAGCCTTAGCTGAATTTCACATTCCTAGTTCCAGCGGTTTTGGCAGGCCGTCCCATCTTAGCTGATGTCTGCACCAGATGAGCAACCTTTATACAAAATTTCAACTTCCTAGCCCCAGCGAGTATGGCAGAGTGTTAAGGGGGAGACATTATCCTTTTTACCCTCCCCGTAGGAATTTTAGAAAATAGCTCCTGCGAATTTGGCTGACCGTTCAGTGGGAGAAGTTTCCCTTTTTTTACCCTCTTTGGAAAAATTTCGAAAAATCGGACCTTTGCCCGAGGAGTAATTTTCAGTTGCAAGCAAAAAAATGCAACGCTGGGTTATATGATCTTTAAGTGTGCCTCTTTGATAATAATTCCACCTCGGTTTTTTTATTTTATTTTTGTTCTTTGCAGTTATGGTAAACTAGCTTAAATAACTGTGTCTAAATAAGTTAAACGAATATTTTTTTTTGTGGTTATTTAATGAAATAAGTACTAATTCTGTGCGAGTAAAAAAAATGCAACTGCTTGTATTTCAAAATGTGTATTTAAATTAAATTAACTTTTTTTTATAAACTGGATGCACTTAAAATAATACTTTGTAGCGTATCTATTATTTTTTATTGCTGCTTGTAATCTGGGAGGCATAGAATCAACCAATGATGTGATGGTGTTAAGGGATATTTTGTTTCAATTGATTCCAATTTATTTTGATAAGACGGATTTTTATTTTTAACTTCCTGGTTAACAAGATCGCATGGGTTTTCTATGGTTTTTAGATTAGGAATTAGGATTGCTTAGAAAGCTGCAAGTGATTGGGATCGTTATCATGGGGAGCATGTCTGGTCCAAGTATTTTACAATATTTATTTGCATTTATAATCCCTTCGATTTTGATCAATGAACCGACTCCGTCACGGGAGAACGCACCTATAAATATATAGCACATAATAAATCATTCAATTTTAAACATATCGCTTCTTACCCCACACCATTATTGGAACTCCGCCATGTTTAACTATTGGTAACTAATATCTAGGTGAATACCTTTGTTTAGGTGGTCAACGAACGAATTTTGTTCCATAGGAGCCAGAAAAATAAATTTGTTTTTATCAAAGATATGATTCTGTTATTTTTATACAAAATAATATGTCTTTATTTCACAGAGTTTCGATAAAAAGTAAAATTAAATTAAAACAATATTTTCATTTTGACAAACACAAATATTTTATAAACAGGTAAAATCTTACAAGTATTCAAAAACATTTAAGTTGTATTCAAATTATATAACCTCAACTTAAATCGTTTCTTGAACGCTCATTGAAGAAATTCAAAAATAATGTTTTAAGTCTTGCCAGTGGTTTCGTGAAAACATCTGCTAGCATTTCACTTGTAGATATGTACTCGACATTCACCATATTCTTTTCATCAGCTTGGCGAATAAAATGGTACTTGTAGTGTATATGTTTCGGCCGTGAATGATGGCCGCCAAATTTAGCCATTTGCTGTGCACTTTGCGAATCACTGTATATTTAAGTAGGATAATCAAATGCGTACCCGAATTCAGCCAACATATATTTCAAATAGTACGCTTCTTTAGCTGCCTCTGCGAGAGCACTTTACTCAGACTCCGCGCTAGATTTTGCCACAACACGTTGCTTTCTCGACTCCCACGAAATTGCGCCACCTACGAGTAAAAAACAAAAACCTGTTTACGATTTTCTATCCCTAATCTCAGCGGTCCAATTTGCGTCAACGTAACCAACTAATGGTAAGCTAGTTTTACTAAAAGTCAACTTAAAATTATTTGTAGAATTCAAATATCTAACAATCTGCAACGCTGCTGTCCAATGTTGTTTACGGGGATCTTGGCAAACCTGGGATAACATATTTACACTGCATGCTATATCAGGACGACTAAAAACAGATAGATGTAAAATCGAACCAATACTTTTGTTTTATCTACACTCTCTGCTTCTCCTGAAATTTTCAAAACATAACTTATGTTGCATTGGTAATTTTGATGATTTCGAATTCTCTTGGCCATATTTCCTTACAAGGTTTTCTGTATATCCTTTTTGTGACAGTGAAATCTTTCCGTTTTCTACTTTAACTTCTAATCCAATACAATGCTTAGGCTGTCCTAAGCATTGGTCGTGCTTTGACTGGCTTAAACCAAAACGTTATAAAACTGAATCAATTTGCTTAAACCATTTTCTGGCTGCTTGCCTTAACCCATATATGGCCTTTTTTAGGTTGCATACTTTTCTTTCAGATTTCATAAATCCTTCAGGCTGACGCATGTGTATTTCTTCTTCTATGTTCCTGTTTAAGAATGCTATTGCCAGTGCATAAACAAGTCGTATCGAACTTTGTCGAACAACAGGTGCAAAGGTATTCATATAATCCACACCGTACTTTTGCGAGTATCCTTTTGCAACCATCCTTGCCTTTCTCTTCTCAATTGTTCCATCTGTTCTAAGCTTTGTCTTAAAAATCCATTTTCAATTTACTGGTTTTTCTTCCATCTGGTAAGTCAATTAATTCCCAAGTATCATTTCTAACCAACGAGTCATATTCTAGTTCCATGGCCGCAAGCCATTTTTCTGAATCTTCTGACTTGAGAACTTCTTTTAATGTCTTTGGATCACGAAAATCATTTTCAACTGTTGTATTTGCTGCTTCTTTACCTTTCGTCCACGATCGTAAGCGTTGTTTAATTGAACTAACTACTGGTATTTCCTCTTGTTGTTTCTTTGTATTTATGTTACGTCTGTTTCTTGTCCATAATCTTCCTCGTTATCTTCATTTTCTGAATCTTCTATTGTCTTTTCCGTATTATCTGGTTTACGTTCAGTATTTCTTTTTCTTTGATTATCAATATTAAATTTATAAAAACGCCTTCGACACATCTAAATATTCACTTTTGTTTCGTACGAAGTACACCCACGCTTTGCTTGAGTATTCATCTATAAAAGTAGCAAAGTATAACTTCTTTTTAACCGATTCAACTCTCATCGGACCGCACAGATCCGTATGAACGAGTTCCAATAATTCTGTGGTTGACTTCTGATTCTTCTTAGGAAATGGTTCTCTTGTCTGTTTTGCTCTTATGTACACCGTACCATCTAATTTCATATAATTTCATTTTGGCAATCCATGAACCAAAACACAAATTCAGGAGGAATTCAGATGTTCAAAACTTTTGTGCCACAATTATAAATCAGAATTAGAATCTGTGGGGCAAAATATATTTTCTAAAAATTTTTCTTAAAAGCTGGCAATTTCTGAACCAAAATTTTGTGAACTTTTTCAAGCATTTAAAACAAAATTTAAAAATTTATAAACAATTTTTTGGCTCTTCCATTGTTACCAGCAAATTTAATAAGAACTGGCTGGGAGGACACACTCATGGACGGAGAGCAGAAAAATACTGAATTTATGAACTATTTTGAAAGGCAGTGGTTGCGCATCCATGCAATATAAATGCGTATAATGCTTTGCATAAGCAACATTTCTTTGCTTTGCATATTTTGGGGTCATTTTTTTTTAAGCACAGATATGATGGGAACGTGATATAGCCACGTGCAAATATTTACTCAAATTCAAAGACCATTTCAAAAACTATTAGATTGTTTCAAAAACTTTTGGAATGACTCCAAATGTAATTCATAAAGCATTAATTGAAATTCAAAAACAACAAATAAAATAAATATTTGTTAAATTTCAATAATTTTTTTAATTGCGTTTGATATTTTTAATTTTAATTGATCTTATTAAGTATCGATTGCGAATTTTTGAATTTTTTTGTAATTTTTTAAATTTAAATTGTGTTCTTTCATTTCGGATTTTAGTTTAATTTCAATTGCCATTTTTGGGCAATTTTGTCTACTTTTTTTATAAAAAAAGCTTTATATCTATATCTAAAACTACTTTTTTCATATACGGACTTCAACGGAACACGAAATATAACAATTATATTGTATGCCCTGCTCTACATTTACCAACAAACACATAATTTATTTGTTAGCTTTTGTTGTTTTTTAATTTTTTTTAAATTACAAATAGAAAAATTTTAAATATTTTTATGACGGACAAAGATTTTTGTTTACATTCAAAAGAGAGAAGCCAACAATTGCCAAGACTTGGCAGCATTTTTATAAAATCTTACTTTTAACTACTATAACTACTTTGAAAGTCTGTATAAGTGTTGTTAATTAAATATTTTCAATTTTAAATACATATTTTTTGATATGAAAATAAACTTATAAATCTGAAATTTCGGGGATTCCAGTTAAGACTTAATGTGGTGTTTGAATTTCAGATTTTTTTTAAAAAAAAGTAATACAATTGGAAACACGATTTTCGTTTTTTGTTTTAAAAGAAAATATGCAAACTAAATAATTCCACTTAGGAAAAATATTTGAACAATTTTTAAAATTTCATAAAAATTTGAAAACCTGAATTTAGCTTAGATTTTATTTAGCGAGCTCACACCCACATAAAACACAATATTTAAAAACAATAAACTACATAAATTTTTTTTTATAACGTTTGTATTATTTTGTTGTCGTACTGAGTAAGAGCAGATAAGAGTAATCGACGTGTAAATTGGAGCTAACCCCACTATCTATACACTAAATGTCAAACCTGTTATCTTTTACAGTATTTCCGTATATTCTTTGCATCCTTGTGCATTTTCAACTAAATCTTCTATTTCTTCTACAACATGGTTCTGTTCTGTTTGTCTAGCTCTTCAATCCTTAGCTATGTGTCCTTTTCGGCCACATTTATAACTTTTGTAGGGAAATTGATTATCAGACATACCTGGTACTTTTTCTTTTGCTTTACCTTTGTACGGCCTTAGATTCCACTTCTTTAACTTCAATGCATTTTTACTCTCATCTTTATGTTCAGCTTTATTTCCAAATTCCAATAGTCTTTCTCTCATCACATGTAAGGAGAGAAATTCATTGGCAGTATCAAATGCAGCATGCACCTATTTGTAATTTTCGGTAAAACCATCAAGGATAATTACGACTAACAAACTTTTATCCATTTCGGATAAACATGAAACACAAACGTCGCGTTTAATTTAATAATCTGTCAGATTTTGATCTGAACTCATTTTTAAAGTCAATAACTTACGGAAACTTACAGCTTTACATCTGATAGATTTACGAGCATATATTTCTTGTAAATAATTCCAAATTTCAAGAGCAGTTTTAAAATTCTAAGAATTTCGTGTTCTCAACTAAGAATTTTTTTGTAGTCGCACCATTTGGCATCATGGGTGGCTAAAAATTTGGCAATTTGTTCATCCTGGCTTATAGAGTCCTTGGTCTATCAAGCAAATTTGTTTCATTTAATCTACGGCGCGCAGTGTGGACTCCAATAGAGGCACCAATATATTCCTTTGCGAAACTAGCAACGTCAACTGCCGTCCTTCGTGGGTTTATTTTGACCAGTTTTAACATCTGACGGTCTTGGCGCGCGGTAGTTTTTCGAACATTTTTCTCAAGTGAAATCTTTGTGCAATATGGCAAACAGTGGCTTTTTTACACTAAAGAGCAGTCCAATTTCACGCATAAAATTCCTCAAAAAAAAAGCTCAAATAATAGCTATTTTGTTATCAGTAGACAACTGTTTCTAATACAAAACAAAAATAGTATTGCACAAATTCTTTAGGAAGCTTTTATTTGAAAAGCAATAATTAACTTACTTTTACTGTTAATTTAAAATTGTTCACTTCAAATATAACATATTTAACTCTGTGCAGTAGAAATTGAAACAGAATGTTGTTAATTCGTATACTTTCAAATAAAAGAATAAACAGCCAAAAGAAGAGAAACAGATGCCCGCAACTGTATGTTCCAAAAAAAATTTCCAAGCTCCAACGGGGAAGAATTTTCCGCTTTTTTGCGCCTTCCCGTAGGTTTTTCTAAAAATCCCGTCTTAACTGATGTCTATTTCGGAGGAGAAACCTTGATACCAAATTTCAACTTTCTAGGTCCAGCGGGTAGGGCAGGCCGTTAACGGGAATATGTGTATTTTTTTTATCGTACGACGCATTTGTTTTATCGTATTACACTCAAAACGAGAATTGATAACTTGACAGTAAATCCTAAAAATTTGCATTAGTTAGTAAAAATTTATCAAAATGTGCAGCCTGACAAAATTACCTACCAGTAGGGCAAATTCGTGTAAATTGTTTACACCGAAACGTCGAATTCTTATCAAATTTGTGTCATAAATATTTTAGGAATTATGCACACCTTGTCAGTATTTTTCGCATCGAAAAAGTAATTTTTACAAATTCAAAACATCAAAAGTTTTTCAATGAAATAATTTCGCTTGAAATTTGAGGTAAGTGTTATTTTTAACAACTTTAATTAATGACTACAGTATTATTTTTTACTTTAACTAAGCGAATATGTTGTTCCGCTTGGCAACGCTGGTTAAAATAGTTGAAAATATTTGTAAAAATTAGAAAATTATATATATCTAATAAAAAATCGGTTGACAGACACCAAAAACCCGGGTTTCGGTTTCGACTTTGAATACTCTAATCATACTGCACTGAACTACAGAATATGAACTATACTTTTATATTGTTGCGGAAATTCAATGCATCAATTTCTATTCACTCATAAAAACACAAATTCCCATATGTTAGCCCTGAATTATAAAACAGTTAAATGGCAGCCCTTGACCTTAACTAATGTTTTTTCTGTCAAACTTCAAAAAACATTCTTAAAGTTGCCAGTATGCGGCTACCGGATGATTGTTGCCACATTCTAGTTGTTTTTACCCTCACATATAAATACGCCAGCAAGGTGGCATGGCAGTTAGTTGATAAGAGGAAGCATTGACGATTAATTGAATAGTGTATTCTGTGGAAGTGTAAATTTAATAGAGTTTAAATAAAGTCTCTTGTTTAATCGTTTTAAGTTTGTATTTAAATAACGAGTAGCTATAAAAGAATTTCAACGGTGTTTATTATTTGCAATAAGAAAAGAACTAGATTTATTTAAAGGAAATAAATCAACGATTTTAAAAGGTAAAATCGTAACAATATGATTATAGTTAATTAATTGCTCCTTCTTATCTACAACCAATTGTTTGCCAATCGCGTTGTTCGTTTGTGTTAGCCGAATTTTTTGCCTTAGCCAATAGAAAATATTTTGTGTCAATAATATTTGGAGTTTTACAAGCTATGTAAATATTATTTTTTACAGATTGCACAATCTAATTTAGTTTCAATAGAACTGAATTTTGCACATAAATTTTATTAAGCAATAATTTTAAAATACATCTGTATTATAATAAATAAGTATAGTCCTAAAAGTACATTCACAATATTATTTCATTAAAAACAATCTAAAATGCATATTAAACAAATCGACAACACAATCAAAAAGAGGACCACTGATTTTTCATTATACATATTCAGCCCATTTTGTAGTTTATTTTCAATCATTGTTTAATACTCGACAAAAGTAGTAAAACCAATCGAAAGTTGTTTAAAATAACCATGAGTTTTTAACTGACAAATCATTAGCAAATAACAATTTTTCTTTGCTTTTTAAATTGAATGTATATATATTTCTTTGTATGTATAATTAATGTGTGTATGTATAATTAAATTTTCTTGTAATTTTTATTGAAATGATTTTGTATTTAAACAAACTATTTTGATAAAAAAACAAAAAGGAATTATTTGAATTTCTATTTTTAGAGACAGAAAACAGAAAATTTTACATTTAAATAAAATATCAACTCCTTTTGAAAGTCTGTATTTTTTTATATTTTGTTTTTTGAATGACTGATTCAAATAGTTAAAAAAATATATATTTATATGATTTTCAATTGATTCTTCATTAAAAAAAAACTCTACATATTACTTTTTAAATAAACTACAGTCGGTAACGGAAAATATATTGTATTTTAAGTGTAATAATATTTATGCGATATGAATTTAACTAACAAGGAAGGTTTGCAGTGTGGTTCACTCCGATTTGGATTAAATTTGAATGTGTGGTTAAGTTAAGCATAAGCATCTGTAGCTTACATTACCTTTTAGCGACACAATTCGATGTTTACGGATTGAATAGTGGTGTGACAATTTTTCATATATACAAATTGAATATCAAAAAGTTACAAATTTCTTTTAAATTATTAAATATCCAAATTTCAGAGAAATCGAATGAATCCCGCAAACATACTCTCTTTGTGGTATTAAAAATCGCTCGCGTACAACGTGAGAAGGATGTTAGCCTGAATACTGATATGTTTACGAAATGCAGGCGTTCGTATTAACACATTTACCTAGTTCTGACGCGTGCCTAAGCACACATTATCAACTACAAAGTCAATGTCCAGTTTAAAAATCACTCTAATTCAAATATTTATCCATTGAAGTATACATACTATAGGAACACCATTAACAAAACTGAATAAAAAGTGAATTGAATAGTAAACTATAAAAATTGACACATAAATGTTACAATGGGATGTTCCTCTTTACGTTCATTATTGTGTGTCAAGGTAATTTATTAATGCCGCAATAAAAACTATGCACATTTTTATTGAATGCAGTATGCAACATTTTTATGGGATGATGTTGTTTTTGCTGCTGGTAGTGGGGTTGGTGATTTGGATAGTGGTATTTAAGCGAATGTTTGAATGTAGGTTTAACAACTTAATTATCTCACAATGCTTTAGGAATGCTAGAGTTTTAGGAAGTTATTTTTTTAAGTGTTAATTGTTTTTTGTTTTGTTATGTTTTGGTCAATTAATATATGATTGAATCATAATATTGGATTTTTATGATGAGACAAGTGACATTTTAATACAGCGAAATAATCCAGAAGTGGTTGTGGAAAAATCTGAATTGCTTGGCTTTAACTGTACTCAAATTTGAAGCCAGACCAAGGTATGCCGTACTTACTTTGAGCTTATAGATTCTGATACCATGGCTTTCACTCACGCACAGAAAAAACCCGATTCACTGTGACAACCGAATTTCTTGTCAACTAGTTTTGTTGCAGCAGAAATTCGATTGTCACAATGAATCTGATTCTCTGCGCGGCTGTTACAATGCAACACTGTTTTGAAAGTCTCACATTGATTCTCATGTCCAATTTCATTAAATAGACCCGATGGAATTGGCCAATTCCAGTAACTAAAACAAGGACTATCTAACAATAGGATGTGTAGAATGAAAAATCAAAAGCTAATCATAAAGCCACGAAGCCAAAAAGTCACCAATTCTACTATTAAACGGAAATAATTTTAAAGAACTTTTTATTAATAATCACTGACTAAATAAATGAAAATTTAAGCTAAAAATAGGCGAGGTCAACTAAAATACCTTGTAGAATAACATTTTTTTTTATAAAGGTATAACCGTTTTAAGGCATAAAAGACTTCCCTGTCTTGAAACGGTAGCCTACTGTTTTAATTATACATTTTTTAAAATTTATTAGACAGACAGGTCAAAAATTTTTATATTTTTTTTAATTATCTTTAAAACCGCCCAACGGATGTATGCAAGTTGTATATCGATAAAAAGATCAGAAATTCAAAGTTAAAACAAAATTAAAAATTTTCTGTGCGATATAAAAATGTAAACAATTGAGACAAATTGTAGAAGACATTTTTCGGAATTCGTTTAGTTGAGATAAAACATATCGATTTCAACTCTAAAAAACCGCGAAATTTAACATTTTTTGTTCGTACAAATTAAAGTAAAGAGCTTATCACGATTTACTAATTTTTCTTCTTACTTATTTTTTGAGTGCAATTATGCAAATTAAAACTGCCAGTGAAAAGGAATATAAGGTCGAAGATGGTTAACCTGTCAATCGAAAGACGCCATCAACACTCAATAAAATTTATTGACGGAAATTTACCGGCAAAACCTTTCCGAAAATTAATATTATTTCCCAATATAAAACCTTATAAAAAACTAAAAACGGTATGTAATTGTACCGAAAAGAAAAAGTGTCCAACTACACCCAACCTTTAAAAGAAATCACACTAGATTTTGACTTAAACACCTCAAAATCTAACTTAATTTGACTTTTTAAGAGTATTACATCTTGTGAACAATATTTATTAAATATATCCAAATTTATGAAATGAATTTGTTAGATTTTTCTTCTATTTTTGAAACAAAAAATTTGGTTTACTTGTAAATATCTATTTAGATTAAGTTTTGGAAAATTTGATGTATCAATTGGAAAAATGGCCTTCTATTGTAAGCTCATGTTACCAAGTTTTCCGTTAAACAGTGACTAAACCTAACCTTTTCACATATACTTGTCACACTGTTAAAAAATAGAAAAAAAAATGTTAGATATATAACTTAATTAAATAAAAACTACTAAAAGCAACATAAAACAGCCCACTAAACCTTTATAATTTCATAAATTCTCCCCTATCTGCAGAAAAGAAAACAGTGATATATTTCAAACGAAAACAAACAAAAGGAATCAGAGTAAAAATGTCAACCCAAAATGAAAAAAGCCATAAATTTTGCAACAGTTTCATTCCTTTGATTTGGTGGAAATGCAACCACTCACATATGAATTAATACAACAACTACATATAGCATAAGGACAAACAAAAAGATAATGCACACATGCCATTTTATAGAGATACGATATGTCCGGATATAAAACACATACGCAAGCTACAGGGTTGGTCTTGGTAATCAAATTGTTAGCATTTGGTTAAAACTCTTACTGCAAACTTCCAAAAAGAAGAAAACAAAGTTAAATAAATATGAAAGACATTATTGCAAAAACCAAAACTAAACAATTCAAAGCATTTGACTTGCAAAGGATTATATGGATCACTAAATCAATCAATTACTTAAGTATATGAATGAATAGCAGAGTAAATAAAAGTAAAGTTGTGGGCTATAATAAGTACATAACCATAAGAAGCTTATCTTTGGCTACTGTTATATTTGCTAAATCCTTTTAAACAATTCACAATCCTTTACTTTATGATTATCCTTTATTTCTTCGCACTCACATACACACGAATTTAGCTACTGTTAGTTATTTAATATTTATACTTCCGTTATTTATGACTTACGAGTAAGGTGTAAAAGTCGTTGTCGTGTCAAAGTAATGAATGTTGAAATATCCTTGAACTCTTATGTTTATGTAAATAACGCGAGAGGCACGCCTGCCTTTTGTTTATCTGACAAAAAGAGTGCGCGAGTATTGCGCCATTTTTGCCGAACAACAAGTTTAAATGATTATTTATTCAAACGGTATTTTTCATTTACAAACCTACGAATTTCTGGAATTTAAACAAATATTTTAAATTTGTTGAATATCCTTAAGATCAAAAAACATTTTAATATTATTTTAGAAAAAAGAAATTTACACTTTTTTCGAAACAATAGCATGCATTGTAACACTAAAGGGACAAACAGCAGCTTTTGTTTTCATATGATATTGTTGTAGCTTCTATTTTTCAAAATGTTTATGTTTTTATGATTATAGCAATTAGTTGGGACTTATGCTAAATTTAGTCAAACATAGATTTTTCTTTTTTAGTTGGATTCTTATATACATTTTCAATGCCACCTCCTTTTTACCTACATCAAGCGTCTTAATTATAAACCATAGGAGGTATAAGGAGGAAATATCATTCTGATCTACAACTACGACGGTCATCTTCTTGTTACCTCGACGTAAAGGGGAAATTTGTATTTTTTTCCTACGGATAACCTCGAGTTTAACGTTAAATATTACGCGATGATAATGTGATGCTTATACTAAATGTAAATGGGTAATAAATATCCCAGCAGGAAATCGCACCAGGTTGTTTCCTTAAGAATGTTTAAAAAATCGGATAAATTAAATATGTTCTAAAGAAAAAGGATAAAATTATTTCCCATTACCCCTACAAAAACTTGGCTGTCCTCCCTTAGCTCTCTCTCATAAATAAGTACTCTCCCTTATGAATCTTTTTTGTTAGATACTCTCTTTTGCCGAAACTAAAACAAGGGAAATATAGTAAGTTACACACACAGTCCCATTTAACTGTCGCAGCATGTGTCAAAGTGTCATGCAAAGGATATTTATGTGCAATGACGAGCAAAACAGCGAAAAGGCAATTCGCAACAACAACATACCACTATAAGGTCGTGTGCCGCAAGGTCCTTGTGTTTGGCCAACGTTACTAGAATGTTTTTTTTTTTTGCTATATTAAGCAGCATTATAGCAGAGAGTATCGCATTTGTATTTATATCTTTAACGTGATCACATCTTGTAGTTTAGTACAGAAATATTTTTAATGTAATATTTGTAGAAAATTATTAGTATCATGGCATCAACAAACTATTATACGGATTTCTCTAACAACAAACAAAATATGTACAATTACGCCGCTTCTTCATACTATGATAATTCATATTATCAGCAGACACATTCTAACACAACTTGGAATCCTGCTACCTATAGTCCTAGCTATACGGTTCCATATCATAACACAACTTTGGATTCAACCAGCTCACAAATGTATAATGATTATTATAATTATAACAATATCAATGAACAGTTGCCCAGCAATTCGTCATCTTTACAAACTTCTGAAAGTGCCAAAATCTCTATGAAACGTAAAGCAACAGAGTTGGAAGAACCTCTGAATAAAACTAAAAAAGTTTCGAAAGAAGATTCAGAAGAACCACCAAGTAAATTACGAGCCTTACTTACAAATCCGGTCAAGAAATTAAAGTATTCTCCAGATTACTATTACACAAGCATTGAAAAAGTTAACAAAATCAAAAGCCAGGACACAATCTCTAGCTCACAACCCAGCCCGCCACAATGCTATGAACAAGATTTGTTGGCAGACCATACCCCATCTACACAACAAACTATATTATCACCAGTGCGTAGTGAGGTTGATTATTTGGACGTTTATTCTTCTTTATCCTTAAAACAAGCGTCTTGTCGAAAATCTTCCAAAACTGGTTCCTCATCATCAACCACCACCACCATCACAAGCAGCAACTCTGAATCATCCACTCCCGCTTCTTTGGTAGATGGAATTAGTACACCACCTTTATCACCCATCGATAAACATGTCAATCATCAGCATCAACATGAAATCAATCATAAAATTTTGACAGGCCATAACTACAATTGGTCGAATTGCGAAGACAGCCCAGCATCAGGTAGGCAATTGAGATTTTCGTAAATTCCCTTAAAATTTTTATGACATTTAATATTTTACGTTTAACAACATACCTCATCTACCTGGAAATGTATTGTAAATGTTACTTTAAAATAGATAAATGTTGAAAAATCACATTTTTTTGTAGAAATATTTACAATTTCCTGGAACAATTTTGTAATATTTTTTTTTATTATTGTTACTTATAGATTGCAAACACTCTAAACGCACCAGGCAAACGTACACACGGTACCAAACTTTGAAATTGGAAAAGGCATTTAATTTTCGTAAGTACATAACCAAACTTGATCGTACTAATTTAGCCAAAGATTTGGCTTTAACAGAACGTCAAGTTAAGATTTGGTTTCAAAATCGCCGTATGAAGTCTAAGAAAGATGGTACTTTGGACGATTCAACGGAATTGTTGCATCAAGGTTTGGCGTATCCCACACTGCCGTTGGAATCCTCAAATTCACAAGTACCTTTTGTCAGCTCTCGCCATCGGAATGTTACTTCCGCTTCGTATGCCTCTTATTTACCCTCTAGCCCACAGTCATTCGTTGCTACCTATCATCATCATCATCACTCACCCAAACAATTTGTTGACCAACATAATGAAACCTCAACACAACATGTTCAACTCAATCATCATGTTCATCACTCTCTATCGGAAAGTCAGCAATACAGCACTGCTGCCGCTCATTTTGCTCAACATAATTACCAACAACAACATCAAATGTCAATACCAGCAGGATCCAACCCAATGTTTTAGCTGGTTTAAACACCAGAACAAAATTTGAATAGCCACGAAAGCAAAGATTTTCAACCATTTGTGAAGATATACAAAACAAATGGTCAAAGAAGACGGCATAACTTTCGTATGGTTTTTAAGTACACTCCAGGAAAAGTATGAAAACGCATCATACACACACAGAAATAGGCTCCCTATGGTGTCCTCGGTTTAGGCTTGACCGAACCGATACGCACATAAATGAGCGCTAAACAGAGCTGGAAAGTCTTGAGCGCAGGCGCAAAAGTGCAATATATAAATAATTAAATATGCAGGCAGGACGTGCAAAAGTAACAAAAACAAAAAAAGAAAATGTGGCACACAGAAATACACCCAACGCTTACAAACTGCTGTGAATACAAAAACCAATAAGTTATTAGTTATTCTAGCATTGTTTGCAGGGAGTCAGTGTGCATACAATAAACAAAGACAAAACACCCATGGCAGGACCTGGGTTACAGTCTGGGGTGGTTAATAATCACACAGCACCAAACATTTAGTGAAAAAACACCCTATTGATTCACTTCAATTTCATATCTGGACATTTTGTTCTCTTTTATCTTAATTGTCCTAAATTTATTTTTTTATTAAATCTTTATTAAATTATTTATTATTTAAAAAATAATTTATGTTAATAAAATATAATTTACAACAAAAATTAACAACGATTTTCATTTTTTTCATCTCCAAACTAAAAATAATCTTATTTTAACATCTGCTTCACTTAGGAAATCCTCCCCTATCTTAGTTTTAATTTGATTTTAGCATTTGCGAAAAATCTAACGATACTAGGAAATTTTTTTGTCACATTAAATACTTTTGTTGGTGGTTTTAATTCTGCTGGCTACGCCAACATCTGCACCCAAGTTGTATCATTCATTGATTGGTCATTTTTCATTTATTAGACTGACAATTACACTAGTTAACAAATTTGAAAAAATTTTGTGCGACAAGCATGCGACTATTTTTTTGTTATTGATGTGGGTCTCCCGAACCCGAAAATCGCATTTAAAAATTTTGTTTCTGGAGTAGTTTTTGAAAAATTTTTAAATCTTTGTTTTAATATTTTAATTTTTGAGTAATTTTACTATTTTGACTATATCTCAAACTAGGACCAAGATATTTTGATCAATCAAATTGCAATAGAATTGTCATTTAATGTTCAGGTTTTAAATTAGTTTAGTAGTTTAGGACCTATGGGTCAAAATTTTACAGGAAATTCTCTTTTTTTCGGCAAAAACTGATATCTGAAAATTTCAAAAAATTAAAAATGGTAATAATCTTGAAAGGAAAAATATAAAATAATTTTGTTCTTAAATGTAGTACTTCTATATAAAAAATAAGTAATTTTCATGGGTAAATACCAAAGCTATGACCATTTATGTTAAAGTACCTAATTTGAGATTTTCTCCTTTTTTTGTTTTATATTACGAGTATTATGAAAGTATACCCAATAATATTGTACAGTTAAGATCAACAGTTTTAAAAAAAATAAAATTAACTTTTTTCTTTATTAATATTGTTTATTGATTTTCTTTAAATTTATTTGTATTTTAGTATTGAAAATAGTTGTTGGACCTTCTTTTACGTTTGTTTTCGTTGGGGTCCGTTTCTCTTAAGAGAAACCAAATGTAATCTTCCATCATTCTCTCATCACAATATCCCTGATATCGCCTCTTGATGGATTTCATTTCTTTGTGGAACCTCTCTCCGTGCTCATCACTTACATCACTGAGATTCTCTGAGAAAAAGCTCGAGTGGCAATGTAAAAATGAATAGTAGACAAATTAGGAAAAAATATTTGTTAAATTATAACAAAGTATTTTATATCCATTTTTCATAATTCGTAATCAAATCTTCAACAATAGTCTTGTACTCCGGGTTTCTGTTGTTTCCCAGGAAATCAAAAACCACCAATTTAAATGATTTTCAAGCTGCAGTCTCATAAGCTTTTATTTGTGGACCACTAAAAATTCCTTCCTTGATTTTTGCAAAAGATTTTAAAAATTTTACTCAAATAGGCGAAAGCTTGGCCTTTCTTATTCAATGCTTTGACGCAGTTTTTCAAGAGTCCAAGTTTTATATGTAATGGTGGAAGAATAATGCTTTCTTTCCTAATAAGAGACAGGGAATGTCCCTTTAGAATCATATCTTATCTTCGGTTGAATAATACCTCGCGTAAGGAGAATCGCGGTTTCTGTAGTATGTTACTTTTACATTTGACTTCAAAAGGTTGTATTGTTGTAAACGATATGCAAGTACTTCTGCTTTTTCTTTTGTGAGCTGCAAGTCTCTGACCAAATCACTTAATTGAGCCTGAGTAAGTAAGCGTCTCCCTCCACCTGTGTTATAATTGTCTTCAGGTGAGTTTTGATTTAGATGATTTTGGATATAATGGGCAATACATCAGAATGAGGAACTGGAAAACTGTCAGAGACTACATTAGCATAAAACCACCTTTTTGGCTCAAAGTCCAGAATTCTTGCAATGACAAAAACAGCAATCTTCGATATGATTAGATGGTTTTCTCCAAATCATTGGTATTCCGAATTTCATGCATCGGCTAATAAAAACAAATTTTAACACATGAGGTATTTATATTAAATAAATCAGTAAAAAATAATTTCAATTTCGTGCCAGATGTCCATCTTGTAAGATTTCTATAGCACGGAAGACATATGATACTTGGTGTCCATCTTTCTTGCAAATTTGTGACAGGCATTCCAAAGTATTTCTGATAAATATCTTTAAGTAAATTGCATACCACCAACACATTATCATTTTTTGTGTAATATAACTTATATATTCTCATTTTAAGACTTCTCTTTTTGGCATTTTTTAATTTATATTTATGAGGGCACTTGCTTTCTAGTCTACATAATTTGCAAATAAAATAAAAAACGAGTTCTCAGTACCTCCCAGCAAAGCATTGGTAATGGGTGCGATATTCTCATGCGTTACCTTGTACTGATAGCTCGTTACCTTTTTCATTATTTGCAAGCATAAAGTAATAAGTTACTGATTATTTATTACGTAATATATGATTTATAAATATAAAGTAATAATCTAAATATTTTTCAAAATCTATTTTTAGATACATTGCTTTGTGTTTTTTTTTTTTGTAAGCACGACGGTAATGTATGTTTGCTTTGACAACACTAGCGAAAAATGTGTAAAGCAATCAAATACTATATGCGTCGATAGCTCAGTGGGTAGAGTCCTTGGCTGGCAACCAGAGTCCCCTGGTTCGATTCCCATCATGACCACATTATTTTTAATAACGTTTAAAATATTTGTAATAATGTTTTTAAATAAAAATTTCTCTCTTTTAAAAATCTATTTTTAGACACATTACTTTTTCCATTCTCGTACCCATATAAGTAGCCCCTCACATTATCACCTCTAAAGTAATGGGTATATAAATTATTTTGAGGGTCATCGCCTGTAAAATTCATCAATGAAGTAAGGTGAAAAGTAATCCATGAGCCCCTATTTCTACACATTACTTCACACATTATTTGGAAATGTGTTGTTTTGCTGGACTGCTAAGAAATACAACAATTTCACAATTTTTCCTCCCAGTAATATAAAAGAAAAAACAGAAAAATTTTAAATTTAGGTACCTTTACATAAATGATCATAACTTTGGTATTTATCCATAGATTTTTTTTTTTAATTGCTTATTTTCTTCGTAGAAGTACAACATTTAAGAAAAAAATTTCTTTATATTTTACCATGTAAGACGAATATCTTTATTATTTTTTTGAAATTTCAAAATTTGTGTTTTTATCAAAAAAAAAAATGTATATTTTCGCGAAATTTTTATCCATATCTTCTAAACTACTGAACTGATTTAAAAACCATATTCACAAATATATTCGTTTGCAATTTGACTGTAAAACAATTTTGAACAAAACTCGAGATATAGTCAAAATGGTAAATTAACGAATAAATCAAAATAAAAAATTAAAAAAATTTCAAAAACTAGCCCATAAAAAAATGTTTTTATTGCGATTTTCGTCTTTCGGATACCCTAATACATTAAAAAATATTAGTCGCATGCTTGTCGCATTTTGGCTGTAAACTAGTGTTATTGTTATCCTTTCTGACAGAAGGGCAAAATTGCAACTATTGATTTTGTTACAATGTTCGTATTACAATCGATAGACAATCGTAGAGTTGTTACATTGATTAATTTTTTTTTAGAAAATATAGATGGAGTTTCTTACTGTCATGATTAGCGAGACTAACAAAATTTTTAACGAAATTTAGTTCCAAAATTTACACACAGTAAAGCCTGGTATCCTGTTGGCACTTTTCAAAAAATATCTTCATATCCCCAGTAAAAAAAATTGATCAGGCTTAATATATTGTCATATCCAGTTTGACATTAATATAGGGTCCGCCAATAAACTTTTTTTGAAAATGCTATTAAACAAAACTACTGAATATTTTCTCAAATTTCTCTTTTTATTTGAAAGTACAATCCTTCCGGTTAATAATGGAAAAATTTCATTCAAATGGCTGCCTCGGCTGGCCATGCAGTAGCCTACACGATCGGTCCAATTTTTAAGCACATTATCGATTGTGTGCAGCTGTATTTCACCAATGGCTTCACCAATATTGTCCTTTAAAGCGTTAATTCTCTGTGGCTTGTCGGCGTAACACTTATCTTTGACGGCAACCCACAAATAATAGTCCAACGGTGTCAAATCACAGCTCCGAGGTGGCCAAACGACATCAGCTCTGCGGCTGATAATGCGATCTTCAAAAACAGGGCGCAAAACATCGAGTGTAGCTTCGGCTGTGTGGCACGTAGCGCCGTCCTGTTGAAACCAAATTGTTGCCAATATCCTCCTCTTCAATTTTCGTGAACAAAAATTCGTTCAACATGGCCCGATAACGACCGCCATTGACTGTAACGGCCAGCCGAGGCAGCTGGCCGTATCTGCTGTAATACAAATTATGTGGAATTATATGGAATTTAATTTATTAAAAAACATATAAGCAAATAAATTAAAAAAATCCCAAAAAGCAATGCTGTCGATAGGACATGAAATAAAATAACAGAATTATAAATATAATACATAATATGTTTCGAATGGGTATGTGCTGTCATAATGGTCATCTTGAATTTAAATTCAGAATATTCACAAATATTATATTTATAAACTTTTGAAAAATAAATTTTCGTTTTTTTTTAATATATTCCAATTTCCAAATGTGGAAATATTTTTTACCATTCTAATTTAGTATATTTACAAAATTTGTGCGTAAAATTTTAATTTAACAAAAGAATACAAATTTTAGGCACAAAGTTTTTAATTTTAAGCACATTATGTCTAAAAATACTTTTTGTGTGTCCTATTGTATATGAAAGTGTGTAAAAAACATTTTTAGGCATTTTTTTATATTTACCGAATTTTCGTAATATTGCATAAAACTTTACACATTTTATTGTAGTACACTCACAAACATTTTTTAGAGTGTACATATATAAAATAAATTTATTCTATCAAAAAGAATAATTTTCTGCAGTTTAATTTAAACCATGCGTTAGTAAATATACGCATTTTTTTATATAATTTCGCATATATAAATGCATTTTTAGGCATTTAATGCGTATATTTACTCTTCAAGTAGGTTTTTTACGCACAATTTTAGTAATTTTTCGAATTACTTTTAAAATTTTATTTAAATTTTACGCACTTTCAATGTAAAATTACCCATTATGTGTGTACGAACTTATGCATTCACTCAGAAAAAAAAGTTAATAGAAAAATTTGTAAACGGTTTTCAATCCCAATTTACTAGTTTTGTACTGATTTTTAGAAAAAAATTATTATTTAGCAAATCTTTTTGCTATTTACATTTTACAAATTACAGAGTTTTTACAGAATATCTACAAATTTTCGTTGCTAACTTCAGAAACCATTTTACAAATTTTTGAAAACCGATTTGCTAAAATTAGCAAAAAAAAAATTACTAATTTTAAAAAAGTCGATATTGATGGAAATGTTATTGCTAATAATTTAAACTTATACATACAAACTTAAATTGCCCTAAAATGTTACATAGCATTAAAAAAGGGATCGGAAGTGAAGATACCGACTCATGTCTAAAACTAGGACATCCTCTTAAAATAGCACAAAAAGTTATGTATTTCTAAAAATCAGCCCTAACAACAATTTAAATTTTACCTTAAAAGTAAAAAAAAAAATTGACTAAAATATTTTTCAAAACAGAAATTACCAAATTAAAACAAAATGATAAATTCGTTTATGTTTTAAGAATTTTTAAGCCTTTGATTTTTTTTTTCATTTTGTATAAAACATCTTTTAAAACATATAATTAAAATTGTTGATGCTCAATAAAAAAAATAAATCTAATAGTATTTAGTATTTTTTTTTGCTGATTTTAGCAAACGGATTTTATTTAGTAGCGGCTACTAATTTTTCTACTAATTTCATTGTACTACACGTCAGCAGACATGTGTTGCTAAGATTAGCAAAAAATACCGCTGGGCTCAAATTAGCAGAATTTCCCGTAATAACAGCAAAATTTTCAGTTGCCATTACAGACTTTTTTTGGTGAGTGTAATGTGTGTACTTTTTTTCGTTTACGCACACAGAGTAAATTTACCCAATTTATAGTAGGAGTACAGTTTCCTACTATAAGTTGAGTAAATTTCAACCGAAATGTATTAGAGTGTAAACGAATGATATCTTATCAATAATTCGAAGTATTATTGCTCCGTTTTGTAAAAAAAAATATAAAAATAAAGTAAAATCAACAAAAAAAGTTCTTTTTTATCTATGGGCTGAGATTCGATACCATTGACATGGACCACATACAAAAATACTATAGATTTAAACAATATCTTAGATTTGTTTGAAAATAATATACCATACTAAAAATAATATAGGACCATATATATTATATCTCAAATATGTGATAGCATACACTCTAATGATAGCATACAAACTAATTAATTTCTGTTGAAATTTACCCAACTTATAGTAGGAAACTGTACTCCTACCACAAGTTGAGTGAATTTACTGTGTGCGTAAACGAAAAAAGTACACACATTATGCGTAAGTTTATGTACACATAATGCGTAATATTACATCGAAAGTGCGTAAAAATTAAATGAAATTTTAAAAATAATTCGCTAATTTACTAAAATTGTGCGTAAAAAAAATTATTTTAAATATAAATATACGCATAAAATGCCTAAAAATCCATTTATAAATGCGTAAAAATACCAAAAAAAAATGCGTATATTTACCAACGCAATGCAGTTTAATTTAAATTTTTAATTTGTGATTTTATAATAATAAATTAAAAATAAAATACAGAATACATTTAGCAATATTTACATGATTTAGCGCAGCTTTGGAATGGGCATGTGCAGTAGACCGTACCACCTTATAGGCAAAAAAAAAAAAAAGGTCACCGTACACCCTCAAATATAAAGTATTTTAACAAGAAAATTTGGAAAATTTTTTTTTTTTGGCCGAACGTAGGGGTCGCCATTTTATATTTTTCGTTATATCTTCTCCATTTACCGTCGGATCTTAAAGTGTTGTATAACAATGTTTTTTTTTCTCGCGGAGACCGATGCTTTTCTCGAAGGAGCCATTGACCTCAAGTAACCCGTTCTAGTATTAACCCACCAGATCTCAGTTGCCACCACCTAAATGTACTCCCCTAATATTTTAAAATAAAAGCTCGCAAAAAAGCAATAAACTTTTGCTAGTAAAGTATTCCAATAATTTCAGCGGAACTATTATTTTATTTTTTTTTTTTTTTTTATGTTGCCGAATGTAGGGCGTTTTTAATTTTTTTGTCATATGTTCTGTATTTACAGTTGGATCTTAAAGGGTTATATATCAATGTTTTTGTCACAATGATACCAATTTGTTGCATCAAAAATCATTGACCTCAAGAACCCTTTTATACTACACTCTAAAAAATGATTGTAAATCTACTACAATAAAATGGGTAAAGTTTTATGTAATATTACGAAAGTTCGGTAAATATAAAGAAAAAATACCTAAAAATGTTTTGTACACACTTTCATATACAATAATACACACCAACAGTATTTTTAGATATAATGTGTTTAAAATTAAACACTTTGTGCCCAAAATTAATATTATTTTGTTAAATTAAAGTTTTACGCACAAATTTTGTAAATATACTAACTTTGAATGGTAATGAATATTTTGACATTTGGAAATTAGAAAATATTAAAAAAAAAATAAAAAAGCTAAAAACGAAAATTAATTTTTCAAAGCTTATAAAACTAATATTTATGAATATTGTAAATTTAAATCAAAATGACCATCATCACAGCAAATACTCATTCGAAATATATTATGCATTATATTTATAATTCATTATTATTAAAATAAATTCATTCTTTCAATAAAAATATTTTTTCTGCAGTTTAATTTAAACCATGTGTTGGTAAATATACGCGTTTTTTATATAATTACGCATATAGAAATGAATTTTTAGGCATTTTATGCGTATATTTACTTTACAAATGGGATTTTTACGCACAATTTTAGTAAATTTTCGAATTACTTTCAAAATTTCATTTAAATTGTACGCACTTTCAATGTGAAATTACCAATTATGTGTGTACCAAATTACGCATAATGTGCGTACTTTTTTTCGTTTACGCACACAGAGTAAATTTACCTAATTTATAGTAGTTACTATATCGTAACATAAATGATTTTGATATATTATACGTTTTGTGCTTTTTTTAATTTTTTAATATTTTCCAAAATATTTGTATGTATTAACGAAAATAATTCTCTGTTTTCGTTAATATTCACATACAAAAAAATTGATTGATTACTAAGATTTTATAATGCAAACTAAATACTTACATGTATATGTTAAAGTTATCATTTATTGAGAATTACAAATTAAGAAAAATAAATATTAATAAAATTTGTGTGTGTGTATTTTGAATGTACACAACATGAAATAATTTATAAATTAAAAATAAAACAAGTTCGGCTGTGCCGAATCTTTGAATACCCTCCACCAATATCCTAAAAAGATGTTCTCTACTGTTTTTGATACAAATAATATAAGAAAATTTTTGAAGTAAAATTATGTAGGTGAAAAAATTTTTTGAGGTAAAAAACGTTTTTAGATGTGAAAAGAACTTTTTTGGAAGAAAAAAAAATTAGAGGTGAAAAAAAATGTTTGAGGTGAAAAAATTTTTTGTTGTGAAAAAATATTTTAGTGGTGAAAAAATATTTGAGGTGAATACAAAATATTTACTGCTAAGCGACAGGTGAAAAAAATATGAGAAAATATATTATGTACCAGTCGCTACTATGAAATTGTACTTAATTTAGAGGCACCTTTCATGTCGATACGATGCAACTCGTTCACTAATTGGATTGACTACTTATCGAAAATTGGGTCAACCAAAATGTGCACCCACTAATAAAAGAATAAAGACTTATGGTGGTAATCTTCTTCCTCTCAAAGGAAATTCAAATGTTTGTGTTTTGTGGAATAACGTTCCTCAAAAACTTCCTTTATACGTTGTGGATAATTATGAAGCTACAAATATTCTTGGTATGGATTGGTTCCGCAAGTTAAATTTTGAGCTCAAAATCACGGCAGGTGATAGCTCCATTAACCTTTGCAATACCTCAGATATTAACTCAACTCAAAAAGATCTTTCCGAGTCTATTAGTCACGTTATAAATTCTCACAGTGTTTTATTTTCACCAACTCTTGGAGAATGTACAACTTTTAAAGCTGAAATTAAACTCAAGCCTGATGCTCAACCCAAATTTTTTAAACCATATAATATTCCTTTTGGTCAAAACGATGGTGTTCGTGCTGAATTGGACCGCCTTATATCGTTAGGAGTTCTAAAACCAATTAAGTCAAGTGAATGGGCTGCTCCAATTGTCGTGATTAAAAAGCCTAATGGAAATTTAAGAATTTGTGCAGACTTCAAGGTAACTCTTAATTCACAAATTGAAATCGATAGATATCCAATTCCTAGAATTGAGGAATTGTTCCACAAACTTCAAGGTGGCCAACTTTTTAGTAAAATTGATTTAAGTGAAGCTTATATTCAAATCGTTTTGTCTGAATCATCAAAAAAGTTAATGGTTATCAATACACCATTTGGTTTATTTCAATACCAGAGAATGCCATTTGGAGTTTCGAGTGCTCCTGGAATTTTTCAAAGGTTTATGGAAGAAGTAATTTCTGGAATTCCTTGTTGTGTTGTATACCTTGATGACATCATAGTCACTGGTTGTAATAATGAAGAGCATGTTAAGAACGTAAATACAATTTTTAAACGATTAGAACATTATGGATTGAGATGTAAAAAAGAAAAGTGTTCTTTTGCTCAAGATAAGATTGAATATGTTGGTCATATTATTGATGCCAAAGGTATTGTGCCCTCCAAAAAACGTTTGGAAGCAATTAATCAAATGCCACATCCTCAAAATGTGAAAGAAGTGGAGGCATTTATTGGTAAGTTGAATTAATATAATAAATTCATTCCGAATTTTTCGGCAAAAGCGGCTCCTTTGAATGAATTGAGGAAGAATAATGTCAAATTTGTTTGGGGTCCAAGACAAGAAGAAGCATTTCAAAATCTCAAATCCGATATTATTAAAGTTACAAATTTGGTTCATTACGATGAAAATCTTCCGATAATTTTAGCGTCAGATGCTTCAAAGAGCGGTATTGGAGCAGTATTATCACATCGATACCAAGATTTGCTTCTAAAACATTAAACACCAGCCAGATCAAATATTCTCAAATTGAAAAGGAGGCTCTTGCCATTATTTTTGGTGTTACTCGCTTTCACCAATATATTTATGGTCGTCATTTTGAATTAACAACAGATCATCAGGCTCTCACAACAGTATTTCATCCACACAAGAAACTTCCGATTATGACTTTACATCGCCTTCAACGATGGGCAATAATTCTACAATCTTACGATTATACCATTCGTTATAAAAACACTACCAACCATGCTAATGCAGACGCTCTATCCAGACTGCCTATGGGTGAAGATATCGAATTTGATATTCAAGAGAAAAATATGCTTGATATTGAAAGTATTTACGAATCATCAATTTCAGAATTTCCTATTGACGCAAATATCATAGCTGAACAAACAAAACAAGATCCAGTTCTCAAACTTGTAAGTCAATATATCATTGACGGATGGCCGGATCATTTACCCAAATCACAGGGTAATTTACTACCCTATTTCACAAGAAAGCTGTCTTTGTCTATTCAAAATGGAGTTATCCTATTTCACACGGAATATAGTAGGGTTGTTATTCCCTTAACATTGCAAAAGAAAATTCTTGAAATGATTCACGAAGGCCATTGGGGTAAAAGTAGGATGAAGCAAGTAGCGCGCCGACATGTTTGGTTTCCCAAAATCGATGATGCTATTGATAATATATCAAATGGTTGCTGCACTTGCCAAGAATCAACCAGCAATCCAAAACAAGAATATTCTCCTTGGCCAGAAGCAACTCAACCGTGGGAAAGAGTTCATATTGATTTTGCTGGACCGTTCTTTTCTCAAATGTGGTTAATTGTAGTAGATTCATTTTCACGTTTTCCTTATGTTATTGAAATGTCAACAGCATCATCGTCAACTACAATTCATGCGCTTCAAGATATATTTGCAATTAAAGGCCTTCCGACTACTATCGTTAGTGACAATGGAAGTCAATTTGCTTCTAAAGAATTTAACGAATTTTGTCACCGTAATTCAATAGAACATTTAACCAGTGCACCATTCCATTCTTCTTCAAATGGTTTAGCCAAACGAACAGTTCGTACATTTAAAGAATCATTTAAAAAAAATATGTCTGATAAGCAAGATAAAAACAGAGCTCTTTTCAAATTTTTAATAACTTATAGATCCACTCCAAACACATTAACCGGTAAGTCTCCTGCAGAACTTCGCTATAGTCGTCAGCCTCGCACTATTCTATCAGCGTTATTTCCTTCAAAACGATCAAAAATTGAAACTAATACAAAGTTTAAAATTAACGATTTAGTGTATGCCAGAAATTTTGCTGGGGGAAAAAAGTGGATGGAAGGTATGGTTATCCAGGTTGATGGCAAGCTGATGTATACTATTCAAACCAAACTCGGAAATATTAGAAGGCATCAGAACCAAATAAAAAAGCGATTTGTCACAAATGTCAAGAAAATAGAAAGCAATAAAAATATTGACATTGATATTCATCTTCCAACCAATGCATCTTTAGTACCCAATAATTTAACACTAGAAAGAAATGAGTCACTGGTTGGTACGGCCTTACCAACTCAAGGCCGGATATCTGATCTACCCAAACAAACCGCATCATCTCTTGTAGAGAATATGGATACATGCACCAGTTCAAATTCGGATAATACTACCAATTTGGAAAATACTTTACGTCGAACAAATAGACTCAGAAGAAAACCAAAAAGATTTGATCCATATTAAGTCTGGGGGAATGTTGTAACTTCTAATATTTTTATAGTCTGCTTTTTATAATTTGTCAGTTTTTGATTTTGAATTCCATTTTAATTTCAATTGTTTAGTCAACCTTTTTTTTGATTTGTTAATAAACTTTTTGATATTAAAAAAGAAACCAACTATTATTACAGAGGTGCAAAGGATCCAGGTTCAAAATCACCTCTATTGATGAAGTTGGAGTCGAACTCATTGCACCTGCAATGTTCAGACATGCTAGTCTTTGAATCTTTGATAGCATTTGCTGAGCTGTTTTCTGTGTTGTCTTTTCCCACCATATGACCGATCATGGGGGATCAAGTTCCCATTCTTCTCTTGTTGGGATTTAAACTTTGTATTCTCTTCCTAGTTCAATCACGGGATTTATTTGATCACTACATAGTGTCATGTTCTTAATGGAACTGGCCTCGTTAAGGATCTTCAGATGGCCTTTATGGCACCTTCTTTGAACTTAAATAGTTTGTGGAGTTCGATTGCTTGCTTTATAGCTTCTCCCTGTACCGCGAGGTGCAAAGGATCCAGGTTCAAAATCACCTCTATCGATGAAGTTGGAGTCGAACTAATTGCACCTGTAATGTTCAGACATGCTAGTCTTTGAATCTTCGATAGCTTTTGCTGAGCTGTTTTCTGTGTTGTCTTTTCCCACCATATGACCGATCCGTACAATATGCTGGGGAGAATAATTTGTTTATATATCCACATCGACATTTTTGGGCTTAAGCCCCACGATTTGCCTAGAAGTTGTTTACTAGCCCAAATTAATTTTACGGCTTTTTTACTTATTGTCTCCAGATGAGAATTCCAGGTGAGCGATTTATCCAGGGCTATTCCTAAATATTTCGCCTCCTTTTTGAATGGTACTTTAATGTCCTTTATATACAGTCTAGGTGAATTTAAATTCCTTCTTCTAGTAAATGGAACAGTTGTGGTTTTCGTAGGATTTATAGAAAGTCCTTCATTTTCACACCATTCCCATATTAATTTAAGTGCTTTCTGCATTTGGTTTCTAATCGTATGATTATGTGTGCCACTCACTATAACTGTGATGTCATCCGCGTATCCTACCGTAGTAAAACCTCGTTGATGCAGTTTAACTAGTATATCATCGGAGATAGTACCCCACCTTGAGGGCATCCTTTTATCGTTGTGATCCTTCTAATGGTGTCACCAAGATTCGATATAATTTGTCTCCACGAGTGTACATTGTTTACCCACCCAGTAATCAGTGGATCAGAATTCAGCTTCACCAAAGCCCTCTCCATAGATTGATAGCTAGCGTAATGAAAGGCGCCTTCAATGTCCATAAATGAGCATAGAGCAATAATTGAGGTTGGCTTTTGGACGGATATAATCGTCGATTTACCCTTCTGATAGGCAAATTAAAATCTGTACAAAGGTTTTCTCAAGAGAAGTTCATCACGAAAATAGAGATCTATAATCTTCTCCATTGTCTTTAGCATAAAATATGAGAGGTTAGCTTTAAAAAGTGCACTAATCGCCTTATCAGTGCTTCAGGCCCATTCGTTAGCATCGCTGGAAAGATGCCATCAGGCTCTGATGATTTATATGATTTGAAGCAATTTATACTCCATTTCACCTTTTCATATGTTATTAATTGTCTTACGAAGGAGCTCCGCAACAATGTAATTGCCGCTTCTCCCGTTGTCATGTCCACAGTGGACTCGTCCCTTTTGAAACTACATCCCGGGAAATGAGTTCTTAGAAGTAACTCCAAAGTTTCCCCAAAGGATGTTGTTTGATTGTCATCATCAATCTTTAAAGTACATATTGTTTGTTCTTTGCTTGAGGATAAGGCCCTTTGAATACGTGCCGTCTCAGGTACCTCCTTCAGCTCCTCACAAAAGGTTTTCCAAAACAACCTTTTCGATTTTCTCAGTTCCCTGTTGTATCTAGTAAGGCCACTCTTATACGTTGACCAGTCATTGCTGGTCTTAGCCCTGTTAAATTCCTGCCTTGCCACTTTTCTAAGTTCCTCACCATCTTACCTTCTTGTTTGTGGTCTTTGTACTCACCGGACAGTTGCCCTCATAGGAGGAGATAATATCAGCAGTCAAATTATCAATTGCCGCATCTAACTTCCTTACATTATTTATGGTTATCCTATCGTTTCCTAGCCTATTTCCGAGGTCAGATTCGTATCCAACCCAGTCAGTAGCCCTCGGAGATCTATAGTTTAACCTATTCATTCGACAATTTTTTATACCAGAAAGAATGTGTTTATGATCCGAAAATGAGTTCACGTTAGAGACTCTCCAGTTTATGATCACATCCTGCATATTATTAGTCACAAGGGTCAAATCAATGACCTCCTTTCTCACTGCATTCATAAATTTAGGTTCGTTACCCCTATTTGCTACCATAATGTTATTTATCAGTAAATAATCAAGCAGAGACTCACCTCTTTTGTTGGTACCAGTGCTACCCCATACCTCATTGTGTGAGTTTGCATCACATTATAATATTTTCATCTAATAAAATGGCGGCCCTTGGCCTTCTGCTAATCTCCGCTGAAGCAGCTTTAGCGTGTTGAAGATTCGCCTGTATCACCTTCATTTTGATGTATTAGTATCTTGTTGGCATTTGGAGCAGTGGGCGTTTTCCTGGCATCATCCACGCCTTCATTAGGACCACCGTCATCTTTTGGTGCCGCATCATCCTCGGCCGTATCGAACTTCTTTATCACCGGCATCTTTTAGGTGCAACTGAATTTGCCCAAACCTAAATGAGATCTGGCCCCTGTTCTCCTCCGCAGATATTTGGTCGAATGACATCACCAGCATAGCACTCGTGTTACGTGTCAGTCTACGAAGCAGTCTCCACGCCTCCACCTTGAGCCCACCGCTTTGCCGTTGGACAAAGGATAGAATCCTTTCGGTCTCCATATTGGCAGCGTCGGGGAAGAAGCCAGCAACGACTTTGGGATGAGGCACTTTCGCTTCCTCCGTAGCCCATAAATCTGCTGTTGCCCATGGTTTGAGGTTTGGAGCCTGCTTCCTTATCCACACCGCCGTAGCCTTATTCTTGCAGTGTAAGGCTAGAAAACCAGTTTTGTAGGTGCTATTTAAAAATTGGGGTATCACTCCCTTTTCTACTAGCACTTCGTCCATTATCGAATCTTGTATTTGATCCATTTGGGATAGTATTTGGAAAGTCCTTCGCCAGTATAGCTATCTTCTGTCCCATCAACACATCTTTAAATTTAGGTTTGTTCTGGGATTTAGGTTGTTGTTGTTACTTTTTAGCCGCAGGGTTGTCTGTAGTTAACAGGTCCTTCTGGCCTTTCTTTAAAGTTGCTTCTGGAGGAGTTTGTTCCGTAGACATTTGCTCTTCGCAGCAATTTTCTCTTTTTCCAAAGGATCCAGTGATTTTACTCGAGCTTCTTCTTTGTCGAGACCTTTTTGGACAAGAAAATCCATTCTCTTCCTCGCAGCACAACTTAATCTCTTTGGTTTGTTTACTATGGCACTAGTTATACCCTTGGAAGTAGAGGGGTTTGAACTCTTCATGCTTCCAGTAGCCGAGGTTTGAGGTAGTGCGTCCTCTTTTCCGAAGCATTATCTTCTTCCTTTTTCACTTTATCCAAATAATATTTTTTATTTTTAAAAAGGGGTGTGTTCATTTTTGGTCCCACGAGTAGTCAAGGAAAGAAACGGTCCGTCACGCCTAGCCCAGAAATAGCGCAGTGAGGCTATTTAAAATGGGGTGTCGCCCGGTGCCCCAAGTCCGCATATTCGCGACTGTTAACCCACCAGCCATTCATCTCTCGGCATATGCTGTTCCACCTTAGATTAGGGGTTTTGTTTTAAGAGAGTGAACCATCTCTGCGCATCACTCGCATGTAACTAACGTCAGCAACACATTACATGTTCTGATGTTGGGTTCCAGCCTAACTCCAAATTACAGCCCGCTCATACATTACTAAGTATCATAGAGCATGTTATTCCCCCGACATGACATATCTTTTGACTGACTGGAAATTTCGAGGACGCCCGAATTCGCTTCCACCCTGATAGTCAAGGCAGTCCCCACGTGGAGGCCACTTTCATATAGAAAATGGAATAATCTTATTCATAATTTTGACATGTCTCTCTTTCTCCTTATTCTTGCAAATATGGGAAAGCCAGCTTAGTCCAAGTACAGATAAGATCATCTACTAGTCGGCTTTGAGTGAATTACCATGGATTGTGGGAACACGTTAATACGTTAAAAATAAAAAATAAAGTTTAGTTTTAAAAGCTCATTTTTTATTGAACCGTCCGAACGGTAAAAAAAATAATTTAAAAAAATAATGGTGTTCAGTTTTGAAAACTACTTTTTCAAAACTGAAACCTCCGCAACAGTGCCTATTTATACAGATGTCTAATTTATCAGGAGCGAGGTCCAAAGTGTGGAGGAACAGAATGAAAAATAATGAAGAATTTCTAGCAAAGGAAGCTAAAAGAAAGCGAATTTACAGGAGGAAATTAAAATTTCAAGCAGCACTTAACCCCTCACTCATCGAAAAATTAAGAGTAAAGAACAATAATAAGTTAAAGTCTTAGAGCCATATACTTGTAAGCAAACTCTCGTTAAAGCTTTACGAAAAGCAGAACGAGCTTGGTAGGAGCAGGTATGAAGATGCAGACACAAAACTTATCCAAGACTTTTTCGTTCAAAACGACATTTCCGTGCAAGCACCAGGTGGCAAGAAAACTGTGCTCATAGGTCCAGGAAAGATTCTTGTATCTAGACGGTATATGATAATGACTTTAAACGAAGCATGTAAACTTTTAAACAGGGATTTTAAATACAAATGTGAGTTGAACAAAATTTTACACGTAATGCCATGCCCAATAATATGTGCGTCTGCAAATATTATGCCAACTTTTCTTTTTTGCTAGAGGCTGTGAAAAAAATGACGATAATTTCCGACCAATTTTAATGCTTTTCTCGAAAGTGTTTGTTGCGATGATTCAAATGAACTGTGGATGACATATAAATGTAACAGCTATGAGTCTGATATAAATTGAACCACGTCTTCCTTGATAAAAGTGGTAACATTGATAAAAGTGGAAGGCCTGGCGCGTTGTTAATAAACGGATGATTTTGAGCTACTCAGAGAAGTCAGTAAATGACATAATTTTTTAAATCCATTCACAGATTCCGTCTTTTAAATTGCATTCATATGTAAAGCGATCTCAGCAAAATCATTTCCAAAACTTAAACGAGAATGTGAAAGACGGAGAGTTGATTCTTCCAATTGATTTCGCTGAAAGCTTTAGGCTTACTGTTCAAAATGAAATACAGTTTGCACATTTTAGTTACAACCAAGTAACAGTTTTAACATGTGTTGCATATCTTGAAGGTTTTATCAGATAGTTTGCTATTATAAGCAAAAAGTATATAATTTTCTACAGAGTATTTTTCCCGCTCTACCAGAAATTCAACATGGTACAGAGTTCAGCGGCAATATTTTTAAATGAGAGGGCAACATTTTCAAAGTTGCTAAAGTGTTGAAAAACATTTAATTTTGTGTATGCAGTGCTGCCACATAAACAGTGTAATTTTTTATCCCAGTTTTTGGGATTCTAAACTGTTTACCAGTTTTTCATGAAAACATTTTTTTTTTAAATTATTGCATTTTTTATAGGTTTTTAGTTATATGTTGCAACAATTAATAGCATATTTATTCTCTTTATTATATATTTTTACCATAGAAATGGGAAATAATGGATATGAATAGACATAGTTGACCAATGTGTGTGTACACACTTTAATACTTTTCATGTCACAATGTTATGTTTGAATTCGTAACTACTTTTTAACACAATTGCAAATTTTTGTTGTATGTTTATACTTTATTAGACATGTCTAATTTTAGTAAAAATAAATAGTATATTGAACAAATATTATATTTTTATATGAAAAATTTGAAAAAATACATGAATAAAATAAAAAAACATTTTTTTTATGAAATAATCTGAAAAATCTCTAGCATCCCAAAAAACGGCAAAAAAATAGTTAAAATTGGTTATATGGCAGCACCGCTAAACACTACTAAAAGTTGCCGACCAAAACTCACCTTTGTTGCCGCCGAACTATGTTCGTGTTCTAAGAGAATACTTAAACGTTCGTGAGAGAGAAACATACTCTCTTTATAAGTGACAAATTAACAAATAACAAATTCCATGTGTTTTGCTTTTTTTCTGAAATCATAACTAAGTTGCAGGAAACCCACCATATTTTAAAAATATTTGTATTTTCGTATGGATTTAAAATAAGTTTATTTTGAGAACTATTCCACATTTTGTAAAACTATTTAATTTAACCGTTTTTAAAAGGAATTTTTTTGCCACCTCGCATGGTAGTAAAACGAAAGGTTTGAGAACTGATAAGAATACAGGGCATAGATTTAAGTAATGCTTACAAATTTTAAAACAAATATTTCCGCGATAAAAATAATTTATATTTCATCAATAGAAATTGATGATAAATTTGTACATATTAGTAAAATCTGGAGTAGTGTTAAAAGTATATAAAAGAAAACAGAAAAATATGTTTATAAAATAATTAGGTTACATTAATCATATTATGTATTTAAAATAAATTTATATTAAAAAATTATATTTTTTATTGAGTGCAAAAATGTGGAACGTGCGACACGAACAAATAAAATAATTTACTGTGACCTCACCATGACCTTTATAAAGACGCCGTATGGCTTTTATGAAAGCTTGTTAAATTTATAAAGACTTTTTCGTATGGCTAATAAATTCGCAGATCTAGGCATAGCATGAACCTAGCCCAAAATGACTTTCGCTTCGTAAAATGTCCCAACGCATACTTTCAATAAAAATTTGTTCCTTTCCCAAATATATCTCTGGATCGTATAAAAGAATTTTAAAAGAAGCGTCCGAATGAAATGTCGGCACGCTGGATTTGCCTACATATATGTATTTTTATATAATATATTATTACATAATGTCACATATGATTGTAAATAAACTTTTGTTCCCAGATATATATAGGTCCCTTTCGCATGTACGAAAAATTGCATAAATGGAAAAACATATACTTCCACTTTTGGAATAACATATGTCTCCATATATGTCTATATATGAAATCTTTTTCCATATATGGAATAACATATACTTTATTGTATGTGCACTTTATTTTCATTTTCTCAGTAAGATCTCGGTGATATATTGGTATTACCATGCTTATTATCTGGTGCTTCATCAAAGCCCATACGCTTGCATTACTTGCTTTGAAATTTTTTTGAAAACTTCTTACCTTAGGGAGTTACCTTGATGTAATATAAAAGTAACAAACTTATATAAAATTTAATTTAAAAAATTTTTCTGTTTAAAATTCTAATTTAATACTCAACCCTCTTAAAATAGTCATGTGTTCGTTTCATACGAGTATATGAACATTGACGAAAATTTATTTAATTTGTATACTTATAATCACTAATGTGGACATTCGATAAGATATTTGCATTTATACATGCTAACATGTTCCTGGGTTTTATCTATATGAATATAATAAAGAGGTAATGTTTATTTGTTTGCTTGTAGGAGGTACTCTCCATAACTACTAATCTAATTTTAAAAATGTTGGTTAATAAAAAAGTTAGGAGCACACAACCACATGTATTCTATTAACTTTTTATCGTTCTTTAGTTTGTTATGTAGGCTTGTTGTTTTTTTTTTCGTATGAATCTACAACAACAACAAAAATTAAATATTTTTAAAGTAAAAAAAAACATTAATGATCATATTCTGTATCTTTAACATTAACGATAACGGAAATAACATACATTTTTACCATTGTGGTATTTCAAAAACTTTTATCTAACAGAAATTTGTGTATAGCAAAACTAAAGTATGTTATTACTGAAAAAACTGTTAAGTTTATGGAAACTGATATGTTATTTCGAAAAAGTGGAATTTTTCATATATTGTCTTATGAAAAATTTATTTTATTTTTTTAATTGAAGACATCAATAAACATAGCGTAAATAATTTTAGCGAAAAACTTACCAAAACTAATAAATCTCCACAATAAATTCTAATAGAAATTATTAAAAAACATTAAATAGTTCAAAATAAAAAAAAATATTACGATATTGTGATTTTAAATCAACAAATTTAAAAGCAAATAAATCAAAATTACATATCAAAAACGAGATGATCATTAATGAGAAAATAGATGACATACAATTAATTATTCCATATATTCCCAAAAATGACTGCATTTTTAGCATGCATAGACCTATTAGACTGTACCAGAAAAAAATTCGCCGTACACATTCTAATCTAAATAATTCTTGCAAGGCATTTTCGAAGAAAATTTCCAAACGTAGAGGTCGCATTTTTAAATTTTTCAATATCTTCGTCATTTACAGTCGGATTTTAAAATAATAGGACAAGTACAACTTTAAGACTTCAAAGACGATGTGCTACCTTTAAATAAAACTTGTTTGAAATATTTTTTTGCAGAACATATTATTTGCATTACTGCACAACCCTTCAAATTGTTGTGTAGCTCGACTAACATCTTTTTTTTTTGGACCACCTTAGTGCCCATATGTAAATTCTAAATGAACGTATTTGGAAATATGAAAATTTTTCACCAGGTTTAATTCTAATTGCTAGATTTCTTAAAAATGTCAAATTGAATTATTTTCGATATTTTGATTGTTTTTGCATTAATCAATTTATTTTTAAAAATCGTTCGTACGAATCATATTTTGTCAGGCTCATTCGTTATATCAAAATATTCGTTATATTGCAAGACATATGTTAGGTCGAAAGGAGGATGAAGCATCGAAATGCAACCTCATATCGCTACGATATACACCTAGGCCTCTGCTGGGCCTGTTGTGCGCTCCTTAAGAACATGGAGATTGTTAACGTCCGGTTTTCAGAAACCTGGTTTCCCGGACGTAACTCCTCAAGGTTTTAAAGTCGACGTTCCTCAGGTATTCCAAGTCCGATATAACATCGCCCCCAAGGTGCCTGGATCTTAATTGTGCAAATGCCTGAGAGCGACAGAGAAAGGGCTCCAGCGTTTCGCTCTCATTGCCACACGCTCTGCACTCGTCAGAATCTGCCCTTCCAATCCGGTACAGTTGTGCCCATAATCCTGCGTGACCAGTCAGGATACGTACCATCATATTGACCTCGGACTTACTTCCATTAAGGAGGCCTCTTGTCCTCTTCTCGTCTGGGCCACCCCACAAAATCCTAGTGGTCCTGGCCACCGTCCCGTTGTTCCAACAGGCCGTGTGGGTTTCTCTTACCCACGCCTTTAATTCCGCTTTCAAGATATACTTGTAGGAATTTTAAATAGTTATTCTAGTTTTCTTCGATCTTCTCTATTCATTCAATATTGCTTATCGAGCTAAAGATCCTTAATTTATAAAAAATTTTTTATTATAAATATTTATTTATTCCAATATTTCGTCACCACATTGGGTGCCTTCTTTAGGGGAAATTGTCTTTTTCTTTATAATTAATAAATTAAAATTCTATTTTAATTTATTAATTATAAAGAAAAAGACAATTTCCCCTGAAGAAGTCACCCAATATTCGGATAAATAAATATTTATAATTAAAAAATTGTCTTTTTCTTTATAATTAATAAATTAAAATTCAAGTTTAATTTATTAATTATAAAGAAAAAGAAAAAGAAAAAGACAATTTCCCCTGAAGAAGTCACCCGATGTGGTGAAGAAATATTGGGATAAATAAATATTTATAATTAAAAATTTTTTATAAATAAAGGATCTTTAGCTCGATAAGGAATATTGTAGGAATTTTATTTTAAGATTTCTGAAGTTACTGAAAATTTTAAAACACATTGCAATAAATGCCACACGTCAAAACTGGAAGGTTCAGCAACGAAAAATTCTGAAATTATTTTCTCATTAAAATTTTATCTTCATATCTTATACCAATTATTCGTTATACCGAGTAAAAATGTACAGAAATATTCGTTATATAAGGTGGGTAATTCAAATAATTTAGTTTTACGTTATATCTCGTAATCGTTATACTTAGTATTCGTTATATAGGGCTTCGACTGTAATTAAAAAAAAACTGCCAATGTTATTTTTCCTTTTTTAAATTGCTTTAAACTATTTTCTAACTAACTAATTGTTAAAATATTTTCCTAAAATAAATAATACATACAAAGATTTGACTTAAACAACCCTTCAGTGTATTAAAGTCAAAAAGTATTTTTATACCCTCCACCATATATGGTGAGGGTATATATCAGTTTGTCATTCCGTTTGTAACATGTCGAAATATAGGTTTAAGACCCCATAAAATATATGTATTCGTGATTCTTATGCAATTTTTAGTCGATTTAGCGATGTCTGGCCGTCTGTCTGTCTGTTGAAAGGGCGATCACGACGCGAAGACGCAAGCGGGGGTGCCTATTTTTACCCAGATTATTGAACATCCTCCCGAAAAGTTTGGTATTGAAAATGAGCAAAATCGGACAAGCGGTTCAAAAGTTATGAGTGAAAATGTGAAGATACCTCTAAGTTTTGCATACAAATTGGTACAATTTTTCTGTATCTATTTCTTTTTTTTTCTATTAAGTAAGTAAGTAAAAATGTTATTAAGTCTTCTTCTTTTTCAATTGCATTGATTGTCTTACATACTATGAGAATAATAACATTCTTTGAGCTTTATGTGTCTTACTCTAATAACTATGTTAACGTAAAAAGCAACATTGCGAAAGTGAGATAGAATATGTAAAAAAAGGACAAAATTAAAAGTTTGACAAGGCTTGCTTTAGGTTTTTTAGGAAGACATCTGTAAATAACATTACTAAAACTAAATAACAAAAGTTCTGATACATAAATTGACAAAACATATTCATATTACAGTTCATCCAAAATTTAGTATATACGTATATCATCTTCAGTCCCTATATCAGAACATTCGTTGCAACTATTTATCAATACGTGGCGCATCAGAAAGTGCATTCTCTCCATTAGGCATATTCATCTGCAGAGCTAGTCCCCATTAGCCGGAACAAAATTGATTATTAGACAAAAACTAAGCTTTAAAATGTGTTTTTTGTGCAGTCCATGGTTAAAAAAATCTAGTAAAAATGTAAAGGTGACTCTAAATTGCCCATACAAATTTAGTACAATTCCATAGCAGCGACTGGTACATAACATATTTTCTCATATTTTTTTTACCAGTCGCTTAGCAGTAAATATTTTGTATTCACCTCAAACATTTTTTCACCACTAAACTTTTTTTCACCACAAAAAATTTTTTCACCTCTAATTTTTTTTCACCTCTAAATTTTTTTTCTGCTAAAAAAGTTCTTTTCACATCTATAAAAGTTTTTCACCTCAAAAAATTTGTTCACCTACATAATTTTACTTCAAAAGTAGTCTTATATTATTTGTATCAAAAACAGTCGAGAACATCTTTTTAGGATATTGGTGGAGGGTATTCAAAGATTCGGCACAGCCGAATTTAGCCTTTCTTTACTTGTTTTATCTCAAATAATTCTTTCAAAGTCAAACTAATAAAGTAATCAACTTAAAACGGTACAAATATTGTATTTGCGTACAAATGACGAAAGAGTTACGTTAAAAATAGCGAATTTAGCGGAAACATTTTGCCTTTAGCAAAACAAACTCATGCAACTCTTTTGCAATAAATGACAATCAATTCTTGTTAAAAAAAAATACAAAACTCTTTTTCCGGTTAATGAATAAAGCGAACTAAGGGTTGAGTTAAAAAATCATTGTTTCATTTTTGGTCAAACTGAAATACAAATAAACTCACTTCTAAAGAATTTGCACATTAGGGTGGCTTTCAATTTTTTAAATTAAATTTTCGTAAAAACCCAGGCGGAATATCGTTTACATGCTCTTAAACTAATATTGAGAAAATTTGAGCTAAATCTGGTAACCTAAGCATTGCACATTTGAATAAATGGAGCAGAGCCGCGAATAACGTTGTAAGCGATAAAATTGAAATTGTTGAAAAATCGAAAAAAACGTTTTAGAACTTGTAGGTGTATCCCACTGACTGACTTCTTTAGATTACATTTTGATAACGAAATCATGCATAATTTTGCCAAATTTAATTTTTAAGTCGTAAAAGAGAGTTATTCTAAAAGTAATTTGGAAAAAACAGGTTTTGTAAAAATTGTCGCTTAAAACGTCATTCGCGGCTCCGCTTCAAATAATATATATTTGAATTATGTCTTGTGACACATCGTTTCTAATAAAAATTACTAGGTGTTCCTGTTTAAAAAATATAATATCTCATCAAAACTGTTACACGGGTTTTCATAAAACGATTCAAATGAATTCGTTAAAAAATTTGTATTAAAAACACTGATTAAAAAAAGTTTTTCTATAAAAATTTGTGTACGAAAAGAGTTTTGAAGTTGGTGATTTCCATACAAATGTTTTAACGAATTTGTCTGAACCTTTTTATAAAAACAGAGTTATGTCGTTTTTTTCAGAAAAAAAAAATGTAGCCTTTTTTCTGCCATTTTTTTACAAAATGTCTTTTTGTGCTTAGTAATAATAATAAAAAGCATGCACAATTTTCTTAATAAAACACCGAAATATCCAAAATGTGACATATTGTTAAATTTGACGAGATTTAAGGCATGACTCAACATATTTTAAACACATTTAAATAGGTTTTTTAAATACGTTTAATTTGATACCTAATATGTCAGTTTTAACTTTTTATTACTATCTACAAAAATATATTTTGTAAAATAGGATATTTTCTGTCAAAAAAACGGTTGAACATAAATATGCTGAACATAAATATGAAACATTTTTTAATCGTTCAAACAATTTTAGAGATATAGTGAAAATTTTACTGAAGGTCCAGATTTTCCTAAACTCAGCAACTCACGATATCACGAAAATCCAATGAGCGATTTCAAATATGTTTCAGCATACTATTTTAGTAAACACATTACATCTAATCTAGGCCATGTAAAAAGAAAAAAACACAACATAAAGTGTTGCGACCCTATTATATACATATGTTTGTTTTGTAAACCCGCACAAATTATTGAAGAGTCAATGGGTGCCCCAATCAGAAACTTTAACTTTTAAGGAAATTTATAGGACAAGGATTTATTTTTCCATAAGCAAATAAAGTTATATAGAACAGTTTCGAAAAAACGAAGTCTTGTGAATTTTTTTAATATAAAAAGGATTTTTTATTGCGAGGAGATTCTCTTTGTGGGTACTCTCAGATTTCCATGAAATTTTGAAAAGGAAGAAACAGAAAAAATAAGAATATTCAATTTTTAGTACCCCAATCTCACGTATATGGCTTAAAACTTAAGGTAAGAAATTATGGTTTTTGGATTTTTTTTAAGTTTGTTCAGAGAAATAAATGCAAATTAAGTACTAAATGAAATATATTTAAAAGATCTATTCAAAGGTGTACAAAAAATTTCAAATAAAAAGTTTCTTACAATTTTGAAACTCAAGGATATATCCAAATTTTATAGAAATCTGAAGAAGCCATTGCTTTAACAATTTCATCGATATCGTTAACTAACGAAAAGCTTATTCTGTAATTTCTGGAATGATGTCTATTGTTTCTAATGTCGGAACAAATAATTTAGAACTCAATAAATTATTCTACCCGAATAAGAAAAAAACAAAATCTAAAATACAATCAAATTGTTTCCAAATCGACTGAAAGAGATTCTTAATTTTTATATAACTTTTCTAAGCAACTCAACAAAGTGCTTTGTAGAAGCTTTTTTTTATATATAACAATTTTTAAATTTCGGCAAAATGGGCTCAAAATTTTAAAAGTTTCTTTGAATCCACTAATCCCAATAACACATCGAAATAAAAAAGGTTTGTTCTAAAATATCTCTTAAAATATAAATAAATCCTGTTGTTCATTATTGCATTATTTGCAAAAATAATTGGTCCTCAAGGGGAAATTAATCTTCTATATCTTAACAACACATACATCCGCGCCTCTGTGTACGAGGATTCTCGGAAATTTTATCAAACAAAAATTCGCATAGAAAATCCAAGCAGACAGACAACTGCACTCTTACAATAACAAATACTGTTTGAATGCGCACTTAGCGAATTTGTTTACAAACGTCAAGGACAAAAAACAAATCCTTTACCGTAATCCTTTTAAATACCCAAAACTAACAACGCCTTTGTCAAAACATTTGTTAAAGCATTGCAACTCCTTCATTTTGTTCTGATGACACTAGCAAAGAGTAAAGTATACACACAAACGAAGGAAAGAAGAAATGATGGAAAACTGTTTAAATTATATGACAAAAGAAAGTTTTTCGCAAGGATCGAATACCAATGTGCGACACTAAAAATGGATTTAAACCTGTAAACACACACAAACAAGAATTGCATGCATCTATGTACTTACTGTATAGTGCGAAGGAGTTGCAAAGTCATAACAATAAAACACCTCATTGTTTACATTGCAAATGTCTAGATTTATGCAAATGCATTTTGTGTTAGTGTGTTAGGATAAAAATACGAGTACTGTTTACTAAAACTAACCGCCTACATTGAAGAATTTATAATTCAATCACAAAAACATAAAACAAACATACATCAAAATATGCAATGAAATGTGATTGTCTATGAAAATAATTCCTCGTTCATGGTAGACTTTTCATTTTCCGGTCATTTCTTTTAATCCATTTAACTAGAAAGGATAAGTCATTATAAGCCTTATGTGTACAATGTGAACAGTCTGCAAAGGATTTAACTTATAAAATAAGTAGAATAACTTTGTTTAGTAAAATTGTAAAATGGGCGCATCTAAATCGTGCAAATTAGTATAAATAACAATTTTCTTAAAAATTAAGAAATTAATTTTAAAATTGTAACCATACCAAGAAGTTCTTTAAGTTAAAGTAAAAGAAAAAAAAACTAAACAACATCACTATAATTATACAGAAAAAATTAAAAACGAATTTTAATTACGAAATTTATAATATTAATTAATTTTGCACACATACTTAAACCAGTTTGTAGGTTAAAATAACAGAAAATACCACTAAAAATAAATGAAATTACCTTTAAAAATTGGTCTTATTATTTTTCATTTAAATCAAACGGATTTTCTCATTTGTTTTTAAATATTGTTTAAACAAGTGAGTAAATCAGTTAAAAATAAATGTTAAATTTTTACCTACCAATTCTATAAAAATAAATGATTATTCATTTACTCTCGGACTCAGGATTGAAGTTATATTTATTATTAACTCTTCTTAACCCTAGTCGAACGAACGAATTTTACAACGTTAAAAGACGGTAAAGGTACAATTGTACCTACACATTCCTATCATTATAAATTATACTTTTCCCAAAAATTCTGAAACAACAGAAAATTAGCTAAAATTAAGTCATTAATTAGTTAAAATAATCACAAGTTTTTATTCTTACATTTTACCAGTGCCTGTAAGTTTAGTAACGTATCTGCTGCTTAAAATATAAGACGGAAAGTCCCTATCATAAATTCCTCAGTCGTTGTCAAAAAAAAAAAAAAATAGAACGCACAAAGCTTATGTATGTAAGTACGTGAAGTTGTGGTGCATTTTATTATTTTACGTGCGCTGAAACAATAGTATTTGCGAAAGAAATAATTTAAAAAAATATATAATATTGTAATTAATTTACTAAGCCATTATAAAGTGTGACTGATTCAATAAGTCGTTATGAGTGGTATCGAAAGTGGAGCTAGTACAAGTCGTCATCGTGTTTGTTGGTAAGTATAATTTCGTCAAAAATATGACTTTGGAAATTACGTAAGTTAAATAATTTTGTATCTAGATTTACATCCGATGAAATAAGGCAAATGGTTGAATGTTCCGAATGTCCTTTGTTGCTTCTGATGAAGATTCCTATTTACCACAGATTGCTGATGCATCTGATGAAGATTCAGATATTGAAAATGAATTTGTCATAGAGAGTGATGAAGAATACGACTCAGATGAAAGTGCTGAATATGATCCTGCGATTCAAAGTATCGACAGTATTTTAACCATTAAAGATGGAACACAATGGTATAGTGCACCAATGCCAAATTCACAAACCAAATCACGTAACGTTTTACGCCAAAGAGGTGGACCGTCAGCACATGGTATTTCATTTTCAGAATGTGACATTATGTTGAGGCAAACAAATCGAGAAGCTAAAAGTGTTTGTAAAGATTTTAACAATAAATAAAGAATTTAACAATAAGAAATTAAATTCATTCATATTTATTCGACCTACTTTGTCTATAACAGTGACGCTACAATCTGTTCATATGTTCAAAAAAAAAGAACAGAGCAGTCGTACTACTCTCAACTATGCATACGACAGGAGAAGTTGAAAAACCACAACTAGCAAAGCCAGAAATAATTAAATACGATAACAAAACTAAAGGTGGAGTTGATGTAATGGACAAAATGTTGAGTGAGTATACCGTGAAGCGACGAACATTGCGCTGGCCCCTTGCAATGTTCTATAATATGATAGACGTGGCTGCTTTAGCATCTTACGTAATATAAGAACATCATCCAAGGTTCAAAACAAAGGATCAGCGAAGAAAGTTTTTGAAAGATCTTTCCAAACAGCTATGCATGCCAGCGGTCGAAGAACGTAGTAGCAACAAATTAACTATAAGTAAATATTTTATACGAAGTGCTACAGAAATGGTACTTGAACGTCACATTTGCCAACGCCAAATCTTGAAGCTGGTTCCAAAATACCTCATGGCAGACGTGGAGCCTCTCCTGTCATCGGAAGCTGTTATGTTTGCCAACGTGAGAAACGAAAACAACGTAAGGCCAGAAAGTCATATATGGTCTCTGTGAAACTTATTTGTGATGAACACTCAATACAAAGAACAACATGCATTTCATGCAACTAAATTTAAAATAATTTTTAATGTATCATGTAAATTCAAATTTATGTATATATATTGAAGCGTTCTTATAAATAAATATAATAAAATTTATTTTATTTTGTTTCTATTTCATACAAAATATAAAAAAATTTTACCTTTTCAGCCTTTTAAGGTTTTCTAAGCAATTAGGTCTTATTAAAAAGGTAAGAAATAGACATTTTTAATCATAATTAAAAGTTTGGAGATGTCACAGAATTTCAGATATCTATTACTTATGGAAAAAAAGTTATTGCAATTTAAAAACGAAAAAGGTACAATTGTACTTGTTCCGTTCGACTAAGGTTAAATAAAATTTCTATGCCAAAAAATTTAAATTTTCGCTTTTAAATTTCTAACAAGGGTATAAATATGTATTTCAAAAAGTGATTTTAATTAATAAATTTATATCAAACACTATTTTTTAAGTTCACACAGATAAAAAATATTTATATTCATTAAATACCATTCATTTACCAAAATAACAGATCAACGATACATAATAACTTCTTTACCTTAAACACAAGGATACAGTAAAAAGTATAATTCAAAAATATCATTAACTATCAACATAGATTATGTTGTAGATTTAAAATTAGTTAGACAAACACTTAAAATTAAAAACGTGCATTCAGAAAAAGGACTACAACGCAGTTAATCGGGTTTATATTTATATTGTTGTTTTTAAACATAATTCACTGTATGTTTATCTATTACCCATGTGTTCAATACGTAATAGAGCGTTAGAAATCACAGATCCGAAACACATCCTGCATTGGGCGCCAAAAAATCTTGACAGAACTTCAGTCAAACAAATTTACATCTACGGAACAAAAACACATATTAGCCCTTAGCTCGGCTGCACTTGTTAGTGATGTTCTACTTTTGTGCACCTATGGGTAAAAATATAACATAAAAAAATACAAATGTTTTAATGGTAATCAGAATTTTTTGGAATTCCCACAATTGTATAATGTGCATTGGTACTTAGTTAGACAATTCAAACTCAGAATGAAACTTTAAACTTCCAATGTATTATTTTGAATGATAACTTTGGGTTTTAATGAAATGTTCAGTAACCCTAACATACAATGAATAATAACCAAACAGTGTTTGCCATTATGATTGTTACAAGAATTTTTACTGAAGAAAATGCGAAAAACCAAAAGAAATAAGAAAGTTCATTAAAAATAAATGGTTTGTTATTTAAAAAATTTTTGATTGCCGACGAATGTTGTCATAATTAAAAATATTTTCTTTAACACTTATCACACAAACATATCTTCCTTCCATGTTAGTTGTAGAAGACGGCTGAAAGAAAATTGGATTATTTAATGTGTACATTTAACCGCCAAACACCAAGCAATAAGAGAACAATCAGTAGCAGATTTTAACCATAAGATTACTAACAGACATAAAGAAGAACTACAAGCAGCAAGTGGAATGGGATGGCAATTAAACGAAGCGAGGAGAACGAGGACGAAAAACAAATTGAATGAATTCATTATTTCAGTTTTAATTACTTTTTTCATACTTTTAATGAATTATTTTACTTGTCGTCATTATTATTGACGAAAAAGCAAAAGGTTTGCATGTTTGCAAAGCGCAAACACGGAATTCAATTAAAAATTCTTGTGGCTAAAATGAAAACGCCAAATAAACTAACAAAAACTTAAAAATTATAATTTGTAACAAAGTTGAAATTATGCTGCAAGATATCATCATATCTATTAGGGTTGTACTTTTTGGTAAAATGCAATAATCAAATTTTAGTTACGGCATTTTTCTTCGTATATAGTCAAATAACTTTGCGCAGTGACGATTGAGGATTCATGAAAATATACTAATTAGCCGCTTGTCAAAACAAAGAAGAGATATAGTTATTTTCTTTCTGCGTAGAGGAAACAGATTTATTGTGACAACCGAGTTTCTTTTTGCAGCAGACAAAATTTTTGGTTGCAATTATCAAATGTATTCCTGACACAATTGGCATTCGTTTGTATCGACGCAGTCCGACTATGAATTGTAAAAGATTTTATTAAATTTGTAAAAGAGACGTAACACATGTTACCAGAAAATATGAACAAAAGAAAATACAAGTTATGAAATAGAAACTAGAATTTTTGTAATTTCAAATAAAATCTTTGTATTTTATAGAAAATGGATCAACAAATATTTTTTTTTTATTATTTATTTACTGCAACTAGTTCTAATAACTAACAAGCAATTTAGTACAATATATATTATTAAAAACATAAGAATTTATATTTTAAGTATATTAAATATATGAAGTTGTTACACGACATTATAATTTACAATTAGGTCGGATGGCTTCCTTCTTCTGAGTCTGCGCTCCACACCAATGGGATCAGCAAGGGATGATGCTTCCGTATTAACATGGCCTCTCAATCGGTTGTTGTGTTTGTTTGCAATATTGGCAATTTCTTGCATTACGGTATTCACTCCAAGATCACCATGAAGATCTGCATTTCGGATATACCATGGTGCGTTGACGATACTTCTAAGTACTTTATTTTGAAAACGTTGTATTATGTTTATATTTTTCTTGCTTGTGCATCCCCACAATTGTGCACCATATGTCCATATTGGTCTTAACATTTCATTATATAACATTAGTTTATTTTCAATTGAAAGATTTGATTTTCTTCCTATTAACCAGTTTAGCTTTTTCCACTTCAGCTGCAGCTCTACATTTTTAATTTTAACGTGCTCATTCCAGCGTAATTTCGCATCAAGTGTCATACCAAGGTATTTAGCTGTGTTTGCGTAGGGCACCTAAGTATTGTCTATATATATAGGAGTACATAGCAAAGATTTGTTTGTAAAGTCAACATGCGTTGATTTGGAACTGTTTTAATTATTATTGATGCTTTCCTACACTTAAAAAAGTTTGTATGTTAAAATAACTGAAAATATCATTTAAAAGAAATGATATTTTATTTAAAAACCGGTCTACTTAATTTTCATTTAAATTAAATGTCATTTGTTATTTATTTTTAAATGTTGATTAATCAACTGACACATCCGTAAGAAACAACTGATAAAATCAGTTAAAATAAATGTCAAAATTTCACCTACCAATCCTTAAAAAATAAATGTTTTTTTTCATTTATTTAAATTATTATTTCCGTTTTTGAATTTTTTTTTTTTAATATACTCGTACAATACAAAATGTATGTATGCATATGTAGCTATAAACACTTTTTGTGTTAATGTTTTTGTGTATGTATGTGTGTTTATAAAGTTCTTGTAATTTGTATTGAAAAATTTTGTATATATACAACCAATTTAAATAAAAAAACAAATTGAAATTTTTTGAATATTTTTTTTTGAAACAGACAGCAAACAAAATTTGAATTTGTAATAACTGTTACGGACACAAATAAACCACAAGTTTCCGTTTTGTGGATAAATTTTTATTAAATTTCAAACAAATGAAAAAAATAAATGAAACTGAAAAAAATCGGTAAATCATAGTAAATTATTTCGAATAAATGTATAAAAAAGTTAATATAGATATTTCTTTGAAAAATAAATGTATGTTCCTTTATTTTTAAATGGAACGGAAAACTTTTTTATTAAACTACAAACAGTTAACTACATAATATTCTGAGTGTATTTACATATATTCTTTGGAGTCAAAAGATGAACATGTTTTGGTGGGTATTATGAAGCAAATGCAGGATAAGAGCGACGGTGTATCCTTGCCAACAAAAGCGTAAGTAAAAAATTATTGAATACATATTTTTTTTATATTTAAACAGAGGCTCACTTCTTTCTACTAGCTCCTTTCAATACGCAGTTGGTAATGATTACCTCATAGGCATGTGTCTTTGAGGTAAAGCTATGTCGAAATTTTATAAAATTTCATTCAGAGAAATCCAATGAATGTATGAAAACTTGTATAAGCAAATATAAAATTTGGTTTGACAATTACCTACAAGGTCAACAATTAGCTTTTTAGAATATTAGGTATACAAATTTACTGCCCGAGTATACAAAATTGATTTGACACAATATTTAAACATATTCAATTTTATATTCCTTAATATCTAAACTTATGCGAAAAATGCCAAATCAAATTTGTCTGAAAAATGTTTAAGATCGGTCTGCGAGAGTTATTGTTAGTTATGCACTCAGAAGTGTGTGGCTGGCTTTATTAGACTATATTTTTCGTACACTCAGAATATTAAGTATTTTACTGTTTGTAGTTTAAAAAAAACGTTTTCCTTTCCATTCAGAAATAAAGAAACATACGTATCAGTTATTACACATTTAAATTGTCTTTGCTGTCTGTTTCAAAGAAATATATTCAAAAAATTTCAATTTGTTTTTTATTTAAATTGGTTGTATATATAAAGGGTTTTTAAATTTTAAGGGTCGGAGTTGAATGTGAACCACACCTGACATTTATCAATTTCAGACTAACTCAATTTAAACCATGGAAAGATACACAATCGAGCAACGCGTTAAAGTTACTCAGGCTTATTATGAAAATGGGCGTTCATATCAAAATGCATACCGTACACTTCGTGATTTTTTCGGTCAATTTAATCGTCCAAATGTGCGTACAATCAGAAAAATCGTGCAAAAATTTGAGCAACCCGGGTCTGTAGGAGATGTGAAAACATCAGTGCATGCTCGTACTGCAGAAAATATTGCTGCTGTTCGCAATAGTATGGCTGAAGAGCCGTCCACCTCAACTCGTCGTCGTGCCTAACAATTGTACCTTTCACGCTCGTCGTTGATGAACATTATGCATAAAGACTTGCATTTACACTCTTACAAGGTGCAATTGACTCAAGAACTAAAGCCTCTTGACCATTCCAAACGTCGTCAATGATCAGAATGGTGGCAAGAAATGGCAACAGTGGATGATCAATTTTCGAAGAAAATGATCTTCAGTGATGAGGCACATTTTCACCTCAGTGGATTCGTCAATAAGCAGAATTGCCGCATTTGGGCGACTGATAATCCAAGAGTGATTGTCGAAAAACCAATGCACCGACAAGGAGTGACTATGCGGTTTATGGGCTGACGGCATCATCGGGCTGTATTTTTTTCCAAAATGAGGCAGGTCAGGCAGTTACTGTGAATGGTGTTCGCTATCGTAAGATGATAACGAACTTTTTATGGCCCGAATTGGAAGATATGGATGTGCACGACATGTGGTTTCAAAAGGACGATGCCATTTGCCACACAGCTAACAAAACAATGGCTCTTTTGCGCGACAAATTCAATGGCCGTGTTATCTCACGTGTTGGCGATGTCAATTGGCCGCCAAGATCATGTGATTTGACACCGTTGGACTTCTTTCTTTGGGGTTATTTGAAAGAAAAGGTTTACGTCGATAAGCCAGCAACAATTCAAGAGCTAAAGGATGATATAATTCGGAACATTAACGGCATAGAACCTCAATTATGCCTCAGCGTCATCGAAAATTTGGAACACCGGATGGAGGTGTGCCGCCGAGGTCGCGGCGCCCATTTGACCGATATTTTGTTCCATGCATAATTAAACCTACCATATTATCATAATAAAAAGAAATGACAATAATTTCCTAAATAATTTGTGTTTTATTCAAAATCAACATCGTCTCTTAAAATTTAACCACCATTTATTAAATTTTTCTCAACTTTTAATTAATTTAAAATTATAGAACAAGAACAACTGAGAAACTTCAATGGCGATGTGTTACCACTAAATTAAACCTTTTTTGAGATTTTTTTTTTTGCAGACCGTATTTTTTTCCATAGTGGCATATTTGTAGGGTAGTGAATTCGAAATAGTTTTTTGACGACCTTAATGTAACTATTATCATAAACTAAACATCTTATATCCTATCAAAATTTTCTAGGTCTTGTTGTTACAATTTGAGTTTTGTAAAAAATATTAATAAGAACAAAATTAAAAAAACACAAAAAGTTTTTTTTCTCCCTGAAGCCGTTGACATAGAACCACATATAATTATATCTAATTATATCTTATATCAAAAATACTCTAAAATTTGTTTGCAAATATTGTATCAAGCTGTAGAATTTAAAACTTAAAAAAATCGATAGCTTTTTTTAAATTTATATTAACGTATCTTTAGTTTATAAATGCCTACATATTTCGTATACTACACATTTATGTATTGTAAAGGGTGGTTCAACGTCAAGTTTTTTGCCCAACTTAATTCGACATTACTTTGTTTCAGTGTTTGACAAATTATATTAACGTATCTTTAGTTTATAAATGCCTACATATTTCGTATACTACACATTTATGTATTGTAAAGGGTGGTTCAACGTCAAGTTTTTTGCCCAACTTAATTCGACATTACTTTGTTTCAGTGTTTGACAAATTCAACCATGGAGAGGTACACAACTGAACAGCTCGTTAAGATTATTAAAGCCTTTTACGAGAATATCCGTTCAAATCAAAATGAGCTTCGTGATCTTTTTGGTCAGCATAATCTACCAAATGTGTCCACAATTGGGAGAATTGTGCGAAAATTTCATCAAACAGCGTCTGCGGAAAACATTACTATTGTTCGCGATAGTGTTGCAAAGAGCCAACAGGATGGTGGTTCCAACAGGATGGTGCCACTTGCCACACAGCCAACGAAACAATGGCTCTTTTGCGCGAGAAATTCGTGGCGTTGTTAATTGGCCGCCACGATCATGTGATTTGACACCGTTGGACTTCTTTCTTTGCGGATATTTAAAATAATAAGTGTACGTCAATAATCCAAGAACAATTCAAGAGCACATTAACGACATTGAACCTAAATTATGTCTCAGAGTCATTGAAAATATGGACCATTGGATAGAGGTCCATATTTGGCCGATATTTTTGTCATAGATCCTTCTATCATAATAAGAAATATTAAGGTAATTCTCTAAAAACTTTTTGTTTTATATACAATTTACATCGTGCATAATGGTTGGACCACTCTTTATATGAAAGAGCAAAGGTCTTTTTCGGTCCGTTGCTCGCAATGGGTTAAGATTTTGTAGAAAAAATATAGACATAATTTGGACAAATTTATTTAAGTTGTCGAGAAAAAATGTTCCGAAACTGGCTGTTAAATTTAGAAAGTTCTGGGCTTTTCATAGATTTATAAGAAAATGACACGGTCTTTTTCGTTCCCATGTACATCTTTTTTATGACTTGGCTTACAATGGACTAAAACATTACAGAAATATTATATACGTAATTCTGACTTGAAACTGTAAACTTTTTTTTAACTTGTGGATCTAAAATATTCCGATACTGGCTCTTGAATTCAGAAAGTCCTTCACTTTACATACATTTATAGGGAAATACCACGGTTGATTATCAGTCCCATGTCCGCCGTTTTTAATACTTGGTTCAAAATACAAAAACTTTGCAGAAATAATCTAGACGTAATTCTGACCTGGAAATGCAAACTAAGCATTGGTTAGAAGAACTAGTTGGTTAAAATTCATACAAATTAAAATTTAGATAATTTACCAGCGGTTAATATTAGTATACGCCTTAACTACACTCTTAAAAATGTTTGTAAATTTACTACTATAAAATGGGTAAAATTTTATGTAATATTACGAAAATTCGCAAGATATAAACAACAAATGCGTAAAACTATTGTGCGCCCATTTTCACAATTAATAACACAGGCTTACAGCCAAAAATTACCAAGAACGCCACATGCCTAGATAAGTTAATTGGGGACTCCTGAACACGAAAAACGGTGTTATTTTTTTTTCCAAGTACCGTTTTTTAAATAACGGTACTTTTGTATTTTTCGGTGTATGGTCCCACTCAAACCCTTATGGAGTCCAACCCAGATAAGTCCGATCGAGATAAGTGGCATATAAATAGAAAGGTAATTCAATGCCTTTTCCGTTGATATGCTGCAAAATTCTATCTGATAAGAAATGGCTGAGATATGGCACCTCAAAGTTAAAAATTTGCCTATTTTTTACGTTTTTTTCAAAATTTTTCATTTTTATTTAATTTTTTTTCTACGTTATATTGAAGATCTGGAATGTTTTATTTTTTTGCCAAATAGTTTATTTTAGTTTAAACCAATATTTTAAGCGTAATTTGAAAAAAATCGGATAAAAAATAAAGTTTTTATTAAGGATTTTGTGGAACGACAATATTTTCATTTTCATTGCTTACACACTATATTCGCATCCATCAGTCTTAACGTATTTAAAAAAACGGAATTTAAATCTTTGTATATGTTGGTAGCCCTGATTGACGAAATATGACATTTTGCTCTGTCTCTGTCACAGTAAACATGCCAAAAATAAACGTGCAAAAAATAAAATGTGTTCAATCGATCCCAACGAATTTTGTTATGTTTGTGGTGTTCTTGTGAAAAAGAAATCACAACATTTGATGCGAAAAATGAATACGAAAAATTTATCTGAAGCATATAAGAAGTATTTCGGCTTTCGATCTGCGTCTCTCGACAAGCCGTGGACACCGAATAGTGCATGTAACAACTGCCGAACAATATTAAATAAAATTGGTAAGGGTCAAGTGTTTCTTCACATTTGGAAAGCCAATACAATGGAGAAAAAATACAACAGATTGTTATTTCTGTTTAACGGAAAAGGCTATCGGGCGTAGAATTCAACCAGTTTATCCAGTTGTTAGCTCGGTGACGCTGCCAGTGCCGCACTCAGTATCGTGCCCCAAACCGCAGCTGATTGTAGCGGGCCCCACAGAAATATAAGAAAGAACAATAACAAATGATTCATCAGATGAGTGCAGTGAATCAGAAATGCAATCAAATAAGAAACCCCATTTACTCAGGCCGAGCTTAATGATTTGTGCCGAGATTTGTATTTGCCGAAATCGAAATAATGTTACTTGATTCACGATTGCAACAGTGGGGATATTGTGCTCCTGAGACACGTGTTACATATTACCGTGATCGCAGAAAAGAACTTGCACAGTTCTTCGCAAAAACGGCAAACTTTTGTTTTTGTGCCAACATATGTGGTCTTTTCTACGCTCTCCAACAAAATTATGACCCAGAGGAATGGCGCCATTTTCTGGATGGAGGCAAGGATAGTTTGAAGGCAGTCTTGCTTCATAAAGGGAATACGAAACTATCAATTCCAATCGGATATCGAAAATAGATAAAGGAAACATATGAAGCAATGAAAGAACTTCTTGATCTCTAAATTATGACCAACGTCAATGTAAAGTTTGCTCTGATTTTAAATTAGTTGCCATACTATCTGGATTGCAAGGGGGCAATACAAAGTTTCCCTGTTTTCTATGTCTATGGGACAGCCGTGACCGTTAGAATCACTACACCCGAAAAGTTTGGCCCGAGCAAAGTGGACGTACGCACGGAGAGTACAATATCAAAAATGAGCCACTCATTCCTCAGGAGAAGATAATACTTCCTCATGGGTTATTTACAAATATTGTGAAAAAGTTGAAAAAAGACAGTCTTGCCATGAATTACCTTAAACAAAAATTTCCGCTACATTACTGCAAAAATTCAATGCCATTGGTAAGCGTTGAGTGAAAACATGTATAACAAAAAGGCCGTTATAATTTGAAAATTTATTCTTTTTAACTTTTAGGTTCAAATATGAGACCTAAAGTACACTTCTTATTCAGTCATTGGATATTTTCCCCACGAACTTGGGCTCCGAAAGTGATGAACAAAGTGAAAGATTTCACCAGGAAATGGAAGAAATCGAGAGACGTTACAATGGCTGGTGGGATGAACAAATGATGGCGGATTATTGTTGGTTCCTCATTCGCGAAGATCAATCCGAAAAAAACGAAAAAGTTCAAGTCGCTCGTCATTTTAATTTTTTGAATTTACGCCGAATATAGTGTGTGAGCAATGAAAATGAAAGTATTGTCGTTCCACAAAATCCTTAATAAAAACTTTATTTTTCATCCGATTTCAAATTACGCTTAAAATATTGGTAATTAAATAAACTATTTGGTGAAAAAATAAAACATTCCAGATCTTCAATATAACGTAGAAAAAAATGAAATAAAAATGAAAAATTTTGAAAAAAACGTAAAAACAGTATTATTTTGTTGAATAAAAAGTTTATAAACATAAGAACTTAAATTGGCAATAAAAAATAGAAATGAATTATTAAACAATTACAAATGCAAAACTGTGGTATTTGTGATAGTGATTTCAAAAATTTGTGTCAAAATCTATTAAAGAATCAAAAAACATCAATTTTTCATATATAAAAAAAATTTTCATATTTTAAAAAATTGTCAAAAAAATGTCAAATAAATTATTGTTAAAGGTTTTATATTAAATATTGTGCCTGATCTCTAGGGCCTAAGGCTCTTCTAACAACCCTAAACCAAAAGTAAAATGAATTATATATCGTGCATAATAGTGAAGATCTTGTCATTAAGAAGACGTTCATGACGTTTACACCAAAACCATTTTCATTTAATTAGAGTAAGATTTTTTATAATTTGTTTTATTTTATAATATTTTCGACAGGTGTAGTAGAATTCATGTTATTTTTATTTTGCGATTTTTCGTTATATTTTTACCCATGTAGGTACCTACAAGTAAAACATTTTACACACCCAAAACGTTGGATCAACTTACTACAATGTTTGTTTTAAACTTATTTCTATACTTTGATATTAAACTTTTACTATGTTTTTTTATAAACCCAGGCAGAAAAATACGAACGGCAAAGCGTTGGCACAGTGCTTTACCGGTGGTGCCAGCGTTGGCAGAGCGAAAGATTTTGAAAATAATAGTGCTTTGCCAACCCCAAAATGATAACACCCGGATGGGCTTGGCCGTTTCTTTTTCAAATTTGAACATTTGGGGCCGCTTTGTACGAAAGCTGTTCTCGTAAATGGACTGCGCGGAAACGCGAAATAGAGCAATTATATTATTTGCCCTGCTCTACCTTAGTTTTTAATATTTTATCAAATTAAAACACACAAAAATTTCAAATATTTTTATGACAAATATTTTTGTTTACATTTAAAAGAAAAAAGCAAAAAATTTCCAAGACTAGGCAGCATTTTTATACATTCTTAATTTTTAAGTAGCTATATTTATAACTACTTAGCAAGTTTATATCTACTTAAATTTGTATGGAATATTTATATAAAATTCGAAAAAAAAACAAACCTAATAAGTGATTTGCCAACCTCAAAATTATAACAGCGGGCTGGGTTGTCCAACTGCTTTTTAAAGAGTTGGCAAAGCATTGGAAAAACAAAATATATTGTGCTTTGCTAGTACCTTAAATAAATGGAGACAAATATGTGGAATTCTCCGGCAATTCGTTATCAATTATTGCTATTACGTTAAAATCAGCTGTCATTTTCGTTTGACAATTATAAAAAAGGCGACACAAAAAAAAATCAAACAAAACATGATGAATTTGAAAGAATTAAATAAATTTCAACAAATTATGAGAAAAACCAAAAAAATTTAACATAAGCTCGGCGATGAGCAGTTTTGTGCCGTTTTTCTGCCGACGCTTTGTACTTATTGCTAAGATTTTTCTCCAATATAGATGGGATGGGTTACAAATTATTTATCAAATATTGATATACGTAGATACGTATAATATCAATAAATTTATCAGTTTTGAGTCATTATTTTATGGTAAATTGTAATACATTACGTAACCAACTTATTACTTTATGTTTCAAAGTAATGCTGAAGCTAAGGAGTTTACATTACAAAGTAATGCACTATCTAACCAACTATTGGTAACTCATTACTTTATATTTCATAATAATGCAAAAGGTAAGGAATATACATTACAAAGTAAGCATTATATATCCTATTATTGGTAAGTCATTACTTTATATTGAAAAATAATGATAAAGGTAAGGAGTACACATTACAAGGTAATGCATGAATTTATCGCACCCATTACCCAAGTTTTCCTTTTCAAAACGTTTTGAAATCAAACATCTTTATATATACTCGTATCTCATTTTATAAAAAATTGTAAATTTTGTTAATCGGCTAATTTTTGTTTGCATTGGGAAGTGTTGTAAACAAGTGGCTTGCCAGTGCTTTTTATATTTTTTATTTTATAAACGGTTGTAAATTTAATTAATCGAGTACTGACGAAGCACTTTTTTCAATGTTTTTTTTATTTGTAATAACATTTAATATTTTGTAAATCAAGTGCTGGCAAAGAACTTTTTGTCAACGTTGGGGAAGTGTTCAAAACCAACGCTGTGCCAGTGCTTTTTTTTATTTTAACGATTTGAAATTTTGTAAATCAAGAACTGGCAAAGCACTTTTTACTAACGTTGGCAGAGCGTTCTATATAAGTGCTCTGCCAGCACCTTATTTGTTGTACCATTCGCAACCAGTGCTCTGTAAATACTTTATTTTTTTACCATCGGCAATTTCTGGCTGGGTATTTTCATTAAAATCTAAGAAGCAGTTAAGCACAAATAACAGTGAATAATGATTTAATTCTATTCACCAACACCTCTATAATGATTATAATCGTTTATTTAACTCTTCGAAGCTACAAAATTTGAAACAAATAAATACATATATGCATGAAATATACATTTTACATTGTTTATTTTTTTTTTTTTTGTTTTCAATTTGGTATTTTGTTTTGATTATCACTTTAACTGCGATTATTTATTACATTTAAAAAAGCAATTAATTTTTCTTTATTTTACCTAAAACTTCTACTAATCTTTGGTTCATTATAAGAAGCGGCGTAGCCGGTGTAATGGGCCACATAATATTCCACAAACCATCTATCCGACCATTTAACAACGATGATAATTATTTCAAAACCACCGGCTAAAAAAACTCTACCGAATGAATTATGAGCCTGCTAACTTCAATATTGCTACAAATGTTACTTTTGCGCATAAATTTTAAACTTACAAGCTGTTACTACTCTACTGTTTAATGTTTCACTGGAATTTCTTCGATTTCGATGATATCAGTGCCGCCAAACATCGCATCACATCAGGAAAAAACATATTTATGTTAGTAGTAGAAGCGTATATTTAACAACTTAAGAAGCTAAAATTATAACATTTCTAGACAACCGTATTGTTTGGTAGAAGCTGTTGCTCCATATGATCAAACATACATAAATACGTGTTTGTTTGTACCCGCACCTCGTCGCACACCGGTAATCACTAAAATATACATTAATATGGTAATGCGCATGCCAACCGCCACCGCTTGAAGATTTATGATATCACAGAATGCTTTATGATGTGTCCCTTTGACTAATTTATGTATTATACTATAATAATAGTTTTAAATATATGGGAATTCAATTCTGGTTAAGATGATCATAATGATGATGATGATATTTTAAAGGTGGTAAAGCTCTAAAATAGATTTATTTCATTTCTATTTGTTTGTGTATTTAAATTTATTAAAAAAAAAATATCCCAGCTAAATAATTTTAATAAACTCGATACCCGTGTGAAAATGGTATCATAAATGGGCATAATTATGATGATATACACTCAAAATAGTTCGTTGTTAAAATTAACTAAAAATGTAAATTAAAATAACCGAAAAAACACTTAGAACCCAGGCTACAATCTTTTCATTTAAATCAAAAGAGCTTTTTATTTATTTTTAAATGTTTTATAAACTTTTAATATCCCTAATTAATAAATGATTTTTCATTTATTTTAACTAACTTTAATCTAACTTCGAATTCGTAAAAACAAGTGATATTTCCTTTATTTATTTATTTATTTATTTATTTTAACTATCAAATCTGCAAAGTATATTAATCCGTAAAAATTAATAATTTTTCATTTATTTCATTTTTGATCTATCAAATTAATAAAAATAAATGATATTTCGTTTTTTCAAATGCCATAAAAATAAACTAAAAATTCTTTGAAAATAAACGACTTTTAATTTATTTTAACTATCAGACAATTGACTATGAAAAAAATCTATTTTTTGTTTTTTAATAAGATTTCTTACTCTTGAAAAATATATTTCTTTGTATTTTAAATATTTAATCATTTTAAAACAAATGTACGTATAACTTTTTAAATACATTTAGTGTATGAGTTTGTTAATGATCATGTATCGGTATACAGTTCAATATATAACAATATATGTTCTCATATATGACAATTTGGGTAAATTCCTTTCTTGTGAATTGTATGAAGTAACATCCCTCAAGCGTTGCATATTAAGAGCTGAATACGGAAAAAAGCAAACACATTTCGGAGGGGGTCTTTTGTTCTCTAACAGTGATTAAAGATTTTGATATTAGTGTAATTTTGCAAAAAAAAAAATAATTTTTACGCATAAGAAAAATTTTTATCCTTTTAGGATTCTGAGGAAGGACATGGTATTACGTATATATCGTATATATGCGCACAAAATTAATGATTCATTTATGAAAATCACTTAAGCATGATTTAATTTTGCTTAGACAAGTCGAATGTTGCAGTAGATACCTGTTTCGTATCAGAAAATTATGTTATTCGACCTATAGAATTTTGCTTACTTTTGGCACTTCTCCGAAGGCCACCTTTGTGCTTTAATAAATCACATATCTATTTCTTTTTTGCACATTACATAATTTATTTTATGAAAAATAAGATTTATATTACATGTTAAAACAGTATTTATACCATACCAATGCGCAACAGCTTAGTTTATATTTTAAAAACGGAATAAAGAATGTCATTTTAAGCCTAAAACGCTTCTTCACAAGTTTCTACGAACTTTGTTAAAAATCTATATGTTTTTTACCTTTTTTCAAAAATAAGGCATTGAATAAAATATGATTTTGCAAATTGTGGTAAATTAAATAAATCATAATTATTTGCATAAATATTTAGATTGATTATAGCATGTCCATACAAAACGTACTAAAATACTGAAACTTAATTTGGATTAATTTCTTTTACCTATTTGTACGTACAATATAAACCAATGAATTGGAAAATAAACAAAAACAAAATTTTTTGTTTTAGCTTAACTTTTAACATCAAATTACCTGTAAACTGAAAGTATACGTGATATAAAGATTAATACCAGTTATAAAAGTAATTAGAATATGATTTTTTTAAGATCAAAATCTTCAACTTACAATATATCTAATTTGACTCATACCGATCGAATCATTACTTAAGAAGTTCTATATTTATTACCAGTATTTTTTTTTTTAATAAATGTTCATGGCGTAACTAAATGTTTGTTTTTAAATAAAGAATCAATTGAAATTCATAGAAATATATTTTTTAACTATTTCAATCAGTTATTTAAAAACCAAACTATAAAAATAAATATTTACAGACATTCAGTAGGAGTTGATATTTTCTGGTAAATGTAAAATTTAATGTATTCTGTTTTTAAAAATTGAAATTTATATAATTCTTTTTTTTTATCAAAATAGTTTGTATATATACAAAACTTTTTCAATAAAATTACAAGAAATTATTCATTTAAGGAGTGAGATCATAAAAATGTTAACACACATAAAGTTAAATAAAAAACAAAACACGGAATTTTAAGACATCAAACCAAATGTTTATTAAATGAAAATCAAACAAAAAAACCGCATGGAATTCTATCCACTACGAACGAAGTTATCCACTTTTTCCGGAAACGCCCCCATTAAGGCTTTTATGGTAGTTTTTGTCACCTTTTTAGAGCAGGTGGTCCATCTACGTTTGAAATCTTGCATGTCCTGGGAGACCTTTTTTGTGCCCTTTTCACTGGCCTGATCTCTCCACTGGCCTGAGCTGCGGACAGTTTGGTGGATTCGCCTCTCTTGGTACAAAAACCACATTATTATCATTATACCACTTCAGCGCTTTCTTGCTGTAGTGACAAGATGCTAAATGGGGCCAAAAGTAAGTGGATACATTGTGCCGACTCAAAGTCAGAAGTCTCTTCTGAAAACACTCCTTGATATAAATTTCGCTGTTTCTAGAGCCAGATGTCACAAATAGCTGGCTTCTTTGGCCGCACCTACATATGGCTTGTCATACTTGGAATTTTTTAGGGAATTTCGTTTGTTTTTCGTCCTAAATTTTTCCGCAACATTTCCTAGAACATCGGAAACATAAAATTCTTGACCAAGGAGCTGCGAAAAATCAGCCAGAACATACACGCAGGAAAAATACATTTTTGAATATGTTTGCAGGCAAATATATATTTGTTTAGAAACTACCAAATGTATATTTTAAGTAGATTTCCAAGTATTGTATATTTATAGTTATTATACATATGTTTCCAGGCAAACATTATAATATTTGTATTTTACCACCTAAATAAACATATATTTGCCATTGTAATTTTATTATTATTATACTTGTGGGATGCAAACATAATAATGATAATGCGGAGGATGCATTTCAAAGGATACAAACATATATAAGTTTACAAGCAAACATATTATATTTGCAGGCAAGCATATTGTGTTATAAATGCGGCAAACATAACTTACAGCATTTCCAAATATATGCATATTACTAGCATATTATATTTCCAGCACGTCGTTATTTTTTCAGCGTGTAAGTTTCGTCGTCCATTACACAACAGTTGTATTTTTATATAAAATTTGATTTCAATTTTCGAGCTTTGGTTTTGGCCTCCAAATTTTTAAAAGCGTTTCTAGCGGGACCTTTTTGAGCTTTGTAGGACTTTAGTCCTTCCTTACGTTTCACTTGACGTACAAAAAAGTCCAAGCATTTGGCTAACCGAGCTGTTTTTCTGCCAGATGTGTTAGGAGATCTCTTTATATGCCTAACCAATGTTACGATAACCAGTCGTTGTTCCTATTCCCGGCTTCGTTTCAATTGTTAGGTGTTCCAGATACCTTTTTATCACTTTTGAAACTGTTTGGCGGCATACATTAGTTTCTTTGGTAATTTTTTTGTATGACATGTTTGGTTTTGTTGAAAACATTTAATTATTTTTGAACGCACTTTTATTTCATCGTCCATTGTGTAAAAAATTGAAAATTAAAACTGATGATGTAAATTAATTTATTAACTGACATATTTTAAAAATGTAAACTGCCGAACAAAAAATGAGAAGCTTTAAACCAAAGTTATAGGCAAAAATGTGTGTTAACATTTTTATGATCTCACTCCTTATACGGGTACATACACACAAAGCCAATAAAAATATATACATCTGTGTGTGTTATGTTTTTTAATTACATACAAATAAAAAAAAACTTTCAATTTGAAAAACAAACCACAAAAGTAGTTTTTTCTAACTTTTTGTCAGTATAAAGTTGATGGTTTAAAATAACGACTTTCTATTGTTTTTAAAACTTTTGTCGATTATTACACAATGATTGAAAATAAACAAGATGGGCTGAATATGATAAAACATCAGTAGTCCCCTTTTTGATTGTATTCTAGATTAATTTAATTTGTATTTTATATTATTTTTAATAAAATAATATTGCGAGTATACCAGTGCTTAGATATCTATTGGTTTTTGTTCTAATACACGGTAGGTAGGAATCTATTGCTTGAAATTACGGGCATTGAAGTGTCGAATTGACGAGCCTATTTATGTTGTATTTTCTACGAAGTAATTCCAGTCCGCAATTGCCTTAAATAATAAATTAATCAAATACCGTATCTTTCACGCATATATTTTTTTTAGTGTTTCCAGTTGTTCGGGTTTGGTTGACCGACAAAATTTGCGATTAATCGTTTAATTAAAAATAAATACATTTTTTTTGTTTTTAAGCTCAAAGAGCAGCGTTTGATTAATAAAGTGTTTGTTTGGATTTTTCAAACCAACCTGAAAACTCTTTAAAACTAAAATCTTCCCAGATATGCACAGTGCAGTAGAGATCAGTGTTTAATTAATGATAAAGTTTTTCTTGAAACTTAAGTACTATTTATACTCATTAAGTGATATTTCTAACCATTTTTTAGCTGCATTATTTAAAAACGAGTATCTCAATCGTAAAAATGCTAAACCACCTTAAAATCTTGAAATCTCTGGAAAAATGTTGACTAAAGTGATAGATTTTCCTTAATTTTCACTATAATGGTGGCCCTAATCCCTTAGTGTCGGCCCATAATAACAACGTGAGCGTTGCAGTTGTGAAATAGAATCTACATGGTGTCCGCCTGGAAGGTATACTACTTTGTTTTGACGCCATTTTGGTAAACATTAGTCTTGACAGTTCATATTTGGCAGTCGTGAAGTAGACAGGTGGCAAATTTATTATGGAATAATATTCGATAAACCAACGTGTTTAAATCGTTAAAACAATTTATCAAAATGAATAATGGATTACTGTGACGATGAGAAAGTTACGTGAAATATTTGGGAGAAACAACGTGCCAACAAAACGCACTATTTATCGTGTAGTGAATGATTTCGAATAAAGAGAGTCTGAAGGTGATAGGCCCAAGCATGGACCACAACGTACAGCAAGATCGGCTGAAAACATTACTGCTGCTCAAGAAAGTGTTCAAAACAATCCATCAACCTCAATTCGACGCCGTGCTCAGGAGCTTGGTCTTCAAAGAACAACTTTGGCCACAATTTTGTACAAGGATTTGCATTTGTTTCCATTTAAGATTCAGTTGACACAAGAGCTTCTTCCACAAGACCATTTACGCCGCCGTACATATGCCAATAGGATGTTACAGCTCGCCCATGACAACCCCGATTTTCATGAAAAAATCATAATGAGGGACGAGGCATATTTTCATTTGAATGAATATCTGAATAAACAGAATCGTCGGTTCTGGGCAATGGAAAACCCTCAAATTATTCATCAGTCACCTTTGCATCCATTAAAAGTGACAGTCTGGTGTGCAATTTAGTCAGGAGGAATCATTGGACTTTACTTCTTTCAAAATGAAAACGGCGTAACGGTAACTGTAAATGGGGAGCGATATCGTGATATGATTGAAAACTTTTTAACGCCACAACTGCATGCTTTGGGCTTGATTAACATGTGGTATCAACAAGACGGTGCCACATCCCAGCAAAAATAAATGGAAGTGATTCTTAAGGAATTAATTTTTCATTGATTCCAAAATATCGATTAGTCCTGATTTTCCTCTTCTAAGGCATTTCTTTTTCGCAACTTCCAAAAATCTGATTTTTAATGAAATTTAACATTTTGAAATCTATGACGGGTAACTTATTTAAAAAACAACCAAAGTTAAATATTAATCTTAGACATTTCTATATAAATTTGACATTTATAACTATGCTTTAAGTTTAAGTGATTTGTTTTCATATTTTACTTATAATTTACCAGATTTTATAATTTAACCAACAGTCAAACTCAAATTTATGGGAAACAACAACAAATTTATTAAATTCCAAAGAAGTTAAAATGAGGCTAAGGCCCGATTACAGATGTCCTGTTGAAATCTAAATTACAAATTTAAAATTTATTTGAGAACATCAGAGCATTAGATTCAATGAAAAAGGATCATAAAAGAAAACTTCCACCCTATGACATCCCTATGTAAAAATCATTAGTTCCGATCCAAATTTTCACAACAGCGGAATCAAAATCACTGCTTCTTTTTCTCTTCTTTTGCTACTTTTTTTTTTGCTGGGATCGCATACAGCCAGGATTACAATGGAATTACTGCAAGACCTTTTTCCACAACAAGTTATTTCAAGAAATGGTGATGTTGATTGGCCTCCACGGTCGCCTGATTTGACTGCTCCGGACTTCTTTTTGTGGAGATATCTGAAAAGCAAGGATTATGCAAACAAATCAGAAACGCTTGAGCAACTCAAACAAAATATTCGTGATGAAATTAATGAAATACCGCGTGAAATGTGTGAGAATGTAATGAAAAATGTGCTCAAAAGGGCTCGCATTTGTGAGGCTAACAGAGGCGGACATTTATTTGATATTGTATTCCATACATAATTGCCGACATTAAATAAAACATTTATCAATATAAGACCCATTCTCTTTCATTAAACAAAAATTATAAACAGACAAAGTAGTATACCTTCCCGGCGGACACCCTGTATTTTATTTTCAAAATGCTTTTTTTATTCTCTTGTTTTTTGTTTCTAAATCTCTTAACAGAGTTCCCGCATTTTAAAAGTTTTTTGTAAACAAAAAACATATGATGAATAAAATAAGCATACGCTATTCTATGGCTTTTATGTTCTCTTTGTATACTTGCGAATTTTTATTAAAATAATTATTTCTTTTTGTTGTTTGTTTAAAATTAAAATGTAAAAATAAGAAAATAGGTCGTTGACAAGGAAAGGAGATACCGAAGTGTAAAGAAACTTTACGTTACTTTTTACACTAAAATAAATATTAAATTTTTTGCAGTGCAGTGCTGTGCAGTGTCGTTATTTTGAGCGCTTTTTCTCTCATAGCAACAATCGTTGCATGTCACGTTCATATTCCGGGCCGACACTTGATTTAAATATTTTTCTACTAAAAAATCTAGGAGTTTTTCCATTTTCAAATGTTTTTTGTAATTCAATCAAGACGTAAATAAACTTACTGCAATAATAGCCTTTTGATCAAAGAAGACAAATTTACCATTTTTAAACGCATTTGCTGATTCTGCTTTTTTTATTTTCTGTTTTTAGATTTGAAATAGCTGTTTCTTAAGACCTTTGTGTTTTAAAACTGCATGTTTTAGATTTGTCTCCCCTAAAGCTCTTTTTTGCTTATAAAAACTATTTCCCACACATTTTGAATATATTTTTTAAAGTATTATGTTAGCTTTTGTTTGGCTTTTTTGCGTTTCTTCCAATGTTTTTTGCAATATGTAATTACAATTTATTTTGCAAATTTTTTATTTGAAAATTTAAACAATTTCGAATTTTGAATCACTTTATTCAATTCATTTTGTTGTTTATTTTTAATTATTGTATACTAATCGACAAAAGTTTTAAAAACATTCGAAAGTCGTTTAAAATAATCATCAATTTTTAACTAACAAAACGTTAGAAAAAAAACTGTATTCTTGTTTGTTTTTCCAATTAAAAGTGTTTTTATTTGTATGTATTTACAAAACACAACAAGACATATGGGTATAATTTTTATTTTCTATTTTTGTACATATGTATATTTGAACAATTGCTTGTAATTTGTATTTAAATTATTTTGTATATAAACAAACTATTTTGATAAAAAAAAAAAAAAACAAAAAGGATTTATTTGAATTTCTATTTTTAAAAACACAGAAAACATAAAATTTTACATTTAACAAAAATAAGTGAATAGTATAGTAGGATTTTAAGATCATATCATATTCTTTTTAATTATTTTTATTGTAAAGAAACATGAAAATTTTTATTAGTAAGTTATAGAGAATAAAAATTGAGAAATTCCAGGATAGAATACTTAGTATTTTCGGTTGGCGCTACCCAACCTTGTCAATATCCATGCTCTTCTTCTCCCTTTGCGGTCATGATTGTCTATTTTATATTGAGTGTTAGGAAACAAATTAACAAACTTGTAAACAACAACACAATTAGACTAACATCAACGAAATTTAACAATTTATATTTATCCTCTATATTTTACAGTTTTTTGTTATGAACTTTAATTCTTAAAGTATCAAATAACACAGCTTATATGAAGCATTTAATATCAAATGTTTGTCTTAATCCATATTAAATCTACAACTTAATCTATGTTGATAGTTAATGAATAGACAATATTTTGAATTATATTTTGCACTGTATCCTTGTGTGTAAAGTAATGAAATTTTATGAATTGTTGATCTGTTATTTTGTAAGTGAATAGTATAGTAGGATTTTAAGATCATATCATATTCTTTTTAATTATTCTACTAAAAGCCTGTATTTTTTATCTTTTTTTTTTTGAATGACTGATTCAAATAGTTAAAAAAATATGTTTCTACGAATTTCAATAATCTTCATTTAAAAAAATAACTCTACATATTACTTTTCAAATAAACTACAGTCGGTAACGGAAAATATATTGTGAGTGTATAGTTAGGTCTTCAACATTTATTTAAAAAAAAATGTGATTTCAAAAGATATAGAAGTACAAAATTTTCAAAGGACATTATCAATATCCTTTTTTGAGACATGATAAAGTAAAAAATTATATAAAATTTCTTAAGCCTGGATTAGCCAGTCGTAAACGTATCTCTGTATATCAAATTCAATGAGTTAAATAAGAATAGAAGATATTGTGTTGTATATTTTGTGTGACTATTATGCATTGAAGTTGTACAATACATAAACAAAACGTAAATACACAACGAAAATATGTATTGATTAGATTATGTTTTGATTAGATGCGTAAGAATGACACACACTCAAAAATTAAGTAACCCAACATACCAAATGACTTGAGAAAAATATTATTATAAGCTTACAAACAGAAGCCTTAAGCTTTAAAAAGACTTGAGAATATATTGAAAAATGTTATCGTAACAATTGTAGAAAAATCAAAACGGACCCCTCGTGAAAATACTATGTGTTACTATAAGCTTATCTTGCAATTGTAGAATAAGCTTACAAAAATAATATATTATTTATAGTTGAAAAAGAGAAATCATAATTATTTTCTTTAATTTTATTTATTTTTTATTTTAAAAATAAATAATAATAACTCATTTTAAATATAAAAAATAATAATTCATTTTAAATACAAATAATAATAATTAATTTTAACCATAAATAAAAATAATTAAATTTAATATGCAACGTGCACTATATAAAATTTACAACTAAATGTACACGCAAAACACGTTTGACAAATTTAAAGAAAATGTAAGGGCACTTGTTGTATGCATTTCAAGCGTAGAACAAAGACAACAAGACTAGAATGTATTGAAAAATATTTCTATTTCAATCGTCATATTGCGTTGTTCAACATGTGTATGTTGTTTATACGCATACTTTAGAAAAAGTTATGTATAATAGTCTTTTCTCAAGCATTGTTAAATACTGCTTGTGAGTTCATATTTTATAAACATTATAATAAGCGAAATTAAGAAAAGCTTAAAACACACTATTAATATAAGCTTATTCTCAAGTTGTATTGAAGTTTGATTGCTATATGGTATATTGGGAAAACTATACGGCCGAAATATTTGGCCTATGGGTAATAATGCACCCCAAAACCTAAGTACTGCATCTGAATTGACCCTAAACTAGGTATATGTGAAAAGTTTCTAAATAAACAAAAGCTGTCTGTCTCTTAAAAAAAAAAGTGCAGTAAGAAATTCTAAAAAATATTGTAAGATATGTATACGAGTATTTGCGAAATTCACTCGCACTTTCACTATCTTGTTTAAGCTTGAGTGTTAAATAGTTTTCCTTTGGGAGTAGCTATAGAGAATCTGGAAGTATTTCTATTTTCTTAATATGCCATAAGAAAGTTTTCAAAAATTTTTGTGGTGAATAAAACTTTTAAACACGCTTATTCCTGTCTGGTGCTCACCTAGTATCGTTTTTTCTGTATTTGTGCAGTATGTGATAAAAATCGAATGCTTTTTTTTAATGAAACAACTTGTTTCTGCTTATAATTTTCCAATTTTCCAGTTTTATACATCAGTATAGACTCAACTACAATTGGCAAAAATTACTTAAATTAAAATTTTTATTTTAAATTAAAAATTTATATTTCTATAGTTTCTTTTCATACCAAAACAAAGCTTAAAACACTTAAACCAGTTGTACACTGAAGTAAAAATTGTACACGAAATCAACATAAATATTTTATAAAACAAATTAAAATAATTCCTTATTTGTTCAAGTAAATGTATGTTTTTATAAAATCAAAAAAAAAATATATATATATATTTAAATGCACATTGTTATCGTCAGTACAAATTCTTACTTTACGTAACAAAACTATGTAAGAAGAACATTGAAGTTAATTTGTCAAAAATTATCTTTAATTTAAACAAGTAAGAGCCGCTAAATTTGTTTTGTTAAAAAAAAATAAATAAAAAAATAACAAAAAGTCTTAAGAAAATAAAAAAAAAAGTGTTAAAAAATATAAAAATAAAAAAAGTTGAATAGACGGGGCTCGATCGCGCGACTAAAAGAAAAAAAGTATTTGTGACAAAGCGCTTAGACCACTGAGCCATTGAAGGACATTAGCAAACATCGTTAATGGAAGTAAATAAAGAGTTTTCGTTTAAAACAGATTTGTTTGGGTTTTACTTAAATGACAAGCCTTTGTATGGATTTGTTGTTTGTGGGTAAAAGGTGAGGAGGTGAAGGACAAAAAGTTCAACAAATAAAATAAAAACAACAACAATCTCGATCATAATGCCAATCAGTGTTGTCATTTTTTTTTTTCAAAAATCTTTTTAGTTCTAAAAAAAGCTTTTTTCGACCAAAAAATTTTTTTTTACAAATCGTTAAAAGAAATCACTAGAACTGCATGTGTTTTATTTCTACAAAAAAGTTTGATTTAGCTGGCAAACTTGCATTTGGGATTTTATTTCGCTTTTTTATTACAAAATATTTTTAATTTATTTAGCTTAATTTTAAAAATTTGAAGGAAAATAGTTTATATTTTTTTTTTATAAATTATTATAAGTTGCACTCAAAGGGAAATTATGTATAAAATTTTCTTAATATATGAAAAAATGGTTTAAAAATCTGTTTATAAATTCTTTTAAATCGGAGCAAAAAATAAAAATAAAACCGTTTGTATTTTGTTTGTATCAGAGGGTTTTTATACAAATTTTGATATTTTTAGCTTATTTAAGGATTATTTAATTATTAATATAAAATTTTATTTAAATTAATTATTTAATGTTAAAAAAAACAAAAAATAAAAAAAGTCTTAAGCAAATAAAAAAATGTACAAAAAAAAAAGTTGAATTGTGTCTTGAGTAGGATTCGAACTCGCGTTCTTAGAGAAAAAAAGTATTTGTGACATAGCGTTTAGACAACTCAGCTATGAAGGCTATATGGAATCATCGTTTATAGAGCTAAATGAACAGTTTTAGTTCAATAGGGATTTGGTTGGTTTTTATTTAAATGAGAAATCTTTGTATGTGTTTGTTGTTTGTGTATAAAAGCTGAAGAGGCGAAAGAAAAGAAATTGATGTGTTTGTTATGCGTAATATTCAACATACATATAAAAAAAAGGAATTTTACGGAAAAAATTAGAGGTAGTCCTGGTTTTTTGCTAATATCTCAGCCATTTATCAACCGATCTGGCTGATTTTTAATAGCAAGCAGAAATGGATCACATTTAACAGAAATATATAACAATCAAGTCCTCATCAAGTCTGGGGTCTTCGGAAAATCCATTTCAACAGACGGACAGACGGACATCGTTAAATCAACTTCGCTCTTCATAAGGACCCAGAATATATATACTTTATAGGGTCTAAGATCAATATTGTAGAAATTACAAATGGAATGACAAACTTATATATACCCTTTCCACCTGTGGTAAATGGTATAATAAGTATTGTGGCTGTAGAAAATAATTGATCGTGCTCAGTCGTGTAGCATCATTACTGGTGCAAAGATGCTAATATAAAAAACTGTTGTTTTTAATTAATTTTTATATATTTGTGATTGGATTTTTAAAATTTTATTTTCAATAAATGTATACAGCTTTTTATATTCAAATTTTAATGTGTTGTATAAGTTATTGGCCAAGTTTATGTACTTTATTTAGTGTTTTAAATTCGGTTAATCGCCTATATTTCGGTTAATGTCGAAACAATTTAAGACTCAAATAATTATTCGACCCGAATAATCGATTAAAATAGTTGATTAACCGGTTAAATTTTTAATGAATTTTTCTGTTATTTTGCTTAAAACTTCCTAATTTTCTTAACTTTGGCAAGAATATCGTAGAAAATCAAATTATTTTCAAATCTTTAAAAAAAATATGACATACAATTTTTATTTTTGTTTCAATTACTTTAAAAAATAAATTTTAAATAATATAAAATTATATTTTAGTGTCCAAAAAATTGAAATAGAGCTTTCAACCTCCGTATACATGTTTTTCGAGCTGACAAAAGATCAGAACGCAAAATTTTACAAATGCTAGAGCTTCTAAGCAGAGCTCGAGCTTCACCAAGACACCTATTAAAATATGTGTCTTTCTTCTTAGCAATGATACACCTGACTAGGTATATTTCTAACAAGCACTATGACGTTACTTATGTTATAAAATAACAATAAAAAATTGCTTTAAATTCGAAAACTGTATTTTCTAAACAGTTTCATTTAAAATTCTATAAAAAAATTTATAAAAACTAAAAAAAACATAAAATTTTGTTTCTAACTTTATTTATCAACAAATTTTGCTGAACTAGGAACTTCAGTCGAATTGAGTTGTTTAATCAAAAATTTTTAAGAATGCACTTATTTGAATTCTTCACAGAAAAATCGGCGTGGACTTGTCAGGAATATGCGTGATTTTTATATATTTTCCTCTTTAACTCTAAAGCTTAAACCATGTAGTGAAAGAGTCAGGGAACGGTGGCAGTTCTATCAAACTTTATTTGTGAATTTCGCAAAAACTATTCATACCATATTTTTAAGAATTTGTTATTGATTTTTTTTTTTTAAGACAGCTCTTGTTTATTTAGGCATTTTTTTTTTTTTTTTTTTTTTTTGGACAGTGTTATCGAGGCACAATTCTTTTGAAAATCTCAGGATTCTTTGAATTGTGCTTAACAACATTTTAAAAACCAACGCAATAGACTTAACTTGATATTTACGCAAAAAGTTTGTGTACATATTGATGAATGAAATACTTTTATTTTGCATTAAACGATTAATCGATTAATCTCCAATTTTTCCAATTAGTCGACCCGAATAACCGATTAATCAATTTTTCTTATTTTCGAATAATGATCTAACCGGTTAACCGGCAGGGTCAAATAACTTTATAGAATTTTTACCAGAATTTTTAATTTCATCATGAAATTCATTAATTTTCCTAAACACGTTAGAAGACTTTTATAATTTGGAGCAAATTGGTGAAATAGATAAAATATAAAAAATAATGACATAGAAAATAAAAATTTACATTGTGTGTGAAAATATGTTTGAATTTAATAAAAAAAAACAATGTTAAATTAAATAAGATGCATTAGTCAAATACACAAAATAATTATTGAAATTGATTAAATAGAATAGTTTACACAACAAATATTTTGTCAAAATAACAGCACATGAAATATTTAAACGTCAAAATAAATGTTTATTTAAAAATGTGTTAATCAATGTACGGTTTTTTTTTTTTGATGTATAGTGATCACCCATTCATCAAATCAATATGGATTTTAATTGATTTTACTGCTGGTTTTGGCTCAGTGTAGTTCGACATTACCTTTTAGCTCTTCTGTAACATCTGTGTGTGGTTTCAAACAAGTGCTTTTATTAAAAATCAACACATTCATATGTAAAGTAAAATGAAAAAATCTGCTGCAATAAGTGTTTCAAGTTGAATCTGTCAACGTGAGCTATAAACTCTATGTACCTACAAAAGTTTCTCATCTTCTAAGTGCTAAATATTTTTGAAATTATTATTTTTCAGAGCCTGAACAATAAAATTTTGCTCTATTGTTATTTTAAAACAAATTAAAAAGTAGTATTCTCAATTTTCACGTACTTTTTAGACAATATATATTCTCTTCTACTATTGCGACTACGAATAAATATAGTTTCCATAGGTTGGTTGACTGTATGATGTGTATATCAAGCGTTCACAGTCATTAATTTTCAATGATTCCAAAAATATGTGTCAGAGTTACTTTAGACAGACGGAAAATGTGCCGTGCTTTCGTCAAATACATTTAAATTAGTTGTGCTTTTCTTTACTACACGCATTTCCCCAACTCCGTTAGTAAAATTGTTAGTATTGTGTATTTTCACATTAAGTGTATTTGGTGTTAAGGAATTTCCATTTTTTGCAGCAAATACACACGTACAGACATATTCTAAATTTTATTATTGATTTTTTATTTGTTAAGAAAAAACTTTTTTCCATTTACCATTTGCTTCGTCAGGCATAGAATTGACATATTTACCAATGATGCTTTTGAGTAGGATACATAGTAGAATTTCTAAGGATTAACGATCAAGGTCAAATTTGACAATTACAAGTTCAATTATTTAAAAATGTAAAATATTGATTTACTAATTTGAAGGCAAACATTAAAGTAATTAAAATTAAAAACTTTGTATGAAAATGCTGTTAACATTTTCCATTTTTCCAATAGCGCCATCTTTATGTAAATTATTAAAATAGCATATACAAATGTGTTAAATTCTTATTTTAAATATACCAGTAAGAAAATTCCGATTAGAATAAATCACTGCACTAAATTGCAAATAATTTTCCAATTGATTTAGAAAGAGTGCAAAAAAGTAAAGCAAAAATTTAACGCAGACATAATCCCACCCTTAATCATTAAACAAGAGTAGGTCGATAATACAGAGTTTCGTTAAATTGTGTGTGCGTAGCGCAGTTGCACTGATGGAAAATTTAAAAACTATTTTTAAATTCTTTACATGTTGACAGGATAGAATTTATACATCTTCATTAATTTAGGCAAATATAAATTTATCTATATGCTTAGCAACATATAAAATCTATCTATATTTTAGATATTTGTATTAGTGTGCGTAACACAGTTTTTCAACTCATTGTCAGATAACAATTATCCTACTAGTAATTATTTTTCACTCACAAATTACAAGACGTACGTCGCTAGCCGATTGAATGACTAAATGTAAAATTGCATGTATTTTGTAATTGTATTTTCGATTGTATGAAGCAAAACGTCACCTGGAAACAACGGCTAAGAATTTTTTATAACAGGTCCGTATTTATGTGTAATTTATTTTAAAAATAAATGTCAAAAAAATTAATTAATATATTTCTTTTTATTCTAATCAACCGCCATCCATGGTATTCCCGAAAAAACTGAAATGGGATGTGTGTCAACAGTGGCACTTTTATTGAATTATTTTCCAAGTTTTTTCAGCATATATTATTTATAACAAAGCGTGACGTGATAAAAAAAAGTTCCGACCATGCATTGGTCCTATATACGCATATTGAAATGGCCCACTCTGTTTTTTCACTTGTTAACATTTCACAAGATTTTTTAGGAACATTAATTTTTTAAAATAAAAGAATTTATCAATATAATAGTAAATAAATATAAGACAATTTAGTAAATAAATACAAAAAAATATGTCACATCATAGCAAAAAGAGAATATCTACACACTGAGAAAAACTTCCAGCGAAAATTTGGTTTCTGATACAGAAATTATATACAATTATATCTCATACTATATTGAAAAATATTTTTGATAATGGACCATATATTATTATATCTCAAATATTAGATAATTATATATGGTTCTGTACAAACCATATATAAATATATGTGTAAATATGGTCCCGTGTAAGCCACATATAACTTAATACAGTGTTATATCTTATCATATAAATCATATCTAATTTTATAAAGATCAATATATAACCAGATATGGTTATATATGGCACAATGTATGATAATTTTTTAATATACAATTATATATGGTAATGCATACTGACATATGTGAATATATATGATAATATATTATTAGATGAGACCAAATATGATTTTATCTAAACTTTTTTACTCGGGTATATAAAAACAAACTTTTAGGATATTTTATTTCGCTGCAATGTCATGATAATGAAAGTACAAAAATTAATATATTGCTTTAAGTGCTAGGGGCGAAGTTTTAATATTTGTTATCCTCCAACCTTAGGGTTTACTGGAAATACCAATTTTAAATAACTTAAATTTTTTCATATATTAATAAATTTGTGCGAAAGATATGTAAATTTTATGAAAACCGATTTAGTAATTTAATTCTTCTTAACATCACTTTGATTTCTTTTTAATAATGTTGTAACTACCAATATTGTTCACAAATTTTGAATTTTTGTTGTAGAAATTTATTGTTTTTGTTGTAATGGGTTATTAGGATATTACAAATTAATAATTTAACGTTTCATACAATTTACTAGATAAGGTGATCTTTTATTTTACAGCCCAGTGGTTTCCTTCTTGAATAAGCTCGATTTACATTATTTTTAGCAAAATTTGAACCATGAATATTTGTCAGGTTTAAAATTTAGATATTTTTGTTTAAAAATAATAATTAATTGTGTATATTTATTTTTATCATTAAACAACATAAAATAAGAAATTTTATTTTACTTTGATTTGAACTCAGAATCCTGATGCCATCAGAATTTTTAATGGAGTTAATAATCGTAGTCTGCTAAGTCTACAATAGCATACTGCTAAATATGCATAAATTTTCAGTTAAAATAGCTAAAAAAAATTTTGCTCAATTAAGTTTGTTTTGTGATTTAACTAAGTATTTATGCTAAAATTTTTATTAAAATCTGGGTTTTTAGCTCTCCAAATTGATCAGAAACGGGCCCAGTTCTATTATTGGGTGCATAGATCGTATGAAAACTAATTTATATGTACGGAATACAAATTTTTGTTTTATCTCGTTTAGTTTCCAAGATACTAGCCATTTATATATGTGACTAATAAACAGAAAGTAAAAATATACAAAGTTGAGAACAGTTGTCGTTAAAATAAACAGGAATTTTTTTTTGACATATTAGACGTGAAAAATTAGTACAAGTACAACTAAATTTTTCTCGTGCGGTTAAAGGCGACAACTTATAACTTCAGCTAAATAACTGGTTTAAACGGAAAAACAAAGAAAACTTCTAGGGCAACGTAACTAGGACTCGTTTAAGAGAGTTTTGTACCAACTTTTTTTTCCGTTTAATATTAGACATTTATTGCTAATATTTTATTCAAATGACAAAATCTTCTAAAAATTGTTGATTGTTGATATTAATGGTAATTTCCAAAAAAAAAAGAAACGTTTTATCAATATTGACTAGATTGGATGATGCGACAGTGTTTTGGTTACTTTGAAATATTTTCTGTTGATAATTAAACTCAGCTCTTGTGCTGATGAATATCAAGTACTTACAATTATAATTATTGAATAACGATCAAATTTTTGTGGTAACGATAGAATTCTGACTTAAACATCGTTTGACATCTTCCCTCGCGCAATTCCCAAATTTGCCCAAACTTGGTAATTATGTTGAATCTTGCCTACCCGAGTAAAAAAGTTTAGATAAGTGGCATTATCTAATAATATATTATCACATATAAATAATATATTTACCATATATAATTATTTATTACATTAGTCCTTTTAAATTATCTTTATAATTTTTTTTCTCAATTCTTTTATTTACAATCTATCCATTTAAGGATAAAAAGTAAATTTTATAACAATAAAAACAAAAAACGTTATTGCTGAACTCCATTGAGAGCAACAATGTGCACAAAATCATAAGGATAGTAAAAAAAATTCTTTATAAATTTAAATATAATTTATTTGATACGATAAGATATGATAACATACATAAACCATATAAAATTATATATAACTATATATGGCTTATACAGGAGCATATGTACTTATATATGACTTATGGAGAATCATATATACTTTTGAATGGCATGTACAGAACCATGTATGTTTATATATGACATAAAATATTTGAGATATAATATATGGTCCCTGATCACAAACATTTTTTAATATGTTATGAGATATGATTATGTTTGTTTCAATAGGTTGCCCAGTATATGAACATTTTTTGTAAAATATAATTATATGTGATTGAATAAATTGCTTCATATCAAAACATTTTTTTTACGATATAAGAAATAATAATATATGGCACAATATTTTTAAACAAATTTGAGTTATTTTTATAAACGATTCCATATCAAGAGTATTTTTGATATGATAAAGATATCATTTGATATAATTTTATGTGGTTCCAGGTAAATGGTTTCGAATCCTAGCCAGGGAAAAATATGTTTTTTATTATTTTTATTTTCTAATTACTAATTTTGAATTAAACTTTAAAATATTAACCCATTTCAGGACAACAAAACCTATGAATTGTTTAATGGTTTCAAATCCCAGCCAAGGAGATAAAAAATAAACTTTTTTTGTGTTTCCTAATTTATTTTTATTATCTCATTAATATTCTTTACAATAATTTTTGGTAGAATATACGATATAATTAGCTTATATTAATTTCTGTTCTTATAATTACATATAATTTTAGTTTCCAAAAGTCCTGTTAGTGTTGAAAATTCATATTTTTTTTGTGTGAAATATTATTAATTTTTTTCCAATTTTTGTGTAATTATACGGACAATGTAGCCTAATAAATTCAGCCCTTATATACAGCAGTGTATGGCTGAGTGACTTAAGTGGACGACTACAACTGTGGGAGATCCTGGCGAAGGCATTGTTTTTTTAGAATTTAATATTTTTTTATTAAGTTAACATTTTTTAAGCTATTTTTATTAATTTTTTAATAAACAAGATTTCGTATAATATATTACTGGATCTAATATTATATAATTCGATCTGCCATTTTCTGATCAATTTAAATCTCACTAAATCCCCAAATATATTGCTGGATCGATTTTGATCTGGCATTTTTGGATCAATTTAAATATAACTTAATCCTTTAATATATTGCCGCATTTTTTTTTTTTTACTCGGGTAGTTACATACCCATTAATTTTTATAATTTTTTCCCAATGATCATTTTTATCAAACGTAAAAGATATTTTTTTTTAAGTCTGCGATTTAAACCAAAAAGTATTAAAATTTTTTTTACAAACATTTCTACATACACAGAAAAACAGATTCATTGTGACAACAAATTTTTTGCCAACTGGATGGTTCGGTTGGAGCCACCTATATATTTGTTAGTGGCAACAGAAATTCGGTTAATACAATAGGAATTCGGTTTATACAACAGAATTTCGGTTAAAGCAAAATATTTCAATTGTGTGAGGATATATTTGATTACCACAGCAAAAAAAAATTCAGTTGTTGGAACCGAATTACTCAGTTGGCAAGGAATTCGGTTGTCACAATAAATCTGTTTTCTTTGTGTGTGTTCTTTAAATCTCCTGACTAATTTATAAAAAATAATTAGTAATTTTTTTTATTTAATTTTAAGACTCTACACTCAGAACTATGACTGCAAGTTTCGATTGATAGTGTATTTTGATTTACTTCAATTAAAATCTAAATTTTGATTCCAAGTATTGGCATCAAAATTAGTTGCAATATAAATGGGTCAACATCTATCGTATTTTAGTAATCTGTCCTAGATTGATTGTTTATAGATCTAAAAATCAATCGATAAATATACACCAAAAAATATTTGAAAATAAAGTGTCATCCTAATTTTAAAGTGAATTTTGGTTCCGAAAACCAATAAATTTGGTTCTCAAAACCATATTCAAATGTGATTGCTTAATATTTTAGGTGTTCCAACCAAAATTGTTTGTTTTAGACGAATTTTGTTGTGAAACACGTAGAAAGCATACTTGAATTGGAAACTGACAAAGCTTTTCTTTGTGTGTAGCTATGGTGACATAAGTAAATTCTTTAGCAGACCTTGGAAGCGATAATTCTATTTTTTAATAATTTTGCAAAAAATTTAATTAATTTTATGAATCAGTGAATAATTCAAAATCACTTAAATGATTGGATTTTGTAAAAGAATCAATGAAAAGCAAATATATTCTTTGAATTAGATATTAATTGAACACGGTAAAAAAAAAATTAATCAGTAAAATGCATTTTGTGAATCGATTAGTTGAAAAATAATTTAAGGAATTATATTTTTAAAGGTCAGATCTGTGGAAGAATTCTTTCGCTCTTTTAAAAATCTTATGAAAGGTAGAATTATAATTGTCTTTATATAACGTTTACTTAAGTATAAATTTTTGGTTCACTCCTGCGGACATTAAAAAGTGGTCAAAACAACAACTATGCTTTTGTTAGTAAAAATTCTAGTAACTTGCGAACCCTAAACATAACTTTGAATATTTCGAACAGTTAGAACTAAGTATAAGTAAATCGCTTTATATGTGAACATCTGATGGCATATAATATAAAAAGAGTTTGTTTTTTTAGTATTGTCTTAAAACAAGCAATGAATTCCTAATAATTTAGTTTACTATTTTCAGTTCTTGTTTTTGCAAATTATACTATTAGAGCACATAAGAAAATCTTTTGTATTTGAACATACAGAACTACTTTTACAATTGTATGAATTGACCTTGATTATGTAAAAATTAACTACAACTAATTGTCGTCTTGGTATGGTGATTATTTTCAAAAAACGATACCATACATACAGACAATAAATTCCTGAAAAAGTCATGTAAACTCATTATCTACAACATTTTTGACCATCCAAACAAAACAACAATAAAAAATAACCGAGATTTTAATACAACAAGTTAAAGTAATTAGCATTTAAATATAACCAAACAAAAGGCGTACAAGTGATTTCCACATTGTTTACACGCATAAAGTTGGGAAAGGATTTGACATGGACACAGCAAGATCAATAATGACTGCAAATTGAAATGGACCATTTTTGCACTTTTTTCTACATCTAGCAAATAACACGGAAATTTTGCAAAAATTTAAAACAAAGGACAAGTAGAACATTTTAAATATATAAACCTGGCAGTATACTTAAAAATGTCACAGAAAAAGGATATGTTTAATTATAGGGCGTTAAAGGAGAAAAAACAAACTAAGAATAAAGGATTTGCAAAGAAAATAATGCAAAAATTTCAATTTTAAATAACATTGAATTCTAAAGAATGTAACCTTGAAAGCTTTTTCAGTTTAGAAAAAAGAGATATTTGAAAAGAAAAATACAACTGGAAATTTTTAAAGGACCTTGTAAAAATTAAATTTTTTTTCAATGTTTGATTGAGACAGCTGTGTATTTATGCTACAAAATTTAATTAATTACAAGGAAACTGTTACAAAAGAATAAATGCCATCAGATGGTTTTTTGTATTTTTTCAAAATTATTTAAAACTCAACACAAGCAAACGAACCTAAAAAATACACATATCCGACATACATACTTATAAATACACCCAGTTTTTAGACATATCTGTCAGTCAAGTCAACAAATGTCAAGGTGAAAATTTATCAAATTCTTTAAACAAAAATTATTAAATGTAAACCATACCAAGCAGTTCTTAGCAAACGTTCATTTTACAAGTAAGAATAAAAGAGAAACACATTTTTAAACCCTATATAAATAAAGAAAAAGCAACACATTGCTTAGAAAAACTTTATTTCCTACTCATCAACCTATTCTAACTCATCAAAATTATTTTAAATTTTTAGTTGTGCTCCAAAACTTTAAAGTCTTTAATGTTTTTAAAACACGAAAATTTATTCCCCATAGGGTGGAGTTAGTAGTATCTCTGTTACACTTACAAAACTCATCTATTTTAAGAAATGCAAAAGGGAATGTTGTATGTATCATTATTATCATTGTTAGTTTCAGCTAAGTTTTTTTTTCCATTCGAGATGTTATTTTTATCGTATACCAACTACTATTTATACTTCAGCAACCGTGAGGGGTGCTTTATCATCCCACTTACCAATATATGCATCCATCCACCCACCCTTTAGTATATCAATCATTACATAAAAAATTACAACACGTGTGACATGCGCATCATCTGATTCTAATAAGATGCCTGTGTTTTAGATAATGGTCCATTTGTAAAAGTGAGAAAACTATATTGTGGTTGGTATTTCATAAATCCAAAAGGACAAAAGCATTACATAAAAAGCAAACGTTGAAAATATATAAAAGGAAAAGCTTTAAATGTTCATAAAAAAACTTTTATTTTTGAAAAGAGCTTTAAGTTCAAATTTTAAACTTACACCCATAAAAGTTTATTAAACTCATCCCTAATTCCTGAAACTATAAAATGCATTTTTCTTAGCATAAAATTTTTTCAGAAAAAATATAAAATTTTCTAAAAATTTTGTCTCACTAAAGTTGTTTCAGTATTCCGTGGAGAAATCTCGCCAAAAATTATGACCGTTTTTATTTGCTCTTAGCGAGATTTCGATTTGACAACCAAATATCATGTTATGTAAATATCTAACGCTAATTATGTTAGTAAATTTTATTGTTAGACCTAAAAGCTATAATCAAAAATTTCCAATAAGCAATTAGCATTGTTGTCCTCCGCCAGTAGCAAAAATTAAAACCACGCAACACTTATTTTGACAAGTAGTACCATTTATTGGATATTAATTTATGTTTACTGTGTTTTTAATAATTGTTTTACTTTATTTTTCTCTAATATTTTAAATTTATTTTGTTACTCGTAGTTAGCCGTTGGCTAGCCATTTTTTCATACGAAACAAAATAAGCGAAACGCGGTGCTGTATTATGTAAAAGTCTTGACATTTGCGAATTATCGTTTGTCTGGGGAATCTTATGATTTTACACAAAATTTTCACTGAAATCAATATTTTAGTCAAATTTTAGGGATCTGTATGCAAATGTAAACGACACATTACTGGTGTGTTCTTACCAAGTATGCCGGACAAATAGCTTGCAAATATGTAGGTTTTGAAAGTACTCGAGGGTCATAACCAGGGGCGTGACATTTTTACAATGATTAAGAGTATTTTTGATTTTTGAACTACAAAAATTGCATATATAATATTGAAAACGGTGAAAAAATTGTTAAATTATTAAAATTATTAAATACATGATTTTAAGATTTTGAATGCATATTTTTCGATTTTTAATACATATTTTACGTAAGGTAGTTTTCGGCATATATATATTCATCTGGAAAGTGAACCATTAGTTTTTGCCATGTTGTTTTATGAAAATGTCAAAAATGTCTACAGCGCTCAATTTAATTTTCCTCTATCTCAATTTTAAAAACTTTCAATGTGAGTGTACACTTCTTTCGTACAGTAAATGCAGCGACATATTATATGTGGAGTCCCCAACAGCTTATCGAAAAAATATTACGTTCTGACATCTGAATATAGTAGCAGCCTCTAGTTCTACTCTCAGAGAAAAGCTTGTTTGCAATTCGATCAAAAACATTAACCTTTATTTGCATATATGTTATTTAATTATTATTGGTATTTCCAAACAACTCTTAAAATAAAACTCGTTTAGGAATTGTGTTCAGTAAAATCGACCTTTTAAGAAATTAGAAAATGCACTAGAAAATTAGTGCAATCTGTAAAATTTATTAAAAAATTGTCAATATTCAAATAATCTGGCCTTATTTGGATATTAGCATTTGGTTTTTGCTGCTCCAGCAGGTTTAATTTGTTCTATGTTTTTTAACAAGTTATTGGTAAAAAATTTGAGCCGAATCAGCTTAACCTGGCGCAAGAGGATCAAAATCTTAAACTTTCGATCAAACAGTATTGGGTAGTAAGAATACTAATGCGGGAGGTGGGTCCCTATTATACGAACCTATAAATTACAAATAGGGGCGAGGCACCAACTTATATGGGTTCTACCTCGAAAGCCGCCCTGGATTTAATACTAGTTACTGGTATTAAGTATATTTGGATGAGTGGAAGGTGCACTCGAAATCTCCTTTATCAGATCACTGCTATATATCTGTTAGACTAGTCCATTCTGCACCGGATGGTAAGGTATTTTAACCCTATGAGAAACTACTTAACGGAACCAGGGAATTCTCTGACAATTACTAGTTCAGGGGAAGTCAATTTTGCTATAGACGATTTGGTAACAAGTGAGTTAATTTCTACGAGGCATCATGTTCTCCAACACGAACTAAGCTAAAGTTCAAACCACGCCGGTGGAATAGGTAGTTAGAGCTATTAAAATTTGCGAGAATTGCGAACCAATTTGAGTGTTGACAAGAATACAGAGATGCACTAAGAATCAACAAAAGAAATGTACGTAGGGCAAACGACGCTCTTAGATAAGCCCCTGTGGCGATATCGGGGGGTCTGGGGAGACTCATAGAATATGAAAGATGCTTGCGGGGAGTTCGCCTATGCCGAGCACGATATGTACGGAAGATGGAGAATGGACAGAGATGAGTGACGATACGGAAGGGCTACTGGGAATGTAAATTGTAACGTGAATCGGTTGAGCTTCACTGAGGGACTACGTGTCACTTTGGGGTAGTGTAGATGGTGACAGGTCTTTGTTCTGACTACAGAACCTTTAATTTCTTAACAAATGGTTCTAAGATAGGGGATAGGGGGGCAAAGAGAGTAACAAGATTACGAACAAAACGCGGGGTCCAGTTAACTTGCAAAAGGGCAATGGACACTTGATGCCATTGCAGTTTTTAACGGAAATTATCCTCCACTATAATAGGCAGCACTGGGGTGGTTTGAGCGAATAACGAAACTTGCAGAGTGTTGGAAGTTATACGATCCTAAGATGCGATTGGAGAATTCTTGTGGGGGTACTGACGGGTCACTGTAGGATAACGGAAAATCTGTCGACTGCTAACTGTAGGTTTTGTGGACAACATGGGAACAGGGAAACGGTGGAGCATATAATACGAGGAGATAATCTATATATATATATATATATATATATATATATATATATATATATATATATATATATATATATATATATATATATATATATATATATATATATATATATATATATATATATATATATATATAGTCTTCCGGTTTTTGCTAAGAGAGAGAGAGGGAATGCATAATTGTATATTATACATATTAATGCCAGTGGCGGATACAGCCCTTGCTTTTGGGTGAGATAATTTTTAGTTTTTACACTAGCAATATTAAACCCCTATTTTTATTAATTTCCACTTTTTGCTCCCTTATTTCGAAATCAATAAAAAAAAAATACCAAACAGATTTCAAATCATTTTCACTATTTTTTATTTTCGGGAATAAACGTCAATAACAAGTGCAGAAAGAAAGTCTAACAATACAAAAATAATTTTCAAATTAAATTCCATTTGGTTGGTGCGCCGTCCTAAACACCTATGTGTATTTTTTTATTTTAGCATAAAGAAGCATATTTGGTCATGTATTTAACCACCAAATCGTTATGTTATGAAGCCTATAGTATAAATTCTTCGACAATACCACCTATGTGATTTAAATTTAAAAACTATACATTTTCCTATGATTTTATATAAAAATAAAATTGTACGAGTTTTTTTTTAATGGTTTTTAGTAATGTTTTGATCCTCAATTGCAATATAAGTATCCGAATTAGATCACAGAAGTAAAATCCTATTCCTTCTTGGATTCGCGAATATTTCTAATATTAAACACGTATACTAGCCATGGAAGATAAATGTGATAATTATTTTTTGAATGAGAAAACGGGAGTTTTTAAAGCATTTGATAAAGATAAGAAACGGAAAAAAATTTGGAAAAAATCGAAAATGCAAATTACGATAGGGTCGACCCATTGCTTTAAATACTTTTGAAATTTAGAATCATGAGAGGCCAAACAAATCGAATTGGGAGAAAGTTAACTTCGATAAACTGAAAGAAAATATATATAAACTTTAACTTTTATTTAGAACCTGCAGGCGGAAAAGAGTTTTGTGTATGCAAAAAAAATTTTGGGGTCTTTGTATTCTGTTTTTAAATAAAACTTCTTACGTTTCTCTTTATTAATTAAAATACATTGCTATATTTGTATACTCCACACTTTTCTCTACAACGCACTAAACTTAGCAGAAAAAAGTTCGCCATTCATCTTCGAATCTAAATTATTTTTAAAAGACAGTTTCGATTTTTTTTACAGTAGGATCTCACAGTGTGATACATCTATGTTTTTGTCTCGAGAGGACCAATGATTTTCTCTAATGGCCCTTAGAGGATATATCTAAATTTAAGATCCCACTGTAAATGCCGAAGATATAAGGAAAGATCTAAAACAGCGAACAATACTTTCAGCAATTTTTTTTTTTTTGAAATTGCCTTGCAAAAATATGTTATATTCGGTTTTTTTGCCTGTAAGCTGGTACTGTCTACTGCACACTCTTTAATTGAAATTCGGAAATCATAATTAAAATGCAGGTTTAATTCTGAATTTCAGTTGGGGTTTTCAAGTTTTCATTAGAAATTTTCTGAATTTCAATTAGGAACTCTCAATTACAACTTCTATTTTCTGAATTTCAATTGGAAAGGGATTAGTATTCACTTTACATTTTAAATAACTAAATTAGTTTAAAAACATTTAACGTCGCATAGTAATGCATACCGCCACAGTAATGCATACCGACAAATGTTATTATATATGATAACATATTTTTAGATAAAGCTACATATGATTATACATATATATATACTTTTTTAACCAGAGTAAATTATACCTGAATGCCTAACTTTCTTTATAAAGAAGTTATGCAATTGTAAGACTTTGGTTAAATTTTTAGTAGATTTTTATGATTATATCGCAACGGTTGTTGGTTGTTTCTGAAACAAAATGGTGTTTTTAATTTTGCCAACTTAAAAATGTTTAGAAAAAATATTCAAAAAATTTAAAATTTTTGTTGTTTGGCCAACTAAATCTAGCTCAGCTGTTGCCTGGCATATAAATGCGTAGTAAAGCACAACACTTGGTTTTAGTTATAATACGATGTTGTAGCAAGTGTTGGAAATGTTTAATGTCATTAGTTTGGTTTAGTTTTACATTTTTGTTGTTGTTGCTGTATTGTTTCTATTTATTTTTCCAAATTTTTCAAAAGCAACAACCCAATGAGAAAATGAATGCAAACCTAAAAGTATGAATATAGATACAGACATAAATATTTTACTTTAGTTCTCATTTGGAAACCCAGTATACAATAGTAAAGATTGTACAATATACATTAAATGTAAAGGGAGGTCAAATTTTAAGGGCCGATGTTGAATGTGAACCACACCTAAACGTCGTCTTTTTTATTTGACATTTCTCAATTTCAGACTAACTCAATTTGAACCATGGAAAGATACACAATCGAGCAACGCGTTAAAGTTATTCAGCCTTATTATGAAAATGGGCGTTCAAATCAAAATGTGCACATCGTGAATTTCGTGATTTTGTCGGTCAATTTAATCGCCAAATGTGCGTACAATCGGAAAAATCGTGCAAAAATTTGAGCGAACCGGGTCTGTAGGAGATGTGAAAACATCAAAATTCATTTCGTGCACTTCGTGATTTTTTTTGGTCAGCATAATCGACTAATGTGTCCACAATCGGGAGAATTGTCGGCAAATTTCAGCAAACTGGGTCTGTAAAAACACCTGTGCATGCTCGCCCAGTTCGTTTTTCGGAAAACATTGCTGTTGTTCGCGATAGTATGTCATGAGGTCGGCCTCACGGCATTTACCGTGAATGGTGTTCGCTATCGCGAGATGATAACGAACTTATTGTGGCCAGGAATTGAGGATATGACCCTAGACGATACGTGGTTTCAACAGGACTGTACCACTTGCTACACAGCTAACGAAACAATGGCTATTTTGCGCGACAAATTCAATGGCCGTGTTATCTCACGTGGTGGCGATGTCAATTGGCCGCCAAGATCATGTGATTTGACACCGTTGGACTTCTTTCTTTGGGGTTATTTCAAAGAAAAGGTGTACGTCGATAAGCCAGCAATAATTCAAGAGCTAAAGGATGAGATTATTCGGCACATTAACGTAATAGAACCTCAATTATGTTTTAGCGTCATCGAAAATTTGGACAATCGGATGGAGGTGTGTCGCCGAGGTTGCGGCAGCCATTTGGCCGATATTTTGTTCCATACATAATTGAACCATACCATATTATCATAATAAAAAGAAATGAGAATAATTTACTAAATAATTTGTGTTTTATTCAAAATCAACATCGCCCCTTAAAATTTAACCACCCTTTTTTAAATTTATCATAATGTACTTTAAAACAATTTAATACACGTCTCGTGTCTTCTTTTACATAAATATATTTATATAAATGTAACATTGTTTTGTATGAATATACCTACAGGAATAATATATATTTATATACGAGAGTGTTCGGTAAAGTGATGCATCCGGTAAAGCGAGCCATTCATTTTAAAACATGATGTTTATAAAAATTTTAAAAATATAGTATAACATAAGGTATTTTCTTTAACTAAATAACAAAAGAACTTTGAGATAAGTGATACACTCAGGAAAAATCTTCATCATGTGTTTAAAAAATTACATAAATACAGGTCTGCTTTATGTAGCCTAAACAACAAGTAATTGCCAATTTACCCCACATTCCCTTATGATTTGTATAACTACATCTATATGTAGATATTTTGTTGCATGACAGCTGACAAGCGTTTATCATCATCAAATCGAGATGAATATTAAGAATTAAATAAAAAGGCAGTAGATGATGAATCTTTCTATGTTCATGTTGTTTTTGTATTATTTTACTATCATTATACTATCCGTGTACTGGGGATCTGTATTTTACAAAAATTTCTGAATGATTGAATTTTAAATAAATATTAATGTAATTAATTTTAGGTCTGAGTACTGTTGTTGGAGTGAGTAAAGCATAGACTCGGGAATAATAAGTTCCCGAAACCAAAGCAAGAAATAAAGTTTATTAAGAAAAAATTTGGCTGTGATAAATGTCTCAACTTATCCACTTTTCGGTCAAATCTACTACGTTCCCATGTGCTATAAAAGACTTACATACAGGTATATCATGTACATGCAATGTATTACAGAACTATCTTTAGATTGTCGTTATCACTTAAATTGATGAATCAGTTATTTGGCACGGTTAATCGACAAAGTTGGCGATTAATCGTTCAATTCAAAATAAATGCATTTCTTTGGTTTTTTGTATATTAAATCACAGAATGCTGCATTTTGTTGTTAATTATGAGATTAAGTTGACTGAATTGGTTTATAGTGTTTGTTGGGAATTATTTTTAAAAGAACTCTTTAAAAACAAAATGTTCTTATATGTATATGTTCAGTAGAAGCAACAAGCTTTAATGTTAAAAATAAAACTCTATCAGTGCTTTCATTTTAAAAATATGTGTATTTAAAAACATTCTTAGCTCAAATATTAAAGGTTGGACAAAAAAATAATTTTGTTTGGGACTTATAACTTATGTCCATTATTTACTTAATTTCCACTTATTTTTGTTTGTAATTGATTACATTGCCAAATTCAGTCCCGTACCCAGGATTTTGGCTAAAAAAGAAATATATTTAGCGAAATATATATACAAGGTGGCGCAAAAGTAATCCTCCTATCAGAAAATGCTATAAATTTTGCGATTGGCCCCTAATGTCAGTTCTGTTTTGACATTTGTGTAGTAAATTTACGATTCTGGGGCACTGAAAATCCGCGTGTAACCCACGAAGAGCCATTACACCCGCTCAAAGTCACTGTATGGTGTGCTGTTTTCGCTGGAGGAGTCATCGCGGGCCAAACGGTTACTGTGAATGGTGAGCGCTACAGAGCAATGATCAACGAGTTCTTTTTCCGCAACTTGATGAATTGGGATTGGAAAACATATGGTTCCAAAAGGACGGTGCAACGCCACACACTGCACGTGCCACAACCGATATGCTGAAGGATGCATTTCCCGGGCGCCTAATCTCCAGTTTTGGCGATTTGCACTGGCCAGCAAGATCGCCTGATTTGACCGCTCCAGACATCTTTTTGTGGGGCTTTTTGAAGTCGCGGCTTTATGTCAACAAGCCTCAGACTCTTGCAGCTCTTAAAGACAATATCCGTGAAGAATGTGAGGACCATTCGCCGGAAGTTTTGACCAAAGTGATGGAAAATGCCATAAAAAGGGCTCAAATGACAATCAACTGTGGCGGCGGCCATTTACATGACGTCATATTCTCGACTTGATGTAATAAAAATTAAAAGACCAAATAAAAATAATCCACAAGAAGAATCAAAGTTTTTCATTTTTTTTTTTAAATTACAGCCAAAAAACATCGGAAGGTTATTTTTGCGCCACCCTGTAATATATAACATATTCCGAAGTTGTTTTGAAGCTCCTAAGTTTTGGATTGAATTTCAGTGTGTTATTGGGCTTCGTTTTCTACAAAAATATCTGTAAATCTTATACATCGCATATAGTCAGAAAAAATTAATATTTTTTTTATATATTAGGGACACCAAACGTATAATTAATATAGTAAGTACACGTATAGGGTTGCTAACTGATTTTAAAACATAAATTTGAAATTTAATTAAATATTTGCAATAACAATACTTGACGAATATTGTCTCCAAAACGAAGACGAGTCTGTCGATAGTAAAACGTTTTAACTTATTTTAGAGATATGCCACCGAAGCTGTGGCAAGCATTTGACCGATATTTTCTTAACGCATAATTGTCATAGATCCTTCTATCATAATAAAAAAATATTAAGATAATTCTCTGAAAACATAGTGCATTAAGGTTGAACCACCCTTTACGTATTTTGGGATTAATTAAACAAAAATTTCCTTGAAATTGAGTTTTAAAACTTTTTATATTCACGTATATTAGGATTCAGAGAACAACTTAAATGTTTAATTTTGAAAAAATCTTGGGCCATTGAAGAATTTCAGCCAGTCAACCTTTCGACTTTGTTTGGAAATATATCCGCTAGAGGGTATGGAAGAATAATAAAAATTACAGAAAAATCTTTTTGTGTGTATATGGTCTTACCAATTTTTGTTGGAAATTTCGCTTGATTTCTTAATTATGGAACATATGGGTTAATTGCAAATAAAAATATACCCTGCTAACATCAAAAAGTAGCAAACAAATTGGTTACATTTACATATTTATGTTAAATTTAACTAATTGCAAAAAAAATTTCCTGCTAAAATTAACAGAAATGTTTGCTGAAAAATAATAGGCAGCTTACTTTATAAAAAAATAAAATTGTTTGTGGTTTTTTTAGTTTACTAATTTCAACAATTTTTTAGCCGTATTGAGAAGGGTTAGTTGTCGTTTGCAAAAGTTAGCAAATATTTATCTAAAATATTGTTACAAAATTGTTCTTCACACGAATTTTGACAGCTGGAAAATTCTAGTGTTGTAATAAACTTGAAATAACTAGAATACCTGAATACTCATATAAATACTGGTATTTGGTGACGCAGTAGTTGAGTTGATAAGAAAAACGCAAAGTGTGAAGAACTTAAGTGTGGCTAACGTTTAGTCTATCTGCATCGTGTAAATAAAGTGTGCTATTAAAGTGTTTTTCTGTAATTTTTAGTGACTGTTATAAATAAATAGAGCTATAAATAATTTTAAACAACAATATTGTTAATTTAAAAGATTATTTTATGCTTTTTAAGCTTACAAACAGAATCTGTTGGTTTCAGCACTTTTTACGTAACTTAAGCAAACATTTTTATTAACTTTTTTATTAGTGTAGAAATAGCAAGGGTTTGCTGCAGCTGTTAAAATTTAAAAATAAATTCAATCATACTTTTCCATACTCCGTCTCTCAATCAAAGTGTAAATTTCTTTAAAATCATTTTATTTATGAAATAACCACAAACAGAACCAGGACATAATTTTGAAATAATAATAAAAACGAACCGTTATTGGAAATTTTTTCATATGTTTCAAAATTATGGAAAATTTAAGGAGTATTATTATTGGTACCCCCATTATCGTTTATACACTAGGTAAACTATGGTACTATTTTGTAACCCCGTGTTTCACATGCAATGTATATTTCAACATGATTTTAGCTCAAAGAATTGCGCGTGAATGCACTTACTTTCAATGCAGTTACATTATCATGATATCGCTGATTGGCTCTTGCTATAATCTCTCTCTTAGTTTTCATTTTAATTAAGCAATCACAAGGAACATAAATTTTTGTAAATAAAAACTTGAAAAAGTTTGGTTTATTTATTATATGTAGAAACAAAATATATTTTTTTATTAAACTAAGTGTCTTTCGAAGAAAAAGCGGAGCTTTGCCAATTAAATGATCAAGTGATATCCAATACAGTGCCGTTGACATAACTTTAAAGTTTCTCTGCAAGCGATTTGACATTTATTGCATTTGAAAACACTAAAAACACGCGATTTTAATAGATAGCATTAAGTTAATCAAAACAACACGGTAGATGTGAAATATTTAGATGGCAGTGCATTCGGTTTTTTTTTATTTTTATTATAGCTTAATTTTAAATAAATTAATCATTAAAAAATTGTGTCGTTTAGATTTTTAACAATAATGTTTTCAAATGTTATTGTTTGCAGATAAAAACAATTTTAAAGCTGCATTTTTGTTGCATGTTTTGAAATTAAACAAAAAATAAGAAAAATCACTTAACACACTCACAAAATGAAAGAATAAATTAACCAAAGAAAAATCTTAAAGTAAAACATACAAATTAATACGACTGGATACAAGTATTTAAAAACAGACAAAATAAAAGAAATACTAGTAGCTAACAACTCGATTTCAGTAAATTATTTTAAATTGTCTTTTAATGTAAATTAATTTTTCATAAGACCTAAGATTGTTGTTGCTGTTGCCATTGATGTTGATGTCTGTTTGGTACAACCGCCACTCCATGTTAGTTACTTTTTCTTAAAGTTGAATACATGCTAAATGTCTGCATACGATTTTTTTTAATTACCATTGCTGTAACAAAGTTGTTGAATACCTTGGAGAGAAACTAGATTTAGGGCCCTGGTTAAGACCGCCTGAATTAGAACCTTTTATATTTCGCAAAAATCATACATCGATTTACACCTCCTCAAAAATATTGTACTAAAATTTCAGAGAAAAATTTTAAGTAGTTCTAAAAAGATAGCCTATTGAAATCAAAAACTGGGTTTATATTCAATGATGTGGCTCTGTAAACAGAGTTTTGCTCACTGAATTTAATAAATCCATTTTGAAAATCTTCTTATCACGTTTACACGCAATAATAAGATTGGACTTAGTTATTTATAACTGGTGGAAAATATTTCGAAATTATTCTGTCTTTATACATTAAAATTGCATTTAAAAGTAACGGTTTCTTAGTAAGTCATCTAAATGCCATGAACTGCCGAATTTCAAAACATCAACAGAATAATATATTACAGCACATAGGTAGCGCCACTAATGAAAAATCCATATGATTTTATAGAACTACCAACCTTCAGATGATACCTGTATACATTCCATGAATCCGCTATTATATACATTCCATGAATCCGCCTCTGTATATGAATATGAGTGGGTATACTGGAAGTTCTTAATTTTATTTTTTCAGCCTCCGAAAAATGTTTGTTTTCTTAAAGAAATGCATAAGAAATATTTATATTTAAAGCACAACATTTTTTTAACTACTCCTTTTATGGTTTATGCTAAATTAAAAGAAATTTTTCAATTTGGTTGATTTCTGCTCTTGAAGATACATTGGCAATTTCCTTAAAAAACAAAAAATATAAGTAATAAGAAATAAGAAATACATTAAAACCTAACACTGCATTCGAAATGGCTGCGTGAACAGCTCAAATTGAAAAATATTAACAAAACAGAGTTTAAACGAAAAAGGAGTAAACTTCAACTAACATATGGACAGGGTGGTCCCAAAAAATATACTGTTTTTATCTTTTTAAACTAAAACTACATAAACTTTATTTTGTTTAAATGTTAGTTTGGACCTATAAGTAAGTTACATCGTTCTGGAGAGAAATTCGGCCGTTAAGATCTCTCATTCTTGGAGGATATTATATTTTATAGCTTCCAGAGTTTGTGGATTTTTCACATAAACCTTTTTCTTTAAAAGATCCCAAAGAGAAAAGTCTAGAACAGTTAAATCGCGTTCAGATGAAAACGGACCTCCTCGCTCATGAGAAATATGGACAGGAAATCGTACAGTGCAAAATAGTCACGAGTATCCTGCGTTCTTGAGAAGTAGTGTTGCATGACTTGTATCTGTATACTTTACAAATATTAAAACGAAACTGAAAGTCGTTGCTATCATTTGCAAAGGTATAGAACCTTCCGATAGCGTGATCATTTTGGGTCACCTTTTATGTATAGTATTTTGCAAATGAAGGTATATCGATAAACGAGTAGCATGTAAAAAAACAGCATCCAATCTCAACTACAGCAAAGTCTCAACAATCTGATTATCGAAATGTTCGTTTTACTAGATAGGGATTTAAATCAAGATATCTGACTAATATAATGAAGTTTTACTTAATTAACATCAAACCATTGAGCAGATTTAGTCGACAAATATGCTACTAAACTGTTGATTTGTACACTAAAGAAATTATCATTATGAAGTTAATTAATTGTATCATATGCTCAATTAAGTTTTGTTGCAATTTAGCCAATGACTATATTCATTAAATAAATGATATTATTTGCCAAAAAGTAGAAAAAAACTGGAGTTTGGCTAAAAAAAAATATTGTTAAATACCAAAATATCTACTAAGAATGCAAATAATTTTAGGTTTATCGAGAGTTTACTGTACTTTCGTATTTTTTGGTCCGTCCAAAGGTTTCATCTTTTTATTTGCAGCACTTTTTAAAATGTATGTGCTTCTTTGTGTATATCCATCAATGAAAAGTTTTGCAAGGAGTTAAATACTTAACACGGGTGGAGCTGTTATTTAGAAATTGCTTCCTTATTCCCTTAACATCAGTGTAGTTAAATTAATCTCAAATAAGGTTAACTGAAGTTGTTGGACTATACAGGTACATTTTCACGATGTCATGCAATAAAATACTTGCGTATATCTGGCGATTTTAATTTAAAAATTATTTTTGTATTTTTAGACGTAAAATTAATATAAATAAAGGTTTAAGGTAAGTTTTACAAACAAAAAAAATTAAAGTTATGTTAGTGTAAAAACTAAACATTGTTCCTCCCAAAAGCAAGGGCCAGAACCACCACTGCTCATACACTCGCAGAATAATAATGTAAAAATAGCAGAAAAATTACTAAAAATTAGGTAAAAATGGCCTTGTAGAAAAAAGCAGCAGATTCTATTTTTGCTTAATATTAGTTACCACCAGTGGCGTGCCCAGGAAAATATAATATGGGGGGTCCATAATATATTTTCTAAAAATTTTTTTAAAAGCTAGCAATTTCTAAACCTAAATTTTTTGACCTTTTTGAAGCATTTAAAACAAAATTTACAGCTTTAAATTCATAACAAGTTTAAAACTTATTTAGATCATTTTGATAAAAAATTATTATGCTACAAAATTCTTTTGACGAAATGTCAAACAGTCGCTATATATTATAAATTCTTTACCACATTATCGTGACCGAAAAATCTATTTGTCAGGCGAAAATTTTTAATAAAAATTGCGCGATTTTTATAAAAAATGTTTATTTTGTTTTTCGTATATTACTAGTTATAGAAGTTGGCGCCGCAGGCAAAAATTTTGTTTTTCATACATTAAAAACAAATATAATTCTTAACAAGTTTCAAAATCTAAGACGCAATATCATAGAAAACCATTCGCTCTAAAATTTTATAAGATCGTCGGATGCTGCAAAAACCGCGTATCGGAAATTGATGGCTCTTCCATTGTTTCCAGCAAATTTAATAAGAACTAGCTGGAGGACAAACTCATGGACGAAGAACAGAAATTTATTTAATTTTTTAACTATTTGGAAAGGCTGTGATGGCGCATAACTAAATTATTTGATTTATATAAAATGATTTTTATTCTAATTTCTTAAAATATTTCAATTTAATTTGGTCCAAATAACCTTAATGCTTATAAGGAGAACATTCGGACGTTTTTGATTCCATGCAATATAAATGCGTATAATTCTGTACATAAGCATATTTTAGAATCATTTTTCATTTCATCATATTTGGGGTCATTTTTTATCTCTTCAAATTTTACATAAAGAATAAATGCCTCAATCTAAAAAATGAAAATATGGTTGTGGAATTTATTTGGTTGACAAAATTTAAATTTTATTTATAATTATTTCTTTCGAATAATAAAACTTGATTAGTTTTTCAAACAGACAAAAACTCAATAATTATGACAATAATAATAATCAATACATCAAGTGTACATAGAAAATATAAATAAAATAAAAGTAAAGTCATTGATTAACCACAACATTAGTTTGAAAACTCTTTTAAAATTAGAAACCTCATTTTCTACAAAAGCAGGTTTCAGTCGGGCAATACAAATATATTTCTCTATGCCATTAACCAGAATCTTGAATAATTTTTTATTTTTGTCGACTACCACATATGGGCCAGCATAAGGGCATTGAAGAGGGACTTTAACTCCTCCAACTTTAATAAACACATGTGTACATGTCTGCAAATCTTTAAATATAAAAGTTTTATCATTGCTATGGTTTGTCCCAGGAACTGGCTTTATATTGCCAAATTTTTGATGAAGTTTTTTTTATCAAGTCAGGATATGATGTTGTGTTGCACCTGTTATTGAAGATTTCAGCAGGTAAACGAATCGGAGCACCGTATATTAACTCAGCATTACAGAAACCGATATCTTCTTTTAGAGTAGATCTTAATCCAAGAAGAATAGTTAATATAGATTCGGTCCAGTTTTCATTTTTGTGACATCAGATCAAAAGGTTGCGAGTTCAGATCTCGTCGGGGTCGCCAGTGTGGAATTTATTTGGTTGACAAAATTAAAATTTCATTTATAATTATTTCTTTCGAATAATAAAAATTGATTAGTTTTTCAAACAGACAAAAACTCAATAATTATGACAATAATAATAATAATCAATACAACAAGTGAACATAGAAAATATAAATAAAATAAAAGTAAAGTGGTTGATTCACCACATGGTCAAACTTAATTTTGGCGCTAATTTTCATTAGGTTGGAGTAATTTTTCATTATATTTTTAGTGTTAGTTTTCATTATGAAATTTCGCCCCAAAATATGGGACTTAATTACATTTTAAGATTGGGGTCATATTTCTTGGCGCCATCTTTTACAACGTCACCGTGAACTACATCGAATTTTTAAAAATAAAAAAGCACAGATATCATGGGAACGTGGAATTGCCACGTGCAAAGACCATTTCAAAAACTATTAGATTGTTTTAAAAACTTTCGCAATTACTCTTAATGTAATTTATAAAGCATCAATTTAAATTCAAAAGCACCAAATTAAACTAAATAAATATTTTTTGAATTTTAATCATTTTTTTTAACGCATTTGTTATTTCTTAACTGATCTTTTTAAATATCAATTGCAAATTTTTTAATTTTATTTGTACTTTTTTTAATTTAAATTGTATTTTTTCGGATTTTTTTTTGTTTTTAATTTCAATTATCATTTTTGGGTAATTTTGCCTACATTATGGGAATATTTTTTTTTATTAAAAAGCTTTATTTTTATATCCCTATATATATAAAAACTTGTTTTCATATATGGACTTCGACAGAACACGAAATACAGCAAATATATTGTATGTCCTGCTCTACTTTTACTAACAAACACACAATTTTTTTTGCTAGCTGTTGTTGTTTTAATATTTTATCATATAACAAATAGAATATTTTCAAATAATTTAATGACAAATATTTTTATTTACATATAAAAGAGAAAAGTTTAGTTGTTAATTAAATATTTTCAATTTTAAATACATATGTGTTGATATAAAAAAAGTCATAGTTCTGATATTAATGTGGTATTTGAATTTCAAATTTTTAATTAAAAAAAGTAATAGAATTGGAATCACGTTTTGTTTTTTTTTTAGAATGTATATATAAATTGTAAATAAAATACAAATTGACAAAGATTTCAAAATTCGTTTGAAAAATTTTTGAAAAATTTTTAAAATTTCATAGAAATTTTTAAATCTGAATTTAGTTTAGATTTTATTTACCCATTTCACACCCACAAAAAAAAACATATTAAAAAACAATAAACTATATATATTTTGTTGTTTTGCTGATTTTTAAACCCAATACTGAGTAACGTGTAAAACAGATGAAGTAAAATGTATGGATTTTACTTTATCCATAGCATTTTTTAAATCTGGTGCGATATAACGAATTTTTCGTTAAAACGAATGGGCCTGACAATATATCATTCATTATTCCGAGCTTTGACGTACACTAAGTTGCATTTTTCAATGCCAAATTTTTAAGATAGTTAGGATAGTTAATTAATGCTATATTGGAAAATTTTGTTAAATTATAGCGAATAGCTTAAAAAATAATTTAAGTTAAAGTTAACCCTATTTTTGTATAAATTACTCTAACGGCTAAGAGGTACCTTTTTGTGCTACCTCTAAATATAAACGTATTTTGCTGAAAATTGGCACATAGAGTTTTTAGAAATTAAGGAATAAGGGCAACATTGTGGGAATTGCGAATTCAAACTTTGGTATTATTTTTTTTGAAAAATGAGAGGTGGTGATAGATAAAGGGCTTTAAATAAAGCGGCCCACAGACTATTATGACTCCGTTTATTTATTTTTGTAATGGCAATCAAACAACGCTATACATTACCAAATGCTGGACGTAAATGAACACCATGCATGATAGTCTATGGACCGCTTAAGACAACACTGTAATTGCGCGAGATGTTTAACCTTGGAACAGTTGCTGCTATTTTATAAAATGACCAGTATTTATTTTTTTAGGTCCAGGCATTAATTTATATAAAACAGCCACAGAATTACTTATTTATTTTTTACCAATTTATGTGACAACAGCCAAGTTCAATTCCGTTTCTGGGCCTAGTGTTCTAAATTTACACGTTCCCCATTTCATTACATTTCGTACTACTTTATCTGGTTCCAAACCAAAATGGAATAGAAATATATATGCAAATATTTTGTTAACATTTTAAAATCCGTGCATGCTTAACTCTGAGAAAAAGCTCTGGCTCAAATTAAAAATTTATTAAGCCCTAAAATATTGGCATGATCATTTTTAAAAATGAAAAAAGAGCTGGAGCGAGCGATCTAACTCCATCCCTGTTTATCGATGCTATCGATTTTTAATTCTGACAACAACTTTAAAAGTGTTTCCAATTTTACAAGTGTTAGTTTTCAATAAATCTATCTAAAAAAAAACTTCGTGCTAAATAGATTCTTTCGACACTTTTGTATTAACGATTGACTATTTTTCTAATTCAAATAAATGTATGATAATAATATATTATTGAAAACGAACAGGAAAATATCTTCGATCGAGCTATAACAACATGTGACAAAATTATATTCCAACAGAGAAACCTAAAAACGATACAAAAATTAAAGGAAACACACACAAGATGTAATATTTAAAAAAACTATGTATATGCAAATATATATATTCAGAAGGGTGAAACTTATTGGCAAATGAATCATTTAAGACTTAATCAAGTGACAACTGAATTCTACAGACTATTAAGGACTACAAACCAATTACTCTCGGTTTACAAACCAAAATATTGGAAGATAAGATGAAAATAAGTTGTAGCAACCAAATTAAGGTTTTATAATCGATGTTTTAATACATAAATGCCACTCTAATATTACTTACATAAATTTTATAGAATACAAAAGATATACTCAAAAAAATATGTTAGTACAAAAATTAGTAAAAGGGGTTGTATGTCAAGTATACTGGTTTTCAGCAATTTTTTTGATGAAATTTTGTTTTCAGCAAAAACTTTTCTAATCTTTTTTCAGCATTGAAGTAACTTTTAGCTAATGTTTTACTATTTCTTTGCTAACTAATCAACACATTTATAGTGAGGACAACAGAGTAACACTAAAAATGCAACTCTTCCAATACATAAAAAATACAACAGTGAAAGATTTGTGTATCTATCTTTAATGCATGTAAGATACACAAAACAAAAGGACGCCAAAAATGAGAATATGGAAAAATAAAATATTGTGTAACTCCGATTTGTCTAGTGGTTGTTTATGATTTAAATTATAGACAAAATAAAACATTTAAATTTAATAAAGATAAAGATAAAAACGAAATGTGTATTTATAAACAAAATATATATAAATAGAGATCCCTTATGGAATTTCGAGAAAATATAACAAGTATGCAGCATGTAAGTTATTGAGATCATTTTATTTCTATTTTATTTTTAGATTTTCCATTAAATCATATTGACAATGCGGAAGTCTGGATATTTAAATATTTTACAAAGTTTCCTAAATTATTTTTAGAATCACACAAAAAACAGCAAATAAATTTGTTAATTTTTCTATTTTTTTTTTAGTTAATTCAGTCTACTGACTAAAATTTTGCTGACTCAGTACCATTTGTTGCTAGCTTTACTAACTTTTTTTGAGTGTAGTTATGTATTTGTAGTTATGTATTTTAGAAATATTCTGATTTAAATCTGAATTGTTGTAGTTGTTTTTCTTGCTGGTAATTCCAATGATGTTTTTATGTACGCAAGCAGAACTTAAAAAAGATAATTCTTTTTTAAACCAATTCGTATAATAATTTATTTATTTATTATTTTTATTATCACTTTAAGGTAATGATTTGATATTGAATAAAGTGAGATAATACTTTAGTATAATTTATATTGACTCAATTTTGATTTGAGTTAATACTTTGGTTTATGGCTTAATTTGCAAACTTTTAAATCAAATAAACCATTTTTGGTAGAAATGATTTGTTTAAATTGAATGAATTAGTTTGAACCTATTAAAAGAATCAAAGCAAATTGATTGTTTGAATATGATATTGATTAAATAAATTAGAAAATAAAAAGAATTTCGCAAATCGATTCGTTAAGAACTGAATCAGATTTAAAAATTGAATCAAGGAATTACACATTTACACGTCTGTATATACGTAAGTATTTAAAAACTGAACTACTGCAGAGGCATCCATGGGTTCTTACTCCATACGATGTTGATTGCTTTGCATGTATGACTTGGCATGGCGGTTGATTGTAACAGCATCATTCCAAAATGAATCGACTGAAGGAACAAAATATTACTGAATTACTGAAAATAAGATGACTTTCCTCTTATGTTAGTTAATATGGTTGGTGTCTTGTTAAGTAACGAGTAGTTTTATTTTTTAGTGCATATGTATATAAGCTGTTGCTGATACTGCTGCTGTACTAGTTGTAATATTCGTTGCTGATGATGCTGATGACTCTGATGCCGGATCTCCTATATCAGCTTATTTGTATAGGAGACGACTATCAAAAAAAAAGAAACAAATAAAAAAGAAATTGGTTGGATGATGTTTGGATTGCATGTTTTTGTTTAGAGCATCGGCCGACATTGCCTTTTGGTTGCCGCATGTTCTTAATTTATTTGTTTAATTGAAAAATATTTTTTCCCCTTGTCGTTTCATCATCTTCCTCATTTCGCTCGTTTTAAATACACAATAATGTTTTTGTCTTCATGTTTTTCTTGGTTGTGTAGATTTCATGTTGCGCATGCGCTACAGGCTTATCTTGTTGGAGCCATTGCTAATGCTGGATACATGTTTGGATTTTTTTGTTTTTATATTGGTTTAGTAATTCTAATGTGATTGCAGCCACAGACAAGCGTTTAAGATATTTCAATATAATGCCAAAAATATATTTATATTGAAAAGCCAAATTTTGAATACAGAGTAATTTTGGTTAATGTGGATTTGAACTGGAATTAATGTATATCAATCATAATCTCCTCTGCTATATGAACTCGTTAGAGGATAATCGGATCAACTCTAATTTTTATTTCATTTAATGCACTTATGGAAATATATCTGTAAAAATGGTAGAAAATTGTACTGAAATTAATATAAAAAGGGCTCTGCTCTAAAATCTGCTAAAATTAGGTTATGCTAAACTTGATAATTATAAGTAACACAAAAACAGCAAAAAAACCTATAAAGTCCCCTAAATTTTAGTCGAAACCAAATATTGTTGGTTGCCGCAGCTAAGCGAAAGAGCTGCTTACTTTTAAAATGATGTATTAAAATAAATAATTATTCACTTATTTATGATAATTAATGTATTATAAATCGGCCTTTTCCAAAAACCGGTTTAAAAAACGGTTTCGGTTTTTGGAATAAACCCGGTTATCCGGTTTCTTATTAAACATTAAAATAAATAAATAAATCTTGAAAGATTTGTAATACTTTTAAAAAATACATAACAGTTGGGAGTATTTATATAAATTGTATACACTGAAATTCCGATTTTTTTTATCACATTTGTGTCAAATATATTTTAGGAACCATGCATCCCGTTTTAGTATTTGTGGCATCGAAAAAAATGCTCTATTTTCTCGTCAGATCACGCGGTTAAAATTTGCCTCAGTCGGGAAAAATTGTCAATTAGTCAAAAATCCACCGATTTTTTTATCAGCTGAATTTTTTATAAGACAGTTGCATGTTCATAAATATTATAAAGTTCACAAACTGGTATATTTTTATAAAATAATAACCTCTAAAATCATTTTCCGAGAAAAACAATATTTCGATAAGAAATGTATGAATTTTTTTCAATCGTATAAAGCTCTCTTGAGAAAACAACACTCAAAATTAGGATTGATAATCTGACAGTTAATCCTAATTTTTTTCATTATTTAATAGCTATTTCTATTAAACTACACAGCCCGACAATGTAATACAATTTTTGAGATGCCGCCAATTTAATTTATTAATTTTATAGAGCACTAGCGGATTCCGGCGTGCTTCGCTACGCATGAATATTAACATTGAATCAAATTCATTGGTTTCTCGATCCGATGAAAAAGAACCTTAAAATTATCACTCACTGACAGCTGTCAATGTGTATGCGCTACAACGTGTTTTTACCTTGTGTATGAAGTCAGCACACAGTATATGGACAAAATCACATCTTGGCATGAAAAGTCATAACTCACGAACGTGTCGACCGATTTCTTGCAAACTTTAGATAAACCATCTACACGACCATACGAACAAACCCTTAATCGATTTCGGTTTGACTGTTCGTGAGTTATAAAGTCACAACACACTTGCAACAATTTTTTAAATATAAAGATTTGCATTTTTTTTTTTTTCAAATTCAAAATTTTTTCAATGATATTATTTTTCTTAACAGTTGAACAAAGAAATATTTTTAACGATTTTAACATGCTTAACTAATAACTACAGACTAATAACTTCAAACTACAAACTTCAAATAGCAATTTTTTACTTTAACTAAGTCCGGTTTTGGTTTATTCGAATTTACGAAAAAAAACTAAACCATTCGTTTTTTTTTAAATTAAAAAACCGGTTATTCGTTTTTCAGTTTCAAATACTTTAATGATTTTACAGTTTTTAACTAGTATGGTAACTCAAATTTTTATCTAAGACATACTTGTGGAGCATTTTCTGTTCGTTATTTGGAATAATATATAATAATATAATGTATAGAGTTTTATATACTCACTAGTACTATAATTTATAAGATTTTAATAAATAAATAAAATAAATAAATACATAAAAAATAATCGATAGAAAGTAATTAAAAATAAAAAGTAGGTAGCTATGGGGAAATTAGTTGTTTTAATCTAAATGAGTTAAAAAGAGATAACCTTTCGTCTCGTTGCTTATGGCTAAAGATCCTTTCAAGCTTAATTAGCCATACGTAACGTTACGTATGGTTGTACCTTTTTAACTCATTTACTGAGAGTGTATTAGATTAGGAAACAAGAATCACTTATACGTAACGTGACGAATTAGCTGATTCAATATAAATTAATGAGTTAACTCATATCGTCCCAGTGTTCGATTATTCAAACATCGTTTTTATAATAATTTTCTTTATTTAATTAAGACTATAAACAATTTTTTTAATGAAATTAGATAGTATAATGGGTTAGCTTTAAATGTAAATATAAAAGTTTTTAACCACTTTACTCCCCCTTTTACAACAAAGAAGAAGAAAACATTAATGTGTTTTAGAATAATTAGCATAATTTTAAAAACCCAAAACTATGTATAAAAAAGAATAATAGTAAAAATATAGTTTCAACAATTAAAAACAAATGTCTTAGTTTTTTCATTTGTATTGTTGTAATATGCTTTCATAATACAGTGTTCGAGAAATCGAACATTATTTTTCTCAAGAACTAAAAATCTGAAAATAAAATTTGACTTCAGGTTCGTGTTTCTTAACATCAAATTACCTAAGCTACCAAGTTTTATAAAGTTATAAAAAAATAAAATCGTAAGAACGATATGAGTTAAAAATAGATACATCAGGGTACTTATAGCTAAATAATCTAAAACATTTTCAAAATTTAAAAAGAAAACTAAGTTTTTTTTTTTAAATTTATCAATTATTTTGAATTACTAAACAAAAAAAATATTGTTTTTATTCTTTTTGTTAGTTTCTAAACAATAAATTTATTGTTTTTATTGTGAATTACTAAGCAATAAATTTATCGTTTTTATTAAAAAACAAACATATTTGGGCTGTTTATTTTTCAACATCGTAGTAGAAAATATGCGCAATTTTTTAGGATTTTTACGAATTATATGTGTACATTTATAGAAAAGTCGTGTTTCTTTACGCACAAATTTGGTAAATTCAATCTTTAATTTTAAAATTTATTTAAATTTTAGGCACTTTTAATGTTATTTTACCTATTTTGTGTTCATCAATTTACGCATAATGTGTGTACTTTTTTCATTTATGCACACAGAGTAAATTTACCCAATTTATAGTAGGAGAAAAGTTTCCTTCTAAAAGTTGGGTAAATTTCAACAGAAATTAATTAGTGTATACATTGAAAAGATACAAAACGTAAATACACAACGAAATTCTGTTTTGATTAGATTTTCGTTGTGTATTTACGTTCTGTATATGTATTGTATACCTTCAATGCGTAAGAATGACACAAAAAACACCACACAACATCTTATATTCTGATTCTGATTTTTCTTCCATCTCGATTAAGAGCTCGACATATTTTATGTCTTATCACCCTTACCAACCGGCACAAGTCTTTACTTTTTTCAGCATTCAGGAAAAACACCTGTTTCCACGCTTTTATTTTCGGTCATAAATATAATGTTGGGTAATAACCATTTACTATAACATCAGGTCCAGGAATCATTCCTGTTGATAATTTCCCACACGCACCGACATGAAGGACCTTCCTTCACTCTCCATTGGAAATATAAACCAATCAAAAGAAGCCAGAGCCCGTATTTTATTTGGTTTTTAGCTTATTTTGTCCAATTTTGTCTGTTTTTCCTTATTTCGCTAATGTTAACTTATTTTTGCTTTTTTTTAAATAAATAAATCTTTAGCATTTTCTAAAACATTGTTTTTATGGAATTTTTTGCTAATTATAACTATAGCGTTTGCCCACATGATTTCCTTGATCCCGTTTCTGGCTTACCACTTCCAGGGGTCCAAGTCGACTTTCTCGAAAAGTTCCAGCTATTATTTACGGTTGCTTGATTTGATAGCCAATCTCCCTTTGAACTTATCTGCAAGCAACTAATCTGCATGATTTTGCGTTGCGACTCTACAAGCCACTGTAACTTATTTGGTAAATTTTCTTAAATCAAAAAGAAGGTTGGCTTCATTTTGCCTCCATTTATATTGTACGTTATGTTCTCTTAATGGTTTTATGTGAGGTCTTCGAGTTCTCTCCAATCCATAGTTAGATATATCGTATATACTCCTAACTTCATATCTTCTAAAAGAAGCATGAAATACACCTCGCTACAAGGCCATCATTGTACGTAATAACCGAAGCGATGCGTGAGTGCACGAGATTTCCTCTTTCCCAGTTCCATTCTTGGCATTTGCCGGTTATCTCTGCTATATAAGAGACTTCGTTAAGCTGTTCTACTTTTTAATTTTTATCAATTAATCGTTCAAATAATTATTCGGGATTTTCTTAAACGGTTTATGGAATAAAATATTAAACTAATCGAAAAAATGTATGTAGAATAATATTAAAAATTTGTTTTAAAAATTAGTAATTAAAAAAAAATCGATTTTGAAGGAAACGTGTCTAAAGTTTTCAACCTAGCCTAACTACTGCCTAACTACACTTTTGGTCGCCACTCAATGAGAGAAAGAGATATTAATGCAATTTTTTGATATGTTTTAGATTATGGTGTGACCCATATTTCTGCACCATTAACTCAAAAATAACGGTTTTTGAATTAACTGAGCAATATAAATAAAAAATGTATTAACTGAGATCAGTGGTGTGTCCAGGATTTCGTTTTGGGGGAGGCCCAAAACATATGTATTTTCAATTTTTTTTTTTAAAGCTGGCAATTTCTAAACCTAAATTTTTTGACCTTTTTGAAGCATTTAAAACAAAATTTACAGCTTTTAAATTCATAAACAATTTTTATTTAAAACTTTTTTATTGCATTGACTGAGATCTAATGTATACGTTTAATATTAAGTAAATTTTGATTGTTTTTGTGTTGTTAAGCTTCTCACCACTTTTAGATCATTTTGATAAAAATCTATAACGCTAAAAAATTCTTTTGACGAAACGTCAAATTCTCGGCTTGGTGCAATATATTATAAATTCTTTACCACACTATCGTGACCGGGAAATGTATTTGTCAGGCTATAATTTTGTCGGATGCTGCAAAAACCACAAATCAAAAATTATTGGCTCTTTCATTGTTTTGAGCAAATTAAATAAGAACAGGCTGGGAGGACACACTCATGGACGGAAAGCAGAAATTTACTTAATTTTTAAACTATTTTGAAAGGCAGTGGCTGCGCATCACTAAAATATTTGATTTATATAAAATTATTTTTATTCATATTCTTTAAAATTTTTCAATTTAGGTTGGCCCAAGTAGCTTTAATGTTTTAGCAGTACATTCGGATGTTATTGATTCCATGGAATATAAATGCGTATAATGCTGTTCATAAGCAAAATTTCTTTGCTTTGCATTTTTTGGGGTCATTTTTCACTTCATTATATTTGGGGTAATTTTTTATTTCTTCAAATTAGTGTTATTTTACATAATGAATAAAATCCTCAATCTAATAAATGAAAATATGCCTTAAACTTAATTTTGGGGCTAATTTTCAATTGGTTGGGGTAATTTTTCATTATATTATTAGTGTTACTTTCATTATGAAATTTTGCCCCAAATAATGGGGCTTAATTACATTTTAAGATTGGGGTAATATTTCTTGGACCCACCGTGAACTACATCGTATTTTTAAAAATAAAAAAGCATAGATGTCATGGGAACGTGGAATTGATACGAGCAAATTTTTACTCAAATTTAAAGGCCATCTCAAAAGCGATTAGATTGTTTCAACATCTTTTGGAATGACTCCAAATGTAATTTATAAAACATCAATTGTAATTCAAAAACTCCAAATTAAATAAAATAAATATTTGTTGAATTTCAATATTTTTTAATTGCGTTTGGAATTTTTAAATTTTAATTGATCTTTTTAAGAATTGATTACGAATTTTTAAATTTTATTTGTAATATTTGAATTTAAATTGCATTCTTTTATACCATTTTGTTTTTTTTTTTTTTGATTTCAATTGTAATTTTTGGGCTATTTTGTTTATTTTTTTATGAAAAAACTTTTTTTTTTATATCTCTATATCTTTAACTACTTATTTTCATACATGGAGAACATAAAATATAGCAATTATATTGTTTGCCCTGCTCCACATTTACCAACGAACACATAATTTATTTGTAAGCTTTTGCTGTTTTTAATATTTATCAAATTAGAAATAGAAAAATTTCAAATATTTTTATGACAAATATTTTTTTTTTCACATATAAAAGAGAAAAGCCAAGATTTGCCAAGACTTGGTAGCATGGCAGCTTTTTAACTACAATACCTACTTTGAAAGTCTATATCCTTTTTTAGAAAACGTTCGAAAAAAGATAAATGGTGTTAAATTAAATGAAAAAGGCAATTGATCGGTTTTTAAAAACTTTAGTGTATTTTTGTTTGTTTTTACCCAAATAATATGAAAAGTGCGGTAATAGAGATAGGTATAAAGATTTAATCGAAAGAAGCGGCCAAATAAAATTTTTTACATATTACAAGGCTCGGTAACTGAGAGGAAATTTTCCTGATTTCAAAACAAATTCTTCTCATTTCTGCACAAATTTCAGCAAAATCTGGTTAAACCCAATGTGACTTGCAAAAAAATCAATTGGAAACAAAAAATACAAACTATTTTGTATATATGTAGGTATACTAAACATAGTAAAAAAATTGTAGTTTGGTAATAATTTCGGGGGGCCCGGGCCCTCTAGGCACGCCACTCACTGAGATCGTGTTTTGTAAGCATTCTTAGTTTTCTGTTCTCTCTATCACATATTATCCAAATCGGAATGAACCTTACCGCAGGTGTTTCATCTACGTTTTATATTTTATAAAGTTAAGCCTGAACTAGTCAGACTATAATACATTCAGATCTCAATTAGTTAAAAGAGAATACAAGATCTTCTATTTCAATTTTTGTCTTTTCATATGCAGTGAGTGAATATATAAAAAACGTAAATGAAGAGATAAATTCTGTTGAGCATAGATTTCCATATATATGATATTAGTTAATATTTGCACGGGATTTTGAAAAATTTTGAGATCTTCGGAATGCCTGTATAATCAATGCAATTCACAATTTTGAATATCGATTTTTTTTACTTTCTCATTTGTTTGAAACTAATTTAAAAATTACCCACAAAACGGAAATTTGTGGTTTATTTATTATCGTTAAAGTAATAACAAATTTATATTTTGTTTTCTTTCTGTTTTGAAAAAAAAAAAAATAATATTTAAAAATTCCAATTTTGTTTTTATTTTAATTGTTTCTTTTTATACAAAATAATTTCACTTCGAATTACAAGAACTTTATAAACACATAGAAACATATAAGGCCATTTACACAACATGTGTTTATAAAGTGTGCGAGTATACATTTTGCAGATTAAAAAAAAAATAAAAAACAAAAATAAAAAACAAAAATAAAAAACAACCGAAATAATTTCAAATAAATGAATAATATTTTTTTAACGGAATTTGTAGGCAAAATTTTAACATTTATTTTTAACTGAATAATCATTTGTTTTTACTGATGTGTCATTAACTTAAATAACATTAAATTTAATGGTATTTCTGTTATTTTAACTTACTATGTAATTGTGTTTTTAGTGTATTTAAATTTGCTTTTTATAAATTTTTTGTAAGCAAATTTTATTTCAAAAATGTTAAATTTTAAAAATATATTAGAAGACTCTTGCACGGGTTTGCTTAAAGCAGCTACTTCAGCTGGAAAAATGCAGGAATTATTCTGTAGATTAAATTATTCCTGAACCTTGTAAAGCTTACCAAATAAAGAAAGTTATTACTTTAAAAGCCTTTAAGCTTCAACTTAAGAAGCTGCATTATTTAAAAAAATTTATTTTCGAAACATGTACAAAATCTTCATAAAAATGGAAACACGTATCCTTTTTTTTCCAACAAAGCGAAACCACAATAGCATCATCGACCAACAAGCGTTTTTCTAATCCAATATGGAAAAACTGAAACACTGAAAACAAAAGCCAATAAAAATTAAAATGAATACGTTTATAAAATAATAATATGGATGTGATATTATGTGCTGATGCTGTGATGGAATAATGAAACAACGGTGATTTAACGCCATAACGTCACTATTGAATACAAATAACAATCGAAAAAATTGTTACAATGTCATGCTACTAATCTGTAATTTTGTATAGATGAAAAAAAAAAAAACAAAAGGACTATGTTACCTATAGTGTATACCAAAGAAAAAAATATAAATATGCTAAGAAGAGAGAATATAGTAGGATGCTACACATGTAAAAGGTTGGAAAGCATCCACATAAAACATAAAACAAAGATGCAGAACGAAAATAAAATGAAAATCAACAAAATTTTTTTTCCTCAAACGGAACTTTGACATAACCATCGGTAGGGAAAGATTTAAGGGACATGATGTCCCTTATCATACCCACATTTAATCAAACATACAAACAACTACCTGTTTACGTAGTTTCCTTTTAAAACTAAAAAAAAGAAAACTAAGTGCAGAAAATTTAACTTTTCTTGCAACTACAATAAACTGTATATCGTTGCGATTCATTTGCTCATTTTGGCCCAACAATGGAGTAGAGATACATTACACTTTAACACCCCAATGCATAAATCATTCTACATTTTCACAAGAGGCGGGGTTTGTATTAGAGCAAACGAAACAGCAATATTTTCGAATTTAAATCACCGTCATGCTAATGTACTCTCTCTTGCTATGATGCATGGCAAAGAACCGGCAAAATGATTTACTATCTTCGAAATTGAGTACCTTTTTGGATAAATCAATGAGAGTTTTATTATTACAACTTGTTTGGGGACGAGCGTGTGTTGCTTAGTTTCAAATAAGTTTTTTGTTTTAAGTTAAACCGGCTTTTGTTGATAAATTAAAAATTCAACATTTTTCCTAAGTGCAGGGTCTTTTATAAGCGTGAATACAGTGGACGTCGGTATAATTTTACGTGTGAACATTTAGCGATTTTCCTTAAATATTTAGCGGTTTAACCAAATAATAATCCTTATAAGGATATTAATTTGCATATTGTATACAAAAAAGGAAATAATAGTGAAATTGGAGAAGAATCAAAATATAATTTAATAAAATTGTAAACTTCAATTATAAGAAACTAAAATTGCAAAAAAAAATAATTTGGTAAAATCAATTAACAAATCTTCACCCAGGGAACTGTATCAGTTATGGCCACCGAATTGTTACCAATCGAATTTAGGCAGTTGCAACAAATACATAATTTTATAAAAATTATTTTTTTTTTTGTCGTGAAAGTCACTTTTCCCTTGTATAATTTGACTTTATATTTCACATAAATATTGGTACGTTCCACACAATTATATTTCAAGAATATTTTATTTTGTTTATTTAGTTTTACTGTATTGAACCGGACACATTCAGATTCATAGTACACACTAGTACTCATTGCACCACATCTACTTTTAATTTTCTTTGCAATATTTTCTGCTTAACATTTAAATGTTATTTTAAACAAAACAAACTTTTTTTTCTTCCGCGATTTGCCAATTCCAACCGTAAGTTGTGTCGTAAAATCAATACATTCGACAATTCGATTGGTTCTACTGAAAATCAAATTCGATCACATATTTGATTAGAATAACCGCATTTGTAGATTTGTTTAATAAATTTGAAAGAATGTACCAGTTTTCTAGTATATTCACTAAATAAGTGATTGCTGCTATTGCACACAATTGCTGCAATAATCGATTACAAGTAATTCCAAATAAAATAACGTGCTAACCAATAAACTTTAATAGTTTATATCGAATTCTAAGTAGTCTTTTTCTTGGGTGTGTATTTAGAACGCCCTGATTTTTGCAAAAATAAAACATAAACAAAGTTGCATTTAAAAGTCATTAACCCTAACTTTATTTTTTAGTTATTACACTGAACCCAAAGTTGTAAGTGAAATTAACATAAAAATTTTGTTAACTTTTGACGAAACTAATTGTTTAAATAACTATTTTTTATTCAAACTAATGTCTGATTTTAAAACCAACAAATTTTATTAAAATGCACCTTCTTATCTATCGTTGGCATAAATGCTTTACGAATCAATTTTGGAGAATAAAACTTATAACACTATTAAAACACTTAAAAAATATTACTGTGAAATCCTTTATAATTTATTTCAATTAGCAATATACACTATATATATATTATAGCCGCACCCAAATTTTCGGCATTTTTTATCTTTAACGGTGTATTTAAAAAAACTTAATAATATCAAATTGTCGGCAATAATAACGCTATAAATATTCAATATAGTTTTTTAAAATAAGTTAATTTTATTTACAGTTATAACACAAAGTTTGTTTTTTTCTTGGTGCAAAATTATAGCCGCACTTATAAACATTAATAGAAAATATTAAAAAAAATAAAAAGCAATGAATTATTTTAAAATTTTTTATACATTAGTAGTGTGTTGGGCCTCCCTTGTTAGAGATGAGCTCAAAAATTCGTTGTGGCATACTGTTGACTAGATTTAAACGAACTTCACTTGTGATGGATTCCCAAGCTTCAATTACCGCGGCTTGTTGCCACCATATATTTTGTGTACAATTATTCCCGAGATGTTTTCAATGGGGTTCTGATCAGGGGAACAGGCTGGCCATTGCAATTGAGGGATGTTGTGGGACTCTAACCACATGCGAGTATGGTTATCTTGTGAACAGCTGCATTATCCTGCTGGAAAATCATATTTTTTTCACGATTTCGATCAAAAAATGGTTTTAGGTTTGTCTGGAGAAGAGTTGTGTACTCTGCCGAATTCATTTTGGTACTTGGGAAAGCCAACTCTAGCATGTCATCGGCACAAAACGCTCCCCAAACCATCAATGATCCACCACCAAAATTTCTTTTGGAAAAATATAGCGGTTCCTTACGTAAATCTCTCCAATATGAATTGTACCCATCCGGACCGTCTAAGTTAAACTTTTTCTCATCCGAAAAAATTATCTGTAAAAATAAATTCAAATAAATGCTGACTAGAGATAGCTAAATGTGACTTACCTTATTCCAGTCCGTATTCATGTTATTTTTTGCAAAATCCAAGCGTGTACTTTTGTGCCGTGGCAGTAATCGTGGTGCATTCTTCATTTTTTGGCGGCAGATAACTGAAGACTGCTTTAGCACACGATTTACAGTCCAACGGGATACATTAAAATCACATTCGTGTGCAATTTGTTTGGCATTTTTCGTGGAGTTGCTAGCGCTTCTGATAATCTTGCGTTTATTACGACCTGAAAGTTTGGGTTTTCGTCCAGCATTTTTTTCTTTTGTCCGTAATTTGAAGGATTTTTTAAAAAATTGCGTACCACCTTTTCAGATCGCTTTATTCTCCGAGCAATTCCTCGAAAACTAACGCCTTCTTCTTGAAAAGCAGAAATTTTGCCTTTTTCAATATCGGACAAATAACAACCGCGTGGCATTTCGAAAATTATCAAATTATTTATTATTTGCAAATTAGCGAATAATAAATAATCAAAGCAAATAAGAATAAAAGAAAAAAAAACTAAAACTGGCTTAACCGTTAGCTGAGTAAATTGTTTTTATAATCTGCGGCTATAATTATGCACCAACAAAAAAACTAAGAATTTGTTGTAACTGTTTTTTTATATACAAAAACAAATATTTGTTTGTTGTTTTTGTTATTATTTTTCAAGGTCTTTCAGATGTCATACACAGATTTCTGCAATTTTTTATGTAATGCACAAAATTGGTAAAAAGTACATGCGGCTATAATTTTGCACCACAGTGTATATATAATGCTCAGATTAAAATTTTAAAATGTAGATTGACATTTTCTTAAATTTTAAATTTAAATGCCTTTTGATTACAAACTTTTGCATATATTTGCATACTTATTTGCATTAGTTTTCTGTCACTCACACATATCACAACGTCCTCCTGCGGTGTTCACAATAGCACTTAACCCCATCGAAGTAAAATAACATAACATTGCTACGAACACGCAAAGAAAAAACATGGTTTGGCCAATCATATTCGAAGAGCATCATATATTTTTAGGTTTATGGTTGTACCAACCATAATCGTTCTATATTATGGTTATTATGTTATGATATGATTATATTATGATTCAAAAAAAATTACCATATTATGGTCCTAAATAAACATGTTATAATGAATTTATGATAATATGATCGCACGTCATTATAAAGTATTATCATATTATAGTCCCTAATAACTATATTATGATTCCTGGATTATCTTTATATGATCCATAATCTAAGAAAATTTCTTAAAGGAAAAGTTCTTAAAAACTATGAAAAAGCTCTTTAAATTTAAGAATATTTCCTTTAGAAATGTTTTTTCTAAAAAAAATAATATTAAGGGCTTTTTGAAGAAAAATTGTTAAGGAAAAAATCATAGACTTTAAGAACTTTTCTTTCTTTTATTGTATAATTAATTATTGATTGTTGCCAGCATTTTATCGTTGCACAATTATTATATTTTTTTCATAGTCAGAATTTTTGCTACCACTCTATGGTTACAGCCAATCATGATATAAAATAGAAGATGCCAATCATAAAATAGTAAAATATTTACTAAACAATGATGGTAGCGACAATGTTGATGGTTAGAAAACCAATAACTTGGTTGTGACAACCATACCCGATTGCAGCAAGCACAATATAGTAGCAGTGATCATATTTTTTTTTTCTCTGCGTGAACTAAAAAGCTTTAGCAATTTTGACAACACTCTAATTGCGCAATATGATAAATCTTATAACACTTGTTGTCCGCTTTTTAGTTTATATCCATTTCTGTTATATTTTACTTCGGTGGGGTTAAGTGCTATGGGAACACCAAAGGAGGATGTTGCGATATGTATGAGATATAAAAACTAATGCGTATTATTATTTTAAATTGAATTTGCTGTCATTAGCGATCGAACCCGCAACGTTCTATGTAACAGTCCAACGCACCTTAAATTTTCATTAATATATTTGTTATTTAAACATTTTAATAATTTATTTTAACAATTGCTTTTTTCGGGATTAAAACTCGAAAGTTGGAGTACTAAACTGCGTTTCTACCCACTACACGACAAACACTTATAAAATTTGATGGCTAATGTTAAATTTAAATAGTTTGTTAGGAAAACCAGTATAATATAAAGTTTGTTTACCGATTCCAATCATTAGTTGCGTCTATAATCCATACAATCCACAATTCGCTTAGTACTACTACAACACTAACCGCATTTGTAGTCACCAGTTTTGAATATCGACAACTTTTGAATAAATTTGTAAGATCGTAACAATTTTCTAGTACATACACTAAATAAATGGTTTATTCTACTGTACACAATTAATACACAAATTTTATGTTTAAAGTTAATTGGAAATACCAATAATTGAATAATAGGATAGCTTTTTATTTCTATTCTCCTCTTTTAAATTCCCAATAGAATATTTTTGATTTATTATTGGATTATAAGTTATTCTAAATCAAATAACAACTTTACAAACAAATATAAATGCCTTTGATCAAATTGCAACCCATCTTTTCTCTGAGTACGTTTTCCATAAAATACACTGAACCAAAAGTTGCAAGTTAAATCAACATAAAAATTTTGTTAACTTTTGAAGAAACGAATTGCTAAAATAATTACATTTTTTATTCAAATTATTTTGTTTTTATAAAATCAACAAAATTTATTAAAATGCACTTTGTCATCGACGGTACAAAAACTTTACGAAGCAATTCTAGTTTGTTGAAATAATTCTCTGTGTGTTAAAATAACAAAATTCAATATGTTAATTTTACAAAAATTTGTTAAAAGAACAGTGAAGTTAATTTGATAAAAAATTATCTTCGATTTGAAAAGCTATTTTTTTCCAAAAAAAGAAATTAAAAACAAACTACCCATCTAAAAATCGAAATATATATGAGCATACATGATCATACATGGGCCTGTATATGATCATACATGGGCATACATGGTCATATACGTCCATACATTGTTCAATAAATGACCATACATGATCTCATATATGATCATATATCTTCGGATCCGAAATTTGAGGGTATATGGACGTATATGATCATATACGAGCATACATGAATAATATATGAGCATGTATGATAATATATGCACTTATATCACCATATACCCTCAAATTTCGGATCCGAAGATATATGGTCATATATGAGATCATGTATGGACGTATATGACCATGTATGCCCATGTATGATCATATACAAGCTTATGTATGATCATGTATGCTCATATATATTTCGATTTTTAGATGGGTAGTAAATTTTCCTAATTTTAAAGAAAAAAATATTATTTCAGGAATCAAATTGCAGTATCCATAGAAAAAATTATCGTGCATGATTGTAATTTTTGGTTCCTGATCGTGCGTGAGTGTTAGTCGAAACTCGCACACGTGCCCATCTTTAATCTTAATAGTCATTAATATTCAACTTAAAGTAGCTTAAAATATTTTTTTAAAATTTTGTTAGGAAAAGGTAAAAAATTTCGAATTATCGCTAAAATTACTTTTATTTTTCAGTTAATAAAAAGAAAAGTAAAAATTTGTTTATGTCAATTAAAAATTAAGTTAAAAATGTCATAAAATAAACTTATGGCATTTTTCCATTTACCAATAATAACAAGAAATTTAACTGTAATATTTTGTATTTTACAACAATTGCCTTGCATTAGTTAACTTAAGACGATAATAACCCCCAGTATTTCTTAGCCACAGATGCCGTGTGCCACTTAGGGCGTCCCCTTTTGTAGTTTTCTCGAGGAGAAATATTAACTAACTACGAAAGGGATTTGACTTCGCCACAATTTATTACGTTTCAGGATATCCTGCAGTACATTTTTTAATTTGTTTAACTTTTTTCTAATGAAATTTAATTTATATTTTAAGTACATGAGTTGAGTATAATTAAATTTAAATTAAAGATAAAAATGTATAGCAAAAAGCTTGTTAAAAGGAGTGTCCCCACAAACCGGTTGTCCCCCGAAAGTGGGAAAATACTTACACAATGAGGGTAAAGTACCTTAAAATATATGGTGAAATATATTACCATTATGATATTTAAATTTAAATTAAATTTTTATCAAATTAGAGGATAATTTTCACTTAATAGAAGTGCTATTTAACTTGATGTTGGAAAATATTTTCTTATTTTTAGGGAGTTAAGTCCTAGTTTACAGTACAAAAATTATCAAATGTACATAAATAAAAAAAATAAAACAAACATTTACTACCTAAGTCTAAAATCTAAGATGATATATGAACTAATTTGGAGGAAATTTTGCTGTCTTTTATAAACATTATGTTCTCAATAGTAAAATTTTTCTATAATTTAGAAATTTTTACCAAATTTTAAATAAAATTTGTTTTTTAATTTCAAGGAAAATTTTATTAATTATTAGTAAAAGGTATCTTTGGAGCCGTTTTTATTTCAATTTCTCCTCAAAATAAGTTAATTTTTCAAAAACACACATGGAATGCTTTGAAGGTAACTTACTTTATATCAGATTTTGTTTTTCAGTACTGTAGTATGAACTTAAGTCTTAAATAGTACTATGCTGACATAGAGGTTCCAGATATTTTTATGGCGTTTTCCATAATTTTTAAAAAGTTCAAACTAGCTCTTTTAAAATCTCATAAAAACAAGTGGTAGATGTAGCCAAAAAAGTGCTAAAATGGCAAGCATGGCTTCAAAATTCGTGTTTTTCGGTGATTCTCAAACATAACACATACATACATTTTAATATTTCATCATTTCAAACCGTTTAATTTTATTTTAAATCCAATATGTATTCAAATAAAAAAATATGTTGTGTAAATTTTTTAGAATTTCTTGTAAACCACTTTACAACTTATTTTGTTTATGAAATTTTATTTAACTAAATATGTTTTTCAAGATATGAAAGGACTTATTGAAATATGTATTTATTTTGTAATATCAACCAAGTTAAAGATGTTATTTTTCTGCTTAACATGTAGTTTTGACAAATTTATTAAAAATTCGAATATTTATATTCTATATAAACAAGAGAAGTACATAAAACACAATTTTCGAATATAAATTTCATTTTTAATAAGATCACGACTTACACGTATAGTGTACGTGTGTGATATGCGACAAAAACAAAGTTTTCGATTATTCGACAAAACTGAGAGAGAATTATTTCACATTAAATACTTTTCGTTGGTTTCGAATATCCCGAACTAGTTTTTCTCAGCAAACGCAATTACACACTAACACTTTTCGAAATTGGCTCCCATATTCGGATTTCAAGAATTGTGAAAATAAGAAAGACACGAAAAAAGATAATAAATGGCTGCCTTGAAGTTCGCCAAAGAGTAAAAGAGATAGCATATAGCCAGACTAGTCTAATTGGTCTGTGTAGTTCATCTTTGTTTAACTTGGTAACGGCATATAGTTTTTTATGCATTTTTTAAAAAAACACTAATGTTTATTCCCTTTTTCTAATGGGCGAATTAAAAAAGAAAAATTTTAAAAAGCTTAATGCATGTTTAATAAAGAGCTCTTGCGCGTTTGTTTGTGTGCGAAGGAGATATCTGTTGTTGTTGTTTTTTAGTTTTTTATTATTAATGCTCTGATATTTTTGATTTGAATTATAACCAAGTAGTCAAAGTGAAACATTGGCGCTTTCAGCACGTTTACGCGGGTAAAAAACACACCAATAACAATAAAACAAAGAAAAACAATAAATTATAATACAACAAAAACCAACCGCAAATAATTTAATAATAATTATTTTTATTAAACAAAAGGAATTTTTATTGACAAAAAAAAACTCATTTAAATATTGTGTTGACGAATTTAAATAAACAAACGTTGCAATATTTATAATGAAAATAGATTTAGTTTTGTTAAAAAATATATAATCAAAACACTGAAACCGTCATTATTGCCACAATAATCATTATCATGTTGATATATGGTTAGTAAAGTGTTTTAGTGGTTTATTGATGGCGATTAAACTGAAATTTCCTCGCTGATGAGTGATCATAAATTTACCGTGAAATTTGTGAAAATGATTTGTGCACAGAACAAAAAATAAAAATTTAAAAAATAATTGAAAAGTAAATAAAAAGTGCTGCAATAATATAATTTATAAAACTTACCCCAAAATCAAGTGCAATAGTAAAACACATTAATTTGCAATAAAATTTTTATAATTTTACCAAACATATGAGAATGAATAAATTATTTTTTTTTTTTAATTCTGTAGTGAACCTGAACCGAAAAATCTCACAAAAGTCAAGTATTATGGAAACAAAAGACTAACACTATATCAAGTGCAAATATTAGTGATTTTAAACCAGAAAAAAGGTATTATTGTTAAAAATAATTATTGGCGATTAACTTTGAAAACACACAATAGATTAGTGTGTATAAGTGCAGAGTTTAAAAATTCACCTTTTCAACAACGACAAATCTAATTGTGACAATAGTGATTATAACAAAAAGTGTAAAACTTGTCAACATTGTTATTATTTGATATAATTTATGGCTTTAACACTTACTATACAACCAAGCAGCAACAATAACAACCGTTTAAATTCGAACAACATTACTTGCAAATACCAATAAAATTTACACACACCTATACAATCACCCCAAAATCAAATTGCAACAGGAACACTACTCTTAACTCTAAGATACTAAAGAACAACTTTTAAAGGCCAGTTTAACGTAGACTCTATGTTACAATTGCTAACATCGTGGTATAATCATAGACACAGATACCAACCAACAACCATCCTGCCTTAAAACATCATCTGTTTGCTTGTTATTCTTCTGCATCTCGTACAAAATAACGTCGGTTATTTTATCTTTAGAAAATGATCACCGGTTTTCTTTAGTTTTTTTTTCAGTTCTGTTTGTGTATAACATTTTTCTCATTCGATTATAACTACCGGCAAATGCACATTCAAAATTCATTCTTATAGTTGAAAATTACTGAAAAACGTAGAAAATAATAAATTTGATATCAAATGTTCTCTATCAATGTGTAAAAGAATGAAAATTACAACCTGCCGTCGTGAAAGCAGAAGTATAATTTGATTTATGACTATCCCCCGTTTATATGTGTGTTATTAACAGTAGATAATGCAGCAACAAAACAATGTAAAAATGTTATAAAAAGAAATTAATTCAAAGTGTTTAAATAATCCATTTTTTTATTTATAGTTTTTGTTTTAAAAACAACTTACAAATTTAGTGCTGGAAAGAAAAATAAAAAAAGAAAATTTATAAACATTCCTTAAAAAGTATCGAAAATAATTTCAGAATTAAAAAACTGCAGTTTGTTTTGGATATTATTGTTTACAAACGGCTTAAAATAATTGGTAAGTAAACTAATTTAATATGAGTTATATAAAAGGAAATAAAAAGTATATGCTCCATCAGTAATATTTAAATTATCGGTTTAATGTAGCACATTAATCATTGTTTCCCTTTATGAGTAATTTTACACATAATTTATCTATGTACATTTTAATTGAATTCGTTAATTTTAAATATGTTATATTTAATAATATTTAACATTTTCCTTAGCCTTTTAGAGCAATGTTTTGTCTTTGAACATAATATATAAATTAATTACTTTAAACATACATTTATTCTGTGGTTGACAAAATGGAGTCTAATGTTCGACTGACCCATTCCACTTATCAGACTCTAACGATATGCGGAAAATTTTTAGCAGTCTAAGCTCGGTTGTAAATGGGTTGAAAATTTAATTTTAAGTTTTTTTCTCACAAGACAATTTCCCATATTCATCTAATTGAAACGCGAACATTATGTAACATCTGAAATCCACTAGTTTAATCATACATTTTTTCTGCGGTCGACATTAGACTGTAATGTTTGACTGTTGCTGACGATTTAATGCATGATTTATTTTATATAAATCATGCAATTTGTATTTATTTTTATTAGTAATATAATTATTACTAATTAGCATTTAAGTGTCACCATAATTTTTCCTTAAATTTGCTTATTTTTAAATTCTGTATGTTTAAACAAAAAATAAAATACGATGCATTAACTGTAATATGTTTTTATACTTAAACTTGTATTTTTTGTTATTATTATTTATTATAATGATGTACCTATTGTGTTAAGACCAGCGTTGCTGTTTTTTTTTTTTTTTTTTTACCAAAATTGTTTACTTTTTTTTCCAATGTGGAGATGTAAACTTTTTTTAATTTTGAGAACTTTTTTGGCAATGAAATATATAAATTATTTTTTTTTTTCAGTGTTTTCAAATTTTATTTAACAGTGAAGATATTTATATAAGCGTTTTTATTACGTTGATTTGGAAACACTGTTATTTTTTTATAAAAATATGTAGTTCGTTTTACAAAATATGTAGTTCGTTTTACAAAATATGTTAATCAGCTCTGGATTACCAAAATATGCATGGCAGTTTTAATTGGCGACATTCTATCTCATCGAGAAGCACTCTAAATTTAACAATTTCTAAGACTATTTTCTAACAATATTAAAACGGACTTCACCGTTTTTCATCAGACTTAATTTCGTAACAAACTGTGTTGTTTATTGCTTTTATAAAAATATAAATATACACCCAAATAATAAAAACTAGTTAAATTAAATAGATATATAAAATCGCGCAGCCCTTCTGTTAAGTTTAAATATATGAATGCAAACTAATGAGTGAAACTAGTGACTTGAGTACTTTTACGCAGTGTATCGAAAAGTACTTTTTACATTGTAAATATTATCAGCTGAATATAAACTAATCTGTTTTTTTTTTCTATCTGGTATTAAATATTATAAAAGGCCAAAATTATTATTATTAGTCTATGCAAAAGGTGAATCAGAAGATTTATCATCTAAAAGCAAAAATGAAAACAGGAAATTTAATTTTTCATAAATTTTTGCCATAAAAAAGTATTTCCAATACAAATTTAAATAATTATTTTTTTAATATATTTAAATAAAAACAAATAACTTAAAAATTTTGTTACTTTTTTCTCATATGGTAACTTTTTTTTTAATATTTTGGTTACAAAAAATTTTTGTCCGTGGCAACACTAGTTAAGACGCACAAGTTGTTTGACAAGTTTAAAAAAAATAATAAGTTAGTTTTATGATTGGCAACAGAAGGAAAACGTCTTATCTAATTTATTCGTGTACACACTCAAAAAAAAAAAAAAAAAATAACTAGACTTTAGAAAAATTAACTTATTTGGAGGAAAAATTGAAATGAAAACGGCGCCAAAGATACTTTTTACCTGTATTTAATAAAATTTTCCTTGAAATTAAGAAACAAATTGTACTTAAAATTGGGTTAAAATTTCTAAATTATAGAAAAATTTTACTACTGAGAAATAAATTTTTATTAGAAAATAGTAAAATTTCCCCCTAATTAGTTAATACGTCATCTAAAGTGTTACTGTTAGTTAGGAAATGTTTCCTTGGTTTCAAGAAAAATTTTATTTTATTTATGTTCATTAGATAAGTTTTTTTTACTAAAAACTAGAAAATATTTTCTAAGATCAAGTTAAATAGCACTTCTTTTAAGTGAAAATTAACCTTATCCTGCTTCTATGGTAAAGGTAATATATTTTACCATATATTTTAAAGTACTTTACACTAATTGAGTATGTATTTTCCCACTTTCGGAGGACTTCCGCTTTGTGGGGACACTGCTCTTAACATGCTCTTTGCTATACATTTCGTTAAACTATTTCGTTTTTCCTTAAACTTAGGAATTTTTAATCTTTTAAAGAAAGTTTTTCTAACTTTTAATACAATTTTACTTAAATTGAGGACAATTTATAAACTATTTTGAAAGAAATTTTTGATTACATTTTAGTTCATATCTTTTTTTTTTGAGTGCACATTCCAATTATCAACTCTAACGGTATGTTTTAATGAAAACCCAATAGAATTTAAAGGCTTGCTTTTACCGTACTTTGGACTAATCAATTATAATTGATGATCACAAGTGTAGAAAAATGTAAAGTTTGCATAATTGTTTTATAAATATTCGCTTTTAGATCAAGTAATCTTTAGAGAAGCTGATCCGTAAGTAGTTAAACAAGACTGCCCAGTCTATACTTTATGAAATACCGAATATTTACAAAGATAACACTTAAATATTTTATTTTTATCTTAATTTTACCTTTTTCAAATTATTATTGGTTATTTTAGGCAATGGTGTTATATCATTATAATTGGTTTAACTAATGCCAAGAAACAAAAATTATTGGTGTTGAATTGTAATGATTTTTTTGCATTACCATTTATTACAAGTAATGCCAATAAAAAATTCCAAATATGGATTATATATACATTTTTACCAACTCTTTAATCAGTATACATTTTTCTTCAAAGCGATTTTTTAAATTTTTGTTATGTTATGATATAATATTAGTTACTACATAAAAGGTAGCTACCTAGACCACAACCTTGCCCCTTATTGCTCGTGACAAATAAAACTGCTCTTTGGTGAACACAAAGTTTCGTCCTCAGATATTTTAGTTTTTTTATTATCGTAATTATTACAGTTAAGGCACATATAATTGGATCCATAGACTACTTTCTACACCTCATTTCGATTCCTCTCTTAATTAGAAATACTCTTTAACCAAGTTTAAAGACGCCTAAAGGATAAGTGGATCCAGTTAGCGACTGCACTCACAATATATTTTCCATTACCGATTGTAATGTTGTGTTTTCCGATTTCGCATACAAAAAATAAACTTTCAAACTTGAAAACCAAACTACAAAAATTGTTTTTTTCTAACGTTTTGTAAGTGTGTTAAAAACATTGGTGTTGACCCAATGCTCCCGTACAAATCACTTGGGAACATATAGCCTGGGGTCTTCGAAAGGTTGCCATTCTAAATATTTTTTCATCTTTGGCAGAGAATTACTAGAATACCGCGCTCACAAATTTATTTCGTTAAAAATCATATAAGATATATATTAAATTAATCGAAAATTCAATAAAAAGAGGACTGCTGATTTTTCATTATATTTAACCCATTTGGTTTTTTATTTTTAATCATTTTTTACCAATCGTAAAGAGAATTGAAAGTCGTCTAAAATAATCTTCAATATTTAACTGACAAAACGTTAGAAAAAACGATTTGTGTAGTTTGTTTTTCAAATTTTAATGTTTTTTTATTTTTATGTGTTTCTCTTAATGTGTATTGAAATAATTTAGTATTTTGTAAACAACTATTTTAATAAAAAAACGATATGAAATTGATTGAATTTATATTTTTATTAATAGAAAACATACAATTTTACATTTAAATGAAAATATCAACTTCTACTGAAATTCCGTATTTTTTGTAGTTTGTTTTTTGAAAGACTGATTCAAATTTTTAAAAAATATATTTCTTTGTATTTAAATTGATTCTTTAAATAAAATATATTGTGATTGCGTTATAGATTCAAATAAACAACGGCACCTTAGGTTGCCACAATCGAAACAACTGAAATAACATTGCCCCAATACCGTTACTGAAATAATATTAAATTATGAAATGCCTAAAGTATCATTACTGTTATTTAAAATTAGTGTCGCATTGTTTCTTTATGTAAATTTCATATTTCAAAATTAATGCTTTAAACACATAGACGACTGCAGCTACACGACTACGGCCAAAAATAAAATACACACGTTTATATGAAAACTATTATTTTGACACTAACACAGCTACACGGCTACACGACAACTTTTGCCGCTGTAGTCAACTTAGGATAATTTCTATTTTTGTTGGCTACAAAACAAAAAGTGTTGACAATATAACAATATATGTAAAACAAATTAGTGCTATGAAATATTTTTTGTTAAACAAAAAAAGAAAACATTGAAAAATTAAATGATATGACTGCACTAATAATCAAGAGGGGTTAGATACATTCATTTATATATTTTTACGTTATTATAATGTATTATAAATAAGTAATTGTATTTTTAAGTTTAGTTTTTATATGAGTCTACAATCATGCATGTTGTTCTATTTTAATAAAGTAAAAAATAATGTAAGTGGCACCACTGAAATAAAAATGCGTTTGTATAAAAAAGAGCTTCCAATAGACCAACCCAACATACCAAATGACTTGAGAAAAATATTATTATAAGCTTACAAACACAAGCCTTAAGCTTGAAAAACACTTTAGTATATATTGAAAAAGGCTATCGTAACAATTGTAGAAAAATCAAAACGGAACCCTCGTGAAAATATATATGTGTATAATTACTATAAGTTTATTCTTGCAATTGTAGAATATGTTTACAAAAATAATATTGTATTAACTTGCGTATAGAAAAGGTTATTTGACTCAATATATTTATAAGCTTTTTTACATAATAAGCTTAACATATAATATATTATTAAGTGTTGAAAAAGAGAAATCATAATTACTTTCTTTAATTTCACTTATATTTTATTTTATATAAAAAATAATAATTCATTTTAAATATAAGTAATAATAATTAATTTTAACTATAAATAAAAATTATTTTAAAAATAATTAAATTTATAATCAATTGCACGTTCACTTTATAAAATATACAACCAAATGAACACGCAAAACACGTTTGACAAATTTAAAAAAAAAGTGACGCACTTGTTGTATGCATTATAAGCGTAGAACAAAGACAACATGACTAGAATGTATTGAAAAATATTTATATTTCAATCGTCATAATGCGTGTTCAATATGTGTATGTTGCTTAAAGCATACTTTAGAAAAATTTATGTATAGCGATCTTTTCTCAAGCATTGTTAAATACTGTTTGTGAATTCACATTTTATAAACATTATAATAAACAAAATTAAGAAAAGCTTAAAACACACTATTTATATAAGCTTATTCTCAAGTTGTATTGCAGTTTGATTGCTGTATGGTATATTGGGAAGCCTTAAGCGAGCGTAAGCCTTAAGATTTAAAAGGACTCGAGAAACTATTGAAAAACGCTTTAAAATTATTGTAAAAAATCAAAAAGAAACCCTCGGGATAATATTACTATAATAATAGTTTAATAAGCTTATACATACAATTGTAGAATTAGCTTATGCTTGCAACTTTAGAATAAGCTTACACCTACAATTGTAGAATTTGCTTATGATTGCAATTGTAGAATAAGCTTGTTACCATAAGCTATGTTTGCAAATAAGAAATTCACATTTTATTGTATTTTTTTAATTCACTTTTATTAAAATTAAAAAATACTAAAACAAAATACAAAATGGAAAAAAATCTAAAATTAAATATTAAATTAAAAATATATAAAAAAAAAACAAAATACTTAAAAAAATACAAAACTAAAAAAAAACATATATAAAGTCTCTTGAAGCAAAATTAGGAATGACAATGAAATGACAATGCACGCGGTACAAAATATTTAACGATGAACTTACAGTTAAATTGACGGGACTTTACTGGAACAAGACTTCAAGGAGTTTAGAAATTGTTGTTTGCTATAAGTCTTTAATAGTTATAATTAAAATGCTGTTGAGAATATGCAAAATATGACAAGAAAGTTTAATATATATTTATAGTGAATAATGGTTTTATAAATATAAATAAAAGCAAAACGGAGAAGTGGCGAAGAAATATTAACGACCATGAGACTTGAATTATTATTATTTCAAATTGCACTGCGCACCGCGACCACAATAGGTCTTTTGTGCTGCCCAGAACCACCCTAAAAGTTCAAGCTATTTATGAAGCCAAGAACCTTACCGGGTGAAGTGTTCCAAATATTGGAAGGCAACAAGAAACGGTCACCCAAAAACTTGATCCTCCTGACACAAAGCCCAGGACAATCGCAGAGGACATGCTCTGACGTCTCCGATTCCAAGCCGCAAAACCTGACCAACTCAGTGTCCGATTGACCATTGTTGTGCCTATGGTACCTAAGGTCGCAATGCCCAGTAAAGTATCCAGTAAGGGTCCTTAGGTCCCTTCCACCAAGGGCTAATAGTCGCCCAGACCCACCACTGGGCATTAATGTAAATCTCTTAGCCTGTCGTTGGCCACGAGATGTTTGCCAATAATCATAAAATTTTGACCCACTTCACATCCTGAGCCTCTCCCTAATACAGCCCATGGGGCACCCCGCAAAAAGGTTCAGGGCCGACGGCTACCTCGGTTGGCCAGAAAGTCCGCCCTTACGTTTCCCTCATGCCCCTCTTGGCGCGGAATCCATCCCAGGGTAAGGGAGTTGCTCCTACCGAGTTGGTTGAGAGCCGTAAAACATTAGACTTGAAACAAAATTATAAAATAAAGTTTGAAAAAAATATTGTGAAGCAGAATAGTTTAACAAACATACTTGAGAAACTGTTTGCTAATAGTAATCTCTTTGCAAGTATGTTAAACAAAATATTAAGAAGGAGTATAGTTTCTCAAACCAGATTGAAAAACTTTTAAATGTTTACAACTATTAAGCTTTTTATATACTATGTTTAAAAACATATTGTGAAGGATAATAGTTTTTTTTAAAAAAAGCTTCTTCTAAAGAACTATTATACTTTACTTATTTTTTTTGGTCTATTGGGGCTGTTCATAGTAGCTGACTATGTAGTCGTGTAGCCTCAGTCGTCTATGTGTTTAATGCATAAATTGAAGTTGTTTTCTTCTCCATTTCGCTTTATTTTGGGAAAAGTTATATTTGTGTGCTGAAATAATTGCAAACCGTTACTCTTAACTTACCGTTACTTTTTTAATTTCACTTCACTCTCTGTTTTAATTTCTATTCACTCTCTGTTTTAATTTCTCTTCACTCTCAAATAAATTGTTAGTAAACGATTGAGTAGGTAATCGTAAAAGAATAAGATTTTTTTTGCCGATTTTATAAGTAAAATTAGTTTATTATAAACCAAAACATGATAAAAAACAATTTTTAAATATAACTAAGAAGTATCAGTGGAAACGTAACATTTTAAAGACAGTTTATTACTAAGAAGCGTGAAAGTATTCGAATGACGATTATGTTATGATTAAAGGCCCTTATACATGTTTTTGTCATCTAACTTGTCAAATTTTGTCACCCAAAAATCAAACATGTCGTGTAGTCCAGCTGAAACATTGTCAGATGCAAAATACATATGTATATCAGACGACATTTTTCAATTAGAACTGTTTCTATTTCTACCTTGCAGACAACTGACAATAGTTATTTTTGACTGCAGAAATAAACAAATTATATAAAAATTGAAAGCAAGAAATATGGTTTATAAAAACCAAAAAATCTAAATGGAGAAGGTAGGTAAGTTTTTTATACCATAGTTTTTAAAAAATAATATTTGTTAATACATATTTTGCAGTTTCATTGGCCAAGAGAAGCTCTAATGCAGTTAATTGAATTGTGACATAATTATGAAAGCCTTTAACCATATTCCTGCTTTTAATTTATTACTTCTTTTATTTTTTTTTCTTATTTTTAATTTCTTAATAAATATTTTATTCGTAAATCAGTGGTTATTGTTGGCAAACATAGCTGGTGTCAGACAAACGTTTTCTGGTACGTGTGGGCGCAAAAATTATAAATTATCTGTAAAATACAAATTTTGACACATAGTCTGTTTTTCGTAGGGTACGAAAATTTGACAAGTCAGATGACAAAAAAAATATGTATTGGGGCCTTAAATCAACATCGCAAGTTTGTATAATTTATTTTTTATTTTATTTATGTAGTAATTTGCGAAATTTTGTGAAAAAAGGATTAAATGATACAATTGCAAAAGATTTTGTAATTTGTTGGATTGAAAATGCTAGATTCTACTTATTATTAGATGGGATAATCCTGGAATAATTGCAAACACTGTTTTTATGGTTTGAAGATTGATTTTCCAAACTTTATTAATTGCTTATTTTAGGCTTAAACCTACTTTAACAATTTTAAACAATTTAAACATACTGTTTTTACTAAATTAGCTTATAAACGTTTTATTGAATTGTTTAAAAACTTTATGCATTCCACCCCCTTAAAAACTTTAGTTTTTATCTTGACAATTTTTTTTTTGACGATTTTATCATTTTTTTTTTTTTAAATATCGGAAATTTTACGATTTTTTATAAAAGTTATCTGTCAGCTATGGTTATGTCACTTTTCTAATAAAAATTATTTAAATTTAAATAAATCATCTCAGATTCAATATTATATTTTCCTAAGAAAATTCTTAGATTTTAAGACTTTTTTGTAACGGTATTTTGGAAATGATATTGTAAGGGTAGTGATCGGTTGAAAGAATTTTGTATCGGTAACCCTATTTTAGAGGTTTTGTATGCTTCAATGCTATTGTTGGAATATATTTAATCAGAAAATATATTCTAAACATTATAATATTGTGCTGTTTACATATGGTTTTTAGCTTAGTAATAATACAGTAAATACAAAAAAAAAAAAAATAAGCACTCTTCGAATTTAAAAAGAAATGTTGGAATTTTGTATTGCTTGGAGCTGATATTAGTTTTACTCAGAGATTTAAAAGGATAATCATTTTTTTTTGAATCAAGTAGCATAAAAATTTATTCATTTTATGAATAAATCATTTATAATTACTTCATGCCAAATGTAATGCTATCGATTAAATAATTTGTTTCATGCTGTAATTCACGAAATACAAATCAAACGAATCAAGGCATTGTTTTACTGGGTAATCGTAAAAATAATTTTCGAAAAAAATTATGTGTGTGCTAAATGATATGTGGGCATTCTAAGATTGGAAATGCTTTTATAACAATTTATTTGTCATTTAAGCTTAACGAAACGTCACTCACTGAAATTCTGAAAATTCTTAAGTTTAGAAAATTTTGCTAACAAGATGACGTCAAAAATATTGTAACTTTTTTTGAGTCTGAATCTGAGCGTAATAGCTAACTGATATTAATAACAAATGACACCAACTCGTCTATTGAAACTTTTCATCAAATTAATGCAAATTTTCATAAAATTTTTGTAAAAAAAAAATTTATTTTATTTATTAATAATAATGCATACCCTCAACTAAAAATTTTCATTGAAAACTAGTTTCATAAAAATAATAATGCCTTAAATTAAATATGAGAAATTTTTTCATTTCATTCTCCATTATTTTATTGATGGATTTACTTAAAACTCGTTTAATTTAAAAACCCTGTGTAGTTTTCGATTTCTTACACTTGTTTACCATTACAGATTTTGTTGCACAAGTCTTATGACCTGGTTATGAAAATATAATTTTTGCGATATGTGTCGCGAAAATAAGTTTTTGAAATTGACAAATTTTAAGTATATTTTACTGATAACAATATTTAAAATTGATCATGGAACTCCAAGAAATTGTAATGAAACTAATTTAACAAAATTAATATAAATAGTGAAAAAACTAAATAATGATGGCATGTCTATAGCACAAGCTTTTCTTTCTTTTTTGTTATATACATACAGACAAAATATATATTTTTGACAGTTAAAATAAATGTAAGCCGGCACTTACTATACACCGCTGAAATTTTTTGTTTGTGACGTTAAGAAAACTTGAACTGACACAAACTCACTTCATACTTAGTTACAAAAGGTATGAAAATATATGAATATGATTATATTAAAACGCCATCTTAAGGTTTAAATAAAATGTTTGCGTGTTATAGTCTTTCTTTTGTTGATGTATTCCCAAAAATGGGGTCCTGCAGTAAAAGGTATATTTATGATTTATAAAGTTAAAACTTGAAATCATGAAACCATTCTTTGCTAGCATTCGGCTTGTGGTTTTGTCCTTTATTTTAGTTATTGTAAATATATATAAAATAAAATAATTTTTATTCTTGTTGTTTTTTTTTTTTTTTTTGTTATAGAAATATTAAAATTATAAATTTAAACAATTTAGTTAAAAAGTTTTACAATTCAATATAGAACAAGAACAATATGTTGTAGTAACGTGTTAAAGAAAAATAAGGACTCAACTAAAATCAATGTTTTAAAATCAACTCAAATTTTATATGGAACCAAAACTGAGATATCTTACTGTAAAGTTGTAAAATATAGATAAGTTTTAATACTTGATACTACTCAGTACTTTTTGAGTATTGAATTTATATGTTTTATATTCAAGCGAAACAGGTTTGTCTTTTCAATCTAAAAAGGGGATTAAGAGGTGCCTAATTTTTATTTCAAACACAAAAAAAAAATAAACTAGAATTTAGAAAAATTAACTTTTTGGAGGAAAAATTTAAATGAAAATAGTGCCAAATACTTTTTTTTTTCAAAATTTAATAAAATTTTCTTTGACATTAAGAAACAAATTCAACTTAAAATTTGGTAAAAATTTCTAAATTATAGAAAAATTTTACTATTGAAAATAAAATTTTTATTAGAAAACAGGAGGAAATTTCATCCTTATTAGTTCATATATAATCTTAAATTTTTCTGCTGGCAAGGAAATGTTTCCTTGGTTTCAAGAAAAATTTTATTTAAATTTATTAGATAATTTATAAATAAGAAAATATTTTCTAACATCAAGTTAAACAGCACTATTTTAAGTAAAAATTATCCTTAAATTTGATAAAAATTTTCTAATAAATATGAAACTGTTTCTATGGTAAAGTTAATATATTTTACCATAAAATTTTTAAGTACTTTTCAATCATTGTGTAAGAATTTTCCAATTTTCGGAGGACTTCCGCATTGTGAGGACACTGCTTTTAACATGCTTTTTGCTATACATTTTTGTCTTTTAATGAAATTGAATTATACTAAACTCATGTATTTAAAATATAAATTAAATTTCATTATCAAAAAGGTAAACAAATTAAAAAATGTACCGCAGGATATCCTGAAATGTAATAAATTGTGACAGATCGTTTTCGTAGTTATTTAATGGATCTTCTCGAGAGAACTACAAAATGGGACGCTTTAAGTGACCCACGGCATCTATAGCTAAGGAACACTGAGGGTCATTTGTCTTCTTAAATTAATTAATTTAAGGAATTTGTTGCAAAAATACAAAATAACACACATATGTCATAGGTTTATTTTATGGAGTATTTAGCTTAAATTTTAATTGACATATACAAATATTATCTTTTTTATCATTAAGTGAAAAAAAAGTTTTAGTGCCTCGATAATTATATAGTTTAATGGGCGCAACGTTAATTATAGGAAAGCCATTATGCCGTAATTTTTTTGAAATTGGGAAAAGTAACTAGTTTCTTTTATTGTTTCTTTTTTTGGAAAAAAATATTGAAAATAAGTTTAACGTCTTCCAGCAAAAAAAATCCTATACAGTTATTATTTCCCAAAAATTAGAAAACTTTAACTTGAAAAAAAATTAATAACATTTTATTAAAATTTTTTAAATTTATCTGAACTAACTTGCACAAAAATTTTAAATTAGTTTCTAAAATTAAATTTTTTTTATTATTACATAGGGAAAAATTTATTAGTTTTTGAACTACCTGAACTACTTTTTAGAAAAAATTCTTAAAAAATTAGAAAGTGGTAGACTTAAAAACTGAATTTAGAAATGGCTTTCTAAAATTTAGTTAATTTTACTACTCGGGAGAAAATATGAACCCACATTCAGTTCACGTACTTTCTCGTTTTAAGTTAGACACATGTTTTGATCTAAATGATCTAAACATAGTAAGTTATATGTTAGTATGCAATTCTCTTAAAGATGTTTTTCTTATAAATTGATAATTTTTTTTAATATACTTTTTTTTCCTAAAATCAAGAAATATTACTTAGGAAAAATTTGAACTATGTCGTTTTTACCCATATACACGAATTTTTATTAATTTTAAGAAAATTTTTATAAAATTTGATATAAATTGAGGAAAATGTTTAAACTATTTTAAAGGAAATTTTGGATTAATTTTAAGTTCATGTCTTTTTTTAATTGAATAATACACATAGACGTATCAAATGATTTTTTGAAATTTTTAATTGCAAGTATATTATTTTGAATATAAAAGTATTTAAAAACTATTTTGGACACATGCGTACTGCAAGCGCTCCCTTTAATGCGCAGTCGTACGAAAAATATATAATTATTAGAAAATAAAATAAAATATTGAAGTTTTCAAAATTTTGAATTTCATACATTTAAAATGTATTAGTTTAAACTTTTTTTGTTTTTTCAATGTAATTCTTTATCTATATTAAACTGCATTTTTTCACTAAAAAGTCGGTCTCGTTCATCTGTGCCAATTAGTCATTTTACACGTTTATATGTCGTGTCCTAAGTTTAAATTCTCCTTGGTATAAGTTTCCTAAAGACGTAGGTTATAGACGATATTTTGCTCATTATGACAAAATGTCGCCTAATCGGCCTACTGCCATGAAACAGTAACTGACAATCCTAATTAGCAGCCAAAATTAAATTTAAACTGTGACTAGTCTAAAAATAATGTGCCAATAAATAAATAAGAAACCGGAAAAGAAATATATGTTTATCAAAATTTAATCAGCTAAAGAACATTTAAATACATATAAATTAATAAAAGAAACCGCCTCCAAATTTAGTAAAACAATCGAAATAATATAACCAATTTTAAAATATATGAAAAGCTAAATAATTGCGTGTCCCTTATCAAACCTAAAGAATTTCCACTTCATTAAAATGAATGCAACCATGTTTTTAATCCCTTGTATTCGTTGTATTCGTTGTATTGTTAATAATTAAGATCCATATAAAACAAAATAACGACGTTTAACATTTAAAGAAAAAAGAACAAAATTGAAATATTAACGAGAAAGTTAAAAAACTAGAATAACTGGATTTCAATAAATATCATGAAAAAATCTTAAACAAAATGTTGAATTAAAACTAATGTTTTACAATATAAATGGACGAACTAGTGGGCCGTACAATGAATTCGATTGAATTTTTTAAAGCTTTTCTTAAGACATTTCTGTTGGCTTTGTATTTTTCTAATATGGCTAAATAACAGTACTGATCAACAACGAGCGTACACGCAGAAAAAAAGATAGTAGACAAATTTGTAAACGGCTTTCAACCACTTTGTACTGATTTAAAAAAAAAAAATATTATTTTGTAAATTTTTTTGCTATTTACATTTATGTTGCTAATTTCAGAAATCATTTTACAAATTTTTAAAAACCGATCTTCTAAAATAAGCAAAAATATTTACTAATTTAAAAAAATTGGATATTACAGGAAATTTTATTTCTAATTACTAAAACTTACATTTACTAACTTAAATTGCCTTAAAATGTCACATAGGTTAAAAAAAGGGATCGGAAGTGAAGATACTTTTAACAACCGACTCATGTCCAAAAATAGGACATCCACTTAAAATAGCACTCAAAAGTTTATTTAGGTTTAAAAATCAAGAATATAAATTTGACCTCAAAAATATTTTTCAATTAATAATAATCAAACTAAACCAAAAATATAAATTCATTTATGTATTTACAATTTTTAAGCGTTTGAAATAATATAAAATAATGTTGTTGCTCGACAAAAAATAAATAAAATTGTAGTTTTTATCGTAGGGTAATTTCAAAAGGAATTAGGAGCTTTAAAGTGTACAGAACTCACCAATGTACATAGTTTTACCAATGCTTAGTAGCAGTTATTAACTTTCCATATTACTAATATTTAGCTTACAGCAATTTACTAAAATTTAGTAGCGCTTACTAATTTTTTATACTAATTTCATCGTACTAATATTAATAATATTTAGTAATTTTTTTTTTGCTGATTTTAGCAAACGGATTTTAAGTTCCACTTTACAAAGAGTTTACTAAAATTTAGAAGCGCCTTCTAATGTTTTCATGTCAGCAGTCATGTGTTGCTAAGATTGGCAAAAAATAGCGCTAGGCTCAAATTAGCAAAACTTTCGTAATAACAGCAAAATTTTCAGTTGCCATTACAGAGTTTTTTTGATGAGTGTATGTATTCTACTACGATGATTATAGCCTGTTAAACACTTTAAGTTATAAAGCCTGGAAAGACGACGTTTATATGCCATGCATTCACAATGTAAACGAATATAAATTTGTTTAAATTTTTTAGAAAAGAAGCCATGCTGTTTTTAGCCTTAAGTAAAACGAACATTTAAAATGAATTAAAAACGTAATTTAGGTTTCATTAAAACAACAAAACTAACTATTTTCTGTTTTTTTATGAATATGTAGATTTTCAGACAAAAATCCAAAACAAAAGTAAGTTTGAATTTAAGGTAGTTTAAACAACTAACGAAAGGTCTAATAGTTTTCGCACTGCAAGAGCTCAATTTTATGTAACCAAAATATGCTATCTAAAATTTACATGGTGACCAGTTGAAAACAGTTTCAAGGGCTTTTTTTTTTAATTTGAATGAAAATAGCAAATAGACAATAGGCACCAAACAAAACCTCATTTTTACAGTAGACTCAACCGTACAATCCCATACATATGTGCGTAACTTCACATTGTATTAACGAAATACAGCCAAAATATTGTACACATATTACGTCAAGACAGACCTTTTACGAGTTTAAAATGGGTTTTTATTTCCTTTGTATTTTCTTACTTAAAGGGATTAAAACACTTGATAAAGGTTTGAGTTTGTCATAAGTATATGTATGGCTGCGAATTGTAACAGTTTTCACTTTCTTTATAAATGAAAAAGAAAAGAAAACCTAAATTGTATGTGTGTGTCAAAACTATTGCATAATGAAGGTACAACAAATGTTTAACTAAATCCATATAAAGCGGTATATTTTCTTTTAAAAATATCAAAGGGAGAAAGATCAATATGGTGGTCACTTATTTTAAATTAAATTCCTGGGGCGATAATTGTTTTAGAAAAAGGGAAGGAAACCCAAGACGAAACTTTTAAATCAACGATAGAAAATGTTTTTTAGTCGGTGTTAAGCCCAGTGTTGCCAGGTTGACAATTTTTACTATCTAAAATGACGACTTGCCGATTTTTTCCATTAAAATTACAATTTTTTGATTACAAAGTACAACAAAAACCGTGTAAAAATACGGTATTTTTTCATTGTCTAAATATAAAAATCAAGACTATTTAGTTTTCAATCAATCAATATATTTATTGTTCAACATATAATGTTAAGTTCACAATAATTTTAATATACATATATACAATAAAGAGTTTAGCCACATCTGACTTTTCAACTTAAATATACATTAAAAATAGTAGTATAAATTTCTTATTAAGGAAAAAATTCCAGGTAATAAGTAGTCAAGCTCAAGGTCTATTTTATACAAAATTATTTATTTTTCATCCAATATTTCGCTATCTCAACGGATAGCTTCTTCAGGGATTTTCTCTTTTTTCAAAATTTCTAAAGAAGCTATCCATTGAGAAAGCGAAATATTGGATGAAAAATAAATCATTTTGTTTAAGATAGACCTTGAGCTTGACTACTTATTACTTGGAATTTATATTAAAAAGGTCGAAGAAATTAAACTGAATAATTTATTAAGGAAAAAATTTACAAAAAACCTTCAACAAAACCAAAAAAAAGGAAGAAAAAAGGATGAAAAAAGTGTTAATAAAAGCTGATATATTATTAGTATTTAGTTTTCTGTTTTTAAAATTATGGAGAATAGTAGAAAATATACGTTAAAAATAAACTAATAAACTGCTGCAAAACCATATTTTTTATATACAATAATTAGGTTAGTTGCATTTTTAGTATAATTGCATTTGCCTGTATCACTCGTACTATCTATACAAGCTGCGACATCTACATTTTTTTTTCATTCTGGTTGTTATCCTCACTATAATTGTGTTGATCAGCACAATTTGGTACACTTACAGTATATTTCCGTTACCGACTGTAGTTTATTTGATAAGTAATACGTGAGGTTTTTAAGTGAAGAATCAATTGAAATTCATAGAAATACATTTTTTTACTATTCGAATCAGTCATTTAAAAAAACACTATAAAAAATATAGACTTTCAGTAGGAGTTGATATTTTCTGTTAAATGTAAAACTTTGTGTTTTCTGTTTCTAAAAATAAAATTTTAAATGATTCCTTTCGTTTCTTTATTAAAGTGGTTTGTTTAACACAATATTATATCAATATAAATTACAAGAAATTGTTCAGATATGTTTCCATATTTTTTGCAAAAAAAAAACGTTAAACAATTTTAAATTGTGCAATATATATTAAGAATGTAAAAAATGCAACGTATTGATTTCAATAAAAACCAGCATAATTTTCAGAACATTGTCCTTTGAAAATTGGTTTCTTGGCAGATTTGGAATCAGCATACCATAGTTTATGAGAAAATATGCACTGCACGATTAGTTTCTTAAAAAAACACATAATTATTTGAAAAGTTTTATGATTCTTCGCATAATCCAGTTATTTTATTATACCATGGATTGAAAAAGCTCAATTTTTCTAATGTCTGAAAGAAATAGGTGCCAAAGAACTTAAAGCTAGTGTGCAAGATTGCCGTTTAATAACAAGAAAAGGGACTATGTGAAAAGTTGCAAATGTACATTCTAATAATATGCATCGGGCTATTGCAGAGTAGGGTATCTTGAGTCAAACGATTTTAATTGCCTATATTATGGCTTCGCCATAATATAATGGCGTTTGTTTCGGAAGACTGCGATCACCCAATGAATATGTTCTTTCTCTCTTTTAGGTATTTGTAATTGACCTCTTAGGTCTTTCCTGAAAATGTAATTTAAAATAAATGAATGATGACTCACTTTTCATTTGAAGCAAAAGATCTTTTTATGTACTTTTAAGTGTTAAAAAGTAAAAATAAATGTTTATTTATTTTACCTGGAATAAACTAACCACATATCCGTAAAAACAAATCATATTTTATTTATTTATTTATTTAAAAAAATTAACTACAAAATTCCTAAAAAATAATGTTTTTTTTTGTTTTTATAAGTGCCATAAAAATGACTTTAAAAATAATTGTATTTTCTTTTCTTCTATTATATTTTATTTATTTTAACTATCAGACAATTAACTGCAATATAAAAAAAAATAAAAAATAATTTTTTAAACAAATCATTATAAATGAAAACACTAACTGCAACTGAAAATCCGTACTTATATGTAATTTATTTTATATTTTATTTTATTAAATATCAGACAATTAACTACAATATAAACAAATAAAATATAAATTTTTTAACAAATCATTTTAAATGAAACAATTAACTGCAACGTAAATGTAAAATATGGGTAAAATATATATTTCTTTGCACGCATAACCTCTGAAATAAACTACAGTCAGTTACTGCACTCACCAAAAAAAGTCTGTAATGGCAACTGAAAATTTTGCTGTTATTACGGGAAATTCTGCTAATTCGAGCCCAGCGGTATTTTTTGCTAATCTTAGCAACACATGTCTGCTGACGTGTAGTATAATGAAATTAGTAGAAAAATTAGTACCCGCTACTAAATTTTAGTTGACTTTTTGTAAAGTGGAATTTAAAATCTGTTTGCTAAAATCAGCAAAAAAAATTACTAAATTTTATTAATATTATTAAAAAGCTTTGAATTTATTTTTCTTATCGAGTTTCAAAAATTTTGAATATATTTTTAAAAAAACGAATTAATCATTTTGTTTTAATTTGGTAATTTCTGTTTTGAAAAATATTTTGGTCATTTTTTTTTTTTTACTTTTAAGGTCAAATTCTAATTGTTTTTAGGGCTGATTTTTAGAACTAAAAAAAACTTTTTAGTGCTGTTTTAAGTGGATGTCCCATTTTCAGACATGAGTCGGTATATTCACTTCCGATCCCTTTTTTAATCTATGTAGCATTTTAAGGTAATTTAAGTTTGTAGGTGTAAGTTTAATTTAGAAATAACATTTCCTTTAATATCCACTTTTTTAAAATTAGTATTTTTTTTTTGCTAATTTTAGCAAATCGGTTTTCAAAAATTTGTAAAATGATTTCTGAAATTAGCAACAAAAATTTGTAAATATTCTGTAAAAATTCTGTAATTTGTAAAATGTAAATAGCAAAAAGATTTGCTAAATAATAATTTTTTACTAAAAATCAGTACAAAAATAGTAGAGTGGGATTGAAAACTGTTTACAAATTTTTCTACTAACTTTTTTTTCTGAGTGTGTAAAATATTTTGAGTGTAATAGTAACCTATTGAAAATCTTCGCCCTTGGCTATGGAGGATGTAAAAACTTTGGAACTGAATTAACTTATTTTTCTTTGAACAAGAAATTTGCTTATATTTGCCTCCGCTTAAATTTATTTTTTGTATGATTACACCGTCTGACAGAAAATATTAGACACGAATCTGACCATATATGTCTGAAACTAGAAATCAAATGGAGTAAGACTGCATTTTCAGTTTTTTATTTCGTGTTCCCGTTTTATTTTTAAAGGACTTCAAAGTTTCAAGGGGCAACATTTTCAAAAAAATAAATTTCAATATTTTTACTCGACCCACAACAACGATATTGATGCTAAATAAAAGAAGAGAAACTAACCAGTTGTTTATTTTATTATATCGTGAGAAAATGATATTGATAGGGAAAGCCTTTGGTAAGTAAAGTGCAAAAGTACAAGCAGTTGGATTTTTTGATGACAACGTTTTTAGATAGTTGGAAAAATACCACAAAAAAATCGAAAAACCGCGAATAATTTAAAAACCACAAATTTATTTTTTATTTTAATTGCAGATTCTTAATTTTCATAAAAAATTAAGTCACATTTAAGGAATTTACGCATATAAGGTGTTAGCAAGTTGAATTTTTACTTACATCTTTTCAGAAAACTTTAATATTTTTACTAAAATATGTATTTTTATCTGTTATTTAACCTTTTTATATTATTAATAACTAATTTATTCTTTGAGCTTAAGGTTTGTTTTTTTATAAAAAGTATTATTAATTTTTCAATATTTCGCTACTTCACTGTGTAGCATCTTTTTATAAAAAACAAACCTTATTAAAATATGTATTTTTATGTATAAATAAAAAAAGCGAACTACTTTTAAGTTACAGAATTTTTTTATAAATTTTGATCTAATATTTCTTTTACGCACATTAATTAAAACTATATTGTTAAATTAAAGCGTATGTTTTTATAAATAATTCAATTTAAAGTCCACCCTACATTTTGCATAAATTACTTTAACCACAAATTGCTAATTCTTAAAAGTTAATTTTTTGTGCTACCTCTAAATATAAACGATTTTTGCTGAAACTTGACACAGAGAGTTTTAGGCATTAAGGAATAGGGGCAACATTGTGAAGATTGCGAATTCAAATTTTGGTGTTTTTTTAGACCACTCTAATATACATATTTGGCCGATAATAGAATATAAGTCGCACTTTAGATGCGTCCACTTGCACTTCTTCTAAGAGATTCAATCGCTCACAGAGAAACAGATTTGTTGTGGCAACCGAAAAATTTACCTAGAACTTTATAGTGTCAAACAAGTATTGTATTTTTTAAGTAATATCTCCCATGTGTTGTAAATAACGTGCAGTTAATTTAACAGTTCGGCTGCAGAATTGAGAATTAGGAAATTACTTTCTATGCTTTTGTGATACACGCAGAGAAAAAACATGGTTGCAATATGATCACTGCTAATATATTGTGCTTGCTGCAATCAGGTATGGTTGTTACAACCATGTTATTGGTTTTCTAATCATCAACATGGTCGCTACCATCATTGTTATAGTAAATATTTTACTATTTTATGATTGACACATTCTATTTCATAACATGATTGGCTGTAACCATACTGTGGTAACAAAAACTCTGACTATGACTATGCAACCACAAAATGCTGGCAACAATCAATAAATAATTATACATCAAATAAAATGTGACTGACATTTACAGTCATAATATTGTCTTGTTTTCATAAAACCCAAAATTTTATCAGTTAAGTCAGTTTGTTTATGTCTTAAATAATAATCATATATTGTTTAATGCTGGGATTTTATATTAATTATAAATTTATTAATTATTAATATGCCGTAATATGATATTGTATATTAATAATCATAATATAATTAGAAGGATCATATATATATTATTGTAGGGATCATATAATGATAATAAAGGAATCATAATATAGTTGTGGGGACCATAATATGATAACATTTTGATCATACTATGATTACATGCGATCATATTATAATAAATTCAAGATCATAATATGTTTATTTAGAATCATAATATGGTAACTTTTGAATCATAATATAACTGTAGGGATCATATTATGGTAACCATATTATGGTACGACTATGGTTTTCACAAGCATAAACCCAAAAATATATGATGCTCTTCGAATATGATTGTCCCAACCATGTTTTTTCTCTGCGTGTAATTGATCAAGTTGGCTCTAAAAATTTTATTACAATTTCATATAAGAAGACATAAGGCTTTTATTTGCGTTCTAGAGTTTTTCTGTTTACTGTTTGAATAAAATTTTGACATTTATTTAGTTATTATATTTCCAATGTGTCTACCAGGTATTATTATGCCATGGTTTTAGTTAGTTAGAATTTCATTTACTTTCAGGAGCAGACATCTGATTGTAAATTACTATTATTTCTATTACTGTCCTTGCTTCTCCGTACTTGATTTCATTTTTAAATCACAGTTTTCAGCCATAATTACGCCATCATTTTTTCATATTTTTTGTCTTTCATAATTCCAGTCAAAAAGATCAACCCTCAAAAAAATAAAGTTTAACATACATAAATCATAATTTTCCAATATATATTGTCAACATGGGCGTTAACATAAAAACACAAAAATTATCAAAAATCGTCTAGTGTAAGGGTAAAAACAATCCACACAACATAAATATTAAACAGAAAAATTATGATTTTTAAAACACACACAGCAAATAAAAAATATTACAAATAAATGGTATTTGCGCACGCGCATAGGCAATAAAACTCATCCAAATAAACAGTCTGCTTCATATTTCCATGCACAATGCATTATTGTTTGAAAAGTGTCAATGTGTTAGTGCCAGCCCCCATTAAAAACTCATGAAAGAAGTAGATACTGTTGTTGTAAGCACCTCATAAAAATAGTCATAAATATAAATATAGATATTTTTGTTGTTGCCATTGTCTTAACATGTCATCATAATTTGTAGTTACATATTTTTCGAAATGGTTCTCATAATTTTTTGTCTCCTTTTTTAATAAAATCCATTGTTTAGGTTATAAACAACAATAACAACCGTTTTGTTGTAAATTATTGTTTAGGCCATTATGAATGGTTCGGTTCGCTCGTTTCTTATTCTTCGTTATGTTTATGTATGACAATTATGATTGCTGTTTTAGTTTTGTGGTTGTCCTTTTTATTTAACATTTCTTTGTTTTGCTTTGTCTGTTTTATCTATTTTAAGTGGGATTGTTATATAATAATTATGAAAAAGATAATTACAATTTTTTTTTTTTTGCTTTGGTAGTTGGTATATCTTGGTGTTAAGTGTGAGTTTTTGTGTGTTGTCTTCTTATAGTTTTGCGGTTTTAAAATACGAGGTCACTCATGCTGTTTAAGGAGAGTTTCATATTGTTGATTAATGACATTTATATATTAATAGTTTGTTTTTTTTTACAAATCAATGTACATAAATACTCGTATCTATGAATCTGTGTATTATATTGTTTTTCTTATATTTGTTAACTGTGATGATTTTCGGAAGAGCTACTGTTATTTCGGATGTTATGTACACATGAGGGAAATGATTTATGATTTTGGTGGAGGTAACTCGTAATTTTGTAATAAGTCATTTGTTTTAAGCAAATATTTAAACTTTGATGGCAGTTTTCAATACTACACTCTGCAAAAAAAATTCGTGCTGATAACCGAATTTATTGCCAAACAAATGAAATAATAAAATTTTAGTAAATCGATTTACTAATTTTGTTCTCTCCACCGTATATGGTGAAGGTATATGAGGCCGTCAGCGCAAAAGCGGACTTACCCTCAATTATTCATAATCTGACTTAAGTAATACAAAATATTTAAAACATGTCAAAATCAAATCGGATATGCCTATCTGTTGTTTCACCAATAATCAAGAGATGACGATGCTAATGTTCTTTTTACATTGATCCATGAACATTCAATTATTTTCATACTGCGCTTACGGCCTCATATATCATTCCATGTGTAACGTGTCGAAATATAGGTCTAAGAACCTTAAGTATATATATTCGTGATCCTTATGCGACTTAAGCCGATCTAGCGATGTCCGTCTTGCGCGAAATACAAAAAAAAATCGGTCCGGATGTTAAAAAGTTATGAGTGAAAATATGAAGGTACCTCTAAATTTTCTATAAAAATTGGTGTATTTTAGTACAATTTCATAGTACCGACTGGCAAATAATATTTTTTTCACCACTAAAATTTTTTTACCACAAAATTTTTTTTCCAACCCCTCAAAATGTACTTTGGTTTGTTTACTGATGATTCCCAAAATATTTCGTGTCTAGCTGGACTGTTTAATTTTTCAAAAAACTTTGCACTTTAACTAAGAATATAAGTATCATATGAATGGTTTTATTTAAGGCGCGTCCAACGGTATATAAAACATGTCGAAGCATTTCCAGACATGTCCTTTTACAGGGATATTTTCTAATAAAAGTGTATTTTTCAAATACGCACTAGTTTGCGTTTTACAAATAAATTCAATAAAGTGGGAACATTATGTTCTAAATTAGGTACAATTGGTGTTAAATATTTTCTTTTTACAAGTAGATTATCGTTGTATAGTTATATTTTGAAATTTTAAAAATTTTGTAAATTTAGAATGAGTCAAGTATGCAAACGCATTTATTTTTTATTGGTTAAAACAATGATAAATTTATGCACTTTTTTGGCGGCATAACTTTTTCGCAAATTAAAAACTTTAATGGATTTTTATTTTAGTATACACACGGTTCATTCAGCTGAATATTGCTTTCAAAAATTTATATATCCCATCTGAAGCGATTTTGAGACAAACAAATTTGAAAAATGTGTAGTACAAAAAGGGTAACTAAACATTTCTGTTTTAAGGGACATAAATCCATCCAGTTTTTTATAATCGAGTTCAATTAATGTCAAACTTATCAATATGCAAGATAAAACTCCAGTAATTTAAAACCCACAGAGAAATTGATTAATTGTGGCAACCTAATTCCTTGCAAACTGAATGATTTGGTTGCAGCAACTGAATTATTTTGCTTTAACCGTATTAAAAGAATTTCTGTAACCAAAAACAAATATATCGATGGCTCCAAACAAACCAAAATATGTGTATATAAGTAAAAAGTTGTAAGACACTTCAAAGTCGTATTAAAAATTTTTGAATTTTAATGGTCTTTTGTAAAGAAAGTTGTGACAGTCACATCTTGTCACAAGTGGGAATAGGCACGTTAATCCTTTAATGCTCTATCTTCAGATATCGATAATATTAATACCATATATTTGATAATGACAACTTACTATGACAAAGATATTAAAATATTGATTTATCGCTTTATTTATGCAATATGGCACAATAAAGTTTATAGAAGGGTCTCCAAGGAGTTGAAATAATAAACCCAATTATTTTTTTTTAATCAAAAACTTTAAAAAAAAGTGATGATATCGCAAAATCAGAGATATTTTATATTTTTCTAACAAACTCTGTTACATATAAGAATTCATATTTAAATCTGATTTATATGTAAACAAATTCTTTGAAACTCATATTAGCTCTTTTCCCTCTCTTTTAACTTGTCTTAACCCATTTCAAATGTCGATTTTATTTTGATTTATATCTGTAAGACGACACACAACTCAATTGCATTAAACATTATACAACAAAAAAAAAACTAAACAATTAAATTCCCATAAACATCAGAGGAAACAATAATAGTGATCAAAATTACCTGACCTATCCTAACTCTTAATATTACATTTAAAATTTTCTTAAGGGAAGAAAATTAGATTTGCGGTTTAATTATAAACGGATAGCACAAGATGCCAACAATGTTTTTTTATATCAAAAAAGAAAGTCAAAGTCAAATTGAAGCAAGAAAAAATTTAAATTCAAAATACAAAATAGAATTTAATTTAATTTTTTAAACCCTCTTTCTCTAAAAATATGTAACAAAGACAATAATGAAATTTCGTTCATTGGCATTATTTTCAAGAATATTAAAAATACTACAGCCGAACTTGCTTACTTTGTCGTTTAGCTGTGCGTAAATGTCATATAGTAAAAAAGTTAAAAAAAAAATGAATTGATATAATTTATGGCCTTTCTTAAGAAGACAAAAATCAACATCAACGATATTTAAACGGCAGACATAAAAAAATTCTAAACACAGCATCACTAAAATACAGCGATCGCCCATAGAATTTTGTCATATATCTCTTACAATATCTATGAAATGCTTCAATGATTTTTTATTTCTGCGTCTATTTATTTATTTACTTTGTTTAGCATTTTATTTTATTCTTAAATATTCATGGATTTAATTAACACCAATTGAACTGCATGTCATTATGGTATTTATTTTTTTGTAGAGAAACAAGAAAACAATCGAAAATATTTAAAACAATTTAGCGTTTTTCAAATGTTTTATTTGCATTCATACGTATCATCATGATTTTTGTACGAGTAATAATTTATGGCAGTATAGTTTTGCTTAGATGTTTTTGTAAAATTTATGGTTTATTGTGTCGCTTGTTGATATTTTAGTTGTTTTTGGTTCATCGAAATGCCACCCTAAAAGCTTTAGATCATTATTATTGCTTTTGTAAACAATTTGACGAAATATAATTTATTGTTTTCTAAAGAATCTTTAAATGATTTAAAAAAACTTTGACATTGAAAAAATTACTATATAAGAAAGAACTAATATAATTGCATTTAAAAATTGAAATTTTAAAATTTCTGCAAAACTTTTTTAGTCTTAAAGGTTTAAAAACTTTTTTTATAAACTTTTTTGTTTGAGTATAATAGAACTAACCGCTAATAATATTATTAGCTTTACTTTTAATTAAACTTGTATTTACTTCAATACACAAATAACTCATACGTGACTGCATAAATCGACAAAATTAACTTCTTTTTATTTTTTCATTCCAAATTGAAATCCTTATGATTGGCTTTTAATTTTAACAATTCAATAAATACATTTTAATTTTCACGAAACAACTTTAAAGATAAAACAAAAACTTTTAAACCACACATACATTCTACATTAATATATGTTATAAAAATTGTGGCTGACAAAAAAAAACAAGAACAAGAACAGACGACTAACCAAGAAATTTTAAGAACGGTTTCGTATATATAACGTATTTGTAGAGTGTAGTCATAATGTTAGCAGGTCAAAAACCCCTTCTTCCATAATGAAAAAAACAACAACAAAATCTACTAATGTGCAATATACGTCTAAAGCGGTACCAATTTAGCGCTTTAGCGCTAAATTATTATATTCCGTTTATGCTTTTGAAAAGAGAGTTTGCTCGGTTGTTTAAGCTTTAACCAATTTTTGGTAAAACTTTTGGGTTAAGGGCTACGCCTATGCTTAAAAATAAACACAAATAAAATAATCTGTTATAGTTGCAGAAAAAACTGTAATTGTAAGGCCCAACTACAATTGGCTTAAACGACTTAAGTTTTGTTTTGGTATGAAACGAAGTTTTAGGAATACAAATTACCGATACCTAGCTTAAGTCACTTAAGCTAACACTGTTATTTTTAGTCAAGTGAAAATAGTAGAAAATGTTAGTAAACCTTACTAAAATTTAATAAACCCTTAATGGAAATTGATTAGCTAAATTCAGCTATCTTTTTAACTAAATCATAGTTGAACACTCAGAATATTTTGTAGTTTGCTGTTTATAGTTTAATATAAAAGTTTTCAGTTCAGTTAAAAATAATTGAAAATAAATTTGTTTTTCAAAGAAATATTAATTTTAACCTTTTTTTCAGTTTCTTTTATTTTTTGATTTGTTTGAAATTTAGTAAAAAATTTTCTCACAAAACGGAAATTTGTGGTTAATATGCTTCCGTTACAGTTATTAGAAATTTAAATTTTGATTGCTGTCTGTTTCAAAAAATTCCAATTTGCTTTTTATTTAAATTATTTCAATTCAAATTACAAAAGCTACATAAACACATATGTACATTTACACAAAATTTCTCTATAGTACACATTTTGTAAATTAAAAACAAAGAAAACAAATGTTTATAAGTTTAAATAACACTCAGAATATTATGTAGTTAACTGTTTGTAGTTTAATAAAAAAGTTTTCCGTTCCATTTAAAAGTAAAGGAACATACATTTATTTCTCAAAGAAATATCTATATTAAATTTTTTATACATTTATTCGAAACAAATTACTATCATTTACATTTTTTTTTTTCAGTTTAATTTATTTTTTTCATTTGTCTGAAATTTAATAAAAATTTACCCACAAAACGGAAACTTGTGGTTTATTTGTGTCCGTAACAGTTATTACAAATTTAAATTTTGTTTGCTGTCTGTCAAAAAAGATATTCAAAAAATTTCAATTTGTTTTTTTATTTAAATTGGTTGTATATATACAACATTTTTCAATACAAATTACAAGAACTTCATAGACAAATATACATACACAAGCACATTCACACATAAAGTGTTTATAGCTTCATATGCATACATACATTTTGTATTGTAAGAGTATATTAAAAAAAAAAAAAAATACAAAAACGGAAGCAATTTCAAATAAATGAAAAAAACATTTATTTTATTTGGATTGGTAGGTGAAATTTTGACATTTATTTTAACTGATTATATCATTTGTTTCTTACGGATGTGTCAGTTGATTAATTAACATTAAAAAATAAATAACAAATGGCATTTAATTTAAATAAAAATTAAGTAGACCGGTTTTTAAATGAAATATCATTTCTTTTAAATGATATTTTCAGTTATTTGAACTTACAAACTTTTTTAAGTGAACAGAAAATACCATTTAAAAGAAATGATATATCATTTTAAACCGGTCTACTTAATTTTCATTTAAATCAAATGGTTTTTGTTCTTTACTTTTAAATGTTATTTAAGCAACTGTTACGTCAGTAAAAACAAATTATTAATCAATTAAAAATAAATGTTAAAATTTTTACTACCAATTCCGTAAAAAGTGACTATTTATACCCTTCACCATAGGTGGAAGGGTATATATAAGTTTGTCATTCCGTTTGTAATTTCTACAATATTGATCTTAGACCCTATAAAGTATATATATTCTGGGTCCATATGAAGAGCGAAGTTGATTTAACGATGTCCGTCTGTCCGTCTGTCCGTCTGTCCGTCTGTGTGTTGAAATGGGTTTTCCGAAGAACCCAGACATGATGAGGACTTGATTCTTTTTTATTTCTGTTACATGTGATCCATTTCTGTTTGCTATTAAAAATCAGACAGATCGGTTAATAAATGGCTGAGATATTAGCAAAAAACCAGGACTACCTCTAATTTTTCCAGTAAAATCCCTTTGTTTAATAAGAGTGTGAAGATAAATACGTAGGATAAATACGTTTCACAACTATTGTGAATGATATAAATAAAAAAAAATAGTAGTGTCGCCAACTTTTTTTTTCCTAGAAAATGCCAAATTTGACAAGAAAAGCGCTGAAACATATGGAAAAATATAAATTTGAGATTTTACATGACATATTATTTTGGATTAAAATTTTTGGACATTTAAGAAAAAATAAATGGGGATACCGCTTGTTTGTGGAGAGCTATGAGGTAGTAGATTCCAACGATGTATTCATCTCCTTCAGAATACCATGGTGAAGGGTATATAAGATTCGGCATAGCCGAATTTAGCCGCTCTTACTTGTTATTTATTTAATTTGTTTCCGTTTTTTGTGTTTTTTATTGTTTTGACTCTAGGCACACTTTGTGTGAATGATTATGTGTGTGTGTATTTATGAAGTTCTTGTAATTTGAAGCACACAATTTAAATAAAAAAACAAAAAGGAATTTTTTGACAGCAAACAAAATTTAAATGTGTAAAAACCGTAACGGAAGCAAATAAACAACAAACTTCGGGTTTGTGGGTAAATTTTTATTTAATTTCAAAGAAATGAAAAAAAAATAAATAAAACCGAAAAAATTAGAAAATGACGACAGTAAATTATTTTTAACAAATGTATAAGTTTTACTAATTATTTCTTTAAAAAATAAATGTAAGGTTCTTTATTTTTAACTGAAAACATATTATTAGCTACAAAATGTAAACTGCATAATATTCTGAGTGAATGGACTAAAGTCTATGAAGTTTTTCATAATTACAATGAAGACCGTAATAATATTTGTTGTCGCCACATTTTAGTAATTAATAAAATTTAAACTAACGTCAGAATATTTATATAGGTGTAAGTCCTTAATATTACATTTCCTTTAAAACGTGCTTTTTTAAGCATTATTTACAATTGATTTACTCACAAAAAATCTATACAAATAGTTGGAAACTCGTAAAACTACCAAGATAGAAATAGTAAAATCAATATACCGCGTGTTTTCCTGTTGTCAATTATTAAAATGGGCTTGGAAGATGGGAGCACTTCCTTTAAAATAACAAACTGCGATTTGTCTAATCTCAAATGTTGGCACCACTTCTTGTGCAAAAGAGAACAACCAGTTGATGTTGTTGTGTTTTTTATTTTTGTTTTTAGCGATTATATTGATTTTCTAAGTATAAGCCAATTTTAAAAACATTTTAATAGTAGTAAACGTAAACACTAAACACATACAGACATGCACTTACACCTTGTATGTTATGAAAAAACTACTCACTCCTTCCATCAGCATTTATAAAACGGATAAAACGTTTAAATTAAAAAATTTCAAAACAAGAGATAAAAATAAATTTTTTATTGGCTTGGTATTTTAAGAAGTTTATAAGAGATCTCCTTCTGAAATTCTTTGTTAAGCAAATATTCTCATAAAAATTGTTGTTTTCAAAACTTTACATCTTGTGCATTAAAATAATTAATATTATTATTATATTATTTAATGATTGGTTATTTGGTAAATGAATAATTTCGTTTAATTTGATATAATATTTTCTTTAAATTATTCAAATATAAAGAAATTTGGGTGTATAACTTAAAAATGCGAGATTTACAACAGATGACGGATCTTTTACACAAAATTTGTCGTTTATTCTCACTTAGACATTGAAGGAAATAGTGTAAACAACAACTTTTTTTTTTTTTTGCTTTGAAACTAAAAACAGAAAATAGTGGTCTGAAGGTTTTGCCCCACCCGTCTAATAGTCCAGACCTTGCCCTGTCCGACTACAATCTGTTTCGATCGATGCAGAACGCTTCATTTCATAACAGTATTGGAGGTTAATTCAAAGGTAGCAAACAGAAAAGATAACAGACAAAATAGCGAAAAGGGATGGGGAAGGGAAGTTCATGATTGATAGGGGTAGCTTTAGGTGTCATAGCTACCCTGGTCTTTACCCTCCCTTCCTTGCCGACTATAGGGCAGATTTTTAGTCGGCCCAAAACTGACTTCATCTTTCGTTAATAAAAGATAGCAATAGTAACAAAAATAAATTATTTAATAAGAAAATATCAAAAAGGTGTTTTACAATCACACAATACTTTAATTAAAGTTATATTATACCAATATTTCACAATAAACACCCAATATGAGAAATTTTTTATTAGTAAGTTATAGACAACTAAATTTAAAAAAAAAAACAATAAGAGCCAGCAGAATAGAATTCTTATTATAGGTATTCGCTACAAAACCATCATCCGAATCCATGTACTTTTAGGGTTAATGATTGATAATGCTCTACTTATATTAACTTTTGAAACAAATTAGAAACCCCGAAACAATTAACAATTAGACTAACATCAACGAGAATTGTTAGGCTTTATTAAACGATATTTAAAAAATAATTATATTTTTGGCACATTTTTAAAGTATACTTTTGTAAATAACCCATTAATTTACTATAAGTAAAGAATTTAATTGTGGCTTGCTGTATGTCGCTCCAATTGTAATTCATCTACAAGTATTTGCTTTTCTTTTATTACACCCTCCACCATATATGGTGAGGGTATATATCAGTTTGTCATTCCGTTTGTAACATGTCGAAATATAGGCTTAAGACCCCATAAAGTATATATATTCGTGATCCTTATGCAATTTTAAGTCAATTTAGCGATGTCCGTCTGTCTGTCTGTCTGTCTGTCTGTCTGTCTGTCTGTTGAAATGGCGATCACGACGCGAAGACGCAAGCGGGGTTGCCTATTTTTACCCAGATTATTGAACATCCTCCCGAGCAGTTTGGTCTTTAAAATGAGCGAAATCGGTTTAACGGTTCAAAAGTTATGAGTGAAAATTTGAAGGTACCTCTAAATTTTCCATACAAATTTGTACAATTTTTCTGTATCTATTTTTTTTTTCTGTTAAGTAAGTAAAAATGTTATTAAGTCTTCTTATTGTTCGATTACATTTATTGTCTTACATAGAGAAAAATAACATTCTTAGAGCTTTTTGTGTGTTACTCTGATAACTAAGTTAACGTAAAAATCAACAATGTTAAAGTCGCTAATAGAGCAGACCTCTGTAAATAACATTGCTAAAACTAAATAAATAACATCACTAAAACTAAATAACAAAAGTTCGTTACATAAATTGACAAAACATATTCATATTACAGTTCATGCAAAATTTAGTATATGTATATGTATACGTATATCATCTTCAGCCCCTATGGTGGAGGGTATTCAAAGATTCGGCACAGCCAAATTTAGCCCTTTTTTACTTGTTTTCTATATTCGTTTTATTTTTATTGTTTTTTTTTTTTTGAACAAAAAAATATTCTCATTTTATCGGAAAAATATGCTTAATATGCTAAAGGGTTAAATTGCCCATTGGTTCAAAATTATGGGTTTCACGTGCTATGGCTGGCTGTTGCTGGCACAACCACAAACCAGCTTATGAAAAACTGCAAAAAAATATTAAACAACATGAATATTGAAGTTAAGTATGGCTACAAGTACAAGTATGTAGCACAAAATACTATGGTCTGAATGAACTTGAAGGCATAATGGAAAAATGTAATGGTTTTTTATCGTATTGTTGTAGTTGTTGTTACTGTTGCTTTCATTATTTAGTTTTGGCTTATTTTTCTTTATCATTATTCTTCAAACAATGTCGGACCTTTTCTGGAACAAGTTAATAAGTTTTTATGTTTTTGTTATTTTTTATATGAATCTTTGTTACACATACAACAAAGCTTTTTAGATGTATAGTTATGTATTTACGATTTTGTACTTGTATTTAGCACGAGTTTACAAAAAAAAGCTTATTTTGATACCCTACAAGTCATAGGAGTTCGCCTTTTAAAAACTTTTATTAAAAAATATAATTAGTTAAAAGGTTGACTAAGAGAAAACTCATACTCCCGACTAAAAATGAATTTATGTAGAAAGATATCAACCGATACAATAAAATGTTAAATATATGTTAAATGCTAAATATATTTGGCAATATCAAATTATATCTATTTCTATAAGATAGGATTAATTAGATATAATTATTATATGAAACCAAAACTCCGAAATCACTTCCATTAATTTTTGATAAAAGTGTAATTTTATTTACAAGAACGCAAAGTTTAGTCACACTAAATATTTTCTAATAATATCACAATTTTTACACTATTCGAAGTGGTGTTTGCAACGAATTGTGATAAGATATACATTATAAAGAAGGATTTGGTATTCACAATTACGTTAAATACAATCAAATATATATTTTACTCAATTAATTGGTTGCAATCCCACATTCTTCGAACATGTACGCAATCTCAACAAAATGTCATTAGCTTCAAAAAATTAATTTAATTTTAATAATAAAAACAATAAGAAACATAAAAACAAATTCAAAATATTTCTAAAACAAAAAAAAATGTAGGTTGGGGAAATATTAGTGGGTTCTGTTACATAGAACGCAGCGGGTTTGATCCCCTGCGACGGCAACATCAATTTCGGAAATAATATGTATGAGTTTTATATCACTCGCAACGTTCTCCTTTGGTGTTCTCATAGCACTTAACCCCACCGATTTAAAATAACATTTTGATCAACAATTTGAACAACTCTCCATCAGATAGCTGACAACAACTGTTCTAAGATTTATCATTTCGCATGGTGTTGCCATATTTCAAGCCTTTCAAGCCTTTCATCTTTCGTCACCTTCCATGTCTCCACAAAAAAACCATCACATTTTTAAGTAAGGAAGAATTTCTTTTAGGGAACAAGGAATTCTTAGGTATGCCGTCACACCGTATCAACACTTAATTGAGATTGGGTAGGAAATTCGGGGTTGTCATCCCAAGCAGGTCGGAATGGGCAGCGGGTGGTCCGGTGGAGCGGGGGTTTTTGGACCCAACACGAGGATATCGGGGCCAATGGATAAGTGGACAACGGTATTCCAAGCTGAACTACAGGCTATACTCATATGCGCTAGACTGAATATTGGTAAGGGTCTAAAAGGCGCATATATTTCTATCTTATCTGAGAGCCGAGCGGCACTCGAGGCTTTGTCGTCTTGGACATTCACTTTGGGAATAGCTCTTGAGTGTTTTAATACCCTTCAACAGTTGCCCGCGTGTAACAAGTTTACTCTTTACTGGATATCAGTTCATTGTGGACATGTTGTTAACGAGGTAACGAACAGCGTCCAAAATTTTTCCAATGGAAAAATTTTGGACGCTGTTAGGAACGACATTAGGTTACTAATAGGGTTTCTTGTCGGACACTTCAGATTGAACTACCATTTGTGGAAGATGAATCTTTTGGAATCGCCTCTGTGTCGGCTATGTCTTGAGGAAGAAGAAACAACCATCTACATTTTGTGTGAGTGTCTTGTATTGCATAGGAATAGGAGGAAAGTTTTCAATAAGGAATTTTTAGGTCCAGAAGATATTAAGAACTCTTCTCCATCTTATATAATAAAGTTCATTGGGAATATAATACAGAATTTGGTTTAGTTTTATGATCCTTGGTACAAAAGATCCATATGGGTCGCAGTGGCGGCCGTAGGGCCAGATCTTGACTAAATAATAAACCGTTAACCACAGATATTGGCATATTAATTTGATATTCATAACTATGGTTAGGTATAAAACATTTGTTATTCTGAGATAAGTTAACAGGTCTTAATGTTAAAAACATAAAATTTCTAAAAAAAAATACATAATAAAAACTAATTTTCCTTAAAAATTAGAAATAAATGAGATCGTGCTTTTTGCTGTAACTATTTTACATAAAAAATGGTCAGTAATATGAGAACATAGAACAGAGATATTAATTCATTATGTATGTCCTATTTAGCCAGTATTACAGGACACTAATTTGCTTTTTATCTACTTTTCTAAAAAAAGTTTTTTTAAATCTTCTGAAAATGTATTACAAATGTAGCCGTCATGTTTGCAAATTATAAAATAAAGGCCGGCAGATTGTAAATCATTTTGGTCTTGAATTTGTTAAACACTTAAGTCAAGAGAAATTTTCATGATCCCACGTTTAAACATTTGCAAAAGAATACCCGTTTGATTCAAATTAGTTTTTTCAAAATGAGAATGTTTTAAATTCTGAGTACTAATTCTAAAGAAAAAATCCTGAGATTTGAAACCTTTCCTCTACTAAAAACACATTAAAATTTAATACATTTTGTTTAAAAAACCCATTCAGATTACCGGATTTTTTAATAGGAAAAATCTTCATAATTTGAGTAGATTTTTATAAAAAGTCCTCAGAATTTCAGGTTTTTCACCATAGAAAATTCATACAAAACAAATTTCAAAACTGTTATTAGTTTTAATTTCAAATTGAATTTTCTGAAAATTCTTATGTAAAGGCTGTGATTTTTTCTATGAAATGAATTAAAGAATTTTATAAGATTTGCAATTAACCAAAATAAGTGAAGTTTTCATTTTAATTGAAAGAGTATCCTACATCCTTCATCTAATTGAAGTAAATTGACATGATCTTTAAAGACCAGAATCCATACCTAAAAATCATATTAAAAATTGTCAGTAATTTCCTCAGTTATACACAGAAAAAAGTATCACAAAATTTAAAGTAATTAAAAATATTTGTTAAAATTTAAACTCGATTTCTAACAATTCTTTGTTTGAAATATTTGTAAATTGTCACTTCTCATATAAAAATTCTTTGAAAATAAAAATTTAAGTAACAAAAAACTAACAAAAAGTTTTTTGTATTTACAAATTCCATTGTTGGTGCCTTTTTAAAAAATATTTTTTTTGTATTTACAAAAATGTTCTATGGACGATGTTCAATATTACACACACAGAAAAAAGTATCACAAAATTTAAAGTAATTAAAAATATTTGTTAAAATTTAAACTTGATTTCTAACAATTTGTTGTTTGAAATATTTGTAAATTGTCACTTTTCATATAAAAATTCTTTGAAAATAAAAATTTAAGTAACAAAAAAATAACAAAAAGTTTTTTGTATTTACAAATTCCATTATTGGTGCCTTTTTAAAAAATATTTTTTTTGTATTTACAAAAATGTTCTATGGACGATGTTCAATATTACAAACAGAATTTTGTAATTTTATTCTGTGCAGAAAAAAGTATCACAAAATTTTAAGTAATTAAAAATATTTGTTAAAATACACATTCGATTTCTAACAATTTTTTGTTTGAAATATTTGTAAATTGTCACTTTTCATATAAAAATTCTTTAAAAATAAAAATTTAAGTAACAAAAATATAACAAAAAGTTTTTTGTATTTACAAATTCCATTGTTGGTGCCTTTTTAAAAAAATTTTTTTTTGTATTTGTTCTATGGACGATGTTCAATATTACAAACAGAATTTTGTAATTTTTTTGTGTGTACAAACAGAATTTTGTAATTTTATTCTGTGTATAATTAATAAGAAAATTTAAAGATAAAAGTTATATTTGCAAATATTTTCAAAATTTATCAGAATTTGTGGGTCGCATGTTCGATGAATTTTTTATGTTGTACTGTGTCATTAGTAACTTTTATTATTTTTGCTATTATTTTACCTTTACTAAAAATTTTTGCCTAAATTTTTGCAGACATTTTTATTTATTACCAAAACACGGCTATACAGAAAAACCATTGTTTATCGATGTCAGCAATGGACCTCAGTTCGATCAATTGCGTTGTCATTATCAGAAGGCTTGTGGTATCAAATGCCCTGATATTTTATTTCAAGACTTGGTGAATTTTATAAACGAAAACATTTTAAATATATACAATAAATCTATTTTTGAAACTTTTGAGTTCAAAAAAAAAGAACTATTTTTTATGATTTTTATTCAAATTTTCATTTGTCATCCCTGGTGGAGGGTATAAAAAATAATTTTGCGATAAAACAAAAGTAGATTTAAATTTTCACAATTGCATATTTGTAAGAGTACAGAAATTTAAATTTGTTTTGTTTTGCTTTATTTTAATATTTGTTATTTTTAATTTGGATATGTTTTTAATATCATTAAATTGAGTACGATAAGATTCAATTAAAAATTAACTGAATTAATAGAGATGGTACTTTTTAAAACTTGACTTAAGTTAAATACAGGTACTTCAACGTGTTTTTATAGTACCGCTCTGTCCGTTTATTTAACTTTTATTAATATAGTGGGGCCTATATGCTTTTACTTATTATTTTAATTGAAAAAAAATAATCGATACATTTAATCTTTTTTTATTTTAAAAATTTTATATTGATAATGGAATTTACACCCTTCATAATTTTGTATGTTTTAAAGTGATGCCAAAATTTTTAAAATTTGAAAATGATAGGAAAAACAACTTATGTTATATATTTTTTATTTAAATATTTAATTTAAGTGAATGTTGAACTAAGCAAAACAAATTACTATATTTACATACATATTTTAAACCAATGTTTCAAAAATTTGTTGTTGACTTTATCAGAGTTTTGCAAAATCAATATATTCACATTATTATGAGTATATTAAATTAAACAATTTAAAAACAAAATCACAGCTGATTCAATTTATTGCAACTCAATGTATTTTTAAAAATTAGATTTAATCGTTATCTGTTTGACTAATCGTATAATTTTGTGAATTAAAAGCTTAATCGTTCGATCAGAATTGTTTTGGTCGTTTAATAAATTAAAATAAAAATTCGGATAACTCTAATAATTACTGAGACAAATGTTTAAATCATTATTTGTAACGACCTGGTCAGTCATTAAGCAAATTTTGATATAAAATGATTTTTTTTTTTTTAGCAAAATACAAAAAAATCGCAATCTTTAATTGTTGGTAGGAAACTGGAGAGAATAGAGAATTTTTCGTAAATTTGATTTATTAATACGCTTCGTTTGAATAATTTTGCTTCTATCTTTTATATCGGAGTACCCTATTCAACCATAAGCATGCTTAACCATTAACATTAAACATTTTGTATGTTCAGCACTACCCACTTTTTGTGTTACTTTGCATGGCAAACTTGCAAAACTTTTTCATCAAGCCTAAGAAAATTATGTCCTTTACCGGTTTTTTTCTTTCACCAAACCATTCAAACAAACAAAAGCAACCAGCTTAAAAGAGCTGCATACAATACAATACGAAAAAAAGGAAGTTTGCAATTTACTACCATATACCATTAAATTATGTTTGTCTTGTATGCACTTATTTTTTGTCGAGTATATTATCAGTTCAATTTAAAACACTTAAGGGCGATTTAAAAGTACTGATTTTTTTTTTTGTTATTTTGTGGTGGTGTACTCCACAATGCAATAGGACATTGTATTGTTACTGACTGTATGCTGGAATTTCATATGATCTGATCAATAAAAATTTGGGTTTGAAAATTTTTGTGTAAACATAAGCATTAAAATAAAAATTACAGAGACTTTTGTAAAGTGGTTTAAAAATATACCTTCACACTGCAAATTTAAATGAAATTTGGAGATAAAGCACTGCTTAAAATTATAGCGCACTTACTACCATTTTTTTTTTTTTTTTTTTTGAGTAGCTATTGAACGACTAATTAGGTTTTTGTTTATTTGATATCAGATCACGATTCGTCATTTGTAAACAAAGATTTTTCAAATATATGGGAACAACTAGCCAATCTTTATTTAAAAGATTATGTTGAAGTGCGCTACACTCAAATAAAAATAATCTGTATAAGCCAGCAAATCGTTTAGCTAATTTTAGGAAAAACAAGTCTGTAATTTTTAGTAAAGTGAAAGAAGTAGAAAACATATTAAAATTAAATAAATTTTGAAACATTTCTGTGATACCTTACAGGAAATCGACTTCCTAAAATCAAGCAATTTTTACTAAATAATTAGAATGTTAGTTTTTTTTTAAATTCAAACACATTTTGAATATCTTTTAACATTTTCTTTATAGTTTATATTGTAAAAATTATCAACTTTAAAACTGCCCTCAAATGAAAAAGATTGGTTTTAAAAAAATTAATAAAATAGTTTGTAAAAATAGGATTTTATAAAGAACTTTTCCTAAAATTAGTACAAAAAGTGAAAAGTGAGAGATAAAAAGTTTTATAAGTATAATTTTGAACCATTACTTTTGCACTATATTGCTTATGAAATTACATTTACAAGTCCCAAAAATTATAATTTTCTAATAAATCATTCAAACAATAGAATTCTTCTAGTAAATGCAATTTAATTTTGAACAGTGCTTAATTTTATTTAGTCCTTACATATATATTATTAAGCGTGTTATTATAATTCCTCTTTCTTCTTATTTCATTTTAGTTTAAACTAAAGGCTGGTTTAAAAACCAAACCACTAGCATTTGGATACAATCTTGGGCTAATTTTTAGCCAATAAAATTGTAACAAAATACCGGCCATCATGGATCCAGATTGTTTCGCAATGTCATCTTATCAATTTGTCAATTCACTGGCATCATGTTATCCTCAACAAATGAATTCACAACAAAATCATCCGGGCAATCCTAGCGGTACAGCTAATACACCCAACAGTAATGGTGGTCCAGGGACGGGCAGTGCGGGTAGTGCCAATTCTGGAGCGGCTACTCCAGGCAATGATTATTTTCCAGCGGCCGCTGCTTATGCACCTAATTTATATCCCAACACACCTCAGGCTCATTATGCTAATCAAGCTGCTTACAGTTTAGGAGCGGGAAGTGGAGGTGGTGCTGGTGGTGGTTCAGCAACAGCACAAACGAATCCTCCCGAAATGGTAGATTATACTCAACTGCAACCACAACGTCTCCTCATGCAACAGCAACAACAACAGCAGCAACAGCATAATGCCCATGCGACAGCGGCGGCGGTACAACATGCAGCTAATCAACAACAACAATTAGGACAACAACACCCGCAACAGCAACAATCAAATATTAGTTGTAAATATGCCAATGATCCCTCCACACCCACCGGCAATAATAACACCAGCAGCAGCAATAATAATAACCAATCTTTGGCCAGTCCACAAGATTTATCCACCCGTGATATTTCCCCTAAACTATCACCCTCATCGGTGGTGGAGAGTGTAGCTAGATCCCTAAATAAAGGCGTTTTGGGTGTTAATTTAAATAATAATCATGCGAATAGTGTTAATGTTCCGATGCATAGTCCTGGGGAGGGGGATTCAGACTCAGAAAGTGATAGTGGCAATGAAGCGGGTAGTAGTCAAAATAGTGGTGGCAAGAAAAACCCGCCTCAAATATATCCTTGGATGAAAAGGGTACATCTTGGTCAAAGTAAGTACAAATTTAAAGGATTATTTATTTAATTTGTATATAATAGTATTATAAGTTTAATATAATATTTTTGGAATTTAATTTCTTTTATCGACTGATATGATTTAAAAAATTTTGTTGCAATTTTCGTATTTTGCTGTGGGCTTTATATATTGACTAAATTAAAACCCTAAAATGGTTTAATGTTTTAAGGGCAGAATTTGAAGAAAATATCAATTAGGCACCAATACCCCACCAGAAGGAGTCTTTTTAATAACACTTTTGATCACAAAAAGTTTTCAAGATTTTTCAAGAGATTCCATTAAAAAATACAAGAAATATGCAGGACTTTTTCATATCATCTTTATTTTTAAGTGGTTTTAATTGGAAGTCCAAAGTTAAAGTCATAAATAAAGTCTAAAGTCAAAGTCATAAATAAAAAAGATGGACAGAAACTCAGTAGTCAAAGGGGACTATTTTTTCGGGCCAATTTCTCTTATAGAAACCAAAGGTTCTTTGACTTTATTTTGTAAAGAACATTTTTATTGGAAACGCTCAAAAAGTACCGCGTTTTCGCCATTGTAAATAATTAAGATACTTTAAAATTTTTGATATTGAAAACACATCCACACTTTCTGAAACCTACATTAAGGAAGGTATCCCAAAAAACAGACTTTCAGATCTCAATGAAACTTAAATATATTGTAGAGGACATTCGTATTATTTTAGATGGTGGGGGTTAAACACACCCAGAGAAATAAAGTGCCAACCGAATTAAAAATTGTATTTTGGTTTCGGCAACCAATAAATTTGATTAACACAACCATATTCAAATGTGATTGCTTAATACTTTGGGTGTTCCAAACAAAATTCAGTTTTGTTAACTGAATTTTGTTGTCGAAACCAATATTTAGTTGTATCAACCGATTTTACATGTAAAAACCAGATTTCGTTTGGAAAATCAAGAATTTTTTCTGTGTGCAACTTCGAAACTTTTTTATTTTTAAACTTTTTAAATTTATTTTTACTATACATTGGTTTCTCAAGATGTTTTGTTTGACATTCATTTTTATGGTTATTTGCGGTTAGTATGACAAATTTATCGTAACCTTATTGTTACTCTCCCTTTATTTTATAAAATTTAAATTTGGTAGCACTTTTCGTGTTGTTAGTCACATAAAAGTGTTATCCACTTACAGACTCTGTTGAGCAAAGAAAGGCAAAATAAATTTAATAAAAATGAACTTGAAATTTTCATTTCATTCACTGCCTGTTACCATACAGTCTATTAAAAAAAACCAATGTTGTTATAATTTTTATACCACTTCTAAAAATGAAAACTAAAAGTTTATATTATATATGTATGTATTGTACTCTATACTTATGAATTAAATGAGTACTTACTTCAACGCGGCAACTTGTCAAAACAAATAAACAATTTTAAGTCAGTATGAAAAAATGCTCCAACTAGATTATACGTATATATATTTTTTTAAAACCTCACTGTACATAGTTCTTCTTCAAAGAGTTCATGCTGCGTGAAAATGTGCGGTGCTATAAAATAAAATTACATTATTTGTACTCACATACTCCCACCTAGTCTGATGATGACGACGACTACAGCACAATTTTTCTAACATTGGTATTCAATATGTTATATAGATACAATATATGTAGGGGATTCCAAATATAGCGTATTTTAATATAAATAAAAAATTCTATCTCAATATTTGTTTGTGTTATAAAAAAAATATATATTTTTTGGTTTCAAATTGAGTAAAATTTAAATGAGAAAAACCTGCATGAATTCGTTAAATATAAATAATGACTAACAATTTTTCTTTGGTGTCAAAGTACTTGGAATAAAAAGAAGGGGAGGGCAAAATGAAAGAGCTTTGTTCGTAAATTATTTTTTCTGATAAAGGCGAGAAGTTATGACCTATTGACAGACATACTCACGATTTATGTTAGTTTCTTTTTAATTCTATTTACTACATAGAAGAAGAAATAAAACAAATTAAAACAAAATTAACCTGAAAAATATAAATAATTTCATGTTTTATTAAAACATGTAAACATTTTCATACTTTTACAAAATGTTTTTTTTTTGTTAACGAAAAAAGTGATTTACGTGATTTATACAATCAGATATTAATAGATCCAATAAAAAGAAACTACACTATGCTAGGCTACACAAGTAAAACAAAATGCATTCATTACATGCTGCTGATATTAACCTTTTAAGGTACAAAAACGACAAAAAGAACACGTCACAGAATCTTGCGTAAGAAATACAATTTTAGAATTACTCCGGCATAATAAGTATTAACATTGAATGTATTAATGTATTCATGTTATTAAAGGTATGACAAATAGAGTTTTGCGATTTTTTTATACCGGTGATTGAAAAATTACGGGTAACTACAGAAATCGAATATTTCAGGTAGCATTTACTATGGATGTCGTTTAGTTAATATTATTTAACCATGATATTACATGATATTTTCAGTAACTCTTTTCATACAACTTCAGTAACTCTTTTCATGCAACTTTTCATCTCCATAATGTTTTTTTGGCTTTATTAGGCTTTATCAGAAAATCTTTAAATTGCAAATCACGTTCGCTACGAACTGCGTTAATAACAAAATAACCGGATCGCTCATCTCTAACAACAATTAAGTTAAAAACCATTACCGATAAGCTCTCTTCACTAGTAGAAATGTACTTGTTACTGACTTGAGTTAGTTTGTTTTAGTATTTTAATTACTCGATACCTTTAATTTTGATACTCGATGTGAAAATTTTGCAATACTTTTTTTTAATATTTGAATAAATTTCTGTTACATTTGTTTTTGAAATAAAGTTAATTATTTGGAACGACAAATAAATTTTTGGTTATTTTCGTAAGTTCTTAAGTTTCTTTGTAAAATTATTATAAAAAATCTTATAGCTTTATATGGTTAAACATACAACAACTAATACACTAATGGGAAAATAATTATTTTAAAAAACAAAAACATTAAAATTAAAATTGCATTTTGTTTTTATTAACAGTCACAAAAACTAGCAACAAGAAAAATTAAATAAACTTCAAAATTACGTGCAAAACTAACAAAATAGATTGTTTCCAACTTGTGGCAGCCCCGCAGCAGCCAAATTGTATGAAAGACTTCAACTACGGCTGCCTCAAACAAAATAGTATTAAACCTCTTTTTTATTCAGTTTATTATAAGACAGTAGTTATTTGCTCTCACTACGATAAATTACATTGAAGTGTTTTTATAATTTCACGATCATAATTTCTACAAAACGCTAACAAAAGCTTCTTATTGTGCTCGACGATTTATGATAGAATTTAATTAAATATTGTTGATGCATATTGTTGGTTGCAAAAAATAAAAATTAAAAACAAAGACATTTTAAATCGTCTGTAAAAGTAATTGCTATTAAAGCCTAATTTATTATTAATGCATTCAATTTAATTTTAATTATTGAAATTTTTGTGTTAAATCCAAATTGCTTTCTAATTATTATACGGGTTTAAATATGATTTTAAGGTCACCCGTTCATGGAAATCTTAAAGAAATGGTTTCATTACAAATAGGCTTCAATTACCAAAACAGTTTTGTTAAATATTTAAAATAGAGTTGCCATATAAGAATTTTTGCCTAAAAAATGGCGATTAAAACTTTGATTTGAAGTGCCATTTTTAATAACTTGACAGCTTCATAACTAATTAGAATGATCCCCTTAATCTTAAATGGACTGCAAATAGTGTTAGCGAAAAGTTTTCATTTCTGCGGTTTTAAAAATAGCTCTAAATTAGTGCATTTTATTATTTTATTTAGTATTTTTAGCAAAATATAAACAAATTATTCACAAAGATCCTTTTAAAACTACAATTCAAATTTGTTTGAAAATATTTTAAATAAAAATGTGTAATGAAGTATGAAAATAAAAATTGTTTATTTTTTTTTTTTTTTAAAAGTATGGAATTTTATTCAACGATATATTAAGTGTATTTATAGTAGTCAGACTGCGCGTCTAACTTCAAAATAGTTTGCATAACTGGTTAAAAGAGCCATGTTTTAATTTTCCTGATTGGTATATATGTGTAGTATTTAATTTGGTAATTTAATTTGGTTTAACCAAAAATTTCACCTAAAATCAGGGTTTTTGGACTCTCCAGATCTGACCAAAAGTTTGAATAAAATGTTTAATTTATATTGCGGGGTACCGGTGGCTAAGTGTGATGAGCGATTGACAGCAGGACTCCAAAGACGGTGCATAGCTTCGACTTGATGGACGGTAAATCTACAAAAAAAAAGGTCTTCAAAGATTAAGATCCAAGAGAAAGCTTAAAGCTAACAGGTTCAGAAGTTTTGAAGTCCTCAAATGATGCAAAAGTTATTGGCTGACCAAAGACCTTGCCAATGCAGATTAACTTCCATCGGATTAATTTGGCAACACAATCTCTCATCGAACAACTCTAAAAGGGTAGCATTAACATTGTTTTCATCCAGGAATCTATAACGACCCAAATTACAACTTTTCTATGCACGCTGAGAAAAAATATAATTGAGCATGTTTGGGGATTCAAAATTATCCTAATTCTAAGCAAAATAAATGTGGTTCTTACTGATCATAATAATTTCACTCGGGAAAATTGTTATCATCATTTTATCAAGTCTCATAATGTAACAATTTCAATCGTCTTTACGTGTAGTCTTTTCTTAGAACCGCTAGAAAATTCATGCGTTGATTATCGTGTGTACATTAAGTATATAATCTAAAATTATGCAGTTTAGAATTTAAATCTTTCCATTATTTCTTATTGGTGTTTTCAATGTTTTTTTTAATTTCAAACATTACGGTTTATTACACGCAATATGAAACTATACCTTAAAAAAAGTATTTTAGCAATATAATTAACAAATTGATGTTATTTTATGCATTTCTTAATTTTAAAAGATATTTGATTAAAGTTACTCTCCAGCTTAGTACAACAAACGTGTATTTAAATTAACTTCAGGCTCTACTTATAAGTTATATGAAAAAAAAATCGATTAAGTTCATTAAATAAATCTTTTCTTTTAATTCAATTTCTATTTTAATATTTAATTAAGAAATTAAAAATTGCTATGCGTTACTCCTAAATGACTCTGGAGTTGTCTGACAAGTTAAAAAAAAACTTGTATCCGGATATTAGAATCATCATGATATTGTACATACTTCAATTAGAAAAATAAAGTAATTTTTGCAACGATTTAATTTTTTTTATCAGACTTTACGATAATAGTTGCATGCATGTTTTGAAAATAAAGACATTATCAAGAACATAAAATTCACAAAAATGTAGAAAAAAAAAGAAATTTAAAGTCTTAAATATCTTGCAAAGGTGTATACATTTTTAATTGCTGGAACTAACAACAACAACAACAGTTTGATATAAAGTTACAACCCCCCTTATTATTAAAACTTCATACAAATACGTGAGACAGTAAGTTAGTTTACAAAAAAAAAACTTTTTTAAATCACTTTAAATTATAACAAAATTAAAGAATATTTAAAATACTCTATTTTGTTAACTAATATTATTTGTGTTGTTGCCTTTCATTTACATATACTTTTAATTTTTATATTTCATAACATATTTTTGTTGCGGTGGTACTCACATATACAATATTTTAGCAGCTGTTGATAGAACTTTGAAAATAACGACACTGACATAAGACAGCGGCAACAGAAAAATGACTGAAAAACAATCAACAACATTTAAAGAATATGTAGAATGTTTAAGAAAAAAAAAAACACAAAAATACGACAATTTTTATGAGTGTTTGTTGTAGATTTTTAAATACTCGACGACATATTGCAATAACCCAAACAACAAGATTTCTTTTTCTTTAATTTTTACACAGTATTCTTAAATATTTGTTGCAAAATTGTCTATCAATATTAAATGCTCGTGACACACACTTCTTTTTTACAAATGGTGACATATGCGATTAACCCTATTCCACCCACAATCTTTAAGCTAGGACACATAATATTGAGTGATTCTTTAAGAGCTTTCGGACTTGATTTAAAAAAACACATAAAATATTGAGAAATGTATGAAATCTTTATTTGACTCGATGGAACACTCTATATAATTTAATGTTTAAAGATATTTTCATCTGAAAGTTAACCGCGAATAAATTCTTCAATATTGGCTTCCAGTGCGTCAACCGTTGCGGGCTTGTCCCTATAGACATGAGCCTTAACATAGCCCATCAAAAAATAATCTAAAGGCGTTAAATCGCACGATCTAGGCGGTAAATTAACCGGCTCTAAACGTGAAATAAACTGTTCACCGAACTCGCCTCTCAATTGGGCCATTGTTCGCGTACTGTGTGTCATGTGGTACCACAGTAAAGCTCTTCCATTTTGGGCAAACAAAAGTTTGTAATCATAGCACGGTAGCGCTCGCCATTCACAGTAACGTTCCTGCCTTCGTCGTCTTTGAAAAACTACGGTCCAATGATGCCACCGGCTCATAATCCACACCAAACAGTGCATTTTTCTGGAAGCGATGGCAGTTCTTGCAATGCTTCTGGCTGCTCTTTACACCAAATTTGGCTATTTCAATTGTTGACGTACCCATTGAGTCAAAAATTAGCTTCGTCACTGAAGACAATTTTTCGGTAGAAGCACATTTCGCATATAGGACGAATTTTAATAATAAAATTCAATGATTTGTAAGCGTTGTTTGTTTGTAAGCCGATTCATGGTTAAATTATAGACCAAACTGAACATGTTTGACAGTAACATGTTACACGAAAACAGCTGAGCTGCCAAAAACAGTGTTGCCAAAAAGAAAGTTGCTAAAAAATCACCCTATGTAAAAACAGTTTAAAAACAAATATAAAAAATGTCTTATTCACTTTGTAATCTCAATTCAGATAAGATTTTAGAACAATATTATTTTCAATTTCAAATGAGGATTCATATAAAACTTTAAAATATTGACATTAACAAAAAATGTTAGTCTTCTGCTGATGTAAAGAAAGGCGTATATTATGTCTCCAAAAAAATTTTCCGTTAACATTAAACAAACTTTAACCTAAAGTAAGAGCTAATCCAACATATTAATGTCAAATTTAAGTGTCAATTTCAGCTTAGTTTAGTGTTCTATTTAACAATTCATATTAAATAAGTATGAGTCCCAAATGGGACATGAGTCCCAAATGGGCATTAAAACGTCCCTTCTTTACGCAATTTGTCTTTGCTAAGGCCATCTTTTCATTATTTAGCGGATTATTTGGAAGCAGCAATAAACATTTATTTCTTGTGCATTTTATATATCTTCTCATTCCCTTTCCCAATTACAAAAAGTGGAAAATGAAATAATAATCAGTTTTATAACTGCAAAAAACAACAATGTATAAAAATAACTACACTAAAGTTATATCCTAGGAAAGAAATTATTGTGATCAACAACAACACTACATTCTTTAACACTGGCTCCTCGTACTATGACCTTTTGTTATGTCGTTTTTTTTTTAATTATAAAGGAACAAAGTAGCATCCTCATGCTGGCATGATTAGTTCTTCTTCAAAACAATATCAAAGATTATCCAAACAAATATTGAAGAAATGTTGTTAAATGTTAATTCAACAACACTTAAACTACCCAGCAAAATAAGAGCTGAGGAAGAAGTAGTTTAAAACTACATCTACTGAACACGAAGTTGTGAAAATTTCGGTGAATCATTAATGATTTTAACATTGGCGTGTCATTGGGAGGAAGTAGTTTGGTTCGGTGCTATGAAAAATCGATGAGCAGATGGACTTTTTCAATAGTTTACGGAAATTGTTAAATACAGGGACTACAAAATAAATATAGGGTGTGGCGTTTTTTTAAGTTAAAAATGTAATTTTGAACACGCCAAGAATTATTATTCCGACCAGGACAAAGTGAATGTCACTGGCATGCAAAATATGTTTTCAATAAGGCATTTAATGACTTAATGAAGTAACCTTTTGTGGACTAACTAAATAAATGTTCTTTTACTAGTAGGGGTTAATATCAACATTTTGGAAGTTGTTTAAAATGACTTCTTACAAATCGAAAAATTTGTACTATTAACTTCTTTGGATGTTCTGAAAAAGAGATTCGTAAAGAATAACATCCATTTTATTTTGCTGGGTATTTAAACAAAAATAATCATACAAACGTGTTGAATTGTGCTTTTTTCTGATTTTATAAGAAGAGATACATTCTTAATAACATATAACACTATTAATTTATATAAAAATTATTAGGGACAGGAAAGTCATTATGTAAATTGTTAACTTATTCTTACTAAAATTGGAAAATTTTGTTTACTTTTTGTGTTGAAATTTTTCAGAAATTGTAATATAAAAATCCAAATTAAGATTTTTTTTGTTTCCTATGACATTCATAATTTTTCAAAAATCGTCACATGAGTGCTATAAAAAATTCTTAAAATTTTATTTCCAACTCCGGGACGGAAAACTTTTTTGATCGTGATATAGAGCAAGATAAAGTTCAAACTTTAGTTTCAAATATCTTCGTTAGGGTCGCTGTAAAATGTGACAGAAATCACAAAACTTCTCCACGAACTTTTTTTAAAGACAATGCTTTCGTATAATGAGGGATAACTGCAGTATTTACATGCTCGTGCATACTCTCTCGAAAGTATGCTACATAACATACATGCGTCATATTGAAGTTTTATTTTTGTGTGCAACAACATTGTGATACAAGGTATTATGAGTTTGTGCTTATGTTTGCAACTTATGAACAATTTTCAATGAAAAAATTTGTTTGTACAATGTATACCTTTTATGTAAAATTTACAGAACGGATCAAGAATTTTCGGTGCTGGTTAACATTTTAATATACAGAAAATTATTCCATATTCTTTATTAATATAAATAAAGAGCAATTTTCTGATGAAAAAGTTTGAAAATGCAGCTGCCAGTATTGCCATATTATAATTTTGAAAAAAATTGGCAAAATTTTGTGTGGCTTGTACACTATAGTAGAGTAAAATTACCTCCTATTAAGTGGATTATTTTAAGCTGTGTCTACAAAGTTCATTTAATAATAATTACTCATCCTTGCCATTTTAGCACTTTAGGTGCTAGATCTAGCATATTTTTTTATGAGTAAGCACCTAAAATTTATAAAAAGGTGCTGGTTTAGCACTTTTTTTAAGAAATTTAAAAATATTTAGCACTTTTTTCAAAATTATTCATAACGTCATGAAAAAAAATGGGTTTTTAAAGATAAAGCTTTTCTGAATAAACTTATGTAAGTGTCGAATAAATATATTTATTTAGTATTGGTACCTTTTTGTCAATTCGCCAAAGAAATACTTAAGTCTTAATTTCACACTACATTATTGAAAACCAAAATCTGATATAGTATGTTACCCTAAAGGCATTCCATTTGTGTTGTGTGTATCTGGGATTCTGTAAAGAGAATAAAAACTAATTAGGAAGCACTGTGGATGGATTCCCTCCGATTGCGATGAAATTTGAATAAAAAAAATAAATAAGTATGGTCATCATTTTGGCGGACCAATCTTATGTTTAACGGTTAAAACGTAGGTTTAAAAATCAACACCCCGAGAGGTATTGATGACATTTTGAATGGTATACTAAAACTAATAAAAAGTTTTAAAACAAAAAAGTTTCAAACAACTTTGAAACCCATTTTTACCCCATTTTTGAATGTGATTGTGCCGCTATTTTTGTAAGAAAATTTTTATTACCTTTGTCTCCTCTATCTTGTATCCAAATTTGGTTAAAGTCTGGTGGAACCTCCTAGAAGTTATTAAAAAAAAGTATTTTTTTTATAGCATTTCCCATTTTCGTACAAAGAAAATACTTTTAACAAATGTTATTAGTTCATAACATTTTAACGGATCGCGGTTTATACAAAATTTTTGTTCCAATGTCAGCCGGGAATACATGTAATAGTAATAAAAGCAGTAAATTTTTAGGAGTTTTTAAAAGTGAGTTTTTCGACCACTCTAATGGCTATCTACCGCATTTTGAATGCGTATAATTTTTTTTTTTAAAAAGTACTTCGCCGTCCGTCTTAAAACAGGATTTCATAAATACAAAAATTGTAAAAAACATTAAAAAAGATATTGTAAAGAATCTTAGCCGCAAACTTAGCTAATCTCATAAAATTCTATCAATCAGCATCGAGTCCCATATATAACAATAATTAAAGATTTTCGTCAAAAAAATAAAATAAATCAATAAATCATACAAAAAATTTTGAACAATACACAACAAATAAGAATAACTTTTTTGACACAATAAATTCTCACAAAAAATTTTTAAAAATATTAAAAACAAATAAAGCAAGATAACAAATATAAAATATTAATTAATAGAAAAGTATATGACAGATAATTACATGTATGATTCCATATATTCCCAAAAATGGGTGCCTTTTTAGCATGCATGGATAAATATATGCGTCCATAAATGTCACATACTTTCATATATGATTCATTTAAGTAAATATATAAATTAAAAAAATTTCATTAGCTTTAATCGAAACAATTCGTATGCTGCTCTTAAGGGAAATATAAACCAAATTGTGTAGGGTAACTAACTGTCGGTCTTCACTAATAATAAATTTCTTACAATATGTATAAGAAAATCAACTCGTACTTCAAAAATAATTTCATGCAATATGCACTTAAGCATGTGTTTTTAATTTCTTGTATGCTTGTTTCTAGAGTACTACATAGAACAAAGTGTTTATAGTATTTCTTTCATTCTATTACGCTTTTACTTAATAAATTGTATATTAAACAAGTAATTAGCTTATAAAGTAATTAATAAACGTGAATTATAAATTTCTTTGAAACTTTTTTAAATTTAATACTACTACATGCTTTCCTATGTTTAATTAAGGAAAGAAGTGCAAAATAACATGAATTAGTGACTCTGTAGTTTTGGATTAGAAAAAGAGCTGCTAAAGTTATTATTAGGTTCGTTCGCGTACTTTTCTTATTCAGAACCAAACTTACAGAGTATATACAAATATTAGATTTAAACAGATCTCAATTGTACCAGATTTAATTAGATCTCAAAATTGGGGACAAATTTGAGATCTAATTAAATCTGATCAAATGTAGACAGATCTGGTGTACCGTATATAAATTCAAGTCTAAATTAATCTTAGCATTTTTACATTTTCATCAGAATTAATAGGAAATTAAAAAAATACCTTTATTTTTATATACAATACAATACATTTTTATTTTTATGTCTTTGAAAACGGTTCAAATGGCTACGATTTTGTACTACATCTGTTGTTATATATGAACAGATCTGGCACCAGATATGTTCTCATATGACCAGATATTTGACACCAAAAATTACCAAATTTTCCAGATCCCTTAAGATATGTACAGTTCTGTCACAAGATCTGATCAGATTTGTCCGTAAAGTGTATCACATATGCCACATATAATCATATATGATCAGAAAGGGCACCACAAGTTACAAGTTTGTTAAACAGGTAATTGTAACATCAAATGCAGATAGAAATTATAATTGGTCGATATGGAAAAGGAGTTCCTAAAAAAAGTTAAGAGGTACATTTTAGAAGTGTTTCTTATATTTTTCATTATTAAATGCAGAAGTTTTATAAACATTTTTCTAAAATATGTCAATCAAAAAATTTAAATTTCAAAGATACAATGATAAATTAAAACAATAAAATACAAGGTAAATTAAAGGGAAGTTTCCAAGGTACAACAATAACAAATGTAAAATAAGGCAAATTCAAATTAATGTAAAATAAGAGAAATTGAAATTAATGTTTGTGTTCCAGAATTTTTTTAAAAAGTGTTTCTAAAATTTGTTTCAGTACGCAAATTTTGAATTAAAGTTTCAAAGATACAATGATAAATGAAAACAATACTCAGGACCAAAACACACATTTATTGCTTTTTATTCGAGAAAATTGTTATAATTGCTTTATTTGTGTTTGCAAAAAACGTTCATGAGTTTTTCAAGTGTATATATATTTTTCTGCTTCAATATTCCTGCTGGCAAAAATTTGTGCACTAAATATTTTCAAACAGTTTTTTTTTTGGTTACTGAGTACGAGAATTTATGTAAACGAATGCCAACCAGTAAACATTTTCACAAATGTGTACAAATTATCTAGTAATCGAACGGAACTATTGTATTGATGAATAATTAAATATTTGCTATCTTAAGTGGCATTCACTAGTCGTTGACGTATTGGGAACTAAACAATAAAAGTAGGAAATAAGTAATTACTTTTTCGCAAACGTTATTGATATTTCTTTACGAATTGAAATGTTAACATTAAGCTACACAGGCAGAAATTGCTTATATTCCACTAACAAACAACTAAAACATACATACATACAATAAAGAGTTAATATATGTTTTTTTAAAACAATGGTTTAAATGTTGTTGAGTAGGGGTACTGTTTAATGTGCTGTCTGTACCAAACCAATAAAAATATTTTTAATATAAAGTTTTACATACACAACCGGTTTTCTAGCCAAAAGCATTCTATTATTTTTGTGGTAACATACACTTGTTGTTTCCCATATAAAATTTTAACGGGTCATTCACTAATCTGGCCTAAATCATATTTTAATATTGCTGTTCGACTAAAAACGATATTTGGTCAGTCATCGAAAAATTCTTTGCTTTACCTCGTTTTTCTTAAATTTTACACTAAAAGTCGAATACCGAATACAGACCACGTAAAATGTTATTTAAAATTTCCACTAAAGTATTTAAGAATCGATGGATTTGACAAGAAAATAGTTTTATTTATAATATCAAAAATTATATTTTTATTAAAATTTCTAGTTATGAGAGGGAAATAACATTTTTGGATTCTATACACATAAATATTTAGTGCCAACCGAATTATGAAGCAAACTTTAGATGCTGCAACAAATAAATTCCGTCAGTACAACCATATTCAAATGTGATTATGTGATAATTTTAGGTGGTCCAATAAAGTAATTTGTATTAACAGAATTTTGTTGTTAAAACTAATATTCAGTTGAAGTAACCGAATGCAAAAAATGTTCACTAAGTTTATACAAATATTAAAAAGGTATGTCAGCTTTCATTGTAGCTTCGATGGCGATACATGAGTCGACTTTTATAAATATGATGCGGCGCTTTATGATTTAGGGAAAACCTCAATTTGGCCCTTTGTGTTAAATACGTGCCCAATCTTGTAATAGAATCATAAAACAATATTGGTAGTTTTTTCCAAACATTTAAGTTTGTCTTATTTTATTTTTAATTTGCATGTAAGTTTCCCTATTTTTTAGCACATAACTGTAAAAATATTACTCATGCAATTTTGTTTTAAATTTTTTTATGATAACGATGTTACGTTTCGCATTTGCACGATGTCTGTTTTGTAAAATTGTTTTCTTTTCCATAAAAAATTTATTCTTGCAGTGCCGACGCAATGACACATTAATTAGAAAAAAACATAATATTAAATATATCAAACATAGAAATGAGGTTTATTATCCAAATTGGCTTTATTATTGGTTTTATTTTCAGTAGAATATTTCCCAAAAGTTGTTGGGCTGCGAGTTTGCGCATATATATTTTTAAAACCCCCCAAAACACTCAAAAATGCGTTAGTCCACAACCATATGTACAGAAAAACATATAAAATTGGATCAATAACTGCACAAATTGTCATTTGGATAAATTATTTTACTAACTTTCTTCAATTCAGAGATAATAAATTTGGAGTATGTGAATATGTGCACAGCCAAAAGCTCCCCATTCTACCCTACTTGATTATCGTTTAAAATTTATTAAAAATAACACCCTTATATTCGACAACACAATGACCCATTAAAATTTAAGCAAGAGTCAAATTCAAATTTTATATGGTAAACATCAAATGTCAGTTAAAATTTTCGTGTGTTTAATATTAAAGTTTGAACCCAGAAAAAATTAAGTAATAGCAGCTCATTGCTTTTTGAATTACCAATAATGACCTACCGCTGCCCACTGGATTACTTCTAAAGTGAGAATAATAAGTGTGACTATGTCTATTTTTGGTATTGTTATTAAATTTTTTTTTCAAATTGTTATCAAAAATCAATTCAAATTAAAAGCAAATAAAAAATTAATAGAAAAAAATTTGAAACATAATACAAAATAGTTTTTTGATTTAAAATATTTTAGTTTTTTTTTTGGAATTTTTCCAATAACATTTTGAATTGGAATTTTGAATGAATTAATCTTTTCCATATTTTTTGTAAACAAATACATTTTGATCATTTGGGGCCGCCTTTGTACGAAAGCTGTTTTCGTATATGGACTTCGCGGGAAAGCGAAATAGAGCAATTATATTGCTTGCCCTGCTCACACATAATTCATTTGTTAGCTTTTGTAGTTTTTAATACTTATTTAATTAAAAATACAAAAATTTCAAATATTTTTATGACAAATATTTTTGTTTACATTTAAAAGAGAAAAGGAAATAATTTCTAAGATTTGGCAGCATTTTTATATCTTCTTAATTTTTAAGTAGATTTATCTATAACTACTTAGCAAGGCTTTATCTACTTATATTTGCATGGAATATTTATATAAAAACATACCTATATTAAAATAATAAACTTAGAAGGCAAACTTCAACCAGTCACTGCTCGTTCTAAAACCCATTATTTAGCAAGGTCTTTTTTTGCTGGGAAATGTTGTGTTTTAAAACACATTAATGCCTGTAAATTTATCTCAAAATAACCAGAGCTTGACAATATGTTAGTTATGAATGTCAAATTTGTATGCAGTGGTTAGTTATGATTTTGATAAGTTGCTCACCCTAAATTGTTAATGACTGTTTTTGAAACTGATCTAACCCAGCAAAAAAGACCTTGCCAAATAATGGGTTTTAGAACGAGAACGAGTTGAAGTTTTCCTGCTAAGCTCATTATTTTAACATAGGAATGTTATTGGAGGTAGCTAGTTAGCTACAACTTTACGAGTAGAGAGTGAAACAACTAGTTAACCGTAAGGTTTAAATATCTAGTTATAGGTAACGCAAAAATAACTGGTTGCAATTCATATAATAAAAACTGGCGACTTGAAGGTAGTTATTAACTGGTTGCTTTTAAAGAACATAATAATACGTTACATAAGGGGTGCAAATAATGCATTATCAATAGGTACTGAAAGAGTGGCTACATATAATGTGTTTATAAGTCGTTACAGAACTGATAACAAGGAAGGAGTTGAATAACTACACCATTTCTGAAAGGACCAACTATTTTCAGAAACTATTAATTTAATTTAAGATATTAAGAATTTAATTTCAGAATTTAATATAATAATAACTGAAATTATATAAATATTAAGTGATGAATCTGAAATTAAATTGAAAACTTCTTTAATTGTTATTTTCTAAAACTAAATTGATTATTTCTGCAAATAATTAATAATTTATAGCATTAAATTGGAAATGGTGTATAAAGAAATAATATATTATATATTTTTTTTTTTAATTAATTTTATATTTATAATGATAAAAAAACTTAAATACAAAATATGTACATATATTTTATTAAATTCACAAAAAAAATAAAATAACTTTCAGATTAATTCATTCAAAATTGCAATTCAAAATGGTATTGGAAAAATCCCATTTTAAAGTGAGAAATCTACAAGTGCAATAGAGATTTTCCATTAAATTTTCTGAATATGTAATGATTGAATTTATTTGCTTTTTGTATTTTTCCAATTTAAAATAGATAATCCATTTGTTCGGAATTTTCTCAATATTATTTGGAAAACTCGCAAATTTTATTGTAAATGGTTTTTATAATTTACAAGATATTTTAATTAAAATCATTAAAAAACAGAAATATTTAAAATCAAAAAACTATTTTTTATTATGTTTCAAATTTTTTCCTATTAATTCTTTATTTGCTTTTAATTTGAATTAATTTTTGATAACAATTTGAAAAAAATAAATAACAAAACGAAAAATAGATTTTAACTGTGAAAAATAAGTAGCTAAAACACATTATTAGGTACTCATTATTTTCACATTGAAAGTAATGTAGTATGCAAGGAGCTGACATGGAATATCGATGGCTGTATAGCACATTATTAGCTACTCATTATGTGTCAGTTCAAGCTTCAGTTAGTAGCTAACTGGACATTGTGAAAATGTGGCTAAATTTTTCAATTTTATTTTCATAAATATTTTAATTTAAGAAAACACTTTTTTCTTTTAACTTAAACACTATACACTACAACATCTAATGTGTTGTATTTAACGAGCCTTTAGCGTCCAGATACTAAAGTTAATAATAATTTTTTACTCATAAAACTTGTTGGTTCAACAATTATGATGATAATAACGATGATTTCAATAAGAGGTTGCTGTTTTTCTTATAGAGCGTTTTAAAAGTCATAATCAAGCAGCAAACTGCAAAAGAAAACTTTAATGCAAATAAAAAAAACTTATAATTTAAATGGGGGAACATTTTTTTGAAGTTTAAACATTTTCAATAGGCTTTTAATGGGTTTATAATTATAACAAGTTTGGGCCCTCTAAACAGCAACACAGCTTGTAGCGGGGCGCATTTAATTCACCACAAATGAATCACAAGAGTATTTTGTAATTAAAATTTAGACTTCTTTGATAGAAAACTAAAAACATTGAATATGCACACAAACAAAAATAAAAGCCCTAAGTTTCAAAAGTAGCCCTTTCTGTAGCTTTTAAAACTATTCTTTAATAATTTTCAAGTATAGATTTTTTCTTAGTAGAATTTTTGGGTACACAAATTTTTAATTAATTCAATTAATTTGTTTGTTAATTATGTAGTTTTTATTTTGAATAAAAAATTTCAATTGAATCAATTAAAATTTATTTATATAATTCAATTGATTAATGAAATATCTCTTCATAAATATCAATTAATATTTTTTCATACAATTAAATCTTTTAATTGAAGATTTAAAAGTTGTTAAATAAGTCAAATTTTCAATGGATCACCAAATTTTTTTATTAAAACTCGATTTCAGGTCTACTAATTTATACATATCTAAAGGGCTCCAAAAACGGTATTCATTTATGAATTACAAGTTATTCATTTTAGAAAATACATATATAAATTCCAAAATATTTTTGTGTCTTTCAATTTAGAATTAAACTTTTAGGGTTAAATACAAACAGGCTACAACAATTAATTTCCATCTTAGTTTTATTATGTACATATTAAACATGACCAAGTCTTTAATACCGACCGCCAAAAATTATCAGAAAAAAAGCAAGAGAGGAGAAAAGAAAAATGGCAAAACAACAACATGATGTTAACAATTATGCTAATTGCAAATGGTAGCATTTTCTAAAGCTTATGTTAAGTTAATGTTCTTACTGACGGGCTGACATGACAGCCAAGTAAAAAGGATGGCAAGGCAGACTATTGAAAGTTGAGCAAGTATCTTTTAAGCAAAGCAACCAGCCTGGCCTTTATACTATAACTGAACTACATACTGCATATAATCACGTCAAGTTTACAAAACCATTTTCATCTCATAATAATATACATTACAAATAATTTCATTTCGAATTTTGTGTTTTTTAACAAAAAAAAAAAATTAAAATGAAGAAGAACAGGGTATCCTTAATAATGTTTGGTTGTTTATCATTATCATGATGATCTATCTATCTGTGTGATCACCTTAAATAATTATGGTACAAACTCTTTTCAATTTTTTAGCCATGTTAGTCTGAAACAAGAAATAATAAATACAAAGTACATGATCGTTGGGTGTAAAAAATTTCTCAGTAAATAATTTGCATTTATTTAAACACAAAAAAACATGATATGGTTTTTAAGAACCAAATGAAAAGTTAAACATTTAATTAAAATATATGTTTTAGAAAATTATTTTAAATATAATTTTATAATTAAAAAATAATTGTCTTATTTCCAAAATTATTTTTCTATAAAAAAAAAAAATGTTAAAGTACCTTCTAACATACATTTATTCCAAACTTCAATTAAAAATTTATTTGATTTTAAGTTAAACACATTAATCTTGTACACTGGCCACAAAAATGCAAAAATTCAAAAAAATACAGTTGAACCCCGATTTCTCAAATAAGTTTTTTTTTGGCTTAAAATGCTTTTTTTTTTGTATAAAAAACATTTCCTTAGAGAAAAAAAAGTTCTGAAATATTTCCGCGGGCGAAGAAACGTTTTTTTGTGCATTAACTTTTGTGTGTTCGCTAATAACATTGTTTATTAACAAAATATAAAAAAAAGTATTTTTAATTTTAATTTAATTTTAAGTTGTGACATATATTCCCTAGAATTTGCGCCATCCCAAAAAGTAGTGCAAAACGGGTTTCGACTGTAAATTGTATATCAATGTAAATGAATGAGTGAATGAATTAACTATTTACGCAAACTATATTTTTAACAAAAACATAAAATTATTTTAGAAAATTTAATATGATTTAAAACTTGTTTATAGCAACAACAAAATTGCATTATCACAGAACGAACAAAAATAATAATGTTGTTTGTATTCTACCTTAAGGGTATTTTAATTAAATGTTGTTCAATGATTTTTTCATAAATTTAAAGTTAAATAAATGTGTATTATTCTTTCAGTTAAATTCAATAATGAATACTTCTTAAATTTTAAACAATTTCTTCGATTTTAATTTTTTAAAAAGTAAGTTTTGACATGACATTGAAGATTTGTTAAAATTTGTGTTTTTTGAACCGATTTCATTTTTCTTGTTGTTTATTATTGGCAATTATTCGCCTCGTCGTAATCAACTTTAAGTCAAAAGAGGGAAAATAAATATAATTATATATTACATTTTTTTAAATTATCTTATATTTTGTCAGATATAATCACATCTAGTTATATATTGATCGTTATAAAATTACATATGGTTTATATGATAAGATATGGTATAATTACATCATATTAAGTTACATATATATAACACTAAATGGCTCAGACGGTACCATATTTACTTATATAAATATAACTTATACAGAACCATATACACTTATATATGGCTTATGCAGAACCATATATAATTATGTATGTCACCTTATATTTGAGATATAATAATATATGGTTCATTATCAAAAATATATTTTAATATGGTATGAGATATAATAAAAAATATATAATTCAATATATGGTACAATATAAGAAATATTTTTGAAAAATTTTAGAGCACTTTTAATATGATATAAGAAATAATAATTATTATATGTGGTGAGTAGAAGGCTTTAGCTGCTAGTACTCTTTCCGTCTTTTTTCATATAATATCATTTATTGTATTTATAATTCTTATAAAATAAAAAAAATATATGTGGTTCTATGTCAACGGTTTCAAATCTCAACCAGGGAGAAAAACAATTATCTTCTGTTTTTTAAATTTTTTTCTTATTAATATTTTTTACAAAACTCAAATTTTAACCCATTTCGGGACAACAAGACATAGAAAATTTTGATAGATTTTTTTCACATATTCTTTTTCATAATGGCATATTTGTAGGGTTGTGGAGCTAATGAATTCGAACTTTTTGTTTGGACCATCTTAATGTAGATACATTAAGGTACGAATTCATTAGCTCCACAACCCTACAAATATGCCATTATCAAAAAATATCGTCTGCCACCAAATCTCAAAAAAGGTTTTATTTAATGGTAGCACATCGCCATTAAAGTTTCAAAGTTGTTCTTGTTCTATAATTTTAAATTAATTAAAAGTTGAGAAAAATTAAATATAATTATAACGATCGCAACCCATTATATATAATACATTTTTGGGTGAAAATTACAGTTGAAATCAAAATTCAATTCATCGCGTATTTCGCGAAAATTTCATACGAAAAATTTTCCACTTTGATCAAGAAATTTGCTTATATTTGTCTCTTCGCAAAATTCTTTTTTTAATGATTTTATGTCCGTGGAATGTCTTATGTGAGACAAGATTTAATTTGAATACGCTAATAGCGAGGAACTAAAGGATAATTATAATACTTTCAAAAATTAAAAACAATGTTATTTCTAATAAAAGCCCTTGATAAGTAGAACGCAAAAAGTACAATATGTTGGATTTTTCGATAAACTAGTTTCCATATATATATAATATTGTCGGATCTAATCTGATACCATTTGATCTAAAACATTTTTCGGATAAATTTGGATCTAAATATATTGCTGGATCAAATTTGATATGACATTTTTCGGATAAGTTTAGATCTTACTAAATCCCTAAATATATTGCTGGATCTAATTTGAACTGCCATTTTTTGGATCAATTTAGATATTAAGGAATATTAACTTGGATATAATTTTATATTGTGTAAGATAAATCGATTTTACTCGGATTTCACATACCATAGTAATAAATGCAGCGCTTGTGTTTTTAATGTCAACTTTTTAATTGCGGCCAACAATGCTCTAGACTATTCAAAACCGAAAGCCGGTTTTTTCATTTTAAAAAAACCGACCGGTTGCCGTTTTTTCGAATAAACCGAAACCCGGATTTTTGTTATCGTTTACCTTTTTTTTTTTTATTAAAATACATATTTTTCTAATTTTGGCACAAATTTTCAACTCTTCAACTAGCGTTGCATACTTAAAGTAAAAAAATGTCACTGAAGTCTGTAGTAAAAGTTATTAATAGTTGATAGTTAGCCCAGTGAAATAATTAAATTGAAAATATACTGAACAAGAAAAAATTGAAAATACTCGAAAAAACTAAGACATCAAATTGGCCACATCTCACAAAAAGTAGTACTTCGCCGGCCTATGTACTCTTATAAAATTTGCTACTAAATAATGAAAAATATTTTCCATAAACTTTCGCAAAACTTCAAGTGTTATATTGTTGATTTCGTCGCGGTTCAAGGGGTATTAATATAGACCTTTAATTTCAAATAACCCCAAAGCAAACAGTCTGGAACGGTTAAATCCGGTGAACGCGAAATAATTCGTTCTACAGAGATGTCACGTAAAAAAGCCATTGTGTCCCTCGCAGTGTGTTCTATCCTTTTGGAACCATACGGATGGTTTTCCACGGCTGACCTTAAAAAATTTTTCAACATTGTCCTGTATCGAACACTAGTGATGGAAACGGCGACACCGTGTTCATTTTCAAAAAAATATGGACCAATTATACCTTCCGACGAAACACCGCACCACACAGTACTTAAGTGGGTGTAATTGTCGCTGTTGAACTACTCTTGGATTTTCCGTAGCCCATATCCTGCAGTTTTGCCTATTACGGAACATATTAAATTGGAAATGAGCTTCGTCGCTCATAACTAAATTGTGCATAAAATCATGATTTTCTTCTGCTTTTTTCTGAAAGTAAATTGCATAATCAAGTCGTTACTGGTAATCTGTCGGTTTCAATTCTTGGACAAGCTGAATTTTGTATGGAAACATTCTTATTGTATGCAAAATTCACTGCAGTAACCCTCATAAGAGGCCAAGTTGTGTCGAACGTCTCCTGGTTGATGTTTCTTCTTTTTCCCGAATACTCTTATGTATCAGTTCAATATTGTCATACGTGTACACCGGTCGTCGTCTGCTGGCACCAGTATGGTTTCTTAGTGCTCCTAGTTGTCGAAAATTTGCAACTATATTAAAATAAATACGATATGCAGGCTGAGTCCAAACAATGGAGCGTTGATTTGAGAAATAAATTTCAACGCTTTGGGCACGTTGTTTAATTGTTTAAAAAGTTAAAAGAAATTCAAACATTTTTTGTAATTTTGGCCACCCTGTATTTTATAAAAAAAATAACACCAATTTGTGAATTTTATAACATTTAAATTGGATCTCAAATTTGTATCAAATTTTGAGATCTAATAAGATTTGGTATAATTAGATTTAATGAGATCTATTCGGATCTGATATTTTAACACGGGATCATATTGTATATAAAGTTATATAAAATTAAAAGAAAATAATATTAGTATGACGTTTTAATATATGTTGAAATGGGACCATAAATAATCATATCAGTCACCCACCACATATTTTTTGATTAATTTTATATAGTTTTTATATGAAATAAGATTTGAAGACGTATAATAATAACAAGTATCATATACAAAAATTTGCTTCAAAAAATTCTCAGATGTAGTTGTATGTTATGTAGTGATATACGTCTTAATTTTACTCAATTTAATGTCAGGCTTAACTCAATCCCATTATATCCCAGTAAAACCTTTTTAATATGTTGGTACTGCAGTGCACTCACGCAGAGAAAAAACATAGTTGCAACATGATCACTGCTACTATATTGTTCTTGCTGCAATCGGGTATGGTTGTCACAACCATTTTATTGGTTGCCTAACCATCAACGTGGTCGCTACCATCATTATTATAGTAAATATTTCGCTATTTTATGATTGCCACCTTCTTTTTTATAACATGATTGGCTGTAACCATACTGTGGTAACAAATATTCTGAATATGAAAAAAATATGATAATTATGCAACCATAAAATGCTGGCAACAATCAAAGAAAAATTATACATTAAATAAAACATGACTTTGACATTTACAGTCATAATACGGGTATTGTCTTGTTTTCATAAAAACCAAAATGTCTTAAAAAAACAATCATATATTGTTTTTTAAAACTGGACAAATATCAGATGGGTACAAAATACCTTTCATGTGGCATTAAAACATTTCATCAATTGACCTATTAAGATCCAGTTTATTTTTTTTAAACTTTAGTAGATTTTTTTTGAGGGTTTCTTTCGAAAATTCCTCATACATGTATTTATTTACAATAATCAATTCATTGTCAAAAAGATTCTATATAAAGATTTTATATGGATCATATTATGATAATCCAGAAATCATAATATAGTTATGGGGACCATAATGTAATAACATTTTGAGCATACTATGATTACATGCAATCATATTATGATAAATTCAACATCATAATATGTTTATTTAGAATCATAATATGGTAATTTTTGGATCATAATATAACTGTAGGGTCAGTATTATGGTAAAATTATGGACATTTTATTATCATAATATGATAACCATAATATAGTACGACTATGGTTGGCACAATCATAAACCCAAAAATATATGATGGTCTTCGAATATGATTCTCCCAACAATGTTTTTTCTTTGCGTGCTACTGCAGGTACAACATTTCAAATAATTTAAACTCTAATTTTTTCCATTTAATAAAAAAATTAGTGTTTACTTTTCGTTAGTAACATTAAATTATGATCTCGAGCCTGATAAATTTAAAAATATATAATTAAAACAAATGGATCGAATAATATACAAAATTTACATACAAAAATATAGGGCACGATATAATTTATAAACTAATATAATTCAACAAAACTCAAATATGTTGAAAGGAAAAAAAATATTAGTATGCCAGATTCCCAATTCGTTCCCAGTAATGGTAACATTAACAATTGGAATGGCAACCCTGTCAATTGGTGCTTCGAAAATCGGAGGTGGTTGACAAGGGTAATTCCAAATAGATGGAAAAAATCTCAGTTTGTACGGGTGTTCATACACAAACTACAAGGTGGCGCAAAAGTAATCCTCCTATCAGAAAATGCTATAAATTTTGCGATTGGCCCCTAATGTCAGTTCTGTTTTGACATTTGTGTAGTAAACACATGCGAAATACACGTTAATAAGCAATGTTACGCTACACTGCTCCAGAACGCGACTATTGTGGTGACTATTTATTTGAGCAATAATGAAGATGATTTTTCATCAAAAATAATCATGAGTGATGAGGCCCATTTCCACCTTAGCGGGTACGTAAATAAGCAAAATTTAGGCTTCTGGGGCACTGAAAATCCGCGTGTAACCCACGAAGAGCCATTACACCCGCTCAAAGTCACTGTATCATCGGACCTTTTTTCTTCGAAGATGTCGCGGGCCAAACGGTTACTGTGAATGGTGAGCGCTACAGAGCAATGATCAACGAGTTCTTTTTGCCGCAACTTGATGAATTGGGATTGGAAAACATGTGGTTATAACAGGACGGTGCAACGCCACACACTGCACGTGCCACAACCGATATGCTGAAGGATGCATTTCCCGGGCGCCTAATCTCCCGTTTTGGCGATTTGCACTGGCCAGCAAGATCGCCTGATTTGACCGCTCCGGACTTCTTTTCGTGCGGCTTTTTGAAGTCGCGGGTTTATGTCAACAAGTCTCAAACTCTTGTAGCTCTTAAAGACAATATCCGTCAAGAATGTGAGGACCTATCGCCGGAAGTTTTGGCCAAAGTGATGGAAAATGCCATAAAAAGGGCTCAAATGACAATCAACTGTGGTGGCGGCCATTTACATGACATCATATTCTCGACTTGATGTAAAAAAACTTAAAAGACCAAATGAAAATAATCCACAGGAAGAATCAAAGTTTTTCATTTTTTTAAACTACTGCCAAAAAACATCGGAAGGAATTTCGCATAGTCATATTCTTTAGGATGTGTGATATATAAGCCTGTTTAAGGAGGCTAAAGTGTGCGCTCCCTCTAGCGCTGATCCTCACAATTTTTTCCATTTAATAAAAAAATTAGTGTTTACTATTCGTTAGTAACATTAAATTATGATCTCGGTCCTGATAAAATTAAAAATATATAATTAAAACACATAGATCGAATAATATACAAAATTTACATAATTTAAACTCCTCACATGTAAGTTAACCAACACTAACATATTACTAGGGAAAGATCTAAAATAATACGATTTGTAATAGAAAAGTAAAAGGTTGCCTACTTCTATTTCTTCTTACAAAACTTTTTAACTGGTAATGTAATCCAAATATTACTACTTTTACTCGAGTATTAACCATTTCAGAAATTTTTATTTTTGTGTTCTTTTTGTTTTCTTGACAAACAAATTTTAAAAATTAGTCTTTGTTTTGTCAAAGGTATAAACTGTTAAAAGGCAATTTTTTAGGAAAATATTAAAAATAAGCTTATTTATGGAAATATGCAACAAAGTTATTTTATAGCAAATGTGCAGAAAAAATATGCATTAGAATATGCATTTATTAAAAAATATTTAAAGTATATAAAAATATGCAATAACAACTAAATTACATTTTGTTAGAAACTCGTTGATTTGCAAAAATATTTGGTTAACGGAAAATTTTAAAATTCGAATGTTAAAACTTTTAAAATTGATGCATTTAAAATTGATGCATTATTGATTTTCTTACAATACTTTTTGTTATACTAAAATTCACAGCTTTTCAAAAATTACCAACAAAATTGAAAATAATCAAATTTTATTTGTAAATTTTGTGATTGTATCTTTCGTCTTAATTTGTTTCTATTTCCGAGTAAAAAAGTTTAGATATAATCAGATGTGGTCGTATCATATAACATATTATCATATATAAATACATATTTCAGTATGCATTACCATATATAACTATATATTACGTAATTTTTTTTTAATTTATGCTTTTTTCATATATAACTATATCTGGTTATATACTGATATTTTTTAAATTATAACAATATATATAATAACATTATATATAATTATATGGCTTACACGGGACTGTATATATACAGAAAAAATTTGAGATATTATAATATATGGTCCATTATCAAAATTTTTTTTAATAAATTAAATTGATCCCAAAAATTGCAGATCAAAGTAGATCCAGCAATATATTTGGGGATTTAGAAATATGCAGATTTAGAGAAATGCAGATCCAATTTGATCCAGCAATATATTTAAGGATTAAGTAAGATCCTAGCTTATCCGAAATAGGTCAGATCGAATTTTGTCAGATTAGATCCGATAATATTATATATTCGCAATCTACTCTCAGAAAAAAGTTAGTAGAACAATTTGTAATCGGTTTTCAATCCAGCTTTACTATTTTGTACTGATTTTAGTAAACAATTATTATATAATTATTTAGCAAATCTTTTTGCTATTTCCATTTTTAAAATTACAGTTTTTGCAGAATATTTACAAATTTTTTTTGCTAATTTCAGAAATCATTTTACAAATTTTTGAAAACCGATTTGATAAAATTAGCAAAAAAAAATACTAAAATACTTAATGTTATTTCTAACTAAAACTTACACCTACAAACATAAATTGTCTTTAAATGTTACATAGATTAAAAAAGGGGATCGGAAGTGAATATACCGACTCATGTCTGAAAATATAGTTTTTTAGTTCTAAAAATCAGCCCTAAAAGCAATTAATTTACCTTAAAAGTTAAAAAAAATTTACTAAATTATTTTTCAAAACAGAATTTACCAAATAAAAACAAAATAATTAATTCGTTTACGTTTTAACAATTTTTAAGATTTTTAAGCCTTTGATTTTGTTTCTTACTCTGTATAAATTTTTTTTTGAAAAAAATAAATAAAATAAAAAAATTTGATGCTCGATAAAAAAAAAATAAATTTAAAATTTTGTACTAATATTAATAATATTTAGTATTTTTTTTTGCTGATTTTAGCAAAAATTCCACTTTACAAAAAGCATACTAAAATTTAGTAACGGCTAATAATTTGTCTACTAATTTCATTGTACTACACGTCAGCAGACATGTGTTGCTAAGATTAGCAAAAAATACCGCTGGGCTGAAATTAGAAAAAATTCCCATAATAACAGCAAAATTTTCAGTTGACATTACAGACTTTTTTTGGTAAGTGTAATTCATTAAAAAACGTATAACCTAATACCTACTTCTTAAATTAAAACCAATGCCTTCGCCAGGATTTAAACTCGGTCTGCAAAAATTCGCAGCAAAAACATGGTAATGACAGGTCATTACTGTATGGACTACTATGTAATGATAGGTCATTACCTTTTGAATTACTTTAAAATACAAAATAATAACCTACTTATAAGTAGTACTTATATTTACATGCAACATAATGAATTACTCAACCACGTATTTATTCGCTATAAGTAGCCAGACTGGTAATGCATTATTGTCAATTTTTTTTGTAAGCGAGAGGGTAATTGGGACATCGCGGACAAAAGTAATTAAGCGAGTAAATAGCGTGGTAACTAGTGAAACCCTTTGTGTGCTGCTTACTCCCTCAATTATTTGGTAATGTATATTTTTGATGGATTGTAGTAAGTTAAGCACTCAGCAGGGTGTAGCTGGCTTTATAAGTCTACATTTTTCGTATAATTGTGTTATAAATAATTATATCTTCGTGACTTATATATAACTATATATTCGGAAATTTGGAAAAAATGTCTACATATCATGCCTGAATTAATGAGACTAAATTTATAATTATATATGACTGTATATATGTAATATATTATCTGAGAAAAAATGTGGATAAATAATTATAACATTTAAAACAAAACAATTTATAAATTTTAACCACTTATAGGAGTTTTGGAAACAAAGATCATATATAATTTTATATGTACCTAGATTTTTATAAAGTAATTATATCTTTTATCAAAAATTTCTAGGTCTTCTTTCGGAATGAGTTTAAAATTTAAAGTTTTGTAAAAAAAATATTAATATAAAAATTAAAAAACACTAAAAAAATTGTATCTGCCTGTCTGGTATTCGAAATCATTGACATGGAATAATATCTTATATCATATAAATACTCTACATATGCCACTATATATAACAATATATCAAATTTGTTTGCAAATATTGTACCATATCCAATTATATCATATAACATTTTGTAAAATATTTTTATTAATGGACCATATATTATTATATCTCAAATATGAGATAGCATATATGATTTTATATGGTTCTCTATTAGTAAATGTTGTCACGTGTAAGGCATATATAATTATATATAGTGTTATATATAATTGTATAAGATAATATATATACCATATCTTAAAATATAAATCATGTCTAATTTTAAAAAGATCAATACAGGAGATACATTTTTTTGTGATCAGGATCTAATTTTGTACATTTCGATCTGACATTTTTCGTATAGATTTGGATATTACTTAATCCCCAAATATATTACTGGATCTCATTTGATCTGCCATCGATCTCATCGGATCAATTTAGATCATTATAAATCGTCAAATATATTGCTGGATCCAATATGATCTGTCATTTTTCGGTCATAAGGTCAGCTAGATATTACCGCAAATATTAAAGAATATCAAATTGGATATGGTGAAATATTGCGCCAGATCAATATTTTTACTCGGTTTTTTTTAACAAAACTGTATAAAAACGAAAAATTTCCTTAATTTTTGAACAACAAAGACAAGGGAAATATAGACCTTTTACAAAAGTAGAAATGCTAGTTTTTATAAATCCAATAGGAAAAATGTGGCGCATCTTTTAATGTGTACTTAAGTGTGGTTGCTTATTCTAAAATAATATGTTTTTATCAGTTTAATAATTGTTGATGATTTGATCTTTTAAAATACCACTATATTATAAACTTTATAAAATTTGAGAAACCACTTTATAAAATTCCGTTATGTTTAAAACTAATCAAAATAGACAATTTTTACAATAAGTAATTTATTATATTTGAAAAATTTTCTTGGAAATAGAATTTTCCATTCGCAAAATTTTTCTGAAACACACATAAACAAGAAAAACATTTCTGGGGTTCGCACTTTTGTAAAATTTTATGAGAAACAAAACCTATTGGAAGTAATATTCAATCTTTATAGAAAGGCATTTTTTAAAAATTTTGTTCAAACTTTGGGGTTTTATACATTAAAAAAAATATACATAAATTTGTGGGAATTAAATTTTTTTATGATAATTACTTAAATCTTTTCATAAATATTATTTAAAATATTTGAACACATTTTTTTATTATCAAATAGAAAAGATTAAAAACGACTTTGTCTTACGATAAATGTGGCAAATTACTTTTTGTCTGTTGCCAAAATATGTACGTGCTTTATTTGCCACAATTCAGCTTTCACTAATAGAATCTATAGACCATGCGTTCTAAATTAAAATTATTCGAAAAAAAACACGTCAAAAACAAAATATGAATTTTAAAATTGTGACTTTGTAGGTATATTAAGTAATAAAAAATAATATATATTTAAATTTAGCATGATGCTTAATCGTACATACATACATATTTTAGATAAAAACTTTAGTAATTATTTGCGTGTTTTTATTTTTTGTTTCTTTTGTACAATTTATAGAAAATTGATCAAATAACACTTTCCGCCTCACACTAACACTCTTATGGTTCATTTTTTTAACTCAGTGTTGTGTTTGTTAAAAATTTTGACCCTTGACTTTGAAATGTTGAAAATACTGTAACTAAACTAGCTTTCAATGATAGGAAAATGTTTAAGTCAGTTGCATGTTGCATGGTTTAGAAAAATGGTTTGCTGTTTAAATTAAACAGCCACTGTTGTTTTTTTCTGCTGCTTTTCTAAACTAAATAAAAAATTTCTATCAGCACTTGAAGGTTTTTACTTAAGATTGTTTTTTAGTTTTTTTTATCATCCAAGCCTCCTCAAGCCTTGTGCCAGCCAACCAACAATTGGTTTAAATGTTGTCTTGGCCAACAACATAAAAAAAAACATTCATACAAGTGTAAAACAACCAGCCAAAATAGAGAATGTAGTTTTTACTATTGAAAACAACACAGAACAATAAAAGCAACAAAAATCTAATCATAATCATTATGATTTAATGTTGGTTGTACGAAAAATCGTGTACCAAGTTAATGAAAATGTAATTGAGTAACGAATGCCTACAATACCTTAGACAGACAGTTGGAGGAAAGGTAAAAAACAGCATTTCAAAAGTTTTAAAGGATGCAATTTGAGGATTTTTATAAAAAAATATTATATAAGAAATGGGAGTTAAAAAATACTTTTTAGTACATATTTTAAGACTTTTTAAACAGATTTTTCGGTTTGTTTAACCCTAAAAAGTTTCTAAATTTTTATTAAAATTTGCAAAAAGATTATTAGCAACACAAATCAGAAAAAATTCTGTAAAAAAAGTATCACTGAAATTACCAGCATTTGTATACTAAATTTTTATTCTTAAATAGATTACATTCTAATGAGGAGATTGTTGCTATTATGTGGTTCCCTTTTTTCCCTACTTTTTGTACATTTTTAGTAGCTTTTTTATTTAAAAATGCCGCTGTTCACTAAAGTATTTATCGACAAATTTTTTATAAATTACTTAGAAATTTCCATTTTCGATTTCTTTTCGAATAAAAAGGTTTCAGTTCATGGAATCTGAGAATTTTTCAGTATTATAAATTCCTCTGTGGATAATTCAATTTAATGGGGTACCAACATTTTGGTAATGTATGTTACTCTCATTCTTAATTTCTAAATAATACAACACATTTTTGGGTTTTCGCTAAAAAAAATGTATACCAAATTGCATTGATATATCCTTAGACCAGCAGCGTACGAGACCTTTTTTGGGCACTACACCCAGAAAACAGTATCAGTTGTGGCCACCGAAATTGTTGCCAATCGAATTCTGGCGGTTACGACAACTGTTTTCATAATAAATTATATTTTTGGTTGTGAAAGCCAATATTCAGTTGTACAATTTTATAATTTTATTCCACAGAAATATTTTTACGTTCCACAAAATTTTATTTAAAAAAAAATTATTTTTAGATTTTTCAGGTATCGAACTTGGGCAATCGGATTCATAGTTCACACTCTTGCTTACTGCACCACAACTAATTTTAATTTTCTTTGATATATTTGCTATTTAAACTTTTGAATAATTTTTCTGTTAACTTTAGAACGTAAGTATTCCTTTGGAATCTTGTAGATTAAACTGCCAACTGAACCCCTAGATGGCAACTAATCTTAATCTAAGGCACAACATTTTACGAAATTTTATTTGTATTATGTATTTCTAGATTTACAAAAAACAAACAATCTTTAAAATTTTTAAAAATAATCTTTTTAATATGATATCTGAGAGTGTTAGCGAAAATTTTTCTTTTTTAAATGTAGAAAAGTAAAAAAAATTATTTTGGACACTATTTAATCTTCTCCAATTTGTTATTCTTAAATATCTACTGCAATATCTAGCTGAACTTATTGGATCCGAAAAATGGCTGGTAAAATTAGATCTACATGATTGGGGATTTAGTGAGATTTAAATTTATCCGAAAAATGGCAGATCAATTTAGATCAGGCAATATATTTAAGGATTTAGTGAGATCTACATTGGAAATTAAATATAATATGAATTTATTAAAAAAATGGCAGAGCGAATTGTATGAAATTACATCCAACAATATACGGAATCTAATTTATTAAAAAAACGTATAAAAATAGACTAAACAATTTTTTAATTAATCATCAAAAAAATAAAATTTTAAAAATTATACAAAAACAATGCTTTCGCCAGGATTTGAAGTTAGTTTTATTCGACAGCACACAATGCTATACATAATGGCTGACTTTATTAGAGAGCATTGTTCGTATATATATAATATAACTATAAATAATTATAACTTCGAGACTTTTATATAATTAAATATTTGGGAATTCAACATATCATTACTAGTTATATGTAATCATATCTTATATTTAAAACAAAAAAAATATACATAGTAAATGTTTATCACTAACAGTGCTTTTGAAAAAATTAATTTTGGGAAAATAAATTTATAAGTTTCTAAAATGTATAGGTATTGTTGTCCCGAAACGGGTTAAAATATAAAATTTTTAAAAATTTTACATATTTTCTATAGCTTTTATTTTATGTTATCACGAAAACGAAAATATCAGAAAAATAAAATAATTAACTTTTCTATGATTAAACTAATATTTTTAAAATTCTTAATGCTCACTTTTCATTTTGAATATACATAAAACATGAATATTGCAAATGAAAGACAAAATGCTAACCTATTGTAGTAATTGGATGAGTACCAAAGTTGTATTGTTAATGGCTTAAATATAATAGTATTGTGTAATAAAATTTTTTGTCTGCCGCAGCAAAATCAGTTAACTGGCTAGCAATTAAAGGAGCCCTTATTATGTGAAAGAGAGTTTTGCAATACCAAAATATTCCAAGATTTTAAAGGTTTCCATTAGAAAAAATTACGGTAAGGTGTTAACAGGAACATTCACTATAATGAGATTGATCCAATATTGAAAAAATGTATATCGTTGGGTTCAAAAAAGAAGGTAGGTACTCATTTTGCCTGAGTTTTAGTGGCTCATTGAAAATAAAATTTTCGGCTGCTTTTTTGGGCCACTTTGAACATTAGAGGGTTAATGTTTTAAATCATTGCTGGATTTTATTTTTTTTTTCGATTATTGTTATTGTTACGAAACAAAAACAGTATTTTGTTTTATCTTCTCTTTAAAATAAAAAAATCTTTTAAGCTGCAACCTGTTTGAAAGCCATATCTAGTCTTTGTTAAACGCAACTTATATTTAATAAGACAAGGCTTTCTAGAATTTTTGGCTTATATTCAATTTTAACAAAATACCGAAAATATATTTTGTTACAAAATTGTTAATTATTTCTATTATTTTATTGTATTTTCAAAACTAATTAATAAAATACTGATAATTGTTTTTCCAAAACTAAACAGTAAAATTAGATAATTACATTTCATTTAATCGCCACTAAAAATCTTTAGTATTAACCATAAAATGTTCGTATTTGTTTAAAAATTAAATAATTATCTTATCTACAGGCGGCAGGTGATTCTGAAAATTCAGTTGTTTTATTTTAAAATTAAATTTATATAACTTTCTAAATTATCAATTAAGCACTGCAATCTTGATGTTGTTTTATTTGAACTATATAACTTATAAGATATTAAAATTTTAAAAATATTTTATTTTGTTTAAACAATTTAATGCTGCATATTTTTAAAGCCCCCGCATAGTTAAGTTATTATTGTTAATTTTTTTTGTGAGTGTATGTTATTGTTTCTTTTTCAGTTGTTTGAAAAGGTTCGCTGTTTTATTATTTTTTTTTTTTCATTGCACTAAAAATATGCGAACTGTGCATTAATCAACATCACAATTTGACGTAAAGGTAGTAGGTAGAGTTGTTGTTTTTTGACTGGTTTGCTTTATTTGTTAGTATTTGTATATTCACTTTTAAAAAATTTACTTTTTAAAACATTTAAGCATTTTGAGGTTTAAATCCTCCCACCTTATCTCCCCTTCCTTAAGATTTATATAAATTTAAATAATTTTAAACATAAATTGTCTACCTTTTATTGCAATAGCGTTGTAATGACATTCAATATTTAAAATTTATTTTTTAATTTACTGTAATAGGATCTAAAAAATATGTGAATTCAAGTATGAACTAGTTTAGGCTGACTATTTGTCATCATTCATTTTACTGATACTGATATTTACAAAAATCATGTACGGATTTGTATTAATTTTGATACCCTACATTACTAATTGGTCAGCGTATATGAGATTGTTCTGGCGTAACAACCAAAAATGTCGGTCATAGATCATCCATTTGAATTCACAAATAAGAAGATAATTTGATAAAGTTTGATGCACTGAGTCATATATTTACAGCAACTGAATGCAGTATATTTAAAAAGTTCTACGTAAATTTTTGTTCTGTGATTAAATAGTTAAAAAACAAATAACACATCGGCCAAAAATTCCGTAGGATAAAACATAGATGGAACTACTAATGAAAAATCCATATGATTTTTTGGAACTACCAACCTTCAATGCCAATTCGTTCATTAATAAACAAGTTGCAGGTATTTTAGTTACGCTACTTTTGTGACATCGAGACAAATGGTAGAAAAGTGACTTTAAACGTGGTCGTACAAACACTGATGACGGTGGACGCTCTGGTCGCCCAAAAGAGTTGGTGACATCGGAAAACATCAAAACAAATTTTTTTAAATGTTTTTTTTTTTTTAATTTGTTTTAAATTTTTGTAACAAAGTTAATAAAATAGATGAAAAGCCGATTATTTTAACAGACTCGTTAATTTTTATGATATTTTTGAAAGATAAATTAAACTATTTTTTGATCTGAAGTTAAAATATCAGTACATCCTCAAAGGGTTACCTTTTACAGAAAGTTCGTCTTTTTGTGAGTTTTGTTTTTTTTAGTGACTGGTAAAAAACGCTGAAAATTAAATTTCTTTTTAATTTAACTATTTATTTTAAAGAATTTCACTAATTAACTTTTTCAAAATCTTTGATCCGTTACTGTAAAAATATTGTCAGTACGTGTAATATTATGTTATTCGTATACACAATTTAAGACTTTTTACAAACATCATTACTTGTTTTTTAATTTTAATATATTATAACCACTATTACATTTAAAACATGTCTGTAATTTGCACGTACGAATTCGAAGTACATAAAGGTGTTAATTTCGATAGTGCTTAGCACCCAATAAAAAATAACTACTTTTTGTACCTGTAATCAAATACAAACGCACGTACAAATTGTAACGTACGCATGAAAAATTATTGTATGCCTTACCAAGAACTGAAACGATGAAATATTTATCTAATTTAATATGCAAACGAATTATTAATTCAAGTAAAAAACTTACTATTCAATTGGACATACTTGTTTGTATTCGTATATCCTATTACACATGATACGAGTATTTAAATTGAATTGGCTCAAAGGTGAAAGAAGAACTTACATGTTACCATTGCATTGTACTATATGATTTATACATTTTGATAGAAAATTTGTTAAGGTTTTAATCTAGTAAATGTTATATGGAAAAAGGGATAAGCGTATGTGTGTTATACGAGTATGTTGCACGTTTTCAAAACTAACAACGTGTTAAGGTTGGCAATAATAGAAAATCCTTAAAAAAATAATATTGTATTGGTGGTCAACTTCCAAGTTTAGTTTGTTACTTGGCATTAATTATTTACAATCTTATCTTGAATAGTATACAATTTGTGATGCTTTTCCGTTAACTCTCTTATTTATACATAGTCTTCTTGGTTTGTACATGACCAATTTTGGCAGAGGTTTGTATATTAATAATTTTTTTGTATTACTTTAAATTGTTATTTCCTCGTATAGTTGAGTCATTTAATTTTAGTTAATGCTCAAAAGAGATTAATATTCTCCCCATGCATGTCAGTCATTGGTATCTAGAACTTATTGGAGATAAGCGCGAAATAAAGAAGGAAAACTACCAACACTGCTTTGAGTCTTATTGTTTTTAACGAGAGAATACCTCCAACGTTTACACGTCGATTTGGACTTAACTCGGATATTTAATACAGAATAAAAATCTTAGGTTCGCCGATTTTTTATATGCCATTCCTGATGTTTAAATGGAAAAATATGGTGCCAAAAATTGGTAGATTTTAATTATTTTAACAATTCTTCTAAAAAAAATGCATTGCAACGATTATCGTTTCACGAATACATAAATCTTATGTTGATCTTTTTCAAATTTCGAAAAATTTCAACATGCTTCCGAACAAAAAAAGCACCCTAGTGCTTACCTCTTAAAAATTGTGATGTCAATATTGGATTTGCATGTCCTATTACATATCTGAGATGCATTCAAATCGTCATCTAGGTAGTAGGGGATTTCCTTGTAAGTTTTAGACTGGTTATATGTATTGTATTAAGATCAAGTGTAGGGGTTCTTAAACTTTTGCTTTTCATAAATATGTAAACAAAATGTATTTTTGTCTTCTAAAACATGAACATTTGACTTTAAATGCTTCTTTAAACCAAATTCCATAGTACAAATTGTAAAAGTTTGGAGCTTGTTTCGGTTACTACCTATTGAGAACTACTGTTTGAGTTGATTTTGTTTGCGGTAAGCAGCAATACAACACATTTTTTGAGCTCAACTTTAATATATTCCCATACAGTGGTTAGCTTGACATTTAGATAAATTTATGGCCACAACATTTTTTCTTATTCTTCTCTAGCATACAGAATATTCTTGCAATAAACAAAAATGCAATTACTTTATACCGAAAAGAAAAAAAAAACTAAATAGAAATGAAAAGGTGATAAATTATATTTTTACTTATTTTTAATCTCATGGACTGTGTTTTAAGGAATTGCGATAATAGTAAATTAACTTACGCACAGCAGGTTTCAACAGGTTTTAAAAACTTAATTTTTTAAATTAAAAGCAAGTGTTTTTTTATCACAAAAGTTTTATCAAATTGACCGCTTTCATTTCGGAGATAAATCTCATTTATAAAATTGAAAAATGTTCTTTAATTAAAAATAAGTAAACACATCAAATTCTTTAAAATGTTATACCGATGGTCATAAGTTGTTACTTTGGAATGACAGTTGAATTCTAACTTAAGTCAAGCATGCCAAACGGTTTCTCCATCACACTAAAATCATTTGGCGTCCATGCTTCAAGTAGTAATTTCATCATCAGTTACGAGTTATCAACTTATGACGATTGATATGTTTTTTTATTTATCTGATGATACATGCTATGCATAGCGCTGCACTTCATATCTTTCAGCGTTTATTCACCATCAGTAACAAGTGGCGCCATTGTTTGTATATTATGAAGTAATTCCCTTTTTCAAAACTTTTTTCTGCATTTAACACTAAACTTACCAAAGCGTTTGACATTAAAATTTAAAAATACTGTTCAATTTTGTTCATATTTTATAAAAGACTTTAACAAGTGCTTAAGTACAAACAATTTCTGTATTTTATTTCTTCTACCATATTATTTGAAATATATATGATACAAGGTGTAACATCATAATGTGCCATCATATTTTCAAATTTAGACATATATCAAGCTTATTTGGCACGTATGCTGTAGACAGATAGGAAATTACTTGACAATAAGTAATGGAGCTATATATACACCGGTCAATTATTTTAACGCAGTTTAACCATGGTGTCAGATATAGTTAACAAACATTGACTCTTCAACGATGTACACAATTTGGCTTCATTAGAATATTGGTGGAAGGCCTTAAGAAGTTCCCTTTCAAAGTGCAGACCGTCAAGGGAGGTTAACTTACGGGGCAGTTTCTTCTCTGGAAATTTGAACTGGCCAGCAAGTTCTGACGGCGGCAGGCTTTTTACTTTGGGACTTTTTGAGTCCTCACGTTTACCCCAGCAAGTCTTGAAAGCCAACGTTGAAGAGCAATCACTGATTTCAAATCAGATGTCTTACGAGCAACAATTAAAAATGGCATAGAACGAGAACAAATGTGCATCAACTCAGGAGGTGAAAATTTTACCAATATAATATAATGTAATCAATTTCAACATAATAGCAGCAAATTTACATTATGACAATATTTTTGCCCACATAATACAATAAAATTTTCTAGTTTTGCTTTTAACTATAAAAACCAAGATCTATCTCGCACATAAAATTTATTTTCAAGATTCTAATTTTTAATTATTGTATTTTAAGATACTCTCATTGCAGAATGCGCCACAAGCTATGAAAGAAGTACACGTTAGCTGTAAATACGATGTCAAAGATTTTAATTTTTGTAAATATTGACCAATTTCAAAGATATTTGCAGTGCAAGTAACAAAAATAAAAAAGAAATAAAATTATTTGCTTGCACATGAAAAGCTTGCTGTGGTTTGTAACTTTTGCAAGCCTTGACCGATTTGAAATATATTAATAAGGACTTTACATGATTTGTTTATATATTGTACAAAGAATATACAGTTAAGCAGTAACGTTCAGGAGTATTTTTTTCATCTTTAATTTTATTTAAAAGACAAGCATTTTTCTTCGAGATGGTTAATTTTGATGCAGAATTCAAAATTTAAAAATCTTAACACCTCTTTAATGGCCTATTGAAATCTTTAGATATCCATAAATTTTTGTGAATATCATCAAATATCAATCAGTATTGTAGTTAAGAAGCGAAATAATATATCATTTTATATCATATGAAAAAAAAGATAGATTTTTTTCGGTACGTTTAGTGTTAAAATTTAATTTTTTTTTTATTTCTTAAACTTTTTTATGTGATTAACTTGTGTAAGATTTGTGGTTATTGAGAGATATTTAAAGATTGTTTGGCTTACATCTTTAACATAAACTTTTCATCCTTTTAATTGTTTGCTGCTTTTCTAGGCAACCAGATTTTCAATTTTCTGCTTTCACGATCAACACTTTATAATAAGCACTTGAATTTCCAATACTTATCGAATTATTTGATATTAAAAAAAGTAAACAATAAATACTGTCATTAAAGCTGGTTGATGAAATTATTGAGGTGAATTTATGAAAAGTTTTGATCTGGCTTCAGAAACAAATAAAGGTTCTTCTCCATGAAGTGGGTGGTTTTTGGTGTAACTTTGTATTTTGATCGAATTTTTGTCTATATTTTCGCTTTGGGATAAATTAAGAAATGTTGGAATATAGTGAAAATTATCAAAAGTTTACTAAAAAGCAAATACAAATAAAAAAATTAATAAGGCTTAATATGGTCGTTAGAGTCCAAAATGCCTTTAAAATTTGAATTAGCAATTTCCAATAACTCTCTGTGACAAGTTCCATTTTGTTTATAATTTGTCATATATATTATTATCTGAAGTGTTACACAATGGAGTAGCGAAATAATGAAAAATAAATAATATTTGTTTATAAAAAACGAACCTTAAGCTCAAAAAATAAATTAGTTACTAAAATTCAATAAATTTTAAGTAGTTGGCGTTTTTTTTAATTTATATGTAATAATACATATTTAAGCCAAAATATCAAGTAAAAATTCAACTTCTCAAATCTAATTTTAATTTTTAGGAAAGTTACGCAAATAAAATTAAAAACATATTTAAGGTTTTTTAATTATTCGCGGTTTTTATTAGATATGCCATTTTTAAATGATAATAGTTACCCATGTAACTGAATGTAAAATTTTAAATTTATAAAAATTTTCAATGGCGATATGCTACCACTGAAGTGCCATGGAGACGATCAAATAAACCCATCAAACACATAGTTGTGTGCGTGCAGTCGTTCTTTTTCGGCTACACGTTCGCGTTGTCGGCAATAGTTGATGAAAATCAAAAAGGTTTGATTTTTTAATTAGATGGCTGATTATTTGATCGTCTCCTATTGTGATTGAACAAAAACAATTTTTTTTTGTGTTTGCCGTCATAAAGGAGTGCACGAATGAAAAATATATACATACATATTATGTGTTTTACGTTTCTGATTAAAAAAAAGAAAAACACAAGTTTGTTATTTTTAGTGATAGTGATTGACGTATTTATTTGATAAGTGTTATCTGCACCAGGAAAATCGACCGTTATTAACTGGTTTGCTAAATTTAACCATTATCGTGCGAACACCGATATTGCGCCACGCTCTGTTCGGCCAAAAGAGGTGGTTATATAGTAAAACATCAAAAAGGTCCACAAAATCATGTTGACAAACCATAAAGTGAAGTTACAGGATATAGCAGATACTCTAAATATATCAAAGGAAGGCATAGGCTTTATTTTGCATGCACATTTTATTGAATTTCCACGGAGATCTTAGAACAATTATAGTTGTTTATTGAATCATTTAAAATTACAAAGTGAAGAAAATATTTGATTTAATGTCAAAAATTAAAACTAAATTCCAAAGAACAGTTGTTTAATTTTATCAAAGTACAAAACGATAAAGTTGATTTTCAACACGCCTCCTCAACGACAATCGTTTTTGGATATCATGCCCATTTGCTGAATACAGAACTGATGCTTTACCTTTGGTAATGGTTTTGTAAGTACATCGGCAATCATCTGGTCAGTCGGCAAGAACTTGATTTTTACCACGCCATTTTCAATAGCATCACGTATGAAGTGGTAGCGATAATGAATATGTTCTAGAATGATGACCAACAAAATTTTCCATATGCTGGGCACTTTGAGAGTCACACATAACTGTTGTAGGACCTTCCAGGGGATAGCCAAGTTCTTCTAACAAATATCTTATATACATAGCTTCTTTTGCCGATTCAGTTAAAACAATATATTCAGATTCAGCACTTGAAGTTGCAACAACTCGTTGTTTACGCGATTCCCGGGATATGACCGCACCTGCGAAAATAAAACAAAATCCAAATTGATCATTAGTATCCTGAGCCCAATTTGCATCCACGAAACCAACTAAAGGCTTAGAACTTTTCCTATACATAAGCACATAATCCTTTGTTTCTTTTAAATATCTAATAATAGCTAACGCTGCATTCCAGTGTTGTTTTCTTGTATCCCCTTCTCCTGGAATTGTTGGTTCTTTTTCAAGATTAATTTTCGGCTGCATTGGGATTTTACACGTTTTTGCACTTGATAAACCATATTTCGCAATCAAGTTTTCAATATAGCCTGGTTGGCTTATAGACAATGATCCTGGCGTTTGATTAATTTCAAGTCATATGCAATGCTTTGGGTCTTTCATGTCACGAATTTTAAAATTGTTTGTTAGCAATTCAACTAAGTCACTTATAACTTTTTCATTATTGCAGGCGACAATTATATCATCTACGTAAAATGCTACTATTAAAGTGTATGTTACGGTTTTTAAAGAATAAACACATTGGTCGTACTTAGATTATTTAAGATTAAACTTTTTTAATACTGCATCTATTTTTATATACCACTGTCGACCAGCCTGTTTCAACCCATATATAGACTTTTTCAATCTACAAACTTTGTTTTTGGTCGCCTCCTCAGCAAAGCCTTCGGGTTGAGTCATGAAAATTTCTTCATTTAAGTCCCCATTTAAAAAGGCTGTAGAAATATCTAACTGCCGCAATTTCAGATCTTTTTCAACAGCAAGTGTATATATTAATCGCAAAGAAGATTGTCGAACTACTGGAGCAAAAGTATCAACGTAATCAATGCCATATTCTTGGTAATAACCCTTTACTACTAAACGCGCTTTTCGTTTCTCCACTTTGCCATCTGGTGTATATTTTGTTTTAAATATCCATTTACAGCCTATTGCAGTTCTACCTTCTGGCAAGTCTACCAGCTCCCACGTTTTATTCCTCATTAAGGACTTATACTCTTGTTCAGCTGCACATTTCCATTCCTCCATCTTACTTGATTTAATCATTTTCTTATAAGTTCTGGGATCGTTTGTACCATCACCGAATACAAGAGTGTTAGCTTCTCCTATATTTTTGAATAATGACCATGATCTTAATTGTCGTTGTTGCATAACAGTTCTTGTTCATCGTCTGTAAAAAACTGGTCTTGTTCTGAATCAATTTGTTCTAATAGATTTTGACTGTTGGATTCAATTCGATTCAATTGATTTTGATCTGATTCTACTACATCTACATCTAGCTGATTTTCATTTGTCTTTATTAGACCATCTAGGTTACGTTCTTTACTTCCCCAATTAAATTCATAAAATACATTTTCAGGTTCTATAGGTTCTGTATTGTTATTGCTGATTTCAGAAGATCCTACTTCCTCGTCTTCAGTTTCTTTAATGTCAACATCAAAATCATACTCAATGAAACTAACATAACGGCTTTTAATGATATCATGAGTACCGCGTTTCCATAAACGATACGCTTTAGCATCTGTTGAGTAACCCACGAGTATGTATTCTGAACTTCTTGGTTTCCACTTTGATTTCCCTGGTTTCTTGTTCAAAACAAAAGCTTTACTTCCTATATGACGTAGGTGTTTCACAACAGGTTTCCTTCCCGACCACAACTCCTCAGGTGTTTTGTTGCCATTTAACTTAGTTGGACACCTATATCTAATATAAGATGCAGTCATTACCAACTCTGGAAACTTGGCCTCTATCATCATAATTCTAGCCATCTCCACAGGAGTCCTATTCATTCGTTCAGCTATACCATTCTGCTGGGGTGTATATTCTACGCTAAGCTGATGTTTAATACCACAGTCTTTCAAGAATTTTTCAAAATTACGGCTCGTTAACTCAGCTGCATTATCTGATCTGATAGATTGAATTTTACAGCCTGTTTTCAACTCAACTTCCACCTTAAGTTCCTTAAATATTTCTAAATATTCACTCTTTTTTCTCAAAAACCGAACACAAACTCTTCTAGTGTAATCATCGATAAATGTGGCAAAATAAAGTTTTTTACCCATTGACTCTACTCGCATTGGACCACATTGGTCCGTATGTATTAACTGCAATATCTTAGTAGAAGACTTTTCATTTTTTGTGGTAAAAGCTTGTCTTCTTTGTTTACCACGGATGCAACTTATGCATTGTATATTCTGACATCTCAATTTTGGAAATCCGAAAACCATATTTTCTGAGCTCAACTTTCCAAGATCTACAGGGTTCAAATGTCCGTACCGTCGATGCGGACTTTTGAACCTTTTCCGAAACACGCGCTGCTATAGAATCATTTCTTCGAAAAGATTCAACACAATAAATACCACATTTTTTCTCGGATGATATCATAATTTTACCTTTCTTGTACACAATAGCCTTGTCAGAAAATATTTCTACCTTACAGCCATTATATGTAGCTTTTCCTATAGAAAACAGATTATTTTTCAAATCAGGGATGTAAAAAGTTTTTAAAAGATTAACTGTACTAATATGTCCTTTAACTGTAATATTTATCTGAGCTGTACCAATTCCTCTGACTTCCAAGTCTGTATCGTCTGCTCTTCGAACTGTGCCTCTGAAACCTTCATCGATTTTTATGAACTGTGATTTTAAATACGTCATATGGGACGAGGCTCCACTATCAAGAATCCAAGTGCAACTATTCTCTGACAAACTTAAACAACTAAAAGCTACTCTAGACGATGCTGCATAACCACAATGTAATGAATTACTATCCGTTTCATCATAGATTTCATTTGCTTTATTCAATGTAGTTTTACAATTTTTGGCCATGTGGCCTTTCTTTCCACATTTATAACAGTTTAAAGGAAAAAATGCCATACCTTGATCATCCTTGTTGTCAGTGCAATGACCATTCATCTTTATGTTACCTTTTTTAAACTTGTTCACCTTAAACGCATTATCTTGAGCCAATATTTCATCTTCATCAGGCTTGTCACCAATTTCTAGAAGCCTTGAACGTACAATATTGAGACTTGGAAACACATTAGCAGTGTCAAATGCTGCCTTTATTGCTTGATATTTGACAGGCAAACCATCTAACAGCATTACCGTCAAAAAATCTTCATCAATATCAGGTACCATTTCATGAAGTTCGGAGACTGCGAAATCAAATTCTACCAAATACTGCGAAATATTCTGATTTTCAGCCATCTTCAAATTGAATAATTTGCGATACAATTCCGCCTTCTTTCTTGTTGACTTTCGATCATAAGTATCTTGAAGATACGTCACATCTCATAAGATGTTTTAAAATGTTTAACCATACGTACTAAATCGGGTTCGAGAGCAATAATTATCTCAGCTCGGGCATCTTGATCTATGTCATCAAATTCACGTTGTTTGTTTACGGATTCTTGATAAAACTTCTCCTGAGCTTTGGTAGCATTTTCCTCTTTTGGTCTAGTTTCTTCACCCTTTACCATTCGTAGCAAACGACTTTTATGCAAAATTGCCTCCATTTGAGGCATCCATGTGGAAAATTTTTTTCCATTCAGTAACGGTATTCTTCCTGATACCACGGCCATTTTACTTTAATTAGCGTTCCTGTAAGTTGTAAGTATGATCACATACAATTAATTATTCTTTAAACAAGGTTCTGGTCTTGGCCCATAACCTGTTGAATTTCCACGGAGATCTTAGAACAATTATAGTTGCTTATTGAATCATTTAAAATTACAAAGTGAAGAAAATATTTGATTTAATATCAAAAATTAAAACTAAATTCCAAAGAACAGTTGTTTAATTTTATCAAAGTACAAAACGATAAAGTTGATTTCCAACACATTTGTCTATATGAACGCTGTTTTCGAAGAGGGTGCCGCGTTTACTAACAGATGGCAAAATTGCACGAATTACACTTCGAATTGCTTACCCACCCACCATATTCTCCAGATTTGAGGCGACTTCCAGCGACTTTAACCTGTTCGTATATCTAAAAAAACTCGCCGTGAGGCTTGAATGAGGAGGTGATCGTCGAAACAAACTCCTATTTTGAGGCCAAAGATAAATCGCTTTTCAAGAAATATATTGAAATGCAAGAGAAGCACCTTAATGATTGTATCAAAAAGTTGTGTTTTCTTCATTTCACCTGGCCGGTAAACTTGTGTTATAAATTCCGAAATAGTAAAATTTTAATTTCTTAAAAGAAGAGATGTCTTCAAACAATTATATAGTTCGAAAAAGAAGTTATAAATTTGACTGTGGGATTTTTGTTTTAATGTTAAAAAAATACTTTCCAGTGAGTGCGTTTGACCGTTAACCGCGGTTAAACGCATCCATTTTAACCGTAACCGCGATTAAGAGAAATTGGGGTTAAATATAAACTCTAATCTCGAATTCGCTAAAATCGCAGAGAATTCAAAGTGTTTTTATCTCATTCGATTTTATCAATTTTCGATTTCAATCATAATTTTAAATAAAATTTCATTGCCTTAATTCTAATGAAACTTCATCGATATCACGCAAAAATTCTTTAATATTAGGATAATTACCCCAGCGCGATCCTGATTTCAGGTTTCTGGATGCATTTTTACCACTTAATATGTTCCCTCCTTTAATTGTCTGAAATAGTAATCCTAACTTCTCAAAACAAATATCATTTTCATTTGTAAGTAACGTTAAAAAATATAAATAAATTAGTACAAAAAATAAATTGGGCATGCTGACTGTATGATATTATACACCAAGTATAATTTGGATAAAATTTCTGAGAAGCGACATTAAAATAAATTTTACTAAAACGTGCATTAAGCATATATGATGAAGGTGACCCCAAATATGGTATGGCTTTCTTTAAATTTATAGCCCAAAACAATATTCTCAATCACATATCTACGGTAAAAATCAATTTTTGTGAGAGGAAGGTCTAAATATGGCCTGATTTCAATAAGGTTCGTTCTTAGACCAATAAAACCTTACATACTAAATTTAATAAAATATCTTAAAATTTTCGGCAAGGTTGTTGCAAATATCAGCATAAACTTATTATACCCTTACCGCCATGACTATCCCTCGCGGTAAGGTATAAAAACCATTAAAAATCATAAAATCTACAAAACGGCCAACGCTTTTTTCCAGATTTACACAACCTGAAGGAATAAGTAACAATAAAAAAAAGAAACTCAAACAAACTAACTATTGTACTACATACACGTACGGCAAATTACTTTAGAGGTCTCATACAATGACAAGCAACAATTGCAATTTGTTTGCACACTCCCGCCAGCGTAAGCTGGTAAATAAATAATATAGACTGAAAAAAACAGTGGAACAAACTAAACATTATCAAAAAAAAAATATATTTAAACAAATACTTATAGAAGTTCTATTATAAACACACATAGTTTGTTTTAAATCCGCTACCATAAAACAGATTCCAAACGTTTTACAGAAGTGGTTATATAATTACTTTAAAGCATGATTAGTAAGCAATACCTTTTCATTATAACGGTAGTTGTCTCTAACGCTCTGATCGATACCGATACAAAAATTTTAACACTGCGATTCCAATAGTGACATGTGTCTTCAAATACCAGGGGGTTTATTTCATAATATTATTGGTTGCATTTTGTTTTATCTGTAAAATACCGTCATAAATCGGTGTTTCGATAGTTTAGCGTTATTTTAACGGTAGTTTAAGATATTTCAAAATTAAACCTGTAAAGTATTGCAATAAACCCGGTTATACAAAAAGACACATTCTTTAAATGGAATTGCCATTTTAAAATTTTCGTATCGGTCTTAAAGTGGCTGTGGTAGCCAACTACCGTTATTATGAAAAGGTATTGAATGCCAACCCTGCTTTAAAGTAAAAAAACTATTTCTTAACAACCAATCATTTAACAAGGTCGACATAATTTTGATAAAAATAAAATCCCTTAATTCAAATAAGTTTCGTTTAGAATCACTTCCACGAAGTCTCTGAAGTGATTCTGAAGTACATTTTCTATTTTAAAGTGAATGAAGCAGTTGCTCTCAAAAGCAGAAACTCGATATTATAATTTGTTCCACAACCGATCCTCTACAAATTTTAATATTGCTGGGACATATAAATTGTTAATATTTTTTCAAAAGTATTGGCAAATTTCATTTAAAAGTTTTTTATATTGCATTTTTATCATTGATAAACACCATGCACACCCGACTTAGTATTTTATTTTTTGTTTTCTTTTTAAAAATGATTTCGTTTCACTTTGCGCTTCATTAAAAGGCGGGCGGATGCGCGGTTGGTCTTTTGGTTTAAAGATCGTTTTAGATCTTAAAGCTTTGTGCAAAATCATCTCATATGACAACAACAAATTTACACATACTACACACATATGAGGTATTTCATAACAACTGTGCAGCTAAAAAATATCAATATCAATATTAAACTTTCAGTATTTATCAAACTTACAGTATTTATTGTCCTATATGATGCAAATAAAACATGGCACAACTTTTCAAATGAAAACTTGGAATTATAGTTTTATTTACAGAGAAAAATGTTGTCAGTTTCCAACTGAAATTTGGTTGCTACTACATAAATTCGGTTAAAACAACTGAATTTCGTTGACAACACCTAAAATATTCAGTAATCACATTTGATTTTGGTAGCGCTAACTGAATTTATTGGTTGTCGCAACCAAAATACACTTTTCAATTCAATTGCCACTTTCTGTGATATTTTCAATTAATTCGGCTCAATTAAAATGCTACATGCTGAGAAAACTTGGGAAGCAAAAATTGTATTGAGAATCTTAAAATCTATACCCAGAAAACAGTATCAGTTGTGTTCACCGAATTTGTTGCCAATCCACATAAATATTATTACGTTCCACAAAATTCTTTGTTAGGTAAAAAAATATAGTATAAAATTTGTTTATCAATACCAATCAAATTACAATTCGGTTGCTTCTACTGATACCCTAATTAAATAATTTATTTGATTAGGATAACAGTATTTGTAGTTATCACTTTTGAATATCGCCAATTTTTTAATAAATTTGATAAATTGTACCAATTTTCTAATATATTCACTTAATAATTGGTTGCTTCCACTGCAAAAAAATACTAAAGGATTTTTATTTATTTATATTAATTACAAATTATATCTTAATACCCTAACCGAGCACTAGCAACAAATGCTATCGGCTCGTTGTAGCGAAAACAGGCCAGAGCCTCTGGTGGGAATTGAACCCACGACCGAATTTTATTTTTAAAGTTTGTTGGAAATACCAATGATTGGTTTATAGGATTGATTTTTAGTTTCTTTCCATCTTTTGAATTCTCAATACAACGTTTTTGCTTTATTAGTGGATTATTGATATTCCAAATAAAATTACACCCTTACAAATAAATGTTATTGATTTTGATCGAATTGCAACCAATCTTTTCTCTGGGTGTATAAGAAACTGCCATTATTTTAACAAGAATTGATTCGGTGTGGATTATTTTAATTGAAGTTTACATTAAGTCATTTCCTGTACACTACCGCAAAACCCTAAATCCAAATAACAAAAATTGTTACACGATATTAAATACTGTGTTAAATAATGTATGGAAATTCACATCGAAAATATAAAAATCATGACTGATGATCATGTAGGGAAATTTTTAAAAATAGGCTTGTTAAAGATAAGTTAAAGAGCCTTAAGTATCAAAAAAATACTATTTTGGTTCCACTATAATTGTGACTATTTAAAAGAATTGATAATTTTAAAGCAAATATAAATTTTGCTGTAAAAAACGATTTGTTGCGAAATGATTTACAAATACTAGACATAGTACAAAACATGTTCTCTCGATTACAACAACAAAAAGTCAAATTAAGAAACCCAAATTTTTTCTAATGACTTTACTTACACTCAATTAAAAAAGTTAGTAGAAAAATTGGTTAAACTTTTATATTCCACAGTTTTTATAACAACTTTTAGTACAAATTTATTTTTAGTAAAAATTCTTCCAATTTTATATTTCAAAATTACAATTTTTTTCGTTGATTGAAGTAAAATATATTAATAAATTTTAAAAACCGTGACAAAAATTAGCAAAGTTTTTTTATTGTAAGTTGATTATGTTGATATTCTAAAACATAAAGAAAAAGTCAAAGATCATTGAAAATGAATTTGAATTAAAAAAAATTAATATACTAACGGAGGGCCTCATACCACATTTCTTTTTACTGTAGACTAGCACTCAGAAAATGCCTCCTACTAATGCAATGATTGGTGTCGATATCAAGAAAATAGCTTATGGGAAGGAGATAATGTTAAAATACTATATAGACACTATTGGAATAATTAAATTTCTGGCATCTACCAAAATTTATTAAATTATAATAAAATGCATATTACACTCTAAAAAATGTTTGCAAATTTACTACTATAAAATGGTTAAAGTTTTTTGTAATATTACGATAATTCGGTAAATATAAACACCAATTGCGTAAAACTTTTTTGCGCACACTTTCTTATACAATAATACACACACTAAGTATTTTTAGACACTATGTGTTTACAATTAAACACATTATGCCTAAAATTAGTATTTGTTTGTTGAATAAAAATTTTACGCTCAAAGTTTGTAACTATACTAACTTATAATGGCAAAAAAATTATGACATATTGAAATTGAAAAAAAAAATCTAAAACATTTTAAAAATTTAAAAAGAAAACTTTATTAGTTTTTTAATTTTATTAATAATTTGGAATTACTAATCAAAAAAATATTGATTTTATTCTTTTTGTGAGCTTCTAAACAATAAATTTTTTGTTTTTATTTTTATTGTGAATTACTAAACATTAAATTTATTGTTTTTATTACAAAACAAACATCTTAGTAGAAAATATGAGCATTTTTTTAGGATTGTTACGAATTATATGTGTACATTTACAGGAAAATCGTGTTTCTTTACGCACAAATTTGGTAAATTTACTCTTCAATTTTAAAATTTTAGGCACTTTTAATGTAAATTTAACTATTTTGTGTTCATTAATCTACGCATGATGTTTGTACTTTTTTTATTTACGCACAAAGAGTAAATTTACCCAACTTATAGTAGGAGTACAGTTTCCTACTATAAGTTGGGTAAATTTCTACAGAAATTAATTAGAGAGTATTTAAAAATATTCCTATATTTGTTAATAAGTAACTACGCCTAAATAGAAAATTTATTGCATATATTATTCGAAACTTATAGTAGGAAACTGTTCTCCTACTTTAAGTTGAGTAAACTTACTCTGTGTGCGTAAACGAAAAAAAGTACAACCATTATGCGTAAGTTGGTACACAGATAATGGGTAATTTTACATTGAAAGTGCGTAAAAATTAAATGATATTTTAAAAGTAATTCGAAAATTTACTAAAATTGTGCGTAAAAAACCTATTTGAAGAGTAAATATACGCATTAAATGCCTTAAAATGCATTTCTATATGCGTAATTATATAAAAAAAAATGCGTTTAATTACCAACGTATTATTTAAATTAAACTGCAGAAAAATACTTTTTTTTTTAAAAATAAATTTATTTTATGTATGTATGAATAATAATGAATTATAAATATAATACATAATATATATCAAATGGGTATGTGCTATCATGATGGTCATGTTGAATTTAAATTCACAAATATTATATTTATAAACTTTTGAAAAATTAATTTTTGTTTTAGCTTTTTTAATTTTTTTATTTTTTTCCAATTTCCAAATGTCAAAATATTTATTACCATTCTAAGTTAGTATTTTTACAAAATTTGTGCGTAAAATTTTAATTTAACACATTATGTCTGAAAATCTTTTTGTTCGTATTATTGTATATGAAAATGTGTACAAAAGATTTTAGGCATTTTTGTTTACATATACCGAATTTTCGTAATATTACATAAAACTTTACCCATTTTATTGTAGTACATTTACAAACATTTTTAGAGTGCAGTTGATTAGGAAATCCTCATATGTGTTTGTATTATGGAGTGTAGAGTGTACTGAATGAGATGAGAATATTCACCTAATAAACAAGAAAAATAAAATTAAAAGATGTTACGTTTAGTTTGTTTCGCAAAGCACCTTAAACAAAATATGGTATACAAGTTCTTTGAAACTGGTTTTAAAGCTTTAAAAGTCAATAATATTATTTCTTTTTTTTAAAGATATTTTTTTTTATTTAATTTTTGACATGTTGGCCGCCATATTGAATATATGTTTTTAAGGTTGTTTTTAATACAATATTTTCTGTTTCTTTTTAAACAACAAAAACATCTGATTGTGTATGTCGGGCCGAGCTGGCTGGCTGTTTGAGAGTCTGACTTGACTTTGCTATTATTCAAGTTTGTTAAATTTCAGTTCAAGTTTTTCTTATTCATCCGAAGAGTGTGTTAAACTAATTTATCTTTAACAGGCAATCAAAACATCATCGTCATCATAATTTTTATGTGAATATAACTACCATCTTAAGTTATGATTTCTTTCTTGATTTTATTTTACTTTTTTTCATCTTCATTTTATTATTTAATAACAACAAAAAAGGTTTAATGAACCATTTATATTTTAAGATGTAGGCAGTAGAAACCAGCCAGAGTTAATCTTTTTCATATGGTGTCATGGCATTTTAAATAGTAATAAAAATATAAACAGTAGTTAATGAATTATATAAAATTTGCATACAAGTAGAAACAAATTAATTTCCTGTTAATAATTTAAAAATAAATTAATTTTTTAAGTGAATCGTAAAGTATATATCATGTTATTTTACCAATTAATCCCTCTTTACAAATTTTTAATCCTCAAATTTTAGCAACCTGTTAAATAATCTCTTCACCAAATTTTAATTGTCCCTTAGGGAGTTTAATTTAAAAAAATTTTATTGGGTTATCACCATTTATTTCAAACACTTGCGCTTTACAACCCTAAAACTTTAGTAAAGAAATTTTGACATTTCCTGGCGAAGGTAGCAATGCCATCAAGCATCGTAATTATAAATCCACCCCATTTTGTTTGTATTTGAAAGTTTTTCAAAATTTTATTTGTATAATCTTTTTTTACCTAATAATAACAGTAAGAGGATGAATCATTGAAAACCTTAACAAAATAATTTACTTTTTGAAGTATCCCAGGAAAAAGCAGCTCAGTGATTTTTGCATTATGAATAATTACCAATAATGTGTTATACAGCTACTTATGTTCCATGCCAGCTCCTTGCGTACTTCATTACTTTCAAAGTTAAAATAAAGAGTTACTAGTAATTTGTTTTAACAAATTATTTGGCAGTTAAATTCTATTTCTCGTTTTGTTATTTATTTTTTTGAAATTGTTAACAAAAATTAGTTTTTTATACGAATTGTAACCAGTTATTTTTGCTTACCTATAAATAGTTATTTTAATCTTACCATTCACTAGTTTTTTTACACCCTATTCGTTAGCTTGGAGGCAACTAGCTTCATCCAATGACATCCCTGTGTTTAAATAATGAGGTCTTGGGTAAGGTATTTTTCCTAGGATCTTTAAAAAATATTACGTGATTTTTACGTTTTAATTTTTATACAATATAGAATGAATTTTGCAAAAATCAATTAAATGAAAATCAAAAATATTGACTGTCTATGCTCGTCTTTAATGAATTAACGTGATTTATACATATATTATTTTGTTTATTATTATTTTTAAAAATAAGTCATTCTTTGAATATTCCTAAATTGAAGTTAGGTATTTCATGTTCGTTAAAAAGTCCTACAAATGTACAAATTCATCAACAACAAGTCAATAGAAGTACAATATTTACATTTAATTTTTATAAAAATTTTGAGTAATTTTCTTATATGCCAGTATATTAAGAACAAAACTTTATTTGATTAAAATTGAATCTAAATATTGTATTATACTTCTATTTACATATTGTATTATATTAAACTTCTATGTATTTACATATTTCATATATTTTGAAAGAATTAAGGAATTTTTAACGAACTTAAAATAATTTACTTTACATTTGGAATAAACGAAAAGGATTTGTATGATTTAAAATGACATACAAATTTCGTTTATTTATTACTGTCTTAGTCATAAGTTGAAAAGTATTAAATTTATTTTCATTTATTAACTGAAATTTTTATTTAATTTTTTATTAGAAATTTGAATAAGATAAATTTTTAAATCTGCATTAAAGATCTCAGTCCTTTGAAATACGCCTGATCAATGTTAATTTTTGGTTATGTGTTACTCCGCTAAAAACGTAGGATAAAAAAGACGGAAAATTACTTAAATTCGATTTGTACCTTAGTTCGGTAGAGCAAGGGTTTAAATTCAAAAATAAAATTTGGATATATGGCCATATCTGATTTAAAAAAAAATTAAAACATATGCATGCACACATATATGAAGATATTGTATCATATTTTACCATATATAAACTTATTCTTGGAATTTATTTGCTCATATATGCTTACACACATGACATTTATGCTTATACTGATATTTACTGCTATTTTAACTTTACGAATAGTTAAAAACAATTGTGTTGTTAGTTAATTTTAAATGAAATTGCATTGTACACGTTTTTAACTGCAATTTCAGTTAATTTAACCGATTTAAACAGTCTTGAGCCAGCAATTTTTAGGAAAACCAAATCTGAATTAAGGAACTTGATACTAATAACTATAACAACTATATATAACTATATATAAACATATTTTTTAGAACTCTTCAGCTTAATACAATAAATACAATTATATCCTGGTGTCATTAAAAAAATCATTATTTCGTTCATTTTTAGGATAAATTACGAAAGTTGTTTCAAATTATTTTAATGTCTGTAAAAATAAAAATTTCTTTATATGTCCGATACTAACAGGTTAAATTATATATTTCAATATTTAAATAATATTCTAAACTGATTTTGTTATCCCTTCTAATCTTTTGATCTTATACTGTTCATACAAATAATAAACAAGTTACAAATTATTTTGCAGTAAAAATAACAATAACAATCTACAACAGTTCACATGACATAAAAACACAATAACAAGTTCAAAAAGTAATCTTTTTGTATGCAAGAAACGAGAATTTTTGTGTTGAAAATATAATAAATGAATTATCTGGATAATTAATGAGCTTTTAATTTTTAATGGTTTTTCTGCGGAGTGTTTAAACACAAGGCAATACTCAAAAAATAATATTGTTAAGGAAACGATGATTGCAGTTTGCAAAACCATTAAAGGTTTTGTTATTTGAAAAGTTTATTTAGATTTTGTTTAAATTTTTAAAAACACAGAAATGGCAAGTTTTCCCGAAAGTTCTTTAAAATTTGAATTAAGTTCAATAACAAAAAGTCCATTAGTTTGTCGAATTTTGAAAAGTTTATAAAAACTGATGTTTGCAAAAAGTATGAAAAAATTTAAGCTTAATGAAATGTTTTAAATATATTTTAATTAACATTTATATATAAAGGGTGGTTAAATTTTAAGGGCCGATGTTGATTTTAAATAAAACACAAATTATTTAGGAAATTATTGACATTTCTTTTTATTATAATAATATGGTGTGGTTCAAAATCGGCCAAATGGCCGCCGCGACCTCGGCGGCACACCTCCATCCGATGGTCCAAATTTTCGATGACGCTGAGGCATAATTGAGGTTATATGCCGTTAATGTGCCGAATTATCTCATCCTTTACCTCTTGAATTGCTGCTGGCTTATCGACGTACACCTTTTATTTCAAATAACCCCAAAGAAAGAAGTCCAACGGTGTCAAATCACATGATCTTGGCGGCCAATTGACATCGTCAATGTTTTCCTCAGAACGAACTGGGCGAACATGCACAGGTGTTTCAAAAACCCAGTTTGCTGAAATTTGCCCACAATTCTCCCGATTGTGGACACATTTGGTCGATTATGCTGACCAAAAATATCACGAAGTGCACGAAATGCATTTTGATTTGAACGCCCATTTTCATAATAACCCTAAATAACTTAAATGCGTTGCTCGATTGTGTATCTTTCCATGGTTCAAATTGAGTTAGTCTGAAATTGAGAAATGTCAAATGAAATGCAGAAAAAACTTGACGTTTAGGTTTGGTTCACATTCAACATCGGCCCTTAAAATTTAACCACACTTTATTTATTTTCATTGAAGATGCACTCCAAAATTCGATACAGTGTACAATAAACACTGTTTTTGTACATAAAATAAATGGGAAAACATCTAGAAAGCAACATGTTAAATTGAAAACAACTAGTTTTACCCAAAACACTTTAGGGGGGACATAGTATAAATTGACTATTGGGCGTATTCTAAGTTATTAATAAATTTACATTTTATCTTTCTTTCTTCTATTTATATTTAAATTTATGTACAAAACAAAATAAACTTTTATATTTATGCAAACAAAATCATTCTTTTCTTTTCATGTGTCTCAACCACCTTAAACATAAAACAATAAAATTTGTTTTCATTTCAAAGTACGTAATGTCTTCTTAATACTTTTTTATACTTAGTTTTAGTTTAACTTCAAATTAAATTTATTTATGCGCGCATTTTCGCCAGATAATTATCGTTTATCTTTGATTTAAAGAGCACGTCAAAATGTAAAGTTTCTTCTTCTTTTTCTTTTTTAATACGGCTTAATGCATTGTTGTTGTGATTCCTTTTCAGACCTTGCTTGTTTTTGTATGTTGATGATGAAGATGACGATACGAAAAAGACGAAGACATGTTTGAGTTAGTTTTTTTATTCGTTCGTTTTTTTTTTAAATGACCACCTTAGTTAATTATGGGGCTTCTGGTTAGGGAGCTTGATATATATGTACATATGTAAGCATTTACTTATTTTATACAGGTGTACCTGGAATGTAGAGGAGAACCAATTAATTTTATTCCAGAGTCATCTTTTTGGTGGTTAAGTAAACTATTTAATTTATTATCGCATTCGGATCAGTTAATTAATGGATAACGGGAAAATTTACCGCAGATAATCAGTTTGTTTTTGGTATATTTTTTATAATTGTCTACATTATTATTATATTTTGAAAAATCGGTCGGAGCGTTTTTTTTTTGGAGCCAGATTAAATAGTTTCCCATAATCATACGAGTTACAAAACTGACATATTGTTGAAATATTTCAATATTAAACTTTTTGGTTTCTAAACGTGTTACGAAATTCCATACAAAATTTGACAATGCGAATGTTAAGTATTAGTACTTTATAAAGATTGATAATGTCAGATTGTATACAAAAATATTTTATCGTATTTACGTCGCAATGTTTTGTGTAGGAAACTTGCATTAAACGTTTTTGAGCAAAAACTCGACCTTAAAAATGTTTAGCAAAAACTGCGTTTAACTGACAAAAATCTAAAAATATGAAAACTTTTAAATTTTATAACTAATACAATTCTTAAATAATGTTAATTCTGCAAATATCGGTTTTCAACTACGCAATTAATTTAAATTTTCCATTTTGGTCTTTCTAGCGCTGTTTAAGTAGTCATACAGTTGTTTTTTGTTTTCAAGAATTTAATTGTGAAAAACTTTATAACCGACAAAACCGACTGACAAAATTTTTCCCTATGTAGTAATAAAGGGTACACTGTATTTTCATATAAAAACCGCATACAGTTTTTATTTATTACCTTTGTATCATTTTGTACACAGGTTTATTAGGGTATCCCGAATCTCGGGACGGAAGAGCACTCAAATGACTCGTATTAACGAGTACGGTTATCTCTTGTAAATTTAGTTGGTTACCAGCGCTTGAAGTTGGCCAAGTTATTTGCTATTGCCTACACATAGAAAACACATTCATCGTGACAACCGAATTTCTTGCCAACCGTATGGTTCGATTAGAGCTACTGACATATTTGGCGACCGAAATTCGGTTAATACAATAGAATTTCGGTTGAAACCACATATTCAATTAGATCAAGAATAGAATTGGTTGCGACAACAGAATAATTTGGTTGCTGAAATCAAACTATTCAGTTGGCAAGAAATTCGGTTGTCACAGTGAATCAGATTTTCTGTGTAAATTTGTTACAAATAAGTTTTAAATGTTTTGTATACGCACATATAAAAGGTAAAAATTATTTAAAAATTATATATTTTCCTAAATTATGTAAAAATGGTTTGTACCACTCAAACGATGCATGTAAAAAAGCTGATTAATTAACCGCCTAATAACCAAGACAGACAAAAATCGGTTGACAGATATTATGTAATATAATATTAATTTTTTATTAAAGCAATTACTTTTTTGTTCAACTTATCATTTTCAAGCGAGAATTATGTAAAGTCAAATTTTCGCCAAACCTAAAAGGAGGTAGTCTAAAAATGGATTTTGCAAAATAAAATTTAAAAAAGTTTATTTGTGAACTTTTAGTCGTCCCTTGATTAAAACCGAAGCCATCAGATTTGCAGATAAGAACTCTATCGACAAGCTATCGATACATACAATATTTAAAATGTAAATAAGTGATAACAGAGACTAAAAGCGTAGGAAACAACAGCTGCCAATGTTGTCATAACGTTGACAAATAGATTTTCAAACATAAAATTAGTAAAGCGGCAACCATTGGTGACTTGCCAAAACGTTTGTTGGAACAAACTTATCGGCGTTGGCAAAACAAAATGTATTTTTTAATAAAATAACAAAAATAAACAAGCAAAGAATAATTATGTCCCTAATCAAATTTGAACTCGGAACCCTCTGACTCTAACAAAGCGTCGTTATTTTTCTAAAATCAATGCTCTACCAATGAATTGTTTTTTGAAACACTGGCAATTTCTTACTGGATAGCTAAATAAACCATTGACAAATTTGTCATTATTTTTTCTATAATCAACCCGTAAATACGCATATTTCCAGTTCGATTGCATCCCTAAATTCACAACAAAAAATAATTCGGGACCCCCTATTGTTTCTATACAAATGTAAAAAACGAAAAGTAACGTGGTTTTGTTTGATAAAATAAATTCACATACTTAAAGTCCCAGGAACAACCTGTTTCAAAGAGGCATGTGCGATTAAAATCGCATCAAAATGAAGTGCAAATTTAAAATAGTAGCTGGGTATTTACAAGATTTTAATTGTATTTTTAAAACTATTACCCGTTCTTTGGTATAAAAAACGTTTATTTAAAAAACATCGAAACCTAAATCTACCAACCTCTTTGCTTCTTAGAATACTTATTTATATTTTTGTACTTTTACACCAACATAAACATATCATCTTATTTCTGAAATTCTTTCATTATTATACTCTTCTGGTTAAAGTTAAAACTGTTTTTAATGTTTTCGATTAAATAGTTGAGTACGATTTATATTTGTTCTTTATCTAAAATTTAAGGTCTTCTTTTAATAAAAGGAACTGAACAGAAAAAACATTTACAGTTAATGGGACGTGCCACTGCACAAAACCCATTGTCAATTTGTGGTGGTCTGTATCAAAATGTCATCAATCATTTAAAGACTATTATTTTTTGTAATTTTATGCACATCTTTTTTGCTATTGAATGCATTCATTGATTTCTCATTAATTATAATACTTTATATTCTCTTTTAGCAAAAAAAGAATAAAATTATGACTTAAATAACAATAAATTCTTTTAGAAAGCTAACTTAAAGATATTTAAATAAATTTTAATTTGTCTTAAAATTTTTTGTCAGAAAATATAAGTGTTAATAAAATTGTTCTTGGAAGTTTTTTATGATTGTGCCTGTTTAATTCAATTAAAACTCTTTAAACGAAAAAATAAATAATATTTTCAATAAGAATAATGTTTACCTACATAAGTTACTTAAGACAAATATTGTGAATCCCAAATTTTTAAGTTATACACTCAATACATGAATTTTTTTAAAATTATCCTATATTGCGCTACATCTAGTTATATATTGATATATAACTAGATATATATATTATATTATATATTTTTATATGCTATCACTTTTTTGAGATATAAATATATATTGTATGATTTAATATATCGTCCCAGATCAGAAATATTTTTGATATAATTATATACGATTCAATATATTGCCTCTTGTCAAAAACATTTGCCAACAAATTTGAGATATAATTATGCATGATTCCATACCAAGAGTATTTTTGATATGATATAACATTAATTAAAAATTAACTAAAGAAATAGTTTGTAAAACTGGATACATACTAAAAGAAGAGGTATTGAGAAATGCATGGTAACCCTATTTTATGCAGAATAGAATTTTTTTAAAGCTTTTAACTTTTAAAACTGTGGACACATTATTTACTTTTGTAAAATACTTTATTATCTTCTTTGTGCGATCTTGAGCTATAAACATCGGCAAATTTAATGTACAATTTTTTTGGAGTTTAAGTGCATATATTTTGGTTTATATTTTGATCTTTTACTGGATATTATTACACTTGCAATTACACATATCCTTTGCATTCGAATAAAAATAGTTTTTCTTTATAATTCCGAAAAATATTCAAAATCTATTGTTTTTACAATAGATTTTGAAAATTTTGTCAAAATTTTTGAAATACAAATTTGTCTGTGATATTTACAAAATTGCTATAACGAACTCTTTTTTGTCTACGAGTACGTTTATAACGAACCATCAGGGACTGAAACCCTGAAAAAATGGGTTCAGGTTCGGGTTCGGGTTAATCGAAATAAAAAGTTCAGGTTCGGATTCGGTTCAGAGTTCGGGTTCAACATTTAAAACAAAAAACAAATGTTTTATTAAGAGGAAATTTATTTATTTTTCAAAGAAATTTTCGTTTAATTTTAAAATTAATATATTTTTTAAGTTTTCTTCTTTTAAATTTGTTCTTTGTGGCGACAAAACGAATTTCAAGGCTGAAAATGCCTTCTCATTTAAGAATTTGATTTAGAAAATGGTTCCTTGTTCGAGCATATCTTCATCATATTCTGAAGAAGAAGATATTGATTCTTTCAGAAAATTCTCTTCTTCTTTTTCCATTTGTAAATTTTTGTTTGTAAAATATGTTTTTTTAGCACTTTCAACATCTTCGGAACTTAGCCTTAACTTGAATCTGGTATCTAGATATAATGGATTATTAATAAAGTGGTTTTCTCTTTTTATAAAATTTAAATATAATTCTTGTGAAAATGTTTTTGCTTTGTTATCTCTTTGTTAGCACTAATTTAAAACTAAGCCAGATTCTATAAAAATCAGAGTTAATTTTTTAACAGGTGTAAAAACTTCTACGAATTCTTTTTAAATTTTTGGTGTTCGCAAGTTTTTGCAAATATCTCTGCATTCATCAAGTATTTGCTTGAAATGACTAGATATAGTGTCGAGCACTTTAAACTGAAATGCAAGATATGTAATGTTTTTTATGATTTTTATATTAAACATTTCTTAAGCCATGAACAGCAAAAATATATTTTTTATATTTTTGAACCCGAACCTGGTTAACGTTTTGGGTTCAGCGGGTTCAGGTTCAATGTTTTTATAAACAGCGAACCTGAACCCTTTTGTGTTCGGGTACGGGTTCGGTTTCAGTCCCTGCCCAAAATTACCGATTCTTTTAAAGTCGTTATAACCGTGTTCCACCGTATTTAATCTTTAAATAAAATTTCATTCATCTTCAACACATTTCATCATAACACTCATTCACATCTCACCCAAAAAACAAAACAACATCAGCTGTTGCCTACATGTTTTTTAAGAACCACTTCGTTTAACATCCCAAACACATGATGTCATTTCACTTGACTGCATCTTTCATATACATATAAACATTTACAATATATAATGTATCAAAAAACGAATTCACACTAACTAAATTCTCATAAACAAAACCATTTCAAAAGTGCGAAATACAATTTGACTTTTTGGTTGAATAGAAATAATTCGTTTTTTGTTAAGTTGACATGCCAACAGCATTGAGAAAATTTACTAAATAATAAATTGAAAAATGCTTTAAAGCGAAATAATCAATTTTGTGGAGCAAAGGAGAAAAAATTTACAATTTTTTGACATAATTTCCATTTTTCATCTGAAAACTGTAAAACGAACAATGCAAATTTTTATTTGTAGGCTTAAACAAAAAAAAAACACTAAACCAAATATTTAAATTAACCCATGGTTGGTTGCGGACCAGAAACAAAGTAAAAATAAAAACAATTACAAAAAAAAAATTGTTTATTTCATCTCAAACTTGGTATAAAAACTGAACAAATATAGTATATTTTCAGAAACAACGACATTATAAATAATAATTTTATAACTCACTTACTTTTTTGATCTTATATTCTGAAATTTAATGGGTTAATAAAATTGCTTTGAATAATAAATCCTGACACACATACAATCCCCACAATTCATGTTTGTAGATGTTTTTCCCAAAACATACATAACATTTACAAACATATTTGAAAAGTTATTTTCATAATGGTTTGAGGGGGTTTGTTTTTATTAAGTCTTTCAATAGTTGTCACTCCTTCGGAAGTATTTATTTTTCAACACTAAAGGGAAAAGTGATAAATGAGATTTTACCAAAAATGACAGTTCAAGTGTTATAACATGAGAAACGTTACAATATTAAACAATTTGAAATAATTATTTGTTTTTTCACAATTATGTAATAAGATTTTAATGGATTTTATATATAGATAAAAAACAGCAACAAAAACCACCTGTTGTCTTAAATAACAAATTCTATCAAAAAAAAATAAACAACACAACCTTAAGAAATACTTGGGCATTACATATACCTTAATACTTACTTCCTTCAAAGTTTAAGATTTCCGATGGTCAATTAATATTCCTCAATTTGAATTCTTATCAGTTTTTATTTTCAAAAAACACATAATACCATTTGTCGCTTAAAAGAGGAGCTGCATTTACGTTGTTGTGGTTACTTTAATGCTGTGGCTGGTGTACAATATCATATGACACATCTTAGACGTTTCTTTTTTTAATACAACTACTCGAATCTACTCAAAAATACATCGCATCGCCTCATCTTCCGAAATGCAACCCATGAATTTATGAATAAATGAATGAATGAACGCATCACAACATGTTCGTATGCATCATTTATCATCAAAAGAATTCTTTTATAATAAGAAAAACAAGATTAATATACTTTTTCCGAAAGAAATTAACCCAAAATGGATTTGTTTCTTTATAAAGAATGAATAAGAAAAAAAAAACAATTTGTTGATATTTTAAAGAAAAAAACACACATTTAGAATTACGGTCTCTGTTACTAACCCCTTACGGTAATGTCACTTTGTTTTTTTGTTTTGAAGTAAAGGGTGTTTTTTCAAAGGTATAAAACTTTCAGTTGACAACACTGTTTTCAGTGTCAGCCTTTTAATAGCTATCACGTGGTTTATGTTTATTCTGATTTGACATTTTGTCATAAGCAACACTTCGCACTGTTTTAAGTGTCAGCCTTTTAATAGCTATCACATGGTTTATGTTTATTCTGATTTGACATTTTGACATAAGCAACACTTCGCACTTCGTCCATTCTATAGTCGCCATAACCGTCCGTCAGAGCATTTAATTTGTTTAACACTGAACTGTTAAATGATAACACATATCATATGAGACGTCCTATAGGGCGTACTGAAGAAACTATTGCTATTGTAGGACGAAGTATCAATGATGACGCGGATTAGTCTACCTCTTATCGTCCACAACAACTGTGTACACCCGCTACGCAAGGTCTTGTTTAGCAGGCTTACAAAATGCATCTCGTGCACGAATTGAAGTCGCACGACCAACGGGTATGGCGAACGAAAATAAGTTTTCTGTTGATACCAATTTTCACAAGAAAATAATTTGTGATTTGTCCTCAAAGAACACAAATTTGAAATTATCGCTCATGTTACTAATAAATATGGAATCAATTGAGACGATAGGCTACAATCAGAAAATAATTAAATGTGAAACTTATTAAACTTGGCTTTTCCTATATTCAAATAAAAGCAAACATCATTTTTCAGGTGGAGCAAATATTGAGGTGTTAAAGATGAATATTAGATATATCGTACACCACTAGTCGTCTGAAAAAAATATAATGAAATGTTTTGATCGCCAATTTTCTCCATTTTATCGCAAAGCTTATCTTTAATCAATAAAATCAAATCATTATCATTCATTCAAAATAATGGTAATGCATATAATTTCATTACAATTAATATCAATGCAGTCGTAATGAAATTATTAATTTATTAGTCCACTCAATAAATTAGTCCCATGTATTGTGGATAAATATTAACTTTGCTAAGAACAAAACAAATCTGACAAAAACTGGTTAAAAATTAAAACGTTATATCTTTTACAAATGTTATCAAAAAGATATTTTCATTGGTCATTTTGGAGTTGATTAGAATTAAAATAAATATATATACATTTAAACAAATTCAATTTTTTAAAAAAAAAATGTTAATTTAATTTTTTAAAAAAATTCAATTTGTTTAAATGTTAAATATTTTTTATGACAAAATGTTTGTCAACTTTTCATAATTATATAAAAAATTTTGTTTTCCTGAAGATGCTAACAAATTGTTAGCGAAATATTGAAAATAAAATAAGAATTTTTATAAAAAAAGAAAAGATCTTTAGCTGAATAAATAAAATATTAATAAAAAATCTGGATGTTAGTAACAAAAACTATATAATGTTGTATGAACTGAATTTTTATGATTTATATTAAGAGACTTCAATTATTAGCTCCTGAGGGCTAAGGGCTAACCGGTTAATACATTATTAAAAAATTATGTAAAATTAAAGAAGAATGCTGTAGTTTTTCATTGAAATATAAGCCTAACTAAACCTGGTTAACCGGTTATTTGAGTTCAAATAATTTTTTTCTTTAAAGAAAATCCCAAATTGCTATTAAATACCAGGTGAAGTCGCAGGCATTTTTATATATTTTCTGTCATATTGTAAGACAATACTGTGCTACAATTTAAGCGTAATTGTTTCAGGACACTACCAAACCGACGCAGTTCGAAAGTACATGTGTATGGTAGTAAAACTCACGCTGGGTTTTGCCTCACCTCATCACAATTTCTTTTTATATCTGAAAAAAGGTTGTACCAGTGCCTTATTTTCAAAATCATGTCTTTTAATTATAAACTGCATAACATTTGCTTTCCCGTCTTTAGCAAAGTTTTAGCCCCCACTATTTAAAACCAATTTCTCGACACGCTAATTTAAAAAAATTATGGTTAAGCCGCGAACATTCACCAAATGTTGCAAATATTTTTTTTTTTACTTTTTTTTCTTAATAACGTCAAAAGAATACATAAATAATACCTTCAACAAAATAATTTACGGCATTGTTTTTAACACATAACTAAAACAAATTATGTAAAATTAAAGAAGAATGATGTGGTTTTTCATTGAAATATAAGTTTAACTTATTTGCTCGATGTTTTGCAGAAGGTACATCTTAATTATCGCTATCATTGAAATCGGAATCATCCAGGTTTTGAAGGGAGTCTAAATTCATTTATTCACGTTGATATTTATTTTCCTTTCCTTTGTATACCGTTTTTGACCACCAACAGATTTCAGCTAGTCTGCATCTGGTCACAAATCATATAGAAATCACCCACCATCATTTTAACGGCATCAACGAGCGATTTTTACCAAAAAAAATTTAACTACTTCTTTTAAAGCAAATCACCCAATTAGCTCGTTATCCATCAGTACTTTGTCAAATGAATCAGCTTTTATTAACTTTCTAATATCAGGTCCGTTAAGTACTGAGTAATAAATTGGATTGCGGTTATAAATATTTAGACTGAATATATACATCAAGCTGTATGGAAGACATTCAAGGAGCGCCTATGCTCAAAATTTGGGTCCAATCGGAAACGCTAACACGTGGAGCATCGCGATCAAAATAAAAATGTACATATTTAGCGTTATGAAAAACATATGTTTTTGAATAAAGGGGATTTTTAAAGGTTTAGAACTTTTATTTAAAATAAAACACATAGACTTAAAAAATTATTTTTAAAATTTTTTATTTTATTATACCTTATTATTTGGAATTTATAAATTGACAACAACTTTTGACATAAGTGTACCGTAACCATCTACTTTCCAAGCGTTTTCGGGAAGTCCAATTTTCAGATTTTTATTCGGCTAATTGTGGCAGTCAAAAATTTATTTTTTACATTATGAAAAATAACATTTCCCTGAAAATTTGCAGATAATACCTCACATAAAAATTACTAACATAACGAATTATTTGCATTTGTCAGTTTATTCGTATTACAAACGTAGGTCAGTAGACAAAATTTTGGAATTATCCAAATTTTGGCATTTACATCTAAAAAAACATACAAATTTTCACTATTATTACTCATAATTGGTCCATGCCTAGATTATAAAGGTTATGTACCATAATAAATTACACTACCACTCGGAGACCCATATTGTATCGCCATTATATATACTTTTAACTAGAAAAAAGTTTTATTTTTTATTTGGTAAGTCCGTATTTTATTTAAATAAAAGTTCTACACCTCTGAAAAATAAATCCTATAGATTCTATCAATGCGGCTTTTATTTATCTTTTTATAATATTTCGAAATTATGCCAGATCGCTTCCTAAAAAAAAACAAATCCCCTAGATATTTTCAAATTCATACCCATAACACAGCTTGAGTAAATAATTGTTTTCTTAAATATAATTCATGCATAAACTTGCGTTGATTTATTAATGATTTTAATAATGTAAACTCGTACATATTTTTTTCCGTACCACAGACGAAACAATTAATAAGTTCTTGTATAACCTTTTAAACAAAACATTTAAAACAATTAAAATACATAATAAATTCATGTTTGTTTTGTTTAAAGAATAATATTTGTACTTGCATCTCTACAGGACTGATAATATAAACCACACGCATAACACTACTTGTAGCAGTTTCTTCACGATCGAATCAAATACAAACGAAAAAAAAATATGACTGATGATCAGTTAGTGTAATATTGACAGATCTAATGATCACTGGCTGGCTCTTTAACAAAAAGAGATTATAAAGAGTTTAATGTTCAAACATTTAACATTAATATGGACAATTTGTCGCGTGGATATCATATTTACGTTTGATGATTTATGGATTTGAAATATGTAATACAAGTAATAAACGGTTCAGTTCAAATTGCAACTCACTCTAGATGATATTGTATCTCATTCATGTTATTTTGCTTGGAATTACCTATAATCGATTAATAAAAAGAGGGAAAATTTTTGTATTTCCAAATTAACTTAAAAAATAAGATTCAAGTAAAAATGTTTGTAAGTTTACTACTATAAAATGGATAAAGTTTTGTGTAATATTACGAAAATTCGGTAAATATAAGCACAAGGGTTCTCCAAGCATGTATGGACAAATAAAAATGTAATCGATTGACCACCCTCGTCCCTAGAAATGTTTACTTGGTTGTAAAACCATGTCTTGCAAAAACTTAAAATAATCGGACATCGGCAAGTGGTGGCGCATCCGCCCTAAAGTTCGAAAAAGGGATTACAAGGGAAAAATATGACTTTTTATTAATTCTCAAGAACTTTTATATTTTAAAACGAGTTTAAATAAAAATGAATTAAAGAATTGTAGGCTGCAGTAAATTATCTTTCTAATAAGGCAATAAAAACCAAAATCGGTTGAAAAATAACCAAGGTGTTAAAACTCCACCGGAAATTAATGTGACACAGACCACTTGATCAACAAATTCGATCACAAATTTTTAAATTTATTAAAAGTATCTACACTCACTAAAATAGTCTGTAATGGCAACTGAAAATTTTGCTGTTATTACAGGAAATTCTGCTAATTTGAGACCAGCGGTATTTTTTGCTAATCTTAGCAACACATGTCTGCTGACATGTAGTACAATGAAATTAGTAGAAAAACTAGTAGCCGCTACTAAATTTTAGTAGACTTTTTGTAAAGTGGAATTTAAGATCTGTTTGCTAATATCAGAAAAAAAAATACTAAATATTATTAATATTAGTACAAAGTTTTAAATTTATTTTTTTTTATCGAGCATCACAAATTTTGATTATATTTTTTAAAAAAGATTTTTTACAAAATGAAAAAAAAAATCAAAGGCTTAAAAATCTTAAAAATTGTTAAAACATAAACGAATTAGTCAATTTTTTTTTTACTTTTAAACCTATGTAACTTATTAGGGCAATTTAAGTTTGTATGTATAAGTTTTCATTATAAGAAATAACATTTCCTTCAATATCCACTTTTTCAAAATTAGTATTTTTTTTTGCTAATTTTAGCAAAAGGGTTTTAAAAAATTTGTAATGTGATTTCTGAAATTAGCAACAAAAATTTGTAAATATTCTGTAAAAATTCTGTAATTCAAAAAATGTAAATACCAAAAAGATTTGCTAAATAATAATTTTTTAACTAAAAATCAGTATAAAAATAGTAGAGTGAGATTGAAAACTGTTTGCAAATTTTTCTACTAAATTTTTTTTTCTGAGTGTACTACAACATTTTTGTATTCTTTAGATTCCAATGTACCTAGGTGAGAAGTATTTTTCATCATGTGTTTTGCTAACTAGTTTTAAATTAATTTCTACAAATTTAAATTTTAAAACATTTTTTAAAGAAATTTCAAAAAATCAACGTTTAGACTTTAAGGATTTATAAAGATCATATAGAGGATTACAAATGCCGGAAATTGTAGGTATTCATAGGTTTTAGCCAGAATATTTCAAAACAATATTAAATTATGGCAAATTATGGTTAAATTGCCATTGTTTAGGGTCAAAGGTTAAATTTTAGGAGATTTCTGAAGGAATATTGATAAAACAGCTGGATATTATTTTCCTATGTCTTAAAATATTCTTATTTTATTTATGAAAATTAAACCTTAACTAACCAACGGAGAAAATATCAGTATATTTTCATCATAGGGTCATATAGGCCCCAACTGAAATTAAGGGTTCTTGTTCTGAAATTAAATAAAAATATTATTTTAAGACCTAGGAAAATAATAACAAGCAGTTTCATCAATATATTCCAAGATTTAAATACTTAGTTTAGGTGAGTGATAAAAATATATAATACTAGAGCTAGGAAGTTGAAATTTATTGTATAGGTTCCTCCTCCGGCGTAGACATCCTCCCAGACGGGAAGGGACAAAAAGGAGAAATGTCTCTCCGTTGATTTGTAATAGGTATTACCTGGAGTATGGACTATCTCATTTATAAGATACACTTAATAATTTTGGCCAGGAACATGGTAATAATGGGAAACACCGGGCAACATATTTCTACGCTAACAACGTAGCCTACTTTTCCTGCTAGTGTATTATAATCAGATAAGTAAAGGAACAATGTAGCCTCATAAATTCAGTCATTATATGTAGTATTTTTTCATGTTTTTCTGAATTCTGGGTTATATAATTATATATACAATAAGTCCCGAAAATATAATTTTATATAACATATAACACAATTACGCGAAAAATGTAGTAATACAAAGCCAGCTATTATGTATAGCAGTATGTGGCTGAGTGAGTTAATTGGTCGACTACAACTCTGGCGGTCTAGTTGGACCTAATCTGATACAATTTGATCTGGCACTTTTTGGATCAATTTGGATCTTACTAAATCCCTATATATACTGCTGACTTTAATTAATTCTAACATCTACAATTTTATTGGATTATATAAGATCAGCTAGATATTAAAGAATATCAAATTAGATATGATTAAATAAACAAAATTTAATGAGTCTTGTCTTTAATAAGTTATCACTTGTTAGTTAGCTTTAAAAAGTTTTAACGAATTTTAATTTATAATAGAATTTATAATATTTTATATATAAAAAAAATAAAAATTTTATTATTTATTTTTACTAAATTTTTAAAACTGTTTTTAAAATTTTAAATTCATAACGATTAAGAAGTTTTGTGGAAGATATTATTGCAACAATTTTAACAATTTGTAAATTTTATAATAAAACTATCCATTTATAAACATCTCGTTTTCCCTCAAGTTTTATCCAATTCAATTTATAACTCTTTTTATTTTATAAGTTGCTTCATTGAGTGTTAAATGTAGTAATATAGTATAGTTTATGCAGTTGTCTGAATATATTTCGTATTCGTGTGTATAGTTTTTTTTTTTTAGTCGTACAAGATATTGTATCACCTTGTTTGACAAATGACAAATACAACATATTGTGACAAGTTACTTGCGTTTCTTTTTATACAATATTTATTTTTATTTTCAGTGTTTTTATATACAATTCACAAAAACTTTGTTTATTTCGAAAAACACATATCCCTCCATTTACGCGCGAATATTTTTACAAATTTCTATCACTGAAATAAAGATTTTGAATATTATGAAAATTTTAAAAGAACAAATCCATATATTATTTTTATACAACTTTGTGTGCTTTTTCTGCACTAAAATAAAAAAAAAATAGATGACAAGCTACAAGTTCCTAAATATTTTACTAATACTCTTTGTTTTACTACCGTATTACCGTATTTGTAAAATTAGCAGAAATGGTTACTATAATTTTTTTTTTTTGTTTTTGAAAACAAAATAATTTTGAAGTTAAAAGTTTTTGGTAAATGAGGATTTTAGATCATATAATCATATTCCTTTTTATAAATTTTTATTGCAAAGAAACATGAAAATTTTATTAGTAAATTATAGAGAATAAAAATTTAAAAAATTCCACAGAGCGATTATGATTATGTGAAAATAATAAGTATTCTATCCCGTACTTATTATTTTCACATAATCATATTCCTTTTTATGAATTCTTATAAATGAAAATTTTATAAGTAAATTATAGAGAATAAAAATTTAAAAAATTCCACAGAGCCAGCAGGATAGAATACTTATTATTTTCGGTTGCCACAGCACAAAACAAACAACACAAAATTTTAATAATTTAAAATATGAAGAAAAAATCAAAGTATATTAAAAACATTCATTTTCCTGGTTTGAACTGAACAAGAGCGCCCCGGTAGGCTTGTTGGTAGCGTGCTAGCATATCAGTGCGGGATCGCACAGTGTCGTGATTTCATATAAGAGTTGGCCAAAAATAGAAGGAGTTATCGTACGTAAATAAAAATTGGTACAGAAAATTTACGTAAGTAGACTAAGAAAAAAATTAAGTTTTGGAAAAATCGGCCCAAGGACACGCCCACCTCCCATATATCCTGAAGTAAAAAAATCGAATATTTTCTAAAGTTTCAATCCGAATCGAACCAAATTTTGTACGTATCGTGATACATTCTACCTCACTGTGTTGAATTTGATAAAATTACATCAAAGGACACGCCCACTGCCCATATATCCTGAAGTAAAAAAATCGAATAATATTTCTTATTTACTATTATTTATTTACTATTATTTATTATTTACTATTATTTATTATTTACTATTATTTCTTATTTACTATTATTTCTTATTTACTATTATCATCGCCTACATCTTCAATGTTATTGTCGAAATCATCCTCAGATATGATGCTTTCATCTTCCACAAAAACAAAATCTTTTATATCATTTAGATCTTATCTTGTTAAAATTTTTTTTTGACTGTTCATCGAAATATCTGGCTCTGACTGCAAAATTAGGTAATGTATTAGATCCTTATTGGAGTCAACTCTACTCGTCTTTCTTGTATGCCTCAGTCTATTATTCCGAATTAGTTTGTGACAAGACTCTATGGCCTCTTCTGATAACATTCCAATTGGTACATTTGAATACTTGATGTAATTAATACCGTGAACTAAAACTTTGTGCACAGTAACAGGCATGTAGTACCAGGGATATAGCTTAATATATAAAATAAATGTTTCTTTTAATAGCCTTTCAAAGTTTGTCACATTTATGTGCAGTCCACTGGAAAATGTTCTTAAAATAGCAGAAAAGTTGTTTATTAAAGTTTTATCAACACCTGTTATCTGAGCCTCTTGTTCAATATTTGAAAAGAAGCGTCTAGCCGTGTTTCCATCATTCGATGTGCCATATCCTGATTTAATCATATCTATAATAAGCCCCATTTCATTCTTGAATTTTTCTTGAATCCTCTTTTTATTTACCATCACTTCCTGCTTATTTTGTTCATCCACTATACGCCATGACTTAATAGGTAGTTTATATGCAATGTGAATAATGCATTGAAACAAATTTATCCACGCATGTAAGGTCGATATACCATATTCATAGCAATTTTCGTTGACTTTTCTTTCAAGAACTAATTCGGTATTCATTTGTGTAGGTTTAGCTCCACACAAAACACAAGTCGCACTACTTTTATGCCCATGTATAGCATTTAACACAGCCCCGTCGATCATGGTTAATTTTAAGCGATACTGAACGACAATTTTCTTTTTATCATTATTATAGACGTATGTAGTTAAATTTTCAATTTCACGCTGTATGTTGTCTTTTACTTCCATTATAAGTTTAGGATTTTCTTTAGCAAATAATATTTTAGAGGTCTACATAGCCTTAGAGAAGAGTGTTTGCTGTTTTGCCACACAATTTTTTCATTTTTGTCCTCCATGATACGCAATGAAATAGTTCCAGTCTTATTTGTTTCTGAAATTTTTTCTGCTGCTTTTGTAATAGCTTCAGCAGAGGTTGACACAACAAGCTCATCAACCCGTCTTCGCTTAGTTCGATGTGATGCTTCTTCGAAAGACAGACGTGGCCGACCTCTAACAAAGCTTGAACTTGGTTCCTAAAAAAATAACAGACCTGTTTTATCTCTGATTGATGCCAAGAACTGATGGTAACTTACAACACAAATAGAATCCCCATGGAATATTTCACTATCCAACCAGTTATTAAGGCATTTTTCAAATAACACTTTTTTCCGTCCATACTTTTCCCAATTAGTGCTAAATTTCAAAAGCGTAAACATGAGTTTTCTTTCCTCAGTGCAGTGTAATGTTCTACGCAAATGATTTTTTACAAATTCATTTATTTTACACACGATAAGGTTTTTTTTAATTTGTTTCACTTCTAACCATTTGTTAAAAATATCGCGTATCTTCAATGGAGTAGACACTGAAAAATATTCATAAAAAATAAAATCGCACACTGTCGCAGTTGAGATTTATAGATATTAAAATACATACTTTTTCAGACTTAATATCAAAAAATTAAAAAATTGTTTTGATGTGTTTTTTTTTAATTGTCTTCTAAACACGCGGTTCGCTTTCAACAGGTCACTTTGTTTTAGACATATCTTTGAGCTAACGGTTCTTTCCATATGATCAATATTTGTCAACAAAATTAGTGTTGCCATATTAAATGGTACGTAAATTTAACAATCTATTACAATTTATACCGACAGTTACATTAAATATTACATGAAATAAGAGCGTTTAAAAAATATGTAAAATTCCAGATTTTTCAATGATCATACCACATGGTTAACAACTATCACAATTGAGCTACTATAAAAAAAAATACTAGTTCACATATCCAGGAAAAATTTTAGATTTCATCTAATTTAAGTGTTTATTTGTTAATAAAGAAAAAAAATTTTGGAAATTTGAATGTTCACTTATATCATTTCTGGCCACTGCCGCGACACAGTGGATCGTGGGTTCGATTCCCACCAGAGGCTCTGGTCTGTTTTCGCTACAACGAGCCGTTGGCCTTTGTTGTAAGTGCTCGGTTAGGGTATTAGGATATTATTTGGAATTATATGATTAATATAAAATAAATAAATAAAAAAAACAATATTAAAAACAAATTTTGGTTTGAAAAAAACTTAACACTTTATATACGTAAAGAAGTTTTACAAAACATTTGATCAACAACCCTCATGTAACTTTATAAAATATATATGAATGTAAAAGTTGTTATTTATTACAAAAATTGGCTGATTTTAGCAAATCGATTTTCATTTGTTGATCTCAAAGCAATGAAAAAACAGTAAAATGATTCCGAATTTTGATGCAAAAATTTTAGTTTTATTCGGGTCTATCAAGAAAGTTTTAGTATCCATTAAAAGCTTAATTGATACAACTTAAGATTTATTTGATTTAAATACACATTTGTATTGGTATATACTACAATTTTTGACTTCACACAAAAAAAAATGTTAACAAAAACTAAAGATTTTTGATTAACTTTTGCAAAATTTTCGTAAAACAAGAAAAAACTTGAAAAATTGTTTTCAAATCGAGGAATAAGTGTTAATTTTTTATACTATTTATTTATATTGTGCTATAATGTTTATTAATAAATTTTCATGTTACTGTAAATTTGTCAAATGTTTAAATAAAAGTAATTTGTTACAAAACAAAATTAAAAAAAAAAATAAACAAAATGCATGTCTGATAACTTCACGATGAATCATTTGTATTAAAAAAAAGTATTGAACAAAGATTCATACATCATCATTATGTGTCAAAAATGATTATTATAAAAATCATTATTTGTTTTTATAAAAATCCTCACCTTAAATAATTAATGTTTTGTGATTTGTGTAAAGACAAAAATCGTAATTATCTTAATGAATATTTTTATAAATTGAAATTATAACACTTTAATCTTAAAAACAAAATAATAAAAATAATCGTTTCTTTTTTAAGTAAATTTTTTTTCAGGACTATAAGTTCGAAACAGTAAAAGAAACAAAAAAATTTAATTTTTCGAAAGTGTGCACTCCCTCTAGCGCTGATCCTTAAATTTTTTTCCATTTAATAAAAAAAATTAGTGTTTACTATTCGTTAGTAACATTAAAAATTATGATCTCGAGCCTGATAAAATTAAATATATATACATACATTATAAAATTAACTTTTTTTTCTATTTTGAAAAAAGTTTTATTTGGTTAAAAAAATTTAAGGAATTTATAATTTTGTATTAAATATTTTGGGTCAATAGATTTTGTTTGAAAAACATTAACTAAAACCCATTGTGGGAAGAAAAAAATTAAGTTTACACCTTACTTAAATAAAAGCTATGGGTTTTTTCTTAAAATTAATAAAATTGCTTCAAAATAATGCAGATTTATTTGATTTAATTTACGAAAAACTTTCATTAAATAAACAATAGTAAGACATTTTCCTTTATTTTTCTTCCTTTATTTATGTTAATTGTTCTTTAAAAACGTTAGAAGTTTATTTCTTGTTAGTAAAAATCTTAAATGTTAAGTATTTATAAACTAAAAATTAAGGAAGTTTAAAATTATATGAAAATACAAAATCTAAATATGGAACTTCTTTAGATTTAGTTCAAATATTTTAACTTGTTTTTAAGAAAAGGGTATATTTGACTTAAGTTAGAATTTATTTTGCCAAGTTTCTGAAAATTTAGTTAAATTGCTTAATATTTGGTTAATATTTCTCTGAGTGTAGTTGCTTGATTTTGCACTAAAATCTCATTAAAATTGAACAACGATATTTCATTTTTTCAAATTTTTTAAATATCTTTTATTCACATTTGATCCAAAATATGTATTTATTTTAAATGCACACAGTATTATATATAAAAAAAACTTTACGACTTTTAGATTTTAAGTACAGGTCTTATCTTGTTAAACAGCTTTAAAGTTTTAGCAAGCTTTAATCGAATTTCATTTAAATGTTTTATACTTTAACACAGCTATTCACTGACCTTTGTTACTTTATTTTAGTTTGTACCTTTAATATTAGACCATAAAACATGCTTTAAAAAATCTGTTAATTCATAAAATATTCACTATTTTTGTATAAAGTATTAAGTTTAGTTTCTTTGTTTTTCATTGTATTTCCAAGATTGTCTACAAGGTGTATGCTAATATTGTGTCAATCACTGTACTCATTCCTCTGTACTCATGTCAATATTGAGATCTGGCATGTCAAACAACAGTCACTCTTTGCATATCAAAAACTGTATATTCTTTTTGCTACTCCAAAGTATGTAAAAATACACACTTTACATATTTTAAATTTTATGATAAACAAAAAAAATTTTGAATTGCATGAGTAAATAAGTCAAGCAGCGACGGACAACCTGGCTTTAAACAGGGGTAACGTGACTGAAAGTGGCTTAAATAATTAGAAAATTTGAAAATTTTAACTAAAATTATATTTGGATTTTGAGCACTTTTGTGCCATTTTATGCAGTGGTACGAGGGTGGTCAATAAATTTGAGATTTTTTTAATGAAACACAGGTTTTTGGAAAAAAAATAATTTTATTTTTAAACATAGTCTCCTTTGAGTTATATACACTTTCTTCAACGTTTCTCCAATTTTTTCCCTTCCAGAAAATAAGATATGTAGAGGTCATCAAAATATGAATTTCTTTATGAGATGATTTCATCATTGGAGTCAAATATTCACTGAGGCTAAATCCAGATAATAGTGCAGATGAGGGAGAAATGCGTAGCTTAATTCATGGATTTTTGGTATGGAAACTTCACAAACAACTTCACAGTGTTTGTGGTCAATTGTGAGCAAACGCGGCACCCATCTTGCGGAAAGTTTTCTTATACGCAAGTGATCATTCAAAATTGAAACCACTGAGCCCTATGGCTTCCACAACCTCTCGCAACCGATAGGCCAACGTAACTGAAAGTGGCTTAAATAATTAGTAAATTGATAAATGTAAATTCTAAAATGTTGCTGTTAAAAAAAACAGAATTGAAATTTCTTTCAAACTTCTTCTATCCACGCCGAAATTGAACTAAAAATATATAGTTATGCATATATACATTTTTCTTTTAAAATCGGATTTTAAGCAGTTTTGTCCCATTTCATGAAGTGTATTGCTACGAGAGTGGTCAATAAAAAAGTTATTTTATTTTTAAACATAGATGCAGATGCAGAGCGAGGTATGAATTCGATATGAAAATAGAACCTGAACACCGTTTTTGTATCTGGTGCGAGAAGTTTTCGCATCTCAAAATGCATGGTCACCCATTCTGGGTGATCAAATTTATTGCATTTTTAGTGAAACATTTTTTAGAGCTTTCAACTTTAAAGACTGTGGGTACATTTACTTTTATAAAATACCTAGTTAAAGGGTGTCCTAAGAAGAACGCAATTTTTAAATTTTAAATAAAACACAGATATTTAAAAAAAATCGTGAAACTTTATTATATCGTAGACAGAATGAGGTTATGTATGGAACAATATATCGTGCAGAAAGCCGGGTACATTTACTTGTATAAAATACCTAATTAAAGGGTGTCCCAAGAAGAACGCAATTTTTAAATTTTAAATAAAACACAGATATTTAAAAAAAAATCGTGAAACTTTATTATATCGTAAAGTAGACAGAATGAGGTTATGTATGGAACAATATATCGTGCAGATGGCCGCCGCGGCTTTGCTGGCATGCACGCGATCTTTTAATGAAATTTTCAATGACCGTTTTGCATGAATGCTGCGGTATTTCATTAATGCAGCGTCCAATTTCCTCTTTTAAGGCTTGAGTCGTCGTCGGCTTATTCGCGTAAACCATCGACTTCAAAAAACCCCAATGAAAAAAATCTAATGGTGTTAAATCGCACGATCTAGGCGGCCAATTCTGATCTCCAAAACGCGAAATAACACGACCGGGAAATGACTGATGCAGCAATTGAATTGTTTCTCTGGCTGTATGACATGTGGCGCCGTCTTGTTGGAACCACATGCCCTCCATATTCATTTCTTCAATTCTAGGCAAGAAAAAACTGGTTATCATTTCACGATACCGAACACCATTGACTGTTTGCGCTTGACCTGCCTCATTTTCATAAAAAAAAAGGTCCAATGATTCCTCCAGCCCAAAAACCACACCACACAGTGACACGTTGAGGATGCATTTGCTTCTCGTGAATCACTCGAGGATTTTCCTCACCCCAAATGCGACAATTCTGCCTATTGACGAAGCCATCAAGACGAAAATGGGCCTCGTCACTGAAGATGATTTTATCGGCAAAATCAGCATTTTCATGTTGTCTCTCCAATACCCAATTAACGAACTCCCTTTGCTGTCCATGGTCAGCTGGCTTCAGTTCCTTAGTCAATTGAACTTTGTATGCATGAAGATGCAAATCTTTCGTCAAAATTCGCTGCAAAGTGGATTTGGAGACACCAATTTGCTGAGCTCGGTGTCGAATTGAGGTGGATGGAGTTTGAGCGACATCATCACGTACAGCTGCAACATTTTCGGTCGATCGACCTGGTCGATGGCGCGTTGTTGTCTTTACATCACTAACAGACCCAGTTTCGGCAAATTTATCCATTAATCTCTTTACAGTTGACTCTTTTGGAGCATTATTGTGACCCCAAATTGATCGCAATTTGCGAACTGTAGCCGCAAAACTTTCACCATTTTGGTAAAACAATTTCACAATGAGAATGCGTTGTTCATTCGTGTAGCGCTCCATTTTTACTAACCTCGTACCTTCTACTAGCAAACAATAACAATTGTTCAAATGTCAAACAATGACACTTCGAATGTTGCCAGATTTAAAAATTGCGTTCTTCTTGCTACACCCTTTAGATAGGGAATAACATGAATGCAATGCATTATTATCGTATGTGCCTCACCCAATGGAAAGAAGAACAAGGTTACATTTGACATGTTTTTTGCGAAAATTTATCGGTGCAGAAACAAGGTGCTGCCTTTGGATAACATGATGCTGAGACAACCTGCAGACTGAGACAACCTAACTGATTTACTTGTGTATAATACTGTTTGCACTGATGAAAATTTTTGCTGTTTTCGATGTATCGAGTTAGATAATCGATAACGGATGGAGTGATACCAGGCTGCCCTAAAGGCACTTCATCTACGATTGTTTAGGAATACAGCCGCAGGTTAAACTAGCTGTTTGCGTGCTGTACACGCGGTGAGTGCTCCACTTCGGCCGAAACTTTGTTCAACAAAATCACGCGGAGGTATGATACTGTCTGATATTTCGAATAGAAAAAATCTACCAGTGTCAAAATAATAAATGATTTAAAAAGTACCTGTATATGGACCACCCTGTATATGTCGATTTTTATAAAAAAGTGCCTCTAATAAATTGTTGGTTTAATAACGACACGTAGAAGCATTTTATATGAATTTAAAGTTAAAACTCTGATACCTGGAATATAATTCCGAGTTTTCTATTTGTTAGTGTGTATGATTTATTAGTGGTTTGTGAAGTAAACTGTTATTTAGTTTTTTATTTGAATGTAGTATTAGCGTTTTTATAGTGGACCATAGGTTGTTCTTTTTAACGACTATAACATCTTAGTATAAACCTTAAAAAAAGTTTCTTTTAAGTTGGTGTTTTCATCCATTCATGCAAATATGTATAAACAAACCTGAAAGTTTCTTAGTAGACTTTGATTTTATACATACATTTTTCTGTTGTGTCACTTTATAAATTCTTAGATCTTTTATCATATTGATCATCATGTTTTAGATGATTGTGTGAGATGAGATGATGATATTGCACGAATAGTAATGGGCTCTATAAAAAAAATACCGATCTGCGTAATATTTTGCATATGTTACAAAGAACAAACAAAAAAAAACTATACATACAATTGAAACTGATATGTTAATCTGTTGTCAGTTTTTCTCCTTCCAAGTGAAATCTCTTTGAAATGACAGATCATCACAACAATGTCAAACAAGATGATCAAAACAATGCATTTTAACATATAATATTTTAAAGTTTTTTGTAAGAATCGTCAAGAAAACTAAAGGTCGTTTATAAATACACTTTGTATGTTATTATATTTTAAAAATTTTAATACATTTTTGCCCAAAAAATTGGGTTAAAATTGTATTGAAAATTGGCCATTGACACTTTTCAAAAATGTGTTTAAAATTGCTTCATAGTACGTACATTTTTTTTTTTAAGAGTGAATGATATGTTGAGTCAGGTGGCGTTTCGATTGTTGTCTCTTTTAAAGATTTTCGAGATTTTGACTGACAGTTTTTTATACTATAGTATTAAAAAAAAAAACATAAAAAAATATAAATAACATTTGAATGTATTTTCAAATATTATTGAGCAAATGAGAACTTATATAAAGTTTTAAAATTAGAGAACTATACACGAAACTATGAAATTTAATTGTATTATAGGAACGAACATTTCAGGGTAGCGGAAAGATTTAATCAATTTACAAGACTACCATGAGACATTTTTGACAAATTTCGACACCAAAATATTTACGATTATTCAAAAGAAAATAAGATGACTTTTTTCGGCATTTATGACTTTACATTAGATTATTTTCGCTTGGAAACTGTTACAAGTTATTGAATATTATCCAGCAATATTGCCACAACTTCAAAAAAATCTATATTTAAAATCAAAAATAGGATTGAAAATGGTAAATGGACCTTTGCATTTATGCAACCTAGCAACATTTGAATAAAAAACTGATAAAAAGCTGGCGAAACTTTACATATTTCTGTATACAGTCTAACATTGGCACTCACTATGAACACTATGACAACGCTCTTACAATTTATTTACTTTGAAAATTAAATAAAAGCGTTAACACTAAATTTAAATTCAAACCCCCAAACATTTTGTTTAAAGAAAAAAAAAAAATAAATTCTACCGATAACTGGATTTATTTAATGCAATTGTATCAGTTATTTATTAAGATATATGTAGCATCAAGTTTAGTTGTATTGATTTTCTATGTAATACAAGGTCAAAAAACAAGTTTTCCTTTAACCAACAATTTTTCTTATAAATTTGTAATAAACATTAGCCAAATAAGATGTCTATTAAGTTTTGATTCTTCAAATGTTTAGAAATAAAATATAAAATACGTATGTTTGTTGTCTTTTTCGTTTTTTAGCTTCGCCTTATTTCTCCCCTTAACATCATTTGGATGTTTTTCGTTTGTTTTTTAATAGTCAAGAAGAAATATTAGTTTTTCAATAATATTTGATAACCTGACTGACACTTTTGTCTAATGCTTTTGTCGTGTTTGGTTCAAACGATAACAACAAACATATAAAAATATTAAATATTACTTTTTGTGGATATATTGCCATAGATTTTATTTTTATTTACAAAAATTTAAATTCTAGAAAAAATTTAAAATTTTTTACAAATCATCATCATAAAAAACAAACATTTTTGGAGCTGAAGTTACTAGTATTATACTGTACTCACAAGAAAACTATATAGTGCAAAGAAATAAAACGTGGCCGAAACTAAAAAAATCTAATTTCTTTTAAATATTGTTACTAATCGAAAGATTATAAAGGCTTATACATATTTTGAATAATAAAAATGGGATAGCATATTTATTATGAATTATTGATGGTACGTTATGAAACTTGAAAGTTTAATTTTTTTATATTAATTTTCTATTTAAAAAATGAATACGATATTTGAATATATTCGATTTGTAATAATTATTTAATATAGTCCTTTTGGCTCTAGTATTAGTAGTTAATGAGATTTTTGGAATTGAAAAATCTAGCAAAGTTAGATAAAATTTAATTTTGTTTAAGGGATGTATAAACACCACTAAGGCAATTTAACCGTTTTCCTCTATCTCGCTTAGTTTCTGAGTTATAAGCTAGAAATAAATAAATGTCCTTGTGGCTCTGCATTACTAGTTTATGAGACATTTGCAGCTTGGGGGTTTTTGAGGGTGTATTAACAGCACAAGGTCAAAAACTTTAAACAGAAACCTAAGCGATATTTTGGATGTGCAAAAATTAAAATACCAAAAATTAAAAATTTTATGAGTCAGCAAAATTTTAGTCAGAAAATTTCAAGTGTAAGCAAAATCAATGAGCTGGTCGGTATAACGGATTTCCTGTTTTTTATTAAAATCTGGTCGTGGTGGCAACCGAATCTAGTATTCGAGGTTACCTGTAGACATATGTACCATCTGAGCTATCTCGACATTTTATATTTGATAAATAAATCTTAAATAACTTGCTCTACACAATTTTGTTTACACGACAGCATACAAAATTTTAAACATTCATTATAAATTTATATTCTAACCGAGTTGAAAAAATATCAGCTAAAATTTAGATTTTCAAAAAAATTCACAAATAAAATTTAGAACTTTACCTTGAATTTGAAAAAGTGAAAAATCAGCAAAAAAATCTGCTGTAGATAAATAGGCAAAAAAACAAACAAAATGTTTTATTTACAAAACATTAGTTATATTTTAGTTATACTAAGTTAAATGGAAATGGCAGATCATTACTGCAGATTTCTGAAGGATAGATTTTTATTTGCAGAAAAAGACTAAAAAAATACATTTTATTGTTATTTATTTAGTTTACTAATATTCATCAAAACTTTTTGCTTATTAACACAGGGTAAATTGTCATATCCAAATATCAAAAACTTTACTCAAATTTAACAAAAAATTATACATTTTTATTTTTGCTGTTCCTATTTAACTAATACTAATATTAAGCAAAACTAATCTGATAATTTCAGCAGATTTTCCGCAGTGCCCTTTTAAACTATATTTTACAAACATTTTTACAGACTATTCCATTGTCTACTACTCATAAGGGTTCAGCTAAAAACATAAAGGTTTTTTCAAAAAAAAAAAAAAAAAAAACTGTTACTGAATTTTTAAAAACGTACTTACTTCCGTTTTCCTTTCATTTTGGCTCGCATTTTAGTCAAATACTAAAATATCAAAAACTTCACATAACCTGTCCAACGCAAACATTGTATGTACTAACAATGAAGATTCCTGTCCTCTTCTTTCCCATCAACCGGAGGAAAGGAATGTTTAAATAACTAAAAATTGAGTGATAGATGGTGAAACTATGTTTTGCCAGCATGTTGTTGCCTGTTTTCTGCTATTCTGTAGTCTGGTTACTGTCTACTGTATTATGAGGTGGTCATTAGTTTTAGTTTCGTCTCTTATGTCTTTCTCTACTACAAACAACATGCAATTCTTCTTTGATACAACTCTTTTCTTGATGGTTTTTGATATACAATTTTGTATTTCAAGGATAGAAAACAGAGAGAATACAGAACAGTCGGTAGTCATATGTTACGATGGCATATGGTAAAATTTCTAAAACAAAAACTACAAAAAATAAATTGGCGCGTTTTTTGAAAAGTTGTTAAGTTAAGCGTATAGTTTTTTTGTTGATAGTATTTGTGTTTTGCTGTTATGAGTATGTAAAAGTGCGCGTTGCTTGTAGTTTTTATGCTTAAATACACTTTAATTAAATGAGAGATAATTAATTTTAAGTTTAATCGGAAATTCCATTTAGATAGATATTTTCCTATGTGATTGATGTACTTTTGACAACATTTTTGTATATATTTAAAAAAACGTACATAAGTAGCACACACCATCAATTGAAAAGTTTTTTTTTCTCCAAAGGAAGAAGTAAATGTTTTTTTAAATAATTAAGTGATGTAGGTCGTGTGTTTCTTTTTCAAATTTAAACTATTTTAAGCATGTATCAGCATTAAATGCTTAAATAAACTTTAAAACAAAATCAAGAAAAAAAATTGTTTTCCTATAGTCGAACAAACACCAGGCGTTACTAGGCGTAAACAAGTTTTATTTCAAACAATCAAAATAAAAATATCACTAAATTTTCTGTTTAAAAAGGCCAAAAATTCGAAAACAAATCCCTCTAGACAATAACAACCACTTGAACAAAAAAGTCATAAAAATCAACTTTTTGTCTTATAAGCTTTGAAATATAATTTTCTTTATAATAGCATTTTTGGTGATGCTCACTTTACGTATAAACAAGAAATAACAGAAACAAAATAAAAACTAACGTGTCAAACTATAATTTAGCCACATTTTTACAAACTTGTCTAATACATCAATGTATTGTTGTTGTAGTATTTGTAAAATAAATATAACAGTTACATTTTTAGACCTACCTCCAAACCACCTCCTCTAATTTTCGTCTATCATTATATTCTGAATAATATTTATGTTTTAACCTCAAAAAAGTGCCAAAAATGCAGTGTTGAAAAATAATTATTCTTTCACAATCTAATAGTCATTTTCTGATGTAAACTAATTTTTAACTTGGTCGGGATTGCGACCTATTAAAAAAATTCTCTACCGGCACTTCAAAATTAACTAAAATCATGAAAAAAGTGCTAATTCGAAATTAGTTTTTTAAAATACATTCCTTTAACTACAATAAAAAATCTCATTTTGGTCCCGAAAACTTAACTACGAAATTGTTAATTCAAAAATTAAAATATATTTATAAAGTTAAAGAATCGGCTTACTAAGCATTTTTTTTACTTTTTGTTCTACTAATTAATGTGCTGCTTTCTTTAGGAAGGAGATAGTGGTGAAAAGAAAGGTGGCGAAAGGTGAAGGTTTTCAAATATGGCAATACTGTAGCCCGCCATCTGATTAAGAGTTGACGAAAATGTTGAAGCTTTTTGGTTCATAGCCCTGTTTTGTTATTTTACTTCGGTGAGATTAAGTGCGATGAGAACGCCGTTGAGATATTTATGAGGGATAAAAATCTCATAGATAGTATTTTCTCCAAATTGATGTTGCAGTCGCTGCTGATCGAACCCACAACCTTAAGTTTAACACAACACGCTAACCATTACACCACAGCCCCCATACCTTAAGAAAATATAAAGTTACTTATTTCTATTAAGAAAACGCCTTGAAACTTTTTGTACTGGAAAACTTTCACTTGCTCACACTTAACCTGAGGGCGGAAAAACAATAAAATATTTCTATACACAATCTGACAGTTAACCGTACATTATTGATCTTGAAAATGCACAAACACTCCAATGTCAGATTTTGTATGAGATTTAGTTTTTCAAATTTAAAATAATTTAATAATGTTTACTTTTCTTTCTCTCCTTCAAATTTCTAAATTCGTTGCATTTTTCCGCAACCCATAAATTTTATTATTTAAATCTGTTACTAGACCCATTTTGTTCTTTGACTAATTTGTTGACGACTTAGTGGAAAACTATAATTGTAAGGATTTATAATCATGATTTCATTGGCAGAATAAAAATAATGATACTTATTTCCCTACATTTGAAAAAAAAAATTGCAGTTAGTAGTTAATTTAAATTAAACAGAAAATTTTAAAAAAAATAGTTAATAAATTGTGAATTATTTTTGTATATTGATTGAGATGTATAATTTCGTGTATATTTTGTGTAAGTCACCGGGGCTTTTAGCATTTGTGCTGAAACAGCGCTCATCGACGCTAGAGCATACATTGGATAACCTCTTTAGCTGTTCGCATTATGTGGAAATCTTCCTCTGATGGCGGAAGGTTGGTAATATTCAGTCAATTCCTACACAGAAAAAACAGAATCGTGCTGACAACCAAATTTGTAGCCAATCGAATGGTTCGGTTGTGGTAACCGAATTTTTCGGTTGTGACTATTGAAAACCAATTGAGACATGAATAATTTGACTGTGACAACAGGATTTCGGTTGCCTCAATAACAATTCGGTCACAACCAAAAAATTCGGTTGCTGCAACTGAACCATTCGATTGTCAACAAATTCGGTTGTCAGCACGATTCTGTTTTCTTAAAGTAAAGTGGTTGCTCGACTGTGTGTGGCACAGTGCACTGCTATCAAAATGTATTTCTTTTGATTGCACTATACGTGTTGTTACAGATGGTATTTCATCCAATGAGTTTCAGCTTATTTCAGGGGTACCGCAACTTCTGGTTCTTTCTCTTTTTCTCATCTTTATTAATAATCTTCTTTGAAACTTTCAACCCTAACTACTCTTTCGCTAATGACAGCAACATTTGTCACTCATTTACCTACGGTTTTAGGCCAAGATTTTTGGAGGTTGGAGGCAGAAGTCAGATTATGAATAAAACCCTCAATCCGGGTAGGGTCTTGCTAAAAGGGTTGATTTCAATGGAAATAAGACCAAATGTTGTATGTTAACCCATAGGGTCAAAAGGATTTTAATATAGCGAGTAGTTCCCGCTCATCATTTTTAACACTTTGCAGACTTTGGTTGCAACAAAGATGAGTTTTAGCTGGCAACTTTTAGTGCTACAATATAGCCAATATTAGCTGTTTTTGGGATGATTAAGAGTTTTCGGGTTTTTTATGAAAAGTCTTTATATATTATTTTATTTTTATTTATATTAATCGTATAATTATAAATTATATCCTATTACCCTAACCGAAAACTAGCAACAAAGGCTATCGGCTCGTTATAGCGAAAAATAGACCAGAGCCTCTGGTGGAAATTGAACCCACGACCCCCGAACTGATAAGCTAGCACGCTACCAGATTTTCATTTTAAAACAGGATATTTGTTCAATATAATGTTTATGTTTACTAAAATTAGACATATCAATTTAAGTAAAAAAATACAACAAAACTTTCCTATTGTGATAAAAAATATGTACGAATTCAAAAACATTGTGACATTCAAATTGTTAAGAGCTATACACACATTGACCATATCTGTTACATTATTTCCTATTACTATGGTAAAAATATATGTTGTAATAAATATATGTACTATTATGGGGCTGTAGGGTCGTCAATGTCATTAGTAAATACGGGTGGTGTCAGTGTCGAGAAATCGGATGCTCTTGATGTTCTTGGCATGAAAATTCTATGTTGTGTCCGTTGGAGTAAGCACGTATTTAAAATGCAGATAGAAGCATTCAAGTGTTTTGGCTTCCTAAAATTGTGCAAGAAATATTTCTCTCCATCCGACCGAAGATGGAATACTTCTCCCTTATTGGGCCGTATACAAAGAAGAGCGTAGGCACTCATTAATGCCGGAACGGTATTGTCCAGCTCTATTGACCCAATGCAGCATCATCGGAATAAAATTCGTTCATTTGTCGTACAAATCGTATGTGAAATAAGCTCCCCCAATATTGCGAAATTCAATTCCTCCTTCCCTTATCGTAAAACTCCTTAATTTTCAATAGAAATAAATCAAATATTAAACAACCATTTTTATTTATTTGATATTATATCGCCTATGTTTAAAAAAAAATATATGATGTGTGTGAATTAAAATAGGACATTTAACGGTCCAGAAGATTTGGATACGGAAAACTATAGTTATATTTTATTCAAAAGGATCATATAGAATAAATTATCTCAAAAATATAGAGAATTGAACTTAAATTATTCTCTGGTAGTCAAACTTTATTAAAATACTGAAATAAAGCAAATATCACATTCTGTTGGTTGATTGGTCATGATGGGAATCGAACCTGGAAACTCAAGTTGCCAGACGAGAACTCTACTCAGTGAGCTATCGACGCATATAACATTTGATTGGTTTGGACATAAATAAATAGTTGCAACAGGTAACAAACTATCATTACAAGGTAATGCATAAGTATATCGGACCTACTACCAAGGTTTTGCTGAGGAAAAAATGAAATGATTCAATAATATCAAATCATTTCAACCAAAAATGTTTCATTTGATTTCATATATTTAAATAAATTCAATCAGTATAAATAAAGATAATGGAATGAATTATGAATTTTTTTCTGATTCATAAAATTAATAAAATTTTGTGCCAACTAATAATAATAATAGTGGAAATTCAATAAGTTAAGTTCATCATAGAACTAATTCTTTTTAAGCTCTGAAGAAAAAAAAAAACAATGCCACGAGCCCATATTATTGTTTAATAACGTAGAAAAAAATGTTCATCGTTGCGATTGTTATTAGTACTTGCAAGGAATGTCTGCAGTGTGCTTCACTCCGATTAGGATGAAATTTGGTTATGTAGTACAGGTGCTAGGAAATATAAGCCGACGTAATAAGCAATCGTAAAAAATTTCACGTTTTTTGTTCTTTTTTCATGTTTGTTTCCAAGCAATATTGAAATTGTGTATCAAATAAAAGGTAATTTGAAGACTTTCCTGTGTGGTACTAAAAATATAAAAAAATATTGAGAAAAAAAAAGTTTCGAAAAACTGAAAATAATATTTATCCTTAAACTTAAGTATGTTTCTTCGACAATTTTGTTGTAAATTTAATAAATAAATTATCGAAAAAATTGCCAATGCGTTAAGTCGTTAAATTGCTGTTTAAATAATGTTACTCGTTTGCTTTTTTCCTGAAGATGTCATCCCATGGATGATGAAATATTGAAAAATAAATAAAATATAAAATAAAATTTATTGAAAAACAGTGACCTCGAGCTTGACTTTTTATTAGTTACTTATTTTTATCCTCTAAATATCCACTTTGGGCGATATGTTAGCCCCCTATATCACATATTAAAATTTTATTAAAATCTGGAGGAACCCCAAAAAGACTTTCCTTGTAAGAGTATTTTTAAGTAAACAATTTACCGTTACATTTCATTTAGCGTATGCAAACGCTTGTTTTTAGTCAGGTTTTTATAGCATTTTGGTATATGCAAGGGGCGTCCAAAACGCGTTGACTATAATGAGGGGGCGTTTTATTAGCAAAGTAGCGATATTTAAACATTATTTAACCTATAGTATGAGTACTAATAATGTGGTAATAATAAGTTTTTTTTTAAATACCTTAAACAATTTAATTTTAAACTATTTATGCATACAAAATTTGGATATGGAAAAGAGGAGTAAGACTATTAGCCAGTCAACAGTGTGACAAGTACTTCGTTGTTTATACTTATTGGATGTTTTTCTTTTTAATTTCTTGTTATAGCCATTTCTATCTTGGGAATTTTGACAAATGTTTCTTTCATTCATATTTTTGTTTATATATTATGTTTTTTAGGGTGGTTGATTTGTTTTATAATGACTTGTGATGATTATAGGTCATTAGGTCTTCTTAATATTTTCTTTCAAACAAAATAATGACACAATTTTGTTAATGGAAGTTGAAAATTTTAAAGAAAAATGTGTTTCATTACAGATTTAAATAATTTTGTTTGTAGAGAAGTAGTACGAAACAGAAATGTATTCTTTTAGTGGCGTTAAAATTAAATTAATTAAAAAATTAGTAAATCTCCAAAATTATTCAAATTTAAGAATTTCCATTGAAATTATTTTGCAAAAAAACATAATTCAACCCCGAAAATGTTTACATTAAAAAAATCTTTCGGAAGCTTCAGAAGCATTTAATTTGTCAATAGAAAATATATGTACAGAAAAAGAAACGAATTGCTGCGAACGGTCTTCTAATTTACACATAGGAAGTTTTCTTCGACGAGTTTTAATGAAATTTTTAAGTAAACAATGAAGTTTTCCTCACAAAGTAAATAAAAAATTTATTAATTTTTAAGAAAAGCTTCATAATTTTTATTGGTTTTAATAAAAAAAATTTCATTAAGTGTATAAAATTGTTAGTAAATAAAATGAAATCTAATAACCAGTTTCAATGGACGAGTTTAAGAAAAACTTCATTGACTGAACTCAAAAATTTAGAAAATATCACACAGACAATTTTCTTTGTGCAGTCTTTACCTCATTTATATTTACTTTTTAGCGACTTTATTAAAGCTTAATAAAGTAAAAAAAAACGTTAATTAAAATTTACAAAGTTTATTTAATGAACCTATTTTATCTCTATTTAACTTTTAAACCTTAAAATCAAAATTATTGAATTTATTTTTCAATTATATTATTTTCTCTCCATTCTAGGTACTGTTAATGCCAATGGTGAAACAAAGCGACAACGAACCTCATATACCCGCTATCAAACATTAGAACTTGAAAAAGAATTCCATTTTAATCGTTACCTGACCCGCCGAAGACGCATAGAAATTGCACATGCTCTCTGCTTAACCGAGAGACAAATAAAAATTTGGTTCCAAAATCGTCGCATGAAATGGAAAAAGGAACATAAAATGGCTTCAATGAATATTGTACCTTATCATATGGGTCCCTATGGTCACCCCTATCATCAATTCGATATTCATCCGTCACAGTTTGCTCATTTGAGCGCATAGGACGCGTGGCACTTTTCGGGTACTGGTTAGAGGCTCAATCAGTTGTATCAGGAACCATATCAAGCGGCGGCAGCAGCAAGTGTAGCCGGCGGATATCAAACACAAAACTCTCAAGATTTAGTTGGGGGCGGCGGCGGCGGCGGTGTTGGTGGTAGTGTAACGAGTGTAGGTGGCACAAATGCACTATTTGCCTCTGCTGCGGCGGTGGCGTCTTCAACGACATCTAATGCTGATTGTGTTAAATATCCGCAAGAATTCTGATCTCAAGTTATCATTGGACCGCAACAGCGTTTAATGTCATCATCAGCATCAATTGCATTATTAGATATTGATAATAATGGTGGTGGTGGTGGTTGTATTGAAGATGATGATGATGAGAATTATCATCATCATCATCGTCTTCAAAATCAACATCATCACCATCAAACTCAACTTTGTAAACAGGAGGAGTTTGATACTAATTCTCATATAACTGATACGACCACAACTGCCTGCGATACACGTAATGATAATGAGATCAGTAATGATAACGATTTGTATTGCTGCTAAAAATGACATCAGCTGCTGTTGTTTTTGTTATATAAAAATACAACAAATAAAAAAACTACGATGTGATCAAAATAATATCAAAATATATAAATTATATATGAAGTTCCGAATACAACTGATTTGAGCTAAGCTACAAGAACAAAAAACGAGCTTTGTATATATTGAAAAAAAAAATCAATAGCATACTGTAAAAGCATAAATTCTTAAGGGATTTAATTTATTTTTAATTTGGGGGTTTAAATTTCATTATCTTTACTAGTATGTTATTGAAATAAGCTCGTTTTTTTTGGTTTATAATACTGGCTCAAAATTTTGTAAGAAAAATACAATTTCATTAAAAAATTTTTATTTAATTTATGAATATATATTTTGGTTTTTTATATTTAACATAATTATTTTCCTGTACATTTAACTATTTTTTATAATTTTTTTAAGCAAAATTTCATTTTAAAACTTAATACCGTCCAGTATGATAAACCAACTCATTAATTCTCTAAGCAGTATTCGAAAAGAGCCTTTAGTATTAAGTTGTTTAGGGTAGAATATTTAAGATATTTAAGTTCTTAGAGGCGAATTATAAATGTAATGATTGGCCAGACAATATACCAAATGCATAATATTTTCAAGATAGCAGCGCATTACCACAAGATGTAATGTTGTTTCAATTTTAATTTCATGCTGCTTGAAAACAATTTTTATAAGATTTTAAAATTGCAAAAGGAACACGGATTTTTATGTTAATTTTAAAATGTTCAATTTGAAAAATACATATGCTTCTAATTTTGGGTTTAAAAAAAAATAAACTAAATAATTTTTCACTTTAGTAGATACAATACATATTTGTTTCTGAAAAATCATTTAATAAGCCAGCATTTCTGTTAAAATAGAGATGTGTTTTTCTGAGTTTATTTTTTTTTTATATTTATGTTTATTATGTGGTATCGCTTATTGTTACAATTATAATTCGTTTCTAAATATATATAGTTTTAGGTGTATTGATAATTTTAATTTCCTTTCCGGCTAATATAGAAGTTGCGTATCTTTACTTAATACAACATACTCAATGGTACCACAACTGTTTATTTGTTTAGCTTGTTCTCAAACCGATAAGCGCAACTGTTTCTTAAAAAAATTAATTTCATAAAGAAGAAACAATAGTACTTACTTTTAGTCGCCACCTAGCAACACCTACAGAAAATGTATTCTCTCCATTAAACATATTCTGCTGTCGATAAAAAGCAATGTTTTTCCTCAAGTATGCTGCTGTCGCAATATCCAATTCATTTAAATCTTAATGAGCACACTCGTGCAATTGTTTTCATGTATTTTTATTTTTTCGGAAAGCAAGGATGAACAGAAATATATATTTACCCAGTGATTAAAGGACTAGTGCGATTTCAGCAAAAGAACCTAAATTTAACTGTTTCAACAGCTAATTTAAAAACAAAACTAAAGTTTTAACAATCACTATAATTTTAACGGGGATCAATTTTTTTTTACTATGAAAGTTTATTTTTTTAAAACGAAAAACTGAACTGAAAAACTCATTGGAAAAACTTTCAATTTTAACAAATAGCAAAAAAGGATAAAGCGATAACACAAGCAGCAGCTCGCCAGCAATAACATCGTTTTAACGAAGAAAGACTGGCCATCAATAGATTCTCAAGTATAGTTACAAATAAAAACACATACAAAATTACATGATTGCTACAAGTACAGGCGGCATTTTAGCGTTTTTTATGAAGACCTGTTATATTAGTGTGTTTATGCCATATTAGCTGTTGGCTTCTGTCATTCTCATACAAATTTGACATAAGTAACGTTAAGCGTTAACACTAATCGTTGGCTTACTTCATATACGTATATATGGCAATTACATTACACAGCTATTGTTGATTGTTTATATATCTGGCCCCAATTCCTTTGGCTAGAACCCAATATTTTAAATATGCGTTCCCTGCAATATTAGCTAATAAGACATATTTTAAAATTTTTGCTAGAAGCGTGGAAAAACTGGGGGTAAAAATGGCGAAAAGTCATTCCCTTAAAGCTAGGAAGTTGTAATTTGGTATGAAGGTTCATCCCCTGGTGCAGACATCAGCTAAGACGGGACTTTTCGAAATATTTAGCAGATCTAAGGGCCGGTATTTTGTTTAGAAAATACACAGCGTTAAGCGTTAAAAAAAATTTATAATTAATATTCAATTTTTTTAAGCTAAAGATCTTTTTTTATAAAATTTCTTATTTTATTTTCGATATTTCGCTAACAATTTGTTAGCATCTTCAGGAAACCAATATTTTAATATTTATTTAAACTAAATTTTAATATTTATTTCCTGAAGATGCTAACAAATTGTTAGCGAAATATCGAAAATAAAATAAGAAATTTTATAAAAAAAGATCTTTAGCTTAAAAAAATTGAATATTAATATTAAAATAAGATCAAATAAAGTTATATTATTTTCAAAATTTTTGAAAAAATATATTTTTGTGGGATTTTTTGGTAGTGGAGTAAATGAAGGGGGTTTATAGACAATGTATGGGGATTTATAAAAAAATACTTGACAAAGCTAAAAGATTAAAAAAGTTCAAATATAAAATAAAAATATTACTTAAATTTATATATTTGATTTGAATCATTTTGATATAAAATGGAAATGAATTAATAATGGAATATACATAATAATATATGTTTTACAATATTTTTTTTTGTAAATTCCCAAAAAATGGTTTATTTCAATCTTTACCTAACATACCATACATTGGACTAATGCATTGATTGGAGTAATTATTCGATTATTTCATTACCATAACATTAATAACAATGGTAATGACATAGATTGCATTACCACTGTTTGAATTAATAATAATGATTTAAGGATCTGATTTCATTGATCAATAAGAATGTAGTAATGAAACCATTACTAATCCACCAATTAAAAGAAACCATTAGCATTATTAACCGTTATTTTATGTATTCATTTTTATGTTAATGTTTATTTATGCGGACTAACATTTGCATATTTTATATTTTGATTTATTGTTTTCTGTATAAATCTACTTTGATCATTTTAAAATCGTATAAAATTTTTTGTAAGCAAATCAATTGTAATTAGGTTTTTATGCATTTGAGCTATTTCATTACCATTATTAATGAAAAAATTTCATTACCATTTACTGGTAATGAAATTTTTTTCATGTGTCAACTAATGGTAATGAAATTTCAATGGTATGATACATACGTATTAGCTGTTTACAACAAAAAGAAAAAACACACCTAGGTAATAGCAGTTATTGTTTTTTACGCTGCCAGTTATTGTTATTTATGCTGCCAGCACATAATTGAAACGCTATTCTATTGCTAAAGCAGAAAAATTTACTTGATGCTTAAACTGTTATGGCAGCTGCATGTTTATATATGTGGTTCAAGCTAAAGCATATAAAGAAATCAAAAACTTCTTATTAAAATGACTGGCAGGTTTTGAATAACTGAAAGTTATTTAATGACTAGTGCTGGAACTTTTTAAATTATCGGAAGTTATAGTTAAAGTTTCTTAACGAAACACAGAAAATTAAGATAAAAACCATTTTGCTCTAGGAAAATTTGTTTTTTGTCTTAAAAATGTGAAAGAAATGCTAATTGATACTTAATGATGAAAATAGTCTGCTGATAACAATACTCAGGAAACTCTTGCTACTAATTAATGTGTTGCTTTCTTCGAAAAGCGGATAAAGGAGAGTTAATAGGTGGTGAAATATGAAGGGTTTGAAGGGTTTCAAAATTTATCGCGAGGCGATAAATTTTAGAACAATTGTTGCTTGCCATCTGATGGAGAGTTGGCGATTTTGTTGAAGCTTTTTAGTTCATAGCCTTGTTATGTTATATTACTTCGGTGGGCTTAAATGCTATAGAAACGTCGAAGGAGGACGATGCGATATGTATGAGAGAAGTCAAACATATTATATTGTAATAACCGGGACAATTTTTGGAACCCATTATAAAATCAGTAGTTCTAGAACCCATACAAGGGAGTTATTTTAACTACCTCTCCATAGGCTCCCAGAATCTGCTATTAGTTCCAAACTAGCTCCATAGATCTGTTCATTTATAAAATTCTAAAATAGACAGAAATATTTATGAAAGAAGGGAAACTTTATACTCGTACAAAAAAAATAGCTAAAACCTCCAATCTGTTTTGTTCTTATTTTCGGAATGAAGATTGCTTTATATTTTTCTTCGAAATACTATTAACTAACAAATCAAAGCACGCGAATCTGTATTAAAAATTTACAAAATAAATTATTTTATACAAATCTTTTATTCGTATAAAATATATTTTTGCAATAAGTTTAGACTAATAGTTTCTGAAACTGTTCCAGTGTGACTAAAACTATTAGTTCTAAAACTGATCTAACCACGAGGTAAATGATCCTTCGTGGCTTCTTGGAACTAGTTCCGAGCGTTACAATTTCATACAAAAATCACGCATAACAGAATAGTTCAGAGGGTTAGGTAAGGTAGAAGTGGTAGCCTGCCAATCAGACTCACTTAGACTATAAAGTCCCTTGTGTTACCAAGGAAGCTAGTAAAAATTATATCACTAGTTTCCCCCGTCGAACCATCCCGATTGCCTCAAAAAGCCCCTAAGTCGGCCGATATCGGTATGAGACACCACAGCTTCTGCAAAAGTCACTAGCCGCAACCCTCAACCTAACTGCGTGCCTTCCAATCAGACAGTGTCCCGTCATGACGGACACAAGTAGGGATATATCGGGCCATGACAGTGACAGCAACCTGTGCGTGTGCTTCCTATCCAGACGGGCCACATCTGTCTGGAACGAATACAACCACGGACAGGGGCCCACCTATCTCTTGCACTTGCAAGTGTCCAGAGGCATGCCTACATATTCCATTTCGTGTGGAATGTGTAAGGTAGTCCCCAGTATTGCAAGCTCAGAGGGTTACAATTTCAAATAAAAATCATGGATTACAAAGTCAAACTAGGACTAGTTCGCCCAAAACGACCTAGTTTAAACTTGATTAAATTTGAACTCGTTTGCTTAAAGTTATAACTTTTAAATTTTTAAAATTTTTAGCATACAAAATTATATGATTGTAATTAGTTCTTATGTTTTTCGGCCTACAATAACATCTTAGAAATAATAGGGCAAGGAACTATATGCAGGTTTTTCTCTATAGCTTAAAAATTAAATAGATATAATATTTATCCGAATCAAAAGATTTAGAACATATGCAATCGATTTGTTGTTGCACATTTTGTTGAATACATATTTGTGTATATTTAATATTTTTATGTATAAATCTTTAGGTCAACTAAATCTAAAAATCAATAACGAATAAATTTTAATATTTTGATTTAAACATTTTTTGTTTTTTGTAAGCATTCTATGCAATCTTCGTGACTTGATGAAAAGCGTTAAATTTTTTTCCAATTGTAAAAACGCTTCATAGATTATATTAATTTTTCTTTTGTATGCTTTTAAGTGTCTTTTTTTTGCAAAAAAAAAAAAAAACTTTTGTATGTTTTTAATATTTATTTTCTTTATAAGCTGCATTTTATATTCGATTTTTAAGTGCATGAAATGCCTTTTATGTTCCTGAATTCCTGGCAATTAGTAATTAAAATAAAACCTTAAATATAAAAACCGTAAAAATTAAAAAAAAAATTTAAATCCCCGAGAATACCATCCTAAAAATATGAGATATTAACAAAAAATTATAGGAATTACATTTTTTAAAAGGAGTCTTGGAATTTTTATAAAGAAAATCTGGTACTTCTGAAGGCAAATTTGGGAAATTTAAAAACTAAGCAAAATCCACAAAACGTTACAAGCTTGCGGTGAGTTTCATGGCCAATTGTTAATCCCTAAGAAAAATTTGACCTAAAAAATTTAAATAGAATATTAACTAGTTGCATACATAGCAATACACTTTTTGGTAAACTTTTATAAAAATTTCGCACAGATATATTGACCGTTTACAGTTCAACTTAGCGAGATTTCGATATGACAAACAAACCAACATAAAAAATAACCTTAAATTAAAAATATTTCTTAAGAGCACTTTATTCTTTGGCAGAAATACAAGGTAGGGTTTTCTTCGCCAGAAAGTAAAAATATAAACCACGAAATACGTCTTTTGATTAGTAACAAATTTTTGTTGCGTTTAAATTTATTTTGATTGTTTTTATTAATTATTTTATTTCATTATTTTTTTTTTCAGCTTATGAACAGCAATGTCATTTTTTCATGCAAAAAGTCTACAAAATAAGCGAAATCTCGTGAATTTTCGGGATTTTATTTGTCTTGGAAATCTTGAAATTTTACACAAAATTTTCACTGAAATAACAATTTAGTCGAAGTCTCGTGATTTAAATGCAGAACGAGACATTAGTCCTTTACTAAAGTTGTTATGAAGCTTAGCGTAAGCTTGTACCATAATATCGATTTTGGGTAGTTTTTAAAATTCTCAAAGATAGGCACAAATTTTAAGACTGCCGACAAAATAGTGTACACTGAAAAAATTTACAAACAAAACAAATTTTTAATAGACACCAACAGTAGAATTTGTAAATACAAAAACTCTTGTAACTTTTTATTTATATTATTAAGTACTTTTTGTTTTAAAATAACAACATATAGACATTACAAACAAAAGTTTCGAAAAAAAATTAGAAAAAACATATCGCATTTCAGTTAGGTTAACATTTTTTTGGAGTTAGTATTTGATTAATTTAAAGACTTTAAGTGAAAATACATTCATATTTTTTAATCACCTCTATTTTTTCTTCTATATCCATTTTTTTTTAATTTCTTATCTAAAATTTCATAAATTATTTTTATTCTTTTTTTTAACAACTCGCAATAAAATTTCGAAACATGGTTTTTGTTTACAATATTGCAACGTTTTTGTGATAATGTGGCAACATTAGTAAGAAAAGATAATATAAAATAAAAAATTCCGATGAGGAAATAAAATAATATTTATCTCTCACGGAAATCGGTGCGCGATTTTCAATATTTTTGTATGAAGCAGGGCCCTTTGCGTTGTGTTTATAATTTATAAGGAAAATATTGTCCGAGATTTTTACTTTTGTTTACGATTCTGGTCACCTAAAATTTTTTAAAAAACAACTGTGGGAAAAGTTAAGCGAGCTTTTTTATAATGCGGTAAATACCAAACTGACACAACGATAATTTCTGCATAAAAATCAAAACAATTTTTTTCATAAACTTAAAAGAAAAAACACTTTAAACACAAAACACAAAATTTCGGAAGTTACTTGTGTCGTCTATTGACCTTATGAAAAACAAAATTCTCAGTTTATATAGGGTCTCAAATCGAATGTAGTTCTGACATTTAAAAGTTTATTCAGTGTATTTTATTATTTTGAGGTTTTATCAATAATAAAACTTTTGGGAATTTCTAATAAGATTTTCAGAAGAAAATTCATTAGATTTAAATGTTTTTCGATTGTGATTACTGCACCAAATGTTCTTCAGAACCTGGCAGGTTTTTTGGATATCGTGATCTTCTAGACATTTTTTTTTTTATTTTGTAGCACTTTTATTTATCTACACTAAAAATAATTAAATTTAAATTGTTAAAATTTGTTTCTAAATGATTTAATTTTTTTTCTCTTAAATTAGCGTTAAAAATTTCAACCAGTACTTAATGTTAAGTTTTTTTTACCTATTTATTTTCAGTAAAAAATATAAAAAAAATAAATCTTTGTTTTGTAAATATAAACATCAAAAAATCTTTTAAAGAATAGTTTTTTAATTTAAATTCATTGTAACATGTTTTTGCTTATTATTTTTTGACGTAACACAAATGCTTTACATTTTTAAAATCTTAAGTTAATAAATATAATAAATATTATTAAAAGGTAATAATAAATAAAAAACAAATTCGGGAACACAGGACCTATAATCATTAGAATTTTGTTTTGGTTGTTTTAATATTGTTTATAAATAGTGATATATTTTTTTGTTTATAATTTAATTAAATTAATTTGCAATAGTTTTTAAATTTAAAATTACTTATCGACTTAAATTAAACAAATAAATCATCTATGTAAAAATGTTAATAATTTATGAAGAATAAACGTAAGTAGGTTTTATTTAAGAAAGTAAGAAATATATCAGGTTAATCGTTGTTTTAATAAAAACCTATAAACAAAATAAAATTATATATTATTAGTTTAATATATAAATAAAAAAACAAACTACAAATATGTATACGTAATTATAATTAAAAAAATGTATACCTAATCATAAGAAATTTGTATTTAGTATCTAGTATGTACAATTTGAAATGTAATATTTATGCTATAAGGTTAGTGCATCATTTTAAACGATATAAGTTTTATTTTTTTCTTAGCTAGTAAGTTTTAAGTTTTTTAAACTAAAATTTAAAAGATAAACTAGTAAATATTTTAGCACAAATTCATTGTTTTCTTATTATTATTTTTTATATATTACAATTTATTTAGTATTGTCATAAAACAGAATAAAACAAATAAATGGGCATCTCCCACTCGCGTTTTAAAATTTTAAGGCACCATTTATGTTTGTTTTGTTAACAAAAAGAAAAAATTTAAAAATTTGTAATTAAATTAAAAAAAATTGCAGAATTTTTAATAGCAAAATTAAGCTGCATTCCATATAAAATTAAATTTAAAAAACTACAAAAATATTATAAATTACATTACAAAAATAAACAATTTTTATCATCATCTGTAAATGTATTAAAATAAATAATTAAAATAATTTAATTACTAGAAAATATGTATTATCAAAACAATATACAAAATTAACAAAAAAAATATATATATATATATAATTAAAATTTACTATAGTTTCGCAATATGTTAAAAATAAAAAGAACATAATTATAAATAATAAATCACATGTCGATGAGAAGTAAATAAATCTAAAATGGAAAAAATCAATAAAATTATTATTTTAAAATGACATAAAAATATACGTGTGTTTTTATTTCTATTATTGAAACTATTCTAAGCGACTGAGCGCTTATAATTCTACTCTACAACCAAGCGGGGTTCGGGGGAGGAGGGAATTGGAAAAAGAAAGAAAGAAGAAAAAAAGGAAAAAAATAACTCTATTAAAAAACAAGCCGGCTGTAAATTAATTTAAAATTCTTAATTTTCCAAAAAAAAAAACTACACCATTTACTTTGTTACTCACTTTAATTTGAATTTGTTATTCAAAAAATACCATTTGTAGGTCAAAAACTATCAAATATAATTAAAACAAGTAAAAAAGGGTTAAATTCGGCTGTGCCGAATCTTTGAATACCCTCCACCAATATTTGACTTTAAAAAAACTTTTAAAGTCAACTTATGTAGGTGAAAAAATTTTTTGAGTCGAGAAACCTTTTTAGATATGAAAAGAACTTTTTTAGTGGAAAAATAATTTAGAGGTGAAAAAAATTTTTAAGGTGAAAAAATTTTTTGTGGTGAAGAAAAATTTTAGTGGTGAAAAAATGTTTGAGGTGAATACAAAATATTTACTGCTAAGCGACTGGTGAAAAAATTTGAGAAAATATGTTATGTACCTTCGCTACTATGAAATTGTACTAAATTAGTATAGGCAATTTAGGGGCAGCTTTACATTTTCGCTTGTTTTTTTAAACATGGAATGCACAAAAACACATTTTAAAGCATAGTTTTTGTCAAATACTCAATTTTGTTCCGGCTAATGGGAACTAGCTCTGCAGCTGAATATGCCTAATGGAGAGAATGCACTTTCTGATGCGCCACGTATTGATAAATAGTTGCAACGAATGTTCTTTCTTTAAAAAATTTAAGTGTGTTTGTAGGACAATATCCCTAATCGAGAGAATACAGCAAATAAATTAATATGTTAAATAAAGAACATGAGTTGTAACAATTTGTCAATAGATGGCCCATCAAAAAGTACATTCTCTCAATTAAGCACATTTTTCTGCAGAGCTAGTCTCCATTAGCCATATTGTGCTACACAATATGCAGTAGAGTATTATTGATTTTATATTTTCTTCGTAACATAAATGAATATTTGCCAAAAACTATAAAAAATATATCTTTTTGTGTATATTATACCTTAATTTTTTAAATCAATATTCATTTAGATTTTTAAGAGCACAATATTGCACTTTTTTCATGTGTATTTTTTTATAAAAGAAATAATTAACATAAATATACATTTGCCAATCCCTCAATTCTCAAAAATACAAATAGAATGAAAAAAATACTATTTTCCTCTATAAAAATTTCTTTTTTGACATAAAAATGTGAAACAAATGCTTTTATTACGTCAAACATTTGAAAAGTTAACTTTAAAATTATGTAATAAGTCTACTAGCGACATCTGAATGCATCACCTCTAAATTTTTTTTCCACTAAAAAAGTTCTTTTCACATCTAAAAAAGTTTTTCACCTCAAAAAATTTTTTCACCTACATAATTTTACTTTTAAAGTTTTTTTATATTATTTGTATCAAAAACAGAAGAGAACATCTTTTTAGGATATTGGTGGAGGGTATTCAAAGATTCGGCACAGCCCTTTTTTATTTGTTTGAATTACATTTGGCATTTTTGGAATAAGAAATGCTATTTTTTGAATAACAAATGCAATTTTTAAATTAAAATTGTTATATTTTAATATTAATTGCAATTTTAAAATTGCAATATTTGCCATTTAAAATTATTGAATTTTTAATTTGAAAAAATATTAATAACAACAAAAGCTAACAAATGAAATATGTGTTTGTAAGTAAAGGTACAGCAGGGCAAACAATATAATTGCTCTATTTCGCGTTCTTGCGAAATTCATATATGCAAACAGCTTTCGTAAAAAGACGGCCCCAAAAGTTTAAATTTTATTTGTCTGCAAAAAATTTTCTTGACAAGTAGTTATAGATATAGACATTAAATTTGAAGAAAACAAACCTTTTATAAAACTACAAAAATGCTACCAAATTTCTCAAAAAATTTAGTACAATATATATAGTATAAGTCCATTTCTGGTACGTCATAGTTCCGCTTAGAGATTGCATTTCAGTTTTACCCGTTACCAAAACTGCGGTTAACATCATGATTTTATTTCGTTAAAGACAATCTAGAACACATATTAAATTAATTTAATTAATTAAAGAGAGGAATACGGATTTTTCATTATATTCAACCCATTTTCCAATTATTCGACCTTGCCGGTTAAACGGTTAGGTCATTATTCGAAAAATGAAGAAAATTGATTAATCGGTTATTTGAAAAATACGAACACAAAGAGCTGCTTTTTGTTGAAATATTAAGTTAAGTCTATTGCGTTGGTTTCTAAAGTGTTTGTTTAGGACAATTCAAAGCATCCTGAATTTCTTTTTAAAAAGGAAATGTCAGACTTGTTCCGTGGAAGTAAACCCTTATAAAGGCAGTGTAGATAGTTGATAAAGTTAGTTTTTATTTTCTTTATATAAAAATTTAAAAAAACTACTTGTTATTATTGCATTACCATTATTAATGTACTAATTACTAAACTTTTTCTTACTTATATAAAAGAAAAAGCATAAGAAGGGTTCTGGTATCATTTTATTGGCCTATGAATATCACCGAGAAATCACATATTAATAACATAAAATTTACTAGCAGCCAAAATTGGTTTTTTTGCATGTTTTATATTTCGTTTTATTATTAACTGTATAAAGCTACTTTGATAAATGCTTTTTTCATCAATTATAATAAGTTGTTTATACATTTGTTTGCATTACGAAAGTAATGAAATATTTAATGGAAAGATTTTCAGAATCATTAAATGGTAATGCATTTTTTTCATTAGTGTCAACTAATGGTATTGCAATTTCAATGCTCATGAAAAATACCCAAGTATGCATTTTTTCCTAGATGAAATGTTTGTTGTAACTTTTTGTTTGCAGGAAGCGTAGCAGATAGTTTATTCTCTCCATTAGATATATTTTGCATCAGAACCAGCATTCAATAGCATAAAACCATTTACATCATTTATATAACGTAAGCTTTTACCGCCAGGTGGCGTACATGAAGATTATACTCCTCATTAGGCATATTCTGCTGCAGAGCTAGTCACCATTAGCAAGACATGCAACAGAGTATTATTGTTATACCCTTCACCATAGGTGAAGTTTGTCATTCCGTTTGTAATTTCTACAATATTGATCTTAGACCCTATAAAGTATATATATTCTGGGTCCATATGAAGAGCGAAGTTGATTTAACGATGTCCGTCTGTCCGTCTGTCCGTCTGTCCGTCTGTGTGTTGAAATGGGTTTTCCGAAGAACCCAGACATGATGAGGACTTGATTCTTTTTTATTTCTGTTACATGTGATCCATTTCTGTTTGCTACTAAAAATCAGACAGATCGGTTAATAAATGGCTGAGATATTAGCAAAAAACCAGGACTACCTCTAATTTTTCCAGTAAAATCCCTTTGTTTAATAAGAGTGTGAAGATAAATACGTAGGTTAAATACGTTTCACAACTATTGTGAATGATATAAATAAAAAAAAATAGTAGTGTCGCCAACTTTTTTTTGCCTAGAAAATGCCAAATTTGACAAGAAAAGCGCTGAAACATTTGGAAAAATATAAATTTGAGATTTTACATGACATATTATTTTGGATTAAAATTTTTGGACATTTAAGAAAAAATAAATGGGGATACCGCTTGTTTGTGGAGAGCTATGAGGTAGTAGATTCCAACGATGTATTCATCTCCTTCAGAATACCATGGTGAAGGGTATATAAGATTCGGCATAGCCGAATTTAGCCGCTCTTACTTGTTTTCTGTTTCGTTTGTAACATAAATGAATATTTGCCCAAAACTATCTAAATATATATATTTTATTGCATATTATATATTAGTTTTTTAAATCAATATTCATTTAAATGTTTTGGTATTGAAATTTTTTAATGCGTGAAGGCAAACTAAACATAAATATACATTTGTCAATGCCTCATTACTCATAAATTATACAAATTTAATGAAAAATTACTATTTTGCTCTACCATGTTGCAGGGCACTATATTGTTTACCTGAGCGACATCTACTGAAAAGAAGAGATACTAAAACTATTGTACATTTCGTTAAGCTGTCACTAGTGACTTATTGCATAATTTTAAAGTCCAGGTTGCAAATATGCAAATAGCAAGATACAAACAGTATTTTTCATTGAATTGTATAAATTTCCGGTATTAAAGCATTAGCAAATGTAAATTTATATTAATTTTTTCTTTTACAAAAAATTGCAATACTGTGCTCTTAAACATCTAAAGGAATATTGATTTAAAATATTAAAGTATGTATAATAAAACATATATTTTTGCATAGATTTTGGAAAATATTCTTTTATGTTAAAAACGAAATAGAAAATCGAAGCATATTGTAGCACAATATGGCTAATGGAGACTAGCCCTGCAGCAGAATATGCCTAATAAAGAGAATGCAGTTTCTTTCTTTCTTTAAGAAATTAATGTCTTTGATATAAACAGCAAGCTATCATTCGCAAACAAATTTGACATAAGTAACGTTAAGCGTTGGCTTATTTCAAATTCATATCGGAATGACTTAAGCCAACTTTGATAGCTTACGCATAAATATAGATATTATAGCACATAAAACATATCGCTCATTTATTTTATGATTGTCATAATTCAAAAAACGTGATTTTTGTGTTAATGACCATTAGAAGACTGTGACGGGTGTGACCTTATTCCTTTCAGGTAATATTATGTAAAATTTTCCGTAGAACGCGCTTATTTATTTTGATGTAGTTATTTCATTAGAGTATTTTTGATTGCATTAAATACTTACTGGCTGCAAAAAAAAATCTTTCTTAAAAACAAGTAAAAAAGGGCTAAATTCGGCTGTGCCGAATCTTTGAATACCCTCCACCATAGGGACTGGAGATGATATACGTATATACTAAATTTTGCATGAACTGTAATATGAATATGTTTTGTCAATTTATGTAACGAACTTTTGTTATTTAGTTTAGTAATGTTATTTATTTAGTTTTAGCAATGTTATTTACAGAGGTCTGCTCTGTTAGCGACTTTAACATTGTTGATTTTTACGTTAACTTAGTTATCAGAGTAACACACATATAGCTCTAAGAATGTTATTATTCTCTATGTAAGACAATAAATGTAATCGAACAATAAGAAGATTAATAACATTTTTACTTACTTAACAGAAAAAAAAAATTGATATAGGAAAATTGTACAAATTTGTATGGAAAATTTAGAGGTACCTTCACATTTTCACTCATAACTTTTGAACGGCTTAACCGATTTTGCTCATTTTAAATACCAAACTGCTCGGGAGGATGTTCAATAATCTGGGTAAAAATAGGCACCCCCGCTTGCGTCTTCGCGTCGTGATCGCCATTTCAACAGACAGACAGACGGACAGACAGACAGACAGACAGACAGACAGACAGACAGACGGACATCGCTAAATCGACTTAAAATTGCATAAGGATCACGAATATATATACTTTATGGGGTCTTAAACCTATATTTCATATATGGTGGAGGGTATATATGGTGGAGGGTATAAAAACTGTGACGGGTTTCACATCTTTATGTGACGGTGTGACATAGTATGAAAACTCGAAATGTTTGAAAAAATAAAACTTTTAATTGAAATAAATTACATAAGCAGTTTAAAGATAAACACATAAGAAAATAATAACACATATTATATTATTATAAAGACTTATTCACTATCTGTACTACCATAGATAGCACAATACTGCAGGCCAGTATGTTTTAAAGTATTTTTTTTTAAATTCAGATAAATATGTAGTGCAAACATACACAGATACTGCATCTGCTCTTTTAAAGTTATGCATTTTTTGAATATTGGTGTTTGATTTGACGCCGTCCCACCTTTTGTTTAAGAAAGATAATGTTAATTGATTTCTTTTTTTTCTACTATATATTTGAAACAGTCTTGTGGTGTTTTTATAATACATTCCCGAGCTTTAATCACTGTCCATAATTATTATTCTCTTGTAGACAACAATTAACCGTTCCTTATTTAAAAACTAGTAAATTCATTTTTTCCTGTGTAGGCCGTTTTACGTGGAATTGCCCTCTTCCAGAATACTCACAAACTCCAACACTAACAGGCCAAGTCTAAGAGGGATCTCGTGGGATCCAAATGCTTTTTTTGTTCAATTTTAAATAGATTTTGATGCATTAGTACGATTGCATAAGCATTAGTAGGAGAAAAGCTAATGCCAAAAAATTTCTTTACCTTTATATTGTAAAGCAATATTATGGCATGAGCATTATTTAACTAATGCTAATGAAACTTCAATGCCAATAAAAAATCCCAAGTATGATGGGTGACAAGTTTTGGAACTCATAATTTTGTTTGGGTTATTTTAACTTGACTTGGGCATATTTTAAAATTAACTTGGGCATATGTTAAAATTTTTGGGCAACACTATTTTGAAGTTACTAATTACTCTATATTTTAAATCCCTAATAACACAATTACTGGTTGTAAGACTGGATAAGTCTTGACAATTATAATTCAATAGTTCTTTCTCCTCTCCGCTAGAGGCAAAGCAAAGTGAATAGTATTGATTGCCTTTTATTTACAATTTGCCAATGGAAAACTATGTGCCCGGGTAGCTCAGTCGGTAGAGCATTGGACTTTTAATCCAAGGGTCCAGGGTTCAAGTCCCTGCTCGGGCGAATTTTTTTTTTTTTAATATTTGTATTATTTGAAAATAATTATTATAAAAAAACGAAAGGTTGATTTTTTACGACGCTTTTAATATTATAACATTTAAATTTTGTTAAACTCCAAACGTACAGTCTAATAAATTTTTATTGGAATATCCCAGCAAAACCACACATTACCAAATAATGCCTATTCATTGATTAACTTTACAGCCGATAAGCCTATTGATTATTATGAGTATTATTGATTTTCTATTTCGCTCGTAAGATAAATAATTATTCGCCACAAAAAATATGCAAAAATATGTGTTTTATGTGGTTAGAAAATGAGGAAATGAGTGAAAATATAAAGGTTCCTCTAAATTTTCTACACAAATTGGTGTATTTTAGTACAATTTCATAGTACCGACTGGGATATATTTTCGCATATTTTGTCACCAGTCGCTTAGAAGCGAATAATATTTTGTACTCACCTCAAATATTTTTCACCTCAAAAACTTTTTCACCACTAAAATTTTTTTTACCACAAAAAATTTTTTCACCTCAGAAAATTTTTTTCACCTAAACATTTTTTTCCACCACAAAATTTGATTAGACATCCAAAAAATTTTCACCTTCATAATTTTACTTCAAAGGTTTTTTACATTATTTGTATCAAAAACAGTAGAGAACATTTTTTAAGGATATTGGTGGAGGGTATTCTAAGATTCGGCACAGCCGAATTTAAACCTTTTTTTACATGTTTTTAAATACATAGACTCAGGTGGGTGTAAAACTTTTAGTGTACAATACTATAGAAATCTTAATAAGATTTGCTTTGAAGAAATTTTAAATGTAAACAAAATGGAAAATATTGATATTAATAAAATAGGAAAATATTGATATTCTAATTAAACTCTCATGAAATTAACACTTGAGACTATTTGATAAAAACGAGTTTTGCGAATGCATGTATGTGAGTTTGTAAAAGTGTTTACGTTTCTTTTTAGACATAACTTTAGAAAAAATATAACATCTTTTGAGCCACAATTACACGGGAGTAAAAGTAAGTGTTGTTACATATAAAAGATTCAAAAATAATTATATTTTTCGACACCGAATTTAACCAACTTTCATGTGATTGGTGTACCTAATTCATTAAAGATGTTTGCCAATTTTTAGATTTTTATCCGTAGCGGTTCATTAAATATAGCATTTTAAAGTTATGAAAAATCAAGAACATTTTGTTGAAGTAGTCTTATAAAAATGCATCATTGTGGTATCCCAAAAAATATGTACTTAGTTTATTAGCTCTTTCTATAAACGTAAGCTTGCCAAATCTTCTTATTTAAAAAACTTTAAAAAATACCTGTTATTGTTTAAATTTCTTAAATAAATCGAAATTTTTAATTAATCGAAAATAACATCAAAAAGAGTACTACTGATTTTCCATTATATTCAACCCATTTTGTTGTTTATTTTCAATCATTGTTTAATAATCGACAAAAGTAGTAAAAGCAATAGAAAGTCGTTTAAAATAACCATCAAATTTTTACTAACAAAAAGTTAGAAAAACTACTTTTGTGGTTCGTTTTTCAAATTGAAAGTTGTTTTTATTTGTATGTAATTACAAAACAGAACACAACACATGCAGATGTATATATTTTTATTGGCTTTGTGTGTATGTATATTTGAATAATTTCTTGTAATTTTTATTGAAATAATTTTGTTTATATACAAACTTTTTTGGTAAAAACATAAAAAAAGAATTATATGAATTTCTATTTTTTGAAGCAGAAAACATAAAACTTAACATTTAACTGAAAATATCAACTCCTACTGAATGCCTGTAAATTTTTATAGTTTGTTTTTTTAAATGACTGATTCAAATAGTTAATGAGTATATTTCTATGAATTTCAATTGATTCTTCATTTAAAAACAAACTTTACGTATTACTTTTTAAACAAACTACAGTCGGTAACGGAAAATATATTGTGAGTGTATAATTGTTTAGTATTTATAAACATCAGCGCAAACTCATAACACCTTGACCAGGTAGGGTATAATGAATTAAATATTGAGAATTAATATTTTATTATATTAAAGCATTGAATTCAATCATTTTTTATTTCACGTGCACCAAAATAATACGAATCGCTAATAATTCGTGTCAAATTGTTTTAAAATTCGCCAACATCGGGATTTGTTTTTAATTCCTAAAGTCAGATTTTGTCACCTTGAACCCACAAAAATAAACGTTTTTCCCATGTTTAATCTCAAATTTATTAAAAATATTGCGTGCTGAGAAAATTTGGAAAGCCAAATTGTAGTGATGATCAGTGATTATTTATATAAGGAGGATTTTGGTGTTGAACAATTTTATTCAAGCTCACATCGAAAATATAGCGATAATAAATGATGGTCGGTCAATGCACATTGGATCAAAGCTGCCCTTTACAATTTTTAATAATCATCATTACAAATTTAACTTAATAAATTTTCTTATATAGGGTGAATTTGTCAAATAGCCTTGGTTAAGACCCTTAACTTCAAAAATATGTATGGTTAAATTTAAGCATTGGTTAGAAGAAATACTGGGTTAAAATATAGATAAGTTATTAAAAAAAAATTGTACCATTGGTTAAGGCTAGTAAAGTTCTTAACCATGGTATAAATTGAGAAAAGATAATAGGCCTTAATAAGAAAAAAAAGCAAATTAAACAACACCTAAATTTGTATATACATTTTTATTATGGTGCTTTTGAAAATGCTCAAAGGGCTACGATGCAAAAACGTAGTCTTGGTTTGTTATCTGCAGATTACAAAGGTTCATCACATTTCTAATATTTTTTTTAGCAGATTTCCAGAAATCTGCTTAAATTTGTGCAGAAAGGGAAAAATTTGCTTTGAAATCAGGAAAAATTGATCAATATTATATTGAACCTTTGTAATATGTACAAAATTTTATTTGGCGCTGCTTATGATGAAATCTCTATACTTATTCTTTCTCTATGACGAGACCTAAATAATATTATTTGGGTGAAAACAACAAAAAATACACTTTATTTATTTTAACGCCTTTTATCTTTTCACGAACGTTTTCTAAAAAAGAAGTAATTAAAGGTTAATTTACACGTCGACTACCCATCCCTATAATACTATTACTCAGTATATTGGGTTTTAAAATCGGCTAAACAACAATATAATAAAAACGTAGAAAAATATTTTTGGTGTATTGTTTTTAAATATTGTATTTATAGTGGGTGGCTACATAAAATTTAAACTAATTTCAGGTTCCCAAATTTTTATGAAATTTGAAAAATTGTTTAAAGCCATTTCAACTGATTTTCAAAAAGTTTTGGATTTTTGCACATAAATACACGTTTTTAAAAAACAAAGCTTTTTTAATAAAAAGAAAATATATAAATAAGTCAATGTTGCCATAATAAAATTTAAAATTAGCCATATATGTAGGGAGAATTGCCCAAAAAAAGGTTAGTTTTGTTTCGAATTTTGTATCTATATCTACTTGTAAAGAGAACTGCTATACCTACTTACCTGACTTTTCTTTATTTTTTGTAAACAAATATAATTTGAACATTTATGGCCGCCTTTATACGAAAGCTGTTTTCGAATATGGACTCGCTGGAACGCGAAATAGAGCAATTATATTGTTTGCCCTGCTCTACCTTTACTTACAATCACATAATTCATTTCATAGCTTTTGTTGTTTTTAATATTTTATCAAATTAAAAATATTTCAAATATTTTTATGACAAATATTTTTGTAGACATTTAAAATGAAAAGCCATTACTTTCTTAGGCTTGGCAATATTTTTATACATTCTATATCTATAACTACTTACTCCATATCTACTTAAATATGTATAGAATATTTATATAAAATTCAAAAAAAAAAACCTAATATCAATCAAAATTTAAAAGAAATCCGAAATAAAAGAACACAATTTAAATTCAAAAAATTACAAATTAAATTCAAAAAATTCGCAGGTCACTTAAAAAATTCAATTTTAATTAAACAAATACTAAACGCAATTAAACAAGATATTGAAATTCATAAAATATTTCATTAATATTATTTGGTGTTTTTGAAATTTAATTGATGTTTTATAAATTGCATTTAGATTCATTCCGAAAGATTTTGAAACAATCAAATCGTTTTTGAAATCGTTGTCTTTCGAGTTGACTAAAATTTACACGCGGCTATTACACATTCCCATAATATCTGTGATTTTTTTGTTTACCAATATTCGATGTAGTCCACTGTTTATCGTGAATTAAAGTTGGTCACGTTTTTTTTTAAATCGAAGACGTGTTTTTTTAAATATTCGCAAATAAATTATGTTTTGCAATATTTTTGTAAAGTAGAAGATATAAGCTTACATGTAAGATACGATTTGTAAAAATAAATGCTTAAAAAGTTAGATCAGTTTAAACATGAGCCAGCGCATATATCACAGGAACATGGAATATTCATGTCTAAATATTCAGTGATATCCATAAAATGACCTTATATTTTTCAATCGAATTTTATATTTTTTGATTTTAATTGATATTGTTTGAATTTCAAATGGTGGTTTTTTAATTTGAAATAAATGTTTTTGAATTTCAAATGTGGCTTTTTGATTTACAATTGCAAATTTTTATATAAATGTTCTCATTTAAATTACTTATTAATTACTAATTAATTATTAATTAGTCAGTAAATCTTAATAAAAGAAAGGCATATGAAATAATCTCAAGTATGACAAATAGATTTTGCGGTCATACAAATGTGGTAAAGTATTTATACAATATTACACCAAGCCGAGTCGTTAATGTTTTGTCAAAAGGATTTTGTAGCCTATTTTGTTAAAAATATGTAACAAAATCAAACTCTTCTACAATATTAAACATGTAAATTTTTTCTCTAAGTATACGTAATTATCATCCCGTGTATATGTGCCTTAAGCATTTTGACACATTAAAGAGGTAGAAATAAAATATTTGTACAAAATTGTTAAAATAATTTTGTACCTATACACGAGTAAATTATTGACTAAAGGTACACATTTACGTAAAACGATCGGAGTTGTTTGTGTTGAAGATATCGACTAACATTTGTTAATACCAAGTTGTACCAACAATTGAACTAGAAAATCAGTACAATCAATTAGCATTAATTATCAAATGTTCAAAAATTATTATATATGTGAAATAGTAAGGTATTGCACACAACTAACCCTCGATTTACATCTCAATGTAAAGAAAGATTACCAATTTATGGGATATATGTATAACTCCTTATTACCTGTAGGCAAAAATGTTCTATTTCTATAAAAAATAAAAAAAAAAATTTTAGTTTTTATCTGGCTTAAGTAATATTTTTATAAAATGTAAAAAACTTAAAACTCTAAAACTTTTGCAGGAAAATTTTAAATTTTTTTCCCTCATAGAAAATATAAAAAGGCTTTCGTAAAAGGGTTTTTGGTCCATCTAGGTAAAAATTTTATGGAGAATATGACGAGTTTTACTTTTTTTTTAATTTAGATCAATACTCGTATGACACTATCACTAGAATTGCAAAAACACATACAATCAGACTAAAAGTTTTAAGTTCATAATAGGCTTTTTACACTGAACAACATCTTTGTGAAACGCATGAAAAATATTGAAAATTTGAAACATGAATTTACATTGGCAACATCTTTCATTTGCCATTTATTTAGCTGTCAAAAAAATAAAAGAAAAACACGCATAATTTTTGTTAAAAATAAAAAATATTAAAAAAATGGATTCATTGAAAACCCGAATTTTAATGCAGTACATTGAAATATTGAAGGCCATTTATTTTGTTTATTTTCTGCAATGTCAGTTTGCTAGTGATGGCACAAAGAAAATTGATTTTTTTTGCAATTTTTTTAGTTATGAGACTTAAAATAACGAAAAATGTAAGATGGAACTAAATTAGAAAGGATCATCTTTTGCAGATGTAGAAAGATGTAGAATTTTTGGCCTGTATAATTCTTTGGGAAGATGTTAACATCTTTGCAAATTGATGAAAGATGTAAGATGTACATCAGTGGAAAATGTAAAAAAGCTGAAATTTAAAAAAAACTGATATTTTTTATGAACAGCTGGAAAACTGTTTAGCATCCTAAAAAAAACTGGAAAAAACAGATAGGCTGGCAATATTGTCACACTGCACAGTAGGAAGACTTTCCTGACTTTCTCTTTAAAAAAAAGAAACTGGAACAAACAATTATTTATCTAATGAGAAATTGTCTATTTTATGAAAAAGACAAAATCACAACAAACCTAATGTCTAATTTACACTACAGCCAAAACCAAGGAGTATTTAAAAACTTTATTTTTTGATTTAAAATTTGTATGGAATCTGACAAGAAAATAGTAGCAGTTTTCAAAAATTCCCAGCTAAAATATATGAAAGTAAATCAGTATTTCATTGATTTCAAAGTATCATTTAGTTCTGATTTTCCTCATCTAATGCAGTTTTTTTCACTACTTCCAAAAACGTGATTTTGAATGAAATCAACTCTTTTCAAATCTATGATGGGTAACTTATTTTAAAAACAACCAAGGTTAAACGCTAACCACAGATATTTCCAATTAAATTTGATACTTACAACTATGGTAAAGTATCAGGTTTATGTGACTTGTATCAATTTACCAGATATAAATATACGAGTACATGAACACGTGTTTTTTTACTACACTCATAATATTATTTCGTTAAAAACAACCTAAAATACATATTAAATTAATTGAAAATATGTACAATCAAAAAGGAGACTGGACTACTGATTTTTCATTTTATTTAGCCCATTGTGTTGTTTATTTACAATCATTGTTTAATAATCGTCGATGAAGTAAAATAATCGAAAGTTGTTTAAAATAATCATAAATTTTTACTGACAAAACGTTAGAAAAAAGCTAATTTTGTAGTTTGTTTTTTGTATGTGTAATTGTAAAACAAAACATATTCATATTTTTCATATTATTATTTTCTGTGTTTTTATGTACAATGTGAATAATTTGTTGTAATTTGTATTGAAATTATTTTGTATATTTCTATTTTTAGAAACAAAATATATAAAATTTTGCATTTAACTGAAAATATAAACTAAATTAATTTTCTTGAATGACTGATTCAAATAGTTAAAAAATATAGAGCAATTCCATATGAAAACGATCAAAATTGGCAAATTTTTGGACGACCCCTCTCCGATTTTAAAATAAATAGTCTCAATCGATTGCCCAGCAAAAAATAATGTACCTACATATTTTTTATTTTTTTTATAGTGACTGGTTTAGTGGTGGTGTACACCACTGTCATGTGACATTGAAGAATTCTTCATAAGGGACCTCATTGAAAGTTGTTTTAAAAAAAACTACTAAAGCGATCGCAACGAGTGATAGCTGGTTGGAAAGGTATTGAATCAGGCTTTAATTGAAAAATAAAATTTTCCTAATTTTTCTCAGAAATTTACCTTTTTTCCCATGAAAATTAAATTTTCCCATGAAAATTAAATTTTCCGATTTTCCACAGAAGCTCCTAAATTTTCTGGCTAATTTTATTTTTTTTTGGATTCCTCATAATTTTTGCTTTAAGAATCAGCAATAAAAAAATGGGCCCCGACTCCTTGTTTGGACAGGAGAAGAGCATTTAAGAGACCACCTTGTTCTCATTGTTTTTATATTTTTTATAATTGAATTATTTTTAATTATTTAACATTATTTTATTTTATTATTAAAAATACATTTTAAAAATTATTTTACAGTTAAAAATACATTTATGAAGAAAAAATCATTTTTTTTTAAGAGCCCCAAGTTGAGTGTGTAGTGAATATGGTCTGCCTGCCTTTACAAGATCGGCCATAAATCCATGGATAATAGCAGCAGTGGCACCAAACCCGACTGAGGCTACAGGTCATAAAATGTTTTGTAAATTTTTTAAATTACCAGGTAATAAATAATTCGCCTAAAATGACACGTGCAGAAACAAGTCATAAAACACGGATTTTCCATAAATATGGCGAAATATTTATTACCTGGTAATTTAAAAAATTTACAAAACATTTTATGACCTGTGGTCGGCTTATTGGCAGTAACCAATTAAGTCCCTCTTTAAAAAACATTTTATGACCAGTAGTTCACGCAAATTTTCCTATTAAAGAAAAGCAAATATGGCTTATTTTTTTTTACCTATTTTTTACCAAAAAATAAATATAAATACTTCACACACTCTGAGTCAAATTTCAGTTGAATACTAAACGTGAAAGTGTTAAAGTGTTTTTTTTGTAAAGTAAAGAGCGAAGCTGTAAAGACAATTTAAAGTAAAATGAATAAATTTTGCTGCAATCCGTTTAACAAGAGTGGACATCGTTCGAAAAAGATAAAAGTATTAAAATTAACTGTTGTTTCGAAGCGATACATGAATGAATTAAATATACAATACGGTGAAGAAGCACAATTCATTTGCCCCAAGTGTAAAATCGATTTGTCTCAACAAGCAAATGCATTGAAACAAATGCAACCACAATCCGAGAGTGAAATGGCAATTGAACAAAATGTTTCATCTGATAGTGAGGCAGACATTCTGATGGTCAATATGTCTTTGAGTCCTTTGAATGAGGCTATTACCACTTTAGGTGAAACGCCTATTAGAAAAAGAAAGTTGCGAAGTGAAAAATACAGGAAAGATAAAAAAGGCAAGGTTATGAGTGCAATCGCGACAATATTTGATGAAGGCTCTGATAACGAATGCAGTCAAGCAGATGACGTTGATGACGGCAAACAAATGATTGAGCAGTTGAAAAGAAAATTCAATTTAGCGACCACTTTTCCGGAGAAATATCTCATTTTATCTGTGCTGCCTCAATCATGGTCTATACGCAAGATTTCTGAACAGTTTCAAACATCTTTTTACATCGCGAGAAGAAGCAAAGAATTAGTTCGACAGAAGGGCATATTGGCGACTCCCACCAAGAAATTTGGCTCAAGGACCCTCAGCGAAGCAACGGTGAAATTGATTCAAGATTTTTACTGCAATGATGACAACAGCCGCGCCTGCCCAGGTACACGTGACTATGTTATCACACGTGAAGATGGAGAAAAAGTACACAAGCAGCGCAGATTATTATTATGTAATCTATCCGAAGCATACCATCAGTTCAAAGAGAAATACCCAGCAGAAAAAGTGGGATTTTCTAAGTTTGCCATCCTACGACCAAAAGAATGCGTGCTGGCATTAGACAGGCACGGAACGCAATTGAAAGTATTTCACGGTGAAATTGAAACATATAGGGACCTCCTGTCGAAGTCGTTGTGCGCATACCCCACGGAAAATTGTCATCTGTCCAAATGCGACAATTGTCCGAAGATTGACGAGCTAGAGCAATATTTGGCGGAAAAGTTTGAACAGCTGTTAATTCAGGAGGTGCATTTCAAACAGTGGATAATTAGCAGCGGCAGATGTTCCCTTGAGACCGTGGTAAAGCAGATTTCGGAATTCATCGAGGAATTCGGATTCAAGTTGAATGAACTGAAGGCGCACCATTTCATATCCGAGATGCAATCGAAATTTCTAAAGGAAAGTAAGGAGAAATTAGCCCAAAATGAATTCATTGTGATAAGCGACTTTGCCGAGAATTACACTTTTCTCGTTCAGGATGAAATTCAGGCTTATCACTGGGCAAACGACCAGTGCACGGTGCATCCTTTTTGCATTTATTTCAAAAACGAAGATAACGAACTACAGACCGTAAGCCTTGTTGTTGTCGCGGAGAGTTTAGCTCATAATTATGTGTCCGTTTATTTATTTCAAATGAAACTGTTTGAATTCTTAAGATCAAAATTCGATGCAATCGACAAAGTAACGTTTTTCTCAGACGGCGCGGCTTCTCAGTACAAGAATAAAAAAAATGTTTACAATCTTTGCATAATTGAAGAAGAACAAAACTGCAAGGTCGAGTGGCACTTTTTTGCGACGTCCCACGGCAAGGGCCCATGCGATGCGTTAGGGGGAACCCTAAAACGCATGGCGACTAAGGCAAGTTTGCAAAGGCCATATACTGACCAGATCTTAAATGTACAACATTTGTTTTCGTGGATTCAAAGCAAGGAAATTGCCATTAACACAGTTTTATGCACTCAAAAAGAACACGATGCCATGGAGCGACGACTTCAAAACAGATATAATAATGTCAAAACTATAACTGGAACGCAAAAGTTTCATTGCTTCATACCAAATATTTCTGATATGTCAATTGATGTAAAGCGGTACTCTTCGTCTGCCGACGTGCTAAATTTAAAGTTACTTTAATTTTATAATGATGCCAAGACAATTGAAATTTTTAATAAATATTGTAATTAAGTATAAGCAGCAAAATAAGAAAGATTTTTTCTTCATAAATGTATTTTTAACTGTAAAATAATTTTTAAAATGTATTTTTAATAATAAAATAAAATAATGTTAAATAATTAAAAATAATTCAATTATAAAAAATATAAAAACAATGAGAACAAGGTGGTCTCTTAAATGCTCTTCTCCTGTCCAAACAAGGAGTCGGGGCCCATTTTTTTATTGCTGATTCTTAAAGCAAAAATTATGAGGAATCCAAAAAAAATAAAATTAGCCGGAAAATTTAGGAGCTTCTGTGGAAAATCGGAAAATTTAATTTTCATGGGAAAATTTAATTTTCATGAGAAAAAAGGTAAATTTCTGAGAAATTAGGAAAATTTTATTTTATTAATTAAAGCCTGATTCAATACCTTTCCAACGAGCTATCACTCGTTGCGATCGCTTTAGTAGTTTTTTTTAAAACAACTTTCAATGAGGTCCCTTATGAAGAATTCTTCAATTTTGTCACAAGACAGTGGTGTACACCACCACTAAACCAGTCACTATATAAAAAAAAAAAAAAAAATATGTAGGTACATTATTTTTTGCTGGGCAATCGATTGAGACTATTTATTTTAAAATCGGAGAGGGGTCGTCCAAAAGGTGATCGCTTTCATATGGAATTGCTCTATATTTCTATGAATTTCAATTGATTCTTCTTTTAAAAGCAAACTCTACGAATAACTACAGTCGGTACCGGAAAATATACTGGGAGTGTAGTTTTACCACACCATGACGATGTCGACCACGACACAACGTACTCTTGGTTTTTATGTGTGCAGATTACAAAGGTTCGGCAATTTTCAACTAGTTTTTTTTTTTTAAATTCCAATTAAATTTCTTTGCAATTCCAATTGATTTTTTTTGCAAGTCCTATTGATTTTTAGCAGATTTACGAATTGGTTTCAAAAAAGGGTTTTAAAATCAAGAAATTTCGCTCAAATTTGTACAGAAATCAGCTAAAAAACAATTGGACTTGCAAAGGAAAAATGCTGAACATTTGTAATCTGTATACATAAAAACCAAGAGTACGATTTTTGCATCGTAAGAGACACTACATTTTTGAACCCCAAATGTACTTCTGTGCCTAAAATATTTAAATATATAAATATATTTCATTTCTTATACCATATAAAAGTTTTCAATTTCTATAACATGGTAGATATCGGAGATATTTAGATATATTTTTCCCACATTACAAGGGAAGCTAAGGAAATATGTACCTTGCTTTTTATATCGAAATATGGTGTGACTATTATATATTTTGGTATAACGCCAAAAAGTTTGAATAAATTTCAACACGAACTTAGCTGACAATTTTAGATTTGGTTGTTAGCGGTTAATTGTTCACGCATATGTTTATGCTTGCTTAGTAGAAATCTTTGTAATTTATTGTTTTCGATAAATTGTTAACTAGTTTTTTTAGAATTGCTCTCTAAGTAACATATCGCACTTGATCAACAAGAGAGTAATAACTCAAAATTTTTAAAATTTAAATCAATTAAAAACATCAATATCTATCTACTGTAAAAATTTCAACTAGTTGCGATTACTCTTTCATCTCGAAAAGCACATTTGAGACCATTTTCTTGATAATGTGACTACTTTTATATCAACAAAAAGGTATTATTTTGAGTTAAAACAAAAATTGAAATAGAAATGAATCGTATTTATTCATAAACAAGTAAAAAAGGGCTAAATTCGGATGTGCCGAATCTTTGAATGCCCTCCACCATAGGGGCTGGAGATGATATACGTATATACTAAATTTTGCATGAACTGTAATATGAATATGTTTTGTCAATTTGTGTAACGAACTTTTGTTATTTAGTTTAGTAATGTTATTTATTTAGTTTTAGCAATGTTATTTACAGAGGTCTGCTCTGTTAGCGACTTTAACATTGTTGATTTTTACGTTAACTTAGTTATCAGAGTAACACACATATAGCTCTAAGGATGTTATTATTCTCTATGTAAGACAATAAATGTAATCGAACAATAAGAAGACTTAATAACATTTTTACTTACTTAACAGAAAAAAATAGATATAGAAAAATTGTACAAATTTGTATGGAAAATTTAGAGGTACCTTCACATTTTCACTCATAACTTTTGAACCGCTTAACCGATTTTGCTCATTTTAAATACCAAACTGCTCGGGAGGATGTTCAATAATCTGGGTAAAAATAGGCACCCCAGACAGACGGACAGACGTACAGACAGACAGACAGACGGACATCGCTAAATCGACTTAAAATTGCATAAGGATCACGAATATATATACTATATGGGGTCTTAAACCTATATTTCGACATGTTAAAAACGGAATGACAATCTGATATATACCCTCACCATATATGGTGGAGGGTATAAAAAGGTATTATTTTGATTTCAGCCTTTATTCATGAAAAACAAAATCAAACTGTTTCATTTAAATTTTGTTGTATTTTGAGTTGATACTGTTTTATTGATAAAATTTGTTTAACTGTAGGATTTTAACTCGAAATGTGACTGTTTTTTTGATAAAAATGTTGAAATAATAAAACTCTATGAAATATTTATTTGGAGAATATCCCGATAACGAAAAATAGTGTTTTAATGACCTTAAACTTGAATAGAATTATGTTGATTGCAATACACAGAAATTCTTAAAAATAATGCTTAATATGGCGGTATTCCACATTACCGCTTATGAACTAAGTTTTCAGAAAATTAATTAAAAATAGCAAATATTAAAAATTATTCAGATTAACACTTTTGGAATGTGTTGAATGTCCTATACTTTAAATATCTTTTAAACGAAAGTTGAATCAGTATTTTTGTGCAAAATAACAACTATGTTCCCGAAATAAAGACCAAAACTACAATTTGCTGTTTAGTCTTACTGAATTACTGAAAAGTAACCGTTGAAAATATTCACACAACTTCATGTGTCATTCCCAAAGAAAATAAATAAGCAAAAAAATAAATAAAAAAACTTAATGCATTTGAAACAAAAATATTTGAAAAAGCAGAAGTTGGAAGAATGTCTTTTTTAAAAAAAAGAACAAAACTATGAAAAAAAAATATTTTTTTTTTATAGAAAAAAAAAACAACTCGAGGCAAAAATAAGCAATTCTGAGCTCAAAAATGTTAAGAAAAACTTCTTTATAGCTCAAAACTGGAAAACAAAAGGCGAAATTTTCCTTTCTTGGTCATACCACTTAAGCCAATAACCAAAGCGTACCTATGTTACGTAAATAACATACTAAACTCTCACTAGCTTCCGAAATAATGGGGTAGTCCATATTAGCCCCACTATCCCATATTACCCGAACTTACTCTAAATTTCATACGATTCGAATTTATACATGTATACATTTTTAACAAATTGAAAAATAACTTACAAATACAACATATCGACAGTATCGTTATACAATAGTAAAATGTGTTAATACGATAGCTAAAGTCGATTTCTAACAAAAAATCTATTGTATTTTCAATGGCAAATTTTTGTGGAAAAGTATTGTATTTTTTCTTTTTATTTCGTTAATTTATAGGTGCCTGACTTAAAAAAGTGAAACTAAAAACCATGTCTTAAGTTTAGAACAGATTTTAAAAGATCTTTAACAAAATCTGAAAATTATTTATTATATAATTTCTTTCGGTTTATCGAAGTTACTCTTCTCCTAATTTGAATTTTACTCGGTTGCATCAAGCCCATAATACGATTTTTTCCTCTCCTGAAGGTAAATTCAAAAATATTTAAAGCAATAAGATGGGTTGATTCCAAAAATATTAAAAGCAATGAGATTATTTGAGTTTTACATGCCTGGCTCTTTTTTATCCATATTTTTTCCCATCATCTGTAACTCTTTGTTTCGTTTCGTCTTTAAAAGTACGTCCAAATTTATTCGTGTGTTCTCATCTCTATAAAATTCCTCAAACCCCAGTTTTCGAGTTCTAAAAATAATTATCACATTTGTCTTCCATGGCTAGTATACGTACATATTTATGTCAAAAATAATTAATATTAAAATATTTCGTCAATCCAAAAAGAATAGGATTTTATTTCTGTGATATAGTTCGGATGCTTATTTTGCAATAGAGTGCAGTTTTCAATTTCCGCAGAGTGCAGGTTTCAATTTTTGCTAATGAAATTCCTGTTCCGGACAGCCAAATACCAACAGAAGATTTTTCTTTAATAATTTAATCTGTTCAAACCTGTGGACTGGCTGTACCAACTGTCAAACATCACGATTCTATGCACTCACAATGAAATCACACAAAATCGTCTGGATATAATGGTATGGCACCTAAAATTTTCGCAAAGACAAAGCATTCTCTTGACAAAAGATTTAAAACAAGCCAATATTTTGGCACTAGATGTGCAAATAAACGGAACAATCAATCGCCATCGTCGATTTAACTTTTTTTTAGGTCTTTTGAGATTAAATCTCTCGCGTATTGTACTGACATCTGAGGCTTGGTGTTAGCAATGCAAAATGAATATAATCCTGGAGATTGTCGATTATTCATTCATTCATCCAAAAAAAGCTTAAAAGCAGTTTTGCTACATGCCACTAATTTAAAGTTATATTCCGATAGCACTAAGTACAAGTTCCAAAGAGACATACACATTAATGAAAAAATAATGGAGTTAATTAAATATGAAGACCACAAGTTGAAAATATGTACATATTTAAAGTTGTGGCTCTTACAATTGGGCTATACCAAAAATATGTGTTTCATGTGTTTATGGAATACGCGTTTTGATGGCGACCAGTACAATACACGTGATTGGCCTTTACGTGCGGAAATCAGATTGCTAAGAAATAATTGACCATGTGAATAAATGGTAGTTCAAGCTTAAGCCAGCAAATTTGAAGTTTAAACTAGATTTGAGCTGAATAAAAATTTCAGTTTAAGCTGCTGCTTTTTGGTGACTAGTAGAAACTAGTTTTTCCAGTGTTAGCTAAAATTAAGTGTGAATAAAAATAGTTAATACTTCAAATTAGTAGTTTATACTTTGAATTTTGTAAGCATGTGTTTGAGGTGCTAGATCTTTGTGTTTTGCAGTTTCATTCGTAAAAATATATTGTCTATTTTCATATAAAAATTAATATGAAAGTTTCAGCTATCTTAAAATACCAGTCTTAATTTTTCAATTTTATATATCATATTAATTTCGTTTTTTTTTTTACAGAATTCGAGATATTATTCTAAATATTACAACAAGTGAGATCAGAAATTAATTTTTAAAAATACTAGTCTTTGTAACTCAGGCAAGGAGAGATTTTTTGTCTCCTCGATCTCATCAGAAAGTTTATTTTTTTCCTTTGGCATTTCTTTTGTTTTCTCAGTTTCATCCAAAAATTTATACTTTTCTGGTTTTCCCGTTTCTTTTTCACATTCTGGTGTTTTTTCATTTTAACACCAAAACTGACATTAATTGTTAAAAATGATAGTCAAACATTAAATAAAATAATTTAAGTTATCTAAAATCTTATTGAGAACTGGATTAGAGTCGTGTTCCAGCAGATCTAAAGTTCACGTTCCCAATCTTTAAAAATTATCGGCTTGTTTCCAGTTGCGCGCACATCACTTACGTTCTTAACATCGTTCTCCATGTATTGATTTTTTTTTCTTAATTGAGCAATAGTGATCTCTTGCCCAAGCTTCCTCATATAATCTTCACGCAATGAAAGAACTGCAGCATTTTTTTTTACAAGGTAATTGAGATTTTTAAATAAAACTTTTTAATATTTAAAATATTAAAAACAAACGCACTGTTCTTGTCACTAATTGCAAAAAATAAAATTCTTTCAGCTGGTTTGACACAGTCACATTCGTTTTGATTTTCCAGCTTTTGCTACAAATTTTCAGCACTAGCTATGTAGTACAAGCAAAGAGTTATTTACACTTTTTGTAGTTTAAACTTTTCGGCATAGCTAGTATTGAAAAGCTTAAGCTAGTGCTAGTACTTTGTACTATAAAGCATAAACTGCTATATCGATGTAATGTTTAAAAAAAAATTTTTCATTACAAAAATGAATTAGTTTTATATTCTTCGTTTGAAGTACGTTATTTATTTATAAAATATTTAAAAATCAAAACTAATTATTATAGTAATAATACTAGAGAGCCCGATTAAGGGACTTTGTAAATATAAAAATTATTATTGTTAACTAATGTTTATTATAGTTTAAGTTTGTTATATATTGCAAATTAATAAACACTTAAAAAAAAGCATAAACTACCATTTTATTCACACGACCCAATATTACTGAATTTCTACTTGTGCCCATAGAATAAAAATTTATAAAAGCATTGAACCCAGATGAGAATGCTTTTACCGAATTGCGCGGAATTTTCCCATGGTTAAGCGGCATGAAAGTAAAAAAAATGAATGAAATTTAAACTACTTTATTAAATTATATATATTTCATATCATAATGTTTTTTAGTAGGACAAGACATTCGTCGTCTTATGAAGAACTAACAACTTGAAGTTGCAATGACTGACATCGAGCTATTGGCCTGGAATTGTGTGAAATTAGGAAATAATCGGTCGGAAAATTGGGATTTTTTAATTGAAAATAGGGGATATTTGTTAGAAATTGCAGGAGGAATAAGAATGAATTTCTACCCGGTTAAAAATAATCATATATGTTCATGTATGTCTACACTCACAATATTATTTCGTTAAAAATAATATAAAATACATATTAAATTAATGGAAAATACAATCAAAAAGAGGATTACTGATTTTTCATTATATTCAGCCAATTTTATTGTTTATTTTTAATCATTGTTTAATAATCGACAAAGGTAGTAAAAGCAATCGAAACTTGTTTACAATAACCATAAATTTTTTACTGACAAAAAGTAGAAAGAACGATTTTTGTGGTTTGTTTTTCAAATTGAAAATTTTTTTTATTTGTATGTAATATAACAAAACACAACACACACAGATGTATATATTTTTATTAGCTTTATGTGTATGTATATTTGAATAATTTCTTGTATTTTTTATTAAAACAATTTTGTATATATACAAACTATTTTGGTAAAAAAACAAGAAAGAATTATATCAATTTCAATTTCTAAAAACAGAAAACATAAAATTTTACATTTAACTGAAAATATCAACTCCTACTGAATGTCTGTAAATTTTTATAGTTTGTTTTTTAAATGACTGATTCAAATAGTTAAAAAATATATTTATATGAATTTCAACCGATTCTTCATTTAAAAACAAACTTTACGTATTACTTTTAAAATAAACTACAGTCGGTAACGGAAAATATATTGTGAGTGTATGTATGGATGATCATATAAGATTTCATACATGAACATTAACGAAAATTGAGGTAATATGTAGATTTATGATCATGTATGAAGGTAAATAATGACATATTTGTATTCATACATGTGAATATATTTCTGGTTTTCATATATTTTTGCCATTAAAATAATTATTTTTTATTAAAATTGGTCAAGTTTTTATTATATTTTATTTTAAATACATAATTTATATTAATTTACATAAAAAATGTATCTGATTTGTATACGAAAATCTAGAATTATAATAACAACATCGCGGTTTTGCTTGACGTAACGTGTAACGTACAAATCAAATCTCGAGTTTCTGGTTATGTGTTCTTCTTCAGAACTTTGGCTTTATCCAATTATTTCGTTCTGGAAGCTGATTCTGAAAGATAAATTGAATAAAAATGCAAGATTTACCGCATTTACCTGCATTTTAGCACTAAAAATGGAAGAATAGCGGCCTAGATTTCGGCATTTCCATAGGTAAAATGTCAAACAGAAGATGTTTTTTTAATACCATGAACAACGATGTTCGTTTACCTTAAAATGTACTGCATCGTCTTAAAACAGGATTTGATAAATACCAAAATTGTAAAAGGCACTGATATATTTATTGTAAAGAATATTACCCGAAAACTTACCAAATCTCATAAAATAATAACATATCATCCTCGAGCCCTATGTATCACATTAATTAAAGATTTTCGTAAAAAAAATTATATTTTTTTGTTGTGTATTGTTCAAAATTTTAATTATAAAGAATATTAAAAACTTTTAGTTAGTTTTAGTTTATTTTATTGAGTCTTTATATTTTCTTTAAACAGTGTTAACATACTATAAATTATTGGAAAACTAAAACTATATTGTGTTATTTTAATTACATTAGTGTAAGTTAAATGCTACTTGCTTATACATAGATAGAAAAACTGAAGTTATTTACATATTACATTTGTTGAAGAAAAGTGAAAACAGGGTTTGCTCCCGACACTTACATTATTTTGTAGAGTAGTATCTACTTTTAATGAACTTAAAACTAAACAAAACTTAAAATTAAACCTAATTAGATAATTATATAAAAAAAAAATTATTAAAAAAAAATATAAAAATTCATCCTCTGTTTATGCCAGGAGTATGTCTTGAGTAGAAGTTTTGAACAGGAATATCTGGATCTTGTTCCCGTTACATACCTATTGCTTAAAGGTAGTTTGTATTCGACCAACTAAACTCTAATTCACTAGACAAAATATCTTGAATTATGTCTGTTTCAAAGTATAATAATCTCAAAATATTTAGAGCATAATCCGAAAGTTGCGACAATGAAGCTTTCTCATAAATAAAGTTATTGGAGAATCTCCTATTATGTGATTCAAAATTCTTTTCTATGCACTTCCGTATAATGTGTCTCTCAAATATTTCCATTTTTTTCATTGTTGTTGAAGATATGCTAAACCATATTGGAAATGCATAGAGAAGAATTGGTCTTATACTCACTTTATAAAGGAGTAACTTAGTCTCCACCGGCAATGATTTACTATTGAACAGCTTTGAGAAATCTCCTTTCATTCTGTTTGCTTTATCTAAATTATAACTAACATGTTTATTGAATTTAAAAAGTTTGTTAAAATTTACTCCAAGATATTAAAAGCTGTCTTTGCCGTTCAAACAAAGTATTAACTTTTTACTTTCAGGAACTACAGTATATTTGCATTTTCCTGAAGCATTCCGCAAACAAATTGCATTGCTCTTGGAAACGTTTATTTTAATTCCCCACTGAGAATAATATTTATTAACATGTTGCAAATGTACTGAAACTTTATGAAGAGCCACTAATGGTGATTCGTCGTGAGCATATAAGAGCGAATCATCAGCGTAAAGTATACCCTTAGAATCATTAAATTCATGGGGAAAATCGTGTATAAAAATATTGTACAAATGCGGTGCCAATATGGATCCCTGTGGAACACCACATGTCACTTCACCTTGAAGTGATAACGTATTATTAATCTGAACACAAAACCTCCTGTTATCGAAAAAGCTTTTAAATAGTTTGACTATAAATGGTTGAAATTCTATATTTATCATTTTATATAATATACCGTTATGATAAGCCTTATCAAAAGCTTTTTCTATATCAAGAGATACTGCGATGGTACATTTACGTTCCCGTAAGTTCCGAATTTTCTTTTTTAAATCCAAATTGAAGCTGAGGAAAATATGATTCATTTAAACCATAATCCATCTTTTCCCGAATAATTTTTTCAAATAACTTTCCTAAGTTAGATAATAAAGAGATCGGTCTTAAATTATTAATATCATTATTGTCCTTCTTTTTGGGAATTGGTACGATTTTTGCTATTTTCCAAGCCTTTGGAAAATAACAATTATTGATGCAATTGTTATAAATAATTGTTAAATATTCAAAAGCTTTCAAAGGTAGTTTTTTAATTTAATAATTTGAAATTTTATCTAGCCCACATGACTTTTTGTTATTGATTAATTTCGAATTCTCTAACAGAGAATCTAATGTAGCAAATTTTGAGTCCTTTTGAATATTTAAAGATATATGATTGTTATCGAAAGATGTAATAGAATTTGAAATTTGTGAAACTGTATTATCAATAGCTTCTTCAATATCTGAAATATCTCTATTTGGAGGAGAGCTTTTATAAATACAAGTAAAATGTTCCTTTAAAGCATCTAATTTCTGATTTAAGTCGCTAATTTTAATACCATTTACCGAAATAATATTTACATAAGATCGATTTTTATTTCCAATTATATTAAAAATTTGTTTATAGGCCCATGGACCTGGTTTAATTTGCCGAAGCTTGTCACTAAACAGTTTTGCTTGTTCCAATTCAATTTGTTCCCTAATAATAATTTTAATTAAATCTATTTGTTTTGAAATCAGCAAATAGTCCGGATGTTTTCTGTTAAAGGTACGGAAGTATATCCTCTTCAAATCCTTTTGCCAGTTATATTTTATTCTCAAAAGTTTTTTTACTTTTTCTGAAATTACGAACTTACGATTTTTTCTCTCAATCTTCTCAGAATGAATTTTGGTTATAAAATTTATGGTGGTCACAAATTCCTCAACATATTCATTAATTTCCTCATTTGATAAGTTTTTATTACTAGGTGGAAAATGCTCCAATAAAGAGTTACTTATGTCACTTTTAAATGAGTTCCAATCTGTATTTTTAAATGAAACAGAATAATTGTGTAATTTAAAAAGAAAGTTAAAATCAGAAAATAAAATTTAAAGTTTCAGGGGAATATGATCCGAAAAGGTGGGTAGTGTGAAAGTTTTGTAATTTTTATCAATATTGTTAACGATATCATTACTTACTATAAAATGATCTAAATGGGAAGGACCACCAGGAAAAGTGGGAAAATAATCACAAATTCTTGTGACAGAAATACACTCATTTTGAAGCCAGCTAAAAACAAGTCACCATTGTAGTTATTAATTGAATCACCCCAATAAATGTTCTTTGCATTCAAATCTCCACCCAAAATAAATCCATCATAATTTCTTGAATGATTTAGCACCAACGAAAGACCACCACAAATAACCTGACGACTAGAGTTGCAAGAAAAATAAATAGAACCACAAATAATTTTTTTAATGCTACCATTAATTGAAACATTAACTTCTACAAACAAATTTGAAAAATCTAAGCCAGCAATTGCAACTTTTGAATAAGAAAATTAATTTCTTAGAGCTAAACCAACACCTAAAGAACTATCGTCTTTCAAAACAATAAAATTATTAAAATAAACTTGTTTGCTTTCTGGTAAATGCAGTTCTTGTAGAAAAGCAATGTCAATATTATATTGATCCAATAACCTGTTTAATTCAATTCTTCTGCTTATATTAATCAGAGAACCAACATTAAACGTTACCAAATTCATATATTTACCGAACATATACATTTTGAATGTCCTTAATTAATATCAAGCACTCAGCTTTAGCTTGATCCTTTGACAAAGTTTTATAACGTTGCATAAAATTTTTAATTTTATTTTCCAAAGTTATAGGTTCTTGATCACATATAATTTTAGCAAAATTATAAGTTCTTCAACAAAAGCCGGTTTTTGCGGTCTATGTTTGTTCGAATTTTCATTTGTACTTCCTACTAAACTTGCAAATGACCTACCTGAGGCAGTATACTTGGATGTGGCTAATACACTTTCAACATTTAAAGCTGCTAAACTCTTACGGGCTTTTGATTCTTCGGACGACTTTTTCTTTATATAAACATATTTCTTATATATGCGGGGCAACCCCTATAATTGGATGTGTGACCATTTTCTTTGCAGTTAACGCAGAATGGTGCTGCTTCACTTCCGGAGACAAAAGTACATTTTCCTGGTTCGTGCTTTGTATCACATTTTACACACGCATATGGACGATTACAGTTTTTTGAAAAATGTCCCCATTGTTGACATCGCCAACATTGCGGTATTTTTGCACTAGCCGTTGGCCGTTCCCATGATACTACCTGATTAAGAATATACTTTATGCCCAGTATTTCTCTTACCTTTTTATTCATCTTAAGGGTCACTAAAAACAAACCAGTATCAATGTCTTGTTTTCTAGAGTATACTGTCGTAAACTTTGATACCGAATCAACTGTATCTGGAACCATTTTATCAATTTCTGATTTTATATGATTGATATCTGATTTGTAGTAGAGACCTGTACATACTACATTCTGACGTTTAAACTCCTTTGGAGTATAAGAATAAGAAATAATTTCTTTTTCCCTCAATACCTGCATCATTTCTGCATGTGCAGATGCATCCTTTAGATATAATTTGCTTTTATATTTAGATTAGTTTAAAATTTTAAACTCAGTATTCTTAGATTTAAGTTAGCCAACCAAAGCTTGTACATTAATGTTTTGCATAAATATGGGTGGACAAAATGTATTCCTGCTTGTTACCTTCTTTGTAGAGTTATTATATTCGTTATTTTTAGGATGTGAGTTTTTAGTATTACTAACAACCCTCTCGGACTCTATATCTAAGTCTCCTAACAACGAATATTTATTTGTACGATTTATACTAGTCTCTATTAAATCTATTTTTTTATAATTAAATTTTGACATATCTAAATTAACATCACCTTCAAATGTTCGCCTCTTTCGTTTTTTGTTGACAGATTTAAATTCATCATCTTTAGGGGCATCGGGGTCTGTTGCATATTGCATTCCAATTTTAGAGCTGCATTCTTTGAAGTGTGAATGCTCTTCATGTTCTAAAAACTCAGTCTGATTATTGAATTCCATGGATTCTTGCGAAGCATCATATGTAGTTGATGTTTCATTCTTTTTAGAACCTTTAGCTTTAGATTTTGTTTCCATGCATTTGTCTTGAGCTCGTCCTCCCCCTTGTAAGAACTAAATATTTTTTTTAGCGTAACTATTGAGCATTGTTTTGAGAATGGCTCCAGTTTGGGTACTAGATGGAGTTTCGTTCATCAATTCCTCATTATTAATATTGTAATTTGATGTTAACATATCTGGAGGCCGTCCATCTGCTAATCGATTTTTCATAGCACCGAAACAAACTACTTCCTCCCAATGACACGCCAATGTTAAAATCATTAATGATTCACCGAAATTTTCACAACTTCGTGTTCAGTAGATGTAGTGTTAAACTACTTCTTCCTCAGCTCTTATTTTGCTGGGTATGCTCTTAATAGTACGTTAACACGTACGTTTATTCATCTAAATCAAAATTATTTTGATCTTCAACAAAATTGCGAATCTACTTAATTTCTAGAGTTGCACGTCAAAATACAAATTTAAGTTATTTCTTAATACAGTTTTAAAATTATTAAGGTTTATTGTATTTGGTATTTCAAGTAAGTATATTTGTACTATATTTTTTAACATATTTAATCACAGTCTGTAAAGGATTTTGTTTCCATAGACTAAATAAATGAAAACCTAAATATTTAAAATCACATATTCTCTTAAACTATGCCTTCTAAAACGAAAAGGAGTTTTATTTAGAACATTGGACTTACATTAAAAACTGGGTAAAATAAATGAAAACAGACATCGGGTTTGGCTTATTGAAGTCATAATAGACAATCTAGGAAAAAATTAAAAAATGAAAAAATATTAATTTCTTTTTTACCATATTTCGAAAACTAAGCGAGATAATTTTCTATTGATAAATTGTAATTTTTTTGAAAAATATGCTTTTTCACAAAAATGTCACTTTCTCAAAAAACAATGTTTTTGACAATACATACAATTTTTTTTTCTTGAAAAAAATGGTACAATACTTTTTTCAAAAATGTACTTTTTGGAAAAATGGTTCTTTGTTGAAAAATTTTTTTTTGGAAAAAAGTTTTTTTCAAAAATAGTACTTTTTTAAATTTATTTTTTTACAAAAATTGTACTGTGTTTTGAAAAATATACCTTTTTTAAAAATAGTACTTTTTTGGAAAAATTTACTTTTTTACCAAAAATGTACTTGCTTTTGAAAAATATTTATTTTTTCCGAAAAATGGTACTTTTTGGAAAAATGGCACTTCTTCGAAATTGGCCTTTTTTGAAAAATAAACCTTTTTAAAAAACTATACCTTCCTTTGAAAAATTTTACTTATTTAAAAATTTAAGAAAATATATTTTTTTTGAAAAATGTTTTTTTTGTTTAAAAATGGTATATATTTTCTATATTATTAATAAAACCCATACTAAAAATAAATCAATTTTTTTTATTATAAAAAAATTGGGCGTGATTGTAAATATACGCATTTTTAGGTGATTTTTACGTATTTAAAATGGATTTTTAAGCACTTTCTATGTACTTTTACGCATTTTGTGTTCACCAACTTACGCATAATGTGTGCATTTTCTTTACGCACATAGAGTGAATTTGCCCAACTTATAGTAGGAGTACAATTTCCTACTATAAGGTGGGTAAATTTCAACAGAAATTAATTAGAGTGTAGTGAACCACTTCTCAGACCTTCCATGTTAGTTTATTTCGTCTCAAGTCTTTTCAATTTTATTTATCGTCTTCACTCAACAAACAATACGTTCTGGTTCGTACCATTTTTGGTCCATCATGAACGAAATTCGAATACGAAAAACTGTTGAGAATCGGTGATCCGTATTTGACGGTACAGAAACGGATACACCAAAACAGAGTCAAACGTATTGTTTTAGAAAATTCAATTATTTATAAGGTCCATTAATATTCCGTTTACGGACAAGCTTTGACGGATACGTATTTTCGGACAGTAAAATTACAAGCCAATTTCATGAATCCATACGTGTCGGAGATTCCGTAAAAATGTTTTTGGGCAGAATTTTGTAATGAAATATAATTATAATATTTACGAGATCATAAGTTTACTTTTAAAAAAATTCTAAGTGAAATATACATAAAAATCTGTGTTAATCTTAATAACATCTTTACAAAAAGTTTATGAAAAAATTGATGGCCTGTAACTAACATACTACATAAAATGCAACTTCCTTTTACTTTTAAAAAGTGCTTAATTTGTAAAATTAAGTACACAATATACATACAAGCAATCACGGAACAATATACGGGCATATATTCTGTGGTTTTCAACAATAGCCGCGTAAATCCATTTTTCTCTATTTCGAGTTTAATAAAATATTTTTTTTTACGTATTCGAAGAATGAAAAAGTGGAAATTAAACCAGGATAATAAAATTTAGTTTGTGAAAATTTTGATTTCACCAAATTTTCATATTCCTTTTATTCGTTTATTCGCTTAAAATATAACAACAAGTCTAAAAGCATAGCCCATACTGTTAAGCATGTTGGAGGAAGTCTAATGGTATTTGAGTGTTTTTCTTTAACAGGTGTAGATAGACTGGTGAAAGTCGCCTCCAAAACGACTGAAGACCCAAAGCGGAAAACAAATATTTCAGTGATAATAACATCGAAAAACTGGATTGGCCGCCACAGAGCCCAGATTTGAACCCTATTAAGCACCTATAGTCGATGATAAAATTCCAATGGAAAGCCGTATCAATATTCCAGCATTTCGGTAGAAAATGCAATCCGCATGGAGGGGATTCTTGAAAATATTATTAAATATCTATCTAAAATATGCCCAACAGACTTAAGAGGTCATTATCAAGAAGGGTGTAGCAACAAAGTATTAATATATAATTAAATTTATGTATATATATATATACCAAAACAAATTGCACATGCGCACGGCCGCCAAAACTGTGATTTGGAGACCCTTTTTCTCCAGAGCAAAAACACCTGCAATTATAGGAAATCTTACTTCACCATTCATACTATAACAAATATTATTAAACAAACGATATTTAAGCTTTCAAAATGCGTTAGGTAGCCATTAGAATGGTCGAAAAACTCACATTTGTTTATTTATTTTATTCCCGGCAGAGAGCAAAAATGTTTGATATACTGCGACCCGTTAGAATGTTATTAACTAATAAACTTTGGACCAAGTCTTTTGCACACAGAAAACAGTATCAGTTGTGGCCACCGAATTTGTTGCCAATCGAATTCTGGCGGTTACGACAACTATCTTCAGATTAAATTATATTTTTAGTTGTGAAAGCCAATATTCAGTTGTACAATTTAATATTTATATTCCATAGAAATATTATTACGTTCCACAAAATTTTATTTAAACAAAAAAAAAATATTTTTAGATTTTTCCGGTTCGAACCTGGGCAATCAGATTCATTGCTTAGTGCACCACAACTTATTTAAATTTTCTTTGATATATTTGCCATTTAAACATTTGAAGGTTTTAATATTTTTTAAATGTTTGCCTTTTTCGGGATTTGACTTGGAAATTCTGAGTACTGAGCTACCTCTCTACCTAGTAGGTAGAGATGTAGAGTACTCAGTACCACAAACACTTATGAAGTACTCAGTACCACAAACACTTATGAAGTTTTATAGCTAATTTTGAATTTAAACAATTTGTTAGGAAACGAAATGTTAGTATAAAATTTGTTTATCAATACCAATAATTAGTTACGTCTAGTATTATCAATACAATCGACAATTCGGTTGCTTCTATTGAAACCCTAATTAAATGATATATTTTATCAGAATAACCATATTTGCAGTTACCACTTTTGAATAACGACAATTTTAGTAATGTAGTTTTTTTATGCATTGTTGATCTGTTATTTTGTGAGTGAAAAGTATAGTAGGATTGTAGATCATATAATCATATAAAATAATTTTTAAAAAGAATATGATTATATGATCTAGAATCCTACCATACTATTCACTCACGACAATTTTTTAATAAATTTGATAGATTGTACCAAATTACTAATATATTGACTAAATAAACAGTTGCTTCCACCGCACACAAATACTAAACGAATTTTATTTTTAAAGATGATTGGAAATACCAATACAACATTTTTGCTTTATTAATAGATTTTAGGTTATCCCAAATAAAATTAAATGCTCACAAATAAATGTTAACGGTTTTGATCGCATTACAACCAATCTTTTCTCTGGATGTGTCTGCTTCTACTGTACGCAATTTCTAAATGAATTTTATTCGTAAAGTTGATTGGAAATATCAATAATTAGATAATAGTATAATTTTTTAGTCCCTTTTCCTCTTTTAAGTTCCCAATGTCATATTTTTGGTATAATAATGGATTATAGGTTATTTCAAATAAAATACAAAACAAAGTAAAATGCATAAAAAATGTTAATGCTTAACATTTAAGCGTCCGCGATGTATCGAAAGCTGCATTTTCCTTAGTGATTAGTTAATAACTTTTAAGCGGGTCGCGGTATATCCAAAATTTTTATACCGATGTTCTCAGCCAGAAATACATTTTTAAAAGTAAAAATACCTTCTATATACACCCAGAAAACACAGTGGGACTGACAACCGAATCTCTTAATCGAGAACCTTAATGTGATTCCTCTCCAGCCAAGACCTTAAGACCCGAGATTTAACATATGCTTCAAGTCATTATGTTGTTGGAATATCCATGCTAGTGACTAATCGACACCATAATCACTATCCGGATTATTTTCTAAGATATTCCTATGCATTTCACCTGTAATTTTGCCAATTTTCTCTTTCGGAGGTAAAGCATCCTGATATCTTTACTGACGACCCACCGTGACCCACTAGTTTTTTTTTATATATTTGGAATTTAATTGAGCGTTTTGTGGACATCTTACATGCGGGTTGTCATTATTCTGTTGAAAACTCTAGATCCTGCTTAATATTTTTTAGACACATTGGGCTTTCGTCTTACTATGCCACTATATAAACTATTTTTGATCAAATACCTTCTTATTGCTGATATTTTAACATTGCATTCTGACTTCTTGCTAGACCTTAATTTTTACTCATCGGGGTTTTTTCCTTGGAATATTATTGTTAGTTTTATATATTTTTTTTAAATATTTAATTGTACTGACTATTTTTCCATGAGATAATAAAAGGGATTTTTACCACATTAACCTTCGAATCAAAATTTTCTAAGCGTTCCCAAACAAATTTCCTCTGCAAGGGTAGTACATCTATTTTTTCCCCGTTAGGTTAATACAGCCATTTTGTAATCAAATAATTATTATATTGGTCTTAGTTACCTACTTAAACTGAAGTGACTTAATTATGTGTCCACTTAAGACTCAATATTATAAGACTTTCTGATTGTAGCTTGAAGTTTTCGACATCAACGGGTCTATATATTTGATATGTTTCGAATAAATGCACTCCGAAAATGACTTAATTGTGTGATCACGACTGTATATAAAATCATTGATGCGTACGAGTATAAACATTGATTCAATAAAGCTATCCACCATATATACGATTGGTCCTCCGATTTGCAACTTTTTTTTTTTAAACGATGAAATACATCTTACCTACAAGGAATTCCTCTATACCGTGAAATAGTATGAGAGTATGCAAATATATGGAATGAAAGTTTTAATCAAAAATTATTTAAATTTAAAAAATAAAACAAAAAAATCTATCGTATAAATAAAAAAATGTAAATCTGCATTTTAAAATTTAAAATTTTGCATAACATATTTATATACATACTCTTTTGCTAATTGAAATAAATTTTAAAAGATTTAACAATAGTATTTTAAGTATAGGTTGTCCGCCGGGAAGGTATACTACTTTATTTGTTTATAATTTTTGATTAGATGAAAGAGAATGGATCTTATATTGATAAATGTTTTATTTAATGTCGGCAATTATTATGCGAGCAATTTTGAGCACTTTTTTCATTACATTCACACACATTTCACGCGGTATTTAATTAATTTCATCAAGAATATTTTGTTAGAGTTGCTCAAGCGTTTCTGGTTTGTTTGCATAAGCCTTGCTTTTCAGATATTCCCACAAAAAGAAGTCCGGAGTAGTCAAATCAGGCGACCGTGGAGGCCAATCAACATCACCATTTCTTGAAATAACTTGTTGTGGAAAGAGGTCTCGCAGTAATTCCATTGTAATCCTAGCTGTATGCGATGTGGCACCGTGTTGTTTATACTACATGTTAATCAAGCCCAAAGCATGCAGTCGTGGCATTAAAAAGTTTTCAATCATATCACGATATCACTTCCCATTCACAGTTACCGTTACGCCGTTTTCATTTTCCAAGGAGTAAGGTCCAATGATTCCTCCTGACTAAATTGCACACCAGACAGTCACTTTTAATGGATGCAAAGGTGACTGATGAATAATTTGAGGGTTTTCCATTGTCCAGAACCGACTATTCTGTTTATTCACATATCCATTCAAATGAAAATGTGCCTCGTCACTCATTTTGATTTTTTCATGAAAATCGGGGTTGTCATGGGCGATTAAACAGGTTGGTTTATCAAATATTTTTCCATAATAAATTTGCCACGTGTCTACTTCACGACTGCCAAATATAAACTGTCAAGACTAATGTTTACCAAAATGGCGGCAAAACAAAGAAGTATACCTTCCCGGCGGACACCGGGAAGGTGTACTTCCCAAAAACGAAAAAAAAAACTAAAATAAATTTTTATTTATGACGCTTACGTACTAGCGGTAAAATGGTTTGGTGAAAAAAAATTGTACCAGCCTACTTTTAAGTATCTGTCTTTATAATGTCATCACAGAAAATTATTTTGAAACATATAAAAAATTTAAGTTTTGGCCAACAATTTCGTATGAATTCCCGATGCAATTTATAATCTAATATAAGAAACAACACTCAAATTTGTTGTGAAGAAAACTATTAGTATGCCAGATTCTCAATTAGTTTCCAGAAATGGAAACATTAACGTTGGAATGGCAACCCTGTCAAGTTGTGCTTCGAAAATCGAAAGTGGTTGCCCAGGTTAATTCTATAAATAGTTGAAAAAAATTATTTGTATCCTTTTCTTTAAGGTGTGTGATATATAACCCTGTGGTTCATAAGGAGGCTGACGATGACCTGGTCGCTTAGGTCTGGCGCTGATCATCACAATTTTTTCCATTCAAAAATTAGTGTTTACTATTCGTGGCTTAACTTCTTTATATTTAAAGTCATACAAACTACCCAACCAGCAAAAAAAAAAAAAATGTAGTCATTCTTAGGCTATAACTTCCTTTATTGCAGCTAACAATCTCTTATAATTTTTTGGTGTAATTCTAAAGCGTAAGTTATAGTATATCGTATATTTTCTTAATCTTAAGCGTTTATTCAAAATATTGCTTTCGAACCATTCAACATCAAAAACTTTAATGAGAAAATAGTTCTGATGAACTTTAAAATTTCATGAAGGTTAGAGTTTATGTAGTTTTGCAATTTTCAATAAAAGTTTGAAAATCAACTAAACAGATTTCTTTAAACTTTTATTGAAACCAGCTTTTCCTCTCATTTGCATTTTTTTCAGCCATAAATAGTTATGACGACGCAATCTAAGCATCTTTACATTGTGTATTTTATTTAACACTATACCTTTTCCAGTTTTAATTCAGAATTTAGCATAATAATTTTAAAATTGTGCTTAAAAATCTATTAAAATCATCCAAAATAATTTTAAAATTGTGTAAAAATTATTTCAAATTGCCCAAAAAGGTTTTAAAATTGTGAAAAAATTATTTAAAATTATTCAATAATATTTTAAAATTGTCTAAAAATGTTTTAAAATTGTACAAACAGTTTTTAAATTATCCAAATATATTTTAAATTTGTCCAAAAATTCATTCAAATTTTTGAATTTTTTTTTAAAGTTGTCCAAAAGTGTTTTTCACTAATGCAGAATTACTTATTTGTAAAGAGTATTTCTGCATTCTTATTATTTAAATTTTCACTCAATCTTAAATATTACAAAGTATATGAACATTTTCCATTCATGCATTAAAATATCTTATCATTGTGTTATCTGCTTACTTAGAGTAAAGTTTGAATAATGCTAGTAGCTTTATTTGAATACTTCCATCCTATGACACGCCAATGTTAAATTCATCGATGAAACCATCAGAAAGGAAGTGATGCCTTTGCCATAGTTGTGATGCTTTTATTGCTTCTTTGGCAGCTTCATTTTTGTTGGGTATTTTTAGCTAGCTGATGCATGTATGTATATTTTGTTTTTGTTAATTTTTTTTTAATGAAATAAATCTCATTTCAATTTCTAGAATATATTTTTGTTTTTCTACAATTCTATAAATTATAAGACAAAATATGAATAAAAACTTAAGAAAAGTTGCGGATTCGACAAAATAACAGAATATTCGGTTTCAGTAATTATTAAAAACATGGTTTCGGTCGGACTCCAGTACTAATTATTTTTATTTTTAAACATCTCAATTATTGAAATTTTTTAGATTTTGCAATTTTGCAATATTTTCTTTTCTAAAACATCTTTTTTAATATATATAATATAATAACGAAAAAACACGTTTTAAGCATAAGTTATACAAGTAAAAACTTCGGAACATTTTACAATGTACATAGACTGTATTTACTAGGGGTCTTATATAATTTTATTTAAATAGACAAAATATTATATATGTTACATTAAATTTTTGCAAAGCTCAGCAAATATCTCACTCCTATTATACAAGTGACACAAGGTGACTTATCTATTTTTTGTATACCAGTTTAATAAAAATTTCGTTTTCTATTCTATACAATTTTATTCCAGTTTTTGGTATTCCTAGTTTACTGGTTTCATATTTTATTCAATTTCGTTTTAATTTAGGAATTTAAAATTAAAAATATGGAAATATTTGAGTAGAAAAATGTTTATTAAATCACTGATTGGTGATACAAACTTTAAAAAATTGGCAAGTATTTAAGTGTTTTTTAATTAATTAAAACACCAACTCCTCACATATTTTTATATTTAAAAGAAATAAATTAGCCTTAATTTGTAAAGAATAAAAATTAAATCTAACAATTTTAGAAAAAGAAAATTAAAAAGAAGATAAAAAATTGAGAAGAGACGAATTTCAGATATTTAATCGACAAAGGGCTGCATTTTAAGAAACCTTTCGTACTATAATCGACAAAGAGCCGCATTACAAAAAAAGAAAACATTTCGAAAGCCTTTTTGTATTTTATTTTGAATAAAAGTGCTACAGCTCCAAAAAAACACTATTTACTTACATCAACATGACACTTTAAAAAATTAAAATAAATTTAGCCGAGCCCGTAATTTCAAATAAAAATATGATTTTGCACACACGGTTATTTTTTAGAGATTTTTAATTTAGAATGGATCTGTAAAAACACATGAAGTTAAAATTTTCGGAAATTTACTGTTTTGGAATTTACACATTTTTGTATTCGTATGTAGTTCTTTGAAATATCAAGTGTATAAAAAATCATTTGTTCTTTAAGTTGTTAAACATAATAAATATTGGAAAAGAGATGTAAGATGCCTGGAGCATTCGTGTTGAGGAGGCATCAGATCCTATGTAAAAATAAAAAAAAAAACATAGTTTAATAAATATTTATTGGGAAAAATGTGCATGCATTTTACTTTCACCAAGATATTTCTACGCGGAATATCGTCCAAAATATCTTGTGGATGCGGATCACAAAACAGCTAAAACTTCGGAATGTTTTACTTTAGTATTTGTTTTGTGGATTCGGAACTATACAGTCATAACAAATTATAATAAAATTTTCTTTTAATAAATGGCGCATTAACTATAGCTGTAAAATTGTATTTTAAAAAAATAATATTTAACATTATCCTGTATCTGTGTTAAAATATGTGGCGGGTTGCTGCAATTCTGTCTATTTATCTATATGCTCTCTGAGACATTACAAATAAACAGCAACAAAAAAAATATTTAAATGCTTCAACAACGTAGTCAACAACTTTTTAAACTGACTTGATTAATGAGGCTTTAAATTACGCCACTTTGATTTTCATTCTTTAAATATGCCAAAGGACTCCGTAAATAAAACAATGCCAATAATAATAATGAATATGATGTTCTTGTTCGTGTATGTGTACTGTGTGGAAAGGATTCATTGACATTTTGTTGTACACACAACATAAAGTGGAATAAAGAAGATAATGGCTGCAACAGAATGAGCAGAAATAACCAATTCCTAATCAAATGGAAAAAAGCAAATCAAACATATAAATAAGTTTCTCATTCTCTTACACACTTCCATACATTCACACCACTGTTAAAAAATCACAAAGTCCTGCAATATCCAGTGATCACAAAAACTTATCATTATTTTAATTTGGCGGACCTAAAGTTTTAGAAAAAAAATTTTCTTTCAAAATAATTAAGCCGCTCAAATTTTGGCATAAAGGTTATTTATACATATAAATATAAAATAATTTTCAATGTCGTGTGTAATGAATTTGTGCAATGTGAAAATATATTTTAATATATGTATTAAAAACTTAAATTTTAGCGCGATAAAAATAAAAATTAAGTTCAACATATATATTGTTTAAAATTGTATGAAAAATGTGTCAAAAATCCATTAAAAATAACTGTTGTTTGCTGAAAAATTGTTAACCACCTCAAAAACTGAAAAAATAACTTAAGGCTGTAAATATGTACAGACTAATTTGCAGAAGAAAAAATAAATGAGAGTAAATAGTTCAAGCTAAATGAATTGGTATTTCATATAATTCTTATTTCATTTTAAAACTAGTGATAACTGGATATTAAATATTTTCAACAATAACATATTCCCACATACAAGGACCTTATGTAACACTGTTCCAAAAACTTCAACTTTTGGTTGCACCCATGAGAAAATCGAATACTTTCTAAAAGAAGGGAAAAAATTAAATACCCGTATATACCAGCTTTTTTCGATAAATTTGTGAGTCACGCATGATCGTGAGTAATAATAGCTGCTCGTTCGTGAGCATTGGTAAGAAAAAATAGGTTACCGCTGTGCAGAAATAGTTTCTTAAAATTAAAATTTTCGAACTACCATGTTTTACAATACGTGGCAATTCTATTTACAAAATATAAGCAGCAACACTTACAAACAAGTCAGTAAAATCATAGCGCTCAATTTTAGCCAAAAAATTTAAATTTAACACAGAGAAAGAAAAAATTATACCATTATCATTATTTTTTGAACAATCAATAATTATACCAAATTACTTCCTGCATTACTTTAAAACACATATGTAATTGTTGCTAATAATTACTAATTACTTTTTCCATTATTCCAAAACAAAAACTAATTGAATATTTTTGAATACCCTCCACCCATATTCTACACTCAGAATATTATGTAGTTTACTGTTTGTAGCATAACAAAAAAGTTTTCCGTTCAATTTAAAACTAAAGGAACTACATTTATTTTCATACATTTGTTCGAAATATCTTTTTTTTTTTAATTAGAATTATATAATACAATAAATGATATTATTTAAAAAGAGGGAAAGAGTACTACCAGCTATGGCCTTCGACTCTATTGTTCGAAATAATTTACTATCATTTACCGATATTTTTCAGTCTCATTTAGTTTTTTCATTTGTTTCAAAATTTAATAAAATTTTACCCAAAAAATGAAAATTTGTGGTTTAGTTTTGTCCTTTACAGTTGATTCAAATTTAAATTTTGTTTGCTTTCTGTTTCAAAAAAAAATATTAAAAAAAATCCAATTTTTTTTTTATATAAATTGGTTGCTTATACACTTAAAAAAGTTTGTATGTTAAAATAACTGAAAATATCAATTAAAAGAAATGATATTTCATTTAAAAACCGGTCTACTTAATTTTCATTTAAATTAAATGCCATTTGTTATTTATTTTTAAATGTTGATTAATCAACTGACACATCCGTAAGAAACAAATGATATAATCAGTTAAAATAAATGTCAAATTTTACCTACCAATTCCTTAAAAAATAAATGATTTTATAATTTTTTTCAAATTGCTTCACTTTTAGTATTTTTTTTAATATAAAAAATGTATGTGAGCATAGCTATAGACACTTTTTGTGTGAATGTTGTTGTGTATGAATGTGTGTTTATGAAGTTCTTGTAATTTGAATTGAAATAATTTTGTATACATACAACCAATTTATATAAAAACAAACTGAAATTTATTGAATATTTTTTTTTGAAACAGACAGCAAACAAAATTTGTAATAACAAATAAACCACAAATTTCCGTTTAGTGGGTAAATTTTTATTAACTTTCAAACAAATGAAAAAAATAAATGAAACTGAAAAGAATAGGTAAATATTAGTAAATCATTTCGAATAAATGTATAAAAAAGTTAATATAGATATTTCTTTGAAAAATAAATCTATGTTCCTTTATTTTTAAATGGAACGGACAACTTTTTTATTAAACTAGAAACAGTAAAATAAATAATATTCTGAGTGTATTTAAAATTATTTTAATTCAAATTACAAGAACTTCATAAACACACATCCAAACAGAAACACATTCCCACAAAAAGTGTCTATAGCCATGCATACATACATTTTGTAGATTAAAAAAAAAACTACAAAAAACGGAAACAATTTCAAATAAATGATAAAATCATTTATTTTTTAAGGAATTGGTAGGTAAAATTTTAACATCTATTTTTACTGATTAATCATTTGTTTCTTACGGATGTGTCAGTTGTTTAAACAATATTTAAAAATAAATAACAAAAGTCATTTGGTTTAAATGAAAATTAACTAGACCGGGTTTTAAATGAAATATTATTTCTTGTGCATGGCATTTTCTGTTATTTTAACTTACAAACTATTTTTTAGTGTAAAAATATGATTTCTTGTTTTTGATACAAATAATGTAAAAAACTTTAAAAATTAAATTATGGAGATAAAAACATTTTTTTGAGGTGAAAATCTTTTATGGATGTGAAAACAAATTTTGTGGTGGAAAAAATTGGAGTGGTGAAAAAAATTTTAAGGTGAATATAAAATATTATTCAATTCTAAGTCACTGGTGAAAAACCAACAGGAAATATTTTACTAATATACACCATAAATTTATTGTACTAAAACACACCAATTTGTATAAAAAATTAGGGGGTGCCTTCACATTTTCACTCATAACTTTTAAGCCGATGGACCGATTTTGCTCATTTTCTTTATCAAACTGCTCGGAAGGATTTTCATTACTCTAGGTAAAAATGAGCAGCCCAACTTGCGTCTTCACACCGAGTCTGTCTGTCTGGCTGTCTGTTTTTTTGTGTGTCTGTTGAAAAGGCGATCTCGGTGTTGCTCATTTTTACCTTGATTAATGTACATCCTCCCGTGCAGATTGGTATAGAAAATTATATATTAATCCAGTGGTTAAAAAATTATGAGTTAAAATGTGAAGGTGCCTCTAAATTTTCCATACAAATGGACACCCCAATTTTCGTAGTAGTGACTGCCAAGGAAAATATTTTTTCTTGATTATTAACCAGTCCCTTAGAATTTAAAAATATTTTGTATTTACCTCGAATATTTTCACCTCAAAAAAATGCCTTCACTACTAAAATCGTTTTGCACCCCAAAATTTTTTTCTCACCTCAAAAAATTTTTTTCACCTCGAAATATCTTTCCAACCACAAAATTTGTTTTCACATCCAAAAAAATTTTTCACCTCTATAATTTCACTTCAAAAATGTTTTACATTATTTGTATCAAAAACAGAGAGAACATTTTTTTAGGAAACTTGTTGGAGGGTATTCAAAGATTCGGCACAGCCGAATTTAGGCCTTTCTTACTTGTTTCAGTTTCATTTATTTGAAATTTAATAAAAATTTATCCACAAAATTTAAATTTGTGGTTTATTTATTTCCCTTACAGATATATCAAATTTGAATATTGTTTGCTGTCTGTTTCAAAAAATTAAAAATTCCAGTTTGTTTTTTGTATAAATTGTTTGTTTACATACAAAATTATTTTAATTTAAAAGTTATAAACACACAACTATGTATGCACACATGTGGTCATTCACATATGTCTATAGACTGAGTGAGGAAACACTTTGTAGATTTTTTTAATTAAACAAAAATACATTAAAAAAAATAATAAATCAGTTATTTTTTTACGAAATTGAGGCCCATTATTATAACTTGTTAGTTAAAGGTAACTTTAGCTAAAGTGAGGAATAAAGTAACCTTTAACTTTTTTGGTTATTACAACTTTCTTATAAAATAAAATTAAGTTTTTTGAAAATATGGCATTACCAGAGCAAAAACCGATTACTCTTGACAAATTAAAATGGTTCTTAAAAATACGTAGTGGCAACGACGTACATTTATTTATTTATTTACTTACAAAAAACAAAAAACACAAACGAGAAACAAAATTTCTTCGAATTGTGTAAAAAATAAAAATGTTTGTTGTAAAAATTTACATTGTCGACTACAGAGCAGAAAATGTGGCAACTTCAAATGCTTAAACCTTACGTTAAAAGTTAAAGGTAAGATGAACTTACCTCTAGCTTATCGGTCACTTTTAGGTTAAAGTATACTTATAATAACGAAAAACTAATAATCTGTCCGTTAACATCCTAACTTTAGCTATCGGTAAGTTATAATAATGGGCCTAAAAGGTACAATTTAAACATTTATTTTTAACTGATAAATCGTTTGTTTTTTACTGATGCGTCAGTTGGTTAAACAACATTTAAAAATAAATCAAAAAAAACCATTTGATTAAAATGAAAAGTAAGTAGACCGGGTTTTAAATGAAATATTATTTTTTTAAATGGTACTTTCTGTTATTTTAACTTACAAATTATTTTAGTGTATGTATAAAAGAAGCGGGATAGTTTGGGATAAGTCAGGATTTTGTTTAAAATTTATGATAAAAATTCAGATCTCTAAAAAGCGGATTAATTTCACTTAAAAGCGCTAAGTTAACATTACAGTCTACAGATTTCATATGTAGACATTGAGAGCCATCGTGTGTTTAAAAAATGAGTATGAGCTAAACTGTTTGTTATATAACTTCACTCTGGCTGTAAAGTTGCTGTTGGTCTAGTTTTATTTGACTTGCTGCTGCTGGATGGCTGGCTTTCGGTTTCTTTGGTTCGTTTGAGGGTTGCCATTGTGCTTGTCTGCTCTCCTTGTGTGCCTGTGTCTGTATGTTTTTTGTTTGCACAATTCTACTACCTAAGGTCGCATGAGTGTTGAGCGAGCGAGCATTAAGGTCTTTTCACACGTTGGTCATACTGCAATATTTCAGTTTAGTATTTGTCGTTGAGCAAGCAAGTAATCAAGAAGAATAACCACATCAGCACTTACTAAAGCAGCAGCCCAAACAAACCTTTTAAACAACCACTTTTAGTAGCAGTATTCATTCACCGTCGCTAAATACAATACAAGATTTTTTCAATAATGAACATAGGAATAAATCCTTGCATCAAGCTTTTAAAAACCCCCAAAAAAGACGCTGTAAAAATGGGCGCGTCTTACAAAACAAATCAAACATATTTTAATAAAAAAAGTGATTTAAACAAAACCTAAAAATAAATCTTGAACGACCACTAAATTCATTGAAAGTGGAAAATCATTAAAGAATAGTAATTTTGTGAGGTTTAAAATTTAAATCCTGCTTAAATTTCGGTATTCACTACTTAATTTATGGTAAGTTTTTATTTCGATTGTTAAATATCGATTTATACATTTTTGTTAAAATCTTAAAAAAAAATTTCGCTAAAAATAATTTTCCTTAAAATTTTGTTGTATTATTTTCTGTTTGCGTGTGTGTGTTAATTTGTATTGCGCATGTACTGGAAAATCCTTTTTTTTTTCAAACAATATCGAAATTCATAATGGTGTCCCCATATTATTTCATTTTGGTTTAAGTGTTGTTGCATTTAGCTTGATTTTCTGTTTGATTATTATTGTCGTCTCGTCTCATTGTCGTCTGTACTCGTTTTACGGAAGCAGCATTTATATTACACAGTATTATAATCAGGGATGCCATCAAATATTTTGTGATGTGGCTTGTTTAAAAAAGTTTCAAAAAAAAGCATCAAAATTAATTTTACAAATAAATTTTATTATTTAATTGAGTACGAAATTCACGTCTTTCTCAAACAATTGTTTCACAACAGATTTGCGACTGAATTAGTTTTTTTGGTTAAGACATAAGTTCAGACAATTGTTTCGGATTTTGGAACTAGTTCCGTGAAACCATTAACTACGGTTTATTGTTTATGTAATTTTCCTCAATATTAAAGAGTGTCACAGGGCCATCTTACATCTTGGTAAAAGAATCGCTTTTGAAATCATTTTTTAAATCGTTAGTGAACTTAGAAGTTATCTCGTAATGTGATGTGCCATAATTTTTGCAAATGGCGTCATATATCATTGTGATGTTGTAATTAGTCGACAATAAGCAATGGGGCGATACACACTTGATGAAAGCGAAATTATAGTTAGTGCTAATTTGATCAATTTCCAGAATATTGGTCAATGTCTAGTCTATCAAGAGATCTGACAATAACAATTCAAAATGTAATAAAAGGATTACAAATGTGGCATCCATTCATTTGACCGATATCGTTTTTTCGATTTAATGTCATAAATTATACACGTTTTAACAAACTTTTCCGTAAAACAGAGCCCAGTTTTTTTATTTCCAACAAAATGTCAGCCAACTCGCATTATGACATGACATTATTTTAGGCCTACCCTGCGGGGATTGATCGCGCAAAGAGGAAGTAGTTGATCGATGCAGTGAAACTTACACAAATCATCTCAAAAGTTGTGGTAAGTATTTTTGAGAAAATCACTGATGAACTTCTACATATACGAAGAATAAACGACTTTCATGGAAGCTTATATGTAATGCTTCCATTCTATGACAATCCAATGTTAAATTACTCTATGAAAACTCAAAATTGGAACACCCAAAAAATTTTACCAAATGCATTCCTGGGGCTCAAAATGGAAGGGCATACTGTCCCAAAACCGGTCTGTTTAACTTTTGAAAAAAATTTCCTATTTATATTAGGACAAACTTCTCTTTGGATACAACTTTTTTACTGGGTAGTAGCTAACTAAGCATTGTGAAAATTAGGCTTAAACGCTAGAATGGAATGTTTTCAATCATCTCGAATATAAAAAAAAGAAAAATCAAAGAAATCGCGTTTTTTGCGGTCCTTAGAAATATTATTTTTAAATTTGAAATTTTTCACACTATTTAGCGTACTCGAATTAAGTTTACCGATGGCTCATGATTCATGAAACATTTATTTAAACTTTTTATGAATCTGGTATTTTAATGAATATTTTTCAATTAATTAATAAAACTTTTAATAAATATATAGCAAAGCCTTAGTAACGGGTGCCCATTACTGTACTACATATAATTATGCACCACAACCCATTTTTTTATTAGAAGAAGTCAGTTTTGTGAGCAGTTGTACATATTAGAATGCTCACAAATAAATACAATATTTGTGCATTACAAATAATTGAAAATAACCACTTTAGTGGTTATTCGTGTGCTTATAAGCTATTAAAAGTGGTTAATAATATCACATTAGTTTTGTAGTTAAATAAGTAATCAAACGCAAGTTCGACTGCTTATAAAAATTACTTCGCCGACAATAGTAACTAATTCGAATAATAAGTTTTAAAAAATTTTAGTTTAATTTCATAGGTTGGGTAGGTCAGAGTGGAAGCCGGCACACTTCAAATTATGACTTTTAGCACCGAATTATATGCAGTAAGTTCTAATTACTGTTTATAATCAAGATTAGTGTTCCCAACGTGACAATTAGGTGCCAATTTCAATATTTTGAACAATTTCTTGTAAATTAATCAAATCTATATTATTGAGTGTAACTTAAAGTTTATAATCAACATTTTTATAAACAAAAAATTATTCTAGCGTTGCCAACTCGACAGGAATAATTTCTATGATATTTTGAAAATTTTTGAAACTTTAAGTAAATCACAGCACAAAAAATGCTGGGTGCCAATTATTTAGATATAAGTACTGAGTACCAGACTTGGGAATTTTTCACAAACATTGAAATTATATAAATAAATATTAACATAAATATTAAAACATAAAATGACGGTTAATAATGCTAATGTTTTCCTTTAATTGGTGCATTAGTAATGGTAATGAAATTGAAAAACAATGTCATTAATCAATAAAATCAGATACTTTAATCATTATTATTCAAACAATGGCAATGAAATTTATTTCATTACAATTGTAGTCAATTCAATGTTACTGAAATCATAAATTATTTAGTCCAATCTATGCATTAGTCTCATGCATGGTGAGCATACAATACATACTGAGATTTTGGAGGGCTATTAAGACTCCACCGTTAAGCCGGATAGAACTCCTTACGAAAATTAGGAGGTGCAAAATCCCCTCCTCCTCGTCCATGCATCTCCTACATAAGTCGTGTGAAGCGACTCCCAACATCTTTGCCCTATAAGAGCCCATTATTACCACCGCCATACCCAAAATATACCTGCGGCATATTCGTGTTCAGCTTCCAAAATCTATGATTTGCACGATATTAATTTATTGCTAGGATTTAAGACGTTTTTTAAAACTAGAAAAGTTGAACCAGAGTCAGAGGATTTTAACCGATTTTAAAAATTTTATTTTTCCCAGATATATACTTTGATATACTTTTCCTCAGATTTTAAATACTTTTCCCAATTTTTGATACAGGAGATTGTGACCATTTACATAGAAAAATATCCAACTTAATTAAAACCGATTTTAGTCGTAGATATTTATATACACATCGGCTAAAAAATCCGTAGTTTGGAACATAGGAAATAGAAAATCCATATAATTTATGGAAAATCCATATAATTTTTGGAACCACCAACCTTCAGATGATACCTGTCAAAATCTAATGACAATTCGTTCATTAGTCAACAAATTATATCTGTTTTAGTGACGCTTCTTTTACGATTAGGAAAACAATGGATTCAAAGAAATATGTGTTGATTTATCATTAATTTTATCAAAGCTTGGCTTGGTAGGTGTTATTCGGACTATGCTCTATCGAGAAAAATGGTATTAAAGTGGTTTGGTTTTGATACCGGAAAACATCAAAAAAGTTCGCAAAATGTTTTTGGCAAACCGTAAAGTGACGTTGAAGGAGACAGCTGATACCTTAAAGATATCGAAGGAATGTGTCGGCTTTATTTTGCATGAACGTGTCGATGACTCCAAATGATGGCCGAATTGCTTGAATTACACGTTCAATTGCTTCTGCACTCACCGTTTTTGCCAGAGTTGACTTTTTACTTGTTTTCAGACCTCAAAAAATTATCGCTGGAAAGCGATTTGGTTCGAATGAAGAGGTGATTGCCGAAACAGAGGCTTATTTTGAGGCCAATGATAAATCATTCTATGAAAAAAGTTATCGAAATGTTAGAAAGGCGTTGGAGTGATTGTATCGCTCTTTAAAGGAGCTATGTTGATGAATAAAGTCGAATATTGCAAAAAAAAAAAAAAAAAATGTTTTATTGGTTAGCCTACGGACTTTTCAGCCGATGTGTTATAATCATAAGATCAGATACCTGTTTAAATCCAATGCCCATTTTAATGGCTTTTAGCTAGCGAAAGGAATTGTGTGTTTTGTTACAATGAAAAAGTATACACAGTTCCTCAAGCGGAATCAATCTTTCTTAACTTTCTTAAAAAGAGAGTTAGTTAAATTTTGTTTTCTTTAAGAAGTATTTTCTCTTCGATTTTGCTATTTATTTTGTAAAATAATAAATTTTTATTCGTCTATTCTTGATTTTCTTGATCGTTCTCTTCTTGTCATGAAAACCAAATATTCAGAAAAAATCGAAAATTTATTCTCGTTTGTTGTTTTGACGAAAAGAAAAAATAGTCTTTTTACAAAAATATAGCATAAATCAAATAAATCCAAAATATTAAACCAAATCCTCAAAAAAAAACTTTTTAATACAATATTTTAAGATAAGTAAGCAGTCTAAAATTCAATAAACACTTGTCTAGTACACTTTTTAACAATTTCAATGCTTTCAACAGCATGTCAAATTGTAGAACTAAGGTTACAAAAAAAAAACATAATATATAGTTTTTAATTAAACACCCAACACTAAAAAGAAACCAACCCTCTTATATAGATGAGTTTGCAACCCTGAAATTTGTGCAGATGCACAAAAAGTGTGAATATGGGGTTTCATGCGTGTTTGTTTTTTGTGCGTGTATATGTGTACAATATGGCGCATCAGATTAAATATTTTTCCAGCATACATAAAAAAATCCATTTTTTAGTTAAGGTCATTCTTTCAATAAAAAAGTGCGTTGTCTGCAAATTTAAAATACTTACGTTTTAATCTCTTTTCTTTTTGTTATTGTTTGATGGGGTTGCCCCAGGCTAGTTTTGCTGCAATAAAATCAATCAGACAAAGCTCTCTGCAATGTACAATATTTATGCAACATGACTGTTAAATTTGGAAATAAGTGGTATTTGCTCTGTATTGTTTACTTAGAATGCATTTATATTTTTTATCCAAAAAAATTAAAAAAAAACATTCGGTTTTAATTTTCTCCCGTTATCACTGATTTGATGTTAAAATTAACACACTCAAAAAAAGGACTTTCATATGCAGAGTTTAAACTACTCGCGCCCTAACTAATATAACACAGAGTGTTTAAAACAACTGTTACCATTTTTTGTTTGTTTTTTTTTTCATTATATTCATGTTTTAAAGGGACCGCACCCATTTAAAACCAGAACCTTCTTAGTTATGTGAAACAGGACATTAACTTTTTCATATAAATTGTAATAAATATACACTATATGACATTAATTCGGTGTCGTGTAGTTGAAAATCCCCCTTTCAAATTTTAGATTATTACACAAAGAAAGTCTCGTTCGTTACAATCAGATTTCTTCTTTTTTTTGTAACAGTTTTAGGTAATTTTTATTTTAGGTTTATTGTTTAGTGTGTAACTAATTGACGTTTTAAACATTTATTTAGGTAGAATTTTAGGAAAAACATAGTACATTTTCCACGTAAACGATAACAAACATTTATACATATAGACTTTACAAGGTAATAAATTTGATGTCTGTTATGATTATGTAGAAAATGTTACACCCAGCGGAAAGATTGTTTGGAATTCGATCAAAATTTATATCTTAAGACGTTATTTTATTCATAATTATTAATAGCTAATTTATGCTTTCTTAACAAAATATTTGAATTCCAAATCAGCCAATAATAGTTATAAATGTTTCTGGTTTACTGGGCAGAGATGTAACCTCGAAATTTCCAAATTCAAATCACGGAAAAGCCAAATATTTAAAAATAAATAATGTTTAATGTTTACGCAAGGACTTTACAAATAAACAGGATGTACAAAGTTGTTCGAATAGTGCCAGTCACCGAACAACCACATAAAACTACCATTCACATTTCCTACAAACCCGGTTTGCTCAAAATTTGCGCACAATTCTCCCAATTGTAGACACATTTGGTCGATTATGTTGACCAAAAAAATCACGAAGTGCATGATATGCATTTTGATTTGAACGTTCATTTTCGCAATCTTAATGCGCTATTCAATTGTGTACCTCTTCATGGTCAAATTTGTCAAACACTGAAACAAAGAAATGTCAAATTAAGTTGGGCAAAAAACTTGACGTTAAGGTGTGACTCACAACTAACATCGTGCATTATGGTTGGACCACCCTTTATAATCACTCTTGGTATGAGGTACCTAGTTTTATGTGGTGCCTAGGAGGCTAGATTGCTAGGTGATTGGCACGATGCGAACAACATCCTGTTATTTGTTAAGTCCTTGGTTTAGGTAGCAAATAAAGCAAAGGAAATTAAAAGTCGTTGTGGTGCAGTGCGTAAGAGTGTGAACTATGAATCTAAATGCCCTTGTTCGATACTGGAAAATCGAAACATTAAACGTTTGTAAATTGTTATTTTTCAGGTAAAAATTCTTTGAAAATAAAAGTTAAAATTACAAAAATATAACAAAAAGTTTTTTGTATTCATAAATTTCATTGTTGATGCATTTTTAAAAAATATCACTAATAAAAAAATTTTATTCACTAACTAAATATAAAAAATCTAAAAGTTTTAAAATTAATTAGGCGAGGATACTTCTCATAAAGAATGCCGGGCATAATACAGTTTTAAGTTCATTATTCTTTATGTTATTTACAAAATGTTTTATAAATACTTATGCAATTGTTACATTGCCGTTTACTGATTTCTTTAATATTTGTACTGATTTTTTACGTATAAAAGCTATAAAATATTTTTAAACCAATTTATTTTAAACAAAATTTTTATTGTTTTTAGATTAAGTTATTATATAATGTTAACCAGATGGTTTTTCTACATAAAAAATTCTCATTCTAATGGATTTTCTATGGAAAAAAAAGAGTTGGAAGTACTTAAAGATTTAAGAAGTGCTTGTTGAAACCCCTGTCGACTTCTGAGGGTATTTCAGAAGGAAAAGTGCTTAGAATTCAAGATTTGTTTTGTATAAAAAAGTTTAAAATTTCATAAAGCGTGTAATTAAATACGTACATTTTTAAGTTATACTGCTTTTAGGCTGGAAACTTAGTGTAGTACAAAGTGAATAATATACTTAATTTTGGTACAACCATTAATGGTTAATCCACTTTTAATAGAATATTTATCCAGTATAAATTGGCTGTTAAACGCTGGAATAAAATAGTGTATGATTTTTTTAAATTGACTAAACGATCTTCTCATAAATTTTGTTTTTTTTAGCCTTCAAAAAAAAATTTTAGGAACTTCCCAGTAGCCAAGAATACTAGTAACGAACCACCCAGCAACATTCTTCTTTCATTTCCATCATCTATGAAGCAGAACCTGTTTTGAAAAGATTGCAAATATCTGATTTTTCTCTACATTTAGCGGTTAAAATATATGTATATTCATTTAAGTATTTTGATTTGCAAATTCGTAAACAAATTAATGCCAAAATTTGCTAAAAAAGTGTGATGGCAGCCATAGTAAATTTATTAAAACTACCTCCGCCCTGGTCCCCAGATCATATTAAACTACTTCACAACAGATTCAAAGTAAATATATAAATACATTACACAAATTTCCAAAAACGTCATTTTTTTGCGTATTTTAAATATTATACGCCTGTTTCTAGAAAACTATTCCTTTCATATTTTATGATGTATCAAACACACACTTACAATAGTTTGTAAGTTAAAATAACAGAAAATGTCATTTACAAGAAATAATATTTCATTTAAAATCCGGTCTACTTTATTTTTATTTAAATTAACTGTCTTCTGTTATTTATTTTTAAAAGTTGATTAAACAACTGGCACATCCGTAAGAAACAAATGATATAATCAGTTAAAATAAATGTCAAATTTTACCCACTAATTTCTTAAAAAATAAATGATTTTATCATTTATTTGAAATTGTTTCCCTTTTTGTATCTTTTTTTGTAATCTACAATACAAAATGTATGTATGCATAGCTATAGACACTTTTTGTGTGAATGTGTTTGTGTATGTATGTGTGTTTGTGAAGTTCTTGTAATTTGAATTGAATTAATTTTGTATATATACAACCAATTTTAATAAAAAAACAAACTGAAATTTATTGAGTATTTTTTTTTTTGAAACAGACAGCAAACAAAATTTGTAATAACTGTTACGGACACAAATAAACCACAAATTTCGGTTTTGTGGGTAAATTTTTATTAAATTTTAAACAAATGAAAGAAATAAATGAAACTGAAAAAAATCTGTAAATGATAGTAAATTATTTTGAACAAATGTATAAGTTAGTTATAATAGATATTTCTTTGAATAATAAATGTATGTTCCTTTATTTTTAAATGGAACGGACAACTTTTTTAATAAACTATATAGTATTCTGAGTGTAGAAATAAAAACAAATTGTAGAATAAACTTTACAGGGTTGTTAAAATATTTTTGTCACAAACATGATAAAAATTTATTTTATTGTTTTTAAAACTAGTTTTTTACTTACTAGGGCAATCACCAGGAGTTTTTGAAACGATTTCCACCATTTTCTACTGTGTTCTCTTAGATATTCAAGCATTATATTAATAGTTTCATGATAGGCCATTTTCTTAAATAAAAATTTCAGAAAAAAGTGTTTTTTTCAGATTAGAAAAAATTATCTGTATATAGGAAACAATTATCTGATGATTTTACAATATGCTACCAAGTCTAAAACTTTTTGGTGAGAAAATCTTCTGATATCTGAGTTTTTTTAATTTTAGAATCTGCCGCAAAATCTAAAGGTTTTTTATAAATAGTAAAATAATAAGAGTCTGTGGTGGGATTCTTTAACCGTTCACCGACAAAAAAAAAGTTAACATCGTAGCTACCGAATTTTGTCATTATAAAGTTAGAGAATCGCCCCTCTGGGATGTTTTTCATAAAGAAAGACCAATAACTTTTTTTAATAAAAACTTAATTCATCTCAGTATTAATATTTTAAAGAATTTGAAATGATTTGTAATGATACAAAGCAAATGGTCAACATTTGCTTTGTCTTTATAATATATGTTTTTGATTAAGTATGTAATTACTTTTAAGAATTGGATATCAAAAAACCTAAGAAATTCCCGATGCTCACCTATATACATTTTTATCAGTAGTAAGTACAGAGCTGGGAAAATTATCTACATAATATTAATAACATTTTGCCTAAAAGAAATGAAGTTCAGTGATTTGCAAAAGTCGTTAAAAAGTTATTTTTAGTAATAGAATACCATTTAACTTGTAATGTAACGATACACATGCTTTTTTACTTAAGAAACTGACACAACAACAATAATATAGGAAAATAAAATAGCTTTGTTAAACCCATGTCATTAAATAAAAACAGCTGTCATATAATTGAGATATTTCTCAAATGTTTTTATGCCGTTTTTGCGATAAAATACATGACTTAATCATAATTGAAAGCACCATACAGGATTCCTGAAAATTGCTTTCTTAAACATGAAAATGTATTCGCCTTAAACATTAAGTGCAAACACACACTGCAACTCAAAAATTTGTACAAAATCGTACAAATTTGTAAAAAAAATTACAGGAAGATGTATATTTACACTAATACTCAGTAAGGAGAGAGCAAAAATATAGAGTAAAGTGACAGCTCGATGTAGGAAAACTTACTGGTATTTACTGAATAAATTTTTGCCAGTAAGAATTTGTAAGAAATAAAAACAGCTGATTGAAAAAAATACAACTGAAAAACAAAGATTTTGTCGAAATTCATTAAATATTTGTTTATAAAAATAAAAAAAATATGTAAATATCATGGAAAAAGTAGGCTGGAAGAACCGAATGTTCCTGGAGAACACTACACATCTAATTTTCGTATTTATTCATATTTTCTATATTGACAGGTTAATTTTTTTTTTGTATTTTAAATCAGCTGTTTTAACTATCTTACTAATTCTTATAAATTTTCCGTTTGCGTATTTTTTTCCAATTCTTCTTTTAGACCAGCTTCTTTTTTTTTTTTAAATACCTTCAAAATGTACTTTTGAAAAACAGTTTTTATTTTATACCAGTTTTTCCTTTAGGCATTAATTGATAACAGTTGGACCAATGACTTTATTATACTCTAGAATGTACAGAATGCAAAATCAAAAACAGAAAGCAAAATTTCAGAAGCTCCGGTTTCATTATTATTTAATGCATCGAGCCAAGGAACTTGGCTAACTCTGAACATCCTGAAAGTTTTAAAGCTCTTGCTAAAATGAACGTATTGGAAGCTGCTGGCTTTTAATTTTGCATTCTGTACATCATTATAGTCTAATAATGTATTTTGTTGGACCATATATTTTTGGTCCTAGGTTCGAAACCGTTCTATGTGACCAGATATATAAGAACCTGTTCAGGATTAGATGAGGTTTAAATTAAAAATATTTATAAAAGAAAAAATGGCAATGCAATTATTTTATTGGCCGGTATTGAGGTTTTTTAATGATGTGCCAGAAACATAAAAAGGTCTTAAAACAAGAATATAATTAAAATTTATGTTGTCGTTAATTTTTTTAGGCCTTCGCCTAAACAAACACCTCCTCCAAACATATTGTTGAACCATGCGTTTAGACTTCTTGTCATGTACTTCTACGTGTTATATTCATAAGTTCATTTGCATGCGCCTTTCGAAACCACATTCGGGTAAAGCTTCAATAAGCTAATCATTAGAATCCTACATAAAATGTAATTAGGAGAACTTCTAAATAAATTTCAAAGTGTTCTGAAAAAATATAAACAAAGAATTTAAAATTTTCCAACTTATATTGTTCGAATATGGCTTATTACTTCAGCACTGCAGAATCAGCAGTATGATCTTGACTTGCTTTAAATCAGTTAAACCTTGTATTTTTAATCAGGGAAACTGTTTTCGGAACCAGTATTATGAAATAAGTTCTAATAGAATCAAATCTAAAGCCAATTTTTAATACACTCAGAAGAAAGATTGGTTGGAATTCGATCAAAACCATTTATCTATAATCAATTAATATAGCAATAATAATCTATAATCAATTAATATAGCAAAATCCTATTATACAATTATTGATATTTCCAATCAACCATTTATTTAGTGAATTTACAAGAAAATTAGTATAATCTATCAAATTTATTAAAAACTTGTCGATATTCAAAAGTGGTAACTACAAATATGGTTATCCTGATCAAATACACCATTAAATTCAGGTTTCAGTAGAACCAACGGGATTGCGGATTGTATTGATTATAGACGCCAATAATGATTGGTATTGGTAAACGAATTTTAAATAAATAATATTTATCTTTTTTTCCTAACAAATCATTTATATTCAAAATTTGTGGTTAAGTAGGTAGAGATCTAGCCTAGTTCTTTTTCTTTTATTTGTAATTAAAATAAAATATTAAAATGTTTAAATAGAAAATATTTCAAAGAAAATTAAAATTAGTTGTGGTGCAGTAAGCAAGAGTGTGAACTATGAATTTCAATGCCAAAGTTCGATACCGGAAAAATACAAATATAAAATTTTTATTACAATAAAATTTTGTGAAACATAAATATATTTTTGTGGAATATAAATAATATGGCTTTCGCAACTTTCAAAATAATTTATTAAGAAGACAGTTGCCGCAAACGCAAGAATTCGATTGGCAACAAATTCGGTAGCCACAACTGATACTGTTTTCTGGGTGTATTTTCTTGAGATGTGTTATAATAACATTTTTATTCCGTTTTCGTTAAATAGAAAAATGGGTTAAAAAATATCAATAATGTTTCCACGTCTACACGTAATATTTAATTGTTATAACACAAAACAAAACCTATGCAAAACCAAAACAACATTGTAAGTGTTTAGTTGGTTTACATATGTTTTGTCAAGTGTTATAGAAATTGTAAGAAACGTTTAGACAGACGATGGTTAATGACCAAATAACATAAAATGTGTACATTTGTATGTCCATTTTAATAACCCATAAATTATTAAACAAGTTGCACGAGTTTACACTAGACTGTTTAACAAAAGTATTTCATTTTACCGCATTTATTGAATGAATTATACAAATGACATAAATTCAAAACGATAAAATTATCATAATGAAATACAAATATTTAAAGAGAAAAAACAGAAAAAATTAACGAAATGTATTATATTTATACCAATATTATAATGAAATAATGTCATTGACCCATAGAGAAATAAAAAATGTTAGTAAAGCCCCGTTAACATTATCATAAAAATATACAATAGTGTGTAAACAATTCCATATACACTTGTCAAATTGGGTGCATTTTGAAATATTTCATAAAGTTACCACTTGCCTCAACACAACTGTTGTACAACAAATTAAGAAAATTTTGAGGCATCGGATATGCGAATAATCATTTCTAATAGATTAAATTGTTTGCATTAGCAAATGATTCTGAAAATTGATACTTAATTAATACAAAAAATGTATAATAGTGTGTACAAAATTCGATACATAAATGTCAAATCGGGTGTATTTTGAAATACTTCACTTGTCTCACTACAATACACAGTACAAGAAATTAAGAAAAATTTGATGCATAGGGGATCCTACTTATCATTTGTAATAGACTTTGAGACGCAGATCTTAGAATTTAAAAATTTGCTATAGTTTGAGAAATACAGTCAAAGCCCGGTATAGGGAATACTCGATATAACGAAAAATCGACATAATGAAAATTCGATACAACGAAATATTAAATTGTTTGCATTGACGAATAATTCTGAAAATTTATACTCGATATAGTTGGAAAAAAAATGTAAAAAGTTGCTAAAAAAAATTGAAAAAAGAAAAAATTTAAAAATAATATAAAATTCAAAATTTAGTGAACTTTCAATTTCAAATTTATAAAAATCTTGTAACAATAATAAAATTAATTTATTATCCATTTATCTACAATAATCCACACTTTTTAAACATAAGTTAGTTGTATTTAAAATATAAAATCACCAAATAAAGAATTACAGCTGTATGCAAAGACATTTTGCTGACTTTTATAACACACTTATAAATCAAATTAACATGCAAAACAACAACAAATTTTCTTTATAAGCCAACTAAATGTATATGCATACGACTTTTAAATTTTAACTGGTCAATATGCAAAACTGGTCAATATGCAAACTGGCCGATTTGGAAAAAGGGAATTCTTGAGATGTAAAATGTTAAGCAGCAACATTTTAGAAAGTTTTCTCATCTCTTATTTTACAATACTTTTTGCATACAACAACACAGTTTTAAATTATTTCTTTTTGTATTTGGAGTCAACAATCATAAGTTTTTCGTATATTTTTTCTGCTTGAAAATTCTTGTTGGTAAAGATTGATTTTATCTTTTTCTAAGTATTTGTTCAAACGAAAGCCATCTGGTAAAAACAATTTACAAACTATCTGGAGCGCGGAACTATTATGAATTTTTGTTAAATTCTCTAGTTATGTAAAAAAAAAAACTAGAAAAAATGATTGTTTAAAATTACAAAAAGATTTAAATGTATTGTTTAATCTGTTAAGCTTGACTGTGCAAATAGTTGGTAAATCTTTAAGATCTTTTTTATTATAAAATTTTAAATCTCTGGAAATACAAAATACACTAAAGGACTATTATATATAGAATAAACTTTATTTTCATATAATAAACTTTATTTTACTTATTGCCTTCGACACATGTACCAATGTTAGGGTTAAAGTTTCTCTAACAAAAAAATTTAATTTAGCAACCCAATTTACACAAAAATAACAATAAAAACTCCCATGTAGCAATATGTATGTGTTCACTTTATATTAAAATTTTCTCAATTTTAAAATTGTATGTAGGGCGTTTTCACAATTACGTACGTTGTTTCACAGATTGTAGTACTTTAAAAAAAAACTTTTAAGCATAATGATTTAATGCAATATTCCAAAAGGAGGACTTTTCATGATTTGCATGCATGCTAACAACTTTTACACATAGTACAGAATATATTATACGATATGGCAATATATTATATTGTTCGAGTTTTCTCGCTGATAAGCATTTTGCCGGTTAAGGGCAACATGAATATGTCTTAAAAACTTTTTGCGTTTTCGACCTAACCACAATAAGACCTATAATACTCTCGCTTACTATTTGGTGAATGCATACACCTAAAAATTCGTTATAAAAAAATTTGTCGAAATTTTTAAAAACCTACATCTAGTCGAGTATCTTGAAGACCCTCGGGTCTGAATGAAATTTTAATATGCAATTCAAGACAAATTAGGTATTATATGAAGAGTTTGTTGGTAATTGGCGGTATACCACATGTTCGAGCATGTCCAGCTTTTGTTGTTATAAAAAAGATATTTTTAAACAGCATAATTGTATAGGAAAATGTTGTTAGTGTGAATTCAAATTCACACATTGACATGCATGTGTAATCGATTGGGCTATTATCGATATTCGTAACCATTTGGCTTTTAGGTGACTCTTCCCGAAGAGCTTTCTTCACCCATATTAAAAAAATTCTATGTGATAACTATGGGGCAAAAACTTATGCAATATGGGTTTAAAATTTTTGTTTTTTGAGTGGCATAACGGTTTGCATAAAAATCTAATAAATTTAAGACATGTTTATTAACCTCTATTCGGAGATTGGGCCGATGGGTTGTAGCATAGCTGGCACATTTTTTACTACCAACTTTTCATTGAGGTATTATTTACGTGATATATTATTTATTTATGAATATGAACATTTTTTAATATTATACTTATTTAAAAAGTTATTTTTTATTTTTTGATTCGAGTCTAAAAACTTCTTTATTTGAAAAATTATTGAATGAAACTTAAGATGGACATTATAGAATTTTGTTTATTTAATAACACTGTCACCAGTGACAAAACTAAAAAAAAAACAATCGATTTTTTTTTCTAAATTTGGTTTTAAAGTGTTGTTTCATGCCAATACATTTGGTAGTATGACTTTTATTAATTTTAAAATTGCTTACTTGTATTTTTTAACTATAAAAGCAAGGTAGGCTAAAATTTTTAATTCATAATGTTTTTCAATTTTTTGTTTGTTTTTGAAAATTGACAATTTTCTGTGTGTGTCGTTCATAAAATTTTGTAGTGATGAAAAATTAAAAATAATAATAAAAAATAAAAAGTTTGGTAAGCGTCAAATTTTTTTTAGAACTTTTTAGAGATTAAGACTCATTACCATAAAATAGTTTAAGCGTTCCTAAGTAAGTATGTACTATGAATTTCAGAACCAACATGAACTAATTCTTATAACTTGAGCTTTTTTTAGTAACGTCTATAAGTACAAATTGAGAGCTTTTTGATGTTACTATAATTATTTCAAATATTGAGAAAAGATTAAAAATTAAACTTTATAAAATAAAATCAAAAATCCTAGGTTTTATTACTACAGGATAAAAGTTTCAAAATTGCAATTTTAATAAGGATTTTTTCGAATGCTAGGAATCGGAATGGTTAAAAACATTTGAATACTTGAAGTATGAAGATTGCATAATTATGCATTTTACCAATAAATATCATGAATACTATTAGAATTATTTATAAAAAAGATGCTGAGACAAGTCGGAAACCTAGTGGCGAAGGGCTAAAGTGGCATATAATGTTTGTTTCAAGAGGAGTAAACGACGCAAAATAAATTTGTATTAAATGTGAATCGGATTTCATTCATAAAGCTTCTGGAAAAAGTGAAATGTTCAGATGAAGAGTTCGAAATAGCGAATGGTGTTTTAAAATATTGGATGAAATAATCGTTGAGCAGACCGGTGAATTCATAAATAAAATAAAATTCACTTGATTTCAAAACTAAAAAAAAACTAAAACTTTTTTCAACTTACATACATACATCTTTGGCCGAAGTAATTTTTATTTTTTTTTTGTAATTTTTATTAGAATTAGATTATAATACCCCTCCCGTGTCAATTTTTTTTGCTTGTAAAATAAAGGTCTTTATGATTTTCAAATAATGAAAAAAAAGCTAAAATTATCTGGAAGTGGCCGATTACAAGGACTTTAGAAATATACAAAATGACTCTCATCGTGCCAATGACCTAGGCTCCTGACACCTAGCCACTATAATCGTTTCACGTGCCCATCTGCAGTTCAGATTTTATATTGTCAACCTACGCACCAAATTTTGCCAATTTATATAAAGAAATATAGAAGTTATGGGATTTTGGCCGTTTTATACAACTGTGCAGTGGTTCATTTGATATATTTATTTAATAATATTTTTAAGTACATTTTTGAAAAAACTGCATTTATTTACTGATTTTATTGCCCGAATTTTAGCGGAACTTCATCAATTAGCATTTTTGCTTTACCTACACACAAAAAATTAATTGATGTGATTTCTTTATATTCAAATGAGATTCTTGAATATTTTGGGTGTTGCATCTAAAAATTGTTGTATTACCCAAACTTTGTACCAACCAATTTAAGTGGTATTAAACGAATTTCAGTTGGAAAATGACACACACAAAAGCCATGTATAAAAAACAAGCGTTCGTGTTAAAGATAACAAAAAATTTGCCGTAAGACGAATTTTCACTTTTTATGTTGAACACTCTTTGGTATATCTTACCAACAAAGAGTCTTAAATGAAAAGATACCACCATATATAGGGTCCGCCAAATATTTTTTTTTTGAATATGCTATAAAATTAAACTACTGAATATTTTCTCAAATTTCTTTTTTTATTTAAAAGTACAATCCTTCCGGTTAATAATGGAAAATAATTTCATTCAAATGGCTGCCTCGGCTGGCCATGCAGTAGCCTACGCGATCGGTCCAATTTTCAAGCACATTATCGATTGTGTGCAGCTGTATTTCACCAATGGCTTCACGAATATTGTCCTTTAAAGCGTCAATTGTCTCTGGCTTGTCGGCGTAACACTTATCTTTGACGGCACCCCACAAATAATATCGCTTTGTTCAAGAATATTAATTTTTGTTTCTTTAATTTAAATTTTATTTTAATTTTTAATACAATGTCAAAAAATCAATAATTTCTTATTTAATACAGATCTAAAATAAAAATTCTCTATATACATAAATTTTCAGAGAAATATAAATACCCAATTTTGAGACTTCTATAACTTAATTTGAATTAAATTTTTTAACTTTCGACCAATTAAAACCAGCTGATTGCCAAAAGTCGTTTTAGATCACATGATATAAAGAACCACAATTATAAACACTTTCTTCTTCCTGCAAACAACTTACAAGTACAAAAGCCAATAACATATTTCTTATTCAATTATTTTTGTTTTTTAAGTTGCAAGGGTAACTAAATAACAGTTTTAAATTATTAGGTACAAAAAAGACGTTCTTTTCATGGTATATTTCTGTTTTAGAAAATATTATTTTTCTACAAAGGGAACAAAAAACTTTATAGCTGTAAGACTCAAATAAATTCTATACTTTAGTATAAAATGTATCCCTTAGGTATGACATGGTTAGTGGAATGACATCTTAATGGGAGTTTTATGCAAATCATAACAGTTTCACTGCTAGAAAAAATTACACTGAAAAAATACAATAGAAATGATAATGCAAAATTTATTGACTTTTTCTGTAAATGTTAAAAAGCCACGTTCACATTATAACACAAGTGTTTACACAGGGTGTCTCAGTAACAGTGCACTTTTTAAATGTAGTGGCAGCTGTCACATATGTTTATTCCTAATATTAATAATGGAGGGATTTACGAAAGAATTTCGAAAACTTCGCAGAATTTTTAGTCGAGAAAGTGCATCTAATGTGTTTTTAAACTTTTAATATGCGATTGGGCAGCTAAAGAAAATACAGGTGTTATTTATTATTTTGCGATCTGAGGATCACCACAGGAGACCTCCCTTGAAGCCGAAGAAATTCTGTACTACACGCATGCGCATACAATAAATATATGTTGTGAATTCGCGTACTCACTGCTGTTGTATTACGTACTTGCGATGGTGTCAGTGGCCGCATTTTAGTTTATATATAAAATTTTTTTTGCTATATAAAAACAACTAAAAATTCGCGCGCCAACATTGTTTCCAATTTTTGTTGTTTTTGTAATTGAACAAAACATCAAAACAAACAGCACAACAAAAGGTAAATGATAATAAAGAATCAAGGGAAAAGAACATAAAAATAATACAGTGTAGAGCAAAATTTCACCTTGGAAAAATCAAGGAATAAATTACATTTGTGACCAATGTTTATTGTTGTATCGTTACTTTTTTTTCATTCGATTTTATAAATGACATACTAACACTACATGACTGTGGAAATACACACCAATTTGCAACAATGTAGAATTGTTTTTTTTTGTTGCTGTTGTTTGTTCTTATACCCACTGAGAATACAAGATGAATAAGCAACCTTGACAGTGGAGTTTAATTTTTATTTTTTCCTTAGAAATAAACTAAAGCAAAAATATGTTTTGAATTAACAACAAGAAGGAACAGCAGCAACAACACATTGCTAATACAAATAGTCAATATAGCAATGGAAAGAAAATTATATTTATCATTGCCTTTTACAGTGGTTTAAGTTATTACAAAACTATGTGAAAGTTAAGCATTGAAGGTAATTTCCTGTTAGAGTTTGAAATTGATAATTTAAATTTGACGTGCATTAAATACAGGAAATTATTATACTATTATTTTAAATGCATTATTGTTTTACATTTATTGAAACTTTAATATTTCATATTATACGATGGCTTTTACAAAAGATTATACGAGTATACTTACAAGCGAGACTACATATTCCATTGTTCTCTTTGTTTTTGCATCATATTGGTCGATCAAATGAAAAGATGTTGCAATAGTTGAAAAGGAACAAGTATGTAGATGTTTCTAAGCTATCTTTCTTCGACAACATGAGAAATATTGGGAGTTTTTCTCAGTTTCCGCAATCACAACTGAATGTGAACATTAAAACAATCGAAATGTTAATAAAATAAAACAACTGCTTTAAACGAAATTTTTAACTAAACGGAAAGTCCGTAGTTTTGTGTAGTTTTTTTATTACTGGTAGTAAAAGTTAAAAAATAAATTTATTTTTAGAATAATTTAACTATTTATTCAATTTAAGCCATTTTAGCTTTGTATACTTTGAAACCCGGCATTAAGATAGAATTACCTATATGTAACGTGACGTATCTCTATATGGTTTTCTCGTTTTAACTCATTCATTTAGATTACGTTATGTATGGCTAATTCTAGCTTTAGTGTTAAAATGTAAAATATTTTATCATTACAAGTGCACAAAATTAATCGCAAATTTGATTCACTATATCCCTAAAGCTTTTATCATGTCGAGACGTTATTGTCCTAGCAAAATCTGATCTAAAGAGCCAGCTGTGGAAGAGTTTCTTTTTTGGGACTTGTTCCATCACTGATGATGTGGTTATAAAGTGGATTAAAAGCAAAGGCTTCTTCAATACTAAAGTTAGTTTTTAAATTGATTTACGTCTAATCAATCTATAGAAATTATAAAACTTTTGTCTAAAAAAATTAGAAATACTTATCGTGTGTTCTGTTTTTATTTAAATTAAAAAAACAAAATAAAAATATTACTTAAAAACAAAATAAAAATATTACTTTTTTTAAATTTTGATGCTTAACAACTACATTTTTAATTGTTTTTATAGTACTGGCCATATACTAAATTATTTTACTTAATATCCAGTAGTGTGATATTTTTAATTTCAAGTACTGGGAAAACAGTAAAATCCAACGCTATGCCAACGTGGACAAATACGGCACTTTGGCTCCATGCCAGTACTGTAAAAGTTTAAAATCCATCACATTACCAGTAAATAAACCACTGTTTGCAAGTACTGTGCCCACCGAATTTTTCTACCTAGGTACGGCATCACATATAATTGCATATAGTTATATAAAAATATGGTAGAATTTAATAAAAAATACTATAACTTTTTATATATAAATATATACAAAATTAATCATCATGATTCCGCTCGTAATGGGTTTATAACTTCTTTTCCAACGAAAAATAGGAACCATAAGCTGCATTGCCGTTATAATCATTAAAACTATTTTCAAAATTAAATAAAACAAAATCCAAATTTAAAAAAAAAATCTAGTGGGGCATGTATACTATTCTTTTGATTTTTAGACAAACTTTTATCTTTGGGTTTTAGTTTGCGTCGGTGACTCATGTGTCTCATAAGTTATTTTTATGTTACAAACAAATTATCTTGTACTTAAAGTTAGTACAATAACTGTAAAGTGGGACTTAAAAAGGTTTTACTAAAGTTTTTATTTGAGTGTAGACAATAATTTTTAAACACATGAAAAATTTAGTGTACAAAAATGTTAAAATTTATTTAAAATTATAATTTAAAAATTATATCACATTTACAAACTCTTAAAGACAGACAATAATGAAAAACAAGTCAGAAGATATGTATAATGAAAAAAATTAACATTCTGAGTGTACTGAAACTAGCATGTGTCAGAAAGGCTGAAGAACAACGTTAACCAAATGTCTTTGCGAATCAATATATTTGTAAGAAATTGGCACAATGCATGTTTTTATGTATTTTGCTTTCCGGCGGATCCAGGGGAGGCTAAAGGTGATACATCTCCCCCCCCCCCCCCCCCCCCCTTCCCAACACACAACAGACTTTGCGACGTGAAATGTTTTTAAACTAATTTAGTTATTTAAAATGTTAAGTGCCATATCATATTAATGGTAATAGTGACAACTCTTAATAAGACTACGATTTGGTTTCGGAATGCGTTAATCTCTTACTGTCATCAAGTAGTGTAATTCTAAAACAGCAAAGATAATAACATGTCAAAGCTTTTAGTTTGAGAACTTGCTATTCCGACAAAAATGTTTTCTTATTAGATATTTTCTTAAATACAAATGGGATTTTAATTTCTTTCTGCACTTGCTATTAACATTTGTTCCCGAAAATAAAAATAAATAGTGTAAATGATTTGAAAACAGCTGATTGGTATTTTTTTTTTTTGTTATTGATTAAAGAACCAAAATTTGAAAATTATAGAAATAGATGTTGAAGGTACAGATGGACACGTAAGAGAATTTTGACTTACGCTCGCGAACAAAAAATTATAATAATGCAGGAAGATTTTTATTATATTGACGCTCAAGCACCATAATTAATACATAAAGAAAAAAACAGCATTGCTGAATTACATGTAAAAAAATAAATAAAACGAATAAAAGGAATAATCACAATCACGAAAAAAAAATCGACTCACGCACAAATTTTTTACCGCTCTCACTCACGTGAGTAAATTAAATTTTGGTCCACACTCACACTTGATTCCCGCGCCTAAAGCAAGGTCTGGATCCGCATATGCATATTTTGCTAAAAATGCAAATTTGAATGCATATTATGGCATTTTTAATGCACATGATTTTATATATGCATATTTTTGAATATTTTGCTAAAAATTCATGTTTTGAAGCATATTTTTGATATTTTTTCCCCGTATTTAATTTGGAAATAACACTCTAAACGATTTTCACACAATTAAAGACGCTTAATTATTTTTTACAGCTTTAATACTTTTTTCAATTTAATTATTTTTTTTTGGATTTAACAAATTTAATTTTTTTATTTTTACAGAAAAAAATTGTCAATTAGACAGGAGTTCGTAAAGAATATGGAGTGTTTGTGGATTTTAGAATAATACATTTTAATATAAAAATTATTATTTTGCCAGTTCATTAAGTAAAAAAAATAATTATATTAGTTTCACGTACGACTTTTGGTTCAGTGTAGCTCCCTAATCAAATTTAGAAAATAATATGTCCCAAAAATATTCAAATAACCTTTTTAGAAATTTCTTTTCACATTATCTCGAAAAATATTACAATTTCCATCGTACATACGGCTACAAAATCATAGTTATTGTGTCACTTTTTAAACTTGATTTAAATTCTAGCAAATTGTATCGTTTTAGCCCACTGTCATTGTTTATTTCGGAAAAAATAACGATGCCCACAACTTTATTGCTTCATAACGTAGAATCCAAATACGGATGTATTAAGTGATGGTTTTACCTTTGAGTGGTCGAAATTTTTGTTAACGCGAAAAAGGTAAATGATCTACCATCATTTCAAAGTAAAAAATATTTACCTTTTAGCCTGAGTTTGTAAACACAAGTAATGTGATATACAGAAACTCAGTAGAAGAAACGCGTCGAATTAAAATCCTCGATCATTTATAACAAAAATTGTATACTTTGTTGCAACTAGAGTTATGTTCGATATGTTGTTTTAAAAACAAACTTTTCATTTTAAGATCAAAGTGAAAGAATGCAAGTTTTTTTTATTAGTGTCAAATACATTTTACTAAAAATGGAACAATTTTACTAAAAAAAATATGAGGATAACAAAAATTTTTGATTATGCGCAGAAATTCCTATGAATTTCTTTAAACTCATACATCTGAATTAAAGACAAATGTAAATTTAATGTTTTCTGCTGTTAATTTTTTTTCTATTTACGAGAGAAAAATCCTACAAAATGAAGACAAAAATACAGGTATACATAAATATTAGCATGTATTTATGTTATATGAAATTACCATAAATATGTCAACAAAACTAGCAGATTATGTTAAATAATAGATAAATATTTACCTTGATAGCTGGTAAACAGCCACCCTGTAGGAATCCTGGGGTCAAGAGTCTACAAGTCACCACTTTTGTCGACTATTTCGGGTGACATTTTGGTGACATGTCAACAAAGCGTCTATACTTTTTACATTCCTTTTTTGCAGCTGCAAAGCTGTGCTTGTTCTTGATTTTTTTATTGTTTTATTTTGTTGAAAATACATGTGCATAGCTGCATGCAAAATTAAAGTTTTTATTAAAAATATAAAGAAACGAATTTAAAATGTAGATATATATATATTTGAACAAAATATATAATGAGCAAAAAAAAATCACAAAAGACTTATGATCAATCAATTTTGTACAAAAATAACAAGAAAGAGGCAACAATTTTTAGTGAAAGTTGCAACTTGAGAGATTTTGTGGAGCCTAATGAAGATTTTACGGAGCCTGTGGATGATTTTGTGCAGTCGTTTGAAGATTTGTCTACTCCAAAATTAAATTTTCACGAACATTTTTTTTAATTTAATGAAATCTTATTAAAAATATATCTAATTTAACATAGATGCACCTGTTTAAACTTATTTCCTTCCTAGTGTGGAAATTTAGTAAAAATTCCAAAAGTGTAGACTAGAATTACTAAAATGTTTTAGTGAATCTCTATTTTCAATGTCTACACCTAGTCAGTAGTTGTGTAGATTCGCAATGACAAGCACATGTTAAATTTCTACAGCAGAGAGCTTTTACTAGGATATAAATAGTCAGTAGTAGTGGTGACAAAGTCAATAGTGAATCAGTACAGTTTCACTATCGACATTTTGTTCAGGGGTACTAGTTAAACTCTGGTTCCAATGTCAACAACTAGTCAATAGGATTGTAGATTCGAATTGAAACGCACATGTTAAATGTCTACAACATAAAGCGTTGGCTGGGGCACAATTAGTCAGTAGTACTGGTGACAAAGTCAATAGTGAATCAGTACAGTTTCACTATCGACATTTCCTACAGGGCATCTATTCAAAACACACACCACAAATGTGATGTTACCACTACCATCCCAATATATTGAATATACATATAAATTTTTTTATCTTTAGATATTTTTTAAATCAAATAAGAGCAAAAGCGATGGATATATTAACATTTATAAAAAAATGAGAAAAAAAAAATTTTCCACATCAACTTCATCTATACGTTGCATACATCTCTTCCAAAGATAAGTCTACGACAGTGATGATGACATTAGTACCAAAGCACTTTTGACTTTAAAAACATTGGAAAGATCTTTTTTAAGGTGTTTTTACAGCCTGTGGACTTTGGATTATATTAGATTTTCTATTTTTAAAATAATTTAAAAAAAATGAAGAGATTCATCCTATCCTAAAGTCTATATGACACTTGCTAGAGTTCAGTATTGCTAACCCTAATTGCAACTTATGTGAAAAATAATGATGCTTAACCAAATAGAAAAAATAGCAATCTGTCAAATTAAAGTCGGTAAGGCAGTGTCCTTGATATGATTTGCATTAATGGTAAAAAAAACAAAACTAGAATCTGGAAACTGAAAACTAGCAAGTGTCATATAAGCTTAAGTTATTAGAAGACGTTGTAAATATCTTGCAAATAAAGTATGCTGTCAACCCATATGCTAAAATTGAAATCCCAGAACCACTTTTAGTGACATTATAGCTGATATCTTTTTCCAGAAATATAAAAAATTTGTTAAATCAATTAATTTTTATCCTTTGTTTAACCTTTTTCTTATGTTAATAATTTTTTAATTCTTTGAGCTAAAGGTTGGTGTTTTTTATAAAAAAAATTATTTATTTTTCAATACTTCGCTATTCCATTGCATCTTCAGGAAATAACAATTAAAAAATTATAAAGAATTTGAAAAATTTTTAAATTTTTTAAAATATATGTATATAAAAAAAAATATATATAAACAGTGAAAGCTCCCAGTAATCAAGAATTCATGGAATTAAAATATAACAAAAAAAATTATACTTAACAATATAAAACCTTAAATCTAATTAACCTGCGACATCTGTGTCTTGTTTACCTGAGTGTTGCCCTTACTATAAATGTGTTGATCAGAACAATTTTGTTAGGAAAAAATAAGTTCAAAGTTAGTTTATTCCTGAAAAAATATAAATAAAGTTTTTGCTGAAAACTAATATACTTGATCTAAAAACCCCTTTACTAATATTTCTACTATTATTTATTTTCCTTTATTCGATCTTCAATATTATATTATTCCTTCAAATTGAGTTCAAGATCTTTTTACAAAAAAGAATAAATTATAGACATTTAGTGAATAAGAACTAAGCTAATTATTTTAATGTTAAATAATATATGTATTTCAAAATAGTTTTTTTTTGTTCTATGTAATATTTTCATTTTAAATATTTGTAAAAACATTTTTGTTTCCATATCTTTTTTAAATTTAAAATATTTTTGTTTCATATGATATTTATATTTTTCATATTGTCAAAAAGTATTTTTATGATTTGCCGCCTTTTAAAAAAAATTATATATATAAGTTTTAATTTTTAAAAAAAATTATATTATTTCCCTGAAGAAGTCGCCCAATGTGGAGATGAATTATTGGAAGAAAAAAATAAATAATAATTATTATTTTTTGTAAAAAGATCTTGAACTCGATTTGAGAAATAATATAATATTTCTACTATAATTATTTATTTATTTTTTTTAAGTACAGATAATAATAAAAGCAGCGATAAAAAGCTTCTGTAGTTGTATTTTACCTATGCACGTATTTACCTATGCGTTAATGATACCATTTTTTTTTTGTTAACTTTTTTAAGTTCCCAAATTCTAGGGGTTGCTCTTAGAAAATATCTGCAAACAATATTCAATGCACAATGCTTTTTTATTACATATTTCAATCATCCCTGTTGAAATATGTTTTTCAGCTAAAGCAGCGCTAACAAAACGTTGGCACGCATGCAAGGTTTTTTTTGATGATTCCTTAAAAACAAAAATTCTTAATATTAGAAGAGAAGCAGGAAAACATTATGCCAAATTCATTATTATTGCTAAAAATTGTGTGTTTTTTATGAAACTATTGATCTGATATGTAATTTTTAAAAGTTTATTTACAAAAAGAGTATATCAATTTTTGGCACGCAAGGAAAAAGTTTTTCCACCGCAGAGCTAGAGAGTATTGCATCTCTGAGATAGTATTACTAAACTAACTACAATAAAGGTATATGTCATAAATAGTTTTAAGCTGGATTTAAATTTTTAGGTACATTAAGTATTTAATTGTCATTGTTTTTAAATAAATAAAACAACCTTAAAATCAAATAGTACTTTTTGTGATTTATAATCCACACGTTTCAGAAATTATAATAAAGGGCGTTTGTTGACTTGTAGTTGTCTAACAAAAAATCGGCTTTAATACTTCTAAAGAATTTTTACTACTAAATACATGAGATAATTACTCATTGTAGGTAACAATATTTGTTTACATATTTGCAATATTAATAACTTAATCCGATAGATAAATTATATATATTTTTAAATGTGGGTAATAAAAATTAATAGTGCAAATATAAAATGAACAGCGAAAGTAAGATGCGGTTAAAATAAAAGATTTTTTTAAGAAATTGTTATTACAAAATAGTATATATTTCAATGGAACTACTTTTAATAGCCATGGTAATTGTAAGAAGTCATCCAAAAAAAGTTGAATCACTCTTATTTTTTTATCGGCTAATAAAAATATTTAAAAATTTACCAACTGTAAAGGCAATTTTGACGGAACCCTCGCAATGGAGCACTAATGGACTAAGCAGGATGGCTTAATAAATTATTATATACAGGCATGTCACGGGTTTTTCAGAATTGAGTTGATTTCATAACTTCACTTTCATACACTTTAGATGAAAAATACTTGGATTCTATGAACTTTTTCTAGTAAAAATATTCTTAGTGTTTAATGACTCTTTGAAAAAAAAAAATTCTTAGACTCTAAGGACTATTTAAAAAAAATTTAAAAAATTTCTTAGTCCCATTTCTCACAGAGTAACTTTTGTTGCGGCGATTCTTATCAATCCTTTTTTATGTTCACACAGAGAAATTTTTTCAGCAATATTAGTCTACATTTAGTTTAAAATGAATGGAAAACAAAACGAAGAATGAAAAAACAAAAAGAAAGATGAAAAACAAAACAAATTGCCGAGAACAAGCAACTCCTTACCAAGTACCACGCACCTTTCCCCTCTACCCTACAAACTCAAGAGATGTGCAACAAAAGTTTTTCTGTGTGAAATTGGACTTAGAATATAAGAATTTATATATTAGAAAAAGTTCAAGTATGTCGTAAAATTTGCAATATTTATTGTTCCATATGTGTTTATTTTTAATATTACCAACAATAAATTTTTGTAGTTAATCGAGACGTGTTAGAAGACAAACATATGTAAAAAACTCAGTTTGACATTTCCACTTGAATTTACAGCAAAAGGGAAAGAAAAACAAACACATCTCTCTCAAATATCAACTGAGAACTGAATTGACATACATTATAAGAAAATTTCATGTTAACACAATGAACCAACGTGACGTTAGCTATATCAGATTTTTCCTTTAAAGTTCTTAGTTTAATAAGAGATATTTACAAATAAAACACTATAAGATGTAAAGAATAAATTCAATTCCGCTGGTGTCTAATAACTTTTTCTTAGTATTGTCCATTATTACAAAACAACTATACTTTTTCAATGTATTAATTTGCATAACCTTTATACAAATTAACAATAAAGAAAAAACTATATCAGATTTTTCCTTTAAAGTTCTAGGTTAAATAAGAGATATTTATAAATAAAACACTATAAGATGTAAAGAATAAATTCAATTCCGCTGGTGTCTAATAACTTTTTCTTAGTATTGTCCATTATTACAAAACAACTATACTTTTTCAATGTATTAATTTGCATAACCTTTATACAAATTAACAATAAAGAAAAAACTCCACCAATAGCTAATTTTTTTTATTTTATTTTGTTCCGGAAATATTTTTAAGAAATATATCATAGTAAAATTGATAATTTCTTTTTAAAACAACACCATCTTTAGTTGAAACTATTTGAACAATAAAATTAAAACATTACGATTTAAAATTTATAAAAATTGTAGATTTATAACAAAAAACAATGCTTAACTTCATAGTGAAAATTGAAATTCAAGTAACCTATTGATCAAAGAAAATGCCAAAATGTTACATACAAAACAAATCTCTCCGGGCCGCTAAAGATATCATTTAAATTAAACAAAATATTAATTTTTAATTTATTATCAAGTTTTGTTGAAAAATACGTATTAAAAAAATTTGTATCCTTGTAGGATTCTAAGCAAGCACATGGTATTACATACATATATAGAGGGTGCTTAAATTTTAAGGGCCGATGTTGAATGTGAACCACACCTAAATGTCAAGTTTTTTTCTGCATTTTATTTGACATTTTCAATTTCAGACTAAATCAATTTGAACCATGGAAAGATACACAATCGACCAACGCGTTAAAGTTATTCAGGCTTATTATCAAAATGGGCGTTCAAATCAAAATGCATTTCGTGCACTTCGTGTTTTTTTTTTGGTCAGTATAATCGACCAAATGTGTCCACAATCGGGAGAATTGTGGGCAAATTTCAGCAAACCGGGTATGTGAAAACACCTGTGCATGCTCGCCCAGTTCCTTCTGCGGAAAACAATGCTGTTGTTCGCGATAGTGTGTCATGAGGTCGGCCAAGCATTTAACATGAATGGTGTTCGCTATCGCGAGATGATAACGAACTTATTGTAGGCAGGAATAGAGGATATAACCCTGGACGATATGTGGTTTTAACAGGACGGTGCCACTTGCCACACAGCTAACGAAACAATGGCTCTTTTGCGCGACAAATTCAATGACCACGTGTTATCTCACGTGGTGGCGATGACAGTTGGCCGCCAAGATCATGTGATTTGACACTGTTTGACTTCTTTATTTGGGGTCATTTGAAAGAAAAGTTGTACGTCGATAAGCCAGCAACAATTCAAGAGCTAAAGGATGAGATAATTCGGCACATTATCGGCATAGAACCTCAATTATGCCTCAGCGTCATCGATAATTTGGACCATCGGATAGAGGTGTGCCGCCGAGGTCGCGGCGTCCATTTGGCCGATATTTTCTTCCATACATAATTGAACCATACCATATTATCATAATTAAAAGAAATGACAATAATTTCCTAAATAATTTGTCTTTTATTCAAAATCAACATCAGCCCTTAGAATTTAACCACCCTTTACCACCGCGCACAAAATAAATGATTCATTTGTGAACATCTCTAAAGCATAATTTAGTTTCGCTTAGACAAGTCGAAGTGGATTGTTGTAGTAGATCGATTGTTGTAGTGGGTTCTTTACAGAACCCATATTTTAAAGAATTTAATTTTTTATGCGGTTACGGTTAAATGCTGCGATTAACCTCAGTAACGGTTAAAACCACGCTATTCACAAAATTTATTTTGAAACTAAAAATTGTTTATGTCGCGAACTGCGCAAGAACCGACAACCTTCTGTTTGTTAGGCCATTGCCTTTTCTCCAGGCTAAACTCTGTTTTTGATTTAGTTAAAATTCAAACATGAATATATTTCAGGTTTGAAATTTGAATATTTTTGTTTAAAAATAACATAACAGGTAAACAATTTAAAATTTTAATTTTAATCAATAAAAAAATTTATTAAGAAATTAATGTTTTTGTATTTGTCTGATTAAAATTCACAACCCTAATACTATCAGGCTATGTCCCTACCCTCTGCACCGACACCTACATTTGTTTTTAACATAAATATGTGTACGTATAAAAGCAAAAATATGATTAAAGTAGCTAATTCTAACATTTTGTTATAATTTCCAAAATTCTGTAAAATAATGGTTACTTGCACTAATGTCGATAAAAAATTTACATTATATTAAAATTGGTTGGAAAAACTAATATTTTAGACCGAGTGATTGTTTTTATTGAAACAGCCTTAACATTCGATTTTGACTGCCAATATTTTATTTATATGAAAAAATCTTCGATAAATTGTTGATTGATGGATTAAAAGCAATATAAGAGATGATATTTTTTCAATATTGCTTAGGAAAGGCCATTTTGGATGATGTGCCAGTGCTCTGGTTACATTTATAAATTTTCTGTTCTCATGACGGATTTTAAGTATTTATTATTTGAAGAATGATAAAAATGTGGTGGTTCCGATAGAATTCCGATCAATTTATTCCTGTGTTCACGAAACAATAAGTGTAAGACAGTATTTTCGTATTTTTCTTTTTTGTAATAAGAAATTAAGGAATCATGAAATGTAACTATTATTACCAGGCAGCGACTTTCATGCACTAAAAAATCGAAAACATGCACTTGAAAGGAAAAATGCATTAAAAATGTATGCACTTTAAATTTTTAGATTCTTAGCCTAATTTTCGCATAAAATTTACATTTAACTTTTTGATAAGCTTTAACTGGACATTCAGTAATCGGCCTTTAAAAATCATATTTATTACTCAAATGTCTAAGTAGATGACAATATGGATGTTTTGCTCTTTAGTTTAGTGTTGCGTTAAGGTTTACAAACTCTTTCTTTTGTTTATTTTTGATTAAATCGAAATATGCAATTAAATATAAAATAAAATTCATAAAATATGACAAAAATATGAACTTAAAGACAAAATATAAATTTATAATAAAATATGCATCAACAAATTCATGTTTTTATGTTGCAAATTCTTTAATTCGTAAAAGTATTTGGTCAAAACCGTTTTTGGCCAACGTCTATAAAAATTTGCATGAAAGTCGCTGCCTGGTTATTACACAAAGATAACAGATTCATTGTAATAAACAAATTAGTTGGCAACTCAATAGTGAACAGTAACCGAGTTATTTGGTTGTCCAGCCAAACGTACTCCTGATACAATTCAAATAAATGATTTCAACGAAATTCTATTTTATTAACCGGATTTATATTTATATCGGTGACTAGAACTAAACTATTTAGTTGGCAAGAAATTCGGTTGTCACAATTAATCTATTTTCTCTGTGTATAAGCAATAATAAAAAATTTGTTAAATAATGTTTAATAAATTATTTATTTAAAAAGAGAAAAGGTCTTTTTAATACAACTTTAAATCGTATATGGAACTGGATTAAATTTAATCTTTCAATTTATATAAATAAATGAGTAAAAATATTATATATAGTGTCTTATTGTACAAAGCAATTTATAACGACATTTAATTATACTGGAATTCCCAGCAAATAGTTAATAATTCGAAACCTACAATTTTATTCCTGAAAAATATATCTTGACGCAAAAGCTTATAATAAATTCTGTTTTGCTGCATCTAGACTGTGAATGCTCCCCATGAAAATGAAAATAACTTTTTTTTGAAAATGCTATAAAAAAAAACTACTGAATATTTTCTCAAATTTCTTTTTTTATTTGAAAGCACAATCCTTCCGGTTAATTTTCAAGCACATTATCGATTGTGTGAAGCTGTATTTCACCAATGGCTTCACGAATATTGTCCTTTAAAGCATCAATTGTCTCTGGCTTGTCGGCGTAACACTTATCTTTGACGGCACCCTACAAATAATAGTCCAACGGTGTCAAATCGCAGCTCCGAGGTGGGCAAACGACATCAGCTCTGCGGCTGATAATGCGATCTTCAAAAACAGGGCGCAAAACATCAAGTGTAGCTTCGGCTGTGTGGCACGTAGCGCCGTCCTGTTGAAACCATATGTTGCCAATATCCTCCTCTTAAATTTTTGTGAACAAAAATTCGTTTAACATGGCCCGATAACGATCACCATTGACTGTAACGGCCACTCCTTGCTCATTTTCGAAGAAAAATGGCCCAATTATGCCTCTGGACCAAAATCCGCACCAAACAGTGACTCGTTTTGGGTGCATCGGCTTTTCAATGTATGCGTGCGACAATTTTGCTTGTTTACGTACCCGCCAAGATCAAAATGAGCTTCATCTGAAAAGATGACATTGAAAAGATGACATTCTGCAACATAACCATGATTTTCAAAGTAATGTCGCAATATTTCCCAGCGTTGTTCAAGCGTATACACAACCATATTCGTTCAGCGGAAGGATAAAACTAAACATGAGCTAAGTGTTACCATTCACGAAATAAGCACTAGTTGAAAAAAAACGTTAGATGGCGGACCCTATATAATTTTTAATCGTCGAGCATTTTTGAATTATTAATCACCGAGCATTTTTTAATATGTGTATATCATATTTATTATGTTGCTTTGCTGCCATATTTTATTTGTGTAACATAAGATTGAGATCATTAAATCATGTTTCTTAATAATCCAAAAAATTCTTAAAAATCACATTTAAAAAAAAAGTGCTATATAATGTTGTTACGCTTAAAATCAAATAAAAAGTATATTGTGCTCTATATTTTCAATCATTATCTAAAAATAATTTGTGAAAGTCATGTGCAATTTTTTATATATATATTATTTTGTAGACCATTGTCTATAGCAGTGATTGTCATTGTTCAATTTTCAACCCCTCAATTGTATACAATAGAAGTGTGTATGTGTGAGGATATGTCTATAATACAAACGCATACCCATAAAAATAGTGCAGCTGGGACATGTACCAATTTTTATGGTGTCCTTAATTTTGCATCCTTGCCATAACACATACATATAAACATACACACATAAATTTTATACATGTTTATATGTATAATATATTATGTAAATGTATGTTTTCTACAAAATGTATGTTTTCTACAAAAATGTTCGCAAAGTTGTGATTGTAGTTATCTTTTATATTCTTACATGATAATAACTATTTATATTTGTTAAATTGTAAATGTTAATAATTGTTTACAATTTTAACATTTTTTAATTATTTACACATTATTAAATTAATAAACAACGATTTATAAACCGATCAATATGATTAAATATGGCGCCATATAATTGAGCTCTCTCAATAGTAATTGTGCGTTAATGTTAGAAACACTTATTTTTATGTCTTGTCTTTCATTAGTTTTTCACAGAAATTACGTTAAGTACAAGTACATTTATATAATTGGGGACAACATGTCCAAAAAAATTATTTAATCAAATTGTGTCAGTAATTATGGGAACGTATGCTAACAGAATTCATTTGTAAAGTAATAAGAAATTGTTAAATTGTTGTATTTATGGTAGTTCCTAACTAATTTCAACCCTGATGTTTTACAAATCTAATGTAATGCTTCTGAATGGATTCAGTATTATTTTGCTTATTTTTACTGGTCTACTCTAAAAATCTACCAGCTAAAATAAAAATAAATTCTTGATTCTAGTTCATTTTAATCTGTTATATGAGAAGTATTTTTTAAAACAAAATGTTTAATATATTCTAAAGATTAGTTTTTAATTTCCCTTTTTAGGCTAGATTATCCTTCCCTTGTGCGAATTTTCTAGTACTGTGGTATACCGTTGTATTATTATAGTACAAACCCCATTTATCTAACCCGGCAATAATGACAACTTTCTAGTTTAAAGAAATAGCCGTGTATGCGATAAAACAAAATTTTCAGAAGAGCTAAAAACGATTGTCATGTGGGCAACAACTTTATGTAAAAATTGGAGCAAAAATCTTAATAGAACGAAATCCAACAGAAGGATGAAAAAAATATTTTTACGGAGACTTAAAGTGTGTGCAGACAATAACAGAGTAAGTTGTGATCCTTAATTTTTAAAAACAAAAAACTTAAATATTTAATATTTTTTCTTTAAATTAATGTAAAAAAGTGTTCAAAAAATATTTCTTTGTATTTAAACTATTTAATCATTTAAAAGCAAATGTACTTTAAAAATATTTTGAGCGTTGTTTTTACATATAAATTATAAATAATTTGTCTGAAATCCATACTGCCAGCAAACGTGTTGACAAACTTCGTTTTTGCTGATAAATATTTAGTTAGGTGCTAAACTTTCGTCGTTTTTGCAAAAAGTAAACGAAAATGGTCCAAATTTTTTAAAACGATTTTTTTGGACAAATGTAAAGAGATTTTCATCAATAACTCAAAATCGAGTAAAATGGACATACTTGTTTATTACAGAACCAAAGGCTATCTAACAAAGCGATGTGCAGAATGAAAAATCAAAAGCTAAAAAGCCAGTTTCAGAAACTCCAGTTGAGTTGAACGGGTTGCGAACCTTTTAATACGTTGATTTTTACAACTCGTGCAACTCAACTGGTGCTTCTAAAACTGACTTTTTTGCTTATTAGTTTTTTGGCTTGGTGACTTTCTGGTTGGCTTTTCATTTTCCATTCTGCACATCGTATTATTCGATAGTGCTTGGATATTATCCTTTTGTTAACGAAACAAAAAAAAAAGAATACCGAATGGTTACAGGAATATTCTCTAATAACTGATAGTACCCATGTAAAAGAGTTATACGCGTTAACTCTTAACGTGAATTAATATCAAATTTATATAGAATTTTTGAACAAAATTTAGCTGTGTAAAATCATAAAACTATCATTCATTTAAATAATTTTTTATTATCTTAACTAACGGGCGGTTTATTTCATAAACATTTTAACACGTTAATGAAACTAAATAAAAACAAGTAAGAGCGGCTAAATTCGGCTGTGCCGAATCTTATATACCCTTCACCATGGTTGGAAAAATCTGAAGTTTATATATATATATATATATATATATAATACATAGCTACTCAGTATTTTGTGTAGATACGAATTAAATTGAAATAATTTATTTTATAAGTGAATAGTATAGTAGGATTTTAAGATCATATCATATTCTTTTTAATTATTTTTTTTTTATTGTAAAATAGACAATCATCAACAAGCAATGACCGCAAAGGGAGAAGAAGAGCATGGATATTGACAAGGTTGGGTAGCGCCATCCGAAAATACTAAGTATTCTATCCTGCTGGCTCAGTGGAATTTCTCAATTTTTATTCTCTATAACTTACTAATAAAAATTTTCATGTTTCTTTACAATAAAAATAATTAAAAAGAATATGATATGATCTTAAAATCCTACTATACTATTCACTTACAAAATAACAGATCAACAATTCATAAAATTCCATTACTTTACACACAAGGATACAGTGCATAATTTATTTTATATAAAATAAAGTATAATAACTGGAAATTCTTAAATCAAACTAATGTGCTGTTTCCACAATCACATTTAGAAACAGGACATAAGGCTTTTATGTTGAGTTCCAAACATATCAACATAAAACTATTTGAAGTGTGAGTAGCTGTATATTCGATATAAAAAGTTCTTTTTAGTCTAATCGGATTAGTGATTAATCAAATACAATAAAACTACAATATAAGTTACAGAAGCTGCAAAAAAAGCAGAATCATCTTGTATATCTGTGGGTGCGATAATTGTTACTGCATTGACCAACTAAAAATGAACAACAAGAACTTAAATTATTCTGAAATCTTAATATCGTTTAATACATTTACCGGTTCCTTTAATTTTGCTTGCAATTACTTGTTGAGAAATTTTTCGCCATATACTGACATTACCAAAGCGCTAGATAAACATTTTTTTGATTGCAACTAGTGCAATATCGCAGGCTCTACATACATTCTTTCAAACAATTCATCAATTCGAGTTGAACTTAAGTTTTTGGTAAAATTAGTGAAACTAATTGCTATAAAATTTGGTAAAATTTTTGGGTTTTTTTCATCTGTTTTTTTTTATTTACAATAAATACTTACATGTATTTGGTTCAACTTCATAGGAATAAGTTCTATAATTAGGATTCTTAAAGAAATTTTATATAAATTAATTATTAAATGTTAAAAAAAAACAAAAATAAGCAAAAAAAAAGTCTTAAGAAAATAATAAAAAAAAAAAAAAAATGTACAAATAAAAAGTGAATTGACCTGACCGAGATTTGAACCTCGAACCCCGCGGCCTTAGAGAAAAAAAAAAAAGTATTTGTGACACAGCGTCTAGACAACTGAGCTATTGAAGCTCACACAAAATCATCGTCAATAGAGGTACATATATAAAAGTCTTCGTTAATTAGAGATTTGTTTGGTTTTTATTTAAATGACAAATCTTTGTATGTGTGTTGTTTGTGTATAAAAGGTGGAGATGAAAGAAAAGAATTTTAACACATGGATGTGTTGTTATGCTCAAAATTCTACATACATATTAAACAAAGGGATTTTACTGGAAAAATTAGAGGTAGTCCTGGTTTTTTGCTAATATCTCAGACATTTATTAACCGATCTGTCTGATTTTTAATAGCAAACAGAAATGGATCACATGTAACAGAAATAAAAAAGAATCAAGTCCTCATCATGTCTGGGTTCTTCGGAAAACCCATTTCAACACACAGACGGACAGACGGACAGACGGACATCGTTAAATCAACTTCGCTCTTCATAAGGACCCAGAATATATATACTTTATAGGGTCTAAGATCAATATTGTAGAAATTATAAACGGAATGACAAACTTATATATACCCTTCCACCTGTGGTGAAGGGTATAACAAATACAAATAAAGTTCTTTAATGCAAATGCAATCATTAATTATATAATTTGTTACACATAAAGCAAAAGCAAATTAATATGATTAACAATTTTTAGTGACTATTTTACAGACTGAGTATTAGGGTAATAGTTGCTTAAAGTTTTTGGAATATAAAGAAATTATCAAACAATAACTGAGACAGAAGATTTAAGCTTAAGTGTTTTGTAACAATCATAACACAAATTGATATAAAGCTTTTAGTGCCCATAGTTTATTTTAGCTTTTCTAAAGTCACATTTACACGTGAGAGATAAAACCAAAAACGCCTCTAAATAACACTATTGTGAATGATTTTAGGTAATTAGGAGTTTTTTTTGCTATATCTCTAACAGTTTTCTCTCGTGTATGATGTGCCTCAAAAGAAAATAAGCTTAGAATCGAGTGATTTAAAAAAAAATTACTTAAAATTTTACAACTTTATTTAATATCTGTTACAGTTTCCAAATCTATTGTGGAGAAGTTTTACGTAAGGCAGGTTTCAATTATTTTGGTAGATTACTGGATTGACACTCCTTAAAAATTCAAAACTCTCTAATAAGTATCACCATACTAAATATGTGCTCTCCAACAAAAGACAATAAAACTGCGTATCATAATTGTAGACACACCTATAACGCAGCTGATACGTAAGTTTCTAAATAAATAAGACCTAATAAAAACCATCATAAATAACAGGAAAATCAAAAACACATACATGACTCCAATGGCTATTAAAATCAATCAGACCTTTCACACTTTAATCATTTCAATTGAATTGAACAGCTTTCACAATTTTATTAAAATATTTTCAGGTTGATTTAGGATATTTTTATTGCGAAGAAATTGTTAATTTTGTTGGGCCAGGTTCACAAATGCTAGAGAATGCTTAAATCTTGAAAGAAAAATTAATGAATATCTATGATACATATTTTTTTAAAATTGTATTTGTTTTCTTATTTTTTTATGATTTCTTTTATAGGTATAAATTATTTAGAACCTCACGTATCAGCTGTTTTATAGGTGCAGCCATAGTTGTGATACGCAGTGTGGTAGTTGTGTTGAAAGTCTAATCTTATCAGTTATACGCACCAGCCCTGTACTGGGATTCCCTAACTTTTTCCATTAGTAGTTCCATTGTCAAAATTCAAAAATCAAGTTATTCTCAAACTTTTTTTTACCGATACTTGCAATTATAATAAGACTTATCTAAGAAATTTTTCTGAAATTCAAGTTAACGTTTTTTATCGTTATAATATATATAATTTCAAAGAAAGAAAGTTGGAGAATCACACTACTGATATTGAATAATCCCTTCATCATATTACTTTTCGTTTAGTATATATCAGGGATGATAAGAGACAATTTAAATTAGGCCCCATATTTCTTGGAAATTAGTACATTTATGACTAACTATTCTAGAAATAATTTTTCTGCATACTTTTTAAAAAATTTCAGCGTCTAAGATATTTCTACATATTAAGTACTAAAAAGCGCAAAAATCCCTTAAGTATTATAGTTTATAATCCTCAGTTTTTGTGTGTTTTCCTATGCTGATATTATAAACCTAAATTAATTTTATTTATTAAGAAAGATGTTTGATCACTCGATAAGTAATGAATGTAAAAAGCCGTACATGTTGAACAAGTGCTTTTCATAGCCAGTTTTATTCTAAAATCGCCTACTTCAAGCAGGATATAGAGCCCGCCAAAAACGTCGTAAGCGTCTAAAACCTAACTTTATAGGTTTTATTTTTCAAATATTGTTTTGCTTATAAAACATTTTCTTTACCCGAGTGAAAAAGTTTAGATATAATCATATGTGGCCTTATCTAATAATATATTATCATATATAAATACGCATGACAGCATGCCTTACCAAATATAATTATATATGGGCAAATCCTGCGTGAACGCTACATTCGTATGCATTTTTGGATTAAAATATAGAAATTTCTTGGTCTTTTAAAAGAGATAGCTCCAACTTAAACATAGTGTTTAGTGGGATTTAAGTGTACTTTCGAATGGCATAAAACTTAATTTTTTAACAGGTATTTGTTGTGAAATAATTAATCGCAAAGTTTTGTGACGCACGCTACATAAAATGAAACTAACTTTGAAAGTTGAGGTATGTTTTCGTAATTTTTAGCGAATTTTGCATAACAAAGCACTTAAAATCTAATACCTAAAATTTTATACTTTTTACGCAAACGACCCTTTGTGATGCACGCTACGTGACGCACGCTACATTTTTTCTAGTAGAATAAACACAATTGAATTTATTTTAACAAAAAAATTAATTTAATTTTTTAATAACTTTTCTTAATACAAATTTTTAACATTTTTAACCAACCAATTGAAATATAAAATACAATAGACAATTTTTAATTTTTGTTCTAATTCCTTAAAAAATTCTAAATCATGAAATTATATTTTCATGTATTTCCAGACAAGCATGCATTTGTTTTCGATTTCATAACAGAAAAATAATATTTTAAGTCTAGGAATTCTGCCAATAAAATCCATTTAAAAGAGGTTCCCAACAAAATTTATTCTACAACATACTCTGTTAGAACAAATTCCAGGGAACCAGAACCCGTTTACCTTAACTTAAATGATAAGATACAATATAACTAACTAAAAATGGGTCACGAAGTGTTTCCAGGAATATCTGGTTACTTTTGGAATAATTTCAAACAAAAATTATCGGTGTTAAAACCGACAGAAAAACAGATTATATAGGGCAAGAAGTTGTTCAACAAGTCGTTCTTAGAGACAGGAAATTTGCCTGTTAAATTATTGATCTATTTTACAATTTACAATTTTCATGTAATATGGTAGAAATTTAATTTTGAAAGTGAACGATAAACGATAATCTTCTTTTAAAATCTGGAACTTTACTCTCAAAAATTCTTAAGTTCTAAAGCTATTTTAACCTTATAATAAAAGCTTAAACTTCCAGAATAGGCAGATGTTAAACAAAACATTTTAAAATGCATATTTTGTTCCAATAAATCAAACACGTGGCTAAGTATTTTTCTAAAAAGCACTATGCCGACTGTTTTATTTATATATATATAAATTTCATGTACAGTTATTATTCAGTATTATTTTGGTCTCAGCGCCAAAACAACATATTAAAATTGTTTTCGGTTGGAAATAACAAAATGTTTAAGAAATGAAAAAAGTTAATTTGTCAGAAAATTTTGAAAGAATAGAAAAGCATAAATAGAACCCAAAAAAGAAATCGTTACAAATTACTAGGAAACAGACCTGGCAGGAATATGCGTATTCAAAAGTTTTATAGACACCGAGAATTTCTGAGCTTTTTTAATAGAAAACCCAAACCAGAAAATTAAAGTGTCAAACTTTGTAAATTTCGCAAAAACATTACAATATTTTTAAGAATTATTTATTGAATAGTGTTTTAGGACAGCTCTGGTTTATTTATAATTTTCTACAAAAATTTCTGCGCTGTAAAACACTGTATACACTGCATTATTCTGTTTTAGGTTTAAGGGTCTACTTGAGCACTCTGTGTCCTTACTTGTAAAAGATATACTTTTATTTTGCATTTAACGATTAATCGCCAATTTTTCCTGTTAATCGACCCGAATAACTGATTAATCAATTTTCGTCATATTTCAAATAATGCCCTAACCGGCAGGGTCGAATAATTGGAAGCACTTTTTAATGCAATTTTTGAGAAAACAAAAATCGTGACGCACGCTACAGAAATTAATATTGTATTTCTTTTTTGTAATTGTAGAATTTTAATTTTTTTATTTACTTAAAGCAGTATATAAAATTGATTTAAAATAATAATGCCCTAACCGGCAGGGTCGAATAACTGGAAGCACTTTTTAATGCAATTTTTGAGAAAACTCAAATCGTGACGCACGCTACAGAATTTAATATTGTATTTTTTTTTGTAATTGTAGAATTTTAATTTTTTTATTTACTTAAAGTAGTATATAAAATTGATTTAAAATTATAGATGACTTGCAAAAAAAAATTCATTCTACTCACAACATAAACAAATTATTATTTTCCGTGGCGCACGCTTCAACGCATGGACCTAACATTTCATGTATAACATTACGATATCTGAGGCAGGGTAGGAGGACTTGGTAATAATTTTTGTATTAATGATCATCCAAATAGATTTTATTTTTGTAATTGCAATATTATATATCTATTCTAATGTTCCATTAAAAAAAATTAATTTGAAAAAATTTAAACAAATTTTGGTTGGTGGACTGTTTCTGGGATTTGACCATATGTTATTACATTAATTTTTTTTTAAATTGCCTTATATTTTGTCATATATAATCACATCTAATTATATATTGATTTTTATAAAATTAGATATGATTTATATGATAAGATATGTTATATATTATTTTATTATAATTATTATATTATAATTAATTATGTATCTAATAAATAATAATAATAATAATATTATTTCATACAATATTATATATAATTATATATGGCTTACACGGGACCGTTTATATTTATATATGACTTTTACAGAACCCTATATACTTATATATGGCTTATATAGACCCAAATATAATTATATATGCTGTCTAATATTATAATATATGGTTCTTTATCAAAAAAAAAAAATTATTATGAATGAGAAATAATATTATATGATTCAATATTAGCAATCAAATTATAATTATATGTGGTTCCAAACGGGAGATATATTTTTGTGTATTTATTTTTTTTTTTCTTATTAATAGTTCTTACAAAGCTTTCAAATTTTAACCCATTTCCGGTCAACAAGACCTAGAAACTTTTTTATATATTATAAGATATAATTAGCTTACAATAATCTGGGTACATATACTTATATATGACTTTTGTTTCCAAAAGTCTTACAATACGTGGTGGAAATTTAAATGTTTTATTGTTTGAAATATTATAATTATTTATCCACATTTTGTCTTAGTTCATAAGATATGATTACATATAATTAAATATATATAAAATTATATATAGTTATATATAAATTTATATAAAATTATATATTATATTTTATTATATTATTTTTTTTTATATATATATTAATTATATAATTACAAATTATATCCTAATACCCTTATCTAGCACTATCAAGGAAGGCTATCGGCCCGTTGTAGCGTTAACAGACCAAAAGCCTCTGGTGGTATTTGAACTCACGACCCCCACACTGAT